>JAGIQG010000018.1:27254979-28602479 GCA_024679065.1 Sphyrna mokarran
CCAAGAACGATATCGAATTCCTTCCTGAGATCAGACAACATTTTGGCCTCAACTACATTCTATGGCAATGAATTCCACACATTCACCACTCTCTGGGTGAAGAAATTTCTTCTCACCTCAGTTAAAAAGTTTACCTATTACCCTCAGAACTATGACCCCAGGTTCTGGACTCCTCCATTAATGGGAACATTCTTAGTCGGCATGGAAGGACAGATCATTAATAAACATGTGGTACACTTGAGCAGTATAGATACATTCCAGCATTCAGTGTTGCCATCAAGAAATGTATTTGAACCTGTCAGCACTTAAATACTTTATACTATGTGCCTCTGTGGAGGCACATAGCAATAAACTGCTTGTGCCAAAGCAAGTACCCATTATTACAGTTTCCCCTAACTTAATCCTGTGGAAGCATCTCAAATGATAGAATTCAGTTATTCAATACAAAACCTCTTCATAGACTTGATGTCGAATTGTTGAATCTATGTATATAGTGTGTAATTAGAATTGAGGACTGTGTACAAATGTAATTATTTCTGAGTTTGATAGTGTTTTCTATTCATCTCTATAAAGTAATTTGGTACATAAGGGCTGTAAAAATGATTTAAAGGGGGAGAGATACGGTGATTGTCACTTTAAGGCCAGCTTCATTGTATAAGGATCATGTGGTCTGAAAACCAATCCAGGTCTAGCATGGGAATCTCTATAGGGGAGGGGTTTTCCTAGTTGGAAAGAGTGTGTTATGGACTAGCTTGTGGCTTATGAAGCAATCTTGTAAGTAAAGTTTATTCAATATAAGAAATTGTTGAGAGCTAATTACAGTGAGCATTAAGCTATGTTAGTAGTTCTAACTTGGGTTTGACTTAAAGTTTTGTCTAAACAATCAGTAAGTGCTACTGCACAGTGACATGGAAGTCTATTTCTTAATGTTTCCTATTTCTTATGTTCTAAGTCAAGAATTTTGGTGCTGAGGAGAAGATGGAGCTGCAGTTTGTTTGTTCATGTTCAGTGTTTTAATAGAACTCTGAGGCAATATTACACCTGTTTGTCCATTGCTTAATGCATATTGATGTGCAGAAAAAATATAAGATATGGCAAAAGAGATTGTGTGCCTGGACTGCAGATTTTTTTATTATTCAGAGGATGTGGGCTGACTGGATCAGTATTTATTGCCATCTCTAATTTCCATTAAACTGAATGGCTTGTTAAGCCATTTAGAGCCAACTACATTGACATGGATGTGAAGTCACATATAAGCAGACCAGGAAAGGGAAACATTTCTTTTCCTTAATGATATTACTGAACCAGTTGGTTTTCTTTGTGACAATGGTCATTGTTATATTTTCAACTCCAAATTTTTATTTTCACCATCTACCGGGGTGGGGGTGGGGTTTGAACCCAGGTCTCCAGAGCATTACCTTAGATATTGGATTACTAATCCAATGATGATACCACTATGCCACCATCTCCCTAGTCCATTGTAGGACATTGCCAATTGAACCAAAACATCTGTAGTAGATGTTGAATCTCTCTGGCTTGATGGCATTGAGTTGGAGAGATTCTGATGTATTTGGGTGGGGGGAGAAGTCTTGAGACAGTTTACATCAGGCTTTGGTCATGTCTGATAGATAGGAATGGCTTCAAAATGGGACATGTGTCACCAATTAGTGTGTAGAGTAAGTGCAGGAAAAGGGACCACAGAAACTGATTCTATTCAACAGTTACCATGTGTGGGCATAAGGATGAAGACTAACATAGTCAGGAGGTAGGCAATGACATCTTGGATAAGAGTGCTACCTAAAAGGTAGGGAGTAGAGAGGGGAAGTAATAGTCAATAATCAGGAACAAATACAGCATCCTTTGTAAGCATCATATGTTGTCTTCCCAGTACCAGGATGAGGGATGCTGAACTGGCTTGAAACGTGTTGGTGAGGGAGGGGAAGCATTCATGTTCCTGTAAGCTATGATGTGTAGTAACCCAAAAATTCCCCTGGAGGTTGTGCACAACTCAGCCCCTCTAAGTTACTGATTCACATGGCCACGTGTGCACACGTAACAGGTGCACGTACCAGGCGCCAGCCATGCATTTCCATAGAAGAGTATTTAGTACACTGAGAGGATCCACAGTTATTGTGTTCACATTAGGGCCAAGAGCAGTTAGAGGTCCTGTTTGGAGAATGCCAAGACTTTAAATTACAGAACAGAACCTAAAACATTATAATCTCCAAGTTACTACCAGGCAATGTGCAGAATTGGCATAGACATAAGCAACGGTGAACACACGGCTGAATGAGTGATGTGGGAAAGTGGTGTTCCATTTCAAAATGCACCCTCACTAGCGCTGAGGCAAGAAGCAACTGTCTCTGGAACAGTTGATGTTGGGGCAGGCTTCCCAAGAACTTGGATGAAGGGCCCAATGATAGATATAGGATGCTCACCAGGGCTTTAAATTAATAAATGTGGCATCTGGGGTTTGGGGTCAAGTGGTTCAGGTGGAAACAGTGCTACCAATAGTAGTTTAGAAAGCAAACAAAGGAAAAAGAAATGACTCTTTAGGAACTTCAGATAAAGTAGAAGATGTAAAGTAATTGGGCCAAGGAAGCGAGGTAAGAAACGTGAGCAGAACATTAATGTACAAGGAAAGATTAGGGAGTTTGACCCAAACAAGTGCTCTTACACAAACAAACAGAGTAGAAAGAAGAAACTGAATTGCAGGCATAAATTATACTTGAAGGGTGTGACATGGTAGCTGTTATTTAGAAATAGCCAAAGGACAGTCAGGACGAGAAACTAAATATACATTGCAATACTAAATGTATCACAATCAGTTTCCTCATCAACACCGATTGTACGTAGGCGAGGCCCAAGCATTGATCCCTGTGGCAATCCAATAGTTATACCCTGCTGTTCTGAAAATGCTATGAATCATCCTATTCTGTATCTTCAGTCCAGATAATTCATTACCCCTCCGAATCCCAAGAGGCCCAGTCCAGTGTAATAATATCTCATGTGGAACATTAGCCAATGTTTCCTGAAGCTGTAAATAAATTGCATCCCCCTTATCTACTGTGCAAATAATACACTCAAGGGTATTAAAGTTATAAAAGTTGAAACACAAGGGAAAGGGTGGGGGGAGGGGGAGCCTTGTTTATGTGAATGAAATTATTCTAGTGGTAGGAAAGGATAGGCAAGTGTCAGCAGGAAACGGAAACTTTTTGGGTAAAATTAAGAAATAGGAATAGATTGAAGAATTAGTGGATGTTAGGTCGATAAACTGGTAGATCAATTAATGATTCCAGCAGTTATCCTGGCATGTGGATCTTGGAGCCAAGCATGGTCAATGCCACGTATGAAATGGCTCAAGGGTGGATGTGGGAGACCCTCTCCATAAATGGGTCCTGACCCCCATCTGTGACCTCACCATTCCTGAACAACATGGGTATAGTTAAAGTCATGGGATCAGCAAGGTCAGAGCCGAGCACGTTTTGGAGCTTCTCGAACAAAAGTTCAGGTGTCGTGACAGGTCTGGGCCCTCCCTACAATCTACTGCAGTAAAAAGTCTTGTGCATCGGTGTTGCATTCTGCACAACTTTGCTATCCAGAGAGGGATGAACTTAGAGGAGCCCGAGCAATGGCATCTTAGCATGTGTGATGAGGAAGAGCTGAATGCTGATGAAGGGGGAGGCCATCACTGATGCCAGGAATGAAGTGACAAGGAGGGCAGTCTGTGAATCACACTACTAATTAAATGAGTTAAAACACTTCGACCTCACATCGTGTTTGCCATCTGCTTGCCCATGTCCCGATGGACACTGAAATTGGGCTAAGGTGACCAGAGCAAATCTTCCACTTCCATATTCTTTAAAGCTTTAATTTCCATGGCTTTTACTTAATATTTGTAGAAAGCGATTTGAAATCTAAGATTTGGTGAAGAAAATGATTTTGTTATTTTTAGATGTTATTTTAAATAGAAATTGGACTTCTAATTGAAGCAATGTAGTCTTTTTGACAGAGCACATTTATTTAATGCTTATAATTAATAGTCAATGCCAAGTCACATTTGCTTAAACTACATTGTTAACCATCTAATAATTATAGTTAGATTTCCTGAGTTTTGTCAAGTTTAATTAATTTGTAATTGGAACTATGCGCTGTATAATACAGGCAACAGTTCTTCAAACACTTTCCTCTCAGAAATGAGACTGCAATGCACTTCACTTTACTATAAGGAAAACAGCCCAATTTAAAATTATTTCTAAATTTGGGATAAATATGAATTATTTGCAAATGGCTTCTTAAAGGCTATTTTCACAGCTTTGCCAGTATAATGCATTCATGCAGTTTTGTACTTAAGTTGCATTAAAAGTCATGAAATGCACTAAGAATTCCCAATTTCAGTTGCATAAATTCATTATGGGAAATAATGAGCATTCAGGGATACATCGTGTCTCCTTTACACGAGTCCAAGAGTTTCGATCAGGTCACAAACAGAAATTTACCTGCCATTTTACTTGCAGTGGGGTAAGTCCAGATGTCAGGATCAATTTCTTAAATGGCCATCGCTCAGCCTGCCATCCAGCCAAACACATCACAGTTCACTGAGCTAAATTTCATCTGCCATCCCTCAACCCATTCCACCAGATTCATCTTTCTCCCTTAGGTTCTGTCGCTTTCACTGCCCTCAATCTATCACTCCCTCCGCCTTCACATTATTGCTCCCCATTGTGCCTTGTGCGCCCAGCTTAACATTATTAAGATAGATTATCAAAACAGTTGTTATGCTTTAACCAAACTTGTATTCATACTGCCGTTGCCTCTTTTCTTTTCATGGGCCTCAACTTGGCATACAATCCCGTCATAAACTTTATAAGCTCCTTTGGAAGTTCATATGGCTCACGTCAACCCTAATATCCTCAAGTAATCTCTTTATATTAACTCTCCAAAATAAAATCTCAAGTTAATTAAATATCATTTAATGTTACCAAATCTATGTTGGTTTTCTTTAATTCATTTGACTTAGTTTAACCTTCAATTATCGTTCTGAAAATCTTCCCCAAAACTGACTGATCTGCATTTTATTCTAACTGTTATAATATAACCAATGGTAACATGATGTGAGGGTCAGCTGACTCTGACCCAGTAGACAATGCAACCAATGGCAAACTTGTGTGGTGGTCAGCTGACCCAGCAAAACTGGCAAGTCGATGAGGATAGTGAGGAGCATTTGTGGCTCTCAGTGGTGATGCAGTGAAGTCTTGTTATGAAACCTTTTCTTTTGATTTACTTTGTGAAGTTAATTTTATTCCTTGCTACTGGAGTATCCTTACTGCTGGATCAACACTAACACCACATTTAAACAAATTCAACTATTCTCTGGCATCACCCTATTTATTAAGTACTCATGAATGTCACGAGTAGACTTACATTAATGCTGCAATGAAGTTATTGTGAAAACCCCCTAATCACCACATTCCGGCACCTGTTTGGGTACACTGAGGAAGAATTTAGCATAGCCAATGCACCTAACCAACATGTCTTTTGAATTGTGGGAGGAAACTGCAGCACCTGGAGGAAATTCACGCAGACATGGGGAGAATGTGCAAACTCCACGTAGACTGTGGCTCGAACCGGGAATCGTATCCAGGTCCCTGGTGCTCTGAAGCAGCTGTGCTAACCACTGTGCCACTTTACTGCCCACGCTATTCAAGAAGAATTCAAAGATTATGATCTGTACCCCTGCAATTGCTACTCTTACCTACCTGAGCAAACCTTGGTTGCATCCAGTGTCCCATTTTTTTTCTAGTATACGGCCAACTTGTTTGAACCTGTCTGCTTTTAATATTTTTTTAATTGGCCGAGCACACATGGTAGCTTAAATTAGCTGACTCGTGCAGTCTGCACTGGGATGTTGCGTATTGCTCAATTTGGAGGAGAATTGGATCAATCGCATCTTGGCCTGCTAGTATATCTAATTGAAATATAGCCAGCCTTTTGAGTATATTCTTTATCAGTTATTAGTTCATCCAGCCCCTCAACTACTACTTTATTTTGGCAATATCATCTTCCTTGGTAAAATTAGGTACAAGGTGTTCATTAAGTACCTCAACCATGCCCTATTCTTCCATTTCATAGGCCCAGTGGTTTCCTTCTTTTGGTCCCAAATCCATCCTTGTATTGCCTTCCCATTTTTTATGTGCCCATGGAAGACTTTTCGATTTCTTGTTATGTCAGTTGCCAGTCCTTTCTCATACACTGTTTTGTACCTCTATTTCCTGTTTCCCTTGCACACTCATTGTCCTGTACTTAGCCTGGTTCCTACTTGTATTTATTAATTCGATATCATATACCCCCAATGTTTGCCTCATCATGTTCTTAATGGAGCAAAATTCACTGAAGGGAGAGGCACAGTGGCAAAGTGTTTCACACTGCTGCCTCTCAGCAGACCCGGGTTCAATTCAGGCCTCGGGTCACTGTCAGTGTGGAGTTTGTACATTCTCCCCATGTCTGTGTGCATTTCCTTTGGATGCTCCGGTTTCTTCCCACAATCCAAAGATGTGTGGATTAGATTGATTGGCCATGCTAAATTGACAGTTGTGTTGGGGAATTAGCAGGATAAATATGTGGAATTACAGGAATAGAGCCTGGTTGGGATTATGGTAGGTGTAGACTTGGTGGGCCGAATGGTCTCATTTTGCACTGTACTGATTCTATGCTGCTTTGAATTTTGAACAGCTGGAGGGAACTGAAATAATTTTCTTCAAGAATTTCAAACCTCCACAAACATTTCAAAATTTTTGACAGAAGCTTTAATCAGTACCGTAGAGTCATTTAGGTCGATGTTTTGTTTATTTATGCAGAGACAATGCACTCGGAGCATTACCATGATTACAAATGATAGTTTTCTGTATAAAGACACCATTTGGATCCCGACAGTTTAAAAAAAATTTGGACACTGAGGTAGACCAGATCTTAAATCAATTGAATTAATTGTGCTAATTGAAGCTCCATTTATAAAATTCTGATAGCTTGCTGTCTAAAACATGTGATTTATTACACTTTTGGTTAATAATGTAAGAACAGTTTTGAAAGACACATCAAAGTGTTACAAAATGTTAAATGTATTGCTTCACATTCCGAGACATGACAGATACCTCAAACATAAATCTGTAAGAAAAAATTTGAAAAAGAACGATGGCACTTGATTAGAATTACTTCACATTTGTTCGTATATTGTGTATTCTTGTAGTAAAATCTTCTTGGATTGAGTGGACCAAATTAAAAATGATTTAGTGCTGTACGACATTAATTATGTCTGATTTATGAAGGCACATTGAGGGCTATATTTGATGGCATCAAAATCAGGTATGGGAATCGTGATGTGTAATTGCCTATATTGATGTCAACTTGAACTGTAAATATTTCAATGATTTCAGTCTTTAACTCACTGTTTCGACTGTATGGAGTGGCTAGTATCACTCAAAACAAACTGATTCCTCTTAAAGGGTGATACACTCTAGCTAATGGAGATGGAACATAGAGTTGCCCTGTATCCAGAAGGTGTTGAACAGCATACTCAAAAACAGGAACAAGTAGCCATTACGATCGTTGCAAGCATTCCAGCACCAAAGGTTTGGAAACAGTGCTACTAGATATTTATTCGTCTCAAATGAGTGATCAGGTGCCATCACCTGCCAACTACACCACGAATCTCAGCCACTCCTCAATGCATCACAACACATCCCTCACCTACCAATAATTTCCATCATCGAATCCCTACAGTGCAGAAAGAGGCCATTCGGCCTATCAAGTCTGCACTGACAACAATCGCACCCAGGCTCTATCCCGTAACCTTATGTATTGACCCTGCTAATTCCTCAGCAACATTTTGGCATGGCCAATTCACTTAAACTGCCCATCTTTAGAGTGTCGGGGGAAACTGGAGCACCTGAAAGAAACCCATGCAGACACGGGGTGAATGTCCCAACTCCACATTGACAGCAAGCCAAGGCTGGAATCGAACCTAGGTCGCCGATGCTGTGAGACAGCAGTGCTAACCACTGTGCCACTATGCTGGCCCAATCATGCCTCATGCCTAAGATTCATTTACTCCGTCATACTTTTGCATTTTTAGCACTGCTGTAAGTTTCACACCCACATCCCACAGCTTTCACACGCTGCCAACTATTCAAGCATGACAACCACACCAGCTGATCAGATTCCACTAGCGTTCACGGACACACACTGCCCTCTGTGTCGCAGGGCAACATCTCCTGCACCCAACGCTGATTAGAGCGGACTGGAGTGAGGAGGCACATGTCATATTGCCCATGGAAATGATGGTACAGTTTGATATTTGGAAGGATAATTTCTGAGTCCAGTGGCCAACATGGAGCTGAATTTCCATTGAGAATGACAGAATCCTCATCCCTCATTCTCCTTCTCACCTTCCGTTTCCTCTTCACACCTCCAGCTGCAAGTGGTGTAGGCAGACATGTTGTACCTTCCAGTCATCACAGCCCTCCCCTCTGCCTTGCTCCATTCCGATGCTGAGAAGGTTCAACCTGGTCAGCCATTGGAGGAACAGCATGAAGATGCTGGTAATGGAGACACAACACAATGTATTTTCACATTCACAGCCACCACTTCTGACACGGACACTGTGCGTAACTTAGAGGGCACCCATATGTGGTGAGAGACTGGACATCAGTGGCTTGTAGCCAGGAAGCCATTCAGCCTGTGTTCTTGCGGTTTGTCTCTGTCAGCCCAGCCTGCTACTGCTGCCCATGCAGCGATGATAGAGTTAGAAGCAGACCTTCCTGATCCGGAGCTGCTCGAGGCCATCCTCTGAGACCATGTCCAATCTGTTTAAGTGAAACTGAGCAACCTTCCATTAACTATGCAGCAGGGGTGGAATCACTGGGACAGGCAAAGGTGCGTAGAAGCCAGGAATGAATGCATAGGGATGATTTAGTTCATGTTTTGTGCAATGTGGGATAATTTGATTTGTAATGTATTTTGCTGCCTATCTTACTGTTGCATCCTGACTGAGTTGATGAAGAAATGTTCATCGACAAAGAGAAGGTGGAGTGTGGCAATGTTGGTGAACGGGGAATTGGGGTTCCCATTGCTGGAATCAGGCAGAGAGCTGGACAGAGAGGCTGACACATAGATGGTGCCGAGGATTGTCCCCCCATGATGGTGAGCTTGTACAGCATGCAATATACCACTATGAATATTCACCTTCACCCCATCGAGTGCTGCAGGGATCCTACATTGCGCTGTAGGCAATAAAAAGGCGTGTTTCAGCATGTCATTGACACATGAAATGTGAGCAAACCAATGTGGCTTTCCTTGTCTGCGCACTGTTCAGGTGTACATAGTTTTTGCACCAGAGTCAGCAGCCTTGTCATCCAGCAGCTAAGCAGTGGTTTGTCAAGAAGGCTCAAATATTTTGGAAGCAGTGACAGCTGCGGAAAGAAGGCAGCCAGACACCGGTCTTTGATTTGATTGGCTGCCTCTAGTCAACCAGCTGGACTGTGAGGGAGTGAGAAATCCATTTCAGTTCTGGCGTGGGGCAAATTGAGAAGTAGCATCTGCAGAGTGATGTGCGAGCAGTTAGTGGCACCTTGCACGGTGGGTAGTCTGAAATCCTGGCAAGCCGTGTGCTCTGCCTGCTTCTCCGTGGCAAGAGCTTAATGAAATGTAGTTGGCTTCCATTGATTAAAAAGAATCTCAGTGGCGTCCTCATAGCCAAAGGTCAATGACAAACTGTGAGCTGTTAAAAATAGCCCCAACTTTATCCTGAAGGACACAGGCAGATAAAAGTTCATTGCCATGGTCACATACATGCATATGAACATAGAAATTAAGAGCAGGAACTGGTCCCTTGGGCCTGCGGTGCTATTTGATAAGATAATGACTGATCTCATTGTGTCTTCAACTCTACTTTCCTGCCTATCCCCTAGATGTACTCTCTGACTCCCAATCAAGAGTCTATCTAACTTTGCTATAAAAATATTTAATGACCTTGCCTCCACTGTTTTCTGGGGGCCATAACTGCGCAGACAGCCCTCTGAGAGAAAAATGATTCTCATCCCTATCCTAAATGTGGAGAACCCTTATTTTCAAACTGTGCTCCTTGTCCTAGTCTCTCCCATAAAGGGAAACATGCTCTCAGTATCCGCCTTGTCATGTCCCCTCAAGATCAATAAGATCATATCTCGATCTTCCAAACTCCAATGGGAACAGGCACAACCTATTCAACCTTTCCTTCCAAAACAAACCCTTCATCCCAGGAATTGATCAAGTGAACTCAGCCTGAGGGGCAACACAGTGGTTAGCACTGCTTCACAGCACTAGCGACCTGAATTCAATTCCAGCCTGGTGACTGTGTAGAGTTTGCACGCTGTCCCCATGTCTGCGTGTGTTTCCTCCAGGTGCTCCGGTTTCCTCCTGCAATCCAAAGAATTGTGGTTGATTGGCCATGTTCAGTTAACACTTAATGTCAGGGAGATAACAGGATTAACACATCGGGTTACAAGATGTAGTGGGAATGTTGTCAGTGCAGACTTGATGGGCAGAATAGCCTCTTTCTGCATTGTAAGGATTTTATGAACTGCTTCAAATGCAATTCTGTCCTTTCTTAAATAAGGAGAAATTGTACAAAGTACTCAGATGTGGTCTCATCAATATCCTGTACAACTGCAGCAAAACTTCCCTACTTCTATATTCTATTCCCTTTGCAACATATGGAAATGTTCCCTTCCAAGCACTTGTTGCACATATAACCAATTTTTTGTGATCCATGTGCCAGCAGGTCAGAACAAAGGCCATCAGCCCCTATCACCACACTCTGTGTGGACTTTTGCAATTTGAAGCAACTATTGGAAGCACCGAATACTTGTAGCTACAGCTGGAACCAACCTGGAAGTAGTTGATAATACCACTGTGCCAAGTTAAGAAAGGGCACTTTGTGGCATACTGAGCACAAGGTGGCTCCAGAATGACTGGCATTGTCATGATGTGCTTGGTTTGAAATTTTGGATGGCCATTCACTGCACAGGTTGTCTTCCTCAAAGCCTTCCTGCACGCCTCACACGCTTGCATCATCATATCCAAAAACCACATGCCATTGAACCCAAGTCCTTGGCCTGCATCATATCCTAGTTATGGTGAACCAGCATTGTGAACATATAAACACACAAAATAGGAGCAGAGGTAGACCATTCAGCTCATGGCTGATCTGGTTGTGTTTCAAACTCTTCATTCCCACCTACCCACGCTATCTTTATCATTCAATTAGCACTCTCCAGCATTCTTTGGTTTTCTCCTGCTAATCTCTCACCCTCAGTATTTTTGTTTAAAGTGAATGTTGGCATAAACAGTTCAGAACTTCATTCCTGTTGTCTGAGAAACAAAGTTCCCTTGGCATTAATTTCATCTCGAAGTTGCTTATCAGCCGTTTATCATAGGCAATTTTAAATGTGTTTGGGTGAGTCAATGAAATTTGTCGAATAAGATAACCTCACTCACCATATAAGTCCATTAAAGGGCATCAATCTTTTCCAGTTATGCACCAAGATTTAAAAAAAATGACAAAAATACATTCTCTTTTATTGTATTTAATCTCTTGTCGCAATTCTCTGTAAAGCAGCTGGTTATTCATACAGTCACTCTGTTTTGAATCATAGGGAGAGAAATTGATCCTATAGTGTGTTTTCTAGTGTAAGACACTTTGCGAAGAAAAAAGACAACCATTTTTGGGAATAGCTTCATACCAAAGATCACAAAAGGACCTCTGATCCCCATACTGATTGGATTTTTCCCTGATAGATGCTGAATGTAGGCATTAAGTCCCCTACGTGTCTAAGTGAGACACCTATGAATTGTCTTTGGATCCCTCTGCAAGGTTCGTAGAAACCCTACAGTGCAAAAAGAGGCCATTCGGCCCATCAAATCTGCACCAACCACAACCTCACCCAAGCACCAACCCTACATATTTTACCCGCTAATCTTTCTAATCCATGCATCCCAGGATACCAAGGAGCAATTTAGCATGGCCAATTAACCTAGTGTGCACATCTTTGGACTGTGGGAGAAAACCGGAGCACCTGGAGGAAACCCACACAGATGTGGAGAGACCGTCCACACGGGACCCAAGCCTAGAACTGTGAAACAGCAGTGTTATCCACTGTGCTACTGAGATGCCCCGGTTGATTGTGTTAACTGCAGTAATTTGAAGCTGGGGTTGTGAAGGGGGGGGGTTGGGGAAGAGGAAGAAGAGGTAAGTGGAAGTTGGTGATGGGGGTTGAGAGAGGAGCGTGTGGGATAATGGAAGGGGGGGGTGGGTGGCATGATGAAGGCAAATGAAGACCAGAGGTGACAATGTGGAAGGAGGGCTGTGCAAGGAGTTGTTCAGGGAAAAGGTGGGGGTTCACAATATCAGGTAGAGGGGCAGGGGGAGGACTGAAGAAAACAAACAATGGAAGACAGAAGATCAAGCGGAGGGAAGCTGGGCCCTAACGAGGGTGCAGGAAAAGCTCACAAACAAGCTTTACTGGAATGGATTGAATGTAGGCTGCAGATGATGGGATGGGTGACTATTAGTGTTAAATATTAGGGATGATTCACATGAATACTAAACAGATCAGGCTGCAGTGCTTTGTGTACTCAGTGTGAGTTGTAGGATTGGGTGAAGTGATGGGGCTGAGATCTGCGAGAGGCCAAGCTTTGCTGGAGGTCTTGTTGAAGTTGTACAAGACTTTGATAAGGCCACACTTGAACTACTGTGTACAGTTCTGGTCACCCTATTATAGAAAAAGTGCAAAAAGATTTATCAGGATGCTACTGGGATTTAATGGCTTGAGTTATAAAGAGAGGCTGGGTAGACTAGAATATTTTTTCCCTGGAGCATAGGGGGCTTAAGGGTGATCTTATAGAGGTCTATATAACAATGAGGAGCTTAGATCAGTCAACATCTTTTCCCAAAAGTCGGGGAGTCTAAACCTAGAGGGCATAGGTTTAAGGTGAGAGGAGAGAGATACAAAAGTGTCCAGAGGGGCAATTATTTCACACACACAGTTGTGAGTGTTTGGAACAAGCTGCCAGAAGCAGTGATAGAGGTGGATACAATTTTGTCTTTTAAAAAGCATTTAGACAGTCACATGGATAAGATAGATATAGAGGGGTATAGGCCAAACGTGGGCAATTGGGACCCGTTTGATGATTAATAAAAAGGATGATATGGACAAATTGGGCCGAAGGGCCTGTTTCCATGCTGTAAACCTGTATGGCTCTATGAAATTAGATATAGCTCTTGGGGCTAAAGGAATATGGGGGAAGAGAGGATCAGGATATTCAATTTGATGATCAGCCAGGCTTGAAGGGCCGAATGGCCTGCTCCTACATATAGATTCGGAGTGCCAAGGGAGCTCCAATAAGCATTCTTTGGCATTGATTTAGCAATGGTCACCAAACAAAAAAAGTGAGTATTTGTTTTCAAATTTGATAAGAAGCTAAGATTACCATTTGGGTTCCTGAGGATCGTTTTCATCACATGATTGGAAACCTTTCTATTGTTGGGTTTCTCCTGTGGCCTAGAGGTATAGGTCACTGAACTATTAAACCACTAAACCCTAGGATAATGCTCTGGGATCACTGGCTCGAATCCCATCATGGTAGATGGTTTTGATAAGAATCCATGACTAATTGATGACTGCTCTTGAAAATGGGCAGTTAACCTCAGGAGATGCAGCAGCCCCTGGTAGTTTGTCTACATTATTGAAGTGAAATGTGGAGGCTCAATTGGATGTAAAGCTCAGACCTCCTGCTTGGGACAACTGCTGTTATACACTGTGACTGTTGAGGAAATTGCAGAAACATGGGCTATAATTTTTGGTTTCATTAGATTGGAAAATCGCCCATTATTTAAAAATTGCGAGAGAGAGATACAAAAAAAAATCTAGGTAACTATAGCCTGTCAGCTTACTGTTAGTTGTCATTTGGGATAAAATGATTGTACTTGCTCAAGTGTTCAATCAGATGAGCGAGAGTCAGCACAGCTTTAATAAAGGTAAGTTATATCAGGTTAGTCCAGCTGAATTTTTTGTTGAGCTCTGTAATAAGGCAGATGAAGTAGTGTCTGTCGATGGTTCCGGGAGAAATTTGCAAGAAGCATTCAATAAGGTTCCACACAAAACAACACTGGCAAAAATAAGGAGTGGGCAGAATGGAAGGAACCTTGTGACATGAATTGAAAACCAGTTGGAAGATAGGAGACAAAGAGAATGGATAAAGGGAACTAGTCATTTTAGTAATACCGAACAGAAATATGATTAAAAAGAGAGACATGTCCTTAACCTATTTGTATTTGTAAGATGTGTGGGTGTGTGATGGGCTTGGAGAGAGCGTGGTTGAATTGAGAAGATGCTGACAGCCTGTATCATCAGCTGAGGACAAGTGGGCGAGTGTTCAGGACTAGTATTTAAATATGGCATCCAGACCTTCACACCAACCGGTTGATAGCAGGCTGAAGAGTCAGCTGCCAGGAGGTTTTGAGGGAAACTCGCCTGTGAATTAATGAGGTTCCAAGTGTAGAATCTGGTATGAGATCCTGCCATCCTAGTCCACAGGAGACACTCGCCCCTGCACTGAGACCGGAACTTTCTGGCTGTTCACACGGCGGGAACCTCCGATCCTGCGACAGCCTATCCCTGTCTTGGGTGTCATGGTGTCAAAGAGTACATTTACCAGAAACCCCACTGACAGTGGCAGGACCAGAAGAATTCTCCATCACCAAGGGCGGACCCTCTCCCCTTTACAGTGGGATGTAGGATAAATCCTTCCCATAGTCTCTAAAATGGAGAATTCCACCTTTTATAACACAGCACTTAAATTGCCAAATCAACACGGTTTTATCAAAGTGAAATCGAGTTTGACCAACCTTTTGCTGCAAAGACATAGCTAACAGGGTAGATCTCTCAGGATATATAAACTATTGTGGCACAGTGATTCGCAGATGGTGGAATATGAATTCAATAAAAACGTGGAACGAAAAATCAAATGATGGCCGTGAAACTCTTGTGGATTTCATAAAGGTTGGGCTTAGCACGACTGCCTCAGTACCAGGGAATTGGGTCATTGTCTGTGAGGAGTTTGCACGTTCTTCCTTTGCTTGTGTGGGTTTCCTCCACACTCCAAAACATGTGCTACTTCAGTGCATCGGCCATGTTAAATTCTTCCTTAGTATACTCGAACAGGCCTGTGGTGACTAGGGGGTTTTCACAGTAACATCATTGCAATGTTAATGTAAGCCTACTTGTGACACTAATAATTAAACTTTTTTTTTTAAAATTTAGAACTGAGTTGGGAACTTCCTTCATTGAGGGATATGGTTGTTTGAAATTCTCTAAACCAGATGCCTCTGAATACATAGTAACTCAAGATATTGAGAATGTGAACCAATTTGTAGTTTTAGGCAATAAAGGATATCAGAATAAGATAGCAAAGTGGAGTTGAAGTGGAAGATCCACAATAATCTTATTGAATGGCAGAGCTGGCTTGAGAGGCTGTGTGACTTTACCTGACTGCAGTCTTCCTTTGCTTTAAAATGCTGTATTTATAAGGCACAGAGGATGTGGAGAGACAGAGGTGGGGAACTCCAGAGACAGTGCTGTGGAAGTGGGAAGCTAAGCTAGTTTAGGAGATTCTCTGGCTAGGATTGAATAGTTAAGTGAGGGATGGAATAGAAACTGTCCCACCCAGCTGGATGGTAAGGGACTGGCAGAGGAAGTCAAAGATACCAGAGGCTGCAGATAGGTCAGGGGAATGAACTGGAATAAATCACAGGCACATATGAGATGGGCAGAAATTTTGTGTTACATTTTATTGTCTGTGATCAACATTTGTAAATGCATGTGTTTTTTTTTAACACTCAGAGTCATTGTCCTAAATTAAATGATCCCAACACAAAAGCAGGTTGTTATTATTATCACACAGTTGCCATCTCTCGTATCACACACACAAAGATTAGAAACAGATGGAGGTAAAACAATACAATTACAATTCATGATTAACATAGTATCTTTTGTGGCAGACCTGTAGTTTTTAGATAAAATTGATGTTTTAATTAAAGTGAAGATTTTGTAAAATAAAGGATTCACAGTTAGCTGCCAGGCTTCTTCTGGTCAAATTTCCATCAGGTTGGTTCTCGAGTGATCTTGAAGATGGAACAAGTGGCGGGGAGTTTTTCTCCCACTTTCAAGGTGTCGAACTGTTTATTACCTTGGCTGCTTGGGTGATTCACAGCTGGTTCAATCGCTTTGTGATTGAACTCTTTCTGCAAACCTGCTTCTGCTGCTTTTAAAAATGAAAGGAAATTATGGATCTCTCTTCATGTGGCCTTTGTCAAGTTCAAATCCCTTTCCCAATAAGGTGAGCAGTTATGTTGACAGATTCTGTGCAGTGACTTTCACATCTTGAAAATTTTGAGACAGCCAGTGTCTCTATCTGAATTATCTATTCAAATTAAGCTCCTGAATTCATCTCAGGAAAGGGCGTTGGGTCACTGGAAGGTGTTTTTTGTTCCTTCTTGAGACAGGGGAGTGTTTCAATCTGTAACTGAGGTCTGGCACTCCTCAGGCTATATTTTTGCACCTGTTCATGGTCTGTTTAATGAATAATTTGAAGTTCAGAAGATACTGTGATGTGATGTGTAGGATGCTCTTTGTAGCATCCAGTCCGAAGATGTGTGGGTTAGATTGATTGCTAAAATTGCCCCTTAGTATCCTGAGATGGTTAAGTTAGAGGGATTAGTGGGTAAATATGTAGGAATATGGGGGTAGAGTCTGGGTGGGATTGTGGTCGGTGCAGATTTGATGGGCCAAGTGACCTCTTTCTGCACAGAACTATGATTCTTTGGTTAGCTGGCAAGACAGATGCAGAAACCTGACTGAAGAGGTTCAGAAATGGAGTTGGAGAAAAATGGACAGAATAAATGGGAAAGTGTTTCAAAGCCTATTTCACAGCTGTATTGATTTTATTTGGGATGTGGGTATAAGGAATATAGTTCAACGGGGGTAAATGGAATTCTGATATGGACCTACTGTGATCCAAATGATTGAAACAGACTCGAAAGGCTGAATGAACCTGTCCTTTCTTATCATTCACTCATTCTTCCCTTGTGGTTCCTTGCTCAGTGCAACTGGCTACATTATTTGTCTGTATTGCAAAGTGACTCCATCAAAAGTAACCTAATGGCTGTGAAATAATTCAGAACATTCTCAATTGACTGAAATGCAATGTAAATGCAAGTTTTTCTTTTACAAAACGAGGAGAAACTTTTAAGATGTCTCTGTAAATAAGAAGAAAATGTGTGCCGTATTCTCAAAACAGAAATTCAGGAATTCTGAAATTCCAACCAAACAACACACTGGAAATGTAAATGGTACAATGGAAGAAAGGTCCGCCCATGTGCTTTGATCTTAATTAATTCACTACATTCTGTACCTGAGCTATTTGGTGCAAATGTACAATATTTTTGACAATTTAGGTACAGGAAGTTTTTTGCTACAAATTGAACTTTTTTTTCTCAGTTAATGTTACAGTACAGAGGTAGCTCTTTGAAAAATCATTTAGTACAATCACCATTACATTATTTGTTTTTCAAACTAATCCAACATCTCAATTTTCAGTTGTCTTTAAAAATGATTCTGTGTAGTATTAATACTCCAATTTCCAATAGTTAAAATGTTTTGCACTCCATGCAAAGTGAAGTTTATTTATTAATCATAAGTAGACTTACATTAACAGTGTAATGAAGTTACTATGAAAATCCTCTACTCGCCACACACCATCACCTGTGTTGGATACACAAAAGGAGGACTTGGTATGACCAATCTACCTAATCTGCACGTCTTTCGGACTGCAGGAGGAAACCAGAGCATCCAGAAGAAATTCATGCAGACACGGGGAGGATGTGCAAACTCCGCACAGACAGTGACCCAAGCTGAGAATTGAACCTGGGTCCCTGGCGCTGTGAGGCAGCAGTGCCAACCACTGCGCCACTATGCCATCCCTAAGCAAAGGTTCTATAGCAAGAAGTTTGATTGTCCATTTTGACAAAGATTGGCTCACCAATGACTCGTGAGAATATGTTACCTGCAGTAAAATTTCTGTTCTCATTTTACGTATTGAATGATCAGAATAGAGTGCTCTAAATTTTAAAACCCTTTTAACAATGCTGCTTTAAATACTTCTTTTAAATGTGCCTTATTCTGTGTTATTGTACAGTGTATCTTGGGATGGTTGATTAAGTGAACTGCCATAGACATTTTTGGATGTAACTGCAAAATTTTGCTATCTTGTCCCTAGTAGGCTTAGTTCTGAAAAAGCATTTACTGATAATCTAAATCTCTTCTCTACTCTTTGTCATTTACTTTGAGTCTGTAGCTTGCAGTGCAGCAAAGAAACATTTATAATGTTACCATTGAACTATGTTCACAGAAATTGGTCGAAATCCAGGCAATTAAATAACATGGGCCAGTGGGACCACTAATATCACCTATAGCAGCAGTCAATTTTCTTGGCACACAAGCTGCTTAATGACCTGTTAACCTTAACCTTAGTTGCTGAGCAATATTAAAAAGCCAATCTGCATTGTTGGACTGAGCCAAAGTAAACTAGGTGCCTTCTATTCCAGCTAAACTGGCGAACAATTATTTCTGGGAAATAGATTCACAATTAAAAGCAATTACTTCTGTTTTCTGCATGCACAGAATGTTTCTTTTATACAAGTAGTAACTTTTGTAACCTAATATGTTTCTGGCAGATTCCAAAAGTTTTCGAAGATCCCAAACTATGAAATGTGACATTTGTCTTGATCCAGACGTTACAACAGCCCCGCAATTGGTGGCACAGTTGGTAGCACTGCTGCCTCGCAGCTCCAGGGACCTGGGTTGGATTCCTAGCTTCGGTCACTGTCTCTGTGGAACTTGCACATTCTCCCCGTGTCTGCATAGGTTTCCTCCAGGTGCTCTGGTTTCTTTCCACAGTTTGAAAGACATGCTGGTTAGGTGGATTGGCCTTGCTAAATTCTCCCTCAGTGTACCCAAACAGATGCTGGAGTGTGGCAATCAGGGGATTTTCAGTGTTAATGTAAGCCTACTTGTGACACTGATAAATAAGCTTAAAAAAAGTCTATTTGAAGGAATATTCTGATGCTAATGTTGCATTCTGTCATATATTTTCACTTCATGTATTTCACCACACTGATGCACAATGGCAGCAGTGTGTACCATCTACAAGATGCATTGCAGGAACTCACCAAGGTTCCTACAACAGCACATTCCATCTATCAACTAGAAGGACAAGGGCAGCAGACACATGAAAACATCATCACCTGACCCTTCCAAGTCACCAAACATCTTGTCTTGTAAACATAGTCACAGTCCCTTTACTGTCACTGGGTCAAGATCTTCAACTTCCCTTCCTAACAGCACAGTGGGTGTACATAAAAGAAAGCAACTCAGCACCACCTTCTCAAGGACAGTTAGCAGTGAACAATAAATGCTAGCCTAGCCAGCAATTCCCGTATTCCTATAAATAAATTTTTCAAAAATAATGGATTTCCATCAAAGCCAGAACACTGAAAATGTGACTGTGTTAAACAGATTTAGTGGTTGCATGTTAAACTTGTTTGAATTCATATAGGAGATTAGGTTCCACTTTTGGTGATATGAACTAGATTGTTCCCTGTCTGGCTTAAAAATACTATATTTTTTACTATTATTATTATTATTTGGTTTTCCATTATTTAAATTGTTAACTGTTTGTAGCAGATAGAGGAGATCCAAGTATAAATTGCTGCAGATTTAAAAATCCCTATTTGTTTAAAGAAAATGCCTCTCGGTTGTCATTCACAAATAGATGCATTATCGTTGTGCTAGAAAGGGTAGCCATTTCAATAACAACTTACAATGGCTAAAGTCATTGCCAATAGCAACAGTATTTGCTCACTGCTATTAGGAATGACAGGGAATTGTGCAAACACTGTAGTTTTTTAAAAGGTGTGAGCTTCATAAAGGAAGCCCAATTTGAATATGACATTCTTTAAGTTCTACTGCAAAGATTGCGGCCATTGTCTATTTGAATACAGTTAAGTGGAACTCTGATACAGCTTCAGCACTAGACAGTGTCTATAAATATACTGAGGGTTAACCGAATGGTTCTTTGCTAGTATTGAAATGTAATTGGGATTTTGCCAGCTTCTAATGGCAAGCGCGCACACACAAAGCTTCACGTGCCTGACAAGAGGAAAATGTGGAACTGAAATTTGTATTTGAGACTGCTAGCCCTGCACTGCTATAAATAGCTTCAAGGAGAGGCATTGGTGTAGTGACATTGTCACTGGACTAGTAATCCAGCGACTCAGCGTAATGTCGTGGGGACCCTCATTCGAATCCTGCCGTGACAGATAGTGAAATTTGAATTTAATAAAAATCTCAATTGTCATGAAATCCCCATCTGGTTCACTAATATCCTTTAGGGAAGGAAATCTGCTATCCTTGACTGGTCTGTCCTACATGGACTCCAGAACCACAATAATGCGGTTTATATGCCCTTGGGGATGGACAATAAATGTGGCTCAACTAGCAACGCCCATATTCCATGAACAAATTTAAAAAAAGCCCAAATTGCTGGGGAAGGTTATTCACTCAAACACTGGTAGAATTAAATGTTTTTTTTAATTTCCAATATCTTTTTATTGCAAGCTTTTCTTGTCTCCCATTATTTATGATCATTATGAATTAACCTTTTTGTTCAGTCTGACTCCAAGTCCAATGTCTCACCATAACCTCTTCACATTCCCCACTGTGTTAAAATCAAGATTCATCATACTGTCTTCCACTCTAGCCCGTTCTTTCCCAATATTTCAAGATTGGATTTTCTTGCATTTGCCTGTTTGCCCTCTTTGATATCCTGCAGATTTCAAAACTCATGTTGAATTCATCTGACAACTGTCAACTTAATTCATTTTTTTGTTTTTGTTCTTTTGCACGAGGGTATTCATGATGCACAATAAATGCTGGCCTCGACATTAACATCTCATAAATCAACAAAAAAAGTGGGACCCTGTATTTGTAGAACCTTAGGCCTCTACTTTGACTACTTAATGCTGGTAATCATCATAACAATTTTCTATCCATGTTGTAATCATAATTCATAAGAATGGACAGAAGTTTTGTTCCTGAAAAAGTTTTGTGATGTGCCAGTTGTGAATAATGAATTTTTAATACTTACTAGCCTGAATGTTCACCCTCACAATGAGCAGCAGGTACTGTGAGAGTGTTGAAGAGGTGGGACATTTCATTAAAATGTTTAAATCAGCCCCTCCCCCACCCCCCGCAACCCCGCATGCACTTGCAAACCTGATTTAAATTTAACAGCTGCAAGTTAGATGTCTCAAGGTTAAGGAAGGCTGGCAGTTTGATGAAGGCGGGAGACACTGACTCCAGAAAGTAAGTGTTTTTTTATAGCATTCATTGTGGAATGTGTGGAGCAGGACTCCTTCCTTGGCTTCTAAGGAAACCATTGCTCTGTCCCTTGCTGATTGCTGTCTCTTTCCAGAACCCTGACACAATCACTGATTTCCCAAAGCTCTGAAGTGCAACCCATGCTCTCCCCACCACTACCCTCCTCCCGTTTGATGGGGGCAACCAATTACAGAACCACATAGCGGTAAAGGAGAGCATGTGCTCTCTTTGAAAGAGAGCCAAATCTTTGAAAGAGCTATGCAATTAATGTCAGTTGTGGCCGAGTGTGTAGACTTCGCCCCTTGAGTCAGATAGTTTACAGTTTCAGTCCCAATTCAGGGACTTGAGTGCATAATTTGAGCTGAAATTGAAGGAGTGCGTCTCTGTCAGAGATGCTGTCTGTCAAATGAGAGGTTGAACTGAGTCTCTGTCCGCTGTCGCGGGTGGATGTAATAAATCCTGTAGCACTATTTCGAAAATCAGGGAAGTTCTCCTTGGTGCCCTGGCTAACTTTAACCCAATAAGAAGTCTCATCACATCAGGTTAAAGTCCAACAGGTTTATTTGGTAGCTCAAGCCACTAGCTTTTGGAGCGCTGCTCCTTCATTAGGTGAGTGGGAGTTCTGTTCACAAACAGGGCATGTAAAGATACAAACTCAATTTACAAAATAATCTCTTGTCCTGGCTGGAGACAATACTCATCTTTTTAACCTGTGCTTAACTCTTTTCCACTAGTAGTGTCTGTACCTTTAAGACTTGATAACCTGTAAAGACTCGCATTCCAATCAGTATTTTGTAAATTGAGTTTGTGCCTTTATATGCCCTGTTTGTGAACAGAACTCCTATTCACCTGATGAAGGAGCAACGCTCTGAAAGCTCGTGACTTGTGCTACCAAATAAAAATGTTGGGCTTTAAGCTGGTGTTGTGACACTTCTTGCTGTGTTTACCCCAGTCCAACACTGACATCTCCACATCATGACATTTAACCCTCAGTCAATATCACAAAGAAACAGATGTGTGTGGAAGCTTGCTCTTGGCAACTATGTCTCCTATATTGTAACAGTGAGCACATTTCAGAAATTATTTCATTGGCTGGGAGGCATTTGGGGACTATCCTGAGATTGTGAAGGGTGCTAAGTAAATGCAAGTCTTTCTCTTATGTCCCTCTCACTCCTTCTTTCTTCACTGTCCGACAGATTTTAAAAGTCTTGATTAAATTTCCTTTTGAAAAGTTATGATTGAATTTGCTCCTCAGGCATTTCATTCCAGATCTCAACTGGGAAGGGTGAGATTCACTGCCCCCATGCACCAGACCACATATTCTCCATCAGCAGAGGCATTTGCCGCTGGCTGCAGGCAGGATCTTTCAGACCTGCCGATATCCATGGCATTTTCTGTGATTTGCCCATCTCGGTGCTGGGGAACCTGCCTCAGTGGGAAGGTTGTGGAACCATAGAATCTCTACAATACAGAAAGAGGCCATTCAGCCCTTTGAATCTGCACTGACTCACCCACCCATTTCTGTAATTCCCCCATGTTTACCTCATTAATCCCCTTAACCTACACATTCTTTGAACACTAAGAGGCAATTTAACATAACCAATCCAACTAACCCATGAAATCACAGAATCCCACAAGGGTTTGTCTTATGAAGAAGGATTGAATAGTTCAGGCCTATACTCCCTGGAATTGAGAAGAATGAGAAGCAATCAAATTGAGGTATTCAAGATGATAAGTATTGATAAAGTAGACATAGAGTGGATGTTTCTGCTGGTGGGGCGTTCTAGGACAAGAGGTCGTTATATTAGGATAAGAAGCAGCAAATTTAAAACAGAGTTGAGGAGGAAGTACTTCTCCCAAAGGATTGTGAATCTGTGGAATTCATTGCATCAAAGTGTAGTGGATGCTGGGCAGTGAGTAAATTTAAAGGAGGAGTCAGAAGGATTTTTAATTGGTAATGGGTTGAAAGGTTATGGGACGAAGGCTTGAAATTGGGGATGAAGAGCATGTCAGCCATAATCGGATGGCAGAGTGGACTTAATGGGCCAAATGGTGTAATTCTGCTCTTGTATGAACTACAGTGCAGAAAGGGGGCCGTTCAGTCCATTGAGTCTAAACTAACTACAATCTCACTTGACATATCCTCGTAACCGCGTGCTTTTACCCTAGCTAGTCCCCCTGACACTAAGGGGCAATTTTAGCACAGCCAATCCACCTACCCCACACATCATTGCACAGTGGGAGGAAACTGGAGCACCTGGAAAAAAACCCCCACAGACACATGGTGGGGGAGAATGTGCAGACTCTACATAGATAGTGACCCAAGCTGGGAATCGAACCTGTGTTCCTGGCACTGTGAGCACTGTGCCACCGTTCAGCAGGACCAGAAGATTCTGCTGGTGGGAATGGCTGGAAAATCTCGCCCAGAATTAAAATCTTTCCGATTTTTTTCCAGCCACTTTGGTAATGTTTTCTTCTGTTTTTGTAGTTGTATTTCAGATGGTGGCCTGCTGCCACTGATTTATTTTCTCATCTACCAGCCAGTCAGCCTGTCAATTTGGCTGGTTGACAGGCAGGAAATGGAAGAAAATAATTATAATGTGGCCCAGCCGTTAGATTCAGTAATATCTACCTCCCCCAGAGCCTCGCTGGGTCTCTCCCACTGTCCCAACCTCCTCATAAAGACTGGGCCACTGAATCACACCGTGCATTTTAAAACTTCCCCTGCTTTGAGACTCTTTGTGGTTCTATATAAATCTATTCCTCACGTTATTACCTGCAGCCCCGATCTGCAGAAATTTGTAAAAGTGCAGCAACAGATGAACTCAATCTTGAAAAGCTGTTCTAAGACGATACGAGGGTAACAGTGACCAGATGCTCTGTGGCTGAGTGCACACAGGTTGCTATTACTCAGGGAGCAGCTGTCTCCCACGTGCCATGCCATATCCGTATATAATGTTACATCTGCTTCATTCTTGTGGGAGCAATTTAAGAAGATTTGTGATCTATACTCCTTCAAGTGTGCCACCTTCCTCATGTACTATTCATAGTACATGTGCAATAGTACCATGCTTGGGTCTGACAGACTCTTGTGGCACTCAACATAGTCCTGCAGTGGGTGTACATTGGAAATGATGAAGGGAGGGTCAATGTGATCCTTATTCCCAAACTGTGTTGGCAAAAAACTTTGTGTTTCAAAGCTCGTGGTTGCACTTTCTTGGAGTATTTAAATTTAGTTTAGGATGGAACTCCATTTCAATGTCATGTTAACTAATAAAAGTTAAAAACAGGAAATGCTGGATAAGCTCAGTAAGATACAGACTTGAAACGTTAACTCAGTTTCTCTCGCCACGGATGCTGCCAGAGCTGCTGACCTTGTCTGACATTTTATTTATTACTTATTATTATATAATTGTTAATTATTATTCATTAGTATCACAAGTAGGTTTACATTAACACTGCAATGAAGTTACAGTGACAATTCCCCAGTCGGTGCACTCTTTGTACCTGAACAGATGCCAGAGTATTTAGCATGGCCAATGCATTTAACCAACATGTCTTTTGGATTGTGGAAGGAAACCCGAGCACACGGAGGAAACTCATGCAGACTCTGTACAGACGGTGACCTAAGCTGGGAATTAAACCTGGGTCCCTGGTGTTGTGAGGCAGCAGAGCTAACCACTTGTATCACCGTGCCACCTCTCTTATTTAAGATTTTCATCATCTGCAGTGTGTTGGTTTTATTTCTACATAAATCCATGCTGTCACCCCTGACTTGGGCACAATGAATGGGATTCTTTAGCCACGCTCGCCTTAAATCCAAAGAAATCAATGGACCTTTGCATTCTCCCAGTCCCAATCCCTTACCCTATCTGCTATAATTCCCATGGCTGGTGGTATGGGAGAATTCCAGCTTATTTATCTTGGTCTTCCCCAATTTATACCTTTCTGACATTAAATTGCTCCAATGCTTTGCTGGGCACAAGCAAGGGAAGTGAAGTTTGTCTGTTTTGGTTTGTGTTTGTGTTTCCACAACGCTTAATGAGTGAAAGAATAGTCTCATCATCTAGGTATCTGAAAGAAAATAAAGAACTATATCTGCTGTAATAAAATAGGAAATCAATTCAAACTGTATAGTTTAGTTGGTTACTTGCCTCAGATTATTCATCCCAATATAGGAAAAGCTCTCTCTTACTCGTCATGGTTTCAGTTATAGAACATTACAGCACAGAACAGGCCCTTCGGCCCTCGATGTTGCGCCGACCAATATAAAAAGCAATGACCCTCCAAACTAAACCATTCCCTTCTCTTCCATATACTTATCAACTAACCTCTTAAACGCCACCAAACTTGGCGCTCTACAACTGCCGCAGGCAGGGCATTCCACTCCTGAACCACCCTCTGGGTAAAGAACCTACCTCTGATATCCGTCCTATAACTATCACCCCTTAATTTAAAGCTGTGTCCCCTCGTGCTAGCTTTTTCTATCCTAGGAAAAAGGCTATCACTGTCCACCCTATCTAAACCTCTAATCATCTTATATGTTTCGATCAGGTCCCCTCTTAGCCGCCTCCTTTCTAACGAAAACACCTCAAATCCCTCAGCCTCTCCTCATAAGACCTGCCCTCCATACCAGGCAACATCCTGGTAAACCTCCTCTGTACCCTCTCCATGCCTCCACATCTTTCTTATAATGTGGGGACCAGAACTGCACACAATACTCCAAGTGCGCCCGCACTAGAGTTTTGTACAGTTGCAACATGACGTTGCGGCTCCGAAATTCAATCCCCCTACCAATAAAAGCTAAGACTCCATATGCTTCTTAACAACCTTATCGACTTGATTGCCAACTTTCAGGGATCTATGCACATATACACCAAGATCCCTCTGTTCATCAACACTACTAAGAATCCTACCATTTGCCCTATACTCTACACATTTATTATTCCTGCCATAGTGCATTACCTCACACTTTTCCACATTAAACGCCATTTGCCACCTCTCGGCCCAGCTCTGCAACTTGTCCAAGTCCCTCTGCAAACTATAACACCCCTCTTCACTATCTACCACTCCACCGACTTTATGTCATCTGCAAACTTACTAATCCATCCTTCAATACCCTCATCCAGATCATTTATAAAAATTACAAACAGCAGGGGCCCCAAAAAAGACCCCTGAGGTACACCACTTGTCACCGAACTCCAAGATGAATATCTCCCATCAACCACCACCCTCTGTCTTCTATCTGCTAGCCAATTCCTAACCCAATTAGCTAAATCACCTCTATCCCATACATCTGCATTTTCTGCAGAAGTCTTCCATGGGCCACCTTATCAAACGCCTTACTAAAGTCCATATATACCACATCAACCACCTTACCTCCATCCACCTCTTTAGTCACATTTTCAAAAAACTCAATGAGGTTAGTAAGGCACGACCTACCCTTCACAAAACCATGCTGACTATCCCCAATCAATTCATTTCTCTCCAAATAACTATAAATCCTATCCCTAATAATTCTCTCCAATACTTTGCCCACAACAGAAGTAGGACTCACTGGCCTATAATTCCCTGGAAGGTCTCTCTTCCCCTTCTTGAACAACGGGACCACATTCGCTATCCTCCAGTCCTCCAGAACCACACCCGTAACCAACGACGACCTGAAGATCAGAGCCAGAGGCTCTGCAATCTCCTCTCTTGCCTCCCAGAGAATCCTAGGGTAAATCCCATCCGGCCCAGGGAACTTATCCAACTTCAAACCCTCGAGAATATCTAGCACATCCTCCCTATCTACTTTGATACTTTCCAGTTTGCTACCCTGTACCTCAGTGTTCTCCATAACTACATTTACATCACCCTGCGTGAGTACCGAAGAGAAATATTTATTCAGTGCCTCTCCAATCTCTTCAGGCTCCACGCACAACTTTCCACTGCTGTCTATGACTGGCCCTAATCTTGCCCTAACCAATCTTCTACTCTTAACATATCTAAAGAAAGGATTAAGGAGAATCCTAAAGCTATCAGCCAAAGTCTTCTCGTGTCCTCTCTTAGCTCTCCTCAATTCACTCTTTAGCTCCCTCCTGGCTAATCTATAGCTATCCATTGCACTAACCGAGCCTTCAAGCCTCATCCTGACATAAGCCTCCTTTTCCCTTTTAACCAGCAAATCAACTTTTTTCGTATACCAAGGTTCTCTTACTCGACCATTTCCTCCTTGCCTGACAGGGACATACTTATCAAAGACTCGCAGCAGCTGCTCCTTGAATAAGCTCCATATTCCAGATGTTCCCAGTCCCTGTAGCTTCCTAGTCCAATCTATGCACCCTAATTCTCTCCTGATGGCCTCATAATTACCCTTCCCCCAGCTATAACTACTGCCCCCATCTTCATGCCTATCCCTATCCATCACTAAGGTGAACATAACCGAATTGTGGTCACTATCATCAAAATGTTCACCAACTTCCAAGCCTAACACCTGGTCTGGCTCATTGCCCAGCACCAAATCCAATGTAGCCTCACCTCTAGTTGTCCTATCTACATACTGAGTCAAAAAACCTTCCTGCACACTTTGTACGAAAACTGACCCCTCTAACGAGCTCGAGCTATAGCTATTCCAATCAATATTAGTAAAGTTAAAGTCCCCCATAACAATTACCCTATTACTTTCACTCCTGACCAGGATTGACTTTGCAATCCTTTCCTCAACCTCTCTAGAACTTTTAGGAGGTCTACAAAAGATTCCCAACAGGGTGACCTCTCCTCTCCTGTTTCTAATCTCAGCCCATACTACCTCAACAGACAAGTCCTCATCAAACTTCTTTTCTGTCACTGTGATACAGTCTTGGACTAATAATGCCACTCCTCCCCCCCTTCTACCTCCTTCTCTACTCCGACTAAAGCATTTGAACCCTGGAACCTGCAACATCCATTCTTGTCCCTGCTCTACCCAAGTCTCTGAAATGGCCACAACATCGAAGTTCCAGCTACTGGTCCAAGCTGCAAGTTCCTCCCCCTTATTGCGAATACTCCTTGCATTAAAGTATACGCATTTCAAACCATGCCCTACCCCACCCGTATGCTGCTGTGTTTTACAGCTTTCCTCTATGACCCCCTTACTCTCATCCCTCTTAGCACCCCAACTACTTAGGATCCCACCCCCCCTCTGAATCAGTTTAAAGCCCCCTGCATAGCCTTTGCAAATTTTCCCCCCAAGATATTAGTTCCCCTCTGGTTCAGGTGTAGACCATCTCTCTTGTAGAGATCCCATCTATCCCAGAATGAGTCCCAATTGTTCAAGAACCTGAACCCCTCCCTCCTGCACCATCCCCGCAGCCACGAGTTCAAACATTCCCTTTCTCTATTCTTCTCTAAACTATCCCTTGGCACAGGCAAGAGTCCAGAGATAACCACTCTGCCAGTTTTGGCCCTAAGCTTCCACCCCAACTCCATAAATTTCTGTTTAATATCCCCTTCCCTCGTCCTTCCTATATCATGTGTCCCTACATGAACTATGACTTGGAGCTGACGCCCCTCTCCCTTAAGAATCTTAAAAACCCTATCTGCGACATCCTGGACCCCAGCCCCTGGGAGGCAACACACCAGCCCTGAGTCACTTTTATTACTATTTACTCTCCTCTCTGTCCCTCTAACTATGGAGTCTCCAATTACTAGGCCCAATCTCTTATTCCCCCTACCCACCTGAGCATTCTCAGCAGGCTCACCCCCAGAAACCTGCTCCCTTTGGTCATCTCCAGTTGATTCTTCCTCAACTGTAGCCTCCAAGACAGAAAATTTGTTTTGGAGGGGAACAGCCCCAGGGGATTGTCTACCCGATTGCTTCTTACCCCTCCTCTGAATAGTTACCCAAGAATCACTTTTAGGAGTGACTATCTCTTTGTAACTCCTGCCAATATCCTCCTCAACCTCTCGAATTATCCTGAGTTCCTCTAATTCCAGCTTCAGCTCCTTAACACGATCCTCAAGGAGCTGCAAATGGGCACACTTCCTGCAGGTATAATCAGCAGGAACACTACTGGTGTCCCTCACCTCATACATACTACAAGAGGTGCAACGTACTGCCTGCACTGCCATCCCTGATACTTTAATTTCCAGGAGAGAGAAAAAAAAACTTCCCACACACTTTTATTATTAGGTTAGAGGAGGGGGGAGGATGGGATACTCTACTTGTGTAGAGCATCGGGTTTCCTCTCTGGACCAATTTATAGAGACAGAGAAAACTACAACTACCGGCAGCCTCCTAATGACGACTTCCGGTTTCTAGTTAGTTTAAATAAAAATGGCAAAAAACTACCCCCGCTCGCTATTTTAAACAAAGAGAAAAGTTTAAAAAAAACTACTCAACACTCGAACTTCACGCTTTCCCAAATTGCTGCCTCTCCGTGCTGCTCCAAGGGAACAAATGGTTTTATTTTAACCATAACCATAAAAGTTATGGTTTTATTTTGCCTAAATTTTCCTGTACAAACAGATGACCTATGGGCTGTTAATCTTTTTCATTTTTATGCATGTTTATTTCTTCCAATGCTAATGTTGCCGTGTGTTATTTTAATCCAAAGTGCATGGTCTTAATTTTCTTTTCATAAAGAAACCTTCAACATTTGAAATTGCCTCTGCAATTTCTTTTTTAAAAAGAAATTTCTTTATTGTGACTTCCAGACGGCAAGTACCGAAGCAATAGGCTAGTTCTGATTAAGCAACGCCTTGAAGTGAAGCCTCTGGAACCTTGACAAGGCATTTAACAATTGTATTGTTGAGATCTGGAAATGTCTCTGAGCCAAATAGGACAGAACAGTCGGCACACTCTCTTTTTAAGCAGTATGTTAAATGAGGAACCACTGCAGGAAGCATCACTTTGCACTTCCATGTAATTCTTGGGAACACTAAATGAAGAAAAGGATGCCAGGGTAACTTAAAGAACATGCTCCCCCATCACAGATATTTACATCTGCAGCAAGAGTGTACAGATGGTATAGATAGTATATACTGTAAAGGCAAACAGGCATTTGTTCCCCGCAGGTGTAGAAAGAGACATCGAATTGCATTACTGCATCATTTTCTGTTATTTAGAGTGAATACTGCATGGTGGCTCAGTGGTTAGCACTGCTGCCTCACAATGCCAAGGACCTGGGTTCGATTCCTGGCTTGGCTCACTGTCTGTGTGGAGTTTGCACGTTCTCCCCATGTCTGTGTGGGTTTCATCCAGGTGCTCCAGTTTCCTCCCACGTTCTGAAAGACTTGCTGATTAGGTGAATTGAACAGGGCACTGGAGTGTGGCGATTATGGGATTTTCACAGTAGCTTCATTGCAGTGTTAATGTAAGCCTTATTTATGATTAATAACTTTTAAATGTCACTTTTCTGAAATATCTGAGCTGGTGTCCCTTCACCAAATTTATTTTTATTGAAATAGTCAGGAACACTCAGCCAGACGCTTCCTCATACAGAGTTAAACCTGGAGTGCCAGTAACACTGACGCTCCACGTTATGTACAGGTGCAGGGCTGCCTGACTGGACAAATCATTGCTGCCTCAATCTGGGTGCTCAAATTCCAAAAGATGCACATTGTGAGCCTCGTTAAAGTCATTACACTTCCTGGCAGGAAAATGGGTCTGAAAACATTTCTGCAGGATTTACATGAGAAATGTTTGCTCCTCCACTTCATTATCTTTGACATCAAAGCAGGGCAGTAACAAGGTTAGGCCACGTGATTTTACGTGACTTTGCCAAGGTCAAGGCTGTAATACTGAGGACAGTGATCAAGGGCCAGGGTGGGGTGACCGGGGGAGGGTTGGTCAGTGTCTGGGTGGTGACCGGGGGAGGGTTGGTCAGTATCTGGGTGGTGACCGGGGGAGGATTAATTGGTGGGAGCAGTGATTGGCAGGGTGGAGGGAACTCGAGGGTAATAATTGGCAGAGTGGTAGTAGGGACAGTGTCTGGGTGGGAGACTGGCACTGGAAGTAACTGACTGTGGGTCCAGATGTTTGTGAGTGTGTGGGGGTGGCATGAGATCTTCCAGAACAATAGGAGATGGTGGGGGGAGGGGGTGCCTGTGGAATGGCACCCCTGAAACTCAGCAGCCGGCTTTGCAAGTGAGATTAGGTTCCACCCCTACTCCTACTCATGGGATTTCCATCCTGGCTCTTTTTTTTAACTAAGTGTCTGATAATTGTGACTGGGCACTTGCCCAAAAAAAAAACGTTTCTGCTGTTTTCACGCTCATCTGGCACTTCTAATTTTTTTTGTTAAGTTCCACCCTTAGAACTTTTATTGTAAGATGTTTGAAGTTTTTGGGAAGATTTCTTTCAGATGAACCAATAAACTGGGTTTCTGCCTGCCTGATCAGGTGGATGCGATGGTGCCATGGCACAGTTTCAAAGATGAGCTGGGAGGTATTGAGGGCAATATTCATCCTTCAATCAACATGATCAAAAAAGAGATTATCACATCATATTGTGGGAGCTTGCTTTGTAAAATTGGCCACTGTGTTTCCTATGTTATACTGACCATACTTCAATGTTATTTTGTTGGCAGTGGACCACATTTGCTGGTGAATAATAACCTCAAGTCTTTCTTTTTTAACATACTGAACAATGAGGAACAGGTAAACACTCTCTGCTCCATCCAACTTGTCTGCGTAATAGTAATGATTTATATATACATCTGAATGTTCCCCCAGCCTATCCAACCTCCTGTGAGAGATGCAGCAAAGATGAAATCACAGGCCAGTTCAGGATGAAAATACCCTCTGAAATACCTGCCATTTGGTATCATTCTGGTGAATCTATGTTGCACCTTTTACAAGGATGCTGCCTGGATTGGGAGGCAGGCCTTATGAAGATAGGTTGAGGGAGCTGGGACTCTTCTCACTGGAGCGACGTAGGTTGAGAGGTGACCTGATAGAGGTTTATAAAATGTTGAGAGGAATAGATAGGGTGGACTCTCAGAGACTATTTCCCCGAGCTGAATTGGTCACTACGAGAGGACACAGATTTAAGGTGCAGGGAAGCAAATACAAAGGAGATGTCAGGGGTAGGAGGTTTTTCACTCAGAGGGTGGTGAGTGAATGGAACCGACTGCCGTCGGAGGTTGTTGAGGCAAACTCACTGGGTTCTTTCAAAAGACTTCTGGATGAGTATATGGAAAAGAATAGGATAGGGGGTTATAGATAGGTCTGTGGATTGGTAGATGTGATCGGCGCAACTTGTGGGCTGAAGGGCCTGTTTGTGCTGTATTGTTCTATGTTCTATGTTCTGCAAGGGGAATGTATTCTTCCTGAGGAGTGATAACCAAAACTAAACCAGCATCCAGTTGTAGTCAAACCAGAACTTAGAATACCACTGCAGCATAATACCAAAGATAAAAGCAAATTATTGTGCATGCTGGAATCTAAAGCAAAAACAGAAAAGGCTGGAAAATCTCAGCAGGCCTGACAGCATCTGTAGTGTAATTGGTGCTGATCTAAAACAAAAAGATGAAATTCAATATCTTAGTGGATGCTCTTCGCACCATCCTTAGCCTTTATCATGATCATTAACATTCCCTTTGTCTTTTTGTCTATAACATTCCTATCAATTACCACCCTTCTCACCTTCATAGTATAAATTTTGTCTGATTTTCCTTGTCATCAGCTCTGATGAAGGGTCATCCTGACTCAATGTTGGTTGTGTTCATTTTCCACAGATGCTGTCAGACCTGCTGAGATTTTCCAGCATTTTCTGTTTTTGTTATAGCATTAGATCAGCGTTCTATTATTATTTGTAATTCAATTTTTATACCTATAACCTTTAGAGATCCCCATACACATCATACCAATCTCTTTGCTCCTCATCATTCTCACTATTTAAAAGTACTTTGATCTACTTTCCTTACAGTGAATGGTCTTGCACTTGATTTTGGGATCTAGAGAAGTATAAGGCTTATAGAAGAGAGCTTAAAAAGGAAATTAGGAGAGCCAGAAGGGGTCATGAGAAAGCCTTGGCTGGTAGGATTAAGGAGAATCCCAAGGCCTTCTACAAATATGTGAAAAGTAAAAGGATGAGAAGAGAAGGGATAGGACCTATAAAAGGTGAAGGGGGAAAAGTGTGTGTGGAACCGGAAGAAATGGCAGAGGTGCTTAATGAGTACTTTGCCTCAGTATTCATGGTGGAAAGTGATCTGGGAGGATGCACTACAAGTTTGCGGCAGACTGAAAAGATTGAGTATGTAGATATTAAGGAAGCGGATGTGTTAGAACTTTTAAATGCTATCACGATAGACAAGTCTCCGGGACCAGATGGGATGTACCCCAGGTTATTGTGGGAGGTGAGGGATGTCATTGCAGAGCCCCTGGCGATGATCTTTGCATCGTCGATGGAGATGGGAGAGGTTCCAGAGGATTGGAGGATTGCGGATGTGGTCCCTATTTTCAAGAAAGGGAACAGGGATAGTCCTGGAAATTACCGACCAGTGAGTCTGACCTCAGTGGTTGGTAAGCTGATGGAGAGGCTTCTGAGGGACAAGACTTACGAGCATTTGGAGAAGTTTAGGTTGATTAGAAGTAGTCAGCATGGTTTTGTAAAAGGCAGGTCATGCCTTATGAGCTTAATTGAGTTCTTCGAAAATGTGACTGAACACATTGACGAAGGAAGAGCAGTGGACGTGGTGTACATGGACTTCAGCAAGGCATTTGACAAGGTCCCACATGCAAGACTTCTTGAGAAGGTGAGAGGCCATGGGATCCAATGGGCTTTGGCCTTGTGGATCTAGAACTGGCTTGCCTGCAGAAGGCAGAGGGTGGTTGTGGATGGCTCTTTTTCTGCATGGAGGTCGGTCACCAGTGGAGTCCCCCAGGGATCTGTTCTAGGACCCTTGCTGTTTGTCATTTTCATAAATGACCTGGATGAGGAAGTGGAGGGATGGGTGAATAAGTTCGCCGACGACACGAAGGTCGGTGGTGTTGTGGATGGTCTGGAGGGATGTCAGAAGTTGCAGCATGACATCGACAGGATGCAAGACTGGGCGGAGAAGTGGCAGATGGACTTCAACGCGGATAAATGTGTTGTGGTCCATTTTGGCAGATCCAACAGGAGGAATGAGTACACTATCAAAGGTAGGAGTCTTAGCTGTGTGGAAGAGCAGAGGGATCTTGGGGTCCGGGTCCATAAGACTCCCAAATCGGCCTCCCAGGTGGAGGACGTGGTTAAGAAAGCTTACGGTGTACTGGCCTTCATTCATCGAGGGATTGAGTTCAGGAGTCAGGAGGTAATGCTGCAGCTTTATAGGACCCTGTCAGACCACACTTGGAGTACTGTGCGCTGTTCTGGTCGCCTCACTATAGGAAGGACGTGGAAGCTATTGAAAGGGTGCAGAGGAGATTTACAAGGATGTTGCCTGGATTGGGAGGCATGCCTGATGAAGACAGGTTGAGGGAGCTGGGACTGTTCTTCCTGGAGAGACGAAGGTTGAGAGGCGACCTGATAGAGGTTTACAAGATGTTGAGAGGAATAGATAGGGTGGACTCTCAAAGACTATTTCCCAGGGCTGAAATGGTCGCGACGAGAGGGCACAGATTTAAGGTGCAGGGAAGCAAGTACAGAGGGGATGCTAGGGGAAAGTTTTTCAATCAGAGGGTGGTGAGTGAATGGAATCGGCTGCCGTCGGTGGTGGTCGAGGCGAACTCGCTGGGGTCTTTTAAAAGACTTCTGGATGAGTATATGGGATTGGGGGTTATAGATAGGTCTATGGCTGGGTAGGTTTTGATGTGTTCGGCACAACTTGTGGGCCGAAGGGCCTGTTTGTGCTGTAGTGTTCTATGTTCCCCACATTGAACTCTACCTGCTCCACTTGTTCCTCATTTCCTTCTTCTGTTTGTTGCTTTTGCAATTTACTTCTATCTCCAATGTTTATCGTCCCTTCTGTTGTAATGCCTTTTTGAAAAATTGGATATGGAATTCTCTATTAGTTCATTCAAGTAGTATGTAAAGTGAGGCTTGATCCCCAGAACAGAGACCTCATCTATAAAATGGTGTCTCTGACACCACAATTGGTGCAGACTCAATGGGCTGAAGAGCCTCTTTCTTTGTTATAAAACTCTACAGATGGAATTTTTCTGTCCTGCTACTGCACGAACCATAGTGGGCAGGAGATGGACCATACAAAGTATCGTTGACCTTGGGTGGGATTTTCCAATGTTGGGGCAGGTGCGGCTGGAAAATTTTGCCCTATGACTGCTTGCTGTAATTTGCTGATATGACTACAAACTATTCATCTTCATGCTTTTGTTTCCCAACCAATTTCCAACAAAAGTCAAAAGACTGCTCTCAATTCCACGTGTTCTCAATTTTGTCAATAATATGTTGTGGTTTCCTCATAAAATGGTTGCTGGAAGCCCAGATTAATATTACTTGTCTATCTTATCAGTGACCATGTGTTTAAAAAAAAATCAACCAGATTATTCAGATATGACGTCTCGGTAATGAAGCGGTGCTGGTTTTCTCTGACTGTACTTGCTCAGATGTTTAGTCAGTCGATCCTCAATGACAAATTCTAGTCGCTTCACCACAACTGATGGTGAACTGACAGCCCTGTAGTTACCTGGTTTCTCTCTTTCACCTTTTTCAATAATGGTCTGGCGTTAGCAATTTTGCAGTCTACAGCTCAATTCTCAAATCAAGAGAGCTTTGAAAGATTACAACTAATGCTTCTGCAATTGATTTGCTCTTCCACAATTTGCAATTTCTGGAACAGACTCTTATCTGTCAGTCATAATGTGAAAATGGATGACTAAACATTTCCAAGTTGAACTCCTGCCACAGTTATTGCCCCTCACCCCTTCCTCCACTCATTTAATCCAGCAATGTCCCTTTCCAACTTTTTCCACTCATAACTTTGTATTCTGTCTCACCACATGTCAACAGGAATCTTGAACATATAGTTGTCTCTCGCTTTATTTAAGTCATTAATAAATGTGCTATTTGGTGGTCACTAGGATGATCTACAGCAACGACATAGAACATAGAACATTACAGCACAGAACAGGCCCTTCGGCCTTCGATGTTGCGCTGACCAATATAAAAAGCTATGCCTCTCCAAACTAAACCATTCCCTTCTCTTCCATATACTTATCAGTAACCTCTTAAACGCCACCAAACTTGGCGCATCTACAACTGCTGCAGGCAGGGCATTCCACTCCCGAACGACCCTTTGGGTAAAGATGCACCAAGATGATGAACTTTGGGTAAAGTTCATCATAGGAAAAAGCTCAACCCCGCTCACTCCACCCACCCCCCTCATAATCTTGCACACCTCCACCAGATGTCCTCCAAGTCCACGCCCCTCCAAGGAAAACAGTCCCAACCCGCCCAATCTCTCCTCACAACTCAGACCCTCCACACCAGGCAGCATCCTGGCAAACCACCTCCGCACTCTCTCCAGAGCCTCCACGTCCCTCTGGCAGCAAGGCGATGAGAACCGGACGCAGTATTCCAAATGAGGTCCAACCAGTGTTCCACACAACTGCAACACCAAAGGCCAGCTCCTGCACTCCACACCCCCTCCCACAAAGGCCAACACACCATAGGCCTCCTTCACAACCCTCCCCACCCGCTCCGCCACCCCCAGAGACTTTTTCACCTGCACCCCCAGGTCCCTCTGCGTCTCCATACCCTCAATAGGTCCACCCCCCACATTCCCTCTCCCGAAATGCACCAACTCACATCCATCAGGACTGAATTCCATCCGCCATCCCTCCGCCCAAGCCACCAGCCCATCCATGTCCCGCTGCATCGCCCGACAATGCTCCCCAAGATCCGCAAGTCCAGCCATCCCTGCATCCTCCGCAAACCTGCCGATCACTCCACCCACTCCCTCTTCCAAGTCACCCATACATATTACAAATAGAAGAGGTAATCTGCACTAAGTGTCTGCAACTTTTGCTCAGAGCTGCATTGTGTTGTTGGGGGGATGGGGGAAGGTATTTGATTGTGAATAAGGCGGGGATGGATGTCCAGATGGTAGTGTCAGTATGATGACACCATAGTACTGCCGTCTGTCAGTGCCAGTGCCTAGCATATGATTCTGACCTTGGATGGGCTTGTTGAAAGTTCCATGGTTTTTAGTTTAGGGCGGCACCGTAGCATAGTGGTTAGCACTGCTGCTTCACAGCACCAGGGGCCTACGTTCGATTCCTGGCTTGGGTCACTTTTTGTGTAGAGTTTGTATATTCTCCTCATATTTGCGTGGGTTTCCTCTGAATGCTCCGGTTTCCTCTGAATGCTCCAGTTTCCTCCCACAGTCCAAAGATGTGTGGGTTAGGTTAATTGGCCATGCTAAATTGAATGTAGATGCATGGATTAAAGGATTAGTGGGTAAAATATTTATGGATATGGGGGTTGGGCCTGGGTGGGATTGTGGTTGGTGCAGACTCAATGGGCCAAATGGCCTCTTTCTGTACTGTCGGGTTTCTATAATTTCTTTGATCTTTGGAACGTGGGACAAAATTGAAGCACCCAGAGAAACTCTGTACAGACACGGAGGGAATGTGCAAATGCCACACACTTGGTCACCCAAGTCGGAAATCCAACCTGGATCCCTGGCGCTGTGTGGCAGCAGTACTAACCACTGAGCCACCCCAAATTCAGTTTGTTCATCCTTCCAGCATCTCCATTTCATCCACTTAGGCTGCAAGAACCTCAAATCTAATGGAGAAGTTAGGGGCTGAGTCTCCTCCAAATCCAAAGAATCCCTATGGTGCAGAAAAAGACCATTCAGCCCTTTGAGTCTATACCAACTCTTACCCAGTGTAATCCTGCACATTTAGCATAGCTACCATCCACCTGTGGGTTAAGTTTAGTCATTACTAAACTGCTGTAAGTGATGGTGGAATTAGCTAGGATAAATGTATGGGATTGTGGGATGAGGGTCTGGGTGGGATTGTGGTTGGTACAGACTCACTGGGCCAATGGCCTCTTTCTGCACTGTAGGGATTCTATGATCACCATGACCGAAGATTTTAGAGTCATGCAGGTTTAGAACAGGGAAAAGACCCTTTAATCCAACTTGTCCATGCCATCCCTTATTTAAAACTCCTAAACTAATCCTAACTACCCACATTTGGCCCATATCTCTCTATACCCATCTTACCTATGTAACTGTCTAAATGTTTTTTAAAAGACAAAATTGAACCTGCTTCTACTACTACCTCTGGCAACTTGTTCCAGACACTGTGTGAAAAAATTAGTCCTTTGGATACTGATGTATCTTTCCCGTCTCACTTTAAACCTATGCCTTCTAGTTTTTGACTCCCCTACCTTAGGGAAAAGATATTGATTATCTTGTTGATCTATGCTCGTCATTATTTTATAGACCCCTATAAGATCATCCCTTCATTCTACACACCAGAGAAAAACATTCCAGTCTATCCAGCCTCCTCATTACTCAAACCATCAAGTCCCAGGAGCATCCTGGAGTAAATCTTTTCTGCACTCTTTCTAATTTAGTAATATCCTTTTCATAATATGGTGACTGGAACTGTACACACTATTCCAAGCGTGGCCTTACCAATGTCTTGTACAACTTCAACAAGATGTCCCAACTCCTGTATTCAATGTTCTGACTAATGAAAACAAGAATGCCGATTACCACCTTCATCACTCTGTCCACTTCCCCAGCCAAGGAAAGCAGCAATAAATTTCATTTTACTGGCCATTTCCCCCATCTAGTGGATATTACACCTTTGCCGAACTAAATGGATATTTAAAAGACCATCTGCGAGGATGGGGAAGAGTCACCACAACAGGACTGGAAAACTCTAGCCCATGTTGCAGGAGACCATTCAAATTGGGAGAATGAAGTGATGGTAAGGGACCGTATAGTGGGACAGTTGCTGTTCTCTGGAGCAGAGAGCATGAATCCTGTTGCCTGCCTGAGACTAAGGTTAATGACAGCTCCACAGAGCTGCAGAGGAATTTGGAGTTGGGGGGGAAGAATCCAGTTGTTATGTCTGCGCAAGTACGAACAACATAGGTGGAACTAAAAAAGAGGTTCTCCTGAGGGAATATGCGCAGTTTGGAACTGAGCTAAAAAGCAAATCACAACGATAATAATCTCTAGATTACTGTCTGAACCACCATCAAATTAGCAAAGGGGTAATTAAGGTCAGAGAGTTGACTGCATGGCTCAGAGATTGGTGCAGGAGACATCCATTTCAATTCATTCAGCACTGATATCAGTATTGAGCAAAGAGGAAGCTGTACTCTTGGGACAGTCTTCATCTTAACTGTGCAGGGTTAAGTGTCTTGGCAAATCAAATAACATGGACTTCAGGGAGGGCTTTAAACTAAATAGTAGGGGGAGGGAGGGTTTGGGTGAGGGGAAATACAGAGCGAAGACAGTGTAATGATTTGGGTAATGATAACTAAAGCATGATAGCATGGAACAGAGTTCATAAACTAGCCAGGAAGGTCGCAATGGGTTAAAATGGTAAAAGGACAAATCGCAAGCTCTTTCTCAGAATGATGAATCAATGGAAAGAAGACTAGTTAACTAACGGGCAGAATAAATTAATTATTTCCAGGACGGCAAACTGTAAGTGGTAGAATACCACAGGGATCAGTGCTGGGGCCTCGACTATTCATAATTCATAATAATGACCTGGATGAAGTAACAGCGTATATTGTGCAGAATTTGCTGATACAAAAAAAAGCTGGGAAAGCAAATTGTGATGAGGACATGAGAATTTTACGTGGAAGTGGTGGCCCTGTCTTTCACTTGGAACGTCTGCAACAAGCCCACTTCCCCAGCGAAGAAAAGTAGGAATAAATTTCATGTTGTCTTCGTAACTAATTGCTTGCAATCATGGCTTTTGCATCTCTATGGCAGGATGTTGTGCCCCATTGCCACCCCCCCCTTCCCCCCGACCCCACTCCAACAAGAGCTGCAGATGAATCAGAAGGCTGGCAGCTCCCCAGTCCCAGCAGTGCCAAGGAAAGTAGTAGCCACTGCTAAGAGATTGGAATTCCCCAGGAGCAGCAACTTTTGGAGAGACCAGGAATGCAGGGGTATGCAGTTGGTAACTCACCAGGGCCATTCAGGAAGTCCTTTGGGAGGCATGTATGGAGGTCAACTGTAAGGCTGGGACCTCTGCCTATCAGGTGGGACTATCCTTCCCTCCTTATATCTGCAGAGGACCACCTGGATACTCTTGTCACTCTTTCCTAATAATGGGAAATTCTGCTCAAAGGGTCTACAAATAGATAGGTTAAGTGGAGGGACAAAAAAAATGGTAGATAGAGTATATTGTGGAAAAACATTTGCTAGGAAGAACAGAAAGACAAAATTCAATTTAAATGGAGAGAAACAGCAGCATGAAGTGGGACAGAGGGATCTGTGTGTCTTCATGTATGGATCACAAAACCTTTGTAGATACAGCAAGTAATTCAGAAAGGCAATGGAATGTTGGCCTTTTTTTTTTGCAAGGGGGAACGGTATATAAAAATTCAAGTGTTGCTACATCTCTACAGGGTAGTGGTGAGACACATTTTGGAGTACGATGTACAGTTTTAATCTCCTTATGAACAGGTATACTTGTGTTGGAAGCAGTTCAGAGAAGGTTCACTGGATTGATTCCTGGAATGAAGGAGGTGTCTTCAGAGAAAAGGTTGAGCAGGTTCAGCCTCCATGAACTTTAAAAGAATGAAAGATAATTTTATTGAAACATTTAAGATTCTGAAGTGGCTTGAGAGAGTATTGCCTTCTGTATGTGAGTCTAGAATGAGGGATAACAGTTTCAGAACAATTGACTCGGGCACTCAATAGCCTGTTACTTCTGCAATGTTCTGTTTCCTCAGTGTTGTTACAATTACACAGCTCTTGCTTCAGACTTTTCCCTTTCCAGTTGATGCCCTGAGATTATAAAACTTCTTATGAACTCAGCTGATGTTATTACTGGACAAGTAAGATCCCAAGTGAAATCTGTCTTAATAAGTCCTAACCATTTTTTAGAATCGTGGAGGAGAACCAATCTACAGGAGTCTGCTGATGAATTTATAATATGAAGAATAAAACATTTATTAAACACGAAAAACGAACTATTACAACCAGCAAAAATATTCAAAGATTGCAATACAAACACAAGAAAATAATTCGCATATTCATTATTTCTTCACTCTACCTGTATCTTTATAAACATAAATTCGGAAAGATAAAACAATTCAGCATTTCTAGCTTATACTCTAATATTCGTGTACATGTGAATTAACTGTGGTAGACACACCACACACCAAAGCAAATGACAGATGATTCTATGGATTTTTCAACAACACACCCAGATATTGTCACACTGAGATAACTGGTCTCACTGGAACTCTCTTTCTCATGAGTGTTCCCAATCTCCATTTTTGAAGAACTCACCCCTTGGAATTCTCTCTAATAGTTGCTTGCACTCTGACAGTTTTAACAAGGATCCACCTCCAGGGTTTCACTCTCTTCTGAGACTTCCTTCTCTGAATATACTAATCTTTCACCTTCCTAGGTCAAAAAACTTCTAGATTTTTGACCATGTCAAGCCACACTCCACAGCTCTAAAAGACCCATAGTACAGAGTCAATAACCTTTGGCTACCCACTTAGACCTTCTGGCTTCTTTTAAGCATACTTTGCTTCATGCCAGTTCCCACAACTCTTTGTTTAACTTGGAGTCTTTTTCTCTGCTCCTGTCTTTTATTTCTGACCTTCATATGCTTGGGAAATGAGGTAAGGAGCCACCCAGGATCTTTCACTCAAGTTGTTTACAAGTGGACACTCAGACACAGGTTCCCCTGAGATCTCTTCCCTCATCATAGTTGCTCCACAAATTGCCCACCTTTCCATCTCTCTTTTTTTCACCCAATGAATGGTGTGAATGTGAAACTCTCATCGAGGAAAATAGCATAATTACATTTCTGTAAAATCGAGATAAGCATGTGGGAGAGAATGGGTCAGAGGGATATGAAGATGCTGTGAGATTCATTGGCTGAAAGGAAATTTGTAGGGCATAACCAGTTAGATTAAATTGCTTGATTCTGTGCCATAAACTGGATGTAACTTTGTCACTTCTAAGTAACTCTATAATGTCTCGCCAGAAAGACGGCATCTCCAGTGGTGTAGCATTCCTTGGTGCTGCATGAAAATGTGAGCCTGGATTATGTGCTCAATTCTTTAGAGTAATTCTTAAACACATTCTGTCTCTGAGACAAGAACAATGAATCATAGAATCGGAATGAAACAGCAGAGACAGACGGAGCCCAAGTCTGTCCATCACGCTGGTGCCAGTGTTCTGAAGGAGCTATCCAATTAATTCCAATTCCCTGTTCTTTCCCCTTAATTTGTTTTATTGAATGTCTTTATTCAATTCATTTTGTTACTATTGGATCCATTTCCAGCACCATCTCTGGCCATGCAACAAGTTACTGAGTAAAATAAAACCCAAATGTTCCATTTCACTGCCCTTCAAGCTGCAATGTAAAGTGACATGGCAATATCTCTGCACCTGCAATGCCCTGCAAGCAGGAATGAGATGGATTGTCATTCAATCTTTGCATGTATGACACTGGATGATGGAGAAACATTGGCTCAGACATTTAGAAAGCTCTCCTTCACCTTTGAATAATGGCATGTGATCTTTAATTCCACCTGAACTAGTAGGAACAGACTTGTCTGACATCTGGCAAAGCAGCACTCTCTCAACACTGCAGTGAAGATGGGAAAAGAAGCATTCATGTCATGAAATGGATCATCGCTTTGCCAAATGAGGTGGTCAAGAAGACATCGGCGCAGATCTGTTTCTAAATGCTCTCCAAAATTTTCAAATGAATACTGCCAGTGAAAAATAGGGAAAGAAGGTTAAAAATAACACACGAGTGACCCAGCAATACATCATAATCAGTAACCAGGGCAGGAGACACACACAGCTGTAAGAACGCAGCATCAAACATCACATACAATCCTGAACTATTTGTTCAAATGGGTAAAATATTTCTCTCGGAAGTCGAATGCTAAATATCACAAGCCAAATGGCATCATATAACTTCAGTTTCAGTTATATTTTATTCCTGCTCTGCTAGTTACCTCCTACACTTCTAAATGTCTCCTGCTATAATGAATAGAAAATAACTGGAAGTGTATGTCAAGACAGTAATTCATCTCAAGGTTCAGATGGCATTGATAAATAGCTGAGCTTCTCTTGCAGTTTCCAATTGAACCTCTGCGTGTGTGTGTCTGTATGTCTTGGGGGGGGGGGCATTTCTGGTATTTATTTGATGTGTGGCATAGAGTGGCATTTAATTGATGTACTCTGCATTAATTATTGTTTTAATAAATGGGCAAAATATTTCACAATTGCCTTCAGAACATTGGAGCTGAGCTAGAAACCAGAACTCAATGATGCAAATCACAGAGTGCGGACAAATTTGGAGGAATTTTTACACATCATCCGATGCTTTGGAGATTAAGTTACAGCTTTTAGTTTTGTCTATGCTATCAGTTATTATAATGAACGGAGTTAGAATTGGAAATGTCTATATTTCATGTGAAAGTTGCAGGCTTACTAATTTCATGAGCTACATACAAATTCTTCGTGCAGTGTCAGAGAAGGTCATTTCTTTTCTTTGTGATATAATTACTGGTGTTGTACGAAATAATAATTAGCTGATTGCTGAATATTCCGTATCTTTAAACCTTCCAGTTTAGTTATCAGTGCTAATGGTCTCAGTATCTCGATAGCATTGTCTCTATTACTGAGTACATCATTTCTACTATTGAGGACAATTGTATTTAATTTTAAGAACTATCTTATAATTAAACTTTTTTTAAAAAAACTGAAGCAATGGCCCAAACTTTCCTTTGGTAGGAGAAATGAGGATCACACTCTCATTCTTACTCTTGCGCATTTGATAATGATAGCCCAGGGCCTCTAACCTCCAGATGGTTCTCAAGATGCTATCTTGAGATAGCATATCTCAAGATATGCTAGTGGACTCCTCAGAAATCCTGGTGCACTGATTAAATGGGAATCGCCTGGGAATTTTCAACTTCCGATGTGTGATTCCCCTGTGTTTGGGACACTCTGAGACTGTGAGTTAAATTTGGAGGCTGAGGGTAGTTCTGACTCATTTCCCAGAATAATTATCCAAGAAAGGTTAGAAAGATTTAAAGCAGTTTGAACTTTGAGGTAACTATACTACTGACTCCTGCCCCACTACCACTACCCTGCTGACATCCCTGATCCAGCTATCCTTATCCCATACTCAACAATCCCATCCCATCAGCTAACTACTGCCCCAAGTATTCTGACCTTCTGACTATGCCCCAATCCCTTCAACTAACTGCAACATACCCTCCTAACCCCTTGACTACCCCTGATCCAATCATAATTCCCACCATCCAACTCCTCCTGACTACCCTGACCCAGCCTAGCCCCCTCATCTACTTGTTCTTCAACCCAATAACTCACCTACCACACTATTTTTCCCCCATTTATCTGTCACCTACCCCCTCAACCACTTTTTCCATTTCTCCTCACCCCCTTACTTGTCACCCTATTCCCTCACCCATTTAGCTTACATACTTACCTCCTTTCCATAGTTTCCCAAAGTGGCTTTGGGGGCCTTGAAACTATTTACTTATTGAAATATGGCAGCTAATGCTGTAAAAGGGGATATGGCTTGGCTTCCCATAATGATTCTGCTCAATAAAAGAGGATTCCCAGGAACAGGTGCACTCTGTATTTCTGAATAGTGCCAGTATGGAAATGTGGAGATGCACCTTAGGGTAAAACAATAGGAGTAAATGGCAACTTGACAGTGATTGTGGCTCCATGGGAAATCCGGCCTAGTATTTCATGTGAACAGTTGCTGGAAGTGCAAGATGCACATTGTGTGGCAACCCTCTATGGGCCACATAGGATCAGAGCGAATGAGGAAAACAAGAATGTAACTCCTTAAACAATTAGAATGGTAGTCATGTCTTCAGAGAGAACTCCAGAATTCCCTCACTGAAGCTCTGCATGTCTCTCTACCATGCTTTCCTCCATTAAGATTATAATGCCCTAACTATGTTCGGGGTTGTGAGTTTCAAACAAAATAAATGTGGTTTTCACATGTTGATTCAAACTAACAGTAACAGATTTATTGAAGGAACTTCTGTCCAGACAGAGGACAAACTGAAAGTAAAACCACAAGTAAGCCTGTGCAATACCCGAATGATATTGCTATCCAATCATGTGATCAGTTTAAAGCAATCATGTAACTATTCAAATATATAACAAAGATGCTCCTTTTGACTTGGTCCTTTAGACCAAGCTTTTATCTATCTATCCGAATAACTCCTCATGTGCTTCAATACTGTATTTTGTTTTTGTAATGCCCTTGTGGTGCACATTGTTGTTGCATTACATTAGAGGTGCGATTATAAATACAAGTTGTTGCTGAAGAGAGAGAGCCAAAAAGAAACGAGGGATAAATATTAAAAACCACGATTTGAAACATTAAAAAACATTTCCAGCAATAATTAAAATCTGAAGGAATGAAATTTCAGTTTTGTAACAGTTAACATTTCAGTGCCAGAGAGGTTGAATGATGACAATTGACACTTATGCAGTTAAAAAAGGCTGCTTAGACTGAAATGAAAAGCCCTAAGATTCTGTGGTGAATTGACTTCATATTTACCATGTAAGTACAGGAACTTGACACCACTCAAAGCATTTAAACATGGAAGCAGACTGTGAGATGTGAAGCTAATAGCATAGTACTGCTCTTGAATAACATCTTCTCAATTTCTACAAGTTCCCTTGATGAAGTCTTGATGTATTTGCACGTAAATGACAGTGAGAACTACACATCTGACTAACAATTACTGACAATTGCAAACAATTTTCTGGCCCCAAACCCAAAATCTGACTTCAGATCACTATCCCTGATGAGAGAGAAGAATTTTTCTTCCATTAATTTCTTTCAAACCTTCCTGCAAAGTTTAAAACTGTAAATAATCCCCTTCCATCAAACTAAAATATTACCTTTTCCAAGGATCATTTTTCTATATTTATTCAATTTAAACAAGATGGGCTGAGTGTTACCGGCCCTCTGGGACGGGTTGGGAGAAATTGAACCCCGTTTAGTGATGAGGCAAAGTGGGGTACACCTGTTACCTTCCTGCTCTCATGGCATTCTGCCTGTGGCAGGGAAGATGAAGGATTATATTCTGAAGACCAACTCTGCCACTTAAGTGACCAGTGAAGGGCTTCACCATACTGCAGCTGGTGTTTTAGTATTGGTGGGAGTGTCCTCTGCTTGTTGTGGAGATCATCCAGTAAGTTGTAATCTGGTACTTCGCCCATGGAGGGGCTCCCCCACGGCAATTTCCAGGCCACACCAACACCTTTCCTGTTCTCATCAATAACGTTCCACCTCCCCTCACCTGGACCTGCTCCACTGACCTCCAACTCCCCTTTTTCTTCCACTGTAAAGACTGATGCAAAATATCTGCTTAACTCTTCTGTCATTTCCTTGTTTTGCATAACGACCTCCCCAGACTAAGTTTCAAAGTAGACTGTGATCACTTTAACCCCTTGATTCCTTTTGATGTATTTAAAGAAGCACGTTGTCAGCTTTTTATAGAACATGGTCGGAAAGTGGTTCTGACTTCAAAACTTTTGCACTGGCCTGTGTACCATGGTTAACGTTTTTCTGAGAATACAGAATGAAGAAGAGAATAGACAATTCACACAGCAAAGCAAGGTGTTGGACGAGGGGGGAGGTGGTGGGACAGAAAGGTTTTCAGCAGGAGACCCTAACCACCCAGGATGTGCATGAAGCAACTTCTCTACCTGAAGCTCGGTGAGGAACCGTTTATAAACATTGGGTGCAATTCTCCCATCTGGGATTAAATCCCATGACGGGAACAGGGAATGTTTCCCACTGAGGAGGCAATGGAAAAGCATGTCATATCTTCCTGCCACATCTTCCTTCATTGTGTATCCTGAGGTTTAGCTGTATTCTGTGGCAGGATGGGCTTGATTGCACATATCCTGCCATCATATCTGGGTGCCATATTGAAAAGATACCCAGCATCACTGACCTATCGTTAAAGGACAAAGATGGACCTCTTGAAGAACAAAGATGGATCTCCAGGAACATTCCAAGGCTGGAAGACGATCCTCCCCAATAATACTGAATCTGGAAGATCCACTTGATGGATTCCCTCATGTAGAGTATAGTTCATGATGCATCTGAGGTGGCAGGAACCACAGACTCTTTGAAAACTGTAGATAAGGATATGCAGATCTCTATAGTTGAGCCAGCCAGGTGAGGAATACAGGATGTGTGTGGGCTCATGATCTGAAACAGCCCACACCCTTCAAAGGTACTGTTAAAAATCAGAAATACTGGGAATGGTGGTGAGAATCCCAGAATCAAGCCTGGGCCACAATTTTTAATGGTCTGTAGAGTCTTCCAGATTTGAGGAAAAGCCAGCCGAGTGTCCAATTATTATCTGTTCTGCCTGATGTCACATAAAATGCAATGGCCGACATCAAACTGCGGATACTGGCACTCAGAGGGGCTTGTGGGGCATAACAGCAGATTGGGTGCCTTTGGCACTGCTGGCACACTGACCCCTCCCCCCCCCCTCCCCTTAGCTGGTGGGCATGTACTCCAATGAATACAGATCCACCTGCTGAACTTTTCCTCTGTCCCAGTAATCAGCCAAGTGAACCTTCTCTGAACTGCTTCCAATGCAAATATAGATCTCAAGTGGTTTCTGACATCTGAGGCATCATGAACTATAGTCTACATGAGGGAACCTTTTGAAAGGTAAGTTCAAAAGGTCCTCCTCGTACCTTCCATACCAAGATACACCCCTGAACCAACAGCTATGTCCCCCGCACGTCCCATGCAATGCTGTGGCACTTCCTTGCTCATTCACCCACTATTCACTGTGGAGAACAAATGAACTCTATATTGACAATGGAAGCTTTATAAAAGAAAGAATTAATTGATAATTTTCCACTTGCTTAAAAAAATCTCCTTTCTAAGACAGCCTAAGATAGGTACCAATCATCTTTACAGTATCAGTAGCAGAAACTGCAAGCACTTTGTATAAATCAACGTTATGTAATTGAAAGCATAAATCAGAGTGCTAGAGCTATCAATCAAACAATTTTTTTTCATGGTGGTTCTATGCTATAATGAGTGTCTATACTCTTGGCCAAGAATGCATATTGAGACTTGGGGCCCGTAGGGTTTGTATGGGGGGCATAGCTTGGCCCCTCATGCCTCCCATGCCAAGGTAAGTGAATGGGGGCATTCATTGGTAGGGGGAAACATGAGGAGTCATACAGGTTGGCTGAAAGGTATTTCTTCCCACTGGAGACACGAATGGAATTAAGGGATGAATGACGTGTCTGCAGTACTTTGGGGAGTGTTTTGTGGGTGAGAAGTAAGGGCTTGAGGTCCTTTGTTTATTATTATAACTGGAATGAAGGACAGTCCATTTCCACACCCAGCAGCCTCTCCAAAGCTTTTCTTGGGTCAGGCTGACCCAATTCCAGCCTGCACTCACCTTAGGACCATAGATTCCTTACAGTGCAGAAGGAAGTCATTTGGCCCATCAAGTCTGAACCAATTCTTCAACAGAATTTCTTACCAGGCTCTATCCCCTTCACACCATGTTGTTAACTCACTAACTCCCCCCACAAACCCACATATCCTGGAACATTGAGACAATTAATTTAACATGGTAATCACTCTCAACTGCACACTTTGGACATCACTTTCAGTCACTAGTGGTGTGCCACAGGGCTCAGTACTAGGACCTCTTCTATTTGTGATTTATATAAATGACTTGGAAGAGGGGGGTAGGTGGTGTGATCAGCAAATTTGCTGATGACACTAAGATACTTGGATTGGCGGGTACTGAGGAGCAGTGCCAGGCAATACAACAGGACATAGATGGCAAATGGAATTTAATCTGGATAAATGCGAGGTGATGCATTTTGGCCGGAATAATGTAGAGGGGAGTTATAGGATAAAAGGTAAAACTATCCGGAGTATAGAGACGCAGAGAGACCTGGGGGTGCAGGTTCACAAGTCTCTGAAGGTGTCAGTACAGGTGGAAAAAGTGATAAAGAAAGCGTATGGTATGTTAGCCTTCATAGGAAGGGGTATAGAATACAAGAGTAGGAGTTTGATGTTGCAAGTGTATAGAACGTTGGTTAGGCCTCACTTGGAGTACTGCGTCCAGTTCTGGTCGCCGTACTACCGGAAGGATGTGGAGTCCCTGGAGAGAGTGCAGAGGAGATTTACCAGGATGCTGCCTGGTATGGAAGGGCTGTCTTACGAGGAAAGGTTGAACGCACTGGGGTTGTTTTCCCTTGAAAGACGTCGGCTGAGAGGGGATCTATTAGAGTATATAAATTGAGGGGTATAGATAGAGTAAATGGTGGTAAGCTTTTTCCACCATTAGATTTGGATAGAACGAGGGGTCACGGCCTTAGGGTGAGGGGAGCTATGTATAAGACTAATATTAGAGGGCATCTTTTCACACAAAGGGTAGTGGGGGTGTGGAATGCACTACCGAGTAAGGTGGTGGGAGCAGGCACGCTAGGGTTGTTTAAGGGTCTCTTGGACAGCCACATGAGTGGTCTGCAGATAGAGGGATATAGGAGGACTGTTTGAATACTTTAATTGTTTCCACAGGCTGTTCGGTCCACCTTGTTGACCAACAAGGTGCATGCATTCGGCAGGTCGTGCGAGGGCTGCTCCTGGATGTTACTTCAGGAGTGGCCTAATGCTTTATGTCGTTAGTGTATGCTTAAACTGGACCATCAGATGGGCAACATGACAGCTCAGAGACTATCGCTGTTGCTATGCAGACACATGGATTTGGGCCTGTGTCTGCGGGAGTTTGCGCGTTCTCCCCATGGTTGCGTGGGTTTTCTCCGGGTGCTCCGGGTTCCTCCCACATCCCAAAAATGTGCTCTTAGGCTGATTGGGTAACAAATTGTCCCTATATTGGTCTCTATATGTCATTAAGACGTTAGGATGGCGGCGCGGGCTCGTTGGGCCGAAGGGCCTGTTTCCCGTGCTGTGTTGTTCTTTGTTATCTAGGGAATGAAAACCCCATCGTTGAGAGCAGTCCGAGCCTAGGGTTTTCCTGATTCCTATTACTCACCCGAGGGTGAAAATCCAGCCCATTGTGTGATTTCTGTTTGTGCTGCCATGGAAGCGGAGAAATCAAGCCATGAAACATGATAAGTTTGCTAATGAAGTTTGTGTGGATTGGATATGTTCCAAGCTCTGTGCTCTGTACTAGGCTAAGGTACCAAATCCTCTTGCTTCCTGAATGTACACATGGACATTGTGGCTGGCCCACAACCGCACCAAGTACATTCTTGTACACATTCACCCAGCTCCTGCAGCCTGCCCCTCAGTGTCCCTCAGCATTCCCTGCAGGTGAACCTCCAGGGGGGTGGAATGTTTTAACTCTGTCATGGCAGGGGCAAGGCTGCAAAGTGGGCTATTAAAAAAGTCCATTGACTTCAGTGGGACATAAAATCCTGTCAGTGCAAATTTCCACCCAGAGAATCTAAATGTGCACACTTCATTTAGTCCCATTTTTTTCAACATTTTTATATAGTCTTTTACAGTCATAATCTTTAAAATTCAAGTAAATGCTGTGGGCAGGTAAACCTGTTTACTTCAGCTGCTGCCTATTAGGTGGTCGCTGCTTTAACTGCTAAACTAAGGAACCCAACTACTGAAATAAGTGAAAGGGAGAAAATGCGAAGAGAGGTTGTAGTGAGGCTATGACGTCCTGCTTCTCAGAAGAGAGCATTATTATTGATCTGTACACTAATTAATGTGCACCCTTTAATTCTGACCTTTGGAAAAGGCCATCTTGTTTCATTTTGTTACGTTGGTTTAGCTGCAAAAACTACTTCATCAAGTCGCCAAGTTTATTATTATTTCATGTTTGTTCAGAAGTTGTTCTTTCAAATCCAAACTTGCTGGTGTTTAAACTGTTGTGCTGAAGCTAAAATGAGCAGTAGTGAAATGAAGGACACTGTTGGAACGTTTAAATTAGGGTGGCACAGTGGGTAGCACTGCTGTGTTGCAGCGCTAGGGACTCGGATTCAATTGCCAGCTTCGGTCACTGTTGTGTGGATTCTGTACTTTCTCTGTATCTGTGTAGGTTTCCTCTGAGGGCCCTGGTTTCCTCCTGCAGTACAGACAATATGCTGCTTAGGACATGCTAAATTCTCCCTCAGTGTGCCCAAACAGGTGTTGGCATATGGCGACTAGGGAACTTTCACAATAACTTCATTGCAATATTAATTAAGCCTACTTGTGACACTAAGAAAATAAACTTTAATAACTTGCTATGACATTTTTAGTGTTTAAGAATCATGTTTTTCAATTCCTTTTGTTAATTGTGACTCATCAGGATGTATGTCCCTCTGGAATCTCATTGGGATTTATTATCTTAACTACGATGGATGGAAATTTTTCGTATTGTTCCGATAGTTTACGTTGTTGCCCTTTCATCGGTGATAGAATTTGTTGCTTTGTTATAACACACAAGATTGAAAACACTAACTGCCTTACAGGCTGTATGCTATTGACCCAGGTCTGAAGCAGTTGCTCTTACAGATCACTCTAAATATTCAGTGAGCAGGACATAATAAATACACCATATCACGCCAAGTCAACACTATTTTTTCTTGCTCAAGAAACTTGTTCAAGTAAAATAATATATTGGAATTTTTAAATCACTTTTGTGATTGCCTGTGCATAGATAGTAATGATCAAGCAATTAAAGAGGAATAGAGGGCAGGGTTATTGATAGCAAAGGAAGGATCAGGTGGGAAAGCAGGGGAGGTGCAAGATAGAGGAAAAGACAAGATGAAGTGCAAAAAGAGGTTAGAGAATGGTGGGGTGGAAAATAACTGATAGTCTTGGTGGGGCAAGAATGGATGGAAAAATAATCCCGCACAGTGTGGGGATTATGGAATGTAGCTACTGCATTTCCCACTTTTTGTATGTCAGCCATGACACAATTAGTGTCACTCATGTTTCTGTTGCGAGTAGCACAATGGTTTGCAGTGACCTAGATTTGTTTCCAGCCTCAGGTGATTGTCTGTGCAGAGTCTGCACATTCTCCTCGTTCTCTGTGTGGTTCCTCTGGGTGCTCCAGTTTTCTCCTACAGTCCAAAGATGTGCAGGTTAGTGGATTGGCTGTGCTCAATTGTCCCAGGATGTGCAGCTGAGGGGATTAGCAGGGTAAATGTGTGGGGTTATGGATACGGAGTAGATGGAGGGCTGGGTAAGATGCTCTGTCAGGGCATTGGTACAGACTTGAAGGGTCGAATGGCCTCCTTCTGCACTGTAGAGATTCTATGATGAAATGCCTCTTTGTCAAAATTTAAGTCTCAGTCCAGAACCTGAGCACAAAAATCAAGCCTGACATTCCCATAGAAGACTGAGGGGATGTTGCACTCACAGAGGAGCTGTCTTTCAATGAAGTATCAAACCAGGAACTCAACTACCCCCTCAGGTGGATGGAAGAGATAGTAAGACACTATTTTGAAGAAAAATGGAGGAGTTATCCCCGATGTCTTGGTCAATGTTTGTCCCTAAATCCATATTACAAAAGCAGATTATCTTCTCAGTATTGAGTTGGTTTTTGTGAGAGCTTTCTGCCCACAAATTGACTTCTTTGCTTTTTCACATTTCGACAGTGATTATATTTCAAAATAATTAATTGACAATAAATTACTTTAAGATATTGTCATAAAATGTGATATAAATGAAAGTGTATCTTTCTTTCAAGCATAAATAATCCAAATATTTCCATTGAATGAGGAAACCCATAATTTTTTTTCACCAAAAGGGCACTGTTATTCTAAAATCTATCTGGGTCCCCTTTTTAATTCTTTTAATAGACTCAATTTTAAGTAAAATAAACAGTCTTTATATTTCAATCTGTGCAGAGATTCTGGTATCTTAATGTTGAAACTGTCTCCATTTCAAATTTATGCCAACTTTTTAGTGCTTTATAAAGGTTCAGTAGAACTTTCTGGCTTTGTACTTAATTTCCCTATTCATGAAATCCAGGAATCCATATGCTTCACTAACCACTCTCTCAATATGTCTCAGAAACAGAGAAAATAGGAGGATGAGGCTATTTGGCACTCTGTGTCTGCTTCACCATTCAACATGAACATAACTGATCATTCAAGTCATCTCATCCCCCTACCATATCCTTTGATCTGTTTTGCCCCAAGAGCTATATCTAACTCCTTGAAAACGTAAGCAGGTAATTTTACCAACTAGTCATGCCCATTGATTGGTAACTGGTGTGAAAAGAGAGGGGCGAAGGATGGGGAGTGGGATATCTCCCAGTGCACTAACTGTATACACTTCACAAGTGCACTGGGAGATCATGCGTATGCACAATGGTGACCTCTAGCTATCAACAGCTGGCTTCCTGGCATGAATGGACACCTCTCACTCCCCTACTGGTGTGAATCATACTTTGCCTCAATTTTTTTCTCTAAATGGCTTAAGATTTGAACTTATCCTTTGCTGAAAAAATGGGCACGATTCTGTCTTGCTTTCATGCTAGTTTGGTATTAGCATGTTTTGGTAAGTTTGGCGTCAACTGCTTTATATGGTAGAGAATTACACAGGCTTATCACTCTCTAGGTGAAGAAATTTCTTCTCATCTTGGTCATAAAATATTTATCCTATATCCTGAGACAATGGTCCCTGGTTCTGGATGTCTCCACCATCCTGGTGTTGCATCTTTAAAAATCAATGCGCATATACTCCTAGGCCCATCTGTTCCTGCACATTCTTTTAAATTGTGCCATTAAGTCTATGTTGCCTCTCCCTATCCCTTTGCCAAATTGTCAACACATCATTCTCTGGACTACATTGTCTTTGCGACTTATCTGTCCATTCTTCTAAATGTCTATGTCCTGCAGCAGATGATTTGTTTCACCCTCACTGTTTGTTCCTCATCCAAGTTTGATATCATTGGAGAATGTTAAAATTTTACTCTGCATTCCAACATCCAAGCCTTTTATCTAAAGCAGAAAATAAACAGCGCTCTTCGTACTGACTCCAGGGAAGCACCATTGTGACCCATCCTCCAGTCTGAATAATAATCATCCACCACTCCTCACTGTTTCTTATGCTTAAGCTAATTTTTCTTATCTGAATACTGATCATCCGTGAGCCTCAGATTTTTAAATCAGTCTTTTATATGGAATTTTATCAAACCCTTTCTAAAAATCCACATGGACAATATTCAGTCCCTTCATCAACCACTTCATCACAACAATCAATTAGATTCATCAAGCACGGTCTGCCTTTTACAAATCCGTGCTGGCTCTCCTTAATTAACTCCAATCTCCAAGTACTCAGTTTCTCCCCCTCAGATTATAGATTTCAAAACCTTATCCAATAAATTAGTTGGCCTCTGGCTACACTGATTGTTCTGACAATCAGAACAATCAAGATACCTTCTGATTGTTCTTAGACACTGAAGTCTAAGAACAATCTGAAGGTATCCTTGAAGATACCTTGAAGAAGGTATCATGTTTGCCACTCTCTAATTATCGAGCATCTTCTCTGTATGAAGGGAAGGTTGAAAGATTTAGCCAAGCTCTCCTGTCATCTCCAACCATCTTCTTTCTTCAGCTGCCTGGTCATCTGGAACAGGGTAACTTATCTACCCTAAGTGTAGCCAGCCTTTTTGGGACCTCTTCCCATTCAATTGTCATGCTATCCATTGCCTTCCCTGTCCCCATTTCTCCCAATATTTTGTCGAATTTCCTTTTCATAGTTAATAGCAATATGAAGAACTCCAGATGCTCGGGGAACAGCTAATGTGGTTCCGCTATTTATGAAAGGTTGTAGAGATAAGCCAGGAAACTACAGACCAGTGAGTTTCATGTCAGTGACAGGGAAACTACTGGAGAAAATTCTGAAGGAGAGTATTTATCTCTATTTGGAGAGGCAAGGCTTGATTAGGGATAGTTAGCATAGCTTCGTCAAACGGAGGTCATGCCTAAAAAATTGATTGGATTTTTTTGAAGAGATGACCAGTTGTGTAGGAGAGGATAGTGCAGTTGATGTAGTCTACGAATTTCAGTGAAAACTTTGACAAGGTCCCACATGGGAGACTTATAAGGAAGATAAATTATATTGGACATGAGGTAATTTGATGACAGAGATTCAAAATTGTCTTAGTTGTAGGAGATAAAGAATGATGACAGAAAGCTGCTTTACTGACTGGAAGCCAGTGGCCAATTACAAAACACAGGGACCTGTGCTGGGTCCCCTATTATTCATCATTTACGAAAACAATATAGATGACTAAGGGAGTAGGGTTAGTAAGTTTGCTGATAATATGTTGATTAGTTGGGTGGTTAACAGTCAGAATGAGTGTCAGAGGCAGAGAAGTGGCAGATAGAAGTGTGAGGTAATACGCTTTAGAAGGAGAAATTTGACAAGGAAGTGTTCGATTAACAGCATGACACTGGGAAGTTCTGTGGAAAAGGAAACCTTGGCTTGTGAAGAAAGTGAGGAGGTGTGGATTAGAAGGAAACTTAGCCGATTGGATAAGTAACTAGCTATCTTATAGAAGACAGAGGGTGGTGATGGAGGGAAAATTTTCAGACTGGTGGCCAATTACCAGCGGTGTACCAAAAGAATCAGTGCTGGATCCTCTGCTATTTGTGATTTTTATCAATGAATTGGAAGAGGGGGCTGAAAGATAGATTAGTAAATTTGCTGATGACGCCAAGATTAATGGAGTAGTGGACGAGGTGGAGGGTTCTTGAAGGCTGCAAAGAGACATCGATAGGATGCAGAGCTAGGCCGAAAAGTGGCAGATGGAGTTTAACCCTGATAAGTGCGAGGTGATTCATTTTGGTTGACAAACTTGAATGCGGATTACAGAGTCAACGGCAGGGTTCTGAGCAATGTGGAGGAACAGAGAGATCTTGGAGTTCATATTCACAGATCTCTGAAGATTGCCATTCAAATGGATAGAGCCGTGAAGAAGCTTATAGTATGTTAGCATTTATTAACAGGGAGTTTGACTTTAAGAGCCATGGAATTATGCTGCAATTATACAGACTTTGGTGAGACCACATTTGGAATACTGTGTACAATTCTGGTCACCTCACTATAAGAAGGATGTGAAAGCATTGGAGAGAGTGCAGAGGAGATTTACCAGAATGCTACCTGTTTGGAGGGTACGTCTTATGAGGAAAGGTTGAGGGAGCTGGGGCTTTTCTCTTTAGACAGAGGAGGATGAGAGACAATTTAATAGAAGTTTATAAAATGATGAGGGGATAGATAGAGTGGATGTTCAGAGACTATTTCCTCGGGTGATGTAGCGGTTACAATGGGGCATAACGATACGGTTCGTGGTAGGAGATATAAGAGGGATGTCTGAGGGGAATTCTTCACTTAGAGTGATTGGGGTGCAGAGGATGCACTGCCTGCTATGATAGTGGAGTTGGACACTTTTTAGGAACTTTCATGCAGTTGTTGGATAGTCACATGGAGCACACCAGAATGATAGGAAGTGGGATAGTTTGATCTTGGGTTCAGACATAGCGCTGCACAACATCGAGGTTCGAAGAGCCTGTATTATTCTATGTTTGTCTATAGGTCTCTGAAAGTGGAAAGGTATGTTAGTAAGGTGGTGAAAGAGATATATGGGACTCTTGTCTTTATCAATCAAGGCATAGACTACAAAAACAGGGGAAATCATATTGGAATTGAATAGAACTTTGGTGAGGTCACAGCTAGACTACAGTATATAGTTCTGGTCACCACATTATAAGAAGGATGTGATTGTACTGGACGGGGTGCAGAGATAATTCACTAGGATGCTGCCTGGGATGGAGCATTTAAACTACGAAGAGAGGTTGGGTACGCTTCGGTTGTTTTTGTTGGAGTGGAGAAGACTGAGGTACAAAATTATGAGAGACATGGACAGATTGGATAAGGTTCCCCTTCGTTAAAGGGTCAGTCACAAGGAGATACAGGTTCAAGGTGAGGAGCAAAACGTGTAGGGGTATGTGAGGAAAATCTTTTTTATTATAGAATTCCTGCATTGCAGAAGGAGACTGTGTGTGTGTGTGTGTGTGTGTGTGTGTGTGTGTGTGTGTGTGTCTTATTGAGTCTGTACTGACCATAGTCCCACCCAAGCCCTATCCCTGTAACCCCACATGTTCATCCTGCTAATCCCTTGGTCACTAGGATCAATTTAGCATGGCCAATCCACCTAACTTATACATCTTTGGATTGTGGGAAGAAACTGGAGCACCTGGAGGAAACCAACGCAGACATGGGGAGAACGTGCAAACTCCACACAGGCAGTGACCTGAGACCAGAGTTGAACCTGGATCTCTGGTGCTGTGCTAACCACTGTGCTGTCTGAGGTGCATTGACTGGGAGGGTGGTGGAGGCAGATTGCCTCATTCTTTGAAAAGTACCTGGATGAGTGCTTGGCATGTCATAACATTCAGGATTATGGGCCACAGGCTGGTAAATGGGATAAAGTGGGTAGGATAGGCGTTAGCCTCTTCCACGCTGTGTGATTAAGTATTCTAGCCTTGTCATGTGCCTCTCAGCATTTAACAGCTTCTATGTCTCTAATAGGGTCCACCTCTGGTGACCTGATTGGATTTTTGGACTTGTTGGCTGCCATGCTATTTTTACATTCCCTCTTTATTGGTATTATTTTCCTCTTCATATCCTCTCTCAACTTATTGGTTAAAACTGTTTCTGCTGGCAATGATGACTCTTTCCCTCACCCAATGGAGGAGAGTGTGAACAATGAGAAAGCCCATTGACAGCAGTGGGATTGGAAGACCCCCACCACCAACCAATGGTGGGTTTTGGGGGAAACTGCCCATTGTATTTGACCTGGCTCTCATTTGAAGAATACAATGATATACTCTTATTCAGCGGTCACAAGATCTTTTCTCCAGCTATGTCCACAAAAACATTGTGTGGTGTCATAAATGTGTAATAGCGGGCAAACTGAGCTGCTATCAACCTCTTGACGATTATCTGGTTGTGGGCTGTTCCCAGCATGCACTTCAAGCCTCTTACCAACATGACAGGTTAATTCACTTGTGTTCGGTGCAAGCTAAGTGTTTTGGCTCATGATGCCATCTTGATCCTTCTTCAGAAGCTAAAAGAGTCCTCAAGTTTATTTCTTTATTCGTAAGCAGGCTTGCATTAACACCACAATGAAGTTACTATGAAAATCCCTGAGGTGTGACACTTCGGCATCTGTTCAGGTACACAGAGGAAGAATTTAGCACGGCCAATGCACCTAACTGGCACATTTTTCGGACTATGGGAGCACTCAGAGGAAACCTACACAAACACGGGGAGAAAGTACAGACTCCGCACAGACAGTAGTCCAAACTGGGAATTGAACCCCTCTCCCTGGCACCATGAGGCAGCTGTGCGAACCATCATGCTACCCATAAATATTCTCTCCAAGAGTGTACACAGGGGCACAGGAACTAGCAAGACTTCTTCATTCCTGAACTGTTAACAGTTTGTTCAAATTTGTCTCCGGGATGATGTGATCTGATAATACAAACAGTTGCAGAGCTTAATGTTGTAAACCCCATACAGTATCACCTACAGTCATAACAAGTAATACTTTTATTTTTAGTTTACCCCTAGGACCAGGTTTGCCAGGAATTTTCAATTAATCCTGTGATAAAATGCTGTGACGCACCCTCCATTTTTAATGTATGATAAACGATTCCAATACATTAATTGCTACACATGTCATTCCAGAATAATGAATTCGGGATGACTTTGACATAATGACCTGTAAATTCACGGGAGAGTTCTAATGATTTGCTGCTGTTTTCAGTTGTTTCTACCGTATCTCTGGGGGTTCTGCCAGTCTCCAGCTGCATTTCAGAGTCTACACGTTTAGATATCTGTGCAGGCTTCTGTGGTTCACAGAAAATAATGCCTTGATGCATTCAGCCAGGTCGAACTTGTATATTGTTCAGCATTCTGAAATGAAAACAGCATCAATATTTCATTCACAAGTGTTGTGGGATATAGGGTAGAGGGTTTTAAGTTCTTTCATGAGCTGAGGCTGCTGGGGCTGAGTATCTAACATTAACTAATGTTGTTCAAACGATCAGATAATTCACTGGTGAGATTGCAATGGCTCCAGCTGTTTTACCTGATCCCTCAACTCTCTGCTCTGTACACAACCGGTGGTCTGCACCAGCCAGTCTTCACTTGGACGCACGCATGCATGAAGACTTCAATCTATATGACCTCAGTGCTGGCGTTGAGCGACAAGCTGACAGAATTGGTCGGGGCTACATTGACTGCAGTGTTCGGCGGTGAAAGGAGCAGCCACGCTGGTGAATATTAATGACCAAAGCTTACAACACTGCACCTCGTACAGAATCAGGGGATTACGTTCCAAGGGTTACAGCAATCTCCCCTCAGTGTTTCATTTCTGCCGAGGGGTATATAAAATACTGGAGAAAAAAAAAAGAGAAAAAGGCAAAGCTTCACTCCTTGTGATGCTGAATAGGAGAAAATCAACACTCAACTGTAGTTTTGTATTCAAGAGCTGCTCAACATTGATCCCATGTTATTACTGTGGTTTATCCTCTGAGTGCAGCAAGCAGTTTGGAATGAATATTAAGTATCAGACTCAAATGCCCTCTTTGGAGATTTGCTTCAGCTAGCATCTTTCCATTATATTCTTAAAAGCCTCTGAGTTATCTTTTTATTGATGAGAGTGTTCTTATTTCACAAGTGTCACATTACTGTGGTGAAACTTTCACTTGGTGGGGGGAGGGGACAGTGAGAAATGGTAGCAAAGTTTGTGTTATGGAGCTGGGCTGTAAATATGTCAAGGAGTCGGCTATTTCTGCCGAGCATGCTGCAAAATGGAGCTATTTAGTTTTGCTAAGAAGTTATGGTGAGACATAGAGTGCGGCCACTCTCATAATTAGTTAGAGTGGTTAAAAGTGATCGTTTAAAATAAATGATAATTTGTATTGTCAACACTTCAGATGACCTGAAGATTTGAATGTTCGTGGGTTAATCTGAACTATTGTAAGCATCGACAAGACGGCAAGTCAGTTCCAACAAATCTAATTTTTGCATTATCCTTCACTGCTGATAAGTCATAGAGGTTTACAGCACAGAAACAGACCCTTTGGCCCTATTTGTCCACGCTGCCCCCTTTTTAATCCCTAAGCTAGTCCCAGTTGCCCATCTTTGGCCTCTGACAGCTTGTTCCAGACACTCACCATAAGGGGGACAGAAGGTTGAGAAAGAGGAGTGAATGTGGCCACAAGAAGGAAAAATGAACGGCACAGACTTTCGCTTTTTGAACATTCAATCTAACAAACAATTGTCTCAGACAATGCCCTCAACTGTGACGTAATAAACACCAGGTGGAATTCCATGTTGGCAAGTGGGATCAAGGGACAGATCTGAATATTTCCTTAATTATTCATTCATGAAATGTGGGTAAACTGCCATGTTATTGCCTGCCCCTAATTGCCCTTGGAGTGAGAGCCTTGCTTGGCCGTTTCAGAGGGCATTTAAAAGTCAATGGGTGAGATCCATTGGGTGGTTCGGGAGTGGAATGCCCTGCCTGCAGCAGTTGTGGATGCGCCAAGTTTGGTGGCGTTTAAGAGGTTAGTTGATAAGTATATGGAAGAGAAGGGAATGGTTTAGTTTGGAGGGGCATTGCTTTTTATATTGGTCGGCACAACATTGAAGGCCGAAGGGCCTGTTCTGTGCTGTAATGTTCTATGTTCTATCCTCCCAGTCATGTATTTCCTGCCAGTGGGAGGTGGTGCTTTGTTTGCTAACAGCGAGATTCTCTGGTCCTGCCACTGTCGAAGGGAATTCCTGTCAGAATTTTCCAATGGGAAACCCACGGGCAGGAATGTAGTGCTGGCAGAACTGGAGAATCGTGTTGGTGTGAATGGCCAGAGAATTCCTGTCAATGTGTAAGCTGGCAGATTTCCTCCCGAAAGGGCAAGAATGAACCAGATAAGTTTTTACAACAATTGACTCTAGTTTCATGGTTCCCATTACAATTTTAATTTCAGATTTTTTTAAAATGATTTGAACTCGGGATCTAGAGCATTATGCTGGATCTCTGGATTACTAGTCCTGTGACAATAATCCTGAACCCTAACCTATCCCTGTGAAAGATTAGAAGCTGAAGAGGAGTAAGGGGTGTCATTGAAAGTTAGTTTACTGGTAAAGAAAAAATTAACAAAAGGCTTAAAGGAATGCTGGTCTTATTTCAAAAGGAATCAGAACCCAAAGGTGAGGAAGTGATCAGTAAGAGGTCTCAATTCTTGGCCAGAGTCCAAAATGCATTCAAGTATGGGCATGGTATCTCCAGAAGGATTTATTGGCTTTGGAGTGGGTACAACACTGGCTGGCATGATACCAGGATTTGAACAGTTTAATTGTGAGTAGTTGTACAGTCTTAGTTTGCATTGGCTTAGAACATTAGGTGACCTAACTGAAGACGTTGAAATGAAAGAAGGATTCTTTCTTGGGGTAAATGTACAGGGTTGCGATCTTGCATGTTGATCATGCCAGCCCCAGCACAGCAAGGTTGGAGAATTTGGCGGCCATCCAATCTCCATTCACTGCAGCGGGAAAATCCTCTCACTATGAACGGTGGTAAGATTCAGAAACAATTTCCTCTGGTAGAGACTTAATAAGGGGGCATAAGTTTTGAAATTAGAGCCTGCTAATTTTGCAGAGAAATTAGGAAACACCTTTTCACACACAGGATGGTGGACAAGTGGAACTTCACACTCCCACCCACCTAGTCCAGCGGATTGCAGTCAACTAAGGTTGGGTTCGATGGATTTTTGTTAGTAAAGGGTATAAAGCAATTTGGAGCAAAGGTGAAATCTTGGAATTGAAGTATCAACAGCCATTATCTCATTGAATGAAAGACAATTTTAAAATGTTGACTGGTTCTTGTTACTGTGTTTCAACTACTGTTCTGACTTGGGCAAATACATTTCTTCTTTATTCGAGAAACTGAGGAGTGGGGGCGGGGGGGCGGCGATCTTACTGGCTCATTATGCTGGTTGATTGCTGTGGTGAGCTGATAAGATTGGGTTGACTCTCGATTTCTCACATCTCACGACGTTACCGGCTCTATTCTGCCAGCAAAGTCAACTTCACGCCCTTGTGTTAATATAATCGTAGGCTTTCGCCCAGGCCCACTTTCCTTAGCTGCTTGCTAGTTGAACTCCTCACTGACGAGGATCACATATGGTCATCACTTTTGGGGACCAGGTATGAAGGCCTTGCCGGTGGGACCGAAGATCATTGAAGCTCCCCAGCCTGGCACACAGCCACTGTCACTCTGGTGCTGCCAAGCAGGCAGTAAGCAGTGCTAAGGGGTTGGAGCTTGAAGGGGCAGGCCTGAAGAGGGTGGCCCCATGATAGGGGAGGGGCTATAACAAGGAGGCTGTTTTGAACTGCGTAGGGGGAAGGGATTAGGGATTAGTCGGCGAGGGGATCAGTGGGCAGTGATTGGCAAAGTGGCAGTTGGCAGGAGGGCACAGTGACACATCTGCCAGTGCACTGTATACACTGCATGCTGTAGGGTGCACCAGGGGATTACGATACCTGTACAATGGCACCCCTAGAGCTCAGCAGCTGGCTTCCTGGCATGAATAGGTGCTTTGTCCACTTCCCCTGCTGACAAGAATCACACTTGGGTTCTTCTTTTCTAAGTGCCTACGATTGCATCTGGGAGCTTGTCCAAAAAATGAGTGTGATCCTTTTTCCATTTTCATGCTCGATAAAACAATCAGATCCAGAGCAGAACAAGAAGAAAGATGATTATCGTCACTCAGACCATTGTGGATGGACAATAATGTGGTCTTGCCAGTGTTGCCTAATTTTGGGAACAAATTTTAAACATTCAGTATGAATGGATTCTTCTGGTGGATGAGAATTTGTGATATTTATCATTTTACATTGGCTATCCATATTATTCAGAAAAGATTTACTCATTTGTATGTGCAAAATATTGATATTTCTGATAATGATAATAACAAACACAATGTGGAAAAGACAGTCTTTAATGCAATTTGCAAAATGAATGTTTACAATATATCTACAGAGAATTGTCACTTTGCTGCTGCGTATGGGGAAAAAAAACCCCAGTGTGTATGACATACTTTTCACTATCACTCAGACATCTTAAAGCACTTTACAACCAATGAAATACTTTTATTGGAGAGGCTGTATTGTAGGAAACACAGCAGCCAATTTGCCCCAGCAATTCCCACAAACAGCAACATGACAATGATCAGGTAATCAGTTTCCAGTGATGTCCATCGAGGGATAAATATTAGGCAGGACATCAGGAATAAATCTCCTGCTCTCTTTCAAAGTGGATCTTTTTACATTCACCCCAGTGCAGGCAGATTGGGCCTTAGGTTAATGTCTCTGGCTGTGCCCTGCTCCATCTCAGTACTCCACCAGTGTGAGTGTGAGCTTTGATATTTTTTATCAGTAGGCCCTAGGCTGGGACGTGGAACTTGCGATTCAGAGGCAGGTGTGCTACCAACTGAACTGTGGCATTGAGAAATAGCAGCAGACATTCAGCTTGCACTTAGAAGGTATACTGTAAGGACACAGTGCCTGATGATATGCGTGAGAGGTGCAGGCTAAATTGATGCTTGAGCCTAACGTGGGTTGTGGTTGTCAAGCTGTCAGCACCACTCACGCTGTTTATTGGCAGCTTACCAATTGTGCAGCGAAAAAAAAATCATATAGTAGTGGCACCATTTAAAGGCACTTTGCACCACTTAAAGGGGATGTGTACTTTTGATTCTACTGAATCCTAGTGACTGGTCATTGCTGTAAAGTGAAGATGATCAGGAAAGGTTCTGCTAGTAGCTGCAAGTTTCCACACTGACCTGTTGCTCTCTCTCTTTCTCTCTCTCTTCCTTACATCTCCAGTTCTAGTGGAGAACCAGGTCAAAAAGTTCAGCAGTTGGTGAAACTTGCCACATTGTTAAAAAAGCTATTTGGACTTGAAATGACTGAAGCTAATTTTCCGAGGCGAGTTTACTTCGTATTTACGGTGCAATTACCAAGAACATCAGGCTGGTCTATGAACAGAGATAGCAAGCATTTTCATGAAGATAACAGGAAGAATGACACATCTTCGACAGCATCCTTTCAATTTCTGAGTTTAATTGCACATTTGTCTTTGCCTGAAGTCTCTATGGCATTTGCAAAGAAATCGCAGAAAACATTCTTCGACTCGTCATTATTTTGAATGCAAATTTTGGCCATTTTCTTTAGTTAGCACCATATTCAGAATATGTACAGAATGTTCTGTCATGGTAGAATAATTAGTTGAGCAAACTTCAGGAAAACTTGCAATATCCCAAGTCACTTTTGTCACTAATGTCAAATAACTTTTTAAATTCTTGTAATTTTGACTATGTGTGTACTAAGATTGGTACATAATAGCACATGTTGTTACAGAATCATCTGTGTTCTCCGTAACAATCTTAGGAGAATGCAATCATTTATCTCAATGCTGTTTTATGTTGTTTTGTACTAATACGTTCAAGCTATAACTTCCTTAGTTTTGATGAAGGCTCATCCAGACTTGAAACTTTGGTTCTATTTTCTCCTGCAGATGCTGTTGGACCTACCGAGATTTTCCAGCATTTTCTGTTTTTGTACCTTTCACAGATATTAAAATACCACCAAATGTTGGATTGCTGTTTTCTGTATTTGTCCATTCTTTTGTATTTCTAAAAGATAAAAATCAAACGGATATTTTATTCTTGATTTCACTCGCTAGAGTATAATTTCACATCATCATGTACCTGTCATGCAAATAATTTTTAATTGATAATGGACACACTCAGCAGCTGGTTAATAGTGATGCTTTTCCATTCTTTCTTTAGCATGCAATAGATACTGTGTGATATTCTATTTTGTCAGCACTGTGGAGAACGTGGAATAAAACTCTCCATTGAACACTTGTAATTCATGGATAATTCATAATTTTGCCATTTTTTGCAAAGCTATTCCTGACCCGCTCCACTGCACCGACAACAAATAAAGTGTTGTAGTGGCTGACACACCATCTATGCTCAGTGAGTTCAATGTCAGCAGCTCATCCAACTGTATTGTTCTCTCTGCAGCACGCCTGTGGCAGATCTGATGATGTGCTTTGTGATTTCTGTTCAGGACAACAGCCACCACAATAAAGGTAAAATCTTTTTCGCTTTTTTTTTGCTGCTGCTCTGATCTCCTTCCCGTACATCTCCTTTGAGTGACAACTGGTGCTGGGTCCGGCTACAGGGCTAGCCATCTTTCTGGACCTCTCTTTTAATTTTATCCTGGTTGTTGAGTGTCAGTGGGCTGGTGCCACTGTATATGGCATTAGCACAGTCAATGTGCTTGAGATAACAACTTTAGTGCATGACGATATCTTTTCTGGAAGTGCTTCTTTAACAGGAATTTGAAGCACTTACAGAAAACTATTTGGAGCGAGTTTGATATTGTTGTTGCATAGCAAATGCAGTGTGAAAGCAGAGACCTCCAACCTCTCCAGGTTGTCTATCCGAACTCGCTAATATAAAAGCTGTCACTATAAAAATGCTTCAACCTCCACATGACATTGGACTTAACCCATGCATATCAGAGTACTTTTCATGAGCCCAACTTGTAGAAATGTGCAGAATCATCTTTCCGATTCCAAAATGATCTCCAAATCCTCTCACCCCACTGTAAATCACATTGCATCTTTGGGGTAGCATTATACTTAAAAAGGTTAATAATGTTTCTGCAAGCCAAGTGCATAAATATATTTGGAAATAATTTAGAAAGCTGATGCGGAATGGCAAGATAACTGCAGACAATAAAGAAATGTAAAATAGATCTGTACTTTATTGAGGAATGGTTTGTAAAGGATTTTGATGAAGGGAAAATTATTCATGCATTCTGTTCTAATTGTGCACATATTCTTTAAAATATTAATTAAGAATCAATTAAGTCAATATATTAGCAAGTTTTAAAGCATACTTCAGAATTAATGATTCTATTTAGCAACCAAAGATCTATCACAGCATGAATTTTGCAACTATATATTGGTGATCTGTGAATAAGCATCATTTACATTCTGGATACTTGTGAACCCAGAATAATTAACAGAAAAATTGCCTAAAGTAGTATTTGCAACACTGATGAATTTCAGTAACAGTTCTTCTTACTGTAATTATATAAATGGAGGATATTTATTGTGCATCGCCAGAGTCATCCAGTTAATGAATACTGTTCTTTGTGATCTTTTATTCCACTCGTCTTTTTTGGTTATAATTACTTGCAGCTAGTTAAGCTAATTGAGCAATTCAGTTGAGGATAGCATGTCATTGTTTTAAAAGCTTATTTATTAATGCCACATATAGGCTTACATTAATACTGCAATGAGGTGGCACATTGGTTAGCCCTGTTGCCTCACAGTGCCAGAGATCTGGGTTCAATTCTCAGCTTAAGTCACTGTCTGTGCAGAGTCTGCAGCTCTCCCCATCTTTGTTGCTCTGGTTTCCTCCCACTGCCTGAAAGACATGCTGGTTAGATGCACTGGCCATGCTAAATTCTCCCTCAATGTACCCGAACTGGTGCTGGAGTGTGGCCATTAGGAGATTTTCATAGTAATTTCATGGCAGTGTTAATGTAAGCCTATTTGTGACACTAATAAATAAACTATGGAAATTGCTGCGAAAATCTCCTAGCTGCCACACTCCAGCACCTGTTCAGATACACTGAAGAAGAATTTAGCATGGTCAATGCACCTTACCAGCACAGCTTTTGTGAGAGGAAAATGGAACACCTGGAGGAAACCTACGCAGACACGGGGAGAATGTGCAGACTCCACACAGATAGTGACTGAAGCTGGGAATTGAACCCAGGTCCCTGGCACTGTGAGGCAGCAGTGCTAACCACTGTGCCACCATGTATGAAAAGGCCATTTGACCTAATAAGGCAATTCTTTGAGGTGGGTGAACCCTGTCCACCTTTCCCTATCCCACACTTTCTGTTGGGGTGCCCATTGAGAAGGAATGCAAATTGGAAAATTGAGACCTAGTCATCATCCAATGTGGCTTTATAGCATTTGCATAGGCTCAGAGAAATGTCCCTTACATTTGTTAATCCCTTTCAAAAGAACAAACCAAATCAAACTCTCTCAGCCCTACTTGGAGCAGTTTTGCCAGCTTCCTTCGTAATCTTGAAAATATTGATTCGGTCCCCTCTTGTGCAGAGAAAGCAAGACAAACTTCCTTTACGTTTTACAGAATCGTAGAACAGTACAAAACAGAAGGAGGCCATTCAGCTCAGAATGTCTGCTCTTTCGCGGGGGAATCCTGCTGTTTCCCCATATGCTTGCATATTTTTCTCCTTCAAATATTTATCCAAGCCTCTTTTGAAAGTTGCTTTCAATTTCTCTGCAGCATCGAGGAATGCATTTCCTCTCTCAACTTTCAGGATTTGTAGTTCACTGCTTAGCACTTTGCAGAACTTTTTACTTCTGGATTATCGGAGAGCTGCAGCTCTAACTCAGCTGCACACTGACTGAACTTTAATTCTTTCAAAAAAACCCATTAAAGTTTTAATTAAAAATAAAAATCTCATTATAGCATTAGGTTTTGGCTGCAGCAGAGATGTTTGAAGTTGTTAAGTTCCCTTGTGTTCTGCCTTGATTTTTTTTTTATATAGCTTTGTTCCAATTTTAATTGAATTTGATATACTTTGTGTGTTTTTAATCATCAGAATGTTACGTGTGTCCAATTTTACTAATCTTTAAACTGTTCAACTACTGAAAAACAGTACATGAAGCCACCTGTTAACTTGTTTGAAGTTAGTTCACTGACATTATTATTAAGTGGACCTCACCCAATTGTGGCTAATTTATCCCATGACTATCTCAGCAGAGGGATCTTGAAAGGTCTCAGATAAAAAATTTGTGCCCATACATATTGCCTTAGGATGTTCCAGAAGAATTTTGCAGCCAGTAAAATACTTTTGAATGTGGTACCTGTTGTAATGTCGCAGCCCACTTGATTGGCACCACATCCATTTCTTCTACCACCAATGCTCAGGAGCAGCAGTGTGTACTATCTACAAGCTACACTGCAGCAATTCACCAGAAATCCCTTGGACAGCAACTCCCAAACCCATGACCACTTCCATCTAGAAAAACATCCAGATCCACGGGAACACACGCCACTGGCAAGTTACCCTCTAAGTCACTCACCATCCTGACTTGGGAATATATCACTGTTCTTTCACAGTTGCTGGGTCAAAATCTTGGAATTCCTTTCCTAACGGCATTGCGGATGAACTCACAGCACGTTGACCAGCAGCAATTCAAAAAGGCACTCACCACCACCTTCTCAAGGCCAATAAGGGATGGGCAATAAATGTTGGCCAGCCAGCGACGAGCATGTCCCACAAATGAATAAAAATCATTCCAGAATCCTGGCCCTGTTCATCACCCTGCCCCCACCCTGATCCTGTCGGATACGACTCCTGGCCAACTATCTTGATTCTGCTGATCGGCCTCTTGCCCAGCCCCTCCTCAAACACTTCTGATTCCTACTTATCCCCCTCTCCTCCAGGCAAATGTGCCCCCAGCATCTGGTCTCTGCTCGCTGTCACTGCCCAATACTCCGGTTCAGCTAACTTTCTCCTGTCGGGCACCCTTGACTCTGCTCCAATTCCCTCTCATCCCCTTGAGTTCTGTTCACTCCCAACCCCCCTTGTCCAACTGCAGAGGAGCGATACTACGGGTGCTGGTGCAGGGAGGTGCTGGGGTTGTCAGTGGTGGGGTAGGAAAGGTGCCAGAGTTTGAAGTAGGCGTTGTGCGTAGGGGTGGGTCACACAGTTGCTGGGGAGGGGGCTGTGTGGCTGTTGGTCTGGATGCAGTGCCTTGAAATTCCTCTTGAGTTTAAAAACTGCATTCCTGTGCAGTTAGTATGGCTGCTGGGATGCCCCCCCCTCCCCTCCCCCAAAGAATCAGTGCCAATATTGATGTATATAAATAGAAGGCAATCAGCCCAGCTTTACAAGCCGATAGGTCTCAGTTGGATTGCTAGTGTTGGTTCCCCCTGAGCCACCACTTCCAGTGGCTTCCTAGAGGTTACAGTGCCATTGCAGCTTTCAATCTTGGCAAAGATGCCAACACTTGCTGAAATAGGGCCCATACGGTCTGGGTGCTGGGTTCGGTCTGGGAGAGACTGTTATTCATAAAACAACAATGTAGAGATTGTCAACTTAATGTCTGCCGTGGCAAATTGTAAAGCTGAATTCAATTAACCTGGCAGCCTGTCAGCTGGCATCAGATAAATAACTATAAACACTTCGAGAGAGTAAAAGAAGTGACTTCCAGGAAATAAATGGCCGCCCCTAGCTCACTACCTGTGATTTTGTTCCCACACAATTTTATTGACCCTGGATTAAGGATGAATGCAGGGTAATATATTGAATATGTGGTGGATTTACAACTCTCTCTCTCTCTGTCTCTCTCTCTCTCCCCCTCAAGCTCTTTTATAGTGTTTCACTGCTCCCTCTTCCCTTGTGTTGGGGATAGGTGGATCAGTGGTTGCTTATGAATAGGGTTGAATCAGGAGGGTGGCGGTGTTGGGTTGGGGCTGGGTAGTCGAGTCAGGAGGTACTCAGGTGGTTGTGGGTGTAGTCAGGTGGGCAGAGGGTTGTCTGGTGGTTGGGTAGGTTGGAAAGTTGGGTGGTCTGTGATGGTAGATAGTCCGGGTAAAGGGAAGAGTAGTTGGGTGATACAGATTAGTGTGGTTTGGTCAAGTGTATTATGGGGGGGTGGGTGGTTGGATGGCCTGGGATGGTAGTTTGTTTGGGTCAAAGGAGGAATAGATGGATACAGGACAGTGGAATCATATTGGGGGATAGAATCCTTATAATGCAGGAGGAGGTCATTTGGCCCATTGAGTCTGCACTGACCACAATCCCACCTAGCCTTTATTTCCATAACCCCACATATTTACAGTGCTAATCCCCTGACACGCGGGCAATTTATCGTGCCAACCAACCTAACCTGCATATCTTTGGACTGTGGGAGAAAAACGGAGCACTCGGAGGAAACCCACGCAGTCACAGGGAGAATGTGCGAACTCCACACAGACAGTGACCTGAGGTTAGAATTGAACCCAGGTCCCTGGCGTGGCATGGTGGCACAATGCTAACCACCATGCCACCTCAATAGATGACTAATGGTGGGTTAGGGAGGGAATAGCCAGAAGGCGAGGGAGTTGGGTAGTCAATTCAGGGCATGGACCTTCTGGCTGGTTGGTGGGGGCAATGGAATGGTCAGGGGGAGGAGTGTGGTGGTCATAGGCCAGGAGGAGGAGTTAGTGTTTGGAGGACAAGTCGACAAGAAGGTATGAACGGGAAACTGCAAATTGTACAGCTAGCAGCAGAGGCATCTCAGAGGGAGCTTCTGAAACTCAGGTCAAAACGATAATAATACGTGCTTCAGATTGAAGAAGATGAAATGGAAAAGAATGTCAGTGCTGAGTTCAGAGAATAAATTAGTGAAGTACAAGTGCAGCCAAACACTACCAGTGTGGGAGAATAAGCCAATAACAAACTGCAAGAAATGCTGGAGACTAAAAGAAGAAATAAAAACTGAAAAGTTTCCAGTTGAGCGAACACAGCAGGATGCTGGTGGGGGACAGGAACGTTGAGTGGTTGCAAGAGAAACATAACCCGCAGTATTGTGGCACTGATCTTGAGGAGAAGTGCTGCCAGGTCAAAGGCTGACTAAACATGCTGCTTTAGCTCCGAAAAAAAGCAAAACATCCTATCACCTAAGTGCTACTGTCAATAATGCCAATAATATTTTGAGAAAACAAAGACAAGTTATAAAAGACTCTGTTAATTATTTATAAAACTCAATTATTAGTCTTTAGATTAAGCATAATATAAAAATGTTGCTGATTAGAACAGTTGTATCAATATGTTGAGGCATTATTGTATATAGTTTAAAGAAAGAGCTATGCTATATTGTTATTCCAAAATGATTTGTGAACCAATATGTTGTGCTTGTGTCTCCATATAACCAGAATGCCACAAGACTCCCCTGTGAACTATAGGCAGGGTACTGAACAATAATGCTCACAGGACATGGTCTGATCTGAGAGAGACATTTGGTGAAGCTCCAACAGCTGGGTTTTAAAGTGTGAGTGTCTCAAACTTCTGGGAACCGGAGGACATTACAAACTTGTACTTAAGAAATTTTAGATTGGATGAAAAGAAAATTGAATATTACTCTGAAGTAAGCATGATCTGTTCTTTTTGGGATGTGGACATTGCTGTCTTGGCCAACATTCATTGCACATCCCTAATTGCCCCAAGAAGATGGTGGTGAGCTACATTCTTGAACCACTGCAGTTCATGTGCTGTATATACATCCACAGTGCTGTTAGGAAGGGAGTTCCAAAATTTTGACCCAGCAACAGTGAAGGGAATGGCAATTATATATCCAAATCAAGATTCTGGGTGGATTGCTGAAGAACTTTCAGGTGATGGTGTTTGCAGGTATCTTCTACTTTTGTCCTTCTAAATAAAAGCAGTTGTCAGTTTGGAAAGTGCTGTCTAAGGAAGCTTGGTGAGTTCTGGCAGTGTGCCTTGTAGATGATGTGCACAGCATTGTTGGTGGAGAGAATGAATGGCACCACATTGACAAACAATCAAGCAGGCTGTTTTGTCTCGGATGGTGTCAAGCTTCCTGATTGTTTTTGGTGATGCACTCATCCAGGAAAATGTAGAGAATTTCATCGCACTCCTGACTTATGCCTTGTAGATGGTGGACTGGATTGGAGGAATCAGGAAGTAAGTTATTCTCCACAGAATCCCCAGTATCTGACTTGCTCTTTTAGCCACAGTATTTATATGGCTAGTCCAGTTGAGTTTCTGGTCAATGGTAATCCCCCAGCATGTTGATAGTGGGGATTCAGTGATGGTAATGCTGCTGAATGTTGGTTGCATGTGCTTGTTGGAAATGGTCATTGCCTGACACATGTGGAGCAAACGTTACTTGACAGTCGAAGTCTGGATATTGTCCAAGTCTTATTATATTTCAACATGGACTGTTTTGGTACTTGAGGAATCATGAATGATGCTGAACATTGTGTAATCACAATGTCCTGTCAAGCCCTTGGCGCTAAAGGAATCCCAATCTATGTTGGGGAAATTAAAATCGTTCATCACACCAAGCCTTTTGTTTTTACATCTTCCCATAATCTGCTGACATATCAGTTCCTCCACTTCACATCAGCTGTTGAAAGGTCTGTAGTACAACCCCAACAGTGTGATTCCCTTATTCCTGAGTTCTATCCATATGGCCTCACTGCATGATGCCAACAAGGTGTCCTCCCTCTGTATAGCTGTGACATTCTCCCTAATGGGTAAAGCAACATCCCAATTCTTTTGTCACCCCCTCTATTTCATCTTGAGCATCTAAATCCTGGAATGCTAAACTGCCAGCTCTGCCCTTCTTTCATCCAAGTCTCTGTAATTGCCACAACATCATAGTTCCATATAGTCATGCAACATTTAAGTTCATCTGCCTTAACCTGTCATACTCCTTGTGTTAAAACAAACACACCTCAGACCATCTATCCGGTCAGGTTTTTTATACCCTCCACGTGTTTTATTTCTCCTCGCCTCAGTGGACCAATTCACTGAGTTCTCCACAGTCTCTGTACTGTGGTCCTTTTTTGATTTTTTTTCTTTGGTTTCTCTGCCTTTCACTTTTCCCTTTCCTGCCTTTTGTTTCTGTTCCCACTTTACTTCCCTCTGACTTGCTGCATTGGTTCCCATTACCCCCCTCATCCTCACTAGTTTAAACCTAGATCAATGCTGGGTGGTCCATCTGGTTTCATTCCTTGTATTTCATTCCTGGTGATTAGATTGCACAGTAAAATTACCAAAGTCACTTAGGTGTTTATCGTTAACTTTGAAAGTCATATTTAGAAAAAGTGTGTTTAAAAACACGATGATGGGAAGTCAAATACTGACACAAGCAGGAAGCGCTGATATATGTAAGATTCTTAACTTATTTTAATATTTTGGATATATCCTCAGCATACATGTTTAACTCTGGTCCCCATGCATTTCTTTTCCTCTAATCTAATTGAAACATTTATTTCTCATGGTCAGGGTTGCAGTTCTGTATTCATCCTGCTTTCAAGAATTCTGTATCAGGGATATTGTTTGAAAATAGACAAAAAAGTAAATTTTAACTTTTCATTGTTTTGATTCTACACTGAAAGTAAATCCCTAGCTATTTTCTGTTCAAAGGTGTTTCACAGTTGTCTGTTTGTAAAAGTCCCCAGGGCCCTCTCGGTTCCCCTGACCTTGTGTTCTTTTTAGCACATGCACACATCTCTGTTTGACAGAATGAGCTGGAAGATATGGCTGTTCTCTTGACAAGTAAAACTCAAACACCATCTCCCTTCACTCACTGCTTTGCAAGGGCAGATGCAGTTACTGCCAACTGGAAGACTGGGAGGACACTGCGATTTAGCATATACATTGCTGGTCTTGCCTCGGACAATTATTGGTTATATTAGCTTTAATCAGAGTATATTCTGAAAACAAAACACGCTGCTTGTAAAGCTGACAAAACATTAAACTGAGGCCAGTGGATGAGAGAGAGAAGCGGAGACAGAATGGATGATGCTGGAAGTGAAACCTTGCGAGATCAAAGTGTTATAGCTCAGTATGGCTGTAATTTTCCCTGATGGAAGTGGTAGATGTGTTGTCTTCATTTGAGATTTTACTTCGATAGAATGTTAAGATTCCTGTGGAAACCAACAATATAAAAGAACTGAATTTACTGAATAGTCCTTGCTGAAAAAACCAATGGACGAGCTTTCGTTTTTTATAACTTCTGCTTTAGCAATCAAACTAAGATTAACTTGAACAGAGTGTGAGTTAGCAGGTAAATTGTGGTCAATATAAGTCACAAATTGAATGTTAAATAGCTGATACAACACAGATAGATCTAATAGGTTTACTAAGCAGTTCAGTCAGCATTTACAGCACCAGTTTCTGCAAGGTCCTGCTAATTTCAGAACCTCCTCAGGTAAAATTCTAGTTCGTTTTCTTCAATGATTTAGCCACTGGTTCTAATCCGACAGGGACTCTCAACCATCCTGAGTTCCACAAGGGAAGACTTCCCCAGAGTACCGCCTTAGCTGTGCTTGAGACAGTCTTGATTGTGCTGGTCCAGATTTTGCACCAAATGGGCAATACTACTCATTCACCGCCTTTAAAATAACTGCAGCAGTAGCAGTAACCTTATTTTCATTCTTTTCTGTTCCTGGATGGGATTTTATGGTCTCATTCATCCCAAAATTATAAAATCCTTCTCAAGGTCAACGGACCTTCCCATTGCCTGCCCTTCACCATGGTGGGCGAGAAGATAAAATTCCAGCCTCTGTGTCCAACCTTCATGTTTGACTTTTTCCAACCATACCACTGAATCCTGCATTCGGATGATTCTGTGTCTCTTTGTAGTTTCAACCAGTTTGAGGTTCCCCAGAAAACTGAAGTTTCCACTTCAGTTTTAATTTTCCTAGGAAATCGAAGGCTCAGTTTCCCTTTCAGTTAGGGCCTGACTCAAGGCAAAAACACAAATGTTGAAATTAGAGATTCCATTGGAAATATTAAAACATTGGAACAAGATAGACCTCTTTTAGAATATTATAGAATTATCGAACCTCAGTGCAGGGGGAGGCCATTTGGGCCATCGAGTCTGCACAGCCCAGACTTACCCCATAACTCCACTAACCCTCTGAATCTATACATCTTGGAAAACTTAGGGACAATTAACCATGGCTAATCTAGTAAATCTGCACATCTTTGGATTGGTCTAGATTAAATCTCATCCAAAAATTGACATTTTCAGCAACGTGGCACTTCCTCAGTACTCAGTGCATTAATTTTGATTTTTGTGCTCAAGGCCAGGATTAAGGATGCAATATGATTTAACATTTATCCATAGCAGTTAAGAAGTGTTGAAATTGTGAGACATTTGTTCAGATTATATTGTGATGAAAATAATTAATAACAGCGCATCTAATCAGAATGCATTGTACATTTTTTTTCTGGACCAATGTTTCTGCCCTCAGGCACTTAGAACATTGAAGTTGGAACAGAGTATTATAAACTTAATGATTGAAATACTTAAAAGTGACCAGAAAAAATTCTTAACTGCTAACCTGTCTCTATCAGTTCCAATTCAAGCAATATTCCTCTCATAGACTTAAAATCCTCTTCAAAATCAACAACACATGGACTTATCTGCTTATACTTGGACTGTCAGTCCTAAAGCCTCCAGAACACATCTAGAAAGAGGTATAGACAGCAAGAGAAATCTATTTCTTCTGTGGGAATTACTGCAGAACTGCCCTACTTCATTATTATATAGCTCTATGCACATTATTGGGTGGAGCCATTAGATTTGATGGATTGTATCCCATGGCTAATTGGATTTAGTAAACATTGTATGTAGCCACTTTGGTGATTACATATGGAAGCTCAATGGGAGATGTTCTGCAGGTAAGACGTCGGTCACTTGCCTTTGGAAATGAAGACTAGCACACTCTAACTCTGGACACTTTTCATTTTTCACATGTTCTTTGTTCATCCATGTCAAACATGGCAGAAAAATGATTGTTTATCCTATGAAATAGGAAGAATTATAATCAGGCGATTTGGATAGTTTCTGTAATATGTGCGGTGGATGGGAAGTGGTAGCTTCATTAAGTTGATTTTAATACAATTCTGATGGATGAAATGATCAGTTATTAAGGCCCGGATTTTTTCCACAATGGAGACGCTTTCTGTCCCGGCAAAATTCCCGGAAATGGCCGAGAATTTGAATTCCTGCCACCGCCACTGCCACCCCCCCCCCCGTCATGGGATTGGCCTGGAGTCAGGCCATTGTTAATGCTTATGTGATTCACTGAGGCCGTTTAAATCATTAGACTATCTCGACAAGTGGGATTCTGGAAGAACAGGAGTATGCTGATTAGCACAATTAAGAGGAGATTTGAACTTGGTGGATTTGTTTGGATAGGCAGGATCCCCCTTTGGAGAGGTACCCTTTTGGACAGGTAAGGCAGACCTGTTCAGGATGTGTCAAAGATGTCAAGGAACTTTCCAAGGATACTAGGTGGGTTAGCATGGAGGGGGTACGAGCATTGAGGATTGGGATACACACCAGTACTAAGTTAGTATACTGTATATGGAGGTATGGGTTGGGTAGAGGAACACTAAGTTGTCATATGAAGGTGCTTAGCAGGACACTAAATTTGTATGGGAAATGGGATGAAGAGAACAACATTGGCATGAGATATGGGATCCATGAGGAGTGAGTTGTTGACCATGGGTAGAGAGTGGGCTTGGCATAGGTATGGATGGAGCAGAGGAAGTGTGTGAGAGGATGAGGTGTAAATGCTGGAGAGATGTCTCGTGTTTTATTATTAGTCTATTTATTTAAATACAAACCAGAGCACAGAAGCAGGCCTTGCATACATCCTGCCCACCTCTGCACTTAGTAGCCGAAGCATTCATTCCAATGTCACCTGCCATGATTGATTTTTCAGCTCGCAGACCCTCACCACCTTCACCCCACCTGAAAATCTGACCTGCAGGCAGACATTTCTAACCCAACTTGGGGACGTTAAGCCTCTGAGCTTTAACGGCTTAGCTTTTAGATTTGGGCAAAGCAATTGTGATGCCACTGTTTGCCTGATATCATGTTTGTGTGTGTGTATGGAATGCATATAGCAAATTCTTACTGGAAATGTGAGTCCTATTAATTGATATCTCATTAATTCGACTGCACCCAATTAACACAATGTGTTAGCAAGGATTTAAAAATTGCGACTGCAGATTGGCTTTGGCAAAAAAAAGCCCAAGCTTCCATATTCAACACCACTTCAGAGAAAACTGTCACTTTTCTACGTGTCACTTGGTAGTTATCAGAGGGCATACAGCTTCAGATATAGAAGTTTAATTCTATCACTCATCTGCCACCTTCAGTGCTCTTTATTCTGCCACTTTTTATGTTATTCCATTCCCCTGATACTCCTCACCTAACAAAAACTTATCGATTGCCTCCTTGAAAATTCCAATTGATTCAACATATACAGACTTTTAGGAGAATGATTTCCAAATTCATTGCATTGTTTGTATGCGAAAAGTCTTTCCTTGGTTTCATTTCCAGTTCTAATTTTGGGATTATATTATCTCGTTGTGAATTCTGTCACCAGACAAATTGGTTATATTTAGGTGTAGGTTCTGTCAAATTCTTCAACCATTTGAAATACTTTGGTTTACTTAATCCTCTGATCTGATGGGAATGAGAGCTAATCTTATACTGTCTGTCATCATAATTTAACCCTTAAAACCCCAGTATCTCTGCCTCCTACCTCCCCAATCAGAACAATCCATGTCCACAAGATTTCCTGAAATTCTGTACATGCACTATTTTATTAACAATTTCTTGTGCAGTAACACATAAAATGTCTTCTGCAATACCATGTCGTCAAAATTCACAGACATTGCCTATTCCACCTTGTTAGTGACCTTGAAAAATTCAATTTAGATGATATGGACTTGAGTATTGGAAACAGAATCTCACAATTTGCAGTAAAAAGTAGAAGATTTGGTAAACAGAAAAGAGAATTGTTGAAGAAAAATAGGTTAGCACAAAAGAGAGACTGGTAAGAGAAGGAATTTAATATGGGAAGAAAAGAAATATGGCAAGAAAAAAAAAGGCACTGAAGAGAATGAATGAACAAGAGATCTCGGGAGTTCAAATACATTAAACATTATTTCCTGAAAGGTTTTATGACTACCTTCTTATCGTGCATGTTAGCCATTTTCTCGAAGTTTTAGAAGTTGCTGTCTAGTTTCTGAGAGGATAGAATGGAGAAGAGTAGGTAGGTTGATGCACACTGGGCTGCCAAGCATGAATTATGCTGGTGATGGAATAGTTACACTTAAAGGTGTCACACTCAGATATAAAATTTGCAATGTGTAGACCTTGCTCTGATTACATTCGAGAATGAGGGACATCACCGCATGGAGCATTTATTCAGCTAAGCCGTTAGATCTAGGATCCTGAGGAGAAGTAGTGTGATTGATATTCCACTCCTCGCATGCATCCTGAAATGGCTTGTCAATAAATTGCAGACTTGTATCCAAAATGATCTCTCTAGGTGCACCAAGTAAACTGGAAACAACACTTAAAGAGCACATAGCAATTGTGCTTGACATATTGTGCAATTGTCAAATAATGAAGTATTTGTCAAAGTAGTCGACAATGATAATAAAGTTAATGCTGTGGATATGAAAGAGGTCAATTGCAATTTGGTCCAAGGGTTGGTAGGAATTCCTGTGGAATCAGTGGCCCTTTATACAGAGTTGGCAAATGCTGTAAATGTGCCTTGTATTTCTTGAATCAGCCCATTTGTTGATGACAGCTTTCTGTAATTTTTGTAATATAGAATCCTTTCCAAGTATTCTCATAGCTACTGGTACTAACATTGTGCAAAATATAGCAGATCAATTTGGAGAACAAATTCATGTTTAATGTCAATGAGGTCAATGTGTAGATCTAAGTATATATCTTCTGTTTGTACTGGATTAGTGTTAGGGTACGGATTAGAAATCCTAAAGTACGTTATGAAACCCATCTAGACCCCAGCAGTTTTCTGTTTTGGCATTCTTGTGAGGATGAGGTGTTTCACTCCATATGTGTCCTATTGACACACTAGGCAGCTTTTATCAAAACAAATTTTATTTAACAATACAGTTTAACTATAACAAATGAATTAGCTCAACATTTACCAATTGAAATACTTAAACATGATCAGATAAAATTCATAACTGTTAACCTATTTCTGTTAACACAGAAACAGGCCCTTCGGCCCTCCCAGCCTGTGCTGATCATGTTGTCCTACCTAAAACAACCACTTATATCCCTCTATTCCCCATTTGTTCATATACCCTATCAAGATAAGTCTTAAATGTGGCTAATACAATTGTCTCAATCATCTCACTTGGCAGTGCATTCCAGGCCCTCACCACCCTCTGTGTAGAAAAACTTCCCCCGCACATCTCCACTGAACATTTCCCCCTTAATTTGAACTTGTGCCTCCTTGTAATTGTCATTTCTGGCCTGGGGATAAAAAGCTTCCATCTGTTCATCTTATATCTCATAATTTTACAAACATCTATCAGGTCATCCCTCAGCCTCCAAGTTTCCAGAGAGAACAATCCCAGTTTATCCAATCTCTCCTCAAAGTTAATACCTTCCATTCCAGGCAACATCCTGGTAAACCTTTTCTGTACTAGTTCCAATTCAAGCATATGTGTCTCATTGAAACAGATGAAACCTCTTCTGTGAAACTGCAGGACAAAATCTAAATAAACAAAAATGGATTAACTCAGATGAAACAAACACCCCATAAACTAAAACCAAATTATTCTTCTGCATTGTCAGCGTGGAGCTTCATGGTGCCCAGACAGATTGGCACATGTAATATAGAACTGAATTTTAAACATATCCTTTATGAGAATCATGTGATTCTTAAAGGCACAGTATCATCACTGTAAGGCAATCTGCTAAATTTATCTGATGTAATCATCAAGATATCTGGCCTGCACCTAATCTCAGTTGTTATCTTGAATCTTTATTAAGACATATTGCAATGTTGCACTGGTCAACGGTTTACACCAAGTCATCTCCAGTGGCTTGTGGTTATTCCCCACCACAAATCATTTGCTAAATAGATAGGTGTGAAAATGCATGATTCCAAATATTACAGCTGGCAGTTTCAGCTTAATGTTGGAATAGTTGCAGTGTGTTACAGACAAAGATTGTGAAGCAAATGTAATTGGTTTGCCTTGTTGTACTGTGTATACTCCCAGGCCTTTCTGTGAGGCTCTATCTCCAGGGTAGTTGTCAACGTCAATGCTTCTGATGGTGATTGCTTCAAAGAGGTCTTGGTGGTTTGCAAGGGATCCCTGCTGTTTGTCATTTTCATAAATGACCTGGATGAGGAAGTGGAGGGATGGAGTAGCAAGTTCGCCGACGATACAAAGATCGGTGGTGTTGTGGATGGTCTGGAGGGATGCCAAAAGTTGCAGTGGGATATAGACAGGATGCAAGACTGGGCGGAGAAGTGGCAGATGGACTTCAACATGGATAAATGTGTAGTGGGCCATTTTGGCAGGAATAATGGGATGAAGGAGTACAATATAAGGGGTAGGAGTCTTAGCTGTGTTGTAGAGCAGAAGGATCTCGGGGTCCGGGTCCATAGGACTCTTAAATCGGCCTCGCAGGTGGAGGAAGTGGTCAAGAAGGCGTACGGTGTACTGGTCTTCGTTAATGAGGAATAGAGTTCAGGAGTCATGAGGTAATGATGCAGCTCTATAAGACTCTTGTCAGACCCCAGTTGGAGTATTGTGTGCAGTTCTGGTTGCCTCATTAAAGGAAGGATGTAGAGGCTATTGAGAGGATTCAGAGGAGATTTACAAGGATGCTGCCTGGATTGGGAGGCAGGGCTCATGAAGATAGGTTGAGGGAGCTGGGACTCTTCTTACTGGAGAGACGTAGGTTGAGAGGCGACCTGATAGAGGTTTATAAAATGTTGAGAGGAATAGATAGGGTGGACTCTCAGAGACTATTTCCCCGAGCTGAAATGGTCACTACGAGAGGACACAGATTTAAGGTGCAGGGAAGCAAATACAAAGGAGATGTCAGGGGTAGGTTTTTCACTCAGAGGGTGGTGAGTGAATGGAACCGACTGCCGTCGGAGGTTGTTGAGGCAAACTCACTGGGGTCTTTTAAGAGACTCTGGATGAGTATATGGAAAAGAATAGGATAGGGGGTTATAGATAGGTCTGTGGATTGGTAGATGTGATCGGCGCAACTTGTGGGCCGAAGGGCCTGTTTGTGCTGTATTATTCTATGTTCTATATTTGCATGATGAATAAATCGGTTGGATTTAAAATTGGTGTTGCTAAATTCTTACTATATTTGCATGTCATGGGACAGGCTCTTCTCAATAATTCCCCTTTCAAGTGAATTTGGGGATGTTTGAAAAGAACAAATTAAAGAGATCTTGACATCTCTGAAGATGGTCCTTATCTTGAGGAGTTGGAGGAGAATTTTGAGGAGAATTTATTCTTTTATATCCTCTGTTTTACTTGTGTTGGGGCAAATGCCAGCACTGGAATAAAGAGAACAGAAGAAATGTTTTATGTTGATGGCCTATTTCAGACTGTTGAGCATCAATCCTTCATTTCTTTGGTTTGATTTATTAATGTCACCTGTATTCATATACAGTGAAAAGTATTGTTTCTTGCACACTATACGAAATATACTATACATAGAGAAGGAAAGAAGTGGGTGCAGGATGTAGTGTTACAGTCATAGGTAGTATATAGAGAAAGATCAACTTAATATAAGGTAGGTAGATGTAAATTATTAAATAAGATTACTAAATGCAGATTGTGGCAATGCTCATGCAATGTTATTTCCATGATGGCAATGCCATCAGCCATGCAGATCATCCTGGCACAATGTATGTCACGGAGTCCAACTTGAACTTGAAAGAGATCTTCCCGCAAGGAAGCAGCTGAAAATAGTATTGTTAGAATGGAGTAAAAGATGTTGTAAGCTTTGGGACTTCTCCATGAGATGCGGTGGACTATAGCCATGCTCCAAATCAAACTTTGAGATGAATTTGGCACTGAAATGCAGTTCTCAGATTTAACTTTTCTAATGTGGGTATTGTGTAAGAACAACATTTCAAAGCTGCATTTGTGAATTGTGATATCTGTGTGATCTGTCCTTTTTTACTCATGTCGTTGAACTGCAACAAACTTTGTGCTGTTAGACCATTTGAATGATTCTGTGTTTCTCTAGTCTTTGTCTAGTTCAAACTCATCTTGTAAGTGGATGCTGCATCTCTGTCATGGATCAACTGATGGAATGATCTGTGGCTGATGAACTGAACAATTATATTTTTCTGCAAGTGGACAGTTTCCAGCCAATTTTATCAAAACATTATTTTGATAATTAAAGAAAAATATTGCGGATGCTGGAATCTGAAACAAAAACAAAATAATGCAGGAAAATTTCAACCAAGCAGCATTTGTGGAGAGAGAAGTGTTCTGCAGAAGAGTCATACAGACTCCACATTAACATTATTTTCTCTTTCTTAAGATACTGCTGGATATTTCCTTTGTTAGGTTGTGAATTGAAGTGATAGGGATTGTTTCTGAGGTTGATCTGTGGTATGTGGACAGACTGATGATATCTTGAATATGTTAATGTATTTTTAAGAACCATTGTTCCATTGTGTATGGTGTGCTTGTAGATAGCAGATGAATTGAACAAGTATTTTGCATTGGTCTTTGGTGGGGTTTTCAAGGTGGTTGAGTACCGTCAGAAATCTCAGACAATACAAGACTCATGAAGCCAGTATCTGTTTAAAGACATAACCCTTTATTTTGACCAGTGGCTGCTAAGAGAAATCATCAAAGGGTCAGAGCAGCTCCTGAGATGGGGCAGCCAGACCTCTCCAATGAAATCCTAACGTATACAATTCAAGACAGATCAGTTATTCCTGCTTTTCATTAGCTTTAAATTAATCAACACACAAATCAACAATAATACTGTCATATACACAATCTCAACTTTCCAATCACAACTTTCTCTCAGGCAAAATGGCATTTCATTAGTCCTTAGAATTCTCCCACTTTAGCTTATTCAACATCTTGTACCCTTTAGTAACCAGAAGCCTTAGTAACCAGCATCCATCCATCTTATCTAGACAGTGAATAAACCCTATTCATGAAATTTGATTAAGTGTTTTGAATGTTCTTACCATTAGAACCTCTGCTGATAAAACTCGCATATTTCCAAGGCATCAGCATTTCTCTAGAATATGGCTTTGTCCTAATGCCCTTTACCATAATGTTTTGCAGCAAACTACCGGAGGCTAAAGTGAACAATGATTCTTAAAAATACATTAATATATTCAAAATATCAGCATACATGTTGTTAAATTATAATCACTTGTTTAAATCTCTTACTGCATTTCAGATGTGTGTAAACTGCTTTATTGTGAGCTTATGAATCTGATTTAAAATTATTTAACACAATGCTAGTGGTTATGTCAGTACCTTGATGTCTAATGGTTTAAAAATCTTTACTAACTTATTTGGACATTTTCCCCTGACAGTCTTCACTGTAGACGACACAAGTAATATTCAAGAAATAGCCGTAACTCTGGCAATCGTGGGGAATGAGAAACTCCAGAACATTCTAATCACCATGGGAAGTGGTACTGAGTAAATTGTTGGGGCGACGAGTTGAAAAATCCTCTGGCCCTGATGGACTTTATTGGAGAGTCTCGAAAGAAGTGGCTGGTGGGATAGTCAATGTCTTGGATTTAATTGCTGCAACTGTGCTTTGATGGTAAAAGAAATGAATATTGAAGGCAGTGGGTGGGGTGTCAGTCAACTTTGTCCTGGATGCTGTTAAGCTGCTTGAGCTGTGTGAGTGAAAGTAGCTCGATGAAGATGGGTTTTTTAAGTGGTGGGGGAGAGAGAAGAGAGGAGCTTCACTGGTATGTTGCACTAAAAGGGATTGCTGAAGTGAGAGCGGATGATAGAAAGTTTGACGTCAGGGTTGCTGTGAACACAGAAAGACTGGGAAACTTAATATTGAGTGCCAGTGAATATAGTTCTCCTGACCATGAATATACGGCCTCATATTTGGTTCAATAAATGTGGATTCATGTTTTATTTTTTATGTACTGCATGAAAAGGACACTCTTCCAGATAACTATGTTTTGATGGAAGCTGTGTAGGCAGGAACAAGGTTTCACCTTAATATTTGGTGCTGGCATTTGGATTAATTTCTGCCCTCAGCTTCCATCTTTGGGTGAAGTTAGGCAATTTTAATGTCAATTAAAGCGTCTTGGGGTTCTCCCAAGCCCCCCAAAATATAAGTGTCGAATTCACATAAAAACTGGAGTAAATTCCGCTTTTCTTTCGTGGGATTTTTAAAACGAATCTCCAACACTCTGTACACCACAGAGTGCACAAGTGTGAATCTCGCTGATAATCAATGGGTGTGGTCTATTCCTGTTGGAGAGAATGGCAGCGTAGCGCTGAGCGGGCTAATGTGCATGTGCCCATCTGTCAATGCCGAGCTTGGTGCCTCACACCCCAGCTTCCTGATTGCTGGCCAGCCCAGCAACCCTACATTGCTGTGTGACCATCCCCCCTTCTGACCCTGTCCTCCTTGGCACTGTCCAATGTCCCTTGGGCAGTGCCAGGAGGCCAGGCTGGCACAGTCAAATTGGCAGTGCTCAGGGGCAAGCCCCCCCTCTCCCCCACTTACCCCTGACCACCTGGGGGGCCTCAATGACCCTCCTTCATCCAATGGAGTTGGGCCACTAGCTCCCCGTTATTGGGGAACGGTTGTAAACTCCGAGTGAAACCCTCCTGGTCGGGATAGAGACTCTAATTACATGCTAATCTGATTTAAATACATAATACAGCCCCATACCAATTCCTGATGCAGAACTGACAGCGCCAGCGCCAGAAATCCGAAAACTGGAGAGTTGCTGAAGCCATGACACCCATTGAGAAGCCCTCTACTCAGCTTCCCCTTGAATGTCCCAGTTGCTAGAGCAATGCAGCGGGCTGGGAGAACCCACCCCCACCCTGATTCTAACTTTGAAATAGAATACTTTGAGTGGCAAATTTTGGATGTCACCTTGGTTTCAGATACGTATTGTCATCTGAACATTTGGCTGTTGAAGATATGATTCTAGAGCTGTGGCTCAGTAGTTAGCAAGATCCAGATTTTACCTAACTCATCCTGAGACACTGTGGAGAGTGCTAAAACAGCCCTTGGCTGGGACAGTATAAAATTACCCTCCGTAAGCTATTTGGTTACCAATTTTGGAACTGTGCCTGTGTTGATGATGTTGTGTTATTATAATGATATAATACCTTGGGTTTATTTATGGTATAGTACACCAGGCAGCAATCACCCGAGGCAAGAGCCTAGTGGTATTATTGCTAGAATTTTAATCCAGAAGCTCAGCTCATGTTCTGGGGACTTGGGTTCAAACCCATGGCAGATGGTGGAATTTGAATTCAATAAAAAAAAATTCTGGAATTAAGAATCTAATGATGACCATGAAACTATTATCGATTGTTGTAAAAAGCCCATTTGGTTCACTAGTGTCCTCTAGGGAAGAAAATGTGCTGTTTTTACTTGTTCTGATCTACATGTGACTCCAGAGCCACAGCAATGTGGTTGACTCTCAACTGCCCTTGGACAATTAGGGATGAGCAACAAATTCTGGCCAGCCAGCGATGCCCAAGTCCAATGAAAAAATAAGGGATGGGATATACACGTTTGTGAGTTCAGTTATAAAGAGCAGGTACATGAAAACAGATATACATAGGTATAAAGCTTGAAGACATCGGTGCTGTGTATATGTCTCTTCTTAAAGCAAAATTGAAACTAAGACTGGGTCACACAATACACTTCTCTTCCAGTGATGTCACGCTGATTTCTCTTAAAGGCATATTACAACAGATGAAACAACAGCATTAGGCTCAGCTACTGGATGTGTTTTTGCCTGAAGCAAAGCTATTGGAACAAGTTAACCAGAAAGTTGTAAAACTGAATTATGAATTGTCATTCAGAGGAGAGGAGATTTAAAGAATCTTAAAAAAAAATGCCTTGTAAATATGTTCGACAACATACCAGAATAAACCAATCCACTTCAAGCATCAATAGCTCATTTATATTACAGAGCTGACTCTAAAGATGGGAAACACCACCTTTCCTGCACCATTCACAATGTGTGCTGCCAGAGCTTACATTTCATTCTGGCAATGGCCCAAGGCCGGGAGCAGCTGTGGTTTAGTACTCCTCCTGGCTCACCACTCGGTTTTTAAACAAGCCTATCTTTTAGTTGGCAGCATACGGCAATCCCATTAAGATCAACCTGCTAGGTCACATGTACGCCTGATTTGACTTGATGTAGATGGCATAAACTGGGAAACCAATTTTACAAAGAGAACCTGTTTTAAACCATGACCAATATGGAAAGGTTCTGCCTCATTTTTAAAAAATCATTTGTGGGACATGGGTGTTGCTGGCTGGCCAGCATTTATTGCCCTCGTTCAGACGGCAGTTGAGTCAACCACGTTATTATGGTTCTGGAATCACTAGTTTGTCCAGTTCCTCAGTGGAGGATGGTGGTAAAGTGGTTAGCACTCTCAGCGCCAGGGACCCAGTTTGCTTCGGGTGACTGCCTGTGTGGCGTTTACATGTTCCCTCTGTGTCTGCATAGGTTTCCTCTTAGTGCTCCAGTTTCCTCCAATGTTAAAATTGCTCCTTGGTGTAGAAAGATTTGTAGGTTAGGTGGATTAACCACAGTGAATGCACGGGATTACAGCGAAATGGTGGAGGATAGGGCCTGGGTAGAATGCTGTTTCAGTTGTTAGTAGGCTAGATGGCATAAGGATAGAAGATTGCCTTCCCTAAAGGACATTAGTGAACAAGATGAGTTTTTCTGATAATTGACAATGGGTTCTTAGCCATCAGTAGATTCTTGATTGCAAATATTTTTTATTGAATTCAAATTCCACCATCCATCGTGGCAGGATTCGAACCAGGGTCCCCAGAATGTTAGCTGAGTTTCTGGATGAATAGTCTAGTCATAATACCACTAGGCCATTGCTTCCCCTCATAATGGATGTGCACTTCCTGCCTACCGTACGAATGGCTTTGGAAAAGGTTTAATGCCTAAAAATGAACATGATGCTATTGAATTCTGAAACATTTATCTCCATTATTTCCTTTGTCTCAACTGACTGTGTCCATATGGAGTTTATACATTCTCTCTGTGGTTGCTTGGGTATGCTCTTGGTGCTCCAGTTTCCTCCCACAGTTTAAAGACATTAAAATTTGCCCCCTTAATGTCTGAAGATTTGTAGGTTTGGTAGATTAACCATGTAAATGCACAGGGTTAAAGGGGCAGGGTGGAGGGCAGGGCCTGGGTAGAATGCTGTTTCAGAGAAAAGTGCATACTCAATGGACTGGATGGCTTCTTTCTGCACTGTAGGGATTCTATGATTCCATGAATTCCAGTCCCTTAAGTATCATTCGTTTCATTCACTGCACTGCTGTTGGCTGTGCTTTCAGTTGCATAGGCCCCAAACATGAGTTTTCCGTCACTAAACTTCCACATCTCAATCTCTACCTCTTTAAAACCTCCCTCTTTGACTTTTGCTTACTTTTTGTACCATGTCCTGCTGTGGTTCAATGTCAGATTTTATTTAAAGATACTCTTGAACGATCTTGAGTTTTTATAACCACATTTAAAGGGCTATATATAAATATAATTACTGCTGTTGTTGATGTAACAACTTGGTGCTGGTTTACCGAGTGATGGTGCAGGTCTTTCCTGAACAAAGACTTATTCACAAAACCTAGAGGACATGGCCACAGATTCCTTTTCTCTCCTCCTTCCAGGTGGAAACTATATATACTTAAGAATAATGTGCTAACCTTTCCCTATTAGTAACAGCTCCTCACTCACTACTGGAGCCTGCAGTTCATTGTGACAGGATTGCAGCACTAACAGTTGACACCGTGGTGTAGTCCCATTAAAAATTACCTTCTTTTGTAGATCTAATTAAAATCAAACTGTTAAAGCAGTTAATAGTTATTCATTCAAATGCTAATTAATGGATGTCTTTCAGAAAATGTTTTTGGATACAGTATATGAGTAATTTGAGTCTTTACCTGAGGTAAGTGCAGCATATTTGAGGAAAATTGGATGTCTGGGTCCCAGTGTTCTCCACCACTGGGGTTTTTCTTACTTCATGTTTAGTTTGCTATAGTCTAATTGATTGAGATTGATTACCTTGGTTAGGCACCAAAGGAGATAGACTTTGGCCTTTCTCATCTATTTTGCTATATTTGTAACAGAGATTAGTGAGAGCTTAAAGAAAAGGAACAATTACAGTGGTTAGCACTGCTACCTCACAGTGCCAGGAACCTGGGTTCAATTCCTGGCTTGGGTCACTGTCTGTGTGGAGTTTGCACATTCTCCCTGAGTCGAGGTGGGTTTTTCTCCGGATGCTCTGGTTTCCTTCCACGATTTGAAAGACATGCTAGTTGGGTGCATTAGGCGTGCTAAATTCTCTGTGTACCCGAACAGGCGGCGGAATGTGGTGACGAGAGGATTTTTACAGTAACTTCATTGCAGTGTTAATGTAAGCCTACTTATGACAGTAATAAAAAAACTTCAAACAATCTTTGCTGTTATGCAGAAAATCAAACAGTAGTGTACGGTATTTATGTGTAATTGTGACTCTCTTGCTTCAATTGCTTCCTCCTGTGTTACACCCTGAAAGATATTGACTCACTTTTAATTGTGTAGGCACCTGATGTCTGACCTGAGTAATTATTACATGTATGACTTCTGTCAATGAGCACTAACAATGTAACCCTGTGGGAAACCAGAGGAATCCCTGATTTGTGTTGGTACAGAATAGTCACATACGCTTGATTGGATTGTTAATCATTGGAAGCACCCAGGAATGAGATCTCAGGCTGTCTTTGTCCCTGTCCCTAAGCATTGAGTTTATTTTCTTTTATTTTTCTTCTCTCCCTACTCTTTTGCCCGATTTTGTCCCCCCTTTTTCTTACCTTTTCTCTGTCTTTGCTTCCCCTTTGCCCCTTTTCTCAGTTTTACCTCTCTCCCACCCCTCCCAAATCTTTATCTGTTGCAGCTTACCCTCTGATTTCAGCTTCTCTGCTGTTTGGCCGTTCACACCTTCTATTCTCTCTATGGACTGCCATTAGCAGCTTTTCTCTTTGTTTCTGTGGCTCTGACTCATTTTCCATTCCCTCGGCCTGCTGTATAAATATCTCGAAACATCAGCTCTTTTCTCTCCCCACAGATGCCACCAGACCTGCTGAGATTTTCTAGCATTTTCTCTTCTGCTTTTGTCACATTTCTGCTATTGCTTAATACTGCACTTCAATAGATGGAAAATCATTGCAATTTTCTTCCATGTACGATGACAGTCAATCTCTTAATTCTGCAGTCTTCGAGTCAGAATCTGCGCACAGAATTTAAGATGGAAAGCGTGGCTGCTCTGTGGATTCTACACCAAAGACTACACTGTAAAAGTTTAGATCGCTAAGCCATTCAACTGAATTCTCCGGGGAAGCATGTGAAATGTTAGGCTGGCAAGTTTCTAACGTTAATTGCATTTTAATATTCCCATTCCTGTCCATGAGATATCTGCAGTTATTTCCTCTTTAACCTCTGTCAGTCAGAGCCTGAGAACATCTGAAGAGCTCATTTCCCAATTGACCTCCAGAGCTGATCCGTGCCGGAGCTAATTGGATCTATGATCTATTTGGGAGAGAACCTCAGCATCACTGTTTTTTTGCCTTTGCTGTCAGTAATGGGCCCTGCAGTTGAATGAGGAAACTCTGAGCTCTGAAACCTGAAGCCACGATCATCTGTTAGAAAGCCAATGCCGCAAAGAATTGATTGGAGAAATAGTCCTGGAGCAGAGAGTCCACTTCATTTGATCTCAGCTGAAACTCACCTAACCTGTCCTAATCCGGTTAAAAGTGTAACATCGCATCAGCCACAATCACCACCTTCGATTCTGTTTGCATTTATCTCCTGGGTTATTATGTTGTCATTGAAGATTAAAAAGGCCAAATCACTCCATACCCACACAGAAGAAAATCTGGGCTTTGCTCCATCCATTCAGGCTAATTGAAGCAGAGATTGGGGGATATAAATTTAGATTCAGTTCCCAGTGTTCTATTGTAGTTTACTAATTAGCTTTACAAGTAGACTTGCATTAACACTGCAAAGAAGTTCCTATGAAAATCGCCGAGTTGCCACACTCTGGCATCTGTTCGGGTACACTGAGGGAGGATTTAGCATGGCCAATGTACCTAACCAGCTTGTTTTTCGGACTGCGGGTGGAAACTGGAGCACCTGGAGGAAACCCACACAGATATGGGGAGAATCTGCAGACTCCACACTGACAGTGACCCAAGCTGGGAATGGAATCTGGGTCCTGGTACTGTGAGGCAGCAGTGCTTGCCACTGTGCCACCCCAAAGCAGGGGGTTGTGAGACGTAAATTCAGAGTCAATTCCCACTGTTCCAGCTTAGTTTTCCACCTTGATTTTATTTTTCTTGCATCTAAATTGCAGCTCCACTTGCTCTCTTTAAACGCTGAAGTGAGAACAGGGCTTCCGACTTCAGCATCTGTTAATTAGAATTAAATAGGACTGCTTTATTATCCAACGTGTCACCGCTGTGTCACTATTCCTTACAATCTCAGTCAGAACCATCCAAAAGCCTTGGTTGCTCCATCTGACTAATTAGAAATGTCTGCTTGTGTGAATTAAGTTTACGCCGAAAAATATCACAGTGTGACATTTAGTGCCGGATAACCCCAAGAAGTGTTTTCTTGCTTGGTGCATAGATTTTTTTTTTCCCATGCAAGCATTTACCTGTAAATGTTAGATGAAGGCTTCAGGAGCCATTACCTGACAGTAAATCTTGTTGGGATAGGCATCACTTTATTACTGTGTATGTCAAGTATGTTCTTTTACTGGCAGCTGCTCAAACCAGAGCCCTAACTAAAAGTGATGAGCTTACTTCAGAAAATGCTGAATGTCAGGGGGTGAGTGTTCTTGACCTTCATGTGGTTTGTCAAGCACTTGCTGTTAAGCATTCTCTTATTTACTCAGAAATGGCTGAGGAGGATTGCAAGAGAATCTTGGTTCATCCTAATCTGAACTTGCGCTCTTTTATGTTTCTAATCTGTTTCAATCTAATACATTTCAGTCAGCAGCAGCTCTGCTCAAAGCCACTCCCTGTAGACTTGATTCCAACCACACATGGTGTGAGCAGGTGACATTCGACTATGGGAGTTCTGATGGCATGTTTGATCACGTGACCAAGAAGCATCTGTGAATATTATTGCTTTTATTTCAGAATAAGCGGCAGGGTTCCCTGCAGTTGAGAATCTTCACTTGTGGTGTGTGCCAGCAACAAGTTCCAAGGACCAGGAGACCACTAACGTGCAAAGAGTGGAAACCAAAGATGGCAGAATGATTGTGATGCACCTTGGACATACTCTCTTCCACTTTCTCCCATTGGGAAAAAGATACTTATGTTCTTTTGGTCTCAGACTTTTGTAAGAACATAAGAACTAGGATCAGGGGTAGGCCATCTGATCCCTTGAGCCTGCTCCACCATTCAATGAAATCATGGCTGATCTTTTCATGGACTCAGCTCCACTTACCTGTCTGCTCAGTATAACCCCTAATTCCTTTACTGTTCAAAAATGTATCTATCCTTGCCTTAAAAACATTCAATAAGATTATCTCAACTTCTTCACTGGGCAGGAAATTCCACAGATTCACAACCCTTTTTGTGAAGAAGTTCCTCCTCAACTCGGTCCTAAATCTGCTTCCTCTTATTTTGAGGCTATGCCCCTTGGTTCTCGTTTCGCCCGCTTGTGGAAACAACTTCCCTGATTCTATCTTATCTATTTGTTTTATAATTTTATATGTTTCTATGAGATCTCCCCTCGTTCTTCTGAATTCCATGAGTATAGCCCCAGTTTACACAGTCTCTCCTCGTAAGCCAACCCTCTCAATTCTGGAATCAATCTAGTGAATCTCCTCTGCACCCTCTCCAGTGCCAGTATATCTTTTCTCAAGTAAGGAGACCAAAACTGTACATAATACTCCAGGTGTGGTCTCATCAGCACCTTATACAGCTGCAATATAAACTTGCTGTTTTTAAACTCCATCCCTCTAGCAATGAAGGGCAAAATTCCATTTGCCTTCTTAATTACCTGTTGCATCTGCAAACCAACTTCTTGAGATTCCTGCACAAGGACACCTAGGTTCCTCTGCACAACAGCATGCTGCAATGTTTCACCATTTAAATAATAATCCATTTTGCTGTTGTTTCTACCAAAAAAATGACCTCACATTTACTAACATTGTCCTGCATCTGCCAGATCCTTGCCCACTCACTTAGACTATCTATATCCCTTTGCAGACTTTCAGCATTCTCTGTACGCTTTGCTCTGCCATTCATCTTAGTAAGAACTCAGTAAGAATTTAGCAACACCAATTATTAATCCAACCGATTTATTTGATAGTAAAAAAGCGAGCTTTCAACACTCCCGTGTCTTCATCAGGCAAGTGCAGTGTTCATCTTAGTGTCATTGGCGAATTTTGACACACTACATTTGGTCTCCAACTCCAAATCATCTATGTAAATTGTAAACAATTGCAGTCCCAAAACTAATCCTTGAGGCATACCACTAATTACTGATTGACAACCAGAAAAACACCCATTTACTCCCACTCTTTGCTTTTATTAGTGTACCGGTCGACTCAAAAACAGCTCCAATTCTGCTGCTTTGATTTTCGAATGGACCTATCACATATTAAGCTGATCTTTCTCTGCACCTAATCCTGTAATGCTACATTCTGGTCCCTCTTCTTTCTTTTCCCCCTATGTACTTTATGAACAGTATGCTTGTCTGTATAGCACTATAATCCCAAAATGTGACAAATAATCAAATTTGCCAAGGGGAAACCAGAAATAAGAGGAACATTGACTCCACTAATAACTTATAATGATAACTAATTAAAACCGCACTGATCATAGAATCCCAACAGCACAGAAAGAGGCCATTGAGCTCATCGAGTCTGCACTGACAACAATCTCACCCAACCCCATAACTCCATGTATTTAACTTGCTAATCCCCCTGAGATGAAGAGCAATTTAGAGTGGCAATTTAGCATTTTTGGACACTTTGGGGCAATTTAGCATAGCCAATGCATCTAACCTACACATCTTTGGAGTGTGGGGGGAGACTGGAGCACTCAGGAAACCCACACAGATACGGAGAGAATGTGCAAATTCCACTTAAGCCGGAAATTGAATCGGCGTACCTGGTGCTGTTAGGCAGCAGTGCTGACCTTTGTGCCAAAGTGAAGAGGCCACATCCCCTTATTTGTAACTCTGGCTGTTGTAAACCAGGTAAGGTTGGTGGGGAGAAGCTCAGAGATCAGAGGTGCCAGATTGGATGGTTTCCAGTACAGAGCAGTTGTCCACGGGCAGTTTGCATTTCTAGACAATATCCATGCAAACCTTATCTGGAAACTTCTAAAGGGCATTCCCCATCACACCTTTGGGATATACTAGCTCTGCCTCCCCATCCCTTCACATATGACATTGGGAAGCATGAACCTTATGGCCTTCTGCTTTTCTGTGTACAGACGCTGCTGGACATGCTGAGTTTTTCCATCATTTTTTGTGTCCTTCTACTCATTTTTGCCCAGGCAGTTGGTGGAAGAAATGTGGTTGGAAGTGATGTTTGATGATTACAGTCAGGGAGCAGGAAATAATATGGACTCAGGTATGGAGGCAATATCTCATAATCAGCAGGTGAAATGGAGAAGACAGAGAAAGGAAGAAGGAGTCAAAGAAGGAGTGTTTATCAAAGTTCTCACTGACCATGGATATTCCAGAAAGTTATATTCCTAGTATGGCTTCGGACTCCACCTACGTCAGCAACTGGGGTGGCTGGCTGATAGGCAAACAGTGAGGGTGCTGCCAGAGGTAGGAGCATGGGTACTGTAATCCGGTGAGGATGGCCAGCTTGTGCGTCTGCAACTTTCACAGTTTGGCACCTTTGTGAGAGCCTTGTATGCTTAAAGCACAGTGAACCACACCCATCATTGCAGTGGTGTGAGCCTGTATGACAGCCGTTATGGAGTCAAAGAACAAAGAAAATTACAGCATAGAAACAGGCCCTTTGACCCTCCAAGCTGCACTGACCACTAAAGATGTTACCCTTTTAGGGACCATATCCCTCTATTTCCTTCCAAGTCATGCATTTGTCCAAATGCCCCTTAAAAGTCACTATTGTATCTGCTTTCACTATCTCTCCTGGCAGTGAGTTCCAGGCACCCACCACCCTCTGTGTGTAAAAAAAAAAATCTGCCTCGTACATCTCCTTGAAACCCTCAGCCTCGCATCTTAAACCTATGCCCCTAGTAATTGACACTTCCACTCTGGGGAAAAATCTTCTGACTATCCACTCTGTCCATGCCTCTCATAATCTTGTAGACTTCAATCAGATTGCCCCCTCAACCTCCATCATTCCAGTGAGAACAAACCATGTTTCTCCAACCTCTCTCATAGATAATGAGATCCATTCTAGGCAACATCCTAGAAATCTTTTCTATACCCTCTCCAAAGCTTCCACATTCTTCTAATAGTGTGGCAACCAGAATTGAACACTGTATTCCAAGTGCAGTCTGATTTAAAGTTCTATGAAGCTGCAACATGACTTCCCAATTTTTAAACTCAATGCCCCAATCGATGAAAGCAAGCATGCAATATGCCTTCTTGACTATCTTCTCCACTTGCATCACCATCAATGTTTTCAGCATGGAAACAGGCCCTTTGGCCCAACTTGTCTGTGCTGCCTCTTTTTTTTTAAACCACTGAGCTAGTCCCAATTGACCTATATCCCTCTATATACTTACTCAAGTGACTGTCTGAATGTTTTTTTTTAAAAGATAAAATAGTATCTACTCTATTCACCTCTTGCAGCTTGTTCCAGACACTCGTATTGCATTTCTTCCCTCTCACCTCTCACCAATGCTCTCTAGTTTTAAACTGTCCTTCCTTTGGGAAAAGATGTTAACTATTTGGGTTATCTTTGCCCCTCTTTATTTTATAGACCTCTGTAAGATCACTCCTAAGCCTGCTATGCTCCAGAGAAAAAAGCCCTAGTCTATTCAGCCTCTCCTTATAACTTAAACCATCATCAAGTCCCGGTAGCATCCTAGTAAATCTACACTGCACACTTTCCATTTAATAATTCTCTTCCTAAATAGAAACAATGAAACTAGAAGTAGGAGTAGGCCATTTAGCCCTTGGAGCCTGCTCTGCCATTCATCTTGATCATGGCTCATCATCAAATGCAATATCCTGATCCACTTGTTCCTCCCATATCCCAAAATAAATTTTCACCATCTGCTGTGGTTGGAATTGAATCCAGGCCTCCAGAGCATTACTTTAGGTCTCCGGATTAGTAGCCCAGTGATAATATTGCTACGCCATTGCCTTCTCCCTTATGGTCAACCTTGTCCTGCAAGAGAGAGAGAGGACAGAATGCTAGTGCTAGAGTGGCACTGCATTTGGGTGAGTACAATGCCAACCTTTCTCTGCAACCTCAGATAAGGCTGCTGCATCTAATTGCAAGTAAACCGGCTCACAGCAATTAATGTAAAGGAAAAGATTGTGCTATTCCAATCAGATAATAACTGCAGTAATGTGCAGTCTGATGTTTCATAATGGGAAAATTAGCTTTGAAGCACCAAGCAGATAGTACTTAATGACCCTACACACAATCCCTACACCACTAGCAGTTTGTGAAAAAAATTCACGACTAATAGGATGTTGCATTGTATTTGTTTATTGAGTAGTTTAACATTTAAACATTGTGGTTCTAAAGATGACAGTGCATTGAAATCATTTAATCTTCAGATATAATTGAATGCATATCTCAAGTATGTGACCTGAGGAGGGAGATGGTGGGGGAGAAAGGAAAGGATAGATAATAGCTCAAAAATTAAATGCTAGGACATAGATTAAATGCTCCATTAGAAGAAGGGACATCTTTTTCCCTGCTGCCATCAGACTTTTGAATGGATCTACCTCACGTTAAGTTGATCTTTCTCTATACCCTGGGTATGACTGTAACACTACATTCTGCACTCTATCCTTTCATTCTCTATGAACAGTATGTTTTGTCTGTATAGCACGCAAGAAACAATAAATTTCACTGTATGCTAATATGTGACAATAAATTAAATCAAATGTACTGTTACACTTGGACAAAATAAGAATCCAAATTTTAGTGATAAAGTCATTGAGGTTTATTGCATGGAAACAAGCCCTTCAGCCCCTTTTTTAACTACTAAGCAAGTCCCAGTTACCTGTGTTTGGCCCTGTACCCATCTTATCCATGTAACTGTCTGAATATTTTTTAAATTTTGGAATTGCAGTGCAGGGATTGATTAGTATTTGAGTCCTCACCAGCTGCCAGAATCGAACAACAAAGTTGATGTGATCCACAAAACGTATTTCACCATCAATCTAATCAGGCTTCTTACCCAGCCTGCCCATCTCTTCCCTTCCCCTCATCTCCACCCAGTTCTGATGAAAAGTCATATGGAAATGTCAATGTGCTTTTTCTCGAGACATTAACTGAATTGCTGTATATTTTCTGTCATCTTACAATAAATCCTTTTTGGCTGGAAAGTTCAATACTGTCTGATTTCCTGGACTATTTTGAGAACACGCTTTGATTTACTCACCCTACCGCCCCGCCCCCCCCCCCCCCCCTCCCCCACTCTTATTTCATAACCTATTTCATTTTGTTCTGTCTCAGTGTGAAAAAGAGAAGGACTTTTAAAAATCTATTTTCAGCTCTGAATGGATGGAAAATACTAAAGTGCACAGCTTAACTTGATCGGAAAGCGAATAATCTTGTCGCATAACTTCAGACAAAGAGGAATTTGCAAAATCTAAATGAAAATTTTCACTTTGGAAAAGCAGTCTTCAAACCACCAGTTGGAATGCATATCGTTCTCATTTCCCGAAGACTGTCCACTAATGGCCAAACGTTGACACAAATGGAATTGAAGACCTACATTTATTGTGTTGGCTCTGGGCAAGATTGAGGGTAATATTTTAACATGATTTTGGAATTAGTATCTCACTAATCCAGTTTAAGTTTGTGGTTCATGTTAAAGTGAAAATTTTAATTGCTAGGCAAAATTGTGGGGGTGGGATTTACCAGACTTTTATTAGCCTCCTTGCAATTGTCCCAATGACTGCAAGATGAAAAGCTTTATCAAATCATATTTTTTCATATCCTGTACTGCCAAATGATTAAATGGCTTTTTTAATTTGTTTGCACTGCTGCACATTAGTGTCTTAGGACTTTAGGTTTGCCCGACTCAGGAATCTGGAAATGGCTTGACACAAGTCATTTAAGAAGGCTTCAGATTATGCAGAACGTTCATTATGGTTTTGCATTACTAAGTCAATATATTGATGCTTTCATATTTTGCATGGTTGACACAATCTAATATAATTTAAAGCCGTGTGAATAATTTCTTCCAAAACCTTGCAGCTTTGCTTAATGCAGGGTTACTTGATGAATTGGTACATCCATTAATATAGCTTACAGAAAAAAAAAGTGAGAACCCATCCCTATAGGAATATGAGAATCCTTACAGTGCAGGAGGAGGTTATTTGGCCCATGAAGTCTGTGCCGACCCTCCAAAAGAGAATCTTATCCAAATGCTATCCCAGTAACCCCTTGCATTTACCCTCCTAATCTACACATTTGAAGACACTAAGGGACAAATCTACCTAACCTGCATATCTTTGGATTGTGGGAGGAAACCAGAGCAGCTGGAGGAAATACACTCAGATAGGGGGAGAACATGCAGACACCAAATAGACAATGACACAATGCCAGATTTGAGCCCAGGTCCTTGGTCTCATTGCATAGCATCTACTGGGAAGAACCAGATGTTGTAGTCTATTTGGAACCAACAATATTGGAAAGAAAGGGATTGAGGTCCTACAGTCATAGTTCAGAGATTGAGAGAAGTTAAATAGCAAGACATCAAAGATAGTAATCTCTGGATTTGTAATATGCTGTCAGAATAGAACTAAAAGGGCATGGCAGCTTGACACATGATTCAGGAGAGGTTGGTTTTCTGATTCATGGGTTAATAGGTTCATTTGTGTGACAGGATGGATCTTTTCAAAATGGACATGTAGCACTTGAAAAGTGCTGGGATCTATATCCAGTGGGCTGATTACCGAATGCTATGGGAACGCATAAACTAATTTGACAGCAGGTTGGGCAGCAAGATGTAGTAACAAGTTGAAACAAGATGCACACAGGACTAGGAGAGACAGAGTTGAAGCAATACATAAATAGGTGGAATCATAGCAAATGCAAAGAAATCTAAGTTTGCAGTGTGCGTGTATGTAAAAATATGGTTAATGTTGGTAAATGCAGGCATGTGGGAATATGTTATAATGGTGCTAAGTGAAACCTAGGCCAGGTATTCACGAGATCAGAAAGAAAAATAGGGGAGGGAGAGAAACAATTTTGAATAAGGAACATATATTACTGTACCGGAAAGAGAATATCCTTGAGGGGTCAAAGGCAAATCCATTTAGTTGCAGTTAAGGAACATTAGCTAAGCAATTACGGTTCTTGGTGTATTTTCTATGCTACCAAATTGGAGGAAGGAGATGGAAGAACAGATTAGTAAAGAAATTAATTAGAGGAGCATGAACTCTAGTGTAGTGATAATTGGAAACTCTGGGGTAGAAATTTGCTTGCATGGTACCATCTCGAGCAGTGCCTCAGAGGCCACCACTGCTTCCCTAGGGTGTGACGCACTGCCAACCTACAATAATGATGCAGCAGGAGAAAGATGCTGATACGTGTGATTTCTGCGTGAACTGAAATGCTTTGAATCAGGTCCATTCTGATGTCAGCCAGCCAACTAGCAAATGCTGTGGCAGGGATTCCCAATTTGGATCGCACTGGATCTTCTGCATCCAACTGGTAGGATTTTGACTTAATACATCATGATACCTCTGATAGTGCAGCATTCCCTCAGTACTGCACTGGAGTGTAAATATCTGTCCCTAGAGTGGGACTTGAATGTACAGCTTGTGACTCAGAATCCAAGAGTGCTACGAACTGAGCTACATCTGACATTCAGGAATCAATCAATCGATGAACCTTCATTGCACTAGTACCCAAAAATAAAAATGTAGAAAGTAGAAGTTACATTCACATGTTGACTACACCAGTGGTTGTTTCATCAGGATAGAGAGGTAGGAATTTCTAGTACATTTACCAGAATTGTCTTAATTGCTAAGGAAGAAAGTGAAGAATATAAGTGAGGGAGCATCTCAGGAATAGTGATCATTGTACTTGTAGCTTAAAAATACTTAGCTGAAAGAGCACTAATTTCAGCCAATTGAGGCAGCGAGTCTTGGGGTTAAATAGGAGTGAGTTTTACCATGGGAGAGCTATTGGATTGCGTACAGGTAAGAGGTTACATGACCAATAAACTTGTTCCAAATCCAGTCCTATGCTTACACTCTGGCAAAACAAGTGATGAGCAACTTACCCAATGCCAAGAGTCAGGTTAGCATTTTAAATACGTTAATAAGGCCGGAAGCCTCAGATTTTACCAGTTTTGCTCTATTAACTGTGGTGGGCCAGGACTCCTAGAAATTCAGAAGCACACCTTGAAGGCCAGGGAGAGCAACACTGCTTCCTCCCCATTCCACCCTTCCTCATCCACATCATCAGTAAACCTCCACACAAGCCTCACGCCCCCGGTCAGGGATTGGGCCACTAGCCTCGCTACAAAATCCTGGGATCAGCAAATCTTACTGAAAATCTACAGCATGAGGGGAACCTGGACTTTAATGATTCTTAAGTGCTACCCGACCCTCATACCTACAACATCCCTCCTATTCCACTCTATAGTCCCTCGATAAAAAAGAAGTTAGAAGAAGATGGAATGTTTGACAAATTTGAGCCTGATTGTACAAGGCAGAATCAGGATGAATATAAACAGTACAGAGACAAGTGAAAAAGAAAATAAGATTGTCAAGTGAAGAATAGATTGGGAATAGGTTGATGCATAACCTGAAATAGAATTCAAAGATTTTGCATAATAATATTAACAGCAAATGGATTGTTATAGGAACAGTGTGGATGAGCAAGGATGAAAATGGTTTTGGTGGAGACAGATGAGGCACTAAATGAATACTGCATTGTTTACCAAGGAAGAGAACTTAATTTGCTGAAGTTATTATACGTGACAGATTTACTGGGATACTGGATGAGATTTTAAAAAAATAAAGGGGTAGTACTAGAAAGGCCGAGGAGGACTTGTAGTGAAGTGGGTAGAGTTCCTGCCTCTTGGCCAGGAGTTCTGAGTTCAAGTCCCAGCTCAGGACTTGATGGCCAAGGAAGGTGCATTTGTAACACAGTCAAACAGGTTGGATATCAATCACCAAATTCTTCCAAACATGCCAGTGGCTGGTGGTGAGACTGGGAGAGTGAGGAAGAGAATTGGAACTAGAGAGGCTGACAGTATTTTAAAGTGGAAATGTTACCCATTCTGGACAGGATACATCCTCGGTTGTTGATAGAATTAAGAGTAAAAATGTGGAGGTGACTTCCCAATCCTACTCTGATAGAGAGGTGGTGTCAAAAAGAAATTGGAGAATTGCAAATTACACTTGGCTCAAAAAAAAGAGACATAAAGCTGGCATTAAGAGACCTGTCAGTTTAACATCAATGGTGGTGAAGCTTTTAGAAAGAATAATCCCAGGGATATTTATCAGCCATTTGGACAAGCTTGGACAAACAAAGGATAGCCAGCAGACTTGTTAAAGGAGATTGTGTTTGACTAACTCGATTGATTTTTTTTTGTAGAGGTAACAAAATGGGGAGATGAAGACACTGTAATTATGTGTATATGGACTTTCAAAAGATCTTTGATAAAGTGCTACGTATTCAGCTGTTAGCAAAATTGAAGCCACAGGGATAAAAAAAAGCATAGATATAAAATTGACTAAGGGATGGGAAGGGCAAAGTTGTGATGAAGGGCTGTGGTTTGAATTGGAGGAACATGTACAGTCGTGTTCCTCGGCATGACAACCACTGCTGCTTTTGTTGCACGTGAATGACCTGGACCTGGGGCAACAAACAGGGCACAATTTCAACAGTCACAGATGTTGAGAGACTCAGAAGTACAGCAACCAAGCAAATGTGGCATGGTGACACAGTGGTTAGCACTGCTGGCTGACAGCTCCAGGGGCCTGGGTTCGATTCCAGGCTTGACTGGGGTGATTGTGCAAATTCCACACAGACAATCACCCCATGTCTGTGTGGGTTTCCACCGGGTGCTCCGATTTCCTCCAGCAGTCCAAAGATGTGTGGGTCAGGTGGATTAGCCATGCTAAATTGTCCCCTTAGTGTCAGGGGGACTAGTGAGGGTAAATGCATTGGGTTATGGGGAAAGGGCCTGGGAGGATTGTGGTTGGTGCAGACTCAATGGGCTGAATGCCTCCTTCTGCACTGTAGGATCCTACAAGCACTGAGGAAGGTGGCAAGTAAGTTTCAAGAGGATGTAGACAGGCTGGTAGGAATTTTGGAAACAGGAACAGGATTAGACCACTCAGCCCATCAAGCCTGCTCTGCCATTTAAAGGTATCATGGCCAATCATTCCTCTGAGCCATGTTTTTCCACTAACATTATGATTGAATGGATAGGCACGTGACAAGTGAAATTCATTACAGAAAAATGTCAGGTGATATAGGAAGCAATAAAAGTTAGATAGAAGTTAAAGGGGGAAGGGAAAACCCTGGACGATAGTTATACAAAACTGTTTGAATTGACAAGATTGGTTCTTTAAGTAGAAGCACAGCCCAAAGTAGCTAGGAACTGATACGAAGCTGGTATAAAAACACCAGATTGGTTCCAGCTAGAGTATGAAGTCCAATTCTGGGCACCACACAGTGAGGAGAATGTGAGGGTTTTGAAAAGGTATAGGGTGGTTCCAGAAATGAGGGATTACAATTATTTGGATAGACTGGGGAAACTGGGACTGCTTTCCTTAGAGGAATGAAGACCAGAAGGAAATGTGATAGAGATGCTTAAAATTATGAATGGTTTTGAGAGATTAAATAAAGAGAAATTGTTTCCAGTAACTGAAGAGTTAAACATCCGAGAGCACGGGTTTACGATGGTCAGAACAAGAACCAAAGACATCATGAGGAATTTATGTAACCAAAGGACTGGATTTGGAATGCACTGCCTGATGGAGGTGGGTCAGAAAGGAAAAGGGCTGCCCCAACATTTTCAGCCAGTGGCCAAGACCACCACCTCCAAGTAAAATTCTTGCCACGTGCTTGTTAAAAACCGATAGCACTGAAGTGATAAGAATGTCAAAGAAAAGAACAGATATGGGGTAAGAGTGAGGTTGTGGAACTCTGAAAGAGCTAGCATGGACTTTATAGACGCAATAGCCACCTCATTTACTGTACCATATTATAACTGGATAATTTTACTGCAATTGTATAGGCATCAATGAGGCCATACCTGGAGTATTGTGTGCAGTTTTGGTGTCCTTAACTAAGAAAGGATATCATTGCTATCGAGAGAGTACTACAAAGGTTTACCAGGCTGATTCCTGGGATGGCAGGTCTGTCATATGAAGACAGATTAAGTAAGTTAGGATTATATTCACTGGAGTTTAGAAGAGTGAAAGGGGATCTCACAGAAACATATAAAATTATAACAGTCTTAGACGGGGTAGATTCAGAATATTTCCGATGGTGGGAGAGTTGAGAATAAAGCATCATAGAATCCTATAGTGCAGAAAGAGGTCATTCGGCCCATCATGTCTGCACCAACCACAATCCCACCCAGGCCCTATCCCCTTATCCCTACACATTTACCTGCTAATTCCCCTGACCTACACATCTTAGGACTCTAAGGGGCAATTTTTAGCATGGCTAATCAACCTAACCCGCACATCTTTGGACTGTGGTGGAAAGCAGCGCACCTGGACAAACCCACACAAACATGAGGAGAATGTGTAAACTCCACACGGACAGTGATCTACACTGGGATTCGAACCTAGGTCTCTGGAGCTGTGAAGCAGCAGTGCTAACCACTGTGCTACCGTGCCACCCTTGGGAGATCATCTCTGATCATCTTAAATCTGTGCTCTGGGAATTTTAGTCACTGGAAACAATTTCTTTTTATTTAATCTAGCTAAATCATTCATAATTTTAAGCATGTTTATCATATCTCCTGCCAGTCTTCATTCCTCTAAGGTGAGGAGAAATTTCTTCATCCAGACGGTGGTGAATGAGTGGAATTCATGACCACAGAAAGTGGTTGAGGCCAAAAATTATTGTGTGATTTCAAGAAGAAATTAGATATAGCTCTGGAGGCTAAAGGGATCAAGGGATATGTGGGGGAAAGTGGGATCAGGAAATTTAAGTTGATGATCAGCCATAATGAAGGGCCAAATGGCCTATTCCTCTTCGTTTCTATGTAATGTCTTACCATGTCTGTAGGTTTAATACAATGGTTTAAAAAGTCGTCATCACTTCTGGGCTGCTGTGTTTGAATTCAGTGCAGGAATAAATAGCAAAGGTCACTTATGGCAACTGAGAGACAAATGTGTGAGTGGAGCAGAAATTTCGAAGGCAGCCTCAGACATACAAGTCTGGCTCACGTTATCAAACCGAACCTTTAACCTTGTAAGATATTTCAGCTGAAGAATCATTTAACTCAATTTAGAAGTATTGCAACCATCTGTTAAAAGAAATAGGATTAGGGTTACTGCCATTAATTTTTGCCAGTGCATTATTAATGTCAATACACGTGCATTTACTCCAAATCTAGATTGAAAAGGAAAGGATCCTTCAACAGCAAATGGAAAACAGTTTACCTGTGCCTGTGAGTTAGAATTCATACTTGTGCATATACCTGTGGGTGGGGGTCAGATCAGTTTGAAGCATGTCCCAAACTGGAATTTCATTCAGATATTTTTTTCCAAAAGGAAATATAAAACAGGATTTCATTTCAATTGGAGTTGGTGCTGATGTGACAACAACAATCCATAAACTGATGTGCTTATATATAGGAAACATAGGCTGGCATTTTACCACCCACCTATCACCCATCCCAAGAGAAGGCAAAGCATTGAGTGAGTAGGAAGGCAGGGGAATGTGCTTGCATGTCCCTTTCCCATTTCTACGTGCATTTTACCAGTGGTGCAGTGTGTCATGGGCCTTTGAGATCCTTAAGTGTTAACAGCTAGTTAACGGCCTTTTCCCACTGCCTCTGCTATATTACCAGCAGCGAAGGGAATGGGGTCTTTGCCACCTAGGGTAACTGCTCATTAAAACCTGGCACCTTCCAAATGGCCTCCTGGCAGTTGTGAGTAAGGTGGGGTAGGGGGAGGGGGGGGATGGTAGTCTCTCCCTCCTGATTGGACATCGTCAACTGCACGGAGAACTCTCCATTGGTAAGGACTGTATCCACGGTGGGCCTGTTACTTATTTTCACAATCAAGGGCCATCTCAGTGGAATCCACCTCATCGATCCTGGCAATCCATGACTCCATTTACCTGTATCCAGGGTCACTTGTCTGCTCACTGCTGCAATCCCAACACTGACCACTGCTTCCTGTGGCACAGCTGGGACTAGCAGACAGCCCACTGATTGGCTGGCAGCTCCTGGAGGCATGACTTCTAGCTGTTGGAAGGGTAGAAGCCATGACTGATGTAATGTCCAGTCATGGATTCCAGGCCTACCAATTCTGTGGCCACGGACAGGGCTAATACCTCCACATAAAATCCCAAATAGGTTTTTGTTGCAAACTGATAGCATTGATGTGAGAGAGAGAGAGCAAGAGCAAAAATATCACCTTCAGTCAAGAAAACAGTACATTTTTAAATAGACTTTTTTAAATGAAGGAAGCATTGGCACTTTATCAATATTTGCAGGCAACAATCAGTGAATTTTGGAAATGTCAGCACTCTGCAGCCCAGCAAGCCTATTGAAACTGTGATTCTATTGTTTCCATACATAATTGAAAGGTTCCATGAGTGACATGCCATAGCGTTAAAGCACTCTGTTATGTTACAGCACTAACATATACACTTCACCACTTAGTATGCTGCGACAATAAGACAAATGCAATTTATATGCAGCTTTCCCTTTCAAAGTTAAAATGAAAATGCTGTTTTGTGATACTGCATAACTTGGTCTGAGTTTGCAGAGCTGCTGTGATGTAGAAAAATCAATTCCATTACCTTTTGTGCTTTGCAAATGATCAGAGTGGCCTTGAGCTCACATCCAGCATTGAAATGGATGTCCCATTCTTTAAAATTCAAGCAGGTAAGGATTTTTCTTTTCTAAGCCTGATATTTTGGGGCATTGCTTTCCTCCGTCTGTCTCCACCTTCCTATTGTTCTCAGTGCCAGGATAAATTATGGCTTTGAGTGTCTGATCCTCGAGGTTCTCTTCTTCTGATCTGTGATAGGATATTGAATCCTGACATCAGTTCCACCCGATTTGGACCTTCCAGACAGCCTACCTATCTGGACTACCTCCCATTGCATTTTAAAATCAGGGCCATTAGTTTTGGATCTAATATTTCATTTCATCCACTGTTACGTGTGTTCTATTTTTGGGAAAAAAACCCTAAAATTTCAAAGAAATCTAAGAAAGATTTTTAAAAATCCCTCTTAAGTCCCACTAGGTGATGGTAGCACTGTGATATTATCCATGGACTAGTAATACAGAGACCCAGAGTAATGCTCTGGGTTTGTGTATTTGAATCCTGCCATGACAGATGCTGGAATTTGAATTCAATAAAAAATATCTGGAATTAAGAATCTACTGATGACAGTGAAACCATTGTCAACTGTCAGAAAAATGTTCAGTAATATCCCTTAAGGAAAGGAAATTTGCCACCCTTACCTGGTCTGGCCTACATGTGACTCCAGACCCACAGCAATGTAGTTGATTTTTAAATGACCCAGCAAGCTACTCAATTGAAAGGCAATTAGGGAAGAGCAATAAATGCTGCTCCAGACAATGACACCCACATCCCTGAACGAATTAATCAATGTATTAAATAATTGAAATCCTATTGTGGTTACAGATCAAAATGTGCTCTCACTCGTCTGTCATCTGGTATGGATGCAGATAAGATTAAATGTGAACAAAACTGATTTTGAATGAGGTTCGAAAGGATTGCTCTCCAACAGGTTGAGGAAAAATACTCACACAAGGAATTTTGTTAATGCTGTGGGAAGTGTTTAAACTCACTTGTCAGGGGATGGGAACCTGCAAGTAGATTCAGAAAAGAGGGAGGAGAAGTTAGAAATGGAAGGCAAAAGATTAGTAAACAGCTTTGGAAAACAGGGAAAACCCAAGGGTAGAAAATAGACAAGAGTTAAATGGTATACACCGAAATCTAGGAATAAGCTGATATTACAGAACGACATGTGGAATTATGACGTTACAGCTATTTTTTTTAGAGCAACACAGCACGGGAAACAGGCCCTTCAGCCCAACGAGCCCGCGCCGCCGTCATAACTATATTAGAACAATTTCATTATCCTATTCTAATTTTAGGTTATTCCTAATATGGAAGAGTCTCAATGTAGGGACAATTTGTTTCCCAATCAGCCTAAGAGCGAACTTTTGGGATGTGGGAGGAAACCGGAGCGCCCGGAGAAACCCACGCAACCACGGGGAGAACGCGCAAACTCCCGCAGACACCGGTCCAATTCCAAGTGTCTGCACAGCTACGGTGATAGTCACTGAGCTGTCATGGTGCCCTTCAGATGGTCCAGATAAAGCACTCATTTACGACATGAAGCACCAGGCAACCCATGAATCAACATCCAAGAGCTGTCCTCGCACCACCTGCCAAATGCATGCTCCTTGTTGGTCAAGTATGGACCGAATTACCTGTGGGGGAAAAAAAAGCCATAGTTAAACAGTCCTACTATATCCCTCTATCTGCATAACGCTCATGTGGCTGTCCAAGAGACCCTTAAACAGCCCTAGCGTGCCTGCTCCCACCACCTTACTCGGCAGTGCATTCCACACCCCCACTACCCTTTGTGTGAAAAACTGCCCTCTAATATTCGTCTTATACATAGCCCCCCTCACCCTAAGGCCATGACCCCTCGTCCTATCCATTTCTGAAGGTGGAAAAAGTTTACCTCCATTTACTCTATCTATACCCCTTATAATCTTATACACCTCTATGAGATCCCCTCTAAGCTGACGTCTTTCAAGGGAAAACAACCCCAGTCTATTTAATCGTTCCTCATAAGACAGTCCTTCCATACCAGGCAGCATCCTGGTAAACCTCCTCTGCACTCTCTCCAAGGACTCCACATCCTTCCGATAGTACGGCGACCAGAACTGGACGCAGTATTCCAAGTGAGGCCTAACCAACGTTCTATACAATTGCAACATCAAACTCCTACTCTTGTATTCTATACCCTTTTCTATGAAAGCTAACATACTATACGCCTTCTTTATCACCTTCTCCACCTGTGAGGACACCTTCAGAGACTTGTGAACCTGCACCCCCAAGTCTCTCTGCGTCTCTATACTCCGTATAGTTTTACCTTTTATCCTATAACTCTCTTCTACATTTTTCCGGCCAAAATGCATCACCTCGCATTTGTCCAGATTAAATTCCATTTGCCATCTATCTGCCCAGTCTACCAACCTATCTATGTCCTGTTGTATTGCCTGGCACTGCTCCTCTGTACCCGCCAATCCAAGCATCTTAGTGTCATCAGCAAATTTGCTGATCTCACCACCTACCCCAACTTCCAAGTCGTTTATGTAGACCACAAATAGAAGAGGACCTAGTACTGAGCCTTGTGGCACTCCACTAGTGACAGGCCTCCAGTCGGAAAAAGAGCCTTCCACTACTACCCTCTGTCTCCTCCTCCCGAGCCAGTTCTCGACCCATCTACATACCCGACCCTGTATCCCATGCGCCTTCACCTTCTCTATCAGTCTACCATGAGGAACCTTGTCAAACGCCTTACTGAAATCCATGTAGACGACATCAACAGCATGTCCTTCATCAACTGTTTTTGTCACTTCTTCAAAAAATTCCACTAGATTTGTAAGACAAGACTTCCCCTTGACGAAGCCATGCTGCGTATCCCTGATCAGATCGCAGCGCTCCAGATGCTCATACATCCTGTCCCTGAGGATCCTCTCCATTAGCTTATCTATAACTGAAGTCAAGCTCACACCTATAGTTCCCTGGGTGATCCCTCTGACCTTTTTAAACAACGGTACTACATTTGCTATCCTCCAGTCCTCTGGGACCTCACCTGTGTCCAAGGAAGAGACAAAGATTTGCATCAGAGGCCCAGCTAGGTCTTCCCTCAACTCCCTTAGCAGCCTGGGGTAAATGCCATCAGGCCCCGGAGCTTTATATGTCTTTAAGCTGCCTAACAGCCCCAACACCTCTTTCCTCGTAATCTTTACTTCCCTCAACCGATCCTCAACTTTGTCAACAAGAGCAACAGAGACATGGCTGAAAAAAGATTAAGATTCGCAGATTAATAATCCTGGTTACAGGCTTTTGAGATTATGTAGTGAACAGGCCATAAGAGTTGAATCGAAGAACAAAAATTGGGGTGTCACAATGAACTATCGAACCTTCAAGCTGCCAGAGGGAATTTGAGGAAAAAAATATGTTGGCAGATCTCTGGGAAGTGCAAAAACAATAGGATAGTAATAATGGGAGATTTCACTAGGGTATCAGCTGAGGAGTACTTTAACACAAATAATGGGTTATGTTATGTCAGTTATGGAAGAGAGCAATGATAAACCAGGGGTCAGATTCTCTGCCTGTGTTTTCATTGGGTGGGAAAGCCAGAGGAGATGGAAAATCCAATGGGAGTCCTCAAACGACTTTTATTCTGGCAGGAATGGGCAGTTCCCATTGGCCCCCGCCCTGGTCAATGAAAGAATGGAAATTGGGAACCCCATTGCCATACTTTTAAATATTAGTATGATTCCCTGTTGTACCATCCTATTACATTGGTATTTACACTTTTGACAAGTGGGGACCTGGTGAACAGTTCCTGCCAAGGGTGCATAGATAAGTACAGCCTCCAGGGATGAGAAGGTCATATCTGCGCAGTACCTTGGCAGTATCCACTGGCACCCGTTTACAAATGGCATTCCAATCTGAGGCTGCTGGTGGGACATGCTGCCAGGAACTTTTTGGCTAAGTATCAAAAAATCTAGCTGGAAAAGCTGGCAGTGGAGTCGATGGGCAGCGCTCTGCTTTTCCCTCCTAAGTTGACAGCTGCTCAAAAAATGATAACATTCTACTCCAGGAATAAAAGTTCTCAACTGGGAGATTGGCTTTTACAAAGCTAATATGTGATTTAGCTAAAGTGGAGTGAAGAAAGCTACTTGAAGAGAAATCAGTGCTAGACCACTGGGCAGTGGTGATGGAAGGAAGTGTGAGGATTCGGAGCAAGCATATTTGTTCCTTTTAGGGTAAAAGGTGGAACTAACAAATCCAAAGACACCTCTACATGTCAAGGGCCTTAAAGGAGAAGATGAAGTAAAGGTGGTTTACGACAAGGGCGTGAATACTGCAGAATTCCTAACGGGACATAGAAAGTGTAGGGGTGAAATTGAAAAAGAAATTAGAAAAGCAAAGGCGGCACGGGTGTGGGGAGGACAACATGAAAAATGATGGCAAGGAAAACCCATTTTTAAAATAAATACATAAACAGCAAGGGGATAACTAAAGTGAGTTTTGGGACCATAAGGCTAACCTCTGTGTGGAGGCGGATAATGTTTTGGCATCGTGCTTAATGAATATTTTGAGTCTGTTTTCACAGGAGAGGAGAAATACAGACATTTCTACCAGGGAGGAGGAGTGTGAAATTTTAAATGAAATTAACTTTGTGAGTAAAGCTGTATCAAGAGGTTTGAAAGTGAAATTTAAAAAAAAATTAGTTCGGTAAAGAAAGAAAGGCATGAGAAAATATTGGCAAGGTCGTTGCCAGGCTCACGTTCTTGAACCTTTTATGATTGACTCATAAAGCAACCAAAAAGACCATTCAAGCCATTGTTCCTATCTTGATTCTCTGAAGTAGCCCTGGAATTAGTTCTCTTTGATTTTACCATAGCTCTCCCAATTGTTATGCTGCAAATTTATAACCAATGTTGCATTGTTTTTCACCATTCTTTTGAGCAGTGTATTCCAGACCATATCAACTCACTGCAAAGAAATTCCACCTCATCTCATCTCTCTGGCTTTTACCAAATGTCTTGAATCCTATGATGATCAATTCTCCTGCCAGTGGAAATGACAAGGCAGTGATGTAATGGTATTGTTACTGGACTTGTAATCCAGAATGATGCTCTGGGGACCTGCGTTTGAATCCCACCATGGTGAAGTTTGAATTCAGTAAAAATCTGGACTTCCAGAAGATACTAATTAAGGTTTCACATGAGAAATTTAACAAATGTGCATGGAGCTGAAGGCAGACCCTGGGAATTAGATAGATGTCAGGAGACCAGAGGGTGAGGATAATGGAAATATACTTAATTTGATGGGTATGGGATGTTAGTTATATAAAGTTCAGGTTAGATCCCATTTGAAGAATACCATTCAGTTCTGGACATTGCACTTTAGGAAGGATATACTGGCCTTGGACAGATTGCAATGCAAATTCCCCAGAAAGATACTGGGCCTAAACGTTTGCATTCTGAGGACAGATGGCATCGATTTGGTATATGTATTCCCCTGAACATAGAATATTAAGGAGTGATATAATTGAGATACTTAAATTGACTAAAAGACTTGACAGGATGAATAGAGAAAAGCGATCTCAATTGGTGAGAAGAGAAGGGATGGGGCCTATAAAAGGTGAAGGGGGAAAAGTCTGTGTGAATCCGGAAGAAATGGCAGAGGTACTTAACGAGTACTTTGCCTCAGTATTCACAGTGGAAAGTGAACTGGGAGATTGCACTGCAGGTTTGAGGCATACAGAAAAGATTGAGTGTGTGGATGTTAGGAAAGAGGATGTGTTAGACCTGTTAAATTCTATCAAGATAGACAAGTCGCCGGGACCGGATGGGATGTACCCCAGGTTATTGTGGGAGGTGAGGGAAGTGATTGCAGAGCCCCTGGCAATGATCTTTGCATCGTCCATGGAAACGGGAAAGGTTCCAGAGGATTGCGGATGTGGTTCCTATCTTTAAGAAAGGGAACAGGGATAGTCCAGGAAATTACTGACCGGTGAGTTTGACTTCAGTGGTTGGTAAGCTGATGGAGAGGCTTCTGAGGGATAAGATATATAAACATTTGGAGAAGTTTGGACTGATTAGAAATAGTCAGCATGGTTTTGTCAAGGGCAGGTCATGCCTTACGAGCCTAGTTGAGTTCTTTGAAAATGTGACTGAACACATTGACGAAGGAAGGGCGGTGGGCGTAGTGTATATGGACTTTAGTAAGGCGTTTGATAAGGTTCCACATGCAAGGCTTCTGGAGAAGGTGAGAGGGCATGGGATCCAAGGGGCTTTGGCCTCGTGGATCCAGAACTGGCTTGCCGGCAGAAGGCAGAGAGTGGTTGCGGATGGATCTTGTTCTGCATGGAGGTCGGTAACCAGTGGAGTGCCCAGGGATCTGTTCTGGGACCCCTGCTGTTTGTCATTTTCATAAATGACCTGGATGAGGAAGTGGAGGGATGGGTTAGCAAGTTCGCCGACGATACAAAGGTCGATGGTGTTGTGGATGGTCTGGAGGGATGCCAAAAGTTGCAGTGGAACATAGACAGGATGCAAGACTGGGCGGAGAAGTGGCAGATGGACTTCAACGCAGGTAAACGTGTAGTGGTCCATTTTGGCAGGAATAATGGGATGAAGGATACAATATAAGGGGTAGGAGTCTTAGCTGTGTTGTAGAGCAGAAGGATCTTGGGGTCCGGGTCCACAGGACTCTTAAATCGGCCTCGCAGGTGGAGGAAGTGGTCAAGAAGGTGTACGGTGTACTGGCCTTCATTAATCGAGGAATAGAATTCAGGAGTCAGGAGGTAATGATGCAGCTCTATAAGACTCTTGTCAGATCCCAGTTGGAGTATTGTGCGCAGTTCTGGTCGCCTCATTATAGGAAGGATGTAGAGGCTATTGAGAGAATTCAGAGGAGATTTACAAGGAAGCTGCCTGGATTGGGAGGCAGGCCTTATGAAGATAGATTGAGGGAGCTGGGACTCTTCTCACTGGAGCGATGTAGGTTGAGAGGTGACCTGATAGAGGTTTATAAAATGGTGAAAGGGATAGATAGGGCGGACTCTCAGAGACTATTTCCCCGAGCTGAAATGGTCACTACAAGAGGACACAGATTTAAGGTGCAGGGAAGCAAATACAAAGGAGATGTCAGGGGTAGGTTTTTCACTCAGAGGGTGGTGAGCGAATGGAACCGACTGCCGTCAGAGATTGTTGAGGCAAACTCACTGGGGTCTTTTAAGAGACTTCTGGATGAGTATATGGAAAAGAATAGGATAGGGGGTTATAGATAAGTCTGTGGATTGGGAGATGTGATCAGCACAACTCGTGGGCCGAAGGGCCTGTTTGTGCTGTATTGTGCTATGTTCTATGGTGAGACAGTCCCCAGCAAATTATGGGCAGGTGATGGCCTAGTGATATTATCATTGGACTATTAATCCAGAAACTCAGCTAATATTCTGGGGGCTTGAGTTCAAAAGCCACAATGGCAGATGGTGGAGTTTCAATTCAATAAAAAAAATCTGGAATTAAAAATTTACTGATGACTACGAAACCATTGTTGATTGTCGGAAAATCATCTGGTTTACTGATGTCTTTTAGGAAAGGTAATCAGCCATCCTTCCCTGGTCTGGTCTACATGTGACTCCACAGCCACAGCAATGTGGTTGACTCTCAACTGCTGTCCAAGGGCAATAAGTGCTGGCCAACCAACAAAGCCCATGTCCCACGAATGAATAAAATATAGGGATATAACCTTAAAATTAGAGGTGATGTCAAACAGCACTTCTTCACATGAAATATAAAAATGTGGAATGCTCTTACCCAAAAAGCCTTTGAAGTCAGTTGAAACCCTCAAAACTGAGATTGATATATTTTTGGCAGATAAGGGTATAAAATGATATGGAACTGAAGTGGATAGATGGAGGTCACTTGCAGATTAACCATGATCTTAATGAATGTTGCAACAGGTCATGTTTCTATGTTCCTGATGTGTTGTCACTGCTCACTACTTTCTGACTCTTAGCCAACCACATATCCACCATTGCCCCCCTACCCCTTTAACGATATGGGCACTTATCTTGTTCTCAACTTCATTATGCAGTACTTTATCAAATTTTCTTTTTGCCATGACCCTTTACCCTCAAAGAAAAATGACCGGTCACATTTGAATTGGGGAAAAAAAAAGTAATTTATTAAAACAACACCATTGTGAGTAAGTGTTATTTTGCTGACAGAATAATACAATATCCCTGCGTACTGGCAGGACTGCATCCAGGCCAGAGTGAGAGGTGGCACTTTTTTGCATTTCACGTGGCTTAACATGAAATTGCAAGCCGATATGTTGCCAGAGGTTATCACATGTTACCCTGCAAGCACTTTGCTTATTATACTAATTATAATGTGATATCCATTCAAAGTCTCAGGCCAGATCCATGGTCAAAATTTTGAGTCTAGTTGAAGAATAAGAGAACGTGTAAATGTTATCAAATTTTTTGATTTTATTTTGAAAATAATGCATTAAGACACCTCACAACTTCAGACTTTGTGCCAATCCATAGTTCACTGTTGACCTAGATTTGTTACGTTTTACTCTCTAATAATGCAATCTTAGGAAGACCAAGCCAAGAAATGGCCTGCAATACAATTGTACAAATGAAGTATTTTCAGTGCAAATATACAACAAAAGTTTTTACTGACGTTTCCCATATAAAGCCAAGAAAATAATGCATTTATTCCTTAAAGTTGCAAAGGAGAATGAAGGCAATGAGACAGCAAGAAATGGATGCAAGGGATTATTGCTGGAAAAAGATTGCACCTTTCCCAACTAAGTAATAGCTTGGGGGGACAGCCATTCCCTGTTGCATCCCTCATGGCAATGCCTTCACCCAATCGGAGTCAACCTGCCCATTTTGAATTTGATCAATAGCTTGGCAGTTAACTGTTCACTGCTGTAATTTTCCATGGCAATACCTCTATCAATCAGAGTCCACTTGCCAACTGATTAACACACTTGTTTCATTTGGTATAAATTGTTGTTCCCTTTGCTGTTGGTTTATCTCGCGAGCTGTCCTGATGGTACAAGATGAAAATCTTTGGCAGCATGTCTTTTTTTTTCAACAATAATTACGTTCTTTACCACCAAACATCTATTTGGTTACAAGGGAATGTATTTGTTGGGAGCAATGCTATGGATGCTGTTAGAGAATCATAAAGTCCCTACTTTACAGAAGGAGGCCATTCAACCCATTGGGTCTGTACTGACCGTAAGCCCACCTAGGCCCTATTCCTGCAACCCCACACATTTATCCTGCTAATCCCCATGACACCAGGGTCAATTTAGCATGACCAATCCACCTAACCCACATATCTTTGGACTGAGGAAACCGGAGCACCAGGAGGAAATCTGAATACTGCTTACATTTTAGCACATCTGGTGTGATATTGATGTAAAGTTCCTGTTCTTTGTGAAAGTCCTTCAGTTCTATCAAAACAGACAAAATGAGGCAATGTCTCAAAGCCTTTGATTCACAGAAGAAAAGATTTCTTTCCCTCTATTTTCAGGGATGGCTATCATCTCAGATAACAACATAAACATTGCTATGTACTTGTAGCAATAAGCACTTTTTTGGTTACTTTGAGGCTGAGCACTCCGTTTATCTATGCAAGTAAAACGACTTGGGCTTACTAACCTGGATATATCTTCCTCAGCCATTGGGAAAAGAGACAATGCCTAATAGTTAAAAAGGAAATAGGTTTCTACACTCTGTGGAGGGAGAGCACTGGACTATGGTGTCGATATAGGGGATCAGTCATGATCATGTTGAATGGTGGAGACCAGATAACAACTGCCACTCTTATTTTCTATGTTTCTGTTTCTTGAATAATTTTAACTTTTATGGGAAGCAGGTTCAGGTGTGGGTGAGCAGGGGATGGTTTGTTGCAGTCCCCAAATGCAGCATTGACCCCATCCACATCTGAGCTGTCACCCAAATTGGTTTCTAGGCAACTGGGGAACCTCTACAGCTATTGGGTAAACAACAATTAATGTTGAAGATTTCCAATTCTCTGGCTTTAATAGCCAGTATACAGCTGTGTACAGCTGGCCTGTCAACCAGACAAGGGTACAGCAGGGATCGGTTTGTCAATGAAACTGACAGGCTTGGCAGCCTTTGATTGGTGAAACTGACAGGCTTGGCAGCCTTTGATTGGTGAAACTGACAGGCTTGGCAGCCTTTGATTGGGTCACAGTTTGCTTCTCGTAGTGCTGATTTTGAAAGTGTGCTCTCAGTGGGCTGATCTCTGTTTTTCTGGAAGTCGGCTTATTTGTTGTGCACTTCACTCTCCTCAATCTCCAATTTTCTACTGTCGGCCTTCACTGCTGTATTGGGATAACTGCAGTTCCACCTTGGATTAATGAGGAACAAGAGGAGTAGTAACAGCAGTCAGAGCCAGAAGTGTTCTTCCTCTGCCACATGCTGCTTCCAGTACAGAGGGCTTGGACAAAGATTCAGCTTGGAAGAAGCAAAACCCCTAACACGGGGTCTACCAACGTGTGTGAGCACCAGTGCTTCACTACTGTCAGGCTTTTGGGGAAATCATTGCTGTAACTGACACTTTCTGGAACTAGATGTCCTTACTAGTGGACTGGGGGGTGGGTGTCACGAGAGGACTGCTGAGCAGGTCAGAATGTGGGCTTGTCACCTGGAAGTGTTGTACCCCTCACCTTTCTTGCCCTTCTCCCCCGCCGCCTCTGCTGAGATTCTGGCCGCTGTTAGTTTGCTACTTCTAGGTTGGTGTGATCACATTTCTGCTGCTCATTACATTGGCACTTCTATCTGCAGCTGCTTGGGTTACCAAGGTGTCCTTGGCACACATCACTTCACTTCACTCCCTCTGATTTCCCAGCTCTCTTTTCCATACTTATCTTTGCTGAAGCCTCAGGAATCCATATAAAGCTTAGCCATTCTCGATTGATGAGTTAAAAGCATAGCCTTTAACTCGATCCTTCCTTTGACAAATTTGGCCCATCATCCAGTTTGTTTTCAAAATAGAAAATACTGGAAAATCTCAGCTGGTTTGGCAGCACCTGTAAGGAGAGAAAAGAGCTGATGTTTCAAGTCCAGATGACCCTTTGTCAAAGCTATGGAAGTGAGTCTTGGTAGATACTTTCTCCAACACACAGAGAGAAATGGAAAGCAAGGAAGCTGGATGGGGGGGAGAGCCATACAGAAACCCTAATTTGCATTTTCAGGCTGGGAAATGGGCTTAAAGAACCATGATAAAGCCAGTCTCGATTTCACGCTTGTTCCCAACCCACTTCTGTTGCAGTGGGTTTGTTCCGCTGAGACTCTGCCCACAGCTCTGATGTAAAAGCAAGCGTCATTCTTTCCCCCAGGCTTTCTGTGGTTCTTCATCCCACTTAAAGTGGAAGAACTCCTGCATGATTGCGTTGCAATGGTTGTTTTTTTCTTTTCTGACTTCCGTGAATCAAACCTCACAGTTTCACCGTACCTGGACCATGCAGCAATTTTGCAAAATCTACCTCTTGAAGATGCCCTTCTGTATAAAGCATCATGAGTTATTTGTTTATTGGTGTCACAAGTAGGCTTATATTAACACTGCAGTTAAGTTACTGTGACAATCCCCTTGTAGCCACACTGAGGGGGAATTTCGTATGGCCAGTGCACCCAACCAGCACATCTTTCAGACTGTGGAGGAAACCAGAGCACCCAGAGGAAACCCATGCAGACATGGGGGGGGAAACGTGCAGAGGGGAATAAGCAGACGTTGCACAGTCAGTGACCCAAGCCGGGCATCGAACCTGGGTCCCTGGTGCTGCAAGGCAACAGTGCTAACCACTGTGCCACCGTGCTCAACCTGAAGCAATAGTGTGTACAATTCAAGCTGTAGATATGTTCGGGGTGTAGGGTTTGTGAAATATGTGTCACCAATTTAAATGTTCATTTTAGCAGATTTCTCATGCACGTTGAGTTCCAACTGCCATAAAAACAGGATATAATCATCTGACAGCATCTGATTCAATTGTGAACAGAGCTACTTAATGCAGCTTTTCAGGAAATACTGAGGAAATGTGTGATTTACTTCCATCCAAGCAACGGTTTAAACTATATAGTTACACAATATACTTTATGGTTCCAATTGCTAGTTTACCAAAGTCCAAGGAAACTTGAGCTTTTTTCACTTGAAATGGGCAATCGGAATTTAAAATTGCCTCAAGACATTGTTGGAAAAGATCTGATACTCTTCTTGACGCATGTGGCATTGGACACTGAAGTTTATAATTTTCCCATAAAGCAAGCAGGGAACGCAAACACAAACACAAGTTGCCAAAATAATCTGTTGCCTAGAGACATCTTCATATATTTTTAATTGTGATATGAAGTTGAGCTGCGTTCAAGAATCTGTTATAAAGCGGAATTTTTGACTACTTTTTGTGGAAATGAATTGCATTTATCTGGGCTGTTTAAATTAAAGTTGGATTGCATGGGTGTGAGATTAACTTTAGAGCTATATACTGTGGCTACTAAGACAAAAAGTAATATATATGTTAATAGCTAGGCATTTAAGATACGTTATTCAATGATGTGGAAGAGTGGGTAATTCATTATCTCACTTCCTGCAAACAACCTCATCTATTATTAGAACAATCCTATTCAGTTGAGCTCCAAATGGAGTCTGTCAACAGTAAATATGGGTGGGAAAAATGGGCAGTGTTATTGACAAAGCTATCAGTAAATGACTGAATGGACAAATTGTCAGAGATATAGCCAGTGCTGCACTGAATTCCTGCCCATTCGCCACTCTCCCCACCACTTTTTCTAGTGAGAATTAGCAACAGGGAGAGAGAGTGATTCGAGGTCAATCTATTAAGATGAACTTCTGAGAGAGAAAGCCAAGGAAGGCCGAGGCAATTTATTCAGAGACAATTGATGACTGAGCTCGTTTCAGCTTTTGAGTGTTTTGATAGAGTACAAAAGCAAGTGTTAACTCAGGGAAACCTTACAAGGTTTATTATATTTCCTCAATGAACCTGGTTTGAATTTAAGTGAAGTAACTAAGATTTGATTAGAACTGAAACCCTATATGTTCACTTGCTGCCTTAATGACTTTGTATTTGACCTTGCCTCACCAAGATGTTATCAGTTCACCAGCCTGAAGATTGGAGAAGTGTTGTAAGATGTGTACAAACATAGTGCCCAGTTAAGGACATTAAGAGGTCCTTTAGTTACATCCCTGTTTTATGTTATTGTCTGATTAGATAAATGTTGGATGGTAAGGTTTTTGTATTCCTGACCAGGGCTGAACCCAGGCAAAAACATGAGTCCAAAGATGTGTGGGTTACGTTGATTGGCCATGATACAATTGCCCCTTAGTGTCCTGAGATGTGTTAAAGGGCTTAGTTGGGTATGTAGGGATATGGGGGTAGAGCTGGGTGGGATTGTGGTCAGTGCAGACTCAATGAGCCGAATGGCCTCTTTCTGTACTGTAGGATTTCTGTGATTTCTATTTCTATTTTTCTATGCGGCAGATTCAGAATTTACGACAAAGGCTCAAACAGTGTTTTAGTTTGTTACCATCTAGTGGAGAAAATATGAGACTATTAAACTACAATTATTAATAGCATGCAAACATGTTTGTGTGGCACTCTTCTGCCAACTACTTAGGGGAGGCATTAACTCAACTATGCAAGCTTTCAGCTATTATTGTTAAAATTTGCAATTGATACCAAAATAGGCAGTGTTGCTAATTCTGGACAGAATCGAATGAAGCTTCAAAGAGATATCAATAAGAAAGGGAATGAGTTTAAAAAGTAGCGGGTGGAATTAACTGTCAGTAAGTATGAGATGATCCATTTTGATAAAAAAAAAACCTCAATAATTATAGTCTGAATAGAAGCAGGCTCAGTGTTTTAGAGGTTGAGAGGGATATGGAGGGACGGGGGTGAGGGTGTTATGGGCCTACAGAAAAGGCAGCACTTCAGCTTTGTAAATCCGATAATACTAAGTTTTATCATGGAAGATATGGAATATAAAGTCCAAGCCATGGTGTTAAGCCAGGATAAAACTTTAAAACTACCTCAGTTAGAACACTGTGTGCAGTCTGTGGCTCAAATAGAATCATTAGGACTCTCTCTTGCAATGAGCAAGTGCAAAGACTTGCAAAATTGCAGCTTTTTTTCCTTAGAATGTGAGTTGCATTTGAAAGAAATATTTCAAATAATAAAAGCGAAGGGGGGTGGTGCCATGCTAGTTAGCACCAGGGACCCAGGTTCAATTCCCGGTTTGGGTTACTGTGTGGAGTCTTCAGCTCCTCCCTGTGTCTGCGTGGGTTTCCTCTGGGTTCTCTGGTTTCCTCCCACAGTCCAAAAGACATGCTGGTTTGGTGCGTTGGCCATGCTAAATTCTCCCTCAGTGTATCTGAACAGGCGCCAGAGTATGGCAGCTAGGGGATCTTCACAGTAACTTTTTTGCGGTGTTAATGTAAGCCTACTTGTGACATTCATGAATCAACTTAAAGGATAGGATGTGTGGTTAGAAGTAAGTTAATTCTGATAAGATGAAAGGCCACAGGTACCAGCACTATTAAAATCAAGAAAGAGCATTTTCTCAGTTCCATTGAGGTGAGTTTGTAGATGCTGGCTGGATTGGAAAAATGTGAACAAAATCCACTGGGCTGGTTTGAACATTCCTGCCTCAGACTACCTTTTCCCAAGACTGGGTTATGTATGCTGTTGGAAACCGACATTTCCCAGTGGGAAGGCCAATAAACATGGAAGTCACTGATGAGGCAATTATCAGGCATTTTCACAGGATGTTCGAACTTTCCCAGAGACAAATGCAATCATTGCAGTGCCCATTAGCTCATGAGAGTGGGGTGCACAGCAGGATCTCTGAATAGTCTAATAACTCCTGCACTTAAACCGAACAACAGCAATTACCATTTGGCACAATCCTGCTACCCAGTAGAACTTTATGTTGGTTTCTGTCATGGAGAACAACTCAATAATTCCTTTGACAGCATCATCAAAACGCACAAGCTCTTCCACCTGAATGGACTGGGGCGATAAATGATTACGAACCCCACCATCTGCAATTTCCCTTCCAAGTTACAACACCATCCTGATTTGGAATCATACTGTTATCCCTTCACTGTCATTGGATCACAATCCTGGAAACTCCTTCCAACAGCACTATTGGTGTACCTACACCTACACTTCAAGAAGGTAGTTCACCATGACCTTCTCAAGTCAGTTAGAGATGGTCAATAAGTGTTGGCACAGCCAGTGATACCCACATCACATAAATGGATATAAAAATACAAAGTCTGCTCAGGTTAAAGCAGTCATCCTGGATCATTAACCTTGTTTAATTCCTTAGTACGTAGGTGTCCCTCAGGAACTACTCCACAGTCAGGCCTCAGGGAACACCGATCTTTCTACTTGCTCCACCCTGCAGGGCAGTTCCCAGCTACCTCACCCTGAATCTTATGACACCTTCCCTTAAAAGGACTACACCCCAACATACAAGCCTCATCTCTCATCAGGGATGTTGTTGTCTTGTGTGTCCCAGTCACTGTAGCTGTATTCTTAATGCAACCGCAATGAAGGCTGCTGGCTATCCTCACATCACAGGTGTTGGTCCTCCCACCTTCTCAGCCTTCCTCAATTAGATCACGATCCTGGAACTGAGTTCCCGTAAGATCGCATCTTAGGTTTTGCTAATGCTGAGGATCGGGCACATGTTCAGTTGTGGTCTGAAAAAGTCTGCTCATTGAACCATACGGCAGAGAAAGGAGACCACTCAACCCACTGTGCTAGTTCTTTCAGGGAATATTCATAGAACCGCTCCAGTGCAGAAGGAGGCCACTTGGCCCATCAAGTCTCCAACAGAGCATCCTACTCGAGCCCCATCCCCACGACCTCGCACATCCAACAACACTCAAGAAGCTCACTATCATCTAAGATAAAGCAGTCTGATGGATCAACGTCGGATCTGCTATCAATGCACAGTGGCATTGATGGGGTAACATACACAAGATGCACAGCAGCACCAAGGCTCACTAAGTCTCCTTCAATAATATTTTTCAAACCTGCAATCCCTACTATATAGGAGGTTAAGGGCAGCTGATGGGTGGGGAACACCACTACTTGCAAGTTCACCTCCATCCTGCTTTGGAATGATATCAACATTGCTTCACTGTTGCTGGGTCAAAATCTCGAATGACCTCCCTAGCTCACTGTGAGTGTGATGATGCTGCAGGAACAGCAGTTCAGTACTCTGAAGGACAATCAGAAATGGGCAACAAATACGGGGCTAGCCAGCCTCACCTCCTGGATAGTTCCTGGATAAAGTTATTGAGTGGGCGGGGCTTTCCCTGGCTGCTGTGTGATTGGTTCATGACTCCATTGTGATGCCAGCTGGAGACAGGTTTCAGTCCTTGGTTACGATTAACCAGTTATAATTACCATGGGCTGGAGCTGACAACTAGTGACGTTAATCCATATAAATATGAGTGAAAAATATGAGTAATGTGTAGTATTAAGCTAATTAAAGTAAATGCAGAAAATATATAATATTTAAATATAAATACAACCACATTTAAATATAAACAGGATCACAAGTTTAGTCCTGTTGTGCTCCAGGTTCTCCAATCTGATATTGCTAGTGGTTGTAGGATGGCTGCCCAATATCTCTTGTACTGACGCCTGGTCTACAGATCAGCCACAGTCTTGTTGAATGGCAGAGCAGGCTGAAGGGGCCTAGTTCTGCTCCTAGTCCATTGGTTTGTATGTTCCTCTGTGTACACACTTGTCAATACACTTTCAACTGGTTTGAGGTAGGGAAGGGGCGAACTCAGTTCCTGATACCCCAGAGGAACACGCACTCTGCAGTGAACTGGCCATCAACTGCAACATAGATAACTGACACTAACACAGCACCCCAAGCACCCAGGTACAGATTGGACAATCAGCAGGAAAGAGTAAAGAGAGCTCGAGTACCTAGTGAGAGTCTAGGATTTTGAGGTGACTTTTGAAGGCAGGACGAGGAGGGGGAGGGGATGGGGGATGAGAATTCTAAATCTGGCTCAGTCCATTATCCCATTTCGTAGCCCGAAAGAAACTAAGAACAGAGATTTTAACTGCCACACTTAGTGTTTCACTATTATGGTCAAGCGCCAAAAAGCTGTTGATAACTTTCTTCAATGACCGCCCTTATGGTGGAGCCTGCTAATGTCTAGAGTATCTTCTAAATGTAATTAAAATCAGTTCACTTAACAAGAGAACACAAGAGTTAAGGTATAAAAGAACTGCAGGTGAGGTGAGACAAAGAAAAAGCATGACGCAGTGAGTTGCTGGGAACTGGAATACAAAACCTGGAAGAGATATTGAAGCAGATTTACAGTAGCAAAAATAAATTGGATAAAAGTGTGAGGGCAAAATAAAATTACATGGCCCTGGGCACTGGGAACAAATGAGTAGTTCCAACAAAGAGAAACGAAGGGCCGGATAGCCTCCTGCACGCTATCATTTCATGATTCCTTAAAGGCTTTCCAAACTGAAGCATCTTTCCATATTCCAACATGGAAAACTTAATGATATTTTGAATGATGTAAAAATATAGACTAATTGCTGGCCCTTTTTCTTAAGCTCCACAGTCTCAGCAGGAGCATATTGTTCAGTCTGAATGCTGACGCGCCGTTATACCATCACCTATGATCTTATTGCCAAAATAGACTAAATATAGTCAAAGAACACAAGCTCACTTGGTTGAGTCCAAATATGGAAATTGTGTTAACAAGCAAAATACTGCGGATGGTGGAATCTGAAAACGGAGAATGCTGGAAAACTCAGCTGATCTGGCAGCATTTGAAGGGAGACAGAAACAGAGTTAATGTTTCAGGTCTGTTTGGTTTTTTTAATCAGAACTGAGAGAGGGAAACTCTGATATTATACTGCAGTTGGGAGAGATTACAAGAGAAGTGCAGCAATCTTTAGAACAAGTGATAGATGACCAAGGTGCGGGGGTTTGGAGAAGGAGTGTTTTTGCATCCAGACCAAAATTAAGGGATATAAGAAAAAGAGTGAAGATGGAGGAGGAATGTCACAGTCTAAAGTTGTTGAACTCAATGTTGAGCTCTAAGGGTTATAAGGTGCCTTATGAAAAGATGAGGTACTGCTCCTCCAGCTTACACTGGGGTTCACTGCATTGCAGCAGGTCAAGGATGGCTATGTGGTCATGAGAGCAAGGTGTAGAGTTAAAATGCAAGCAACAGTAAAGTCGCGGGTCATACTGTGGATTGAATGAGGGTGTGACACAAAGTGGTCATCCAGTCTGAATGTAATCTTAATGTAGAGGAGACTGAATTGGGAGCAGGGAATACGATAGATCAAATTGAAGGGGGTGCAAGTTAAACACTGCTTAACCTGAGGCATATTTGTGGACTTGAATGGTGAGGAGGTAAAGGGGCAAATGTTGTACCTTCTGCAAGAGGAAGGTGCTGTGGGAAGTGGATGGAGAGTTAGCTGTATTGGAGGAGTGGAGAGTGGGTGGTTCCCTCGAAATTCTGACAGGGGTGAAAGGGGGAGGTGAGGGGGAGATGTGTTTCCTGGTGATATTGTGCTGAAGTTGGTGGAAATCATGACAGGATGATTCTTTGAACGTGGAGCCCAGTGGAGTGGAAAGTGAAGACAAGGGAAACTCTATCATGGTTCTGGGAGGGAGGGAAGGGATGAGGGCAGATGTGCAGGAGATGGGTCAGACACAATTGAGAGTCCTATTAACCACAGGTGGGAAAACATCAGTTTGGGGAAAAAGGCAGACATGTCAGAAGCACCATTTTTGAAGATGGCATCATGGGAATTGATGTGAGGGCAGTGGAGAAACTGGGAGAATGGGATGGAGTGTTTGCAGGAAGCAGGGTGTGAAGATCTGTCGTCAAGATAGCTGTGGGAGTTGATGGCTTGTAATGAATATTGGTGGTCAGTCTATGACCAGAAGTGGAAACAGGGAGGGCAAGGAGGGAAGTGAAGTGTGGAAGATGGATCATGTGAAGGTGAGGATGGGATGGGAATTGGAAGCAAAATCGATAAATCAGTACCAATGTAGTAAGTGATGTAAGGGGTAAAGAGATATGAGCTTGGGCCTGAGTATGACTGGAACAGAGTGCTCCAGGCATCAATGGGCCTGATATAGCCACACCTTTTGTTTACAGGAATTGAGAGAAATTAAAGGAGAAATTGTTGAGTGAGAGGAAAAGTTCAGCTGATCGGTGGTGGACAGGAATTACTTAGACCTCTACTTGAGGAAAATGTGGAGGTTCCTCAGACTGTCCTGGTGTGGATGGAGGTGGAGAGGGAGGGATTGGACATCCACATTGAAGAGGAGGCAGTTAGGGCCAGGAAATTGTTGACGTAATGTTGGCCATTAGAGGAATCAGAAATGTAGTAGGGGAGAGAAAATGGAGTCAAGATAGCAAAGAATGAGTTTCTTGGGGCAGGAACTTGCTGATATGATGGGCCTACCAGGGCAATTCTGTTTGTGGATTTTGGGAAGAAGGTAAAAGTGGGTTGGGGTCAATGATGTTTGGAGGCTGTGAAGGGAAGCTCTGCAGAGGCAATGAGGCCGGTGACAGTTTTGGAAACAATAGCTTGATGTTTAGTCATGGAATCGTGGTCGGGGAAGGGGGGCGGGGGCGGGAGCGGAAGTAGGGGGAAGTATCTGAGATCTGGCACTCGACCTCTGAGATAGAGGTCTATATGCCAAACAACAGCACCAGTCTTGTCAACTAGTTTCATCGCAAGGTCAAAGGTGGACCTAAGAGGACTGAATGCAGCAAGTTTAGATGGTGAAAGGTTAGTGTGAGAGAGAAGGGCAGAGAAATTGAGACAGCCAATATTGCACTAACAATTATCAATGAAAAGATCAAGAGCAGGTATGGAGACAGGGAGTGGGGTTGCACGAGAGGGAGAATACTGGAGGTGGGTGAAAGGATCCATTGAACAGATGGAGGATTCCTACCCAAAGAAGTAAACAGAGACGAAGGCAACAGAAATAGAGTTCGATATCATTTTGAGCCCGAAATTCGTTAACGTGGGGTGTAAGGGGATGAAACAGACTTTAGCTGAGTACAGAGAGGGACAGACCAGAGGGTATAGTGAATACACGGCAAGCGTTGGGATTAGATGAAGTAGATCAGAGGGATGGTAAGTTATAGAGTGTCCTGGATGGGCATTGGTGTCAGTGTAAGTTGTAGGAGCTTGCACTCCTTAACATGTGAAAAGAAGAGAAAATGCTTCTCGTTCACGTAAAATTGTGTAATGGAAATCACATTATTCAAAATGTGAATGGATAAGTATGGTTTGGCTGAAGACAAATGAGCAGCATTGATATCTGTCCAGGTGCTTTTCATTTGAATATAAAGTAGTCTGAATGTTGAGGAAAATATCGGTGACTTTGCTGTCATCTCAGCTGATCCTTCCCCTCCTGCCTCCCCCATCATTAAAGAGCATTAATCAGAGGCTGCCTGGGAAGCAGTGTGTTGTATAGGATCCAGACTGTGACATCTGTTTTCATACCTTTGTGAACTGGGACTGCAGCCCAACTCTCCCGAAGTCACGGTGCTGCTAAAGTGGGATTTGACAAGAGTCGAGGAAGGATATTTCAGCAGCTTCTGATCAACCTTTTTGTTGTCTTTAAGACTGAAAATGCAGCAAGTAAGATCATACCTAAAGCTGATACGGGGCTATCTGTGAAACCACTTTCTGTCGGTGAGTCACAACAGAACTGTAAATGATTCAAGTAATTTTTAAAGTGTGTACGGTGGATTAACCAAAGACTTAGCGAATATGATCATCCGTTTGAATGATGCATGTTGAGTGAATATTTATGTACCTGCATTCTGTGAATGGCAGTTTTTATTAAAATTAGTGCGTATGGCTAAAACAATGTTGCCATAGTTATGCCTGAGGCTAATCACCAATTTTTATTGGGTGACGCTGCTATTGGAATCTCTATTTTAAGTGCCATCAGATCAATTGCTCTCTAACTTGATGAACCATCAAAATGATCACCTCAACAAAATTCTACACATTGCATTGTTATTGATTTTTGTTACTCTGGTGTCAATCTGCTCATTTTCCAAGCACATATAACTTCTAAAAATATTTGGAGCGTGTTCCACCTTCTGCCCATACTGCTGAGTCACACGCTGTTGAAAGAGCTCTGTGGATGGGACTCAGGCACTTGCCCTTTGAGAATGATAGAAGGTGGGAGGAGCACTGAGTCGAACCGGCCAAGAAACAGACATGGCAACCACCTGCAAATACATCACCTACCTGCTCTGTAAACAGCAACTGTGTTACTCGAATGGATCAGGAGAGGAGAGAGTGGATTAGACCTTCCCTTTAAGACAAACTCTTTAGCGATACTCAGATACTAATCTATTTAAACGTGGATGCATGTTTGCCAGCCATGTCACAAAATATCATTGAAATCTCTTTCCACTCCGCCCGTGGTGTTTCAGTTAATGTGTGACAACTGAATCACTTTGGCTGGCCCAATGATATGATTTTGGAGGTCCATTCAACGCTGGTGGTGGTGGGGAGCAATTGCTGATAGGAAAACTGGAAACACTGATTTCCTGAAGATCCTGGGATCTTTAACTACAGGCCATCTAGATGTAGTGGGCTATCCAATCATGGAGGAAGTTGGAATTGATAGTCGGAGGCACTGAGATTGTAGTCAGACACAGAGATCATGGAGATAGGAAGATGGTTGTTGGTGGATGGGGGAGGATGGTGCACCTGGTCGTAGGTTGGCATGGAGATTGTGTTTTGGATTGGGGTGGAGAGGGGGGAAGAGAAAGAGATTACAGGAGAATTGGTAGTCCAGGAAAGTATGATCATGTCAGGGGAGAGATCCTGTGGGTTGGCGATGGTGGTTACAGTGGTTCTGATTGTGTGGCAGTGGGACATCGGGATTTGTGTTGAAAGATGAACTTCTTGAGTCAAGAGGAAACACTCTTCCTGCTCATGGACACACACTTCTGTAAAGACACTTACGATATCCATCCAGCCTTCCTTGCTTCCTTATCCTTCCTGAGGCCTGGGAGGTCCAGTCGATTCTGGTCACAAATAGAAACACTGCTAAACAGTGTGTGACCAATTTGATCATTCACTGCTCTTCTTTCTTTAGGTTCAAGCTTGGGCTGGTTTGCTCAGATGCTCAATGTTTCAAAAATTGCTCCGTAATTCAACTTGTCAAGGAACCTTAATGTTCCACATCATCACTTTCCTAGCACCCTTCTCGAATCTTTTGCTACCCCACCATTGTAAAACTGCTGTTCCAACATTCAGCCTTGTTCGACCTTGCAGTTTTCTGCAGTGAAACTCTGGGGAGGACAGTACCATGAGCCAAGACATTGTTCTGGCCAACTTCTTGGACATTTCTTGGACTATAAAGTCTCAAAAACGAGCACCAGAAAGCTTCTGAACGTTTTTGAATGGAAGTGCACAATCCATCGCATTGAGTGAGGAGAACAAAAGGAACCTTCACCCTTCTTTGAAACAAGCATTATGATTTTGCATGAGCAAACGTCTAAGGCATGTTTGAGGCTGACCTGCAAAGCCTGGTTTGTCCTGTGGCCTTGCTGCCTTCATTTAATAAATACAACCAGGCCCAGAGATTGCCTATTAGGTACAACCAAAAAGGTAAATAACTTAACATTAAAAATGTCTCCTACTCATTGTGATGCTAGCCTTGATCTAGCTTCTGATCTGTATAGCTAGCACACTCCCAGTCAAACATCCAGAGCCTCAATCCCCAGTCTGACCGTTCCTGGCTCTGCTGTGTCAGGGCACCCAATGCCCAGATTTAGAACATAGAACAATACAGCACAAACCCAGATAAACCTCAGAGTCTTGATTGAGGGTCAGATAGGACAGTGAGGCTGTGAGCAGTCTGGTCCTGCCTGAAACCATTGCAGGACAGGAAGCTAAAACTGGTGACAAAACTTGTGGTGAGGTGGGAGGTACCAGGTAAGCCCATTTTGGAGGTTAATTCCCTTCATCTGAATGGTACAGTCCCAGAAGCAAACTCAGTCAGTCTCAAACTTAGACTCCAAACCCGATACAATCCTCAACCTTGACCCAAGATTCAGTTTCAGCACCTATTCATTGGAGAGTCCGTGTGACATTGGCTACATCCTAATCTTGTACTCTGTTAGTGAGCTCTGGCTGCCACATAAGAAATAGGAGCAGGAGTAGGTCATCCAACCCCTCGAGCCTGCTCTGCCATTCAGTAAGATCATGGCTAATCTGCAGTAGTTCAGTTCCACTTTCCCGCTTTCTCTCCTTAACCCTTAATTTCCTTGTCAATCAAAAACCTATCCACCCTTGACTTAAACATATTCAGTGAGGAAGCCTCTGCCACTTCAACAGGCAGAGAATTCCAAAGATTCACCACCCTCTGAGTGAAGAAATACCTTCTCAACTCTGATCTGAACCGCACCCCCCCCCGCCCTTATTTTGAGGCTGTGCCCTCTAGCCCTGCTATCTTTGCTAAGTGGGAAGAGTCTTTCAACCTCTACCCTTTCCACCCCCTTCGTTATTTTATATGTCTCTGTAAGATCCCCTCTCAGCCTTCTAAACTCCAATGAGTACAAACCTAGCCTATTTAGTCTCTCCTCATCATCCAACGCCCTCATCTCCGGTATCAGCCTAGTGAACCTTCTCTGCACCCCTTCCAAGGCCAATATATCCTTCCTCAAATGCGGCAATGAAAACTGCACAGAGTACTCCAACTGCGGCCTCACCAGTATCCTGTACAGCTGCAAAAGTACCTTCCCTACTTTAATATTCTATCCCCCGAGCTATAAAGGCCAACATTGCATTCGCCTTCTTGATCACCTGCTGCACCTGCATACTGAGTTTTTGCAATTCATGCACAAGGACCCTCAGCTCCTTCTGCACTGTCGCATGCTGTAGCTTTTTGCCATTTAAATAATAATCCTTCCTACCGTTATTCCTACCAAAGTGGATAACCTCACAATATACTCCACTGCAGTATATTGACAAGTGTCAAACACCTCGCCCAATCATTCAACCTATCCAGATCCCTCTGCAGGCTTTCTACACCGTCTACGCAATTTGCTTTTCCACTCATCTTCATGTCATCAGCAAATTTCGTCACCCTGCACTCAGCCCCTTCCTCCAGATCATCTATGTAAATGGTAAATAGTTGAGGCCCCAGCACTGATCCCTGGGGCACTCCACTAGTCACCAGCTGTCAATCAGAATAGCATCCATTCATACCTACTCTCTGCTTCCTATGAGACAACCAATTCTCTATCCAGTCTAATACCCTACCCCCGACTCCCTGCATCCTAACCTCTGCAGCAATCTTTTGTGAGGCACCTTATCAAATGCCTTTTGGAAATCTAAAAAAACACCTACCAGTCCCCCTTTATCTACCACACTAGTCACTTCCTCATAGAACTCCAATAAATTCGTCAAGCACGACTTCCCCTTAATGAGTCCGTGCTGCGTCTCATCAAACCGTTTGTATCCAGGTGCCTTGTTATTTCTGCTTTGACGACAGATTCAAGCATTTTTCTGACTACAGATGTGAAACTAACCGGCCTATAATTCCCTGCCTTCTGTCTGCTACTCTTTTTAAACAGTGGTGTAACATTAGCCTTTTTCCAATCTTCTGGCACTTTCCTGGAGTCCAGCGAATTCTGAAAGGTATCTTGGGTATCCGCTATCATCTCTGCCATTTCCTTGAGAACCCTGGGATGCATTCCATCCGGTCCCAGGGACTTCATCTCCTTCATCATGAGACCCAATAACTAGTGAACCCTCTCCTGCGATGGTATCAGGCAGGACCAACTGTTCAACCTCACTCTCCTATTCAACCCTCACTGAGTTTCTGATTCTATGACTCCATCACAAAGAGGTGCTTCCACCTTTGTCACTTTTGTCCATTTCCATCTCCCCCTCTATTTTGGTCCATCTGTTGCTGAAACCCTTATCCATGTTTTTTGTCACCTGCCGACCTAATGACTCTAATGATCTCTTGGCCGGCATCTCATCCTCAACACTGCCAACTTCACTGATCCAAGTGCTAGCTGCTTATATCCTTATCTGTATCATGTCCAGTTCACCTATCATTTTGCGCTGACTTATCTTCTTTGGCTGTCTTACCTGCAAATCGTAAGTTTAAAATTCCTTCAAGTCCCTTCATGGTCCTACCCCTCAATATCTTAGTAAAGCTTTTTTTGTTTGACACTTGTCAAATTCTAATTGTTTCACATTACATTTGAGAATGTAGTCACCAACATATAGAGTAGCAACAGATTTCAGGACTATATGGATAGACTGAATCATTCTTGGTGTGTGAGTGTTGCTGGCAAGGGCAGTGTTGCTCTTCTCCAATTGCTTGAGAACATGATGCTGAGTTGTCTTCTTGAACTTTTGATTTTTTGATTTATTATTAGTAAACAGTGCAAAAAGCATTGTTTGTTGCGTGCTATACAGACAAAATATACTGTTCATAGAGAAGGAAAGGGAGGAGCACAAACAGTAGTCTTACAGCCATATCGGGGGTCCAGAGAAAGATCAACTTAATGTGAGGTAGGTCCATTCAAAAGTCTGCTGGCAGCTGGGATGAAGCTATTTTTAAGTTAGTTGGTACGTGATCTTAGACTTGTGTATCTGTTTTCCGACAGGAGAAGGTGGAAGAGAGTACGTCTAGCGTGTGTGAGGTCCTTAATTATGCTGGCTCTTTTCTGAGGCAGCAAGACGTGTAGATGGTTTCAATGGATGGGAGGCTGTTTTGAGAGATGGACTGGGCTTCATTCACTACCCTTTGTAGTTTTTTGTGGTCTTGGACAGACCAGGAACTGTACCAAGCTGTGAAACGATCAGAAAGAATGCTTCTGCAGTCCATGAGTCATCCAACAGACCCATGAAGGAGAAGGTTCCCAGAATTTGACTCACTGTTAAAATAGAAAGACATGGTGGGTGAAATTCAAGACAAACAGCTATGAAGTGATACATTTTGAATGTGGAGAGTTATAATACAAATTTAATGGAACAGTTTAAAAGTTGAGAATGCTGTTAAACCATAAGAGATCCTTGGTTTTATTAATGAGGGAGTACAAAAACAAGAAAGTATTTTATGAAACACTGGTTCGGCTTCAGCTAGAATGTTCTGGGCAGAGACTTCTTAGCAAAGACGTGAAAAATTTGAGAGGTTGTCGCAAACAATCGCTGGAATGACATCAGGAATGCAAAACTTTACTTGTGGGAGAGACTGGCAAAACTGGGTCTATTTCTCCTTCAAGCAGAGGTTGAGGATGGTTTGATAAAATCATGAGTAGTTTGATAAAGTAAATAACAAGAACATATTTCTTGTGACACAAATGTTGGTAACCAGAATTCACAAAATTCAGCCAATTAGCAAAAGAATAATTGACCACATGAGAAATGACCTGTAAAATACTACTCTACAGAAGAGCAGGTACAGGCACAATGGACTAAATGGTCTCCTTCTGTGATATTCTAATTTGTGCACGCACTCCCCCGTTCATGGTTGGAGGTGATGCCTTCAGCAGTTTAGCCTTCAACCTCTGGAACTCCTTTTCCTCTTACCTCTATCAATCCAACCCCTCCTTCAAGACTGTTCAGAGAGCTCACTTTTTTGACAAAGTTTGATTTAACTTCTACATCTCCCTCTTTGGCTCAGCATTCAATAATTTTGATAATACCTCTGTGCTGCACCTTTCCATGCTTCCCCCCTCAAGGGTGCAACTTAACAGCAATTTTATATTTACTGGTTAAACAGTACATGACTCGTGGGGCACTGGAAGATTTCCTATACTTCTTTCCAGTAGTGACAGCGGAGATAGTGATTGGTGAGGAGCAGACAAATGGAAAGAGTGTGTATTATTTTTTTTGGAGAGAAGTTTGTGTCAAATGGAAACACTCCTACTTCTGGCCCCTGAGCAGAGCTATAAAGACCTTATGAATCCAGCTGTTCTTGCCCTGATTTTTCTCCTGAGGCCTGAGAAACCAGCAAGCTGTGGTTAAAAATAGCAGTACTGTTAAATTAAAGGTGCAACAATTCCCTAAGAGATTTCAAAGACCAAAGCACATCCTGCAAACATATTGGTCATTTTCCCTTATCCAGGCTCTGATAAAACCAAAAGCAGGTTCAAGACAGGTTTTTGTTCTAGGTTTTCAAATTTTAACCTCTAACCTGAACTAAACTCAAACGGTTATAATGGAATTTAAACCAGTGATGAACCACATGCCAAACAAGATTACATATCATGTCAAGGCTTGACTTGGGGCGGCACAGTGGAGATCACTGCTACCTCACAATGCCAAGGGACCGGGTTCAATTCCAGCCTCGGGTGACTGCCTGTCTGTGTGGAGTTTGCACGTTTTTCCTATGTCTGTGTGGGTTTCCTCCAGGTGCCGCGGTTTTCTCCCACAAGATGTGCAGGTTAGGTGGAATAGCCCTGTAAATTGCCCCTTGGTATCATCCCAAGATGTGCAAGTTAGATGGATTAGCCACAGTTAAATGTGTTGGGTTATGGGGATAGGGTGGAGGAGAGGACCTAGATAAGACACTCTGACAGAGAGTCCATGTAAACCCGATGGGCCAATTGGCCTCTTTCTGATCTGTAGGGATTCTGATTCCATGATTAGAATTTTACACTCTTTTATCCCATTGCCTGTAAGTCTGTCTATATCTCTCTCTCTCTCTCTCTCCACTTCTCCCTCATCTCCACACACTTTCTCAAGTTTTAACAGTACAGGATATCCATGTGATTTATATATACACTGTCATTTGTCCGTCCTCCTCAAAGAGATGGTGAATTTAATTTTTCCTGGATCATTGGGAAAGGTGTGGACAAGCAATTAAAATGAAACAGTATGTCTTGGAAAATGTTGCCAAGTGAAAAAGGAAGTGGAGGAAATATCCCTGGAGGAGCTCTGGCAACAACGGTCAGTGCAGGGCTGGAAGGAGAAGCCCATTGTTGGAACAGTTCTGGTTGCAATCGAATGAGTGGGAGTGGAATCAAACAAAGACGCTACAACTGTGCTGCTTAGCGGAAGAAAAGAGAATAATGAAGTCACGTGTCGAATGCTGTAAGGGAGGTTAAAGAAGATGAGGATGGATAATCTATCATGGTCATATTCACAGAGGGTGTGACTTTGACTACGGCTGTTGTGGAACCCGGCAGGGCCACTAATTTCATTTAAAAAATGAATTTGAAAGAAATGTTCAAGGACTTTGGAGTGGAAGGAAGGTTGGAGATAGGGTGATAATTTGCAAGGACGAGGAAAAAGATTACCTGATCTCTTATGTGATTGCTGCTCTGAAATGTTCCTCATCCTCGTTGCCTGCTGCGTTTGTCTTTTTATAATAATGACTGCTCTTCAAAGATACTTCAGCGTCTGTGAACATTTAAAGGACAAGGAAAATTTTATTTAAATATGAGTCTCTCATTAATTCATTTCTTCATTCCTTTCCTGCCTCCTTCCTACCTTTCCTTCCTTCTTCACTGTGGTGAAATTAGGATCATTTCTTTTGTGGCATCATCACCAGAGCCAGGCGCTCATTTCTTTTTCATCAACCAGCTATCTTGACAAAGTGGAGAATCCTTTCATGTTTAAGAATCTCCTGGAGGGATTCTGTGTGCTCAGTTTGGGGTGTACACTCTCTTCCCAAAGCCACACCACAGGTTTGCTTATGTTTGACAGAACTCGGGGCAGACTAGCAGAAGCAGGACTTGGGGGCTGGAACTCTCCAGCTTGCCCGCAGCTGGAATTCTCCAGTCACGCTGCAGTGAACAGGGTTTTGGTTGAGCGCCAAATTCTCCGTTCTGGCTGACAAGGTGGTGGGGCGCATGGCACCCGAGAATTCCAGCCAGGAACTCCCAAGTATGCAGGGATGGAATACTGATAATGGAAGTGCTAAGGTTAAATTTAAAAGATGGCTTTTCTTCATTCATTGTCAGGGAGAAAAGATTCTCTCTTTAAGTTACCAACGTCAGTTTGAGTCAAGCTCAAAGTTTTAGCCTTATCTGTGGGGAGGCTCCCTTTCAGTACCATTTTCATATGGTTGTTGCAATTGTATGAGGTGTTGGTGAGACCACATCTGGAGTATTGTGTCCAGTTTTGGCCTCCTTATTTGAGGAAGGATTTGGTGGCATTGGAGGCAGTTCAGAGGAGGTTCATTAGATTGATTTTGGGATGAAAGGATTGATGAGGAGAGATTAAACAGTTTGGGCTTATACTCACTGGAGTTTAGAAGGAGGAGAGGGGATCTGATTCAGGTAAATAAAATTTTAAAAGGGATTGATAAGATAAATGCAGACCAAATGTTTCCTCTTCTGGGACAATTTGGAACAAAAGGTCACAGGTATAGATTGAGAGGCAGTAGATTTCAAACCGAGATGAGGAAAAACTACTCACAGGATGGTGAATTTATGGAACTTACTGCCCCAGGGCACGTGGAGTCTGAATCATTAAATGATTTCAAGAAGAAGATGGATAGTATTTCTAATACAAAAATAGGTTAAAGGGATATGGGGAACAGGTGGGGAGATGGATATGAGACCAGGGCGAGATCAGCCATGATCCATTGAATGGAGGAGCAGGCTCGAAGGGCTGAATTACCCACTTCTCCTAATTCCTATGTCAGTATGTAAAGCATGTTGATCCGAGGTCTCAGATTCCAATCTCAGTTTGAAAGTAAGATCCAGCTCAATTTTTGGAAAATGTTTCCCGGATGCCAAGCATGTCTAGCTGGCCATCAAAATCAAGTTTGCTCTGAAAATCAGTTGAGGTGACTGTGTGCAGGAATTTATTTTCCAACTGTATCCTCTTACATATATCCAGTTTACAGGCAGAAAGATGGGGGCTATTCAGACAAAAACTGTCAATGGGCAAATTGGAACTCCAGAAAACACTCTGTTCATTCCCATTAGATTCACCTTATTGAGTGAAACACTTCAGAACCTGTGAGGAAGAAATTTGGCTTCTACCCAAACAGATGATAAGTTAGAAAAGGATTACTGGGATAATTCCCGCAGCTGATATCTAATAGGCTGGACTGATCATTTATTCAACTTTTAATGTGTTGTGTATAAAATAAAACAGCACATTATCTTCAGTTTATGTAACCTCACTATTCTTTAATAGTGGCAATTGCTGCAATGAAAGAATTGGAATGGTCACGAATTTAAAGTATTCCGCTGCTCCATATTATCTGTAGTCTCTATGTTGACAGTGTTGGTCAAGCAAAATCAACTCTGTTTCTTACTTTTGTAAGCTCTGGTATTTTGTGTTACTATTATCATCCAGTGCAAAATGCAACAAGGGTCACTTAATTGTTGAATATTCCATGGTTTTTATTTTAGGGTGGCATGGTGGTACAGTGGTTAGCATTGCTGCCTCACAGCGCCAGGGACCTGAGTTCGATTCCCGGCTTGGGTCACTGTGTGGAGTTTGCACATTCTCACTGTGTCTGTGTAGGTTTCCTCCAGGTGCTCTGATTCCCTCCTACAGTCCGAAAGATATGATGGTCATTGACCACGCTAAATTCTCCCTTAGTGTACCCGAACAGGTGCCAGAGTGTGACAACTAGGGGATTTTCACATTAACTTCATTATAGTGTTAATGTAAGCCTATTTGTGACACTAATAAACTAAGAAAAAATAAAACTATAGTATTTTCTGCACTGGAATCCTAAATGTGGAGAAAGCACTGTGGCTTAAGAACAAATTTACTCATTTCCAGGGCTTAAAGCAATAAATTGATGATGAAGGTTGCAAAGGTGGACAAGGCTGTGTAAGATGCTTGGAGCCATAACTGTGGTAATGCTGTAACATGCTTTCAAGATTGTAATCCATTTTTTCCAAAAGATTAAGGTGGGCTTAAAGTATCAATTCATAAAGCTTATGAGAAAACATCAAACTTTCATCTGTAAAAATCTCCCAATACTTAGAAATCATTCAAATTTGATGTTTTTTTGCAAATGCCAGAATGGATATCATGTTCTCAAGGAAAGATAGGAATCTCCGATATATTGATTCTGCTGTTTCCAATGGACCATATGCAATTTGCAACGTGATGACACGTCCACATTTTATTTAATTGCCTCTAAGAGCTCACTATCACCGGTAAAACTACTCATTGGCACCTATTAAATGTGCACCGTTTCAGTCCATAAGCGTCATTATCTGTTTGTTGGTGATTTATATTTTCATTTTCTTCTATAAATCCTTAAATATCTTATATTGCTGCTGGATGTATTCCATTTATGTATCTTCTGATCAATGCAACCTTTCCATCAGTTATAGCACATTCCGTTTTATGTGACAGATCAATAATTAAGACAAGGAATACTGACTGGGTGTGAGATAAGAACCTTTGGCTGAAGAGGCAGGCATAATAATTAACATTTATAATACCTCAAAAGGATTCAAGCCAAAACATAGCATACCAAGTTCTTTATTTACTGAGGGAAGTCTCTTAGGATATCTGATATCTTTTGTCTGGTTTTCGATGGGACTTGCCATTATCAGTACATGGTGATATTCAGGAGAATAGCTTATCACAATAGTCTCAAGTGTAACCAGAAACTAATGAGCATTTTTATATCTCCAGCACTAAGAGATTTCATACCAGAGTCTTACCCTGGTATCAGTTACAACAAAAAAAGAGAGTAAACATTTGCTTTTGATATTTAATTCTTGAATCCGGCAGCAGCTAATTGGATAACGATTGCTTTTGTACATGGTGTAAATCACACTTTCAGACAAATGCGACACTTTAACATGATGTCAGATGAGGTGGCAACACAAAAGCGTTTCCATGAATACAATGTTCAGCTGATTATGGACCACAAATATTGGCTGAGAGGTTGCTGGCATGAAGCATCTCATGGCATGCCCTGTTTAGAAACATAGAAACAAAGGTATTCGCAGCAAGAGGAGGCCATTCGGCCCTTCATGTTCATCACAGCTGCGCATCAAATTCAGTATTCTGAACCCATAGAAAAAGATTTGTTTGATCTTAATCTTCATCTTGCAGCTGAAAACATACAGGCCCATTTTGAGTTCACTGAGGGCATCTGGAATCTGTGAATGACACGTTCATTTTCTCTTTCACCAGTAAGATTAAAGGATAGAAAAGGAAAGTGAGCACTGTGAAAAGGAGATAAAGTGAATTGCAGTTGAATTAGATACAGAAGGAGAATAAAGAGAGGGAAAGGTTGGATAAGACACAGGGAAGGGATTTTCCAGACCTCTCATCCCAATGGTATGTTCGATGGTGGAGGTGGTTCACCATTGGCTGACAGCATGATCTTCCAGTCCTGCTGATGTTTACAGCATTTTGTGTGGCTCGCCTGTCCTGCCGCCTGGGAACCAACCCATCATAGGGCTTCGCCTTTAGTGAGACTGGAGATCCTGTCAGTGGGAAGGGCTGGAATATTCCACCTTAGGGAGAACAAAAGAGACAGAAACAGTAAGAAAAAAACTATATTTTCAACATTTAAATAAAATCTCTAAATGCGATTTGTTTATTCCTCCATCGGATGCAAGTGTAGCTGGCAAGGTCAGCATTTATTGTCCATCCCTAATTACCCTTGAGAAGGTGGTGAGCTGCTGCCTTCAACTGCAGTCTGTGGTATAGGGTAAACTCACAGTGCTGTTAGAGAGTGGTTCTAGATTTTTACCCAGTAACAGTGAAGGAATAGTGATACATTTCCAAGTCAGGATAATGAAAGGGGAGCTGCAGGTGTAAGCATGATTTCAGGTGGTAGAGGCTCTAGGTTTGGAAGATGCTGTAGAGGAAGTCTTGGTGAGGTTTTGGATGCTGAGTTGCTTCCTGCTATCATTGTGCACTGGCAGTGGAGTGAATGAATGTCCAAATTGTGCATGGACTGCTACCCAAGCGGGCTGCTTTGTCCTGGGTGGAATCAAGTTCCTAGACTGTTTGTGGAACTGCACCCACTCAGACACGTGGAGAATATTCCATCACACTGACTGTTGCCTCACAGATGGCTTTGGGAACAAAAGGTGAGTTGCTTACCACAGAATTATTTCCTATAGCAACATTGGCAAGACTTTCTAGCCTCCCAGCCACGTGTTTGCCGGAAGGTAGCATGCTAGTGACAGGATTCTCTGGTTCCACTCTTTCAATACGATTTCGCTGTGATGTCATCCTATGCTGACATGAAACCCATGAGTGGAGATGCACTGTTGGTGGGACCTGAAAATCCCACTGGTCTGAATGGCTAGACAAGTGGGAGGGCATAGTGGTTAGTGGTGCTGCCTCACAGCGCCAGGGATGACTGTGTGGAGTTTGCATGTTCTCCCCGTGTCTCCGTGGTTTCCTCCAGGTACTCCCACGCTCAAAGATGTGCAGGTTAGGTTAGTTGGACCTGCCAAATTGCCTGTTAATGCCAGGGGGATTGGCAGAGTAAATATGTAGGGTTAATGGGCTGGGACCCAATTGGAATTATTGTTGGTGCTTGCTTGTTGGGCCAAATGGCCTCTTTCTGCACTGTCGAGAGTCTATGAATTCTGACCTTTGGAGAGTTAAGTTTGATCAACATCTTGGGGCTTTCAATGTAGGAATGTTGCTGAACATCAAGTGAAGAGAGTTTCTCTGCTGTTACAGATGGACTTTCCCTGGCAGTTGTGTGATATAAATTTTAATTACCAGTTAGGCCAAGTTTGAATGTCTTCCAGGTCAGGCTGTTTCATTATCTGAGGAGTACGCAAGTGATACTGAACATTGTGTCATCATCAGTGAACATCCCCGATTTTGACTGTGATGGAGGAATGGACAATGGTGAAGCAATTGAAGACAGCTAGACAGAGGACAGCATCCTGAGGAACTCCTGCAGCAATTCCTTGGGCTGAGACCATTAATCTCCAGCAACAGCAGCCATCTTCCTTTGTGCCAGTGGAGAGTTTTTCCCCTGATTTCTATTGACTAGGGTTTTTAAGTATACACCTGCTCAAACGCTGCCTTGATATCAAGGGCAGAAATTGTTACCTCATCTTTTGAAGTCACTTTTTTCTCCATGTAGAGACCCAGATTGCAAGGTGATTTGGAGTGGAGTGGCTCAGAGAGAATGTAAACTGAGCAGGTTATTGGTGAATAAATGCTGCATGTTAGCTGGGTCTGTTCTGATCTATCCCATCTAGCATAGTGATATTGCCATACAACACAGTGGAGGATTCTTCACTGTGAAGATTGGACTTCATCTCCAGAAAATGTGTGCAGTGATCATTCCCAGAAATACTGGACAGAAACCCATCCTTCACAAGTAGATGGCAGGATGTGGTTAAGTAGATTTTTCTCCCTTGTTACCACTTGCCACAGCCCCAGACGTGTCCTCCAGAACTCGACCATTTACTACACCATTCTACAGTGCATTTATATATCATCTTCAGTAATCCTTTGTATGCGGATGCTTTGCTTCTACTCTGAATTGATGGATTCTGAGATTGTTTGTAAGTCTAGTGTGTCATTTACAACTCTGCCACATTAGGTGTGTTGGTAGAGATTGTAGGGTTGTGTAGATGGGTTGTTTCAAGGTTTTCACCCTCCTACACTTGCCTTGATTTTGCTTCTGTGCTTTCCTGATGAAATCTCTTGATGTGTTCAGTGCCTTTCCATTTTGGTCATCCACAAGCCAGGGTCTGTCTGTTGGTGGGGATGTTTGACCTCTTCAGGGATGCCTTGGGAATCTTCCTAATGCATTTCTGCTGTTCTACTGCAATTGAGTTCTGAGCAGAGATAAAAGCAAATTACTGCAGATGCTGGAGTCTGAAACAAATACAGAAAATGCTGGAAAACCTCAGCAGATCTGACAGTCTGTGCGGAGAGAGGACAGATGAAAAGTCACCCAGACTCGAAACATTGACCCCATTGTCTCTCTCCGACGCTGTCGGACCTGCTGAGATTTTCCATTTTGTTTATGTTCAAACAGAGCAGTTGCTTTGGGAGTCGGTGTCAGACATACAAATGATATGTCCCACCCGGCAGAACAGGTTTTGAATGATTAGCATCTCAATGTTGGAAAAACATCACCAGTTTTTCCTCTGAAAACTAGGCATAACCAAATTCCAACTCATTATCTTCCTTAACTTTGCTTTATCCCTGCTTTTGGCCTGAATTTTCCCATCTGCCTTTCTCCAGTGACTGCAGTTTATTTTTGACTGCCTCCCATTTGAATACTAATGTAATTGCTGTGACAGCTGACCCAGACCAGAATAGTCTCATCATTTCATTTCCAATCTCAGTTCAGGAACACATCCAGTTCCACAAATTCATTCCTAAGTAAGAGGTCGCACTTAACAAGATTTGTGCTAGAATTTCAGGAGTTCATAGTCTCTGAATAGATAAATAATTTGGGCTCCAGCTTAGGTTAACTTTGATGCTGTAAAAACCAACACACGTTTTTCAGTATTCATACAGGACTATGCTTTGGCAGCTCTATTTTGATGGAAGGCTTTGTTATCATTTCTTTGTGTTTTGAATCTATACTTGGCAGTGTTATGGAAGATTGCTGACATCTTTGGGATGCTCTTCTGATGTTTGAAAACTGAACACTTGACCAGAAGTTCAATGATATTCTGACCTTATCAAAGAAGAAGACACAGTTTTACTTCAAAACTGAGATTGTGCCTGTCAAAAGCTCTAGTAACAGCCAGTTAGACATATGCCATCTCCCTGCCTTAATAGCTAATAAAACAGCGAGATCTGTGAAGACTTGACAAGACTGTTCCCAAAGTAAGGTTGTTCCCTCACAGCCAGCAAAGCACACAGAGACTTCTGAGAAATTTCTCTGCTATCTTTCAAGCCATCTTGCAGAATTTAACAACAAAACACCAGTGATCTAGTTGAGGAATGGAAAATTTCTTTTACAGGCCAAGCACCCATACTCCTCCTCCGCTATCTGAGCACCCAGCCAAGTATGTAGCAGTCTCCATGAACACCAGGGTATGTTCATGAAAGATCACTCGTCCAATACTTTTCAGTTACTTGACCAAAATCACCCATAATCACACAGGTAGTAGTAGAATAAAAGGTGAGACTTGTGTTTATAAAATCACCATCATCATGCATGCTGAGCCATAAAAATAAAACTTATTTTCTTGAGTTTATAATCAAGTGGTTCAACTTTTTCTCAGCTCCTTAGAGAGGCCAATCATGTCATCTATTTAAAAATTGTGAAAGAGAAAGCTATTTCTGAATCTGAATATAAGTAAATCTAGTTGCCCAGAACTGTCAATTGTCTCCTTTCCTAAATTAACTATGGAATTGTTTGCTTTATAAGTGTTCTAATGTAAACCTTGTAATTCTATTAAAACTAGTTGTTTTCAAAACATGTGTAGTCATGGGTGCGGCACAGTGGTTAGTATTACTTTCAGCCTCTGGCACCTGGGTTCAAATCTCATTGAGTCACTGTGCAGAGTCTGCATGTTCCCTCTGTGTCTGTGTGGGTTTCCTCCGGGTGCTCCGGTTTCCTCGCACAGACCACAGATATGCAGGTTAGGTGGATTGATTGTGCTAAATTCTCCCTCAGTGTACCTGAGCAGGCGACTAAGGGATTTTCACAGTAGTTACTTCATTGCAGTGTTCATGTAAGCCTACTTGTTACACTAACACATAAACTAGTCCCAAGATGGTCGGAAATAAAACTCATTGTCAAAATAATGGTGAGCTCATGGTTATTATTAGGCATAAACAATGTAGCAAATTGTACTGAGGAAGAGATGCTACCTAAGTTGCAAAACGACTGTTGCAAAAACAGGAATTCACCATCAGTTTCACTTTGGTTGTCAGGATTTGGTGAATTTGTGCCATAAGCATGAATGAATCCATCCTAGATATTGAGGGCTGGTACATCATCTCTGATAAATTAGTGGTATAATAAACAGATCAGATGTGGAACTTGACCTTGGAGGCCCAGCAAGGAAAGAATGAAACTGTGGACTAACATATAACAATTCCTTGGGATTTTTTAAATCTCACAGAATCTTTACAGTGCAGATGGAGATCATTGAATCTATCCATCAGCTCTCTGAAAGAGCATTCTACTGAAGTCTACCACATCTGCCTTATCCTAGTAACCTTGCACATTCTCTTTTTACAGATAGCAATCCAATTCTGTTTTGAATACCTCAATTGAACCTGCTTCTACCATCCTCTCAGGAAGTTTGTTCTAGATTCCAACCACGCTCTGGGTGAAAAAACTATTCTCCACAGCAGTTTTATTTCTTTTACCAATTATTTCGACTCTATGCCCTCTAGTTCTTGATATTTTCTTAACCATTTACCCTGTCCATACCTGTCAGGTTATTGAGTACCTCCATCAATTCTCCTCTTCACATTCCATTTTCCATGGAAAACAGTCCCACTCTCTCTGATAGCTCCAGTTTTTTATCTCTGATATTATTCTTGTGAATCTTCACTGTATTCTCCCCGATGTCTTCACATCTTTCACATTGATCTTTGACATCAACACAACACTAGTTCTTGATATTTTCTTAACCATTTACCCTGTCCATACCTGTCAGGTTATTGAGTACCTCCATCAATTCTCCTCTTCACATTCCATTTTCCATGGAAAACAGTCCCACTCTCTCTGATAGCTCCAGTTTTTTATCTCTGATATTATTCTTGTGAATCTTCACTGTATTCTCCCCGATGTCTTCACATCTTTCAAATATGGCACCCAGAACTGGATGCAGTGCTCTAGGAGGACTAACTAGTGTCTTATAAAAATATCAACATGGCTTCTTACTGTTGTACTCCATGCCCCTATTATTAAAGTCTAACATGTTATATGATTTAACTGCTCTCTCAACATGCCCTACCACCTTCAAACACTTACGTAATATACATGGAGATTCCAATATCTTCTTCAGAGTTTCTTCCTTTATATTGTCACTTCATATTTTTCCTGACGACAGGAATCACCTCAGTCTTCTCTGCATTGAATTTCATCTGCCATTTGTCTGCCCAATCCACAATATGACTGTCCTTTTGAAGTTCAAAACTATCTCTTCACAATTGACAATGTTTGTATCATCTGCAAATTTTGAAATTATGCCCTGAGCAACACAATCTGGGTTATTAATATATATCAGGAAGACCAAGATTTCCAACCCTGATCCCTGGAGAACACCATGACAAATCTTCCTCCAACATATGTACATATGGTTTGATCATACTTGACTGCCAACGTAGATTACAAGTTAGTTATTGTACTTTAAGAGACTATCATTTCTGTCTTTTGCTTTCCCAGCTTAGGTAAGTCCCAGAAACTCTCATTGAATATAAAGTTGTGCTCAGCAGATGGTCTGCTGTCACTCGGTAATGAGCTGTGTTGCTGAGCTTACGGTGATGTCATATAATTTGCTGATTTACTTGTGAAACAAATGATGTCACAAGTGTGTGATCTTCCTGAACCTGCTGGGCTGGGGCAGGTTACCAGAGACCGTCACAAAAAAAATACAACTTCCATACTTCTGTCCCATGTGGCAGTCGGCTTGCTTTGAAATTGGATGTGCTTTATTTGTAGGTGAAATCAATGCTCCTTTGTTAGTTTATTTAAAAATTCAGTGATCCGTTATTTGCGTTTCTGGATTCTCTGGAAACAGCACTGAATTGATTCCATCCATTTAGCATTGCCAAAATATCTTTTTTTTTTTGAATGGTGTGTATCTGTTTTTCCATTGATTGAAGCACATAGGATTAAAAGGGCACTGGCTGCATGATCCAATATTAACTGAGACAGAAATCAGTGGGTCGTGGTGAAAGGTTGTTTTTCAGATTTACATTCAGAGCCTCAGGTATTGGTATTGGGATAACTGTTACTTTTGATTTATGTCAGGGACCTGGACTTGCATTTGAAGAGCAGAAACTCAAAAGTTTTGCAGATGAGACAAGCTTGGTAATATAGTAAATGGTGAGGAGGACAGTAGCTGACATCAGGAATGATAAAATGGGTGGATTATACAGAAAATCATCAGGAGCAATATTCATTGGTTGCAAAAACATTGCAAGTCCATACCTATGTGTCCTGTGATGGGTTATTTATTAAAGAATGCCTCGTGGATCACCCAGCCAGTAGTGCTGTCTGTTATTGGAAAATCAACATAGTTCTGTGGAGCAATGCCACTTGAGCAAATTTCTCACTCACACCACCTTACTGGACAGAGGGAGACTATTTCACCTGCCTTGTCTGTGTAGACTCTTTAAAAGAGCAGTCATGCTTAATACCATAACCCTGCCTTTTGTCCATAATGCTCTAAGTTCCCTTTTAAAATTATTTATGGATTTAGCTTCTTTCACCTTCGCAGGTCAAACATTTTGGATGTGTAGCAAATCGAAGCAGAGTGTTCATCCTGCCTCCAGAAGGGAGGTTTAAACTGTGTTGTCTCAGATTCCCTCTTTTCAATTTCATGAAACACACCTAAACCCCTCCTTGCCTTATTGGCCAGCCTGCCTTTGGACCGTTTAATACTTGTTGGCCATAATAAGGAGAAGACCGGTCTCTAAATGCCTGCCGTATCCATATAACTAGGGTTGGCCAACAGCTTGATATGGCTCCTGCAAGAAACTACTTAAGACTGTGAACGTAGCTTAGTCCATCATACAAACCAGCCTCCCAACCATAGACTCCATCTATACTTATTACTGCCTCAGAAAAGCAGCCAGTGTAATCAAGGATCCCACCACCCTGGACCTATTATCTTCCACCATCTTCTGTCAGAAAAAAAGTACACGAGTCTGAGGTCAAATACCAACTGACTCGAGAACAGCTTCTTCCCTGCTGCCATCAGACTTTTGAATGGACTTAGCTCGTATATTTTGGTTCTGTCTTCACAAAAGAGGATACAAATCAGATGCCAGAAATGTTGGAGAATGCAAGATTTAGTGAGCAGGAAGAACTGAGGGAGATCAGTATTAGTAGAGAAATGGCACTGGGAAAATTGATTGGATTGAAGGTGGATAAATCCCCAAGGCCTGATAATCTACATCCCAGAATATTTAAGGAAATGGCTCTAGAAAGAGTGGATACATTGGTGGTCATCTTCCACAATTCTATAAATTCTGAAACAGTTCCTGCAGATTGGAGGGTAACTAATATCACTCCAATATTCAAAAAGGGAGGTAGAGAGAAAACAGGGAATTATAGACCACTAAGCCTAAGGTCGGTACTGGGGAAAATTCCTAAATCCATTATCAAGAACTTTATAGCAGAGCATTTAGAAAGCAGTGGTAGGATCAGACAGAGCCAGCACAAATTTTTGAAGGGAAAATCATGCTTAATAAATCTGTTGGAATTCTTTGAAGATGTAACTAGTAGAGTTGACAAGGGGTTCCAGTCAATTGAGTATATTTGGATTTGAAAAAGTGTTTGACAAAGTCCCCGCACAAGAGAATATCGTACAAGATTAAAGCGCCTTGAATTGGAGGAACGTATATTCAGATGGATAGAAAACTGGTTGGCAGAGAGGAAATAAAGAATAGGAATTAATTGGTGCTTTTCAAATTGGCAGGTCATAACTACTGGGGTGCCACGGGGATCGGTGCTGGGATCCCAGCTATCCACAACATATACTAATAATTTGGATGAGGGACAAAAATGTAACATCTCAAAGTTTGCAGATGATACCAAGTTGGGTGGGAGAGTGAACTACGATGAGGATACAGACATTCTTCAGAATGATCTGGACAGTTGGGTGAGTGTGTTCATCAATGGCAGATGCAGTATAATTTGGATAAATGTCAGGTTATTAACTTTGGAAGCAAAAACAAGGCAGCAGATTACTACCTGAATGGCTGTAAATTAGAACAGGGTAGTGTGCAGCAGGACCTAGGTGTCCTTATGCACCAGTCACTGAAGATAAGCATGCAATGCAACAGGCAGTAAAGAAGGAAAATGACATGTTGGCTTCATTGTGAGAGATTTTGAGTACAGGAACAGGGATGTGTTGTAATTATACGGGGTCTTGGTGAGGCCAGACCTAGAGTCGTGTATTCAGTTTTGGTCTCCTTTTCAGAGGCAGGATGTTCTTTCTCTTGAGGGAGTGCAGGGAAGGTTCAATCTATTATTGGCAGATCCGGACTTTTTGATTATTGGCAATTTGGGAATTAGCCACACCCACAGCCATGAATTAATCCTTGAAGGATTGACTTTAATCTTCCAGTCTTTGAATCAATCCATGGCCTCTCTCTTTTTAAATCCCTCCACATACTCTTGTCTCAACTCTTTCTTCAGACTATATATTTTCTATCCACTTTGCTGTTGCACAATCCAACAATTTTTTTCAAATTCTCTTGCTTCTTCTCTTTCCTTCTCAAAGAATAACGGAATGTTTCTGCACAAAAACCTCAGAATAATATTTTTCTCTATGAGCTGCAATTTGCTTGCTCCCATCCTTCAACATTTGCCTTTTTCAAGCAAGTAATTTTGTAAATATTTATGGATTATGCTTCAATGATATGGATTTTAGCAAAGAATTTCACATTTTAACCTCAAACTCAAAAGAATGTTTCTTGTCTCCTCATTAATTGGAAGTCAAGTGGATAGTGGTAAAGAATAACTACGAAGTGTTTTCATGTTGAGAAATATTTTTATTTCATTAAACTTGTTTTACTGTCATTTTGTATACAATCTGCTTAGCTCCATGTCCAATGTAATTGAGATGAATCCACATGATAAAATTGTAAGCAGCTCCCACTTTAAAACATCATAGATCTTTCAGTTACTAGAAAGGATTCTTGGCAGAAAACATAGAGCAGTGGAACTTGTAATAAAGCTGATTTTGGAATCAAATGACGTGAAACAATCCATGAAAGTTCAGAATAGCACTCCATAATTTCCAGCACAGTCAGACTCAATCTTGAGTTGAGAAGGAGGCAGGGAGTGATGGAGGATGAAGCATCTTATCCACTTGGCAATCTCCTGCAATAGACTGTGGCATTGTACTGGAGATCACAGTAGCCTCCCTCATTGCAGCCAGTGTTCCCTCCGTTGATCAGGCTTTGCTGAAAGCACACTGAGGGTGCCAGGTTGGCAAAGTTTGAAAAATTATAAACGACAGGAATTTGTTTGTTAATTATATTCAGGAATAGCTAATTTGTTGAGATCTTATTAAAGGTTGTTAATATTTAAAGAGAAACCAAACCTCTTGTTTTAACCAATAAAAGAAAAGAAACTTGAATGTTCTGAAAGACTAAAACCCAAGAAGTAGTATTAACTTAGCAGTATGGTTTATAATGATGTATGCTATGTACTAAGGTTTGCTTCTTTCTTTGCCAATAATCCTCTTATAAGACACACAAATTTTAAGGTTATTGACTTCTGTTATGACCCCATAAGACATAGGAGCAGAATTTGGCCACTCAGCCCATCGACTTTGCTTTGCCATTTAATTATGACTGATATTTGTCTCATCTCCATTTTCCTTTCTTTTCCCCATAACCCCTGATGCCCTTATTAATCAAGAACCTATATATCTCTATCTTAAAGACACTTAATGAGCTGGCCTCCACAGCCTTCTGCGGCAAAGGGTCCACAGATTCACCACTCTATTCATGAAGAAATTCTTTCTCATCTCTGTTTTAAAGGATTGTCTCTTTAGTTTGAGGTTGTGCCTTCTGGTTCCAGTTTTTCTAGAATGAAAATATCCTCTCCATGTCTACTTTATCCATGCCTCGCAGTATCCTGTAAATTTCAATAAGATCACTCCTCATCCTTCTAAACTCCAATGAGTATAGACCCAGAGTCTTCAACCGTTCCTCATATGACAAGCTCTTCATTCCAACTGATGTTACTGCTGGACAGTCCGGTCCCAGAATGGAATCTTGACTCAACAGATCAAAATTGTTATTTTTTTTTGTTTAGAGATGTGGATGAGTAGAGTTATAATGACAAAGGGTCATCAAGACTCTCAAAGTAGGCTCTATTCTTTCTCAGTAAGAAGTCTTACAATACAGGCTTAAAGTCCGACAAGTTTATTTGCTAGTAAAAGCCACTAGCTTTTGGAACGCTGCTCCTTAGTCAGGTGAATAGGAGTTCTGTTCACAAACAGGGCATGCAAAGACACAAATTCAATTTACAAAATAATGGTTGGGATGCAAGTCTTTACAGGTAATCAAGTCTTAAAGGTACAGACAATATGAGTGGAGAGAGCGTTAACCACAAGTTAAAGAGATGTGTATTGTTTCCCGACAGGACAGTTAGTGAGATTTTGCAAGCTTGGGCAAGGCGTGAAGGTTACAGATAATATAACGTGAACCCAAGATCCCGGTTGGGGCCGTCCTCATGTGTGCAGAACTTGGCTATCAGTCTCTGTTCAGTGACTCTGCATTGTCATGTGTTGTAAAGACCGCTTTAGAGAACGTTTATCCAAAGGTCAGATGCCAAATGCCCGTGACCACTGAAGTGTTCCCCAACAGGAAGGGAACACTCTTGCCTGGTAACTGTTGAGCGGTGTCCATTCGTCCATTGTCATATCATCTGCATGGTCTCCCGAATGTACCATTCCTTAGGACATCCTTTCCTGCAGCATTGGCTGAGTTGCAAGAGTATGTACCATGTATCTGGTGGATGGTATCATGTGAGATGATGGCATCTGTATTGATGATCTGGCATGTCTTGCAGAGGTTGCTGTGGCAAGATTGTGTGTGACGTGGTCACTATTTTCCGGAAGGTTGTGGACAGTGGTCTGTTTGAGGTTGTGCAATTGTTTGAAGGCAAGAAGTAGGGGCGTGGGGATGGCCTTGGCAAGATGTTCGTCTTCATCAATAACATGTTAAAGGTTCTGGAAAAGATGCAGTAGTTTCTCTGCTCCGGAGATGTATTGGACAATAAAGGGTACTCTGTCTGCCGGACCTCACGTTTGTCTTCTGAGGAGGTCAGTGTGATTTTTTTTCATGTGGCGTATCGGAACTGTCAATCGATGAATCGAGAACCATATCCTGTTCTTATGAGGGCATCTTTGAATGTCTGGAGGTGTCTGTTGTGATCCTCCTCATCTGAGCAGATCCTGTGTATACAGAGGGTTTGTCTGTAGGGGATGGCTTTTTCAAGTGCTTAGGGTGGAAGCTGGAGAAGTGGAGCATCGTGAGGTTGTCCATGGGCTTGCGGTATGGTGAAGTGCTGAGGTGACCATCCTTAATGGAGATGCGTGTGTCCAAGAATGCAGTCTATTCTGGAGAGTAGTCTGATGTTGGGATGGAACATGACGATGTTATCATATAGTTCAGTGATTGTTCACCAGGAGTCCAAATGAAGAAAATGTCATCAATGTATCTAGTATATAGCATCAGTTGAAGGCCCTGTGCAGTGGAGAAGTCTTGTTTGAACCTGTGCATGAAGACGTTGGCATACTGAGGTGTGGATTTGGTTCCTGTGGCTGTTCCATGTATCTGGATAAAGAACTGGTTGTTGAAGGTGAAGACATTGTGGTCTAGGATGAAGCAGATGAATTGTAAAATTACATCTAGAGACTGGCAGTTGTCGGCGTTGAATACTGAGGCAGTTGCAAGCAGTCCATCATTGTGTGAGATGCTGGTGTAGAGTGCCGAGACATTCATTGTGACGAGGAGTGCTCCTGGTTCAACTGCTCCGTGTGTGCTGAGTTTCTATAGGAAGTCCGGAATAAAAGAACCCCCAGCTTTTGTCACAACACTACAAACTTCCTAAAAATATCAAGCTTGTGGGTGACCTGATTCCAGACTGAACTCAAAATGCTTCTGCTGTTCAGTGTGAGCCTCTAGTTGCTAAGCAACAGCTTAGTTTTTTAACCTTTGTAATTGCTTTCATGCCATAAAGTTTAAGGTGAAATTAAAACTCTCAGACTTACAGGCACTGTTATGAAGCTAAATTGAAATTTTAACCTTTCCTTGGTACACAAGTATGGAAAAAAATTAAGTTTAAAATTAAACTTGTATCTTATTTCTAATACCCACAATACAAATATAAATGTACTTCCCAACACTTCTGTCAGAGCCACAGTCCTCTGGTGAATTCTCTTTCTCTCCAGTTATTCTCAGGGATAATATTTTCATTTACTGTCTCTCAAAAGGTTTTCTCAGAACCTTGTTCCGGTTCCTTTTCCAATCCTTCCCAGCTAATATGCTTGTTTCATCCTTTGGCACAAAGCTCTGTGAGGACCACTATAGAATTTCCCATTAGTTTCAGACTAGAAGATTTTCTAATAAGTGTTCTCTCAGAATATTCAAACTCATTATTAAACCTCACCTGCATTTCATGTGATTAATGATGTTTAGATGTTTCCCCTGATTTCCTGAGTACAGTCTAGTTCTGTCAGTGTGGTTTGCAACTCACAAGATCCACATTGCAACACACTCAACTGAGATACCCAGATAGATTGAAACCAGTGAGGCTTCTTAAGCTCCATCCACTTCCATAATAACGCATCATTCTTGAAAATGCTCTAATTATTCCTCACTTAAAATTTTTTTTGATCTGATGAAATAAATGGATTTTACAGGGTTCAATAAATGTTTTTCAACTACTAAAATTTTAACTCTCTGGACAGTCATTCCTGCAATCTCTAACTCTTTAGCTAAGTAAGCTCACATAGCTCCATTGCTTTCCTGAAAAAAAAACAGGGTCACCTTTTGAACTGTCATTTCTTGTGGTCTTCTAGCAATCTCCGAAGCCCAGCATTTAAATGAGCTTACTTTCACAACTTCAATCTTCCCAGAAGCAGAGTTTACTCTAAAATATTAACATGAACCATGCACCTCAGATTCAAACAGCTGGAATTTATTCAGTGGAGAGGAAAACAGGATTTTTGGAAAATAATTTCATCTAAGCTTTTCAAAAAAGGTGGAGGTTTGCAGAAATAACTGGTTATATCAAAAATTGCCATGGAAATAGAAAGCAGAATGTAGTAATAAGCAAATTCATCTGTAGCAAAGTGAGGAGTACAATTCAGCAAGGCTGTTTAATGTGTTTATTATTGCTGCCTTATTTATAAGTCATCCTAATGATAAATAATATAGATGGAGGGTGCTTGTGTAATATTGTAGTGTTTGTTCATGACGTTAATTAATGTGGAGATAGAGGAGACTGATTGCATTCATTGCAACTTGAGTAAAGAAGTGGATTATATACAGAATTAGAAACAGCTTGTAATATAGATAAACGTAACTGCTAAAAGTGATTGGATTTCCTTTGTAAAGGTAAAGAAGGAAAGAGACGAAGCATCATCCACTGTAGAGGCAGCCATTGCTGACAGTGATACAGTGGTGGGGATATTTTCTGTGGGCTGCAGAGTACCAAATCCAGGGTGTACCTCCAGCCTGAGCTCACAAAGAGGACCCCAGATTTAATTGGTGATCTCCCTATATGTTCGCGAGACCCCGTCCATTTCTCTGCTCTGCTCTCTCTCTCCTCCCCTCTACTCCCATCCCTCCTCCGCTGCATCCCTTCCCTCCACCCACATCCCTTCCTTTCTCCCCATCCGTCCCCTCATTCCTCCTCTTTCTCCTCTCTCCCCCTATCTCCCTCTGTCCCCCTCATTCCCCTCCCCCCTTCCCCCTCTCCCTCCCCGCAATCCTCCTGCCCACCTGTCCCCTGTCAGCGGTGGTAATAAGTGGCCTTTAATTGGCAGACTAAGTGGTTTCCTTAGTGGGAGAGCTATCTATTACTTTTCTGCTCATCTATACAATTGAACATTCTCAACACTTCAAAAATTCCCTCCCCTTTATGCTGCTATCCTTATCCCTTCACTCTTACCCCCTCACCCACCATCCATTTTATCAACAGAACTCACAAAACCTATTATGACAGTTTGAAGTGGTTGAATAGCCCCAAAAACCTCTGTTAACCGTCTCTTGAAGCAGCTGTACAAATAGTGTGAAGCACTTATAAAACCATACAGCATAAAACATAGAACAATACAGCACAAACAGGCCCTTCGTCTCACGAGTTGCGCCGATCACATCTACCAATCCACAGACCTATCTATAACCCCCTATACTATTCTTTTCCATATACTCATCCAGAAGTCTCTCAAAAGACCCCAGTGAGTTTGCCTCAACAACCTCCGACGGCAGTCGGTTCCATTCACTCACCACCCTCTGAGTGAAAAACCTACCCCTGACATCTCCTTTGTATTTGCTTCCCTGCACCTTAAATCTGTGTCCTCTCGTAGTGACCATTTCAGCTCGGGGAAATAGTCTCTGAGAGTCCACCCTATCTATCCCTCTCAACATTTTATAAACCTCTATTAGGTCGCCTCTCAACCTACGTCTCTCCAGTGAGAAGAGTCCCAGCTCCCTCAACCTATCTTCATAAGGCCTGCCTCCCAATCCAGGCAGCATCCTTGTAAATCTCCTCTGAACCCTCTCAATAGCCTCTACATCCTTCCTATAATGGGGCGACCAGAACTGCGCACAATACTCCAACTGGGGTCTGACAAGAGTCTTATAGAGCTGCATCATTACCTCCTGACTCCTAAACTCTATTCCTCGATTAATAAAGGCCAGTACACCGTACGCCTTCTTGACCACTTCCTCCACCTGCGAGGCCGATTTAAGAGTCCTATGGACCCGGACCCCGAGATCCTTCTGCTCTACAACACAGCTAAGACTCCTACCCCTTATATTGTACTCCTTCATCCCATTATTCCTGCCAAAATGGACCACTACACATTTATCTGCGTTGAAGTCCATCTGCCACTTCTCCGCCCAGTCTTGCATCCTGTCTGTGTCCCGCTGCAACTTTTGGCATCCCTCCAGACCATCCACAACACCACTGACCTTTGTATCGTCAGCGAACTTGCTAACCCATCCCTCCACTTCCTCATCCAGGTCATTTATGAAAATGACAAACAGCAGGGGTCCCAGAACAGATCCCTGGGGCACTCCACTGGTTACCGACCTCCATGCAGAACAAGACCCATCCACAACCACTCTCTGCCTTCTGCCGGCAAGCCAGTTCTGGATCCACGAGGCCAAAGCTCCTTGGATCCCATGCCCTCTCACCTTCTCCAGAAGCCTTGCATGGGGGACCTTATCAAACGCCTTACTAAAATCCATGTATACTACGTCCACCGCCCTTCCTTCGTCAATGTGTTCAGTCACATTTTCAAAGAAATCAACTAGGCTCGTAAGGCATGACCTGCCCTTGACAAAACCATGCTGACTATTTCTAATCAGTCCAAACTTCTCCAAATGTTCATATATCTTATCCCTCAGAAGCCTCTCCATCAGCTTACCAACCACTGAAGTCAAACTCACCAGTCGGTAATTTCCTGGACTATCCCTGTTTCCTTTCTTAAAGATAGGAACCACATCCGCAATCCTCCGGAACCTCTCCCGTTTCCATGGACAATGCAAAGATCATTGCCAGGGGCTCTGCAACCACTTCCCTCCCCTCCCACAATAACCTGGGGTACATCCCATCCAGTCCCGGTGACTTGTCTATCTTGGATTTCAACTGAGAGCCAATAAAACTCCATAAGTAAACAAACAGACTTGAGAATATATTAAAGTAATGGAAAAATATTGGTTATCTTGCTGGACTGGGGGATGGTGGTGATTAGCTTAGTTGGCCACCAGTTGATATAGAATAGTGCCAATAATGTGGGTTTGATTCCTGCTGCAGCTGAGATAGATTTAGGACCCACCTCAACCCCTGTCCCAGAGAGAAAAGGGCAAACTACCACTGATACAAACTGCCAAGAAAAATGGCTTCAGCTGAAGCACAGGCAGACATTGGGCAGAGCACAGATAAAATTGAATGGAATCAGACAGGTTACCCTTTCAATAGTAGAGCAACTTGTTTAACACCTGTAAAGGTTTGTGCAGAGTTACAATGTTGACCCTTGACAGTCTGCAAGTTACAGAAGTACCAACTTGGTAAACACGTTATTTAAGGACCAGTTTAGATGTTCCAATCACAGCACTGTCATAGGTTTGCAACTCACCTTACTGAACACATGGTACAAGATTTAACAGTGAACTGTAAAGGAGGCAAAGCCACTTCACTGACCTTTTCAAACTCGATTTGCCTTCAATCTACGGTTCACATTTCCATATAGTCTGTGTAAATCCTGGAAGTCTCCATGAAAATTAAAACCAATTACCTGGGAAGGCTCTCCATGAGCTGTCACTGGTCTTCTTCATGGGAAGGATTGGATTCTGAGCCCTGCTCCCACTCCAGCCTTCATACTGATGACCAGAGGCAGGAATTTCAGCTGCTCTCCTTGATGGTAATTTGATTTTCATTCTCTACTTCATTTGGTCCCAGTTGGAACCATGAAAATCCAGTGCCTGGACTCATCGTCGAGTTTACAATTTCAAATCAACCTCGACTTCCATTTTTCACACAGCGGTTTTTGGAAATAATTTGTTTATTGCCATTTATCCTCCCCCTGTGTCTGTCTTGTGTTTCTTTATTTGTCCCAATACCCACTATTTAACTTTGTCAGTTAATCTCTCCTGGCTTTGACCTTGTCATTGTTGTTTCCCTTGTCATTTCTCTTATTAGGATTCTGGAGCAGAGCCCCAAGTTACATTAAGATGCCAGACTAAACCCCAACAATTTTCTATTTTGGCCTAAATGTGAGAATAGGATGTTTCACTCCAGGACAAACGAGGGATCTTTCATAGCAAAACAGGATTTAATTTTATTTAATAAGACTAATAATTATAACACTAACAAATGAAGCAGCTTACCCATTAACAGTTAAACAATATCTTTTAAAAAAAGAAACAACTTTGAAGTCTGGATCATGATTGTTCCCATTCCAAATAAGCAACATTCCTTTTACAGACTTGAAATGCAACCTTAAAAAGTTAACAATCATAAATATACCTTATGATACAAAATATATCAGTAGACAGTCTTCTCACTTTCAAAGAGAAAAATTAATTTCAGAGCAGCTTATGGAAGCCTCTGTCTTCAAACCATTCACAGCTCAAACTGCAACTCCAAACTGCAAAAGCTTCTTCTCTCTGCTACAGACCCAGCTCTGCCCATTAATCACATCATCACATGACCCTGTTAATCAACTTCCCAAATAAACTTTTGAGTAACCACAAGTCCGTTAGTTCTATCAAAGTAATAAATTCCTAACTGAAAGGAGTAATTATCCTACTTTTGCAACATCTGAGCTAAATGTTTTCTAGAAATACTGACTGCCTGTGGGACAAAGCTGAATTTTAAACATTCCCCTTACATAATTTTTTTATGTATCAATAATATTACTACCATTACACCCTGCTTTTTGTCCTTGCTTAACCTGTTTCATCAGAGCTGAAAGATATTAGTGATGTATGACCATCAATCTGAAACACAGATAAATTTTCCAATCCTGTCCACAGTGGGAATTATCAATGAACAATCTAATGGACTACTAAAAATGTTCTGTTTGCTTCGAGCAGGACTGTCTGGCTCCTGAGCAGAACTGGAAAAGTCTGCCCATTAACTATCCCTTCACAAATGCTGAGTATTTGCAAATGTTTCTGTTTTTTAACCATGCTATTGGATCATTACCTCAGACAGATAATTTTATCAGGAGGAAAAGACAGTTTACACTGCTCTGCTTTCATGATGTTCTTTTTTTTGTACAAGTTCATGTCCATCAGATCATTCAGACCATTGACTGCGCCAGTTTACTGTGGGGGTGGATTTTAAATTCAAAGGTGGTGTTCTGATGGGGATATCACTCTGATGAGTTGACCTAAGTAGGAGACTGCAGTGGTTTTAAAACCGACAGGCTTCATTTAAATGTCACAGGTTCATTTCCCATCAGGAACGGGTCCAAAGTGCAGAATGTTTGTAGCTTCCAGAAAGTCAGGCAGTCCTTGATCTTCAGATGACTTCCAGGGCCATATAGAGATCATTCAATTTACACCTCAATTCATAGTAATGGAATGGATAATTGGATAGTTTCTACAGAAGGCAACTGATGCACAACATCAGTTCTGCACCCAGGTGGCAAGTTGAAAGCCTTAACCCCTGGGGTATTTGGTCTTTTTTTAATCCAACTATTTTGTGCAACAATTAAGCACAATATAATCATGTCAGCAATTTAGGCCACCATTGTGTGATGACAGAATCCATTTGACATAAACTTTCATGTCCTAAAAATTATTGGTGTACAAAATATAGCAAATGACACTGTTATTGCAGCTTAGAATAGCGATGTGAAGTGAAATAGCTCCACTGGAATACGGTTTGAACTTTTCATTATAAAAGGAGAGTGGATGCAGTACTCTCAAATGACTTGCCAATTCTATATTAGGCAGTTCTTTTCTTAGACAGTTCTTCAAGGCTGTTTTTATTGATTTGCGGCAGAATTTGAAGATATAAAATACTGAAAAGCCAGTTTTCTTCATTTAAGTTAGAAACGATTCTGAAACTAAAGCTTAACTCGGGGGTACACAGCTTGCACTTCTCTTCAGTTAGTCGAATCAAGCCCTATAAAATTTAATACGTGGCCCTTGTTCTCAGCAGTCATCTATTTTGATGAAGTATAAAACTGTGAGTGGGACAGTGCGACAACGGTTAGCACTGCTGTCTCACAGCGGCAAAGACCTGGACTCAATTCCCGCTTGGGTCACTGTCTGTGTGGAGTCTGCATGTTCTCCCCATGTCTCTGTGGGTTTTCTCCCACAGTCCAAAAGACGTGCTGGTCAGGTTCATTGCCTCACTAAGTTCTCTTGCCATACCTGAACAGGCGCTGGAGTGTGGCAATGAGAGGAATTTCACAGTAATTTTATTGCAGTGTTAATGTAAGCCTACCTGTGACAGTAAATTTTTTTAAAAATTGGATCTTGTGCTCCAGCGTTGTGTAACCTTTTTTGCCTGAGGGGTACGTTTCAATTTTTTCTCACTCAAGAAGCCGATGAGCAAATTTCAGATGGAGAAGGTTTGCAGAACATTAAACTTGAACTTCAGAATTAACCAATGTCAAAACAATGAATTGATAATTTAAAAAAAAGAGTAAATTAATAAAAATGACCATTAGAAAATGCCAAGCAGTAAAGCTTAAAAGAAGCAGAGCTGAAAAGACAGAGGCTAGGCACCAAGTCCTGGTCACCAGGTAAGGGTGGGAATAGGGGAGGGGTTAAGCTAAGGAGTCAGTCGCACTTAAATACACAGACTGCTGTTGCACCACACACCACCACCCCCCCCACCCCTCCCACATTCAGTTTCACTCTCAGACACACACACACCTCACAGGGACCTACAAGGCATGGATATTTTACTGCAGAGTGGGGTTTCAGGGTGGCTGTGATGGTGTCAAGGTGCATTCCTCATTCTGCTCTGCCTAAGACTCCAGCTGCTCCAGGCAAGAGGCTGACAGGTGTTGTTTGTGACTGCTGCTCCTTGTGGCTTTCCCGGCCTGCTCCACTGTTTTGATCACTCGATTCCTTTAGGGGGTTGGCACTTATTCAGACTGGTGAGAGAGAGAGAGAGCATGGTAAAAAAGGTGGAGAGGGAATGCACCATGGTGACATCCTTCTTCCTGCTTGCTGCTCCTACAATCACAGACTGTTTCTCCCCCACTTTGCTGCTGATAGATACGTGAGAAATGGCCTGTGATTGACAGAACAGCTCCTTGCAGATCTGTCACTCCCACTTATTTTGAACAGCGGCTCCTCAGGTTGGTGAGAGAGGGCAGATTGTAGTCTGCAGGGACAACTGTTGTAGTCATTTTTACAAGGGTAGGGGTGCATTGGCTCAGCCCATATGCAGCTGAGTTAATACCAGCAGTGATGTCATGTGACCCTGAAGTCATCATTAATTGGTCACTTAAAGGGCCTCAATTAGCAGTGGGGTGGGAAAACAGGAAGACTTTCCTGCCTATGTGCTAATGGGGGAGATGATGAGATGGCAGGGTTCAGGAATGCCACTGTCCTGCCTAATTAAATCCCATCCCCACTTCTAAACGCCCCACTAGAGAGAGCAGAAGATTCCATCCAATTGTGTCAGAAGATTTTTCCTCCTGTTGGCAGAAGAATAGAAGACAATCACCTCAAATCTGTTCCCTTTGGTTTCAACCACTGCAAACAATTTCTTTTTATCTAAACACCCCTAAGCAGATTATCCTGTATATCCATATAACTAATTCCTCACCCTTGGAGCCATTCAAGTAAATCTCTTTTGTAACCTCTCCAAAGCCTCCACAACCTTATAAAAGCATTGTGCCCAGAATTGGCCACAACACACCAGCAGGGGATGAATAGTATTATATGTACGTTTAGAATAGCTTCCTGGCTTTCGTGTGCTATGCTTCTATTTATAACACACATAATGCCATATGTTGGAAATCTGAAATACAAAGCAAGTTGCTGGAAATGCGGAACAGTTTTGATGAAAGATTATCAATGAGATGTATTTACTCTGTTTCTCTCACCGTGAGTAGCATTCCCTGCACTTCCTGCAGTGCCTTTCTCACAGTGGGAGATGGCATGCTGGTGGTCAACTGTAGGATCTTCTGCTGTCAGTGGGAATGCCCTGCTGGAAAGCCCGCGACAGGGATGCGCCATCAGCGCGGGACTAGAAGATCTTGCTGCCATGAACAATCGGAAAGTTCTGGTCCATAGGTACTGGGAGATGTGCTGAATACTTCCAGCAATTACGAATTTTATTGCTTTCTTCATGTAGAAGATGGTGAATCTTTGGAGCTCAGAAACTCCAGTGTTCTCAGGGCTTCTGAGAAGACTGGAAACTCAGTTGTTGTTCATATTGAAGAGCAACATTGATAGATTTCTACACATTAAAAACATCAAGTAATATGGGATAGTGTAGGATAATGGTATTGAAGTAGAAGGTTAACCATGCTCTGACTGGTTGAGTGGACTCAAAGAGCTGAATGCCCTATTCCTGTTCCCATTTCTTATGCTCTTATCTTGGAACATTGTCTGCATCATTGTATCCAATATTAGGTCTCTAGCCTTTGCCCCCAATACCCCCTCACCCCTCTAGTAACTGCCCGTGCTTCATCCATGCCAACTCATAATACATACTCCTCATCCACCTCTAATAACACCTCATATCCTCATGCCAGATCAGGCTTTCTGACCCATCCCAATATCTCCTCAAATCCTCTCTGCTAGTTCATAACATTTCCATGCTCATTCAACCAGTATGCTCTCTATACAGAACCAATGAGCCTGATAGTAACAATGGCATTTGTGGAAGGTCCTAAAAATCCAACAGTTTATAACTTTCTTAAAAGAAAACTGCTGTTATTACAATCCTATAAGGTCAATCAAACAGACCTTTAAAGCATCAATAGCACAAGAATGGACTGACAGCTAATACAAAAGAGAATCTGAAGGTCTTTTATCGACATATTATTAGGCATTGTTAGAGCAGCCAGGGACAAGATCAGGGCTAAAATGGATATTGACATCTTTTGATCTTGTGTAATCAAACGATGAACAATTGATAAAATAATAGGTTGGCATGGAGGGGATAAGTGGCCTTGGGTGGGGGGTGGCACAGTGGTTAGCAATGCTGCCTCACAGCGCCAGAGACCCGGGTTCAGCTCCAGCCTTGCATGACACTGTAGGCGAGGTTGATTGGCTGTTATAAATTTACCCTCAGTGCCAGGATGAATAGCCCTTAGAGTCTGACTGACTCTGCAAAGATTCAGGGCTTCATGCCACTGCCTCTACCAATAGATATCCATTTTAGCCCTGATCTTGTCCCTGGCTCCTCTAACAATGCCTAATCATATATCTATAAAAGACCTTTGGATTCTCTTTTGTATTAGCTGCCAATCTATTCTTGTATTGTCTCTTTTGCTTCCTTTATTTCCATTTTCACTTCTCCATATGTTTTTTATATTCATTTGTGGGACATGGGCATCGCTGGCTTGTTAGCATTTATTGCCCATCCTGGTAGAAGGCTGTTGGCATCACTTGTAGGCTAGACCAGAAAAGGATGGTAGATTTCCACTGAACCAGATGGCATTTTCTGACAATCAACAATGGCTTCATTAGTAGATTATTAATTGCAGATGGTTTTTATTGAATTCAAATTCCACCTTCTGCTGTGGCAGGATTTGAACCTGGGTCCCCAGAACATTAGTTGAGTTGCTGGATTACTAGGCCGTCACTTTCCCACATTGGTTTTTATGTTGAGATTATTTCTCCTTCATATTATACAGATGATAGCTATTGCACGTCTCCTTTTCCTGCTCCATCCCACTCTCTACCTGCTTAATCAACCAGGGGACTCTGCGTTTGGTTGTCCTCCTGTTTTCTTTGTGTACCTAGGACTATACCAACCCATTTGATCTTCAATGGCTGCCCACTGCTCCAGTACATTTTGTGCCCACCAGTCTTTTACATCAGTTTACTTGGACCATGAGTTAATCCCATTATCTTCAAATAGTTAAAAGCCCTCATCAAAAGAGCATTCAGTGGATACACAAATCATCAGCAACAGTAACTTACAATCTTATAATTGAATTTGCCAATTGGATAAAATGTAATGTTTGATTAGAAGTCAATCATATCCCTACCGTGTTAAATGATCCAAGGGAAGCAGCTTGATAAATAAAATCATGAGCTTAGCTCTCACCTCTATTTTATTAATTTGCACATTTTTACTTCTCATTAATATCATTTCTTGTCATCTTGAAATACAAACATAATAAATCAACAAATCAAATTAGCATTCTGGACAATTAATTCAAAAAAATCCATCATTTGGTGTCAAGTGTTTTAAAGCAGTTGAAATATTTGAAAAGCTGAACATCTATTTATGCATAATTTCATTCCCAAGCTTCAAAATAACAACTAAGAACTGCATAATTGCCTAAATGTCACCACGGTCCATTATTTATGCACTCACTGCATCGTTGTGAGGAGTGATTGATGGAATCGGTGCTGTCCTCTTTCCTTTTTAGATCTTGTTGTGTTGTTTATACTGGAACCACCTCTCTGCTTTACCTCTTGATGTAACCATGCTTGGCTGCATAATAAAAGCCTGGATCAATCTTGCAAAGCCCCGTTAAGCCAAGAAGTAAAACTTGGCATGTAAATACAAGGAAGTGAAATGATGTTGGATCTAGATAATGTCATCTCTTCACTGCACACAGCGGGTAGGGAGGTACCAAAACAAAATGATTCGAAATCAAACCTCAAAGGGAAAGAAAAATGAAAATAATTTTTTTTTGTACAGGGCAAATTATCAAATTATCTAGGAATCACACCTATTTTGGAAACATTCCAGCACAATCATAGAATCCCTGTAGTGCAGAAGGAGGCCATTTGGCCCATCGAGTCTGCACCAACTCTCTGGTAGAGTATCATGGTCAGTAAATAAAGTTGAGTCGGAAGGTGATAGCTGATCAAATTGTAAGCGGTAATATCACTGGGGCAGCATGATGGCACAGTGGTTAGCACTGCTGCCTCACAGCACCAGGGACTCAGGTTCGATTCCCGGCTTGGGTGACTGTCTGTGTGGTGTTTGCATTCCCCTCATGTCTGCTTGGGCTTCCTCCAGGAGCTCCAGTTTCCTCCTGCAATCCAGAGATGTACTGGTTAGGTGGACTGACCATGCTAAATTTCCCCTTAGTGTCCCACGATATGTAGGTGAGGGGAATTAATGGGTAAATACATGGGGTTACAGGGATAGGAAGAAGAGTGGACCTGCGTAAGATAATTTTTAACATCTCAACAAAGGTCATCAGTCTCAGAATGAATAGTTACATGAATGTGTAATGATGGCCTGACCATTGCAAGGCTAAGCACGCTGTGGAGTCTCTAATCCTTCTGTAATGTGATAGGAACTCCACTAGTACTCAATCTGAAGCTAGTCCACATTTGTTCCCTTCCTTCAACATTGGCGCCAACATTTCACTGGCTATGGCAGCTTTCAAGTGACTGAAATGCTACAGCAACTACCAATGCATTCATGGCAGAATGCCAGGAGTTTAGCAAAGTGGCTTAAGGAGGAAAATCATCAGTCACTGGTTATCATTTTGACCGTCTGAAGACAGATCTAAATCCAGACAGCAGCATCTCTTCAAATGTCTTTTCTCATCCATGATTAATGGTCAGGCCACATCTTGATCCTGAGCCTCCGGGTGATATCACTCTTCAGGACTCTCTGATCTGTCAGGCTGCAGCACGGAAGTGAATTTATGAGTTTGGTTACATTTGGAAACACAGCTGGTGCTTCAGTAGAGCCATCAAATGATCCAAGCCTTCCCTTTGCCAGTAGCCTCCCAAGTTAATGACCAGCATATTCCTTGGCCCAGTTGGTATTGACTCAGTGTTTAATGATCATTTATTACCCTCGGAAATATTGAAGAGCACTCCCAAGATGCAGGAGTATTATTCTCAGCCCATTTCAGTGCTCCACATTCTCTATCGACCAGAGTACGCTACATATGAGGAAACCTATGAAGCTGATTGCACTTTCACTCAGATCTATGTTGAATGTTCCTCTGAGACCTAACACAGGGATATGGACAAGTCCTGCGAAGCAGATCTTCAGGTGCAAACTGATATCCTTACATGTCATAGGCTGGCATTGTCGGGCTGGGTATATACCAGTGGCATCACAAACTCATTGCCATCTAAAGTAAAGTTTATTTATTAGTCACTAGGAGACTCACATTAACACTGCAATGAAGTTACTGTGAAAAATCCCCTCGTCACCACACTCATGGTAAAACTCATGATTACATTAAAATAATTAAACTAACATTAAGGGACTGTGTACCAACCATAACATTACTTGGAAATGAGGACATAACTTTGTACGCAGTTTCAAACATAAAATTCCTCCCTCAGTGAAAATAATTCATGAAATGTATTTTTTATGGTCAATGATTAAAATAAGGACCATTTTCACGAAGTTTGAGTGAAGCCTTTGTGGGTAATCTAGTGAGCTGTCAGGTGAGATGTTCTTCTCTCCTGCCAGGCAGGCATTGATGCTGTATCTGTCTGCTGCATTTTACTGGGATTTGGAGTATGGAGCTGGGCTAACGTTATTAGGTCGATTGACCGTTCTGCCAATCATATTAATGTCCAACCAGTAAGTGGAAAGCAGAAAGGTGAGGTCACTTCAACAACAAATCAAATGTGAAACAAGTTAAAGATTAGGGACGTACGTGTTGGAGAAATTAAAATATTCTGAAAAAACTTTTATTGGAAAACATTTCAACAAACCTACTAATTAATTACTCAAGATTTTTGGAGCTAGTTCTGATGCTCATCAAATTTCGTTATTTGCATCATCATTAAGAATCAGAATCCCTAGAGTGTAGAATGAGGCCATTCAGCCTATCAAGTCTGCACCAACAACAATCCCACCTAAGCCCTATTCTTGTAACCGTACATATTTACTCTCTAGCCCCCCTGACACTAAGGAGCAATTTATCATGGCCAATCAACCGAACCCACACAACTGTGGAGTGTGGGAGGAAACCAGAGCACCCTGAAGAAAGACCTGTTGACACAGGGAAAACATTCAAACCTCACGTGGACAGTCACCCGAGGCAGGAATCGAAACTGGATCCCTGGCGCTGTGAGGCAGCAGTGCTAATCACCGTGCTGCCTAAAAACTCAGTTACACATAATTGAATGAGGTGTAATTGTTTGAGAGATTTCTAACAGTGATGTGGGAGAGGGAAAGTGTAATTTCTCACTGACTTTTTTGAACTCTAGGAGGATCCACAGCCTTTGGTGGAATGTAGTGGAATTTTCCACCCCACCCCCTCCACTTGACAGCTTGCCTTTAAAGTCCCTCCGCTTGCATACCTATCCCACAAAATCCGGCCCAGTATTTGGACTGTGGCTAATAATGCATCACTCTCTTATCAAATGCCACATCCAGATGGCAGATGGTCAGCGTTCCTACATCTCTGAGGCAGCCAACGTTAACCAATAAGATGCTGCTCAATTGCTTTCTTCCCTAGCACTCTGAGTTATCTGGTGGCAACATCATTTCCCAGCCTAATCAATATTTTATTCCAAGTACTGCAGCTTCACATCTGAAAAACTTCAAATATTGCCTCTGTGTTCGATAGTTTCCTACCAGCCTTCTTCCTTCACCTTTCATCTCAGAGACATTTTCTGTCACGAAGCTACTTAAGATACTCAGATTAAATCACAAAGACACTAAATAATCTGTGCAGGAAGGTATTTAATTGGTTAATTGGATAATTGAGTTGTATGGCATGTTCATGTATCATATTGTATGTAGCATTTTGTCAATGTGATGCAGTTTAAATTTAACAGAATATAAGATTACTGACTATGGATCAGTACTGTTCTCAAAGAATGTTCTGGTTTTTGTTCTTTAATTGCTGAAATGCTAAATAATTCCTTTCCATGTTCAGATTGCTGAAACAAGGAAAAGTGAGGCCATTTTTAGTAATGTTTTGCAGATCCATTGTACCATAAATAAACTTTTATTCTTGTTTCTTTTTTCTTTGCGTAATGAGGCTGTCAGATTGTGTGTAATATTATCTTTTCAGTTATTTTATTATCAAACTGACAAGTCATCAAATTATCACAGTTACTGATGAACTATTATAGAAATACAGAGAAAGCTGTTACCAACAAAAGAAGAAAGATTAGTATCACCAAATTGCACAGCACAGAAGGAGGCCATTAGGCCCATTGTGCCTGTGTTGGTTGTTTACAAAAAGCTATACAACTTGTTCCACTCCTGTATCCTTTCCCAATTTCAGGTTTTTGGCACAGTGGTTAACACTGCTGCCCCTCAGTACCAGAGACCCGGGTTCAATCATGACCTTGGGTGAATGTCAGTGTGGACTTTGCACATTCTTCCCATGTCTGCATGGGTTTCCTCTGGGCGTTCCGGTTTCCTCCCACAGTGCAAGGATGTGTAGGTTAGATAGATTGGCCATGATGAATGCGCAGGTTTATGGGGATAGTACAGAGGGAAGGGCCTAGGAGGGATGCCCTAACGGAGAGTCAGTGCCAACTTGATGGGATGAATGGCTTCAGGGATTCTCTGGTTCTATGGCATTTAGAATCATAGAATCTCTCCATGCAGAAGGCTATTTGGCCCATCAAGCTACACTGCCAACAACCCCACTCAGGCCCTATTCCCATAACACCCCGTATTTAACCTGCTAATCTCCCTGACACTAATGAACAATTTATCTAATGCCCTTTTGAAAATTATAATTAAACTTGTTTGCCTTTACGGCAATGCATTCCAGATTATGACAACATTCTGTGTGGGGAAAAAAAATCAGTTCTCATTATCTCACCTCTGTTGCCAATGATGTTAGAAACAGTGCTGGAAGTGCTTAATTTCCTTATTTTCATCATCACAATCTTCATTATTTTGGAAGCTTTTGTGAAATTACCTGTTAACCAGTTTTACTCTCAGGCAAACAGCCTCAACTTCTCTCCTGTCTGCACATAACTGACGCCCTATGTGGAAGTGCTGGGTTCCAGTGACTGACAACTGAGGACTTATAATAGCTGAATAGTTTATTCAGGCTCTGAGCATCCCTGACATGCTTCCACTCTGCTTATGCTCCTGGAGAACTCCTGTGCTTCTGTCACATGACCCTTTAAGTAGCCACATCATGTGACCAGTTGGTCTATACCTTACCTGTTTAAGTTGGGACAGCAGTGGTATAACAGTGTGTGCAAATAGTAACTGTATGCAAACTGTTTTCTAAAATTCAGGATGGAACATGGATTGAGCTGGTGCATAGCCCATCCTTCACATCACCTTTATTTTGTCATTTAATAGAAATGTGATGAAGGCTAGTTATAGACCAGTTCGTTATTTAACCTTGGAACCTTGTGTTTGGTTTGCTCATAAGCTCTAAGTGTGTGATTATGCCAGTTGGTTGTTCTGGAGATGTTTAGTTCAGTATCCTCAGTGTGGGCCACATGGCTATTCCTTCAGTGTGTCCAGTGGGTGTGCAGAGCTTGCTGTGTAGGCCTCTGGAGGAGCCTCCGTTTCCACTGATGTAATGGACCCATGTTGCCGATGGCTGAGGTAGCATGGCGTATACTGTTGCTCGTTCTAATACCTGTAGTAGTTTTGTACTGGTTTTGTACGTAATGGGCTGTGTCCTAGGCTACCACGTAACTGTTTGGCTGTGGGGCATGGATGGCTGTGTACCATTCCAACTTATGGTCACGTGTGGTCTTGATCTTGACTGTTTGATGTCAAGATCATCAGATGTTTGAGTCTCTTGATTGTAGTTCAGAAAAGGCGACAAGAGTTCAGCTTCTTCATAAACTCCGTTTATTTTTGAGACCCAGCTCCGCATACGGTTCTTTCAACACCCAGTACCACTCGCTGCCTCTTTTTATATCAGTGACTTCTATTGAACAATTGACAAGAAATTAGGACTTAATTGAAAGGAATGTTAACTCATTCCTAACATCAGAGGGTGGAGTCTTTGAGCATTGTGATCATCATGCATTTTCTCTCTTAATCAGCATTACTCAGATTGATTTGGAGTTTGGGCTGTAAAAGAGCCTTGACAATAGGAATTGTGGCCCTGGTGCACCTGGAGAATAGTGGTTGTGCTGGCGAGGGCAGACCTTATCATTGGCACGTTTCACTGGCTGAGGAGGTTGGCATAGCAACCTGACCTCAGGTACATTTCTCCAGAAGATTGTTGGTGAGAGTACTGCCTGTTCCACCAGGAGACTAGACTGTGGTTATGAGGTGGGGGTTGGGGTGGGGGCGCTGCTGCTCGTGATATTCTGACAGTCCCGCATGTGTAGAAAATTTCTAAATTCAGTGGAGATAAATTGGCAAGCGTTGTCCGTCATGAGTTTCTGAGGGATGCCGTGTGTGATGAAGTGGCTCTTGACTTTGATGGTGACTGCATTACTCATTCTGTTTGGCAGCTGGCCGAGTTCAAACCACTCGGGATGACTAAGACCAATGTTGTTTATCATTCCATTTGAAGATGTCAGCTGCCGTGAATGACCATGGGAAGTCTGAGAGCTCGTGTAGATGCAGCGGTTCTTTTGTTTGACATGGTTTGAGTGCATTGCAAGGTGCAAAACTGGAAACTTCCCTTTCTGTGCTAGCGTAACATGAAGGGCCAGTGTAGTGATTTCTTAGCCCTGGCCAACACTTTCTGGCCATTCGTACCAGCGGGATCTTTCGGTTTACCGATGGCACATCCCCGGTGTCCAGTGAGGAGGGGAGCTTCCAACAGGAAATCCCATTGACAACGGCAGAATTAGAGCATTCCACTGCTGGCCAATAATGGCTGCTTCCCATCACAATGAAACTTGTGGCAGATTGCTTGGTAAATTCCATCCTGCATCTGGTCGCTTCCAACTTTTGGTGTTCCTGGTGAAGTTACTGAAGACAAGTAAAGATGAAAAATCACTGGGCATGCAGTATCAATCAGTCCTGGAAGGTTAGATAACCTCTGATGCTGAGGAATGTGTGGAGCTTGTGATGAAGCTCCCACAAGTACCCAAGTCAGCCTCTCATGATGATATCGTGAAGTCTGCATGTGGCGTCACCTGTAAAGCATCTTTGAGTTATTGCATTCTGGTCTCTGATCAACACCTCTATGGTTTTAATGTCCCTGTCTTCCAAATAATCTGCCTGATCTGTGGTAGATAGGAAGGACATCTGCCAAGTACAGCTCCTTCCCATGTTTGAAGACAACACTGTGCTTGTTGCATTGTAGATTCAGCATCATTGTGCAGACACAATGTGAAGGGGATTTTTAGGATAGTTATGAGTGGCTGATGATCAGTTTCAACACTTGCTGGAATTTTTGAGAAGCAAAGACTAGAGTGAGGAATTCCTTTTCAATCTGAGCGTAACAAATCCCAGTGTCAATGAGGGCCTGTGAAGCAAAGGCTATAAGTCAGCCACCATATCTATGCTGGAAGATGTCGGCTGATATAAGTACAACTTGAATATCAAAGTATTGGAGCACTGATGGGATGAGAGTGCCTGTTTGAATCTGAAGACTGCTGTGTGGTGCTCTTGCCAGCACTATTGGATGCCCTGGTGGAGGAGCTGACAAAGTGACTTCAATGTAATAAGGAATGAACTTAGAAAGATCATTTGTCATATCAAGGAAGTGCTGTAAGGTGTGCTTATCCACAGGGATGGCCATCTATTGTATAACCATTGTCTCACCTGGATCTAGTTTCACACCATCACCTGTGAGTAAGTGACCCAATTAAAGTACCCTGTTTGACCCTGAATCTCCATTTAATAGGGTTAAGCTTTAACTGTATAGTCCTGATTCTGTGGAGGATGAAATGGACACACAAAGTTGTTCCATGCACTGCTGGTAGATTTTGGGACCAGTGGAGATCCCATAGCGCAACAGAAGAAAACTGTATCTGCCCAGCAGAGACATGGCTGTGGAACGTTTTGGGGATTCTTCATCTACTGGGATTTGCCAGAAGCCACATTCAGCATCCAGGATGCTGAAAACCTCAGCATTGGTCATGTCTGCTATCACCTGTTCCACTGTCTTCATAGGGTGTTGGAGTCTGAGCAGCATCTTATTGATTTGGATTGGGTCAATGCAAATCCTGAACTGTGCCATCTTTCTTTACTGCAGCCAGCATTGGTGAAACCCATTCTGTGGGAGATATGACACTTAGTATAATCATCTGAAATGATTCATTGACTACTTTCTACTTCATGGCTATTGATACGCTTGCCAGAGTGCAAACTATTGGTGCTACCGAGTCATCTAGTTGCATGTGGTATATTGCTGGGAGCTTACAAATGGCATTGCAGTTGAAGAGGTCTTTGTACTGTCTCATTTCCAGGGCATGGTATTCCAGAGTGTGTGATCCTGGACAAAAGCATGTACTTCTGGGCCTCTGGGTGGCACCGTGACACATTGATTAGCACTACTGCCTCACAGCAGCAGCGATCTGGGTTCAATTCTTGGATTGGGTCACTGCCTGTGTGGAGTTTGCACGTTCTCCCTGCATCTGCGTGAGTATCCTCCGGGTGCTTTAGTTTCTGCCCATAATCCAAAAGATGTGCTGCTTAGATGCATTGGCCATGTTAAATTCTCCCTTTGTGTATCCTAACAGGTTCTGGAGTGTAGTAACTAGGGGATTTTCACAGTAACTTCACTGCAGTGTTAATATATTTGTTATATTGTGTTATTTGTGACTATTACATAAGCTTTTTAAAAAAAGGTTGGAAGACTCAACAGTGGCCATGTGTCTTGGTGGACTATGTGAAACTTGAAACTGCCCTGTTTTCAGTGGAGCGTGATCACACCTTTTATGTGGATGGCTTGTCTGTTCCACATAAGCCATGGGTCCACCTGGATATTAGGGTCTTGTGCTGCATATTGGTTGAGTTCCTGCAATATTTACTAGGCAATAGATTATAATTTGCTCCAGTATCAGTCTTTACCTTTAGTTTTGCTTTGCTGTAAATCTTTGAGGGTGGTGAAGATGTCACCCTTCTCTCTAACAGTGTTGACACTCTCACAGTCGAATGTTGTTGGAGGCTCCGTGATTTTACTGTTCTAGCTGAGCTCTTCCAGCTCGTTCAGCTTGCTGATGCTCCTAACCTTGGAAGTCTGACCCCCTGCAATGTGGCTGGTGGCAATGGAAGACTGTTCTGCTTTTGATCTGCAACAGTTTACAAAATGGTTCCACTTTCAATATGTAATGCAGCGTTTACCAAATGCTAACCATGCTATCTGTTTCATGGGTGATGTCCACAGCAGTTGGGACAGGGTATGTCCTGTACAGTGAAATCTTCAATTTCTCATCTAAACTCCTTGCTATTTTGTTTTCAGACTGTTCATTTAGCCTGCAGACGCTCATGGCTGTTTGTAGTGTTAAATCGTTCTCTCACAGCAGCTGCTTAAGGATAAGATTGCTGTGGACTCCACACACACTGCGATCCCTGGCTAACTCATTGCTAAAGGTGTCAAACGCACATTTTCTTGCTAAGATTTTCAAAGTTGCTGTAATATGAATATCGATTTGTAAGATCTTTGGTTTGTAATGTTAGACACATGCTGTCGAATCTCGTATTCTTCACTGGCAGGCAAATTATTTCAAACCTTTTAAAGGGTATTCTGGGGTTGTCTTTCTCATCCTCTGTTTGAAAGACAAGTGGTTCAAAGTTCTCGATGGGACATTCTCTCTTCCACCTTCTCCCATTGGGAAAATGATACAAAAGTCTGAAGTCACATACCGACCAATTGAAAAACAGCTCCTTCCCTGCTGCTGTCAGACTTTTCAATGGACCTAACTTGCATTAAGTTGATCTTTCTCTACAGCCTAGCCGCACCTGTGACACTACATTCTGTACTCTGTCGTTACCTTCTGTCTGAACAGTATGTTTTGTCTTCAGAGTGCACAAGAAACAATACTTTTCACTGTATGTTAATACATGTGACAATAATAAATCAAATCAAAAGTCTAGAGCAGTAATCCTAATATCAGTCCCTGGGAGATATGATTGCTATCTTCCCACAAGTCTCAAATCTTTCTATTGAAATAATAAGAGACCGATCTGCAGAACATCCTGATGCTCTTTAGGCCGGTGCTTCAGTTGCAGTGAATCTTGAAGGTTGAGGATGCAGACAGTGTGTCACTGTGCTGCGAGACTCACGCAGCCACTGCAACAAAAGTTTGCAGTTTGACTGGGGCTGGAGTGTGAGGTAGGGGTGAGATGGTGGACTTGATGAAGACAAACGGTGATGTGAAAGGAGAACTATGCAAAGAACGGTGGGGTGGAGAGGGAGAGGGCGAGGTCTCACAATGTCAGGCCGAGGGGCAAAGAGGTGGTTGAAGGAGATGAACAACAGAAGGCAGAGGGAAGACCGGAAGGAAGCTGGACCCTGACAAAGCGCATGAAAAACTCCCTCACGAGGGGAAGTCAAAGAGATATACTATTACTTACTGGATGGGGATGCATGGAAACTTCAGATATGGTGAGTAAAGGTCCAAGTGAGGCATAGGAGCATCACAGATAATGCTTGAGAGAGGGTAGTTGAATCAAGGAACTCTTCCTGAGCTACAAACATTTTCCCTGTGGGTTGTTGACATCCTGCATGGTTTGATGAAGATAAATGGGCTGGAGAGAGGGTGAGCTGGATTGGGATTTATATATGGCACTGAGGCAGATGAATCAACTTTATTTACTAGTATCACAAGTAGGCTTACATCAACACTGCAATGAAGTTACTGTGAAAATCCCCTAGTTCCCATGCTCCGGCACACTAAAGGAGAATTTAGCGTGGCCAATACACCTACTCAGCTCGTCTTTTGGAGTGTTGGAGGAAATTGGAGCACCGGAGGAAACCCATGCAGACATGGGGAGAACGTGTAGACTCTGCACTGATTGTGACCCAAGCTGGGAATCAAACCTGGGTTCCTGGCACTGAGGCAGCGGTGCTAACTGTTGTTTCACCGTGCTGGCCTGCAGCTTTGGAGGGAAATGCATCTCTGCATAATTAATAAGATTCCAAGCACAAATGTGAGATGGTGTGAGATCCTGGCCAGCGGGAAAGGGAGAATTCCGCCTGTAATATTCCAGCAGTCCAAACAGGACATTATTTGTTGCATGCCTCAGCTGCTCATCTAATATGCACATGAGTGGAAGTAGAATAATTGATAATCCAGTGGATCAGGCAACTCGGCAAAGGCAGATCAGGGGGGTGAGCTTCTCATCTGCAGGGGATATACTCCAATTACAAGGCCTGCTGTGAAAGCATTATGTGAAAACCTTTCCATAAAACATGAAAATGGTAACACCTGATCTTCGTTTTCCACAATGTGTCCTGTGGTTAAAAACTGAATGAAAAGCAAGCTGACCTACATAGCTTCAGCCTGATCTGAAGTTTTTTTTGATGTCAAAATTTATCATGTCAAACTTCAAAGGATGATGCCCTTATGTCAGAGCAGCCAATAGATAAAAGGTGTTTGCCTGGGGATGTGTGAAAACAGCCAGTAAACTAAAAGCAGGAAACCACTGCTGCCTGGTTCTTCCTTTTTAAATTTGATGTTCTATTAAGTGAGATGAAAAGTAGTGTCATTAATGCAGTTCAGGCACAAACATCTTTCCCACCATAACACTGTGTTATCCTTAGTATATTACAAATTATACTTTCTAACTTCTAATTGCATTCATTATGTGACATGATTTTATTAACGTTGTACAAATTACTATGCTGAAGATGTGCCACTTATTTGCATAACCGATCCTTGGAAGGTAGTGAATAATAACTGGAAGGGATAAATTGTGATAAGGAGTCAAACTGGTTCGGAGCTTTGTCCTGTGGAAAATTAATTAGAATCACTGCCTGATGGAATGTCAGTGAATGTCTTTTGCAAATATTGCGATGTAAAGAAATGTACCCTTCATCAAGTGACTATTACCAAGTGCAGGAAAACGTGCGACATAGCAGCCAAACAGCTTGGTGTATGGATTGGTTAGCATGCAATAAAAGAGGAGTGGGCATGCTGGATGTGATTCAGCAGGAGGTTCATAATATCTAATTGAAAATCATTTACAAAATAGCAGAGGCAGCTCCTAATATCTTCACATGGCCTCACAGCATCAGGGACCTAGGTTCGATGCCCAGTTTGGGTCACTGTGTGGAGTCTGCATGTTCTCCCCGTGTCCGCATGAGTTTCTCTGGGTGCTCCTACATTCCGAAAGATGTGACGGTTAGGCGCAGTGGCCGTGCTGAATTCTCCCTCAGTGTACCCAAAAAGACGCCGGAGTGTGGCGACTAGGGAATTTTCACAGTCACTTCATTGCAGTGTTAATGTAAGTCTGCTTGTGACATGAATAAATAAGCTTTCCATAAGCATTTATAGGAAAGCATATTCCATTTCCAGCTTAATTAACAGCTTTTGAAAACAAAGCTAAATTAGTTGAGAAAGATTTGCCTCAATGTATTAAATGTGGAGCCAGATCTGTGTGTGTGTTCCTCCCAGCTCCATGGAGCGTTGAAGATCATTGTTGACTTCTTCCTGATTGTTGTCTTATTCCACTCATCATCTCCTTCCGAATTGCTTTCCCATCCTTTGATTGGCCCCTTTATCTGATTGCTATCCCCCCCATGACCATCCCCTTCCTTTATTGCCCCCCCTCCCCCCACTGCTGATAATGGTTTCCCACTGCACACCCCCTCCCTCCACCATTGACAAGGCCCAATATCGGGTGTTTCTTCAGGTCTGGCCGTTCCATCACAGGGTTCCCGGGAGGTGAAAAATGATTTTATGGATGTCTGAACTTTACTACTGATACTTTGAGGGGGGAAGCAAATGGAAGGACGGTATAACAATAATACTGATAACTATGCAATTTTCTCTTATCTTCTGATGGGAAATGGACCAATCGACAGCTCAGTGAGGGTAAAATATGTGTGATGCAGCAGTGCCCTCAACTGGTTCAATGACATATGACATGAGGATCACATGACATCAATCTCAGGGTTAATAGATAAAAGCAAATTACTGTGATTGCTGGAACAAAACAAAACAGAAAACGCTGGAGAAACTCAAGAGGTCTGACAGCATCTGTGGAAAGAGAATAAATAGAGCCAACGTTTTGAGTCTAGTATCCAGACTTGAAATGTTGGCTCTATTCTCTCTCCACTGATGCTGTCAGACTTGCTCAGTTTCTCCAGCGTTTTCTGTCAGGGTTAATAGATGTGTGTAATTCATTTAATATTGCCTCCACATCATCCATCTAGGTCATAAATATCATCTTCTTTCTGCAGTTATTTGGTATTCCTCAGGGAAAACTCGCTTGATTTGCTTAACAGTTCTTAATGCAGCATGGTGGCAATGTGGTTAGCACTGCAGACCCAAGATCAGCACTGCCAGGGATCCAGGTTCGATTCCCAGCTTGAGTCACTGTCTGTGCAGAGTCTACACATTCTCCCTATGTCTGCGTGAGTTTGCCCAGGTTCTCTGGTTTCCTTCCACAATTCAAATGACATGCTGGTTAAGTGAATTGGCCATGCTAAATTCTCCCTCAGTATACCCAAACAGGTGCCTGAGTGTGGGGACTAGGGAATTTTCACAGTAATTTCATTGCAGTATTAATGTAAGTCTACTTGTGACACTAATAAATAAATTTTAAACTTGTGACTATAAAACATAGGGGCAGAATTAGGCCACTTAGCAAGGTGTGCAAGTTTGCTTATATTGAATTTTCTGTCACTGTTAATAAAACTGACATTAATTTTTCTCTGACATCCAAATCTATTATTTGGATTATTGAGTGGATACTAAAATGATTTGGTGTCATAGAAATCTTGACATCTTGTAAATAATATATTAATAGGACCCATTCAAGAATCAGAATCTGAATCAGATTTGATTTGTTTAGAGAAATCGCAATCAGGTTCAAACAACTCCAATCCAGATTGGTCGGCACAGAAGGACAGTTTCTCCAGTTTGCCAGCCTTGACTTAGTTGAAGCTTTCTCGCATGAGTTCCTGGGCTCAGGATCAAAAGCAGGACTTGAACACTTGGTTGAGGTTGACACTTCTAATTATAGCTGGTGCCTCGGAGTAGACCTTAATCCCTCATAGATTTTTGGCAGATGGGAGATTGAGGCAACACATACTGTTTGGCTGCAGTTTGAGACTTGGACTATTTTGACCTCCAGGTTTCAGCTGCATGCCCATCTGAAATAGGCAGAGTGCGACAGCTAGCCAGGGAGCCATATTGATAGTTCAGGTAGACACTACTCAGTAACATAGGAAAGCTAGCTGGAAAACAAGGAAGATAAGGGGAAAGAATTTCAGAGCATTTTGCAGGAAAGCAGAGAGAGGCTTTTAAGAGGTCCTGATATTCCTTTTGAATTACCTTGAAGGGCTTTTGTTCTCCCAATAATTGGCAGTCTGCTTTTATCTGGCTGGAATGTTGCAATAGTTTTATTGCTCAGGTCAATGTGAGAATGTTATTAAGGTCCCATTGACCTGAATTACACTAATATACAAGGCGCCTGCCCACTGGCCAAAACACTGATGTTAAAATCCAAAATAAACGAGAATGGAGTTAGCACAATTTAAAAACCCTCCGACTCCTTTAGTGCAAAGTTGGCAATGTTAGAATTCTCCTACTCCTTTTCTCTGAAATGAATGTGAATGATAGCAGTTATACTAAAGAACAAAGGAGTTCTCCTGGGGTCCCAGTCAATATTTATTCCTCAACCACCATGAAACATAGATTATTTGATCATTGCTCCTCTTTTAAGCATCTCATTTTGTTCTATCCCTCTCATCTCTCATTCAGAATCATTTTTCTCTCCTGCCCTCCGAAGTACAATAAAAGTATTCACATCAAGATACTGTTTCCCTTTCTCTGGCTGGACACTGAACAACTTCTCAACATCAGTGACTTCAGCTTCCATCCAATTCATCATTAAATGTTCATTTTTCATTTTGGATGTAAGGATAACAAAAAATGCGGAATACTTTTTAAAAGGTGTGAAATGCTGATGTTAGAGACTTGATTGTGCTTGTATGAGGAATGTGGAAAGTTAGCAAGCAGATTCACCAAGCAATTAGGAAGGCAAGTGGCATATTGGCCTTTATTGCAAAGGAATTGGAGGACAAAAATGAAGAAGTCGTTCTCAATTGCTTTGTGAGACCACACCTGGAATACCGTGTGCAATTTTCGTCCCCACGTTTAAGAAAGGATATACTTGCAACGGCAAATGTTTACCAAATTGGTCACTGGGATGAGGGACTGTCCTATGATGAGAGGCTGAGTAAACTATTCTCAGAAGTTTAGAAGAATAAAAAGAGGTCCCATTGAGACCTACAAAATTTTGAAGGGGCCTAACAGGATGGGCACTGTGAGATAGATTCCCGACCACTGGAAACAATAACATGGGGCCTTGTCTTAGAATAAGGAGCTAATCATTTAAGACTGAGATGAGAAGAAATTTCTTCACTCAAAGGATTGTGAATCTTGGGAATTTTTCTACTTCAGAGGGTTGAGGGTGCTCCATTGCTGAATACATTTAACATTGGGATCGACAAATTTTTTGGTGTCTGAGAGTTAAGGGAAATGGAGAAGGCTGGGAAATGCAGTTGAAACTCAAAGTCAGCTATGATCTTATAATGTGCAGAGCAGGCTTGGTGCACCCTGCAATCTACTTCTGTTCCTATTCCTTGCCATTAAGTTTCCTCTTATTTTAAAATCTCTCCCTCATTCATATTCACATATTCTTTTTACTTTGCCATCTTGTGATCTTGCTAGCCACCTCCTATCAACCACAGATAAGATCTTCATTCTCTGATCACTTTCTTGTGCCACCCTCATAAGACATTGGAGCAGAATTAGGTCACTCAGCCCATCAAATCCACTCCGCCATTCAATCATGGCTGATATTTTTCTCATCCCCTTATTAATCAAGAACCTATCTATCTTTGTCTTAAAGATACTCAATGACCTGACCTCCACAGCCTTCTGAGGCAAAGAGTTCCACAGATTCACTACTTTCTGGCTTATCGCTGTTTTATTGTCCCTTTAGCCTGACATTGTGCCCTCTGGTTCTAGTTCTTCCTACTAGTGGAAACATCCTCTCCACATCCAGTCTACTTCACCCTCATGGTAAGCTGTAAGTTTCAATAAGATCCCCCATCATCCTTCTAAACTCGATGAATGCAGACCCAGCGTCCTCAATTATTCCTCATACAACGAGCTCTTCGTTCCAGGGATCATTCTTGTGAACCTCTTTCCAAGGGCAGCACATTCTTCCTTAGCTGCAGGCCCCAAAACTGCTCACCAATACCACAAATGAGATCTGAGCAGAGCCTCCTACAGCCTCAGAAGTACACCCAATTCTTCCTTCCACCACCTCCTTCTGCATCTGTTCCTGGGAAAAGCATCTCCAATTCACTTTCATAATCTCAGCTGTATAGCTTTCTGTCCTCTGCTTGCCGCAACATTTCTGCAGCTGTTAACATATCCTCATCTCCATGTTTGATTCTGTCATCCCTGATGAAATGATTGCTCTAACCCTGGACAGCCCCATTGGTAGGCCATCATTTCCACTCCCTTAATTCCAAAGAATACAGGCTTGAAAAGATATGGTGGGTAATAATTTAAACATACATGGCCAGGTCAAACTGGGCCATTAAAAGTACTACTGGGTCCTGCTTTTAATGCTAAATCTGACTATTATCGAGAATTATTCTAAAATGCAAGGTAAACAGCCAGCGTTGATTCTCTATTGTGAAGCACCTTCTTGAACTCGCCTCTCCTCCACCATTATTTCCAGAAGCTCATGGATTTTTTTGTCATGCGGATTGAGACTATCCAATAGCTGCCTCTGACCATCCTTCTGTTCCACAAACCCACATGGCCAAATCTCCTCTAAAACTCTGCCCTGCTCAAGGCCTGAACTTGTATTTTTCTCTGTTTCTCCTATTTTCCCTCATGCTCGCTCCAAGCTCAATTTGCCCATGAATCCATGTCTGCTCCCTCGACCCTATTTCCACAAAACTCTTGGCCTCCATGTTAACTGATATTATGAACAGCACCCTCTCGATGGGTATTCCTTCTCTCGGTGTTAACTCTGCTGTTATCATTTCCCTCCTCAAAAAAAAACAATCCTTGACTTCTCTTCCTTCCAAACCACTGTGCCATTCGGTCATATCCCAAACCTGTGATTTACATATGTGGGTTTGGGGTTAATCATGTCTGGAACTCCGCTGTTCATGCCATGCTTCTGCTGCAGCAAAGTGGGAGAATTTGGTGGCCAGCCAAATTTCTGTTCACTGCGGCAGGATGGGAAAATTTCGCCAGTATGAATGGTGGTATGAATCCAGCCTCCATTTCCCCTCAGTCATGTTTCTGATCCTGCCAAGATATCAAAACAGCTCTAATCAATCACAAATGGGACAGTGATGGGAATAAACCTTCCCTTCTCGTCCTTATTGACCTGTCCAAAGCTTTTGACATGGCTGACATCTCCATCACTGAAAGCTGGTTGGATGGGACTTTCGCTTAGGTTAAATTCTTATCTAATTGTATCCATCTCTCTCTTGCAATGGCTTCACTTCCTTTTCCCACACCTCTGGTTCCCCCTTCCTATTTTTCATCTATGCTATCATCATCTGAAGGCACACTGTTTAATTCCACATGTATGCTGATGAAACCAACCTCTACCTCATCACCAGCTCTCTCGTCTCCTCCACTGCTGCTAAATTAGTGGACTCCTTATCTGACTTAGAGTGAGGAGAAAGTTCCTCCAATTAAATTGTGAGAAAATTAAAGTTATTATTGTTTTCTGTCCAGCTACAGAATACATCCCTCTCCCTGCAACAGTCAGACTAAACCAGTGTCTTTGCAATATTGGTGCCACATTTGACTCTGAGATTAAATTCTGACCACATATTCCATGCCATCACCAAGATTGCCCGTCTCCACAACATTGTCCTACTCTGCCCGTCTAAGCTCATCTACTGTTGAAACACCCATCCGTGTTTATGTTACATTTCTTACTGATCTCCCACATTCTATTTTCTGTAAACACAATGTTTCAACCCACTCAAAACTCTGCTGCCTGTGTCTTCACTCGTGCTAAATCCCATTCACCCATCACCCCTCTGCTCTCTGACCTACATTAGTTCCCTCTTGATCAATGTATTGATTTAAAAATGCATAGCCTTGTTTCGAAATCCCTCCATCGTCTTATTCTTCCCTAACCTCCTCCAATCTGGTAATCCTGCAAGATTTCCGTGTTCCTCTAATTCTGGACTTCTGGGCAATCCTTATTTTAAACACTATGTGTTAAATCGCCTGGATCCTAAGCTGTGGAATATCTCTCTACTTCCCTAAAGACACACCTTAAAACCTACTTTTTCACCCAACCTTGTGGTCATCTGACTGAATATCTCCTCCTTTGGCTTGGTGCCATGTTTTGTTTTATAATGCTTCGATGAAGACCTTGGAACATTTTAATATGTGAAAGATGTGATATAAATATAAATGGTTGCAGAGGTTTGTGGGATTATGATGCATGCAAATTGGCTACTATATCTCTGACATGACAGCAGCGATTATGTTGAAAGTGCTTGTGAAACGCTTTGGGATCCTCTGAGGTTATGAAACAGGCTATACAAATGCAAGTCCTCTTTCCAGTTTTTGCTGATTCTGGGTGTTATTATTTTGATGTTGTATCAAAAGTTTGCACATCTTCAAGCACAGTGCATCAGTGCTGACAGTTGGAAAGGAACAAGCAGCAGCAGGCAAGTTGCTATTTTTTTTAAATCTCCACACTCTAGCGATTATGCATCTGCTCATTTATCCAGATTCCCTGACACTCTGCAGTGCTTGGAGTTGGGAGGGACAGACATTATCGTGGCAGTTCTCTGACAGACCAACGATCGGTGACTAGAATTTAGTTTTCCTCACATTCTTGCATGGTAAAGGACACTTGCACCATATTGCTTATTTAAGGATCCTTCTTTCATATTTAAACCATCTAAATTTTGACAATCCACTCTATTTCCTATATCCCTGCAGCCGATGCATGATCAAATCCCACTAAGGAATGGAGTGATGTAAAACTGCCAGCAACCTGTTGCAGTTCACAATTCATGAGGTATATCATTTGGCTACTGTTCAATTTACACTTTATTAATGGTGCACATCATTTAGACACCAATATTGTTTCAACAAAATCTGGCCTCATAGATGCATTTAATGGGAAGCTCAATAAATATGCGAGGGACAGAGGAATAGAATGCTTTGCTGATAGGGTTAGATGACCGTAACACTACATTCTATACTCTCTCTTTTCCTTCTCTATGTATGATATGAACATAGAACGTAGAACACTACAGCACAAATAGGCCCTTCGGCCCACGAGTTGCGCTGATCACATCTATATCTACCAATCCACAGGCCTATCTATAACCCCCTATCCCATTCGCTCCCATGTACTCATCCAGAAGTCTTTTAAAAAGGTTTGACTCTACCACCTCCGAAAGCAGCCAATTCTATTCACTCACCACCCTCTGAGTGAAAAACTTACCCCTAACATCCCCTCTGTATTTGCTTCCCTGCACCTTAAATCTGTGTCCTCTCTTAGTGACTATTTCAGTCGGGGAAATAGTCTCTGAGAATCCACCCTATCTATTGCTCTCAACATTTTATAAACCTCTATCAGGTCGCCTCTCAACCTACGTCGCTCCAGTGAGAAGAGTCCCAGCTCCCTCAACCTACCTTCATAAGGCCTGCCTCCCAATCCAGGCAGCATCCTTGTAAATCTCCTCTGTACTCTCTCAATAGCCTCTACATCCTTCCTATAGTGAGGCGACCAGAACTGCGCACAATACTCCAAGTGGGGTCTGACAAGGGTCTTATAGAGCTGCATCATTACCTCATGACTCCTAAACTCAATTCCTCGATTAATGAAGGCCAGTACACCGTACGCCTTCTTGACCACTCCCTCCACCTGCGAGGCCGATTTAAGAGTCCTATGGACCCGGACCCCGAGATCCTTCTGCTCTACAACACAGCTAAGACTCCTACCCCTTATATTGTACTCCTTCATCCCATTATTCCTGCCAAAATGGACCACTACACATTTATCTGCATTGAAGTCCATCTGCCACTTCTCCGCCCAGTCTTGCATCCTGTCTATGTCCCGCTGCAACTTTTGGCATCCCTCCAGACCATCCACAACACCACCGACCTTTGTATCGTCAGCGAACTTACTAACCCATCCCTCCACTTCCTCATCCAGGTCATTTATGAAAATGACAAACAGCAGGGGTCCCAGAACAGATCCCTGGGGCACTCCACTGGTGACCGACCTCCATGCAGAAAAAGACCCATCCACAACTGCTCTCTGCCTTCTGCTGGCAAGCCAGTTCTGGATCCACGAGGCCAAATCCCCTTGGATCCCATGCCCTCTCACCTTCTCCAGAAGCCTTGCATGGGGGACCTTATCAAATGCCTTGCTAAAGTCCATGTACACCACATGCTTTATCTACATAGCATGCAAGAAACAATATTCTTCACTGTATATTAATACATGACAATAATAAATCAAATCAAAATTACAGTAGTTAGCTTTACTGCCTAACAGCGCCAAAGACCTGGGTCTAATTCCCTGCTTGCGTCACTGTCTATGCAGAGTCTGCACGTTTTCCCAAGTCTGCATGTGTTTTCTCTGGGTGCTGTGGTTTCCTCCCCCAGTCGGAAACGTGTGCTAGTTAGTTGCATTGGTCATGCTAAATTCGCTCTCAGTGTACCCGAACATGTTCTGGAGTGCAGTGACAAGGGGATTTTCACAGTAACTTCATTGTAGTGTTCATGTAAGCCTACTTGTGACACTAATAAATAAACTTAAGAAAGTAGATGCAGGGAGCCAGATGTGGAGCATAAAATTTGTCAGTAATCAGTTAAGTCAAATGACCCATTTCAGAACTGTGATCTTTATATTCTAAGCATCTAAAAGCAATGCGATGACTCAGTTTAAAATGCACTGCCATATTTGGCACGAGCCATATAGGTCATCAAGATCTCAATTTCAGACTTGATTTGTGCTGAATGTCTTACTGGGGCAATTGTGAGTTTGACATATTAACCTGGGAGAAAGAGGGAATATTGACTGGGGTTCGTGTGCTGTATTACTGGAGAGCACTGCTGGTTATATGCACCGTTTTCTTGCCAAAAATTCTGCTCAGCTTGGTGGTCCCAATGAGAGAGCAGTTTTGGAATATTTAGCTTCTGATTTGAGTGAGACACCAGAGAACATGAAGAACAGTTACGTGAAAAGTAAGGAAGCACCATAACCATAAGACATAGGAGCAGAAGTGAGCCATTTGGCCCATCGAGTCTGCACTGCCTTTTAACGTGATCATGACTAATCTGATGTGATAATCCTCAACTACACTTTCCCACCTTATCTCCATTACCCTAGATTCCCTTACTGATTAAATATCTGTCTATCTCAGCCTCAAACACACATACTGACCCAGCCTTTACAGCTCTCTATGGGAAACAATTCCACAGGTTCCTTATTCTCTAAGAGAAGAAATTCCTCCTCATCTTTGTCCCAGAAGTGGAAATAACATCTCATCATCTACCCTATCAAGACCTCCAGGAATCCTATATATCCAAGTAAGGTCACCTCTCATTCTTCTAAACTCCAGTGAGTATAAGCTTAACCAACTCAATGGGTCTTTTTCTGGTTGGCAAGATGTAACTAGTGGAGTGCCACAGAGTTCAGTCTATAATCTGTATTAATGACTTGGATTCAGGTTTGGAAGGTGCTATAGTCAAATTTGTCGATTAAAATAGGTGGGATAGTAAATTGCAGTGAGGAATAATTTACAAATGGGTATAGATAGGTTTGGTGAGTGAAAGTTTGCATATGGAGTTTAACGTGGAAATTAGTGATGTTATCCATTTTGGTCAGAAACTGCAGAGTGCTTCAGAGCAGAGGATCTGGGTGTCCTCATGTATGAGTCACAGAAAAACTGGGTCAAATACTGCAGGTAATAAGGAAGGCAAATGGAATTTTGGCATCTATCGCTAAAGGAATGGAGTATAAAAGGAAGGAAGTGTTGCTGTAACTATGCAAGGCATTCATGAAATCATACCTGGAGTGCTGTGCACAGTTTTGCTCCCCTTATTTGAGGAGGGATGAGGCAATTCTCTAGATTGATTCGAAAGATGAGGACTTTGTGTTATAAAGAGAGATTGAGTTGTTTAGGACTATACTTGCAATGTTAAGAAGAATGAGAGGAGATCAAATTGAGGTGTATAAGATGCTGAAGCGTATTGACAGGATATACGTAGAGAAGTCATAGTTTTTAAAATAAGGGGTAGCAGATCTAAAACAGAGATGAGGAGAAACTGCTTTGCTCAAAGGGTAGTAGATCTGTGAAATTCACTACCACAAAGTGTAGTAGATGCCGGGACATTGAGTAAATTTAAGGATGAGGTAAACAGATTTTTCATTAGTAATGGGTGAAGGATTTTGGAGAACGGACAGGAAAGTGGTGTTGAGGCCGAGATGAGATTAACCATGATCGTATTGAATAGCGGAGCAGGCTCGAGGGGCTGAATTGTCCACTCCTTCTCCTCATTCTTATGTTCTGAAGCTTTGACAACCTGCATATCCAGGTTGCAGTACCTTGTTGTTTAGGTTTGATTGTATTAATTTCATGTTGGGACTAATGGTAGGGCAGCCAATTAGTCTGCCTCTCATCCCCTCCCCGTCTCAGCTGGCTCTCTGGAGAAACCAACCCAGCTTTAAGTTTAAATGAATTATTATCCTATCCCCCTCACCCCAATCCGGATCCAAAATCCTGCATCTGGTCTGGTCCTAAGCTACCCAGTCTAGTACTTGTATTAGTTGTGAACTTACCCTATTAAGGATATTGCCCTATCTAACCCTTTTGTCAGTTCTTCAAAGAATTCAAAGTTGGTCAAGTGTGATTTTTCCCTTTTGAAACTTAGGCTGACTATTAATTTTTATAGTTTTTATTTCAATTACACCTTTTTTCCGTTCCACCTTCGAGTAAGGATTCCACTATCTTTCCTACCATTGAGGTTAGACGAACTAATCCATATTCCCTCAGTCACGTCCTATCCAGCTTTTTGAATATTGGACTAGCATTAGCTGTCCACCATCCCTCTGACATTATTCCCTCCTCTAATGAGTTTTTGTAAACATATAATAGTGCCTCTGATTTTATTTTTAATATGCATGGATACAATTCACTGGGCATTTGTTTTATTCTTTTGAAGTTCCTCCAATATGTCATCTACCTGAAACATTAATTCTATTTCTTTCTCCACTGATGTTGCCATGCCTACTGAGTGTTTCAGTATGTTCTGTTTTTATCTCAAAACTTCAGCATGTGCTGTATTTTGCCTTTGTTTCATCTTATCTTTTCTGTGTGTTTGTTTAATCAATTATCCCCCACTTCCACAATCAAGTCCAAAAGTATTCAAATTGTTTTTGTATTTTTGCTTCTTCGAAAGAGATTAGATTTTATCTTTAATCCAAGTAATTCTGTGACCAGCAGTGTTCCATTTCCAGGACTCTTCCAATATTTTGTATTAATTGTTATTCTAAGGCACCAAACAGTTGGCAAATTCAGAAGATAATATATATGTTCAGTACTGACCGGTGCCAATTGGTCAGAGATGTAAGGTTGATCTTTATAACTTGGGACTTCTCCGTATGTCCTGGCTATGAAGTACTTGATGCTGTACAATTCAATTCAAGTTATTCCAATGAAAGAATAAGGTTCTGAGTAAGCTTTCAACACTCTGCTTTAAACACTCTGCACGCAGAAATGTTTCAAAGTGACTCAGGGTTATTTCACCCCCTTTTTGAGGGAAGGAGAGCAGTCGGCTTCTTGTCAGCATCTGGTTCTAAGAGAATGATAGAAGTTGACAATTTGTTCCCAGAGCTGTATGTTTTTACACAAAATATCCCTGGGCAGGTCACCATGTTTGTCATATGATGCAGAATACCTCCAATATGATTAAAACAAATGCACAGTGTTTTGAAGCTAGGTTTGAGGTTTTAAAATATCAGCAATCAAGACCTATACATTCACTGTCAGATCCAGGAGAACAGCTTCAAAAAGGGTTTTGCAATCCAACTGTCTAGCATATAGTAATCCTACCATGTACACTCTCAAAGGCAGGGGATGCGGTGAGGGGAGGGGGGTGTGTGTGCAATCTGTTAACTGAGGTCTGTTTTTGAAAAATAATACGCATTTTTAAGAGTTAACTGTGTGCATTTGATCAGAATTGAGGCCAACTGAGGCCTCCTTGGGAGGCCAAAAGGGAAAAGAATCACCAAATCTGTACATATTGTCTTCTGTCTTTTGATTTTTGTCTTGCTTGTGCTCTGTTGCCCTGTTGTCAATTTATACCTCTCAGAAAGAGGCCTTTTGGCCCATCATACTTGCACCAGCCATCAATCACTTATTAATTCTAATCTCATTTTCCAGCACTTGTTCCTTGGCCTTGTGTGCTGTGGTGTTTCAGATGTTCATCCAAATAGTTCTTAAATGTTGTGAGGGTGGGTTCCTGTCTCTGCCACCCCTTCAGGCAGTAAGTTTCAGATTCCCACCATGCTCTGGGTAAAAATGTTTTTCCTTAAATCTCTCCCAAACCTCCTGCCCTTCAACTTAAATCTATGCTCCCTGGTTATTGACCCCTCCACTGGAGAAAAGTTTCTTATCTACCCCAACAATGTCCCTCATAATTTTGTACAGTCAGGTTCCTTCCCTTACCTTTTTCTGCTGTAAGGAAAACAGTCCCAGCTCTCTTGACAGCTGAAACACTCCAAGCCAGGCAATATCCTTGTACATCTCCTCTGCACATTCTCCAGTGCAATCACATGCTTTTGAAGTCATTTCTGAACACAGCATCCAGGCATTTAATAGATCTTTGGCTCTTGGCCAATCTCACGTAAACCCTCCTTTGATGCCAGAGTTGTCCTATTCCTTTCAATTGCTCATTTCATCACATCTATCGAAATTGAAGGCTGAACACATTTGGAAGTCACTGCCCTGCTCGAGCTTGGCAATGTTTCACAATCCTTATTGGCAGCCATTGGTGCAGCGCCATCTGTCACTCAGGAACCGCAACTGTTTATCAAAAGCCACCAACCAGCAGGTAAACAAAACCAGGTCCATCAGTCCTGTGGGACCAGAGACCCCAAGAACATCTCACGTGCGATTGAGCCACTGTTCTTCGCAAGGCCCAGCAATGCTTTCATGGAGGAGCCCAGCAAATCTAAATTTTTTGTCACTTCAAGCCACCAAGAAAGAACACGAGTGGCTATTTTCCTTGTTTAATGGAATGTGTGTCCCTTTTGGGTTTTGGATCACTAGAAATCTGACAACTCAGCTCTATGACTCATGTGTGACTCCTATCCAATAGAAATGTGATTGATTCTTCCTTGTTCAATTAGAGATGGATGAGAAATAGTAGATGAGTGAGTGACACCCATAATCATCCCCACTGCTGCATCTTTAACACAAATAAGTATTTGTGTCTCTAATAAATGAACAGCATGAAATTGCTACATGTCTTTGGCCAGTTTTACGTAGTGAGTGGTGAACATATTAAACAATACTGTCCAAATTCAAACTGGTGAGAGTGCATCCTGGTAGGAAGAGTGAAGTCTGATATGTGTACGGGAGAACTTGCATGATCAGTGGGTTGGATTTTCCTTCCAGGGTCAGCAATCCTATGTCTGGGGAACCTCAAGTTCTTGTCCCTGCCTGTGTCCTCGGTGTAACTTTCCAATGCCAAGCCAACTAAAGGGCGCAAAGACTCACTGTCCAATTGTGGGACTACCTCCTGAGTCTGGAGGTGTAATCAAAACCATCAGTGACAATTGACAGTCCCACTCTCTGGAATGGGAAATGCCTCCAGCTTGAGATGTCCACCAAGCACATCTCAAATAATAGAAGAATACAAAGAGGACATTTGTATTCGCTATTGTCGAGGGCAACAATCGCAGTTACAGCCATTGCAGTCTATTGGCGGCAGTGCTGGGAGCTTTTAAAGGTGGCTGGCAAGTTGAGAAGATCATTTAAAAAAATATGGATTATTTGAGTTTATAAAGGAAGAATATAAAAACAAAGAGATCACAATGGAATATTGTAAAACCTTGGTGAAGCTTCAATTGAAACATTAGTGGGTCATTTTGGGTTCGCATTTCAGGAAAGGTGTTGAGCTCTTAGAAAGAATCAGAGAAGGTCTATCAGGATGATTCCAGAAGGTTGTGAGGAGATGTTATACAAGGACTGTTAAAAAGAAGGTTGAGGTGAACTAGAAGAGGTATTTCAGATGAACAAAGGCTTTGACAGAGCAAATAGAGAAAAAACAATTCCCTCTGGTGAGGCCATAATTTCAAAATCATTGGCAAAAGATCGAAAAAGGAGGGAAGAAAAGAAGTGTTCATTCAGAAAGCAACCTGGAGCTGAAATGGAAGCGAACAGCTCACCGCTGAGGATTGGGGGAAGAGCAAAGCCTTAATGTTGTGGAGTTGAGAATATTTTTATTAACTTTATTGAAAGAAGCTTGTTGTATGTGAATGGCTAAGGAATAAATTGGTTATTGGATAAACAGCACTATATACAAAGAAACACTGGATCGAGAGAGAAAAGGATGAAGCAGATCAAGTCTAATTCCAGATAAAACTAAGTGTAACTCAGTCTAAGCTACAAGCATTCTCCTCTCTTTTGACTCTTGGTCATTCATCTCTTACGACCTCATATTTCTTCAGTCCCATATATTAACTCTTTCAACCCTGAATACTCCAGTACTTAGACAATTTCTTGCAGACGAATAACCTGCAGGATTACAGACAAAAAAAAGCAGGTGTCAGGATCTAAGCTCTACTCCAAGGACTGCTCTTTCAAAGGGTCAGAACAGATATAGTGGCCTAAATGGCCTCCTTCTGTGCTGTATTTTATCTGACTTTTAAATATATTATCTACACATCAATGAAACAGATAAGGTCCTGCCAACCCAGCGAGCCTCAAAGACTTCAAAACATGGGGATCTTGTTGGCGCTAGGTTTGAATCACCTTTAACAGTGAAATCATCTTGAAAAAGGTGGCAGATTTCAAATTTGTACAGTCAATCACAGGCTACAGCAGGATGGGATGTCAGAGGTTATTTGGGGGTTCATTAGAGGTTAAATTGCTCATTTTTCAGGCATCACGCTGCTCTCCCCCCCCTTGAGTACTAGGTAAGGACAAACACAAGGTGTCCTTTACTCACACATGAAACAGATGTTAAGCGTTTCAGCTGCAAGTGAGGGAATTAACTCCTGCTTCTTCACATCCCTGCTGCAATATTGTTGTCCTCTGAGGCCAGGAGATAGAACCGTAATCATTGCCAGCAAAAATAAAAAGATACATGCTGACTACAATTATCATGTCAGCCAGCACCATTCCCAAGCCTATTGGCATGGTTCTGACTCCTGCTCCTGCTCACTACTGATTGTGATTTCCCTATCCTTGATCACAATCCTTCCTTAAAACCCCTTTCAACTCACGGTCTCCACTTGATCAACACCCGATCCTGGAATCCCACTCAACTTCGTTGTAATGTAGTTCTATCATAATATCAGGGCTGCTCAGATTCATGTGTGGGTTACAGCTGCCTGACTGGAGTGCCACTGGAAAATGGGCACTCAGGGAGCCAACCCTATTATGTCTGAGTGTGGTGACATAATTCCAGAAATGATGCCAAGGCCATAATTTGAAAGAAAAGCAGAGAAAATCTACTCAGCTGAAAATAAATCTGTGCCAATCCTAGAGTATGTGAGCAACCCCATAAATCTATGGCAATATTTATTTATTTTGTTCCTTCATGGGATGTGGCTGTCACTGGCTAAACCAGCATATATTGCTCGTCCTTAATTGCCCTCGAGAAGATAGTGGGGGGCTGCCTTCTTGAACTGCTGTAGTTCATGTGGTGTTGTCAGGAAGGGAGTTCCAGGATTTTGACTTGGCAACAGTCAAGGAATAACGATTACGTTTCCAAGAGGGGAACTTCTAGTTGGTTGTTTTCCCTTGTATTTGCTGCTCTTCCCCTTTCATATGGTAGCAGTTGTTCATTGGAAGGTGCTATCTAAGGAGTCTTTGTGAGTTCCTATAGGTGGTACATACGGCTGTCATCCTGCGTCAGTGATGGAGGAAGCAAATGTTTGTGAATAGGGTGCCAGTGTAATGGGCTGCTTTGTCCTGGATCATTTCAAACGTCTTGTGTATTATTGAAGCTGCACTTATCTACATGAGTAATCATGTAAATTGCGGACAACCTTTGGGGAGTCAGGAGGTGAGTTACTCGCTGCAAGATTCCTGGCATCTGATCTGCTCTTGGAGTCACTGTATTTGCATGGCTGATCCAGTACAGTGTTTGGTCAATGGTAATCCCCCAGACGTTGGTGAAGATGTGAGTTCATGACAGTCGCTTGCTGATAATTGAAGTTACGCTTTTTGGTATGTGTCACATGTGCAAACAAGAAGGCTAAAGAGAAACCTCCAGAGAAACACTCAATCTCATTTTTGTTAATACTGTTGTAATTTAATACTTTCTTTCTAATGACTCAGTCATAAATTGCACCTTGCAGTTTATTATTATTGCTCCGAAACATCTTGATTATATCAATTAGAATTTACTCAAACTGCCTCATCTGTCCTTTTGTGATTTACCTGCAAATCATAATTTTCAGAACACTTTAGCAGAAAGGGCTGAAATGAATTAATAATGTGCTCCATATGTTCCCCTCTCAGTAGCATTTTCTCCTTTGTGTATCTGTGTGTGTGTGTGCAAGTTTAATGACGAAGCACTCCAGAGCTCTTCCAGTATATTGGAATTAAAATTTCAACTCAACAATAAAGCAGATAGACACAACTGTGAGAGAAGAGTGTTCAATTAGCCTGACAGAGGGAAGTGCTGGTTACAGTCAGCAACCCGTTGGATGTAACTGGGAAGGAGGAGGATTTTTGTTACATGGGGAGTTGCAGTGAGTAAACCCTTAAACATATTTATTTTCAGGCAGTTCCTACTAAGGATTGACATTGCCGTGTTTCGTTTTCTTTGGTAACTCAACCAGCAACAGAGTAGGCCTTCGAATACTCGTATTAGATTAGCACACTGTGTTCAAAATAAGATGGGAACAGGATTTCTATTTCTTCCGACTATATTCTGAGCATGAGACTGGCTGCTTTTTCCCTATGTGCTCTTTGGCAATCAGCATCGTGACTGATCTATCTCAATAATACAGTGATAGGAAATTAATTATGCATTGCAACGACAAAATTCTTCCCACTTCAAAAGGTGAACAAAAGAATTTAAAACATGACCAGGTGTAGGCTTCACACTGCTCAGATTTTCTTGTGTTTAGATCAAATACATTATACTGCATGGTTCCATTGTTAAAACTGCTTGACCGATAATGGGAGCTTGCTGTTTAATCAAACCAGGGAGGGCAGGGGTTTGATGATTGCCACGGGTTGTATTCCAACTTGTCTCAGCTAAGCTGAGATTGGAATTCACTCCCCAAACACAGGCACTACTGTTCCATTGCAAGTCTCTTGAAACACTATGACTGCATTAGTAAAATGTTTACACTATTTTTCTAAAACCATGGTCTTAATTTTCTTTTGTACTCACATAACCCACGCACAAATCAGTTTTGTGATTAGGGCATTTCCTGTGAGTTTCAAGTATAAATGCCCAAATCATGTTGTTCGTTGCTTCCTCCCCACCAATACACCTCTGCCCATAAAGCCGACTCCATCCCCAACTTTCAAATAGCACCTTTGAAGTAAGAGACTAGTCACGAGCAGCAGTACCACGTCAAAATCAGCACCACTCAACAAGTGACAGTAACAATCACAGCCCTAAGCATATTATACTGAGGGGAATGATGACAGCCCTCAGTAAGAGACTGGAACTATAAACCATTACACATCACTCATGTCTATCACCTAAAACTGCAATGAGAAGTCAGCTTCTGTCAGACTCGAAGGACCAAATGGCCCACTTTTGCTCCCAGGTCTTATGGCTAATAGGGAGACCTGACTACAGCCTCTGTATCCTGCTGCATGTTCTAATGTAACCACCAGTTCCGTATTTGTGCATATTACAGCCAGTCCCAGCCAGTAAGAAGATCCGTGTGTTGCTGCTGCTGGATTCCGTAGTTCTCATGCTTCTCTGATATTCCACCAGCAGATAACTGCAGCCTTCAATTTAGACTCCACTTATCAATCTCTGCCTGCCTTATAACCAATTTTTCTGGATGAATGGGTGACAGGTGACACTTGCCAGAGTCCTTGGTCCCCCAAAATGACTCATTACACTGGAGAGCTTACCTGGCCCTGCAAAGCTAAAGGAATGAAACAGTTGGCTTGGAGTCACTTATGTATGAAGTAAACACTGGCCTGTATCTTTCCAAGAGTTGTCACTGAAACGGTTGTGCTGGAGATATCTTAGTGGGTGATCATAGTAGGTGAGGAGTAAAGATAAGGGAATTGAGAGTATCTTACTTACCCTGCTTTGGTCAGGTCATTGAATTTCCTGTGGCATAGCTTTGTCAATCTGGACACAATGTATGTGGAACATTGTATCTCTATAAAGCACCCCCATTTTCTGACTGTAAGGGAGGGCTAGGCCATGAAACCAACAGCAGCAACCTGAACTACCTGTGGATCTTCATAAATATAGTCTTGAAAGCTCTCTTACAGATTTCTTTTGTAATTCAATAGTCATCAAGACAATTGAGAATCTTTACACTGCAATTAAAATGACTTGATTTAAGTAATTTAGTTTAATCATTTGCAGAACACGCATCTTTTGCTGCACAGCCCAACGATGAAGAAATTTATTTTCTCCAACTCTCTATTCCCCTCCCCAACCCCTTGATGCTTCATTAGTTTTGTTCCAGTTGTCTATGAGCCTGATCAGACAATTAGGTGGACTTACAGCTGGAGTATTGTGTGCAGTTTTGGTGCCCTTATCTGAGGAAGGATGTCCTTGCTATTGAGGGAGTGCAGTGAATGTTTACCGGGCTGATTCCTGGGATGGCAGGTCTGTCATATGAGGAGACACTAAGTCAGTTAGTATTATATTCACTGGAATCCAGAGGAATGAGTAGGAATCTCATAGGAATAGGAGGCCGCAACTGGGGTCATAGTTTGAGGATAAGGACTGAGGTGAGGAGAAATTCCTTTACTCAGAGGATGGTAAATGTGTAGAATTCACTACCACAGAACGTAATTGAAACCAAAATATTGTGTGATTTCTAGAAGAAATTAGGTGTAGCTCTTGGGGCTAAAGAGATCAAGGGATATAGGGGGAAGGAAGGATCAGGATATTGAATTTGATGATCAGCCATGGTCATAATGAATGGTGGAGCATCCTTGAAGGGCTGAATGGCCTACACTTCTAGTTTCTACACCTATTTTACATCTGGTCACATTCTGATAAGCTTAGCAGGAAATGAGTGGGCTTAACATAGCACAGAAATGGGCACATCATCAGATCTAACTTCTGATTTATGCACTCAAAAGAAATTCCTGTGCCAAATATTTATCCATTAAAGATATTTCAACAGACAAACTGGTCTGTGAATGCTGAGGACTTTGTTTACGAGCACACGTGATTTGCATATTTAATTCCTCATTTTAAATTGCTCAGATATTCATTGTAGCAACCTTAGTAGTGTATCATCAGCAATATCAGATAGCCAGTGTCTGGATAACTTGGAATTGTGTTGATCCACAATGTAAAGGACTTGGCTAGAATTTGTATCAAGTGAAATGTCTGAGATATTGTCATCTTCCTGGAGAGTGCACAAATGTATAGTTCTGACGATGTAGATTTTGTAAAAAAAAGCTAATCCTACTTTTAAATCGACAAAGGGAATCTTAAAAATGGCTATTAAAAATCACCCGATCTTTTGCAATGCAAGTTTCTAGAAGGGTCCAAGTGGCTTAATGTGAATAGATATACCCAGACATGTGAAGACTTTAGGAATTCAATGCACATTTCCACAAAGATAAACAGAAAGGTATCGACAATGGCTCCCCTGGAGGCAAAACAATGCTGCTTGAGAAATTTCAAAGGTTAAATACATCAGCTAAAAGACAATGAAGGGAGGGGGGTTTGGGAGGGATGGATACCTTTTCTGCCCCATTTTAGGCAGGCTGGAGGAGGTGGAAAATCCAACTGGAGTCCCAAACAGCATTTATACTGGGTTGATTTCCCATTGAGATAGTTCCCACCATGAAAGATCAGAAAACTCATGACCGTTCATCTAAATGTCATAATGAGTCTCCCCGCTGAATCATTCCCCCCAGGTTAGGAATTCTGCCCCCCACACCTGTCATTAATGTGATGTCATGTTGGCAGGGTTTACAACAGCTCCCAAAAAACAGCCAAAGAGAATACCCCAGGGCGTCTAGCTCTCAAGGGAGAAGGTTGTGCCTGGGAGTTCCCTGGCACTGTCACAGACACTGGTGGTGGGGCTTCAAATGGGAGGCTGTTTTTGGCTTGCAGGGGGAGATCCAATGTCCATGGGGGTTCCCAAATCCATATAGGGCCATTGGCCGTCCTGTTGTCCATGCAATGGTCCAGTTTCCATGTGTGATTGAGCCATGTCAGTGAGACCAATGCATCCACTATCTCTGTAGTTACTTCTTTTAGAACCATAGAACATAGAACATTACAGCACAGAACAGGCCCTTCGGCCTTCGATGTTGCGCCGACCAATATAAAAAGCAATGCCCCTCCAAAACTAAACCATTCCCTTCTCTTCCATATACTTATCAACTAACCTCTTAAACGCCACCAAACTTGGCGCATCTACAACAGCTGCAGGCAGGGCATTCACTCCCTAATCACTCTTTGAGTAAAGAACCTACCTCTGATATCCGTCCTATAACTCATACCCCTTAATTTAAAGCTGTGTCCCCTCGTGCTAGCTTTCTCCATCCTAGGAAAAGGCTATCACTGTCCACCCTATCTAAACCTCTAATCATCTTATATGCTTCAATAAGATCCCCTCTTAGCCGCCTCCTTTCTAACGAAAAACAACCTCAAATCCTTCAACCTCTCTTCATAGGACCTGCCCTCCATACCAGGCAACATCCTGGTAAACCTCCTCTGTACCTCTCCAATGCCTCCACATCTTTCTTATAATGTGGGGACCAGAACTGCACACAATACTCCAAGTGCGGCCGCACTAGAGGTTTGTACAGTTGCAACATGACGTTGCGGCTCCGAAATTCAATCCCCCTACCAATAAAAGCTAAGGCTCCATACGCCTTCTTAACAACCTTCTCGACTTAACTGCCTACTTTCAGGGATCTATGCACATACACACCAAGATCCCTCTGTTCATCAAGACTACTAAGAATCTTACCATTAGCCCTATACTCTACACATTTATTATTCCTGCCATAGTGCATTACCTCACTCTTTTCCACATTAAACTCCATTTGCCACCTCTCGGCCCAGCTCTGCAACTTGTCCAAGTCTCTCTGCAAACTATAACAACCCCTCTTCACTATCTACCACTCCACCGACTTTAGTGTCATCTGCAAATTTACTAATCCATCCTTCAATACCCTCATCCAGATCATTTATAAAAATTTACAAACAGCAGGGGCCCCAAAACAGACCCCTGAGGTACACCACTTGTCACCGAACTCCACGATGAATATCTCCCATCAACCACCACCCTCTGTCTTCTAGCTGCTAGCCAATTCCTAACCCAATTAGCTAAATCACCCTCTATCCCATACATCTGCATTTTCTGCAGAAGCCTTCCACGTGCCACCTTATCGAACGCCTTACTAAAGTCCATATATACCACATTAACCGCCTTACCCCCATCCACCTCTTTAGTCACTTTTTCAAAAAACTCAATGAGGTTAGTAAGGCACGACCTACCCTTCACAAAACCATGCTGACTATCTCCAATCAATTCATTACTCTCTAAATAACTATAAATCCTATCCCTAATTATTCTCTCCACCACTTTGCCCACCACAGAAGTAAGACTCACTGGCCTATAATTCCCTGGAAGGTCTCTCTTCCCCTTCTTGAACAACGGGACCACATTCGCTATCCTCCAGTCCTCCGGAACCACACCCATAACCAACGACGACCTGAAGATCAGAGCAGAGGCTCTGCAATCTCCTCTCTTGCCTCCCAGAGAATCCTAGGGTAAATCCCGTCCGGCCCAGGGGACTTATCCAACTTCAAACCCTCGAGAATATCTAGCAAATCCTCCCTATCTACTTCAATACTTTCCAGTTTGCTACCCTGTACCTCAGTGTTCTCCATAACTACATTTACATCACCCTGCGTGAATACCGAAGAGAAATATTTATTCAGTACCTCTCCAATCTCTTCGGGCTCCACGCACAACTTCCCACTGCTGTCTATGACTGGCCCTAATCTCGCCCTAACCAATCTTCTATTCTTAACATATCTAAAGAAAGCTTTAGGATTCTTCTTAATCCTATCAGCCAAAGTCTTCTCATGTCCTCTCTTAGCTCTCCTCAATTCAATCTTTAGCTCCCTCCTGGCTAATCTATAGCTATCCATTGCACTAACCGAGCCATCAAGCCTCAACCTGTCATAAGCCTCCTTTTTCCGTTTAACCAGCAAATCAACTTTTTTCGTTCACCAAGGTTGTCTTACTCGACCATTTCCTCCTCGCCTGACAGGGACATACTTATCAAGGACTCGCAGCAGCTGCTCCTTGAATAAGCTCCACATTCCAGATGTTCCCAGTCCCTGTAGTTTCCTAGTCCAATCTAGGCACCCTAATTCTCTCCTGATGGCCTCATAATTACCCTTCCCCCAGCTATAACTACTGCCCCCAGCTTCATGCCTATCCCTGTCCATCACTTAGGTGAACGTAACCGAATTGTGGTCACTATCACCAAAATGTTCACTAACTTCCAAGCCTAACACCTGGTCTGGCTCATTGCCCAGCACCAAATCAATGTAGCCTCACCTCTAGTTGGCCTATCTACATACTGAGTCAAAAAAACTTCCTGCACACTTTGTATAAAAACTGACCCCTCTAACGAGCTAGAGCTATAGCTATTCCAATCAATATTAGTAAAGTTAAAGTCCCCCATAACAATTACCCTATTACTTTCACTCGACTTTGCAATCATTTCCTCTACCTCTCTAGAACTTTTAGGAGGTCTATAAAAGACTCCCAACAGGGTGACCTCTCCTCTCCTGTTTCTAATCTCAGCCCATACTACCTCAACAGACAAGTCCTCATCAAACTTCCTCTCCGTCACTGTGATACAGTCTTTGACTAATAATGCCACTCCTCCCCCCCTTCTACCTTCTTCTCTACTCCGACTAAAGCATTTGAACCCCGGAACCTGCAACATCCATTCTTGTCCCTGCTCTACCCAAGTCTCTGAAATGGCCACAACATCGAAGTTCCAGGTACTGGTCCAAGCTGCATGTTCCTCCCCCTTATTGCGAATACTCCTTGCATTAAAGTATACGCATTTCAAACCATGCCCTACCCCACCCGTATGCTGCTGTGTTTTACGGCTTTCCTCTAGGACCCCCTTACTCTCATCCCCCTTAGCACCCCAACTATTCAGGATCCCACCCCCCCCCCCGAATCAGTTTAAAGCCCCCTGCATAGCCTTAGCAAATTTTCCCCCCAAGATATTAGTTCCCCTCTGGTTCAGGTGTAGACCATCTCTCTTGTAGAGGTCCCACCTATCCCTGAATGAGTCCCAATTGTTCAGGAACCTGAACTCTCCCTCCTGCACCATCCCCGCAACCACGAGTTCAAACATTCCCTCTCTCTATTCTTCTCCAAACTAATCCTAGGATGCAAGCCGCTGGGCCAGAGAACCTACCTTTCTTTAGCCCCATTACTTGTCTAATACAACCTCTCTAGTGTTGGTGATGATATTTGATTCCTCACCCGTATTCTTTCCAATTAACCTGAGAAAAAGATTTTCTCGTACAATGAGTGGTTGGGATCTGGAATGCAAGTGTGGTGCAGGTTTCTGGAACCTGCCTGCAGGTTCAATTGAGGCATTCAGGAGGGCATCAGACGATTACTTGGATTAAAAACAATGTGCAAGGGTACAGGAGAATGGCAGTAAATCATAACGCTCACTCGGAGAGCCAATGGACACTGCCTTGGTGGCACAATGGTTAGCAGTACTGTCTCGCAACGTCAGGAACTGAGTTCAATTGCAGCTTCAGGTGACTGTGTGGAGTTCGTGCATTCTCCCTGTGTCTGTATGAATTTCATTCAGATGCTCCGGATTACTGCCACAGTCCAAAGGTTAGGTAGATTGGGCATGCTAAGTTGCCCCTTAGTGTCTCAAGATGTCCAGGTTAGGAGGATTAGTGGGTAAATATGTTTGGTGACAGGTACCGGGCCTGAGTGGAATGCTGTTGTTGAAGAGTTGGTATAGCCTTGATAGGTCAAATGGCCTCCTTCTGCACTGTAAGTATTCACTGCAAACATAATGGGCTGAATGGCCTGCTTCTGCACTGTAATATTTCCGTGACTTTGTTAATGCCTGGTACTTATCTAACATGATTATTACTTACCAATAATCAGCCCAAGCCTGAATGTTGTCCAGATCCTGTAAGAGCTGGGCATGTTCTCTTCACTATCTGAGAAGTTGCGAATGGAATGGAACGTTGTGTATTTGTCAATTGATGATGGACAAAAGGGCATTGATGAAACAGTTGTAGGTGGTTGGGTTAGGACACTACCCTGAGGAAATCCAGCAGTGAACACTCTCCTCAAAAACAACCACACTATCTTCCTTTGTGTTAGGCATGACACCAAACAGCAGGGAGTTTTCCAACTGCTTTCTAAAGAATTTAGTTTTGCTGGGGCTTCTTGATGCCAGATTTGGTCAAATGTTGCCTTGACGTCAGGAACAGTCACTCCCTCCTCTGAAATTCAGCTCTTTTGTTTGTGTTTGGACCAAGGCTGTAATTTGGTACGGGGCTTAGTGATTCTGGTGCCTCCCAGTCTCAGCACCAATGAGCAGGTTATTGTTGAATAAGTGCTGAGTTCCCTTGTGATTGAGGATGGGGACACTTCTGGAGCCTTCTCTTCAGTGAGTGTTTAAATGTTCACCAGCATCCACAACTCTATGTACAGGATTTCCCATTTGCTCTTGCCCCTTACTCCAATGTACAGCAGCACAGTGGTTACCACTGCTGCCTCACTGTGCCAGGGACTGGAGTTCAATTCCCAGCTTCGGTCACTGTCTATGTGGAGTCTGCATGTTCTCCCTCTGTCTGCATGGGTTTCCTCCGGGTGCTGTGGTTTCCTCCCACAGCCTGAAAGACGTGCTGTTTAGGCACATTGGCCATGCTACATTTGGATATTTAACACACACACACATATTTGTATATTTAAAATAATGGAATATTTTCACAGTAATTTCATTACAGTGTTAATGTAAGCCTACTTGTGACAGTAAAAAAACTAATAAAACTAAATTGCTCCCAATTAAAAACCTATTCAGACTTTTGCTGTATCAGTATTATTGGTTGATTCATTCATTTGAAGAGTTGTTTGACCTTCCTCAAAGTATGTTTATTCAAATCAACTGTCCTCAAACTGTCGCCCAGTACATCACCTCACAGCCAGTGCCAACAGGTAGATGATGCACTGTCCACGACAACCACCAGAAAGAAAGCAGTCAGGGCTGGTTTCGTTTAAAGGTTATAAGGCCAAATGCAGCACTCCTGCTGCCACAGAAGTTAAAGTCAGCTGAGCCATTATAGTCTCGTCAAGACCAATTAGACTGACAAAAAAACTTTGTGAGCGAATGTGAATCAGAAACAAAGTTGCCTGTATTGCGCAATTATCAATTGCATGTGAACTGCAACGTTAGAGCTTTTGATTTGATTTGATTTATTACTGACACATGTATTGGGATACAGTGAAATTTATTGTTTCTTGTGCGCTATACAGACAAAACATATCCTGCATAGAATACACAGGGGAGAAGGATAGGAGCAGTGCTGAATATAATGTTGCAGTTACAGATAGGATATAGAGAAAGATCAGCTTAATATATGGTAGGTCTATTCAAAAGTTTGATCGAGGCAGGGAAGAGGTTACTCTTGAGTCGGTTAGTACATGTTTTCAAGACTTTTCCCCAATAGAAGAAGATACAAAATGTCCAGGATTCTTGGGTCCTTTATTATGTTGACTGCTTTTCCAAGTCAACGGGAAGTGTAGACAGAGTCAATGGATGGGAGGCTGCTTTGCATGGTGGACGGAGCTACGTTCACATCTCTTTGCAGTTTGTTTCATTCTTGGTCAGAGAAGGAGCAATAAAAACTGTGATGCATCCAGAAATGATGCTTTCTGTAGAGTACCTCTAAAGGTTGGTGACAGTTGTAGCAGACATGCTAAATTTCCTTAGCCTCCTGAGAAAGTAACTGCTTTGGTGAGCTTTCTTAACTATAGCATCAACATGGAGGGACCAGGATAGTAAAGTAGACTGAATAAAGCAGTTTGGAAGATTCAAAGAGAGTCTAGTCTTGATAATGCATTTTAGTTTTTCTAAAAAAGTTCAACATGAACATACCTTTGTTTGCTTTCCTATTTTTCCAGTCCTTTTTTGAATTGGGATTCTGCGGCATAGCTTGTTTTGAGGGTAAAACTATCCACAGAACCAGCCATCCATGCCACAGACCGAATTAGTAAGTGTTGTGACTAATGGTGTCCATTTGCAGGCAGGCTCTGAAATGAACTTGTCTTTGAGATACAATGACATGAATGGACAAGTCTTAAAAAAACCTTGTACTTTAAGAGATGCTTAAGAAACTGACTACATATTGTGGCTGATTTTTTATGTTCTAAAAATAATTCAGGTGAGGAATGTATTATGCTGGCTGTGCGTGGGGATAGAAACCTTGCAGTTTTATTAAACCTACGCCAAAGAATATGTTGTGCGTTTAACATTTTTCGATAAAGGCAATGGGAAATCACTATGAACAAGGAGTATTCTCTCTTGACTTTCCTTTGCCTTGCATTCTACACTATTGAATGTTCTAGAAAACATAGCAACAATTTCAGGATAACATGGTCTTTGTGGAGTTGTGAGCATGTTAACTTGTTGTAACTGGTGTAGCCTGAAGCAAACTTTCTGAACTACTTCATGAATCAATAACCTTTGGAACTGCCGTGAGTCCCAGTGTCTGGAGCAGCATAGTTTAAGCTTCCTTGCGTTAATCTTTCATGCTAAACCAGTTTACTTACTTACTTAGTTAATACATAATCTTCCACTCAATCCTAATGTTGCTTGGCCAGTGCTTATATCATTTTGCTTTACTTCACAGCACGGTGGTTAGCACTGCTGCCTCACGGCGCCAGAGTCCTAGATTTGATTCCGGCCTTGGATGATTGTGTGGAGGGAGTCTGCACAGCTGTAGCAAACACCCGACATGTCTCCCGCCTAAGAGAACTCCACCCCTTGGGGTGATTCTCCCCTCTGAGTCTCAATTGGTCTCCCATGCCAGGTGACCCTTAATTTGCTCTGTTGCCCTTGCAAGGAACAATCACCGTAGATTATTCCTTAGTAATCTGGAACAAAACACAGCACAGTGGTTTACACTGCTGCCTTACAGTGCTGGAATCCTGAGTTTGAATCTGGCATTGGATAACTGTACGTGGGGAAATTGCACATTCTCCCTATGTCTATGTGGGTTTCCTGCAGGTGCTCCGGTTCCCTCCCACACTCCAAAGATGTGCTGATTAAGTTGATTGGTCATGCTAAATTGACCATTAGTGCCAGAGGAATTAGCCAATTACAGCGATAAGGCCTGGTTGGGATTGGTGTCGGTGCAGGCTCGATGGGCCGAATGATGTCCTTTCGCACTGTTGGAATTCTAATATTCTGATTTTTCACATTTACAGTTCATTCTTCAACAGAATTTAGACCATAGAACATAGAACATAGAACATTACAGTACAGAACAGGCCCTTCGGTCTTTGATGTTGCGCCGACCAATATAAAAAGCAATGCCCCTCCAAACTAAACCATTCCCTTCTCTTCCATATACTTATCAACTAACCTCTTAAACGCCACCAAAATTGGCGCATCTACAACCGCTGCAGGCAGGGCATTCCACTCCCGAACCACCCTTTGGGTAAAGAACCTGCCTCTGATATCCGTCCTATAACTATCACCCCTTAATTTAAAGCTGTGTCCCCTCATGCCAGCTTTCTCCATCCTAGGAAAAAGGCTATCACTGTCCACCCTATCTAAACCTCTAATCATCTTATATGTTTCGATTATGTCCCCTCTTAGCCGCCTCCTTTCTAACGAAAACAACCTCAAATCCCTCAGCCTCTCTTCATAAGACCTGCCCTCCATACCAGCAACATCCTGGTAAACCTCCTCTGTACCCTCTCCAATGCCTCCACATCTTTCTTATAATGCGGGGACCAGAACTGCACACAATACTCCAAGTGAGGCCGCCCTAGAGTTTTGTACAGTTGCAACATGACGTTGCGGCTCCGAAATTCAATCCCCCTACCAATAAAAGCTAAGACTCCGTATGCCTTCTTAACAACCTTATCGAATTGACTGCCTACTTTCAGGGATCTATGCACAAATACACCAAGATCCCTCTGTTCATCAACACTATTAAGAATCCTACCATTAGGCCTATACTCTACACATTTATTATTCCTGCCAAAGTGCATTACCTCACACTTTTCCACATTAAACTCCATTTGCCACCTCTCGGCCCAGATCTGCAACTTGTCCAAGTCACTCTGTAAACTATAACACCCCTCTTCACTATCTACCACTCCACCGACGTTAGTGTCATCTGCAAATTTACTGATCCATCCCTCAATACCCTCATCCAGATCATTTATAAAAATTACAAACAGCAGGGGCCCCAAAACAGACCCCTGAAGTACACCACTTGTCACCGAACTCCACGATGAATATCTCCCATCAACCACCACCCTCTGTCTTCTATCTGATAGCCAATTCCTAACCCAATTAGCTAAATCACCCTCTATCCCATACATCTGCATTTTCTGCAGAAGTCTTCCATGGGCCACCTGATCAAACGCCTTACTAAAGTCCATATATACCACATCAACCGCCTTACCCCCATCCACCTCTTTGGTCACTTTTTCAAAAACTCAATGAGGTTAGTAAGGCACGACCTACCCTTCACAAAACCATGCTGACTATCCCCAATCAATTCATTTCTCTCTAAATAACTATAAATCCTATCCATAATAATTCTCTCCAATACCTTGCCCACAACAGAAGTAAGACTCACTGGCCTATAATTCCCTGGAAGGTCTCTCTTCCCCTTCTTGAACAATGGGACCACATTCGCTGTCCTCCAGTCCTCCGGAACCACACCCGTAACCAACGACGACCTGAAGATCAGAGCCAGAGGCTCTGCAATCGTCTCTCTTGCCTCCCAGAGAATCCTAGGGTAAATCCCGTCTGGCCCAGGGGACTTATCCAACTTCAAACCCTCGAGAATATCTAGCACATCCTCCTCTACTTCAATACTTTCCAGTTTGCAACCCTGTACCTCAGTGTTCTCCATAACTACATTTACATCACCCTGCGTGAATACTGAAGAGAAATATTTATTCAGTGCCTCTCCAATCTCTTCAGGCTCCACACACAACTTCCCACTGCTGTCTATGACTGGCCCTAATCTTGTCCTAACTAATCTTCTATTCTTGACATATCTAAAGAAAGCTTTAGGATTCTCCTTAATCCTATCAGCCAAAGTCTTCTCATGTCCAGGGCTGCAAACTTTGATTGCACTCGTTTTGCAATGTTTCATCACATGACTTCCTACCTCCATCAATCCCCCCCCACCCCCCGCAGTCCCAAGTTCCCCTGTTCGGTCACACGACCATGGCCATTTACTACTTTCCTACTGCAGTGGAAAATACCAGCAAGATTCCTTTTTACCCAGTTGAATGATTCTTGACCTTCCTACATTACCAAAGTATTCATTGGCTATAAAGTGCTTTTGAGAACACCAGTGGATGTGAAAACCACTGCAGCAATGCAAATCTCTGACAGTTGTAAAGTTTAGTTTTCTCATCTCAAGTATTCTTGTGTCTAATAAACTAAAGCTGTTTTCTCGTATCATTACGTTCTTCCCCTGAAGAATAGTCTGAAGTAGAGGCCAATTTTGCAGGCTGATCAGCAATCCAACAGCTCTGATTGATGTGAATATGTCTTTTGTGACCATTACCATCCTTATACCAACTGATAGGATAATTGGTCCTACACAACAGGAGGATTTATAGTCTCTGACAAACCAAATGCTGAATTCAGAGCTCCAGTTGCTCAGAGTGTCTGAACTGGGATTTGAGTGTAACTCAGTGGTTAGAATGTGACCGCTAGGCTCACTCAAACAAAAAAAAGTGTTCAAGGCAAACAAAGAAGACAACTTTTTTTTTAAAATGCCTTTACAGTTTGGTTCATGGCTTGCCTGCACTAAATGTCTTGAAGAATAATCTTTAATTCCTGGAGAGTTGGCAACCCTATTAAACAGAGATTATAAAATTAATTCTGCCAACCTGGCACTATTACTCAATCAAACCTTGCAGAACTAGTTGAAGCTGGGAGCAGATGAAATGTCCCAGGTGAATAATACAGCCAATTGTAGTGCCAGTTAGAGTGTGACTGATCAGAAAAACAGTGACAGTGGTGGGAAAAAATTGGATAGCTGGTGCTATGAGAATTTTGAACTCAAAGAATGGTGGCTGCAACACTTCCAGCGTGACCCACACATCCCCCTTACTGCTCGGGAACGAGGACAGGAGTGCCACGCATGCATTGGAAGCAGAGAGGATGGATTGTGGCGACAGATAGACTTTAATGTGACTTGGCATGTAATCTGCCATATTGGATAGCACAGGTCCAAGGCCCAATTCTCTCTCAAGCACGAGGTGGCAAAGTGGTTTGCATTGCTGCCTCATAGCACCAAGTACCTGAGTTCAGTTCCCATCTTGGGTTACTATCTATTTGCATGTTCTCCCCATGTCTATGGGGTTTCTTCCACATGGTCTGGTTTCCTCCTACAGTGAGAAAGATGTGCTGGTTTGGTGCATTGGCCATGCTAAATTCTTCCTCTTTGTACCCATGCAGGTGCCAGAATATGGTGACTAGGGGATTTTCATAGTAATTTCATTGCAGTGTTAATGTAAGCCAATTGGTGACACTAAAAAATACAAAAAAACTTGCCCAGCTGAGCATGTGTTTAATTCCACTAGGGATCCATATCACCCCATCCCATCTTTTCCCCCTCCCTCACCCCCAATCCTCTTCATACGCATGCACACACCATCTTCTAAAGAGCTATGTACCCAACAACTAAGTGAGATGCTGTTGACTGACTTTTGCAAGTTGGCGGAATCGTTGTGTTTAATAGTTACTGGGAAAGTTTTGTAGATGTTTGGGCTTTTCACAACAGTGATGTTGGATCTTCTATGAGACAGTAGCCCATGCTATCTGGTGTACAATGCCTACCATAGGAGGAAGAGAGTGATAACATGGAGAAGGTAATTGAGGCTCCTATGCTCCAAATGTAGATACTCAGACTCTTGTTCCCATCTTGTTCTTGTCTCCACATCACAGTTATTTGACAATTTCCCATCTTTTAATCTCTCTGCTAGGATTAAGTTTATCGTCATAGTGTGATCTTGGCTTAAATCCCAAAATAAAATGCCCCAAGACATAGAGCGTAAAAACATGAGAAATAGAAGCAGGAGTAAGCAAGTCATTCTTACCCCTCAAGTGTATTCAATAAGATCATGGCTGATCTGCTCATGGCCTCAACTCCACTTTCTTACCTGTCCCCCATAATCTTAGGCTCCAGTGGGGACCAATAATCTAAAAATGATCTCCTCTTCTCAGGCAGCCCTTTGGGATTGAGGTTAATTCACTTTCGCTGTAGTTCATTAGGTTCTAAAATGGCTGATAAGTCCAATGTGTGATCTGCAGACTCTGCCCCATGTGGAACAGGTGGTGCTTGAAGGCAGGTAGATTGGTTATTTGGAGGTTAATGCCTACTCTCTGATGCCTTGTCTTCATTTCTGTATTATCCTGACTAACACACAGAGAGATTTTGATGCCTTGCGCTATGAATCTTTGCTGCTTTGGTTGGTCAGAAGCCAGAGTTTCCCATGAGCCATTGGGTATCTCTGACTGCTTCAGGAATGCTTTGAGAAAATTCCTAAATAGTTTCTGCTGAACTCCTGTGAGTCTCCTGCCATGACTGAGTTCCAAGTAGAGCAGTTGCTTTGGGAGTCTGGTGTCAGGCATATGAATGATGCGTCCTGTCCAGTGGCAGTTTTTAAATATGTCTCCATACTGGACCTGGTGGCTTGAGCAAGGACATTGCTGTTGGGCCACCTTTCTTGCCACCAAATTTGGAGGATGTTGTGAAGGCACTGCTGGTGCTACTCTTCCCACCCACCACCACCACCACCACCACCACCACCACCCCCTCCCTCAAACAACGCTCTGTGATGCCTACTGTAGATAGTCCAAGTCCATAAAGTGTATAGGAACATGGAGGTCACTCCTTCCCGTTAAACCATGGCTTTAATTTCGAGTTTGAGATTCTGGGCCTCAAAAAGCCCTTTCCTCAGTCAGCCAAAGGCTGAGCTAACATATTGGAGCTTATGGTGAATTTTGTTCCACAGCAATTGTTGGACAATTCCTCTAAGCACTGAAAACACAACTGTTCACCCATGTGCATCCACTAGTGCCTGTCTTCCTTGGGCTGCTCTAGTGCTGCTAAGTAGCCCTACTTCAGTGTCTGCATCGTGGCTAGTGGATGGCTACTGACTTTGAGAGTGGGGATTGCAGGTGGCCTCACAGAGGGTGACTTTGAGCAGCTCTGAGCCTGTAGACTGACCTCAGAATGCTTTAACTTGGCAGCAGTTTGGGCTGGCTGGCTGATGTGTGACTGGCCAAGTGACCATGCTGGAAGGATTAACATTGCCACCCTGTGAGAGAGAACAGCAGATTTGTTTTCCATGGAGCTACTTGCAGCAATGACAGTAACCTGTTGGAGCAGAGTTTGCTTTGCCATAATGGCAGCTCCGCAAGCTCCTTTGGGCACCACTATTAGCAGCTATGGTGGCATCAGTTTCTCCCTGCCTGGCACCAAGCTCAACTTGCACGACCTCTGTCTGAGCTTCCACAGCAGTGCAGTGCTGTCGGCTGGCTTCTTACTGGGAATGAGGCATTGGCCTCAAAAGAAAAGAAAGATAAGTTTAAGGTGAGAGGGGAGAGATACAAAAATGTCCAGAAGGGCAATTTTTTTCACAAAGAGGGTGGTAAATGTCTGGAACGAGCTGTCAGAGGTAGTAATGGAAGTGGGTACAATTTTGTCTTTTAAAAAGCATTTAGGTAGTTACATGGGTAAGATGAGTATAGAGAGATATGGGCCAAATGTGGGCAATTGGGATTAGCTGAGGAGTTAATAAAAAAGGGCGGCATGGTCAAGTTGAGCTGAAGAGCCTGTTTCCATTCTGTAAACCTCTAAGACTTTATGACTATACGCTGCAAAACAGCAAGGTGACCATGTGCTACCAATGGAGTTGGCCACCGCTGCCCTGCTGGGATGGATGGGCTGTAGGCGCTGATCCAGGTTGGAATTAAGGCCCTTAAATGTACCTCCACAGTACCAAGAAACATTGTGACAGCTCTGTCAATGTGCCAAGCATCTTGCCATTCATGCTCATCAGCGTTCTCCCATGGGACACCCCTGCTTAGTACCCATCTGAATCCTTTGCAGAAGGACTTAGCTGACACTGCCCTCTGGTCATCTAGCAGACAAATTATCCTTTTCTTCTGGCCTTGCAGTAGCCCCTGGTGCCCAGTCATTTACCATATTCTGACCTTGAATCTCTATTCCTCCCCAAACTTGGTGTAGTTCCAGTTTTGGAGCTGATGGATGGGAGTGCCAGATCAGGCTATGGTGCTTCTTTATCTCCCTACATCCAATCTTCCCACAGCTGAGGACCATCACAATACTGAAATATAAACCACCACAAAACAAACTTTTGACACCAACTTTATTCATTAAACCATTGAATATTCCATTCAAAAATCACCTTGTCACACTGCAGTCTCTGCGGTTGCCCTGCTGGAGAACACAAAGAGAGGAACAGCCATTGAGATGATGGGCGCTAAAGGAACAACGTGCAAGGATACGTGTTCACCCTGCGCTATGGAAGAGCCTGCAATCTATTCGCATTCTATTTGCTCCTCTCTCTCGCGAGAAAGAATGAAAGGTATTTGGTTGCCAGAGAAAGCAATGTGTGGATGGTAGGTTGCTGTTGGAGATGCATGGGTTGTAAATGCTGCCTTCTCCAGACTGGAAGATGATGAAAGTTCACAACCATAATCACTTCCACAGCCACTGGCAATATGGTCCTCATCCAGCTCTGTGGCTGCATTCATGGCAGCAACAAGCAGCGGATTTCACTGAGAATAATGTTCGTGAAACAGAGATATCTGTTACAGTGTTTGGTTCAGGTAGAGGAATTACTCCCTGAACTCTAGGGGCAGATATGGTCACCTTTTCGGAGCCTTTCTCCCCACTCCCTACCCCTCCACACCAGCCCACCCAGCACTCCCAGCAGCCTGTTCTCACTACTTCTACAATCCTGTAGGGATTACACTTCACAAGTACGCCATTGGCTATGAAGAGCTTTGGAATGTCTGCTGTCTGTGAAATATAAATGCAAGACCCTTTTTTTTGGTCTGTGTATTGCCTCTGCTCATTCTCCTTGTTGTGCTGTAGTCCAGAGGGAATGCAGACAATGACACTCTTGTCAGGAAACAAGTAGTTTGTGCAGAGTCAGGACCAAATCCTTCAGCACGTCTCTCACCGTTCCCTCCAGACTCTAGTAACCAAAAACCACTCCTGTAATCACAGCACAGACCCAGTAGATCTCAACCAGCTAGCCTGAAAGTAGTCGATGATCCTGCAAATAGATCTGGTTAGCGCCCCCACCCCAACTCTGTAAAGTTAAGAGAGAGGAATAAACTCCAGCAAATGGCAGCACAAGCATCAAATCAGTGTTAGACGTGGATTGTCTCTATTACATCCTGCCCAATGGATGCCCTCTGTATGTGCACTGATGCCATCACCAGAAGGCCATGTGGTATAACCAGATGGAGAGTTCTGCTCACTGTGGGCATCATTTTGGAGGTAAAATGGCAATTGTAGTGTTGAGGAAACAAGTGCTGCACAGCCATTTTTTGTTACTTTACTCGCCAGACACTTGTTTAACTAATGTCTAATGTTATTGATGGAATCTGCTAAAATAGAAAAGTGTCTTTGTGACCAGAAAAGTGAACAATATGGAGAATAAGTATCATTAGCAGCTTGCTTAAACCCATGTTTCCAAGGCACCAACATTGGCTCAGTGGTTGCATTCCTCGAGTCAGAATGTCCTGGGTATCACTGGACACATACAAACTTATGAATTAGGAGCAGGAATCAGCCATCGCACCTGCTCCACACCAGCACTTTCCTTCCTTCTCCCATACTCTTTGACTCCCTTGTCAGTCAAAAATCCACCTACCTCTGCCTTAACAATATTCAATAATCCTGCCTCCACCACTCTCTCGGGTCGAGAGTTCCACAGACTTACTGCGCTCAGAGAAAATAAGTTTCTCTTCATTTCTGTCTTAAATGGGAGATCTTCCTTTACTAAAAAACATCCGTTCACCATCCATCCTATCAAGTCTGCTCAAGATCTTAGATATTTCAATAAGGTCACTTCCCATTCTATTGAACTCCAATGGATATAGGGAAAACCTGTCCAAACTTTCTTCATAAGATAAACACACTCATTCCAGAAAATGATCAAGTGAACCTTCTCTGAACTGCTTCTAATGCAATCATGTCCATTCTTAATTAAGGAATGCAAAACTCTACATAATACTTAGATATAGTTTCACCAAATCCTGTACAACTGGAGCAAAACTTTTATATTTAATTCTCCTTGCTATAAACAACCATCCATTTCCCTTCCTAATCGCTGACTGTCCCTGCATATTAACAGTTTGTACCAGGGCACTCAGATTCCTCTGCACCTCGGATTTCTGCAATCTCTGTCCACTTGTATGACATGCTGCTTTTTCATTCTTTTTACCAAATTGGAAAAGTTCACTTTTCCCCAAATTATGCTCCATTTGCCAATATTTTCTGGTCCTGCTGCAGTGAACGGAGATTTGGCCAAATCCTCTGTCCTCATTGGCAACGGCAGCGAGGCGTGAATGACTGGAAAATTCTGGCTCTTATGTCCTCTTCACAGCTCACCTTGCTACCAATATACCTGGAATCTGCAAATATAGCAACCCTATATCCTGTCATCTAAGTTATTCATACAGATTTAAACGAGTTGAGGTCCCAGCACTGATTCCTGTGGCACATCACTCATTGCATCTTGCCAACCTGAATACAACCTGTTATTGCCTACTTTCTCTTTCCTGTTAGTTAACCAATCCTTTATCCAGGCTAAGATATTAACCCCTACAAATTGAGCTCATATTTTGTGGTAAACTTGATTTTGGAACATTGTGAAATGCCTTCTGGAAATCCAAATATTGCACGTCTACAGATTCCCCTTTTTTCACGTTGCTTATCAAACATAATTTCCCTTTTATAAAATCATGTTGAGTCTGACTGATTGCATTGAGATTTTGTAAGTGTTTCACCGTAATCCTCCTGATAATAGAATGTGCAATTTGCCTGTGACAAATGTTGCGTTTTCCTGCTTTCCACCTCCCTCCTATCGTGGAGTTACTTTTGCCATTTTCCAGTCTGATGGTACCTTTCCAGAATCTAGGGAATTTTGGAAAATCAGACCAATGCATCTACTATCACAGAACCCACTTCTTTTAAAACTGTAAGATAAAGTCTGTCAGAACCTGGGGGACTTGTCAGCTTTTCGTTCTAGTTTTCTTGAAATTCTTTTCCTGGTGATTGTAATTATTTAGGTTCCTCCCTCATTTTCATCTCCTGATCCACTTTTATTTCTGGGATGTTGTTTGTATTCTCTACAGTAAAGGTAAATGCAAAATATTTACTTAATTAATCTGCTATTTCCTTATTTTCCATAATTAATTCCCCATTCACCCCGTGAAGGACCAATGTTCATTTTAATTTTAACCTTCTAAACACCTGTAGAAACTCCTACTATTTGTTATTATATTTCTCATTAGCATTCTCCTTTTTTTAGCTTTCTTTGATACTTTTTATATTTCTGTCCTATCTTTTAACCTGCCACCAATCATCATGGAATTATATTTTTCTCTACTAATTTGACATTATTCTTAACTTCCTTAGTGAGCCATGGATGGTACATCCTTCTCCTAAAGTCATTCTTTCCCACTGAAAAGAATCTTTGCACAGTGTTTCAAAATGTCCCATTAATGTCTATCATTGCAGCTCTATCATCTCATCCATTAACTTATTTTCCTAGTTAACTTTAGTCGTCTTAGTCTTCGTACCCTCACAGTTGTCTTTGTTTAGAGCACTAATCTTAGGCCTACTCTTCCCCCATTTTGAAATCAATGGGTAGAATCTTCCCATCCCATTCACTATGGGAGTTGTAGCAGCCTGGGGGGCGGGGGAGTGGGGAGGTGGGAGGTGGCGGGGTGGGGGTGGGCGTGATGTGGATGCGCACTATACAAAAGCCTGTTGGTCTTGGGTGGGATTTTCCAGTTTTGGAGGTGAGCATGGCTGGAATGTCCCACCTAATGTGAAATTCAATCGTATTGCAATCGCTGCTACCTAGGAATGCCTTTATGATGAGTCATTAATGTATCCTGTATTGTTGCACATTGGTTACGAATAACTTGCTCTCTGGTTGGCTCTAAAATGTACTGCTCTAGGAAATTGTCCCAAACACACGATTGTTTATCTTCCAGGATAACTTTGTCAATCTGATCCATGCAATGTGTATATAGTTTAAAACCATCCATAATTGTGACCCCTCTCCTAGGTGCTGCTGACTGCCTGCGGGTCCTCCCTTCACCCCATTCCAGGTGCTGCTGACTGCCTCCGCATCCTTCCTCTCCCCACTCTTTTGGGCACTGTTCACTGCTTCTAGATTCTTCTTTCACCTGCTCTTCACTTGATCACATAATCTAGAGAGACATTTCAATGCAGTCCTGGGTGTGTTGCACTGTCAGAGATGTAGCCTTTCAGATGAGATGCACATTGAGATCCCATCTGTTCTCTCAGGTGCCTGTGAAATATACCTGGCATTGGTTGAAGAAAAGCACGGGAGTTCTTCTGGTATCTTGGCCAATATTTATCCCACATTGGTTTTCAGTAAATAGGTTACTTATTTCATTGCTGTTTGTGGGACCTTCCTGTGTGAAAATTGGCTGGCACCTTCCCCTGCATTACAACAGTAAGTAAACTTTAAGAGTATTTAATTTATTGTAAAATGCTTTGGGACGTCCTGTGATTATGTGGGGGCTGTTCTTTTCATTATTGTTCATCATCAGGAAGCAGGCTTCCTCCGAGGGAGAGGTGGTTTGAGTTGGAGCTCCAAACTGAATCATTTTCAGCTTAAGGTCAAAGAACAGATGATTATCACTAACGAATGAAATCATGAAAGCCTGGAAACTGATGGTGGTCAGATTTCAGAACCTCACCACAGGCTCACACTAACGCAACGCTTACTGTGGATTTACGTGCCAGTTGAACCCTTTCTGGGAAAGAGAGGCTTTTATCCTGGCACTAGTCACTTATACTTTTCTGCTGAGTTGACTTCAGTATCCAAATTACTGAAGAAATAGGACTTGGTATCATTTAAGACAGTATTATCTCAGCTTAATTCTGAGGCATAATGAGGCTCTAGAGGACATGGATCCCTCCTTCCATACAGAGTTCAAACGTGCTGTCTGAATGCAGTTATCTGTGTCCAGTAAAGCAGCAATCTGAAATTTTAACTATGCCTAATGTGATCAGATTCCAGCAGTCAGTTCTCAGTGTGACTTCTCAGATCATTGCAGTGTTAATATAATAAATAAACTTAAACAAGAATTGTAATTGGCCACACTGTCTACCCTTGTGGGGTCCTCTTTGGAGAAGTGATGGTACATTCTAAGATTAAAATCTGAAAAACAAAGTGCTGTTCGTAAAAATGCAGACCAGTTTCATATTGAATATGAATTTACTGACTATGAACTGCTTTGTAGTCTGTAACCTCGAGGCCTTGGCAGGAAAATTATTTGGAATTTATACTGGAAATGAGGAAGATGTTCGAGATTTTTTTTAACTCTGCCACAAAATGAACAAAGATCATTAATAAGGTGAGATGGGAGTACATGCATTTCTGTAATATACATTTTCAAAACAATCTATATGCCTGGAAATTTATCTGGGCAAGGGAATATGTCGATTTTTCTGGCTCCACAACAAGCATTTTGCATTTAACTTAAGCTCAGGTGATTGACTGGCTTTTCATCTGCTGGATCCAGTTTAACTGGGGAAATGAGAACCCACCCACCCTCCTCCATACCCCTCACCCTCCTCAACTTCCACACCACACAATGTTCCCCCCACCCCACCCACCTGCTGCTTGCACCTTGATCAGGTTCTTTCTCAACCCTTCCAACATGTCCTGACTTTCACTGTGAAGGCTCTGACCTCCCCCTCAGGCTCTGACTGCATTCTGAGATCTTCAACCTCCACATGGAGGTGTCCTACACCGTCTTCAGTCCACCGACTTTGGCTTGAGGTCTCTAATACCCTCTCCTGCTCACTCTTCCACATGCCCCCTGATTTATGCCCTGCTAAAGCCTCTTATCCCCCTCACTTGCCTCCAGTGTCCCCTCACTTCTAGCCCAGGCCCTGATCAGCGTTTGTTTGTCCACAGGACCTGTGGATCCTGGCAGCAGTGTTAATGGGGTGGGTAGGTTTGGGGTAAGTCCAGGAATATAGCATTGCCTCCTTATTCTGGGATCCACTTTCCCCTTTGTGCCTCCCAGGTCACCTTACCCTCAGTCTCATAACCAATGCCTTATTCAATTTCGTCCATTGCACTACTCCGACTGTGATTAGAATCCAACTGGATCCAGGCAAGAACAAGGTGGTGAGATCACATTCAGACTATGGAGTTAAAACTCCAAGTCATATGGGAGCCCTGACTTCCTGAGTGGGATTTTCTGGCTGTGCTTGCCCCAAGACCAGACATTTGTATGGTCTGCTGAATTTTCTATGTTGCCTGCTATGATTCTTGTGGTGGGCAGGGTGGGAAAATTTCATCCTCTGTTTCCCCACACCTACAGAACCCAATGGATTATGTAAGTTAATATCCAGCTTGTAGGTTTGACTGGAGTTTTAACTAATAGGTTAGAGTATTTAATAAACATCAGATGTGACCATAACCATCTCATTACAATTCTACATATTTAAAATAATCAGTTTATGTTTTCAATTTAACTGCCACGTTTATGTACTAATATTCGAAAACATTTCATTGAAGCTGGAGAATGGCGAATATTAATTGGAACCATTCCGGCTCATTCCTAAAAATAGGAAGCAATTTATATAAAAATCCAACCAATAAAAATCATTTTTGCCAAGACAGCTAAACAAGAGGCCATATGATATTTAAAGGGTTAAAATGGGAGGTGATGGTGTATTGGCAAAGTCTCTGGACAAGTAATGCAGAGAAGCAGGACAATACATGGTTCAAATCCCACCATAGCAGGTGAAGAAATTTTGAGTGGCATGGTGGTTAGCATTGCTGCCTCATAGTGCTTAGACCCAGCTTCAATTCTGGCCTCGCGTGATTGGCTGTGCGGAATTTGCATGTTCTCCCCATATCTGTGTGAGTTTCCTCAAAACGTCCACTGCTGAGCAGGTTTTGGTCAGGGGAATTAGCGGAGTGGGATAAGGCCCGAGTGGGATTGTTTTTGGTACAGACTCAGTGGACTGAATTGCCGCCTCGTGCACTGTGGGGATTCTGTGAAAATATTCTGGAGCAGGGAAAGCTCAGAATTACATCAAATTTGAAGTCATTAAAAAAAAAAATTGCGTTAACGTTATAGGTGCTTTCAATGGGAATAAAAGTGTTACGTTTGTCTTAATTGAAAGGATTGAATTGAGTTTGTAAACGTGAATACTGCAGATGCTCCCTCTTTGAGATAGGAAAGTATCAGGAGGGAGTGTCAGGAGGTTAGGTAATGCCTGAGAAGAAAGGAAGTTGGCTTAATGTTTCAAGTAAATAACTTCCCTTCGGAATATTCTGGGTTTTGGCAGAAGGCCACCAACCCAAACTGTTAACTTTACCTTCCTTCCTTAATTGAGTAATAATTGGTTACTTGTAAAGTTACTCTGCAACAAATATCTGGCAACCATGTATTAACAGCAATCAGACTTTGAATGCTTGTCTGATGGTAGGTACCATAATTTGTCATATAGTTTTTTGTAAATCTGCTCCTTTATGCATCCTCAAAGGATTACAAAGAGATCATCAGTGTAACAGATCATATAAAGGGATTGTTTAGATTACTAAAGCAGACCTGTATCAGACCACCAACAAGCAACATTAGCAAAGTAATCCGGAGAGTTAAATACCATACTTTGCGGCAGTTGATAGCAACTGTAAAGAAGTCAGATAATATATTTTAAATTAGCCAAGAAACACTGACAGCTGTGTAGAAAACATTTTTATGGACTAATGCTGCAGCGTAAGAAAATACACCAGGCACTGTTTCATTCTCGATTAGTGTTCAAATCGAGTTGGGAAACCCTAAATAATAATAGTGCTGTTGACCTGCTTTGGAATATTTACAGCCTTACGTGTAAATTGGCTTCCATGTGTGGAGACAACAGACTTTGCAAGGTGCCCTATTCTGTCATCTGGGACATATTTAATGCTTGAAAGAACAAGGAAGAGCCACATGCAGCAGAAATAGATAGTTCAATGGTTCAGGTACTGTCATTTGCCTTGGAGTGACTTGATGAGGCTGCACTGGGAGTCTTTGTGATACAGGATAAGTAACAAAAGATTGGCCTCAGCCCAGTAGGGGCGACCTGCTATATTTTGCTCCTGGCCCTTGTTGCGACCTCTCCTTTTTTGTGGGCCAGCCTGAGAGCATTCGGTACCTGATCCAAACATTGTAAGGGAGGCAGAGGAGCAGAACAGAGTAAATGCACAGTAAGTGCGACAGATGTCTGTAGTCATTTATATTGCCAGCACGTGGGTATTTCTATTCCTTCCCCTACCTCTTTGGTCCTCCTGGTGAGGGAACAGGAGGCATTTCACAGCCGACAATGAAATCTTGGCAGCTAATTGCAGTCATGGGAGATGCCCTTCAGGTAAGGCAGAGGAAGACTTTAAACAATTAAGGACAGCTTGTGAGCGAGGGGGCTGAATTGTAAGGCTCGTTGTTTGGGGGAGGCTTTTGGGACAATGTGACACTGAATAGCTGCTTTTCCTGCGTTGCTTTTGTTCCTGCTGAATTGCAGAACATAAATTAATACGGAAAGGTTAGTGTTCGAATGTGGCTGTTAGCTTGGTTATTAGGATGGGGATTTGTAAAACTGCTGGAATGAATGGCAGAGGGATGCAATATAACAATGCAGAACATTATGTGCTGGGAAGCTGTGTGTCTTATACCTGTGAGTGTTAACCCTGTGAGGATTAAGTATGCATTGAAGTGTGTTGCATTTATTTTTTTAATTATGAGTTTCATACTGTGCTGAATGTTTAAATAACGCTCCATTGTTCACATTAATTCCCTTATTCCCATCCAGTTTTCCAACTTTAAGTATTGTATTGTCGTGGCATTCTGATATATTTAAATGTGTTTTTTTAAAAATTATTTTAATTATGATTATTGTGACTCATTTATTTAGTGTACAGTGGGGAACCTTTTCAATGATACATAATGATACAAAGAGTAGCCAGTGTTTTGAAATCGCGAGGCAATATTTGGGATTGCTATAAAAATGCTAACACGTTTCTCCAAGGGTTACAGTAACATTGGTTGGACTACAAAGGAGAAATTGCACTGCCTATGTGCCAAAGTGTGGAGTACAGTGCATCTGAAACTCTGCTCAGCTTATGAAGTATTTAGTATTTTCATGCTCTTCCCTGTATGACCATCTGTCGCTACAACAGGATAAACTGTCGTATTCAAGAACATAAGAATTTTTTTGAGTTTCTAAAAAAAGAGACATGAATTCTGCCAGTACTGTCAGGGAATAGGAGAACCGGGAAGGTGATGAGTGCTTTTGGCTGAGCGAGGAACAAAGAGAATAGAAAAAGGTACATTTAAAATAAGACTGTTTGATGTGCATTTTCATCTTCTGAAAAATTTCTGAGAATTTTGAAGCAGTTCGAATAGAAAGGAAAGATTGACGATGAGCAACCTTCTTGCCACCAAACTTTATTCCCCTACTTTCAATGTTCAGTTGATACAAATTTACATTGGAATATTGGGTTACCGTGCAGAAAATAATAAAAATTAGCTTTGGGGATATTTATTGTTACTTTAATACACCGTTCAATCCTAATATGTTACAGCTAGAGTCAATTTGACAAGGGCATGTACTGAAAGATGTTTGGTATACTTATTACAAATAATGTGGACATAGATATTATTTTGTTCAAATTTCCATCCTATTTTTTTAAAACAGTTTTGTTCTATTGTAGTTGCATGCTGGCAATTGGGTAGTTACTTACCAAATATGCTTCAATCTGATTGTGTGTAAGTTGATAACATTGAGCATTTGAAATCATTGCAGTGTAATCTATTTCACCACCCACTCTGAAATTCAATCCAAACATTAAACGTCAGAAAACGGGAAACACAAACTGATGTTACACCAAATTGATTTGACTTGTAAGTGGTGTTTTGTCTGTAGGTGATCAATGGCAATGAGCTTGACTGTATTTAGTGAGCAAAGTGCTACAATCTGCATAATTAGGGGCATTTGTTTGCCAAGATTAGACTTTTCTATTTAACCATTCTGCATGGAAGAGAAATTCTAAGCAATGAAAGTGGGAGAAATATTTTGGTGTATGTGATGGTTTGTATTTAGATCTGGTATGGCAGACATTTTTTAACATTTTAAATCTGATTGATAACACTGATTTATTTGGTGCATTTTACTTAGGTTGTTTGATGACATTTGCTTTGTACTTTTGCAGTGAGAGATTATTAATTTGGAGCTTGATTTCTGGAAGCATAAACACACAACTTTTAAATATAGCTGGCACAGTGTTAATCAGCGGAACATGTGGCATCTGGTTGGTATTAACCATACTTATGATGGTTCCAGGGAAATGGCATATGTTTCAGGCACTTAGCCATTTGTAAATTTGGGGTATAACCACAGTCTCGTAGGGATGGTCACATTACTGATGTTTCCATAGAGAATAATCCTGATCATCAAGTGTAGTTAACTACATTTGTGAAGCTACACAGAGGGATAACTATGTTTGTGATGTGGATGTACAATTTCACTTAGAAATAGGACTTGTGATGTGTAGTAATTGGCCTGATGCATTAAAAGTTTACATCATGTAATCTTTTGGGCTTTCCGCTTCTCTGATTCTCATTAAGTGTAATTTCTGATTCAATTCCATTGTTATCACATGTTCAATAGCACCAGACAGCATGCAAAAATACATTTTAGTAATAAGGATTAATTTTTTTTTGCATTTTGGCAGATTAACTACTTCCCACTCACCAGTAACTTGAATCAAACGGTGAAGGGATTTTTTTTTTGTTGGCTTCCTTTTTTTTTCCAAGTCTGCACCTTAATCAAGTTTAATAGGAGACTGAACACTCCAGCTACATTTTGGGAATCAAAATAAATTGAGATGGCATGGTGGTACAGTTTAGTACTGCTGGCTCACGATTCCCGGCTTGGGTCACTATCTGTGCAGAGCTTGCACATTCTTCCCGTGTGTACATAGTTTTCCTCTGGGTACTCTGGTTTCGTCCACAGTCCGAAGGTGTGTGGATATTAGGTTGATTGGCCATGCTAAATTACCCCTTAGTGTCAGGGGGACTAGCTAGAATAAATGCATGGGGTTATGGGGGATAGGGTGTGGGTGTAATTGTTGTTGGTGCAGACTCGATGGCCCTAATGGCCCCCTTCTGCACTTCAGGATTCTATGATCTATGAGGCAGATTTTATACAATAAAGTTCAAATTTCTGTAACTAGGTGTAAACACAATAAAGCATAGCTACCTCCTTCGCCTTTCTTTGCACAAAGGTTTGAATACTTCTTAGAATTTGTCGATCTTGAGATTTAAGGCAATTGAGGAAAGTTTTACACGGCAGTGCTTTGTACACTGGAGTGCAGTCCTCCGAAGTGGTGAGTCAATGCAAGTCATTTTCAGCTTTTTTTTAGCTTGTAATCTCTGCGCGTTCTCTTGTAAACTGAAGCAAATTGAAATTATTTGGCTTAAAAATCAATAGGGCGCTGTGTTTTCTGAACTCTCATTACTGTAATGTACTGACATGATATAACAGACCTGTGAGCCTTGTGTTGGCAGATTCTGTGTATGATTTATTATGCATTCCAGTAGGGTAAACTATCTCCACTTGGAATGAGTAATTTTGTGTTTATTATGATTAAGTGATTGTACACTGACACTTAAGCAACTTGCAAATCAGAATGAATGAATTGGTGCAGATTTGGGGTTTTGTTTTGTTTGAATCAGAACCAATATAAATCCCTCAATTGCAAACTGAGACATCTAATCATTTCCAGTCCTAATCCTTATTGTTATTGCTTCTTTAAAATGGCTCCCTGAAGATGGCATCCCTTGTGTAATAGGCATCCACCTAAAGTGCTCTCTCTGCATTTTTCTATGATAGCTTGAAGCTTTCCCCCTAGGGACACAAGAGGCTGAATGTGACTCAAGGGTCTAGAAAATGACAATTAAGGGTCCAATATAACAGGCATGCATCTGCATCAGTCCCCACACTGGAAATTTGCCAAGCATGTTAGTAGTTTTGGCCTAGGCCTGAAGATAGCACATCAGGGATATTCAGAAAGCTTATTATTAAAATAAATAAGGACGTTCTGTTCATCTTAGAGCCATTTTGGGAAATTGGTCTGACACATTTTCAGACTGATAAACACATCCAGTAAGCAACAGTACCCTGCTCATTCCTTTTCCAGCCTTGTCCTATTAGGCCAAGTTTAGTTTTCCATTCAATTACTGACATTTTCAATCGTGGGAATAACTTGTTCATGAAGGCAGACTATTTGCCATTGAAATATTTCATGTTACTCATCCGGGGTCTGGCGGTTCTATGTCTGGGGCTGGAACCAGGTGGCGAGAGGCTGCGAGAAGCCACTCTTAGCAAGTCTTTAGGAAATACTTTTCATGCCTCAGTCTGTCCAACAGTCAACATGTGGGATACTTGCATTTCTCTAAAGAGGCTGTCTCAGAACTATGCCACTTGCTGCAGCACAATTGGTGTACCAAAGCAAAGAATGGACTGCACTGCCCATGACTGTCAAGGTCATTGTGGCCCTTAACATGTACGCCACTGGGTCCTTTCAGACTCCAGTGAGGGACAGCAATGGCATCTCACAATCCACTCTGCATTGCTACCTCGTAGACGTCATCAAGGCTTTTTCCTCCAGGAGGAACACCTATATCCTTTGGCCTGTGGACCAAGTGAAACAGGACTGGAACACACTGGCTTTGTATGTATTGCAGGCTCTCTCCATGTGCAAAGGGAGCATGCACTGCACGGAAATTATTCAGCATGTTACCTATCGCCACTCTGATATTTTCCTCAAGAGAAAGGACTTACAATCCCCAAACATCAATTTGTTTGCAACTATAAGCCACGTGTCCTGCCATGAATCATTTATCCATGCCAGTAAACTTGTCCCAACTGTATTCCAATTTGAGCAGCAGGTCAAATACTGATTATTTTTCATAAAGAATATTCCCCCCAAATCTGGTCAATAATACTTTACAGGAGCTTGGTACAGATGCAGGGTGTGTGACACATATAGTCTCACATACTTCCCCCTTTGCCACATATCCCTTAATATTTTAGGTTAACAAAGTCTATAATTTCACGTTTAAAATTCACCTATCATCAACAGCACTTTGAGAAGTATGTTCTGAGCTTTATTATCATAGAATCCCTGCCGTTCAGTAGGAGGCCAGTTGGCCCATTGAGTCTGTACCACTTCTCCAACAGAGCATTTTACCCAGGCCTACCCCCTGCCTTACCTACCTAACCTCTCATATTTATTCCCTAATCCTCTTAATCGACACATCTTTGAACACTGAAGGGCAATTTAGCATGGCTAGTCCAGCTAAGTTGCACACCTTTAAACTGTGGAAGGAAACCAGAGCACCCGGAGGAAACCCACATAGAAATGGGAAAATGTGCAAACTCCACACAGACAGTGACCCAAGACTGGAATTAAACCCGGGTCCCTGGCACTGTGAGGCAGTGGTGTTTCCTCTTTCACTGCTGAAAAGTTTGACTTTAAATTTTAGACAATGACCCAAATTCTACACTACCCAAAGAGCACAAATAATTAGTTTCTATCTATCCTAACTGTTACCTTAATATCTTCGATTAAATCACCCTTAGCCCTTTAAATTCCAGGGAATACTAGTTTGTACAATCTTCTTTGAAAGTTAATCCATGGAAATCAGGTATTATTCTGATAAGTCTATGCTGCATTCTCTATAAAGGCCAATGTATCCTTCTGAGGTGTGTTGCTCAGCACCTTACTTCAGGCATGATCTAATTTTTATTTTGTATGGGAGATGTATCTAACTGAACTGATGTAAAAATAAGAAAAAATATTCAAGCGACTGAAATTAAATGATATAAACTTCTAAATCATATCATTGACTTGATGCTCATATCACGATTGTGAAGTTCGCACATGCTTGAATATTAGCCTGATGTGCTGAAATTTAGTGTAGGACTTCCCCGGGCTGTACTTGGCTTCACACCCCTGGGCTATAACCCCACAACAGGCTCACATCCAGGTGAGCTGTTGTAAGCTGTGCCAACGTGACATCATGTTGGCACAAGTGTCAGTATATGGAGGAAAGGGGGTTATGGCGGGGGGGGGGGTAGTCGATGTCTGCTAAGGGGGTGAGTTAATGATATTAAAATCTATTAAAGTGTGGGTGTGATCTTGTCGACATTGCTGGTGAGGGATGGGGAAGATGTGAAATTGTATTCTGGCCAGTGAAAACTGTGACTTCTGCATCTTGACCCCCACTAGCATTTGCACAGATGGCAAACGCGGGCTCAAGATTGTAGCCAGTGTTATTTCGAATTGCATCTTTCCATTGAATGTCAGTCCTGAATAATAAGTGTGCTATTTTGAACAAAACTGGCACAAAAAATTGTTCCACAAAATAAATATTTTGATCTTTTCCCATCAGAATTATTTTTTTTTGTCTTGAAATCCTCCATTGTTTTGTCTCTGCCCGCGATATTTGGATGCCTTCTCTAATTTGCTTCTCTTTTCTTCAGTAGATTGGGTCATGATGTCGAGGAGGCTTTTCTCCCTGTTGAAGCTGTGTACTAGCAACACTTTGAAGCTTTTCCATTAGTAACAATAACTAGTACAAGCATTTAAAAGCAATGCTTGCTCTGCAATGGGGCAAAGTTTTTCCCAGGTTACTGGTTCAAGATCAGTGTTAAAGGTTTCTGGTTACATGCATCCACCATGGACAGTTATTAATAAATGTCATTGTGTTTATCATGTCAATTTAAAGTAACAGTTTGAATATGTTATTGTTGCAACAGTGTTAAATAGGTTCCGCAGCAGTGTGCATTATTACACATTATTGTTTCTGGAACAAGTGAGAATGACTCAAAAAGATTGCTTAAATTCTCAAAATAAGAGACTTTTGGAAACCTGTATTTTGGAAGCATAATGCTAGTCAAAGCTGCATTTCGTCACCCTGATTGAGTGACCACTTTGCTGAACAGATGTGTTCAGGTTGCGATCCTGATCCCGCCAGCACTGGTTTGGATTTTCCACTTTGTCCTCATGCTGACCTTGTGTCCTTGGCCTTTTGCACTGTTCTAATGAAACTCAGCACAAGCTAATGGAACATCAGCTCACCTTTTCATGAGGTACTTCTGCACTTAATATTGAATTCAACAATTACAGACTGTAATCCCTGTGGTCATTTGTGTTTCCTTTGTTTTGCATGTTCCAGTTTTTCTGTCTCTTTCGCTTTCAGACAGCAGCACAATTGCTCCAGGGTTTGCTTTTGCTTCTTTTTTTTCCATTGTATCATAGAATCCCTACAATGCCAGGGAGGCCATTCGGCCCATCGAGCCTGCACCGGCAACAATCCCACCCAGGCCCTATCCACATAAACTCTCATATTTATCCTGTTAATCCCCCAACACTAAGCAGCAATTTAGCATGGCCAACCAACTTAACCTGCACAATTTTGACGTGTGGGAAGAAACTGGAGGAAGCATACAGAGGAAACCCATGCAGAATGCTGCAAACTTCTTGCAGACAGTGACCCGAGGCCAGAATCGAACTTGGGTCCCTAGTGCTGTGAGGCAGAGATGCTAACCATTGTGCCACTGGGCTGTCCACTTCCCCATCACAACTCCCTTCAATCCAGCACAGTGATCTCTTCTGTTATTTAGTCTTTCACTCTATCTGAGACCATCCTTCCTCCGCCTGCCGCAGCACCATTCTCTGCTTTCTTCACAGAGATTACATTTATGACTCCTTCCAACTCCTGAAAGGTCACCTCTGGCCCAGTTGGGAGAATTCCAAGCTCTAAATGTCTGGCTGAACTTTGGGTTTTCAACCTGGAGAGAAGGGTAGGCTAGATTAGACATCAAGATGAGCAATCTGAGGATGCTGCCAGGTGAAGAGGCGGGTTGAGTAATGAGCCTGCCTCTGGGATTTCTAGCATAGCTTCCAAAATTTAAAAATAAATAATGAAATATCCTTCCAGCCTGCTCACCCTGCCCGACAACCCAGACCACCTCCCATTCTCCCCTTACCTCCCATCCCTGCCGTGGAAACTTATGGCCCTCCGCCTATCCAACGTGGCTTCTCATATACTCCATCCTAACTTACGCTCCACTAACAATCCCCGATGTTCTTTCAGACCTGCTGTGCCACCTATGCCCATTTTCTACCTCCATGGGTCTTTATTTCCCTGATGCCAACTCATGCCCCACACCTACTATCATGCAATCATTTACTGAGAAGAGAGATTGGGTGAGGTGGGAGGGTTTTTGTTTTTGTGAACGTTTGAAAATAGGCTCCAAGTGGGTGTTTTTCTAATTTATTAGTGAGTGTGGGCATCACCTAAGCCAGCATTTATTATCCATCTCTAACTGTCCTTGAGAGGGCTTTTAAGAGTCATCCACGTTGCTGTGTGTCTTGAGTGACATGTAGTTGTCTGGAGACAAAAATGACATGCAAGCATTGGAGTAATTTCTGTAAAGCAGTATAGGCATCCTCCATGTACTGAATTTGACTGCTGGTTTGGACAGTGCTGGAAAATACACAACACATTTCAGGAAGACTCAAGGACCTCAAGATAGGGAGTAGCACTGGAAGCCTTGGTGGTGGAGGTTCAGAAAGACGTTCTCTTGCTGCAGTGGGGAGGGAGTCCATCTCACCTTCCTGTCCTATCGCCTGTCGCAGCTGGTGCTGCTGCACCTGGCACTCTGTACTCTTTCCATTCCTCCAGCAGACCAAGGGGGAATTGAACAAGATGCCTAGGGCCAAACACTCAGTTTCCTCTGGCGACTTCAATAAAGTGTTCAATAAAATGGAGTTGCACTATATTTACACCTTCTTTAGATGAAGTCCTCAGAGAACTTCTTGGTGTGTTTGGAGAGCGATAGTGAAGCCTTGACCATATGACTATTTCCTGCTGTGGCTCACAAAATCTCCTTCAAAACTCCAGCAACCAGTAAACATTACATGCTGAATATGTCTTTAAATAACACTCAAACTCATCCACAAAATCCCCGTTTGCTCCTGTTCAGCTAGTAGCTGTTAGGAGAGAATGCCATCATTCCAGTGAGAGCTGAGAAACAGTTTAAGGCCTGAGCAGTAAATCCTCACCCTCTGCCACACTGGCACTCATTGCATCTTATCCACTTTCCCTAGTTCCTGTTTGCTTGTGCCCAGTGATTCTGCACATTGTAAATGTCTCCTGTAACATATCCTTAAAGTATGCAGCATGCCAATACTGGGGCTGGTGCTTTATAAGGATGATATCGAATTATTTCTTTTAGGGTCCTTACAATGCAGAAGAAGGCTATTTGGCCCAACAAGTCTGCACAGACTATAATCCCATCAGACCCTATTCCTGCATCCTCCGTGTATTTACCCTGCTCATCTCCCTGATACTAAGGGACAATTTAGTATGACCAATCAATCTAACCCACGCATCTTTGGACTGTAGGAGGAAAGCAGAGCACCTGGAGTAAACCCATGCAGACATGGGGAGAATGTGCAAACTCCACACAGACAGTGATCTGAGGCCGGAATTGAACATAGGTCTCTGGCACTTTGTGGGTAGATGTTAAAGAATATTGACCTCTTCTATGTTGTCCAGCAGCTGAAATGGAAGAGAGGGACCAGGGTGATCTTGGGGAGTGATGGGAGTGCAGAGAGAGAAGAATGGATGGAAGTATCTTCAACAGGTTGTAAGATAAATGGCAGAAGACAAAAAGAGGATAGGCTGTGTTTAAAAAAAAAACTTAGATAATATTTCCTCTGGTATTGCTACTTGTCACAGTTTTGAGTCTGCTCATACCATTTTTAAAAGTTCAATCACGGGACATAGCATCGCTGGCTAGCCAGAATTTATTGCCCATCCAGAGTTGCTCTTGAGAAGGTGATGGTGAACTGCCTTCTTGAATGGCTGAAGACCATGTGCTGTGGGTTGACCCACAATGCCCATGGTGGCTAGCACACTTCCTTCAAGGCAGGAGAGGGCATTGTCACAGATAGAATTTGTGTGTAGGATTTTCCAGCTGTGCTTGCCTGAAAACAGAAGATTCCCACCCAAGTTCAATGGACCTTTACATGGTTCCCTCCCCACCACCACCACCACCACCCCGCACCTGCTTGAATTCTAGTGGTGGAGTGGGATGGGAGAATTATGGCCTTTGGGTTTTCTTCCTTCCCCTGATCAATGCGCTTTGTATCTGCAGAATATCTTACCTTCAGAGCGATTGTCCCAACTTTAAATAGTTCTAGCTATTAGTGAATTTAAATATAAAAATGATATTCATTACCACACACTTGCCCTGGAGTTTTAAAATATGATGCCTCATTCATTTGACTTACCCATACTGTCACCCACACAAAGAATAGGTACAGGTGAGGGAAAATGATAGAACTACAACTTCTGATTGTCTCAGTCTCTTGCTATCAGACCTATAGTTTCTTATATGAGTTGATCCTTTGCTTCAAGTGAAGGTTTTGTAATACAGAGGATTCTCAATGAGCCGCAAAGCCCTTTATAGTTTCCGGGAGGTTTGTCCTCGGGTGAACCTGTAGTTGGAACAGATTGTGGAGATTCCTTTGTTCCCTTTCAAGGTCTAGCCGTTTATTAGTTTAGCTGACTTTCAGTTGGTTCACTGGCTTTCTGGTGGATTTCTGTCTCCAAATGGCTAATTGTCTCCACAAACCCCATATGTTTGAACCCTGACCCGACTCCAGTCCCATCCCAGTGAAAATTGGCATTTCCGGGCTCAGTCGCCATTCTTACTCAGAGAGAGGCTCTCTGCCATGGCGAAACTCTAGGGCTTGTTTTCAAAAATGTTGAAAGTACTGACTGGAAGCCCATAATGTACTTAAGCATGACAGTGTGCAGGGTGGACACTGACCCCCTCTAAAACCAATCTACCAGCTGATGTCTTGTGCAACCTTACTCTGCAAGAAAAATGGGAGTGTGTTGTTGAAAACCTTATGATGGAGTTAAAGACCATATCTACTGTAGTAAAAGAAATGGTATTTAGTGTGTTAGATGTGATCTGGAGGTAAAATGAGGGCTGTAAAGATTTTAGTGTGAGTTGGAAGTGGAGTGATGTGTTGTGCAAAGCAGTGAGCAGAGAGTCACAGAATTAGTTACATCTTGACAACTCCAATGAATTAATGAGGCTTTTCTGGTATTCCTGTCATATCCTGGATGCTAAACACTTGGCATGGCCTTCTGAATTGCTAGCTTAAGAATTCCGTCTTTCTAGGAAGAAGATCTCCCTCTACCTCCCCACAGCCAGCATTAGAACATTTGTTGTAGCCATTTTAGATATTATTGAGTGTTCCTTTTATCCTGTTGCTAAAGTCAGCCTCAGCTTTCAGGTTCAGTGACAGCAGAATAGCACTGACCGCATGATTAAAATGAACATGTAGTGCTACTATCACATGCTGTCCAAGTCTCCGTTAACAGGCACGAGTAGTGCAAGTCACACCCACACTGTGACCATTTCCAAAAGCAATCAAATATATTTATTTATTTTATTCATTGGTGGGACATGGGTGTCTCTGGCTGGCCAGTATTTATTCCCCTAGTTGCCTGAAGGCAACCACATTGTTGTAGCTCTGGAGTCACATAGACCAGGTAAGGATGGCAGATTTCATAGAATCCCTGTCGTGCAGAAGGAAGGCATTCGGCCCATTGTGTCTGCACTGACAAAAGACCCACCCGTGTCCCTAACCCCTGCTAATACTTACCCTGCTAATACTGCTAACCTATGCATCTCGTGCAACTAAGGAGCAATTTAGCATGGCCAATCAACCTAACCTGAACATCTTTGGACTGGGGGAGGAAACCGGAGCACCCAGAGGAAACCCACACAGACATGGGGAGAATGTGCAAACCCCACAAATACAGTGATCCAAGCTGGGAATTGAACTCAGGATCCTGAAGCTGTGAAACAGCAGTGCTAACCATTGTGCTACCCTATAGTCTCCACACCCCCGCATTTCCTTCCCTAAAGGACATTTGTAAATCAGATGGGTTTCATGGGCACCAGTCGATTCTTAATTCCAGACTTTTTTTGCCGAATTTGAATTCCACCATCTGCTGTGGTGGGATTTGAACCCCTCGGCCCCCAGAACATTAGCTGAGATTCTGTATTAAAGTCTAGTGATAACATCACTCGGCTATCGCCTCCCACAATAAATAGCCAATAAATGCAGGTACAGATAAAAACTGGCCCTTTCAAGGCAAATAAATAAGTTACACTGAAATAAACTGAACTTGGTGACCGTGAAAATGTTGCTTGGAGTGAGTTTCGAAGTTGATTTCAGCTAACTGGAGCAACTGGCTCAGGGCAGTCCAGTCACATCTACTCTGAATGGCATTGCTACAGGAAATATTTTTAAAGCTGAGGTTTTTATTTCCAATGTATAAAATATGTTGGCTTAAAATCTCTGCATCTTTCAGTTTTACTACATGCCCATTTCCATTTGTCCTTGAAGACTTTCTAAGCGTTGGCTTTATTCTGTTAAATGCAGTGCTGAAACCTACAGCAATGCTGATCAAGTGTTTAGAATGCTTACCACATTGGCTGCTGTTAACTATCAATCGATAAGTAATGAAAGTGTTTTACTTCTAGAGCTTTCAATTACTGTTGTTTTTCTCCCAAATCTTCCACAGTGTTGTATCCTGCTGGACACAGCAGAACATATTCAACACACAAAGTAAGAATACTGTTTTTCAACTGATGAAGTTGAAACGGTTTCTGATTGCTCTCTCATTGAACCATGGCTGAAATGTATTTGTAGATTAAAGGTTTAGAGGAGGTGAATTACAGGTTGGGCAGGAGGGCAGCTCAAGAGGGCATTGGCACTGCTGTCTGTAAGTAACAAAGACACCAGGGAGAGTTTCAGTAAGTGATTGGTCTGAGGCAGGAGTGGGCATGGGAGGAGGCGGTCTTCATGATGGAGCGAATATGGGATCAGAAGCTCAGGTCAGGGTCACTGAGGATGCCAAGGTTGCTCTCCAGTCTTACCCTGAGAAAGCGGCTAGAAAAGAGAACTGAATCAGTGACAGAATTACAGAACAGAAACCTGACCTTCCCCTCAGGCAGGAAAGGATAGGCTTGTATATAAAGAAAACAACTGGTGTCCAATTATGTACCAAGGTGCCAATCCTGGTGCCAGCAATGTTTAGCAAGGAGGGTGAGGAAGGAATCCCATTTCCCTCTCAGTTGAGCTCAGTGAAACTTGTTAAAAAGCTTGTTTACTGCTCGTCAGGGACAGGACTTCTCATTTCTAATTTAACTTCTCAGGATTACCTGAGCCTTCAGAAACTGACGAGCTGAATGCGGATGGGTGCACAGTGGGGAGCCAGTCAAAACTGTCCCCAGGCACCACCCTGGCTCAGTGAGACAGGCAAAGGGGGATTGGACACCTGGCTACCTTGGTGTTGCACAAGTGGCAGAGAGGGTGGGCACAGATGGTAGACTTTGATTGTGGTCAACACCGCTGGCCCTGGCATCACAGGGGCAGAAGAACAGGGGACAGGCCGCCAAGGGAAATTGGATGGCACCTACCGAGAAGGAAGATGTCAGCTGGCGATTGGGGCATGACAGTCAGATTTTGGGGCCCATGGCGATGAGGGGCAACACCCTTTGCAGGAAGGCAGTAGACCGGGTATCAGGGAAGGGCAGGAAGTCAATGGCAGCCAAACACCCAGCATGGGACTTAGCACTGAAAGTGAGGATAACCAGAGATGATAGGGTATCAGTGCTGCAGGAGGCTGCGGGCAGATGGCCAAACCCCTCACTACTTACTTGCAGCACTGCTTACCATACCCGTACTTTGAACCTCTTCACTTCTGCCTCCTTCCAAAGATCAGCTGTGGACATTAGTGGAATCTTAAAGACGGTTACACATCACTGCATCTCGCAACACTTCTGATTTTGCCAGAGACCAGTAGCATTTTTATTACTTTCTTTTGGAAATCCTAAAACCCAGGTATTAAATAATGAAGCCACAAGATTCACAATTCAAAATAAAATACTTTGAGTATATAAAAAATCAAGGAACATGCACACTTATAATGACACTCTATCTTAAATTCAGCTATATTCAAGATATTAAAAGTACAATGAACACAATGGCTTATAGTCTAAACCAAACCTATTAAATTTCCTTTCTTGTACATTTTACTAACACTCCAAAAAAACTCAAGTCCAATACTTATCAGAATTTGGAAAATTAACCAGTTGCTCTGAGCATTGTTTCAAAGATTGGTATAAGGCTTGAGATGACTTGGGTTTTTGCTTACTTTTGCTAAGATTGTATCTTCCAATCTTCTCCAACCACCTCACAGTTATAGTCCCCATGCCCCTGCTCTGCTCCCAATCCAACGCAGGTACTATTGACATCTCAAACGTAGCCACCTTGGGTCAAAACATACAATGCATGCTGGAAATCTGAGAGGGAAAATGCTGGAAAACCTCAGCAGATCTGCAGCACTATGGATAATATAATGTGGTGGTGGTGGGATCTCTGTTTTCAGGAAGGGGATGGTGTCAGGTTTGGCGGGGGCAGAAAATCCCACAGATTTTCAGAGACTTGGGTAGAGCAGGGATAGGAATGGATGTTGCAGGTTCCGGGGTACAAATGCTTTAGTCGGAGTAGAGAAGGGGGTAGAAGGGGGGGAGGAGTGGCGTTACTGGTCAAAGACTGTATCACGGTGATCGAAAAGAAGTTTGAGGAGGACTTGTCTGTTGAGGTAGTATGGGCTGAGATTAGAAACAGGAGAGGAGAGGTCACCCTGTTGGGAGTCTTTTACAGACCTCCTAATAGTTCTGGAGAGGTTGAGGAAAGGATTGCGAAGTCAATTCTGATTAGGAGTGAAAGTAGTAGGGTAATTGTGATGGGGGACTTTAACTTTGCTAATATTGATTGGAATAGCTATAGCTCTAGCTCGTTAGAGGGGTCAGTTTTCGTACAGAGTGTGCAGGAAGTTTTTTGACTCAGTATGTAGATAGGCCAACTAGAGGTGAGGCTACATTGGATTTGGTGCTGGGCAATGAGCCAGACCAGGTGTTAGGCTTGGAAGTTAGTGAACATTTTGGTGATAGTGACCACAATTCGGTTACGTTAACCTTAGTGATGGACAGGGATAGGCATGAAGCTGGGGGCTGTAGTTATAGCTGGGGAAGGGTAATTATGAGGCCATCAGGAGAGAATTAGGGTGCATAGATTGGACTAGGGAACTACAGGGACTGGGAACATCTGGAATGTGGTGCTTATTCAAGGAGCAGCTGCTGCGAGTCCTTGATAAGTATGTCCCTGGCAGGCAGGGAGGAAATGGACGAGTAAGAGGGCCTTGGTGTACGAAAAGAGTTGATTTGCTGGTTAAGAAGAAAAAGGAGGCTTATGTCAGGATGAGGCTTGAAGGCTCAGGTAGTGCAATGGATAGCTATAGATTAGCTAGGAAGGAGGTTAAAAAGTGAATTGAGGAGAGCTAAGAGGGGACACGAGAAGATGTTGGCTGATAGGATTAAGGAGAATCCTAAAGCTTTCTTTCGATATGTTAAGAATAGAAGATTGGTTAGGGCAGGATTAGGGCCAGTCATAGACAGCAGTGGGAAGTTGTGCGTGGAGCCTGAAGAGATTGGTGAGGCACTGAATAAATATTTCTCTTCGGTATTCACGCAGAGTGCTGGAAATGTAGCTGTGGAGAGCACTGAGGTACAGGGTTGCAAATTGGGGAGTATTGTAGTAGATAGGGAGTATGTGTTAGAAATTCTCGAGGGTTTGAAGTTGGATAAGTCCCCTGGGCCGGACGGGATTTACCCTAGGATTCTCTGGGAGGCAAGAGAGGAGATTGCAGAGCCTCTGGCTCTGATCTTCAGGTCCTCGTTGGTTACGGGTGTGGTTCCGGAGGACTGGAGGATGGCGAATGGGGTCCCATTGTTTAAGAAGGGGAAGAGAGACCTTCCTGGGAATTATAGGCCAGTGAGTCTTACTTCTGTGGTGGGCAAGGTATTGGAGAGAATTATTAGGGATAGGATTATAGTTATTTAGAGAGAAATGAATTGATTGGGGATAGTCAGCATGGTTTCGTGAAGGGTAGGTCATGCCTTACTAACCTCATTGAGTTTTTTGAGAAAGTGACCAGAGATGTGGATGGGGGTAAGGCGGTTGATGTAGTATATATGGACTTTAGTAAGGCGTTTGATAAGGTGGCCCATGGAAGACTTCTACAGGAAATGCAGATGTGTGGAATAGAGGGTGATTTAGCTAATTGGATTAGGAATTGGCTGGCAGATAGAAGACAGAGGGTGGTGGTTGATGGGAGATATTCATCGTGGAGTTCGGTGACAAGTGGTGTGCCTCAGGGGTCTGTTTTGGGGCCCTGCTGTTTGTAATTTTTATAAATGATCTGGATGAGGGTATTGAGGGATGGATCAGTAAATTTGCAGATGATACTAAAGTTGGTGGTGTGGTAGATAGTGAAGAGGGGTGTTTTAGTTACAGAGTGACTTGGACAAGTTGCAGAGCTGGGCCGAGAGGTGGCAAATGGAGTTTAATGTGGAAAAGTGTGAGGTAATGCACTTTGGCAGGAACAATAAATGTGTAGAGTCTAGGGCTAATGGTAGGGCTCTTAATAGTGTTGAGGAACAGAAGGATCTTGGTGTATGTGTCAATAGATCCCTGAAAGTAGGCAGTCAAGTGGATAAGTTGTTAAGAAGGCATATGGAGTCTTAGCTTTTATTGGTAGGGGGATTGAATTTAGGAGCCGCAGCATCATGTTGCAACTGTACAAAACTCTAGTGCGGCCGCACTTGGAGTATTGTGTGCAGTTTCTGGTCGCCACATTATAAGAAAGATGTGGAGGCATTGGAGAGGGTACAGAGGAGGTTTACTAGGATGCTGCCTGGTATGGAGGGCAGGTCCTATGAAGAGAGGTTGAAGGATTTGAGGTTGTTTTCGTTAGAAAGGAGGCGGCTACGGGGGGATCTTATTGAAACATATAAGATAATTAGAGGTTTGGATAGGGTGGACAGTGATAGCATTTTTCCTAGGATGGAGAAAGCTAGCACGAGGGGACACAACTTTAAATTAAGGGGTATGAGTTATAGGACGGATATCAGAGGTAGGTTCTTTACTCAAAGAGTGATTAGGGAGTGGAATGCCCTGCCTGCAGCTGTTGTAGATGCGCCAAGTTTGGTGGAGTTTAAGAGGTTAATTGATAAGTATATGGAAGAGAAGGGAATGGTTTAGTTTGGAGGGGCATTGCTTTTTATTTTGGTCGGCACAACATCGAAGGCCGAAGGGCCTGTTCTGTGCTGTATTGTTCTATGTTCTATGTTCTATGTTCCAGACCGTGTTTTACGCTAGTGACATTTCCTGCCTCTGTCTGTGATGTAACTAATGTCCTGCCGTTGGATGTCGGGATTAGTATTTGGATGTCTTTAAACATAATGATCAGGCCTTTATCCGGATAGTTCTCCACTTCAAATTGTTCGCTCACACATTGATGTGGGTCACGACAGATCCCCAATGATGTGCATGTGGCAAGCGGAACCTGCCAGAGGTGCCCAGCTGAGTATAGCCCCTACGGGAGAGAGGGTCATGAGCTGCCAGCACCCTGGCACTGCCCCCTGACTCCGCCTAGACAGTGGAAGGAGGATGTTCCAAGGTGGGATGGAGAAGGGGAGAGGATAGTTCTGTAATGATGGGCTTCTGTGTTCTGTGGCAGGGTTGAGGGGAGGATTTAATTTGATTTATTATTGTCACATGTAATGGTAAACAGTGAAAAGTATCGCTTCTTGCGTGCTATACAGACAAATCATACTGTCCTAGAGAAGGAAAGGAGAGAGTGCAGCATGTAGTTTTACAGTCACACTAGGGTGCAGAGAAAGATCAATTTACTGCAAGGTAAGTCCATTCAAAAGAGTGACTGCAGCAGGGAAGAAGCTTTTCTTGAGTTGGTTGGTATGTGACCTTTGATTTTTGTATCTTTTTCCCAATGGAAGAAGGTGGAAGAGAGAAGGTCCAGCATGCTTTGCCAAGGCAGTAGGAAATGTCGACAGAGTCAGTGGATAGGAGGCTGGTTTGCACAATGGACTGGGCTACATTCATGATCTTTTGTAATTCCTTGCAGTCTTGGGTAATGCAGTAGCCATCCCAAGCCGTGATACAACCAGAAAGAATGCATCTGTAAAAGTTGGTGAGAGCTGTAGGGGACATGCCAAATATTCTTAGTCTTCTGAAAAAGTAGAGGCATCAGTAGACTATTTTAACTATAGTGTCAGTGTGGAGGGAACCAGGACAGGTGATCTGGACACCTAAGAGCTTGAAGCTCTCGACTCTTGCTACTTTGTCACCATTGATGTAAACAGGGGCATGCCCTTCATTATTCTTCCTGAAGTTGATGACAATTGCTTTCGTTTTGATGACATTGAGGGCAAGATTATTGTTGTCGCACCAGTTCACCGGATTCCCTATCTTACTCCTCTACTCTGTCTCGTCATTGTTTGAAATCTGACCCACAATGATGGTGTCATCAGTAAACTTGAAAATCGAATGGGTCAATTTGACTGCACAGCCGTAGATGTATAAGGAGTATAGTAGGAGGCTGAGAACACAGCTTTGTGGAGCACTGGTGTTGAGGATAATCATGGAAACGGTGTTATTGCCTGTCATTACTGATTGTGGTCTGTGAATTAGGAAGTTCAAGATCCAGTTGCAGAGGGAGGTGGCAAGGCCCATCCATGGAAGTTGGAGATGAGTTTTGTAGGAGTAATGGTGTTGAAGACTGAGCTATAGTCAATAAATAAGAGTCTGACATAAGTGTCTTTATTATCTAGATGTCCCAGCGTTGAGTGCATGGCTAGGCAGATGGTGTCTGCTGTGGACCTGTTGTGGCGGTAGATAAATTGTAGTAAATCCAGGCAGTATGGGAGACTGGAACTGATTCAGGCCATGACTAGCCTTTCAAAACACTTCCTAATGATGGATATCAGAGCCACCGGCTGATAATCATTAAGGCACACTGCTTCATTTATCTTTGGTAACTGGGATGATGATCATCATCTTAAAGCAGACAGAGACCTCAGATTGTTATAAAGAGAGGTTGAAGATGTCTGCGAATACCCCTGCAAATACATGTATACATGAAAAGAATTATTTCTTGTGTGCTATACAGACAAAGCATACTATTCACAGAGAAGGAACAAAAGTGTGCAGAATGTGGTGTTACAGTTTATAGCCAGCATGTAGAGAAAAGTCAACTTAATGCAGGGTAGATCCATTCAGAAGTCTGATGACAGCAGGGAAGAAGCTGTTCTTGAGTTGGTTGGTATGTGCCCTCTGACTTTTGTATTGTTTTCCCGAAGGAAGAAAGTGGAAGAAACAACGTCCAGGATATGTGGGGTCCTTGATTATGCTGGCCGCTTTGCTGAGGCAGCGGGAAGTGTAGACAGAGTCAATGGATGGGAGGTGGTTTGCATGATGGTGGGATTCCGTTGTGAGGGAGAGGTCCATCGAACAGAAAATGCGAGGGTGGGAGGGATGTTTCAATTGTTAATTATTTGTAATCAGGGCACCCTGATCTTTCAGAAAGCGAAGCTGCTGGTGGAGCAGGATAAATCAGAGTTGACTCCATCCCATTTTCCTGCCCACTGTGCCACTCCATGAGAAAACTTTGCCCAAAGGTAATGATTCATGTCTGTAAGATTCTTCTCCTCTTTGAAGATGAGTATTATGACTCAAAGCATTAACTCTGTTTCTCTGGCCACAGATACTGCCAGACCTGCTGCATATATCCAACATTTTCTGTTTTTATTTTGACTCAGAATTCTCCTGTTTCCCTTAACTCTAGAATCTTGTATCTGAGAATTCTCTCTTTAACTTTCATTCTCATTTCTCAGCTTGGCTCTCCCAAAAAGTCCAACTCACAATTAATGGAGTGCTTTGATTATCAGTGGCATCTTGCTACCGCACAGAAAGTCAATTGATTTCTGTTTGCTCCTCTGCAGCCAGTTTGTTCTGGATGAAACTGCGTAAAAGCAGCAACCTTACACAGGAATCTACTTTCCTGTCCTCCTGTAATTACTGTCATCTTTACTCATAGAATCGTGGAATCTCTAATGCAGAAGGTGGCCATTTGGTCCATTGAGCCTGCACCAGCAACAATCCCACCCAGGTCTCTTCCCTGTAACACCATGTATTTACCCTGCCAATTCCCCTGATGCTAAGGGGCAATTTAAAACGGCCAATCAACCTAATCCTCATATCTTTGGTAGGAAAATGGAGCATCCAAAGGAGACCCACATGGACACAGAGAGAATGTGCAAACTCCACAGTCACCCAAGGCCAGAATTTAACACAAGTCCCACTTTTATGATTGTTTATCTCACAGGCAGCTTGGTCACATGATCAATGGAAGCAAATTGCTTTTGCAAGAAATCATTTTCTCATGAAACCTATTTCTTAAAGGGACCAACATGCCAAACAGAAAAGGGTCATTATAGAAGTCATTGGCATTCTATTTCCAGGGCTGAGTACAGCTATCTGACAACAGCCATATCTTTGTAGAGATGTGGACTTCCTCAGGTCTGCACCACAATGTAACTGAATGGATCCTGGGGAATTCCTGTGAAGAGATAACCTTCCTCTACAGAAGCTCCAAACTGAAGCACCAAGGCATGTATTAGATGCCAGCTGCTCAACAGAACAAGCATTGAGTAGGCTGTTAGGCTTCTGAAAATGCAATTCCACTATTTGGACTGGTCAGATGGGGCCTTCCAGTAAAGGGTCTTAGTCTGTTGTGTTTTCCATAACAGAAGCCTGGAGGTGGGAAAGGCTCTGGAAGGAGACAGCACATTTGAGGAAAGAGCAGTAGGTGTGAAAGGAACAGGAAGAGGAGTTGGAGGGGGATGATGCTATACAGAGTGGTGCTCCTCTTACCATCCTCTGATTCGAGGACATCCTTAATGTCTGCAGCATTGGATCAAGGTTAGCATCGATGAAGTGAGTTAATCTGGGAATTGTTACCTTGGTCTTTGAGAGATTAGTGAATGAATGGCTGCATTAACGTGCAGTGCTCAAATATTCTTGGCTCCTTGTGCATAATACTAGCACATATCGTAACTCTCTTCATAGAAACGTAGGGTTGGATTTTATGGGCTAGCTGCAGGTGGAGAAGTAGGCAGCTTGACAAGCCAAATAAGGCACCATGCCACCCACTCACCCATTGCCTCGATCCCTGCTGCCATTTTACAAGCACCAGCTGGGTGACCTGCCCACCCATCGGCCAACTGGCTGCCAATTTCACTCAGACAACATGAGTGACTGCACCTGTCGAGTACAAACTCAGCTTAAAAGCTTTTTTGGGAAGTTTTGAGATTGCAAAAAAGTGCCATATAAGTGTGAGTCTTTCTTTAATTTATTTACTTATAATACAACCACTGGTACATCAAGTACCAAATTTAGCCAACTATGTAAATTTGAACAAAGTTATTTCGCTGCATTCCTAATGAAAGACCAACAACAATGACTGCACTTGGAGGAGATAGTCTGACTCTGCTTTGATCTGAGTTCATTCCTTCAGCACCCATTCAGAAATCCAATTTCACCTTTGCGTTAATACCAATATACCACGGATAAATGTGCAATGGTCCATTTTGGCAGGTCCAGTGGGATGAAGGAGTACAATATCAAGGGTGGGACTCTTAGCAGTGTTGAGGAGCAGAAGGACCTTGGGCTCCGGGTCCATAGGACTCTTAAATCGGCCTCGCAGGTGGAGGATGTGGTCAAGAAGGCATATGGTGTACTGGCCTTCATTAATCAAGGGATTGAGTTTAGGAGTTGGGAGGTAATGCTGCAACTTTATAAGACCCTTGTCAGATCCCACTTGGAGTACTGTGTGCAGTTCTGGTTGCCTCACTACAAGGAGGATGTGGAAGCTATTGAGAAGGTGCAGAGGAGATTTACAAGGATGTTGCCTGGATTGGGTGACATGCCTTATGAGGATAGGTTGATGGAGCTAGGTCTTTTCTCCCTGGAGAGATGACCTGATAGAGGTTTATAAGATGTTGAGAGGAATAGATAGGGTGGATTCTCGGAGGCTATTTCCCAGGGCTGAAATGGTCCTATGAGAGGACACGGGTTTAAGGTGCTGGGAATTAGATACAGAGGAGATATCAAGGGTAAGTTTTACGCTGAGAGGGTGGTGAGTGAGTGGAATCGGCTGCCATCGGTGGTGGTAGAGGTGAACCCGCCGGGGTCTTTTAAGAGACTTCTGGATAAGTACGTGGGATTTAATGAGATTGAGAGTTATAGATATGCCTGGTAGGATTGGATTGGTGCAAATTGTGGGCCAAAGGGCCTGTTTGTGCTGTAGTGTTCTATGTTCAATCTTCTGCAATATGAATGCAGAGTTAATTCCCCATATGGAGGCATGTTAGGAAGGGTCTAGTGTCAGGATCTTTTTTGAGAGACCTGATAGTGGCCTGATTTGGCTTTGTAATAATTTCTATGGAATGAATGGGCATTCAGTGGCTTACTCTGAATATTTCAGCTTTCCCACTATGTCTTCAACCCCTCCCACATGAGGTGAACAGCTGTCATCAAGCATTTAGGAGAATGAGGAGGGGATCTAATTGGAACTTACTGAATACTGAGAGGCCCAGATAGAGTGAATGTGGAGAGACTAGAACTGGAGCGCACAAACTCAGAGTGTAAGACACTCCTTTAAAACAGAGATAAGGAATTCCTTAAGGTGATAAATCTGTGGAACTCATTGCCACAGAGGGCTCTGGAGGCTGGGTCATTGTGTGTCTTTAAGACAGAGATAATTTCTTGATCAATAAGGGGATCAAGGATTACAGGAAGAAAGCGGGAGAATGGGGATGAGAATCATATCAGCCGTGATTGAATAGCAGAGCAGACTCAGTGGGTAAAATGGTCTAATTCTGCTCTCATATCTTATGGTCTAAGGCCTTGGTACCAGTGAGAGAGGACAGGAGTAATATTTAGAATAACTTAGAGAAAGTCAGATATTAATTGCATGACTATTGTACAGGGAGAACATTTTTTTAGTGAATAATAATCACAATCAAGTGGATTTAATTACCCAAAGATTCACTCTGTATGGTGTCATTTCACTAACATACTCTCTGCATCTGAAACGATATGTAGATGTGGGTCAACTAATTGGTCTTGAGATAATTATGCAGAGTTTGCATTGATCCTGAAATTATGCTGTTGAATTTTAACATGCCAATGTTTAATGGGTGAGATTCTGTGGCTTTCCTTCAATGTTTCTCTTGGTAGTGGGAGGTGGCACACTGTTCGCTTGTGGCAGGATATTCTGGTCCAGCTCCTGTCAATAGGAATTCCGACTGAAGGCATCCCACACCGCTGGAAAACCTGTGGCAAGAGGTGCACTGCCAGTGGGACCAAAGAATCCTGCCTGTGTGAATGGCCAGAGAATTCTGGCCCTAAAAGCTCCAACATAGAACAATACAGCACAAACAGGCCCTTCGGCCCACGAGTTGCGCTGATCACATCTACTGATCCACAGACCTGTCTATAACCCCCTATCCTATTCTTCTCCATATACTCATCCAGAAGTCTCTTAAAAGACCCCAGTGAGTTTGCCTCAACAACCTCCGACGGCAGTCGGTTCCATTCACTCACCACCCTCTGAGTGAAAAACCTACCCCTGACATCTCCTTTGTGTTTGCTTCCCTGCACCTTAAATCTGTGTCCTCTCGTAGTGACCATTTCAGCTCGGGGAAATAGTCTCTGAGAGTCCACCCTATCTATTCCTCTCAACATTTTATAAACCTCTATCAGGTCGCCTCTCAACCTACGTCTCTCCAGTGAGAAGAGTCCCAGCTCCCTCAACCTATCTTCATAAGGCCTGCCTCCCAATCCAGGCAGCATCCTTGTAAATCTCCTCTGAACTCTCTCAATAGCCTCTACATCCTTCCTATAATGAGGCGACCAGAACTGCGCACAATACTCCAACTGGGGTCTGACAAGAGTCTTATAGAGCTGCATCATTACCTCCTGACTCCTAAACTCTATTCCTCGATTAATGAAGGCCAGTACACCGTATGCCTTCTTGACCACTTCCTCCACCTGCGAGGCCGATTTAAGAATCCTATGGACCCGGACCCCGAGATCCTTCTGCTCTACAACACAGCTAAGACAACAACACAGAAGGTAGCTGCTTGGCCCATGCTGGCTCCCTGTAGAGCAAAGCAATCATTCCTGTTATCACACTACATCACTGTCACCCAATGAGTTTAATTTCCCTCCAGTGACCATCCAATTTCCTATTGAAATCATTTATTGTCTTTGCTCCAAAACCTTGCAGAAAATTAATTCCAGGTCTTTACTACTCGTATAGAAAATCTTTCCCCACGTTTCCTCCCCCTCCTCCCCCATTTCTTGCTCAACACTTCAAATCTCTGACGTTTTAACCCATTTCTCTCCGGATTATGGAAAATCCATTAGTTTTCTTTGAAAGTGTTCCACCAGTGGGCGATCCTATCAAGTGCCTTCTCCTGAGCAGATTGCCCAGCTTATTTTTTTAGGAGCAAGAAAGAAATAGATTCTTACATGCCGTTGATTTGTAAAAAGTCGACGTAACTGGAATGGGATTATTTCTGGTCAAAATAAATGAAATGAAATGCAATCAGCAATTGCACCTCTGATGTTTTATACATCAATCTCTGTCAGCCGTGACATTGTTTACACCTTTATCTGAAATGCATTACAGTCACCTCTTTGGAAAACCCATTGTTGCACATTTGGACAAAGAATGTTCATTAAGGTTCAGAATTTTGTTCTGCCATTCAGTTCACATTGTTATGATATTGCGACAGTTAATCTTTCTAAGATGTTCACTCAGTTGGTGGAACACCCATGGTCGTTGGGAGGGTACCCCATTATTCTCAGAACAGAAGCATTAAAATGTACATAATAATCGCCCAGATCTTCCGATTAGGATCGAAAGCCCTGACCACACAAACAAACTCACTCACCTTCCCCTAATTCTTCTGTACAGACTCCCAGTACTCTGAATGGAGTATCCTGCAATAAACCTTGGAGTCATCAACAAAGAGAATCTGCACAAAAGCCTTTTTGCAGCACTGTATGCTGATGAAGAGTTTAAATGTCCCAAAACTGCTTTGAAAATCTTTAGCCAAAAAGTAAATGGGTAAAAGGAGGTGGTTAGTGAAATATCTCCTCAGAATCTGGCGTCCCTTCACCCAATTCCCTTTATTTACAAACTCAATTCCACTTCTGAGAGCACTTCAGGTACAAAGTTAGAATCTGGAGTGCCAGAAGACCTGATGCTCACGTACTTAGAGACAGGTGAGGCTCCCTAATTGGACAGATAATTTTGACCTCAATCAGGGAGCTCATATTCCAAACAGCCAACCTCATGGGCCTTGTTGAAGGTCATTACAGTTGGGGTGAGAACGGTTAAGAGAATGGGGGGTATGTGTGTCAGGTAAGTGGGTAAGGATTGGGTAAAGTGGGTGAGGTAAGAGGGTAGAGTGAGTGAGGTGGTAGGTTGGCAGCTGAATAGATTGGGAAGGTCATGGATTTATTTGGTTGGGGGAAGCTAGGAGGTGGATTGGGGTAGTCAGGTGGATTGAAATATTGACTGGATTGTGTGAATCAGTGAGTGATTGGGAATGTCAGCTGTATAATTACCCAGGGGATAAATAGAATTTTTCTGTCTAACATTTCCTGGTTAATAATCAAGATAAATAAGTTGGAATTGTCCAAAGTCTCTAAAATCTCAGATTTGAATGTCATTTTGGAGGGTAATGAATTGTTCACCACAAGTTCAGACATCTGGGCAATTCCAATGGAGTCAAAGAATTGGGATTTCCAAAAGGTCGTGTTGGACATCTGTAACTATCCAGAGTCCAAAAGAGCTGGCCATTATTTTGCTCTCAGTGCATCTGTGTGTCAATTTGCCCAAGGTCCATTAATTGCCAGAAAAAAACAAAGAATAACTTTTCATTGTATACAGTTAATGAAACAATATGGAAATTTGTGTAAATGATGAAGTATGACTGATTTTATGACCCACATGCCCCAAAACTTGATATAATGTGCAAACATTTTTATTAAAGGAACGTGTGTTCACTGGTTGACATCAAGTAATGTATAACTGCATAGTGGAACAAATTAAATACATTTAAATTATATAATTGTGTTTCATTATTTATGGCATGCAATTTTCCGTGTTAGTGCAGAATCTAAATTCATCATATCCTATTTCAGGGCTACATCACCGCATACATTATGACCTGTTAACTTATTCTTCCAAAACACAATATATTCACCACTTGGGCATGGGCAGCAACATGGACCCGGTGGCACAGTGGTTAGCATTGCTGCTTCACAGCACCAGGAACTTGGTTCAATTCCTGGCTTGGTTCAATTCATTGTCTGTGTGGGGTCTGCACATTCACTCCATGCCTGCATGAGTTTCCTCCAGGTGCTCTGGTTTCTTCCCACAGTCCAAAAAATGTGCTAGTTAGGTACATTGGCCTTGCTAAATTCTCCCTCAGCGTACCCAAAAGCTGCTGGAGTATGGTGAACGAGGGGATTTTCACAGTAACTTCATTGCAGTGTTAATGTAAGCCTACTTGTGACAGTAATAAATAAACTTTAAAACCTTTAACTTTAACCTCATCGTTCTAATGAAAATTAACTGCCTTAACAAAAAGGGAAATCAATAACCTGTAGTGCCAGTCTCTCATTTTTCCAAGGATATTGATGATTTTAGGTTTTAATTACGGATTCTCGATTTGGACTTGATTGCTAAAGTGGAAGCCATATCGTCTGTGTCATCCTGTCTGTCTCCAAGAAGGACACATACTTGTTCATAATTATTATTGATAATTTGTTCACACTCTCCAGGCAGCTTGTAATTTCAGTCAAAAAGCAAAGGCCTTTCTCACCAGTGGGATCTTCCATTCCCACAGATGGCACGTTCCTGCTGAGTTTCTCAGCAGTGAAGAGAGTGTTATGTATATTGGGACATAATCCCTTTAAGGGAGGGGGTCAGGTGACCCTGGGTGTATGGGTGATCTGCCTGAGGATTGTCCTGGGAGAGCAATTGTCGTTTGGAGTTTGGAGCAAGTAAGACTGCAATAAAGACCGGTGTGTCCTGACGCCTGTCTGTGGAGTGATTTCTGGAGAATATCTTTCAGTTGTAAAGAATTTAATACAGTGGGAGACTCGATTGACTGTGGCATGATCAGGAAATTCTGCCACCAGCCAATGGTAGGGCCACCTTTGCTGTCTGGAAACATGTGACAGATTACATGGACAATCCTGTGCCAAGATGTGCATTTTTACCCCTCTTTACCTCAGGATACCCTGACCTATTTTAAAACCAATGAACTTCTGAATTGAGATCACAGCAAGAAAATGTGAGAATAATTAATCTGTTCCTCCTCATGACATTGTAGAAAATAATTGAGCAGGATGACAGGGAAATGCCTCTTCCGAAAGGTGATACATAGAACATAGAACATTACAGCACAGAACAGGCCCTTCGGCCTTCGATGTTGCGCCGACCAATATAAAAAGCAATGCCCCTCCAAACTAAACCATTCCCTTCTCTTCCATATACTTATCAACTAACCTCTTAAACGCCACCAAACTTGGCGCATCTACAACTGCTGCAGGCAGGGCATTCCACTCCCGAACCACCCTTTGGGTAAAGAACCTACCTCTGATATCCGTCCTATAACTATCACCCCTTAATTTAAAGCTGTGTCCCCTCGTGCTAGCTTTCTCCATCCTAGGAAAAAGGCTATCACTGTCCACCCTATCTAAACCTCTAATCATCTTATATGTTTCGATTAGGTCCCCTCTTAGCCGCCTCCTTTCTAACGAAAACAACCTCAAATCCCTCAGCCTCTCTTCATAAGACCTGCCCTCCATACCAGGCAACATCCTGGTAAACCTCCTCTGTACCCTCTCCAATGCCTCCACATCTTTCTTATAATGTGGGGACCAGAACCGCACACAATACTCCAAGTGCGGCCGCACTAGAGTTTTGTACAGTTGCAACATGAAATACTTCCAGAAATGCAGCGTGTTGCACTGGACCGCCATCCTAGGTTTTTATACTCAGTTCCCCCAGAGGCAAGTGTGCTACATACTGACCCACAGCTGACACACTATCAATTTTGGACTGCTTTGTCTCAACAGCAGTGGCTTTCAGGATAGAAAGAACAAGGAGACAGGGAGCTGATCATGGACTGACAGCAATCCTCAGGAGTATTGTGTAGCTATACAAAGCAACCCTACTGATCCTGGCTCCATATGCAGTTTCAGAGAAAGCACTTAACTGGCTGTTTTGTTACCAACTTGTTCCATGTCTCAGTCCTGGTTCAGGAGATGTGTCTGAAAATAAACAGTAAATGATTCATTTAGATATTAATACATTGAAAAAAGAACCTGTATCTGTTCTGGCAGTCACTAGGGATATCTGTGGGATTGCTGTTCTCAGCATCTCTTGGGGGTTGAATACAGAACAACAACAAGGCTGCCTTTGGCTCCATTTTGTGCAACTAAACAAAATGGGCAGAGAAGGCTCCTGTTCCTCCCCAGGGTGTTCGCTCATCCCTAAGAATATACAATCCCACTGTTCAGAGATACTTACTGTCCTCATTCATCCCTCTACCACCAACACAAAACGGCAGTCGTGCCTGTCATCTACAAGTACTGTGACAACTCACCAAGTCTTCTTACACGGTACTTTCTAAATCCACAACAACAACTGTCTAAGTGGATAGATGTAGGATGGCATGGTGGCACAGTGGTTAGTACTGCTGCCTCACAGTGCCAAAGATCCATGTTCAGTTCTGGCCTTGGGTGGCTGACTGTATGGAGTTTGCATATTCTCCTCTTGTCTGCGTGAGTTTCCTTTGGGTACTTCAGTTCCCTCCCACATTTCGAAGATGTACAGTTCAGTTGATTGGCTGTGCTAAATTGTCCCTTTATATTAGTGGGGATTAGTAGGGTAAATATGTGGGGTAATAGGGATAAGCTCTGGGTAGGATTGTTGTCAGGACAGGCTGCATGGGGCAAATGGCCTCCTGCACTGTGGGGATTCTATGATGCAGACAACACTACCTGGAAATTCCCCTCGAAGCCACTCACCATCCTGGCTTAGAAATATATTGCTGTGCCTTTGCTGTCATGGGACCAAAACCATGGAATTCCCCCTGTAACAGCACTGAGTACTACATGGCCTGCAATGGCTTAAGAAGGCAGCCCAAAGGGCTTTTAGGGATTTGGTAAATGTTGACTGAGCCAGCAATGTCTGCACCCCATAGCTGGATTAAAAAAAATATAGCTAGGATAGCTTGCAAAGATTTGTTGAATGTTTTGCCAAAGACATAATGTATGTGTTATCTCACTGCCCATGATCAGTATGTTTTGGATGGAAAGAGCTGTCTGCTTTTTTTATGCATGGAATACATAGTTCAGTTAATTAACTTAGCAACAAGTTATTGTGAGTTTATAAATAAAGAAGGTTATTTATTCTCATACACTTGCCCTAAATTAAATGCAATATTGGACACTTGTTCTTACACATATACAAGCTCTCACAGGCAAAGATTAGGATGTTGACTTTGAAAGGTTACAGGTATTTCTCTCTGGTTCCCACTCGGCATACCTATTTCGTGAATGGTTTGATGATTGAAGTTGAAGCAAGGGTTCCCAGCAGGTTGTGCAGTTTCTTGCAGTTGAGTATCTAGCAGGTTGGTTCTCTGTTGAACATTCAGCTGGAAAAGGTTGGGGAGGGGAGAGTCCTTCACCCTGTTGGGATTTTTCATTTTCAAGATATCACAGTTAATTATCTTGGCTGGTTGAAGGCTTGCAGCTAGTTTGAGATCTGGCTTTCTGACTAACTGATATACTGCAAATAGCTCTTCGCTGATTTTTGAAAGCAGACAAAAACATGGCTGCCTGCATGTGCCTTTTCACAGGTTCAAATCCTTGTCTAAATAAGTGGTAGTTTTTGACGCTGATTTCACATCCTATGGCTTGTGTTAATACCTCTGAGAATCATCCAGTCCATTTTGGATAAGGAGAGCCATTGTAGCATAATGGGATGAGTATAGAGTGAACAATTGAGTTTTTAGCTCCCTTTTTGTTGAGTATGAAACATGTAAAGAGGCAGTCTTGTAACTATAAATCTCAACTGCATGAATGTGATACTGAGCGCAATAGCCTTGATCACTTCAGGAATTCTCCCATGTCATTCTCAGGGGTGCCTAATATTTTGGGGTTATGTTCTCCAGGCTCCATGATCATAATTTGTTCATCCAGGTAAAGAATGTAAAAAAAATTATTAGTATCACAAGTAAGTTTACATTAACACTGCATTGAAGTTGTTGTGATAATCCTCAGTTGCCACACTCGCGTGCCTGTACCTGTTCAGGTGCACTGAAAGAGAACTTAGCACAGCCAATCTACCTAACTAGTATGTCTTTCAGACTGTGGAAGGAAACTGGAGCATCGGAGGAAACCCACACAGACATGGGGAGAATGTGCAGCCCCTGTGTTCTGATGTAATCTAGTTCACAGCCAGCATGGACATGAGGCAGATTAGCATAATTAAATATGAATTTAAGTATGCACAGTTAGTTTGAAAACAGATTCTCCCAACTCCTGTAATTCTCTGACCGTTGGGCATAGCAGGAATCTGGCATACATTACTACTAGTTTCCACAGAGACTCATTGTGATGGCCACGCTGGGGGAGGCGTGTGAGTGGGGCTCGGAGATCATTGGAGCCCACAGGTGGTCGGAGAAATGGCTGGATGGTGCCCTGGCATTGTCCTCTGGGACTGTGCTGTGCCAAGTTGACCATGCCAACCTGACAATACCAATCTTGCATTGCCAGTGTACAAGATTGGCAGTGTCAAAGTGGAGGAGTTTGAAGGGATGGGACATGGAGATCTCCTGAAATTGGGGGGGGGAGGATGGAAGAGAGTAAGCTCCTGGAAGATGGGACTGAAGAGGGGCCTTTAGTGACCCCAGAGAAGGGTGTTACTCACTTCTGGGGGAAGTTGATACTGGTAACTTGGGGGCCAGTGAGTGAGATGTGGGCCTCAGTTGTGAGTTAGGATGGGTCTTAGCCAATGGATAGAAGGGGGTGGTGTGTAGGGTTGTCTGGATATCAGGGAACCCTTTAAAGAGGGGTACAGTCTTTCTGTCCCCACTGCAAAGAAAATTCAAAGTGTGGGAGAATTCATTGAGAATCTCCCCAGGCTCCAAAACATCTTTTTAAGTGGGGGCGAATTGAAAACTCATTTGCACCAAATCACCCAGTGGGAATCTCATTGATTTCCTAGTGGAGACAACACCCAGGCAATTTTGAGCCCGTGCTGTCTATTCACAGATCGGCAGCAACAGTTCAGTCTCCAATGAAAACTGGAAATCACCAATCTCTGATTTTCGTTGCCCTGGCATGAATCCGATTTTAATATATTTACGTACATTTTGGTATCAACTTAGCCTGCACTTCTTAAAGCCAAGCGGTACCTCTTAAAGGAGAGTTGCGTTATGGCTGTAGTCCAATCAATGTCCATTGTGTTTTGCCTGGCTTTCTCATTTTGCCAGCAAGAAACCTGCCACTGGGATCACCTTCAGCAGGATCGGAAGATCCCACTGGCAGCAAAGGCTGGAAAATCTTACCCTCTGTATCTCAAATTCTAATGGGCTCTTACATTACAAGTCTTTCTACAACTGTTTTCCTGGTCACAATCAGTCATGGCTCAAGACAGAGAGAGAGAGAGAGAATGGATTCTCCAAGACTTTCTGATGCTGCACTATCTACGGGAGGTTAGGGGGCTCTGCAGACATCGATTAGAAAGCAGTGGGATCCGGCAACCGTGGCAGCGAATGTCAGAGTTAAGCCTCAAAGACACACACGTAGCACTGCAAAAAGTTCAATGACCTTGCACTATTGGCCAAAGTCAGTGAATGCACGTTTAAATTCCTGAACTTCTGACAAAAGATCATCAACCTGAAATGTTAACTCTGTTCCTCTCACCAAAGATGCTGTCAGACTTCTTGATGACTTCCAGCATTTTCTGTTTTTATCTCAAGCATCCACAGTATTTTGCTTCTACACCATACGTGCAGACTTATTAGTGAACAATACAATGGTGTCTCCCTCCTGATATATATTTGTGGCCTGAACGTAGGGCTAGATTCAAAGAACTGGCACTGTGTTGTGTCATTGTATGATATTTTTTGAGGGTGGGGAGTTTTTATGTCACCCCATCCCCCAGCACCCACATTGCTCTCTGCACACCTCTCCACAAATATTGGGTTTAAGATCCTGTGTAAGGTAGAGAACAAAGAGAATGAAAACAGAAAACTGTGTTGTACAGTAAAACCTGCAGGCATACAGTTAAATGGTTTTGTTGTCGGGTTGGAGAGGAGGCATGATTTCTGCTTCTTTGCAACCTAAAATAAGTAAGAGATGAATAGTCAGCAGAACTGTGTCCGTGTCGTATCAGAACTTACAAATGCATTTGATGGATTCCAGTCATTATTAGGCTTCCAACCTTCACTGAAGTACAGAAAGAATCAGAATTTGCAGGGATTATGCACAGAAAAATGTATCACCCAACTTGAGTAGCAATTATGCCCAATTTGGAAATTAGAATATATAAGAGTTAAAAGGACACTTAGATACAAAAGGGGCAATTTACTCTCCTATGCATGACACACTGTGTAGGAGCTACAGTACTTAAAATCATTTGCATTCCCATGTATAATGTTTACAATATGACCCAGTAGAGGTCAACATTGCGCTTGTTAGTTAGATGGATTTTCCTGGTGGAAATGAGTTTCCCAGCAATATGTTCAAACATTTTCCTGATGGTTCACTTTTCTGCAGATTGTGTGATATTTCTGTGATTTTTTTTGTTTCTTCAAAATGAGAGGAGCATGTTCTCCTTAGTTTGCTAATTTGAGCAAAAGTTCTGCATTTTGAGCTCCCGTCACAGTATTACAACTACATTTTTGCAAAACTGAACAACCAGATTATCTCTAAAAAGGTCGGCATTCTCCAAACTTGTTCGCCCTGCTGCTGCTGGCGAGAACAGAGAACCTGGAACTCAGCCAAAATTCTATTTGCTGCAGCAGGTCTTAAAATCCAGCCGCAGGCAAGATTGGAGAATTCTGGCTGATATATATTGCTTAATGAACAATGGTGAGTTGGAGGATATGCTCGACGGAAATTTCTGACCCCCGTCTATGATTGTGATAATCCAGTCCCGCTGCAGTGAATGGAGATATAGCTGAGCACCAAATTCTCCATTCTCTCTGGCAACAAAAGCAGGGCGTGAAAATCAGAGAATTGTGGCCAGTGTTTATTAGTATGGTGTTGGGGGGTGGAGATGGGAAGAATGGAGATTATCAATTTCTGTCCAAAGCGTGCATCAAGTCTGCAGAATCATGGCACCTTGCAACCTGAAGCTAATATCTGGAGATCCAAAACATACTTAGATTTGAGATTTATTTTGAATGTAAATGATGAGCTGCTGACTTTGGATAGGAGGCTTCCTGGTTGTGGAAAGGTAGCAAATTAGCTAAGGCCTGCATTTATCTGAACACCAGATCAGACCTCAAATGGAGGTGAGGTGCCACTAAGCTTCTCTGGTGGAGAAATCCAACTCTACCCATCCTCACAAAACAATGATATTTTTTAAAAATGGAGAGCATTTTGTGGAATGGCCAGCAATTTGATGACCATTGCTTAGATTGCTCTCTGCCTGGTACAAATAGGTGGAAGATGTGTGCTGCTAACCTACCATGATCTCCCCTCTCCTTCCCAAATAAGTATATTGTTAATCAACTCCAAGTATCTCTAAATTGCATTATCGGCAGACCTTTGTTGGATGTTCAACAAATCTCACAAAGAGGTCCTGACTTTTGCATGGTTGATTATTAAATATTTATTGATAACCCATAACTACCTACATATAACATGGCATAACCCAAGCTCTGAGCTAACTCCATGCTTGCTTTGACACAAGTCTCTCTTGTTATGTCTACTCCCCAGACAAAGTTCCCCAGCTTTATTTCCCGAGGCGAGGAGAGATGAACTGACTCCCTTTCTTTATTCAACGCCCTCAGGTTGGTCATAACAAGACTCATTTAAAAAGGAATTCAGCAATGACACGAAGATGAGTGGGAAAGCAAATTGAATGGAGGGTGGAAAGTCTGCAGAGATCTGGATAGGCTGAGTGAGTGGGCGAGGACCTGGCAGATGGAGTATAATGTTAGCAAGTGTGAGGTTATCCACTTTGGTAGAAATAATAGTAGGAGGGATTATTATTTAAAAGGCAAAAAGCTGCAGCATGCTACGGTGCAGAGGGACCTAGGTGTCCTTGTGCACAAATCGCAAAAATCCAGTCTGCAGGTGCAACAGGTGATCAAGAAAGCGAATGAAATGTTGGCCTTTATAGTGAGGGGAATAGAATATAAAAGTAGGGAGGTCTTGTTGCAACTGTCCAGGATGCTGGTGAGGCTGCAGCTGGAGTACTGTGTGCAGTTTTGGTCACTGCATTTGCGGAAGGATATATTGGCCTTGGAGGGAGTGCAGAGAAGGTTCACTAGGTTGATGTCAGAGATGAGAGGGTTAGCCTATGAGGAGAGATTGAGTAGACTAGGTTTGTACTCATTGGAGTTTAGAAGGCTGAGAGGGGATCTTATAGTGACATATAAGATAATGAAGGGGATGGATAGGGTAGAGGTACAGAGATTCTTCCTGCTTAGAAAGGATAGCAGGACTAGAGGGCACAGCCTCAAAATAAGGGGGGGGAGGGGGAGAGTGTGGTTTAGATCAGAGTTGAGGAGGAACTTCTTCACTCAAAGGGTGGTGAATCTTTGGAATTCTCTGCCAGCTGACGTGGTGGAGGCTACTTTGCTGAATATATTTAAGTCACGGGCAGATAGGTTTCTAATAAGCAAGGGAATTAAAGGTTATGGGGAGAAAGCTGGTAAATGGAACTGATCCATTTTGGATCAGCCATGATCTTATTGAATGGCAGGGCAGGCTTGTGGGGCTAGATGGTCTACTCCTGCTCCTATTTCTTATGTTCTTATGCTCAATCAGAGAGAGAATGACCTGTAAATCTCTGTCGGGGTCTGCTGGGTCTTTTCTCTTGTGTCACACGCTAACACATCCTGCCAATCCCGATCAAGTTTTACAGCTGGGTTTTAGCCCAGTCTTTGTATGTTCCTGGAAGGTGAACATCCACAAACCGGTTTAGAACATTGCTCACAGGATATCATTCCTGCTGCAATAAAAATCAGCTCCTATTACCTCTATAAGAGGTGTCAATTAGTTTATGTATTTGCTTTGGATGTCTCCTTGTATTCCATTCTCTCTCTCTCTTAGTATAGCCCACCAGCAATTGAGCCAGTGACTGGATTTAATTCTCAGGCACCTTTGGCTTGTACGTCCATTTTCAAATACACATTTTTAAAAGTCTGATGTATCCATACATAATTTGGGGATTTTCTCTATCATTAGTTCCTCCTCTGATCCTGATGTCACATCATCATACTCTTTACATCACACTGTGGGTGGTATTGTTTTCCAGTTATACATTATTAACCCTTGCCATGTCAGATAGTCTTATACTGCATCTTTGGCGTAAAATCACAGTATGATGGAAAATGTATTTTAGGAAGCACCGTGACTTGGAAGGAAATAGGACTCAAATTCAAGAAGCATGTTATATTCGCGATGACAGGAAATTAATAGCCGTACAAAAAAAAACTTTGATGCTATCTACTGCTATGATTCAGTTGTTTCCCAGATATCAGGTGGCTTATTTTCTAAGAAAAGTTATTCTTTTTTTATATGTCCATCTACCTGAACTAAACATTGCTGTCCCTAATAATTATATGTCATTAAAACTTCTCATTAAAGGCTTGGCAAAATTGATCTAATTGGTACTTTGGTATTTGGACTGGTCCTGGTCAACATTTGAGAATAACATATATACATAACTGAGAATTTATAATTCTCTCTGTAGAACTATACAGCCAAGAAGGCTATTCAGTCATTCAGACTTATGATAGCCAATTAAAAGGGTTAGTTTCACTTCTCCTGCTCGTTCCCCCATAAAAAAATTTCCACCTCAAAATATGTCCAATTTCCTTTTGAATGTTCCTACTGAATTTGCTTCTCCCCCCGACCCCTTCTACGTAGTATTACCCCAGACTAGAGTGTTGATTTAGCTCAGCTGGCAGGATGGCTGGATCATGATACCGAGCAATGCCAACAGCATTTTAACATCCTTGTCAATTTGCCCTCCCATCTGCAAGGATGTGTCTGTCAACTCCTAACTTTCTCTGCTTCAGCACTCCCTATAAAATGCTGCCATGTAATTTGTCCAGCCTCTCCTCATACATTCAATTCAGATTCTTCAGCGTTATGTTTCTTCTGCCATGTTCTGGCCATTTCGTCAGCCTGTGCTTTACTGGAGTCTCCTACTCTTCTTCGTCTGCTGCTGCTCACCCATCATTTTGGCCTACACTATTTGTCCTTTGTCTAGCACAATAATTGTAAAATTTCATTTACCTACCCCCTCATAGCCTCACTCTATCCTTAACTCTGTATCTCTCCCAGCTCGAAGATCTACTCCCATCAGTGCACTGTCTCTGTGATCCTTTCCTTTAAGACATCTCCCCTTCCTTAACTCCACCATTGGTGAGAGATAATTTGACTGCCTTACTCTATTCTATGCCTCTCTCATCTTTTTAAGCAAAACCTGAAGATCCATTCTCCAGCTAGCATTTGGGCCCTTAATCTCTCTGACCTGACACAGCATATACCACCTTAATGGGGGAGAGGGTGGGGAGGGAGCGGTGGCATAACGGAATTGTTGAGACTAGTAATCTAGAAAGTCAAGGTATTGTTCAGGGTATTACCTAGGATTGAATCCTGCCATGGCAGATGGTGGAACTTGAATTCAATAAACATCTGAAATTAAAAGTCTAATGATGACCCTGAAATCATTGTTGATTGTTGGAAAAACCCATCTGGTTCACTAATGTCCTTGAGGGAAGGAAATCTGCCTTGCTTACCTAGCTGGCCTGCATGTGACTCCAGAGCCACAGCAATGTGGTTGACACTTAATGCCCTCAGGGATGGGTAACAAATGATGACCGTTGCTTCAGTTGCTCTCTGTCTGGTACAAATAGGTGGAAGGTGTGTGTTGCTAACTTACCATGATCTCATCTTTCCTGCCCAAAGAAGTATGCTGCTAACCAACTCCAGGCTATCTCTAAGTTGCATTATTGGCAGACCTTTGTTGTATGTTCAACAAATCTCATAAACAGACCCTGACTCTCTTGTATGTTTGCATGTTAAACATTTATTGATAACACATAACTACCTACATATATACATGGTATAACCCAAGCGCTAACTCCATGAGTGATGTCCACATCCCATAAATGACTTAAAAAGAAAATATCCATCTGAAAAGTGGCATTTCTTGACATTAAAGGTGCTATACAAATGCACATATTGATTGTTTTAGTTGCCTTCCACATTTGCAGTTAGCATCCCTATGAACCAGCTCCTGGAGCTGCATTACAATGTGAGGTGTGTTTTCTTGCTGCTGCTGCTGCTGGATGGGATCTGGACTGAAATCTGGAAAGAGCTGTGTATTGTGCATAACGGATTATGATTCCTCAACTGTTTCCTGGAGTTGAAAATTAATGCTGGCGGAAAATCTAATTAAGTGATTCAATCAGTGCACACATACAGAGATTAAATGCTTTGTCACTGGATGCACCCATTTCCATTGATTTGTGGCGGTGTATTCTCCTGCTTACGTGCTAGATAATGGCAGTTTAACACTCAGTGCCTGTTACGCATAGTGAAAATCTAACACTCGGGGAGTTGCTCCCTTCACTCATTTTTTTTTCAACTGACTGTGGTTAAGTGCTGGATTTGGGTCAAAAGTCTCCTGATTTTTAATTTTCCATTGATTCTGTTAAAGTGGCATCATTACATGGACATTATTATTGAATTACAGAATAGTTACAGCTCAGAAAATGGCCATTTGGCCCACCAATTTCATGCCAGCTCTCTGCATGAATAATGCAGCAAATCTCATTATCCACCCTTTCCCCGTGGCCCAATTTAATGCTGATTGTCCAATTTCCTTTGAAAGCCCCAGTCGAACCTGCTACCCTCACACTCGCAGGCAGTGAACTTGCTGGACCCATGTTGCTGTTGGTCCTTACCCACTTTACCCTATGTCGGCATCCTCTGGGACTCAACCCTTCTGCCAACGGAAACAGTTTCTCCCTGTGTCAATTCTGTCCACAATCTTAGTGATTTTGAACATCTCCACCATTCAGTCATCACTTCTCCAAGAAGAACAAATCCAGCTTCTCCAATCTATCTGCACAACTGGAATCTCTCCTCCTTGGAATTATTCTCATAAATCTTTTCTGCACCCTCTTGAAATCCTTCCCATCCTTCCAGAATTGGAGACATTGCCCCAGCTAAGGTTGAACCTTTGTTTTTGGAAGGTTCACTATAACTTTCCTGCTCTTGTATTCTACCTTCTATCGTTAACCCCAGAATCCCTTTTAAATTATTCTTAACCTGCCTTGTCACCTCCAATAATTTGTGCATACGTTCCCCTAGGCGTCACTGTCTCTGTAACTCTTTAGAATTACACTTTTCATTTTATATTGCCTCGCCTCATTCGTCCTGCTAAAATGTGGCAATTATCTTTATCATTTCTAATTTATCATGCGTGTACCCCATTCCACAAGCCAGTTTAAGTCCTCTTGAGGACTATTACTGTTGTTTAAGTTTGTTTATTTAGTCTCACAAGTTCGATTACATTAACACTGCAATGAAGTTAATTCCCCAGTCACCTCACTCCTGTGCTTCTTGGGGTATACTGAGGATGAATTTAATATGGCCAGTGCACTGAACCAGCACGTTTCTCTGACTGTGGGAGGAAACTGGTGCACCTAGAGGAAACCCACGCAGACATGGGGAGAACGTGCAGACTCTGCCCAGACAGTGACCTAAGCCATGAATTGAAACTGTATCCATGGCGCTGTGAGACAGCCGTGCTAACCACTGTGTCGCCCTATTCTCCTCACCATGTACAATTCCTCCACGTTTTGCATCATCTGTAAATTTTGAAATTGAGCCCTGCAAACCTGAGAATAAGGGTGGGACTTTCTTGCCTTTCCTGCCAGCAGGATCTCCCAGTCCCACCGGAGACGAATACCTTATGTCAGGTTTGCCGGCAGCCAAACGGGCAAGCCGTGTAAAATGCCGGAGATGTCAGCAAGACTGGGAAGTCCTCTTGATGGCCAATGATGAGTCACATCTGGAGTGCAAGCCGCAGAGGAAGGGCTGGAAAATCGTACCCTAATTTAGTAATGTAGGTCAAGAAAAATGATGGTCCCAACACCAATCCCAATGTATACCTCCATCCAGACTGAAAAATAATATTGTGCCACCACTACTGTCTGTTACTCAGCCCACTTTGTGTCCACAGCTTCCATAGTCCCCTTTATTCCACAGTCATGAACTTTGCTGATCAGTCTTCCTCTAGCTGGTCTTGTGGAAAAATGAATTAAGTGGATTAAAAGAAAGTAAAAGCTGAAGTGTGTTCCAAAATGTTTAATTTATTTTAAATAATGATGAACAATAAATATGAATTGAGTGATTACATCTGCTGGAGGCTGAAGTTATAGTCTGAAGGAAGTGTATTTCCTCTTCTTTCAATACATTCTTTGATCTCTCAGCTCATTCTCTATTTTGTGTGCCAGATCTTCAAAGAATAAATATCATTAATAATTTTATTCTGCAAAACCTGAAAGAAATCTTAATTCACAATAAGCTGTGATGGAAAGGATGATTTCACTGGCTGGGATAACTTACACAAAGGAAGTGTAAAACGGTTTCCGTGAATTACCCAACAGTTAATCCCAGAAGGCCCTGTTACTCTTCAGTATTTCTCAGCTTGTCCTGCCCCATGGAATAAAAACAGCATCTCGCTGCTGACAGTGAGTTATCGATGTTCCTTCTCTTGTATATTAGCCTGTCAGCCTTGCACTCGCACTTGCAGTGCTTGTGAATTATGGTCCTTTCACACTCGTGGACGAACATCAGTAACTCATTGTCAAATGGATCTGCTCTATGTGACTGAGTGCTAAAGGACAAAGCTGCCAAACTGGGCTGGCAGCAGGTACCAGGAGCATCAACGTGAAGGAATGGCCTATTTGATCGCATCCCCATCAATTTAATTATCATAGTAGCATCTGTCCCTGATAGTGTTGGTGGAAAAGACCATGCGTATAGAACATAGAACATAGAACAATACAGCACAGAACAGGCCCTTCGGCCTTCGATGTTGTGCCGTATCTCATGGAAACTTTGACAAAGGATCATCTGGACTCAAAACATCAGCTCTTTTCTTCCCTAACAGATACTGCCAGATGTGCTGAGATTTCCCAGCATTTTCTTGCTTGGTTTCAGATTCCAGCATCTGCAGTCACTTCCTTTTATCCACTTCTCATGGAGACCAAGTCCCATCTTCTCACTGAGGGCAGGGCCCAAAAAGTCATGAGGCATCACTGTGCTAAGAGGGATTTATTAAGGCTTGACCCGGAAGCTCGAGGTAGGATATTCAAAAGGTGCCATGGACCATCGGTGCAACAGAATTGTTTATCATTACAGTCCGTAAACTCATGGCATGACATATTCCTCAGTCTTCCCTGTGTCTGCATGAGTTTCCTTCTGGATGTTTAGTTTCCTCCCACAGTCCAAAGATGTGTGGGTTAGGTGCATTGGCCATGTTCAATTGCCCCTTAATGTCCAGGGATGCATAAGTTAGAGGGATTAGCAGGGTAAATTTGTGGGGTTATGGGGATAGACCCTCAGTGAAATTGTTCTAGGTGCAGACTTGATGGGCTGAATGGCCTCTTTTTGCACTGTTGGGTTTCTATGAGGATATCGTACATTTGAGGTAGGATTATGGAAAGGTCAAAGTCAATCCTTGTGATGATATATTAAATGTACGTTAAGGGTTTTTATAACAGTATCTCTCCTCTCAATCTGTTATTTCATCTAAATTGTTAATTTGAAACAAAGAATGTGAGTTTATGAAAGACAGCTCGACAGAGTCCCAGGTACAAGCTAAAGGGATTTGTGTGATGTTATCAAATTTGTATCTGTGCTTCATAACACATTGTTTCATTTCCCAAAGACAAGAGTGTCTGGCATTGTGTGAGGAAACCTGGCAGGTCGGAGCAAGGGCTTTACAGAACTGAGACTTTGGGTGGGATTTTCCCATTCCACCTGTGGCAGGGTTGGTGATGGGCAGGAGAGGTAGTGGGAGCCAAGAAGTCGGAAACCCACCGGTGTAAAATCACATTGCAATTCTCCCACTGACAGGTTCATAATGGGTTCGTCTATCCTTAAATGGCCAGTTAACTAACTCATTTGGCCTATGGGCGGGAGGGCTGTCCAGCTTACCCACTGCTGGTAAAATTGCATGGCTGAGGGTAGACAACGGGTATTGCACCTCTCCCTTACTCTCACTGCTTTATGCACTAAGCTCCCCTCTGCCACCCACTCCCGGCTTCTCAGCCCCTTGTTTGGTCTGTACTACAACGTAGGATCTGGTCCTACCATTTCTTTATTGCCCTTGAAGTGGAGAACTTTCCTGCTGTGCAGCATTTCAGCAACTCACAGTGCCTCAGCAGAGAGCTGCCAACACCTGCCTAATGAGGATAGGTGAATTTGAATCAGTAACTGCATTTAAGTGAAAATTTGACTCTTGTTTGCTACTTTTGACAACCCAATTTGGCTTTGAGTCAAAACAAATTTGCAAGAAGAGTTGATTTCAAACCTGGGACCCCTCAAAGTCATGCAGCATATGGTGTGAGCATAGTATAAACAGACAGATGAACCCCACTGCTGAAAATCTCAAATTTTAGCAATAAGGCAGTCCATACTGAAGGTTCTATTGCTAGTTCTACAGCAATGCCTCTGCAAAAGTACTTAGAATGCACAAAGGTAGTTTGTGATGACCTGAATTAAAAACCTAAAGTACACACGCTATTGTAGCCTGCTTCACAAGATAGGATCACTGCATTAAGAATTGGCTTCAATCCCTAAATCTACAAATTGTGGATAATGGTTGTATATCAGCTTGGTTACAGGTTATCAATGATGCCCTGAGAGATTGGTGTTCGGTCCATTTACAGTTCACTATTCCCATTAATGACTTGAACAGGATTGTAGGATATATGGTCCGCAAGTTTGCAGATGATGATAAAATCTGTGCACAAGCTAAGACTGTGATCCACTGCATGAAGATCTAGACATCCTAGAACATTGGTAAATGGCCTTTTAATGCGGTGTGATGCATGTAAGTAGACCTTTGCAGAACATGCAGGGAACAGAACAATACAGGGGGAATAATGCAGAAGGTGACTGAGAGAGAAAAGGATCGAGTTATTGTGCACCAATCCTTAACAAGCCTTTGTCAAAGCAAACAAGATGTTGGGCTGCATTCATTGAATGCAAATCAAAGGACACAATTCTGTGGTTATACAGGTCCGTGCTTAGATTGCATCAAAAGTACAGTGCCCACTTCAATTCCCTCACGTGATATAATGGTCTCGGAAAGGGTCTGAAGGAAAGCTACATGAATAACTGCTAGCTTAAAGAACTGTATGTCCTCAATAGGCTTAAAGAGCTGAATCTATTTATTTTGCACAGCATGGATTTGAAGGAGATTATTGAGTGGTGGAAGGGGCTCGAAGGGCTGAATAGCCTATTCCTGCTCTTAATTCTGATGTTCTTCAGGAGACTTGATAGATGTCTTTAAAATAATAAAAAGGCTGGATTGTGTATCTACTGATAGATTCTTTCAGTTTGACAGGTTGAGAAGGATCAGGGGATGTGCAATTAAACTACACAGTAATAAGAATGGGCTGTTAGGTAGCTCTTACTCTCCCAGTGTAGTGTGCCTGTAGAATGCATTGCCAGCTAATGTGATTGGGTGCTGACTGTCCACACGACGAGGATAAGCTTTCAGCAGATTAAGCTGATAAGTACATGATTTGGTCTGCTTTGCAGTCGTTTTGCTTGTTAGATCTCAGTATCACCCACATTGGACAAGTGGCAGAAGAAAAAATGTCAATCAGGTCTTATTCTCAGTCATTAGCTAGAAATGCATGTTGCCTACAGTGCTCAGATTAAATTCTAATCTCAGTCAGAAAGCTGCACCGTTATCTCACTGCTTGGCAGGAAGAGAGGGGTCAGCCATGGTCACTTCCTTTCCTTTTTTTAGTAGCTTTATGTTACCGACTGGACTCTAATGGTTTCTAAATTCGTTGTCCATTTCGAGGGAGAACTGGCTTCCACCTAAAGGTCAGATAGCTCAATAACACTGACAATTGTAAGGACCGCATCATTTTCAGCTATGAAGTTGAATGACTCCCTCCCACACTGTATTCGGGAATAATGTATTCCATTTAGACTTCTAAAACAACACCGGTCCTAATGACAACTTCCAAATCTCCTAACATATATACTTCAACAAAAATGTAGGCTGGAATTCTCCCAAATCCACTTGCCATGGGAATTGTAGTGGATGGGTGGGTGGGGTGGGGGGAAACCATGTAAAGTTCCACTGACCTTGGGCAGGATTTTCTGGTTTTGAGACAAGTGCAGTCAGAGAATTGCCTCCATATTGTTTTATTTCATAGAATCGTTGCAGCGCAGAAGTCTGCACCAACTCACTGATAGCCCAGGCCCTCTCCCTCATTCTATCCTCATAACTCTACGTATTTCCTAGAGATAATCCATCTTTCCTACACATCTTAGAACACTGAAGGGAAATTTACCACGCCAGTCCACCAAACCTGCACATTTTTGACACAAGGTGCTTGTAGTAATATTTAAATTGATAAGGACCTAGAAAGGAAAATATACCCCTCACCTTTTTGACAGCTCGGGCAAACAAATGGATTTATAACTTTGGTGAGTTTATTTTCATTACTGAGTTCTTTAATGTTAGATCAGGAGTAGCATGAGCTTCACATTCTGGTATTTTACTTATCTTCTTTGTTGTGAGCAATCCCTTGGGTTGGTTTCCTGAGTGGAACTTGCGCTGCATCAAGGCAAACTAAACTGAAAAAAAGGGCACCTCAAATAGATGTTGAACCCAGTAGGTGAGAATGCAGTATGTGTCAAATGCCTGCTTCGAGAATGGATAAAGGAAATCTCTTGTTTGTCTTACCCAACATGGTGGATGAAGCAATTCCAGTGGGAAAAATACACTCACTTCCAGGTCACCATGTTACTCTGGGGGCCATTTTCTAGGCAGAAAGTGGATATTGTTCCTGCCTTCTGCTCAGGAGCTGATGGCCAAGGAAAGAACGTTCATAAAGCAGTCATCACACAGGTTAAGTGTCAATCTGCAAATTCTTCCAACAGACCAATGACTGACAGTAAGAGCAGGAGGGACTCCTGGTCAGCCATGCTTGATTGTAGACTTTGCCGTTTAAACTATAAGCCCTGGTGACAGACTAGTGACCTGTTCCAGAAAAAAAAACTAGCAAAGAAAAAGATGAAAGTTTCCCTCAGTAAGTATAAGAAGAGAAACAACAGTAACACTTTATGAACAATTAACTTTTAATCGAAAAAGAACAAGGTCCATAACTTGAAAATTTGCCTTTCAGTGTGCACAGAAAGAAGTCTCATAATACCAGGTTAAAGTCCACCTGATGAAGAAATAGTACTTCATATTCTCGTGATTCCAAATTAACCTGTTGGACTTTAACTTGGTGTTGTGGGATTTCTTACTGTCCACCCCAGTCCAAAGCCGGCAACTCCACATCATGACTTTTAATGTGCAACGTTGTAGGAATTCAACTATCACACATGTGATAGATGATACATAGAGCCATAGAGGTTTACAGCATGGAAACAGGTCCTTTGGCCCAATTTGTTCATGCCGCCCTTTTTTTTTAAAACTCCAAAGCTAATCCCAATTGCCCACATTTGGCCCTTATCCCTCTATACCCATCGTACCCATGTAACTATTTAAATGCTTTTAAAAGACAAAATTGTACCCATCTTTACTACTACCTTGGCAGCTTGTTCCAGACATTTACCACCGTCTGGAAAAATTGCCCCTCTGGACACTTTTGTATCTTACCCCTCTCACCTTAAACCTATGCCTTCTAGTTTTAGACTCGCCTACCTTTGGAAAAAGATATTGATTATCTAGCTGATCTGTGCCCCTCATTATTTTATAGACCTCCATAAAATTACCCCTCAGCTTCCTATGCTGCAAAGAAAAATGTCCCAGTCCATCCAGCCTCAATCCATCAGTCCTGGTAGTATCCTAGTAAATATTTTCTGCAATCTTTCTAGCTTAATGATATCCTTTCCATAATTGGATGACCGGAATTGCGCACAGTATTCCAAGTGTGGCTTTATCAGTGTCTTGTACAACTTCAACAATGCGGCCCAATTCCTGTATTCAGTGTTCTGACTAATAAAACCAAGCATGCTGAATGCCTTCTTCACTACTCTGTCCACCTGTGACTCCACTTTCAAGGAGCTATGAACACGCATCCATAGATCCCTTTGTTCTGTAACTCTCCCCAGTGCTGTACCGTTAACTGAGGAAGTCCTGCCTTGGTTCAGTCTACCAAAATGCATCACCTCGCATTTGTCTAAATTAAACACCATCTGCTGTTCATCAGCCCATTGGCTCAATTAATCAAGATCTCATTGCAATTGAAGATAACTTTCTTCACTGTCCACTATGCCACCAATCTTAGTGTCATTTGTAAACTTACTAACTATGCTTCCAATATTCTCATCCAAATCATTAATATAAATGACAAATAACAGTGAAGCCAGCACTGATCTCTGAGGCATACTGCTGGTCACAGGCCTTCAGTTTGAAAAACAACTCTCTACAACCATCAGCCAATTTTGTATCCATTTAGTTATCTAACCCTGGATCTCATGAGATTTAACCTTATGCAACAACCTACCATGTGGTACCTTGTCAAAGACCTTGCTAAAGTCCAAAAGATAGCATCAACTGCACTGCCCTCATCTATCTTCTTGGTTACCCCTTCAAAAAACTCAAACAAATTTGTGAGACATGATTTTCCACTCTCAAAGCCATGCTGACTGTTCCTAATCAGAATTTGTGTCTCCAAATGCCTGTAGATCCTGTCTCTCAAAATACTTCCAACAATTTAACCACCGCAGATGTGATGCTCACTCCCCTATAGTTCCCAGGCTTTTCCCTGCAGCACTTTTTAAACAAAGACACAACATTTGCCACCCTCCAATCTTCAGTGCACATGTATTACATTTTAAGTGGCTTGATTCTCTATGTCTCTCAGTCTTGATACCATTGGCGCAATTTGTGGCAATTAACTCCAATTGATGGATGTAGAACGTAACTCAATATTGACACTCCTATCATGATACTAACCATTAAACAATACAGATTAAACTGCCATGCTAACGTCCAGAGAGTTCATCCCTATGTGAGCAGTAAGGCATGATATCCTCCCAGCCAACACAATATGAAATTAATTTTACTGCTAATAGGATCTCAGTCAGAAACAAATGCTTTCAAGCGGCTGTTACCTGTAACAGTTTTTTAACGAGAAAAACTCACGTGAATAGCAAATGGACTGATACAATCAATTAAACTGAAGAGATTGACTTCTGGGAAGCTGAGATGCTAGGTTGTGAATTGTGGTTAGCAAGTTCTTTCTAGTGTTAAGAAAACTGAGTTGCAACACTGAAACATGACTGCAGTATTTTTTTTGTAAGCTAACATGAAATGTGAGTCCTGCAGAGGTAATGTTCAATCTCAGTTTTGGAGTCATGAGCAGTTTATTTTTAAAGCAGCATTTCCGCTAAGTGGCTCAGATTCCAGGCCAGCAAAACTATCAACCAATTAATCACAAGAAAGTTCCTTGCAGCAGAAAGGATACATGTAGCAAGGTTTCTGGTTGGGAAAAGGACTTTTATTTTCTTTTCTGTTATCCACACAGATATCTGCAGCAACCTTGAATATTGTTTTTTTTTAACCCCTGAGGTTTTATAGGGGCAGCTAGGCATGACCTCTTTTGCTAGCATTCAGCTTCCTCAGTGTGCCACAGTATTGCACATTACCTATAATAGTGATCTAATCACTGTGGACAGCATGGTGGCACAGTGGTTAGCACTGCTGCCTCACAGAGCCAGGGACCTAGGTTCAATTCCCGGCTTGGGTCACTGTGTGTGCGGAGGCTGCACATTCTCCCTGTGTCTCTGTGGGTTTCTTCCAGATGCTCTGGTTTCCTTTCACAATGTGAAAGATGTGCTGGTTAGGTGCATTGGCCATGCTAAATTTCCCTCAGTATATCCAAACAAACGCTGGAGTGTGGCGACTAGGGGATTGTCACAGTAACTCCATTGCAGTGTTGATATAAGCCTACTTGTTACTAATAAATAAATTAACTTTAATCAACATAATTCTTCAATAGACTGGGCTTTTTGGACACATTTACACAAAATTCACTTTACTGGAAAGAACAGATAGCACTTAACTATAAAGATGTCAGCACTAACTTTAAGTGTCCTTGATATGAATTTTGCAACATTGCTATGCAATACTTGATGTACAAACATAGGCTTGTTCCCCATTCCAGATCAAATTGGCTTAGCATCATCCGTTGTTTGACATTTATCCCTAGTGATGGCTCTTCTTGTATTTGGGACTGGATCATTGATTAACTTCTCATTGATTATTTCTATTTGATTGTAAGGCTTTCATCAAAGGTCAATTGTCTATGTGTGGGACAAGTGGAATGAGATGTGAGCAATTCTTTGGTGTTAATGTGGAATGATGCATTGATGTGACATTGGAAACTATAGTGTTGGGGCATTGATTTTTGGGACATTTCTAATGGCGCTTTGCAGATTTGAAGTTTTGTCCTAAGAGGGCCATGCTCCGAATAATGTTTAGGAGGCACACTTCACCAAAACCACCATAGTGGGTCAGATCTCAAACAATGACAAGACAGAGTACAAGAATGAAATTGAGAATCTGGTGAAGAACTTGTACAGCAACAACATCTCTCCCTCAATGTCAGCAAAATAAAGGAGATTGTCATTGACTTCACGAAATGTAGAAGAGAACATGCTCCTGTCAACGTCAATGGGAATGAAGTAGAAAGGGTCACGAGCTTCAGGTTTTTAGATGTCCAGATCACCAACAACCTATCCTGGTCCCTCCATGTAGACACTACAGTTAAGAAAGCCCACCAACGCTTCTATTTTCTTAGAAGACTAAACACATTTGGCATGTCAGCTACAACCCTCACCAACTTTTATAGATGCACAATAAAAAGCATTCTTTCTAGCTGTATCACATCTTGGTATGGCTCCTGCTCTGCCAAAGACTGCAAGAAACTAAAAAAGGTCATGAATGTAGTCCAATTCATCACATAAACCAGCCTCCAGCCATTGACTCTGTCTACACTTCCTGCTGTCTCGGCAAAGGAGCCAACATAATTAAGCACCCCATACACCCTGGAAATTCTCTCTTCCACCTTCTTCCATCAGAAGAAAGATACAGAAGTCTGAGGTCCAGTGCCAACCGACTCAATGATGGCATCTTCAGACTTTTAAATAGACCTACCTTGATCTTTCTCTATACCCTAACTATGACTGTAACAATACGTTTTGCACTCTCTCCTGTTCTTATCTCCTATGTACTCTTTGAATGGTATGATTTGTCTGTATAGTGTGCAAGAAACAATACTTTTCACTGTATGCTAATACATGTGACAATAATAAATCAATTCAAATGATCAGAGCAGGGGCCATACCAAGTTGTTGTACATCCAGAAATGATGCTTTCTATGGTGCATCTGTAAAGGTAAATGAGAATCTGTACTTTCCCTCAACTGTATTGTGTTAAAAAGGGGAGACAAACAGCCAGCTCATATTCTGCTTGTTGGCATTCCAGTCAGATTTTCTCCTAGATGTTAGCATCAAAGGAACTGAAATGATTATACACCTTTTAAAATTTTTAAGATCATTTTTAGTGATTTTTGAATCAAGCCACTTGTAGGTGAAGGACTAAATGCTAAATAAAACTGTGTATATATTGCTGATAAAAAAAAGACAGGATGTCAAAGCTTTTCACCTTGAACTCATCAGGTTAGATATGCCTGAATGCCAATTGTACAGGGAACTACAATTTATACTACATGAAAAGAAATCACTGATTAGTTGGCAAATGGACTCTGATTGTTAGATTCTTTTTCCATGGAGAATTCAGCATGGATCAATTAACTATCAAACTTCTGTTTAAATTCAAACCAGACAGGTCGACTGATTGATCAAAGCATTGCCATGGGGGATGATCCAGGGAATGGCTGTTCCCCAGGCTTGTCTTTGGTTAAAAAGAGTGCAATGTTTGGACGTGCTCCTTTTGTCTGCAAAGCGGCCCCTTGCATAAATAAATATATGTTGGTTTTAAGAAGATTCTAGATGAAGAGGGATTACTTCAATCAGAGCATGGTGAAACTTTGGAGTCTCTCAGCTAAAAGATCTCTTGGGGCTTAGTTGTTGAGTTTGTTCAAGACTGAAATTGATAGGTTTCTACAGAATAAAAACGTGAAGGGATATGCAGATAGTGTAGGGAAATGGTGTTGATATAAAAGATCATCAAGAATTTCACTGAATGAGCTCAAAGGCTGAACGGCCTACTCCTGCTCCTAATGCTTCTGTTTTATGAAAGGGAAAATGTTACAAGTATATGGAGTACACTTGGAGTACTGTGCGCAGTTCTGGTCGCCTCACTATAGGAAGGACGTGGAAGCTATTGAAAGGGTGCAGAGGAGATTTACAAGGATGTTGCCTGGATTGGGAGGCATGCCTTATGAAGACAGGTTGAGGGAGCTGGGACTGTTCTCCCTGGAGAGACGAAGGTTGAGAGGCGACCTGATAGAGGTTTACAAGATGTTGAGAGGAATAGATAGGGTGGACTCTCAGAGACTATTTCCCAGGGCTGAAATGGTCGCGACGAGAGGGCACAGATTTAAGGTGCAGGGAAGCAAGTACAGAGGGGATGCTAGGGGAAAGTTTTTCACTCAGAGGGTGGTGAGTGAATGGAATCGGCTGCCGTCGGTGGTGGTCGAGGCGAACTCGCTGGGGTCTTTTAAAAGACTTCTGGATGAGTATATGGGATCCAATGGGATTGGGGGTTATAGATAGGTCTATGGCTGGGTAGGTTTTGATGTATTCGGCACAACTTGTGGGCCGAAGGGCCTGTTTGTGCTGTAGTGTTCCATATTCTATTACTCTGCTCAGTTGAGCTAGCGCATTAAAGATTATCCTTTGTGCAGATGAATTTTATTGAAAATTTAAACTGTTAATTGAGCCAGTATGTTTTGGGCACAAATTGCCAATTGCATTCAAAGAGGAAATGTTACCCCTGAATACATATTAGGGAGTAACATCGTCATACTCCCTAATATTATTCAATGCCTAGACAGAATCAACTGCAAGATTGTCTAAAACGTATAACTTAATACATTTATCTTGATTTTAATTCACTCTCAGTTCCAGAAATGGTTATTCACAATTTTATCAATGAATAAAATATTTCACCACTAATTACATCAGCATAATTTATGCCACTAATTTAGTTCACAGACAGGGCAGAATTTTCCCAAAAACTTTTTAAGTGTCATAACAGTGAAGAAACAGAGGTTTTCCATGCCAGTCCATATGGCATGCTGCACCTTGTAATCCTTCCACACTTAGAGGTGGGATTTTTAAAGTGGATGTAGTTGGCTAACTGGGAATACATGGATGCATTTGTACGCAAAGGACTGTGAGATGCCGCAGACATCTCTCTGCTGGAGGCCTAGGAGGACCTGATGGTGTAGAGGCTGCAATGATCTTCATTCCTGTATCCCTCCTGTCCTACTCAGTGCCAGGTCTGTGTGGACACAGGTACCTTCTTACAGGGATTGGATTTTTTAGCTTTCTGTGTTGTTTCCTCGGTGCTGTTTTCTTAACTGGCCATGCTGGTTGGTGGGTGTGGCAGGGCAGTAAATACATGCCCACTGAATATGAAATAGATTCAGTTCTGGAACAGAACAGGAATGGAATCCATTGGCAGGAGTGAAGTGGCGGAAACTCTCCTGTTCAAGCATTGTTCTGGAGTGAGAAATGTAAATGTTTGTCAGGAGTCAACTCCAGCATCAGCTTGCAGTTGCTGAGCAACAACAAATACTTCAGCAGGACAATATCACTTCATCTGGAGACAAAGAACAAAAAAAATTACAGCACAGGAACAGGCCCTTCGGCCCTACAAACCTGCACCAACCATGCTGCCCGACTGAACTAAAACCCCAAAGAATCCTTGTAGCCTTAAAGAGTTGATGTGGAGATGCCGATGTTGGACCGGGGTAAACACAGTCAGAAGTCTGACAGGTTAAAGTCCAACAGGTTCATTTGGTAGTACAAGCTTTTGGAGTGTTGCTGCTTCATCAGGTGAGAAAGGAGTGTCACTCTGAAAGCTCGTGCTACCAAATAAACCTGTTGGACTTTAACCTGTCAGACTTCTTACTGGTCTTAAAGAGATACCGACATTGCAATCCAATGTTTGCAATGCAAGTTGCCTGTGAATGTTTGGTGCAGTGGAAATGAGTTAACACTAATCGAAAATGGAGTAATAATTCGATTCCAGTCGATTTACCCTCCCAGGGATCTAAAACTGGAATTTGTGAAAGAACGTCACTTGGAATGGAGGGGCTGTACAATTTACAGCGAAATCCTGTCCTCGGGTTCTGGTATCAGAGGCTGCAGAGCTGAGAACAGGTGCCCCAGTGGAACTGGTTTCTGCTGGGTCCTACTGCCTGCCACACAAATCATCACTCAAAACAATTTTGTTTAGAGCAGTTTCAAAACAATCAGTGAGTGAAAGCTGCCAAAAAGGCATTTTGTGACAGCCTTGCTTTTGGCTCTAAAGCTGTGATAATCACCAATTTTAAAACAAATAATGGCGCACTGATGGGAACAAAGCCGTTTATTTGGAAGCTGCAGATGATGTACTCTAATTACACCTGCACTGGAGAGATTTTATATCTGCTTTTTTACAACTGAGTGTTTCATCAGCTACATCCAACACCTGCAAATTACTACTTGTGTTTGAATAAATAAACTTAAGCAAGGCCATGCGGTGAGAGACACATTAACATTTAAAGGTGAGACGGGAAAGGTAAATGTAATCATGTGTTATAGCAGCTGATTTATAATTCAGTAAATATTTTAGGTGTAGATATCTTTTGATTTGATTTATTATTGTCACATGTACTAATATACAGTGAAAAGTATTGTTTCTTGCATATTATACAGACAAAGATACTGTTCATAAAGAAGGAGAGGATGCAGAATGTGATGTTAACAGCCACAGTTAGAATGTAGAGAAAGATAGAATACAGTTTTAAAAGCATAGAATGAGAGTAAAATATAGAATTGGAGAATACAGTGGACACATCTTGCAGGAAGTTGCCATACTTTGACGCCATGTTGAATCATAGAATCTCTAAAGTGCAGAAAGAGGCCATTCAGCCCATCGAGTCTGCACCGACCATAATCCCACCCAAGTACTATCCCCATAATCCCATGCATTTACCCTATCTGGTCCCTCTGATATTAAGGGGTAACATAGCGTGGCCAATCTACTTAGCCCGCGCATTTTTGGACTGGGGAGGAAACTGGAGCACCCGGAGGAAACCCACACAGACATGGAGAGAATGCGGAAATTCCACACGGATGGTGACCCAAGCCGGAAATCATACCTGGGTCCCTGGCGCTGTGAGGCAGCAGGCTAACCGTTATGCCACCACGTGAGTGAATCGTACTAACATCTAAATCTTTCTGATGTTAGTAAATCAGACGTCTGATCTAACAATCTAAATGCAATGTATTCCACAATCATCGTGAGCAAAGTAGATTGTCACTTTCTCTTCTGAAAAGACCAGAAACAAGAAGCCCTGAATTAAAAATGCACAATGCCTTCAATCAATTAAACCGAGGATGATAAAAGAGAATTTGACACAATAGCAGTTTAATTTCATAATTTGGAAGCAGCCAAATATTTTAGAGCTTATGCTAATTGAAGAATGAGCAAAGGATATCTTCAACATAGCCCAACAGACTTAATTTGTGCGAGATGTGTATCTTTTAATAGAACAAAAGATAACTTAACAACATTTTCCATTTTCAATCTCTGTAAATTGCTTTATCGTCCTGTAGTTAATGAGAATTACATCCACGAAATCTGCATATTGATACATCTCTGCAGATTGCTCTCCACCTCTGCACACCAGAGTGTTCCACTTATAATGTTGCACTTATTATCAGTACCAGCCTCAGTTTTATACCTGTCGCAGGTGTCGATTGAAACAAAGGACACAAAGCAAACTCATACACTAAATGTTCAGAAGATAAATTGCAAGTGTGTGTGTGTACATAGGTTTCAGGTTGCCTTGGAACCTACATATGTGGGGGCGATGGACACGTATATGTTCAGTTTATCTCAAAGTGCAGACCATTCACATTTACTGTGATTGTAAGTTTTTATATTTAATGCAGTAGGAATTCTTGAGGAGCTGCACTTGTACTACATTTCTATATTGTGGGGGTGATCTTTCCTTCCTGTCCTATTGGTCGATGGGCAGGGTGAACTACTAAAATAACAAAATAAGCGCCCATTTTCTTGCCTCTTGTGATCTTACTGGGCCCGGATTTCCAGTGAGATCAGCTGCGAACCTGATCTAATTTCGGTGTGAGATGGGCCTTCATCAACCATGCAAAAACATGCTCATAGCAAATCAACAACTGTTTCTTCACCGCACTCCATTTTATTTCCGCTGAAGTTCACAAAAGGTCTGGTTTTTGCGGATCTGTTTCCCTCGCCTCACTGCTGTTTTTTGTCACTTGGTTTGAAATTAAAGATCTTGACAATATTTTCCAAGTCAGTGGAAACCAAAGATTGGATGTGGGGGCGGGGTGAAAAAAATTAGCTGCTCATCCACTTAAGACCACTATACTGTACTGGAATCGTCCAATTTTATCCCCTAATTCTCGACATGTGAGGTGTTACTCAGCGATGCGTAACAAAGGGTTTTTTTTGTGTGTCTGAAACAGAAGGCTTTCAGAGGGAATCTGAGGCAATATATATGCCTCCCATTGAGCAGCAATCTAATCCATACTTATTATTTTAGCAGTCAATGAGCCATTAAAATAATAGGTAGGGGAACTCGTGTTTCAGAAAAGACAATATACGAACAGTAAATTGCATAAGTGGAAATATTTCCATTTGATGGTTGTCTCATCACCTCGGATCATGATTTGGTATGCGGTTCAGTGTAGGTTTTGAGTCAATTTCTGCTGGAAATTTCATTCATTATGGCAACCAAAATCAGAAGATAATTTGATTATTTATAACAGATATATGTTACATCAAGAATTTATATGCAGAATTAGCGTGCATCACAAACCTCTGCAATGGCAGTCCCCAGAACCGGTTGTTCCAAGCAGCGTGCAATTCACTGTGATATTTATTTTTCCAATCAGTCACTTAGAACTCTGCACTGGACAATTACCCAGCAGATTATTTTTATATTAGGAAAAGTGGGCACACAGTAAACATGAAAATTAATTGTGGGACTTAGCAATACATTTTATTTCTCCAGTTTCCTCTTTAATTGTTCTAAAAATACTTGAAAGACAAAGTAGGAATGGAAAAAGCCAATCTTTTTGTGACAGAAATAGAAATGAAGAGCTCTACGCCAAAAAAATCTGAATTTTTAGGATTCAGGGGAGTAATCCTGTATATCGGCAAGCATCAATATAAAGAGATAGAAAATGAAACCAGAATGATAGAGCCTTGGTGAGGACTTGCAACTAGATTTGTCTTCCAGTAATAGGCATCAATTTGCCTGTTTCACATCTTCCCCTTGATTCTTCTGCACATCACAGCCTCCATCCATTTCAACAAGCATTTCTGTGTGGACATGTTACGATGAAGTAGGGCGGTGGGTCACTACGGGACGCAATTGGTATGGATTTTAGCAACATATGTCTTCATAAAACTAGATTGTGGTTTATGATTCATTTAATCTCATTATCTTTTTGTGTAAATAACATGAGATTTTTTAAAAACCCTGCACTTTAAGGTGGGGGCAATCATAAGTCTTATCATACTGAAGCTGGATAATGCTACAGGGGGTGGCACAGTGGCACAATGAGTAGCACTACTGCCTCACAGCGCGAAGGACCTAGGTTCGATTCCTGTCTTGGATCATGTGGAGTCTGCACATTCTCCCCGAATCAGTGTGGGCTTCCTCTGGGTGCTCCGGTATTCCTTCCACAGTCCAAAAGACATGCCAGTTAGGTGCATTGGCCATGCAAAATTCTCCCTCAGTGTACCCAAACAGGTACCACAGTGTGGCGACTCAGAGATTTTCACAGTAACTTTATTGCAGTGTTAATATAAGTCTACTTGTGAACAAATAAATTAAACTTAAGTTAAGATGACGAGAAATGGATTTTTGTAATTAGTCTAAGAGTCTGGCATTATCTTTTAGAAAAAAATATAAATTTTGCATAATGAATGAACAATTTGTGAAATAAATTCCTGACAAAGACTGAACGCAGCAATTCTGCAATAACTGATTACAACAACAAAATGTTTCAATCTCTGGGTAGATGAATCTGCTTTCCTTACCTGTGTTCCCTTGTTATATTGAAACTAGTTCCAAAGTAAATCCCATGTTAGTTCAATGTAACTTTCCTATTGTCTGGATTTTGAAAAACATAATTGTTTAATTTGGAAGAAGGGGAATTCATTCACAATGTGCCAATTTATTAAACAAAATCTTTCTTCGACATTGATTAAATTCTTATGAATTATGCATGAAATAAGGGAGAAGAAGTTAGTTATTGCCAAATGTTGCATTGTCCAAATCATTAAGCAATTGATGATAAAAGTTTAACAGAAAATGTTTTGTAATAAATTTCTGTCAATTAGCAGGTTGAAATTATTTTGCTTACCCAGTGTCCCATTTGAAGCAGAATATTAATCATCATCTCAATGGATGATTCAAATGTGTGCAATGGGAATATTTTTTCTTCCATGCCATTTATGTGATGAAAGAGTGCAGGATGAAAATGGCATTGTGAATGTATTGGCACAATATGGAACAAACATATTTCAAATATTACAATCTTATCAGGGACTGTTAGCAGTTAAAGAGAAATCTGAATGTTCAGCAATTAATCTATCAGAACTATGTCACAAGATTTCATGTTTTTAAACAAAAACAAACATTATTTTATGTAAATGTTAAAGAAAGCACTTCTAAGTTATCATTGTGGCTTATAATTATTGATGCAATAAACTCAGTTCTACATTTTACTCACTCCATCAAGAATTTCCTTATACAAAACATTAATCCTGAAGATTCGGTCATTTCTTAAGGGCCTAACCTACATGCCACAGCCCTCTGGAATTCAGCTTAATTTCCCCATGTTCCAGCTATTCTCAGAGATAATATTTTATGGGGATCTTTCCATTGCTCTTTTGGTTAGGCAGCCCTCCAATTCTTATTTAATACTTCATGATTGTAGATGGCTCAGCTTCTTGTTCTGTTTGCCAGTAGATATGAACTGCCTTTTTACATCTTCCAAGTCAAGTCTGTTGATTGCTTTCTGTCACAAGGGTCAGTGAAGACCACTGTGGATTTGTTTCACTGGCTGCAAGGCAGAAACAAAATCTCCCAACCACTTTCTCCCTTATGAAATCCTGTCTGAAATTGAGCCCCACCTGCATTCTGTGTTGTGAAGGATGGTGTTGGTATTTTCTCTGCTTGAAGTACAGGCCTAACTGACTAAAACTCCTGTGGAAACTTTCAGTCTGGTGAGATGTAGCAAAGCTTTAACTGCCTTTTACTATTTCCAAAATTGATCTGCTTGCTTCTCTCAGCAAACATACCTGAATAAATTAAACAAAGGAACCTTCCACACCACACCACTCACCTCTACGGTAATGGTTGCATATTTTGGGATATTCTCAAACAGAAGTATAGATGAATTAATTCACCTTCCATGTTACTCTTTGGTTCTGTAAACAATTTGAATAATGTATTCGATAATGGGTTTACGACGCTTTCTCTAGACTCTGGATCCATAATGAAACTCCATGTTTATAAGATTACTTTCAGCGTTATTTCCTCTGGACTCTGCACAGATAATTTAAATCATTTATTGATGTCAGGGCCGGTCATCTTACTTTTTTGATCTTTCACAGGACTTGGGCATCGCTACCTTGGCCAGCATTTCCTCCCCATCCCTAATTGCCCGTGAGGAGGTGTGCCACCTTCTTGAACCACTGCACTGAAGTCCTGTAAGGTATATTCTCAGTGCTCTTATGGAGGGAATTCGAGGGTTTTGACCCAGTGATAGCGAAGGAACAGCAATATAGGATGGTGTGTTTCTTGTAGGGGAAGTTGTGGGTGGTGTTGTTCCCAGCAACTGCTGCCCTTTGTCCTTCTAGGGGGGAGACATCATGGGGTTTACAATTCAGTTATGGGGGCTTTGACTGAATGATGCAGTGCACTTTATATATGGTAAACTGCTGCCACTGAATGTTGGTTGTGAGGGTGTAAATATTTGTGGATAAGAGGTACCAGTCTCATGAGCTGCTTTGTCCTGGATGGTCTCAAGCTTTTGAAGTGTTGTTAAAGCTGTACTCATCTAGAATCTCCAGCCTCCCACTTGCTCTTGTAGCCACAGTATTTATATGGCGAGTCCAGTACAGTTTCTGGTCACTGGTAACCCTCAGGGTATAGATGCTGGGGAATCAGCATTGAGAAATGGTTGGATGTTGTCTTGTTGGAGATAGTAATTGCTTGGCACTTGTGTGACAGGAATGTTACTTGCCACTTGTCTGCCTAAGCCTGGATATTGTCCAGGTCTTGCTGCATATGGGGACAGACTGACTGAGAAATCAGAATTGAACATTGTGTAATCGTCAGCGAACATCTCTACTTCTGACCTTACAATGGAGGGAAAGTCATCGATAGAGACGTGGAATTATAGAGGTTTATAGCATGGAAATAGGGTCTTTGGCCCAACTTGTCCATGCTGCCTTTTTTTTAAACCCCTAAGCTAGTTCCAATTGCCCGCATTTGGCCCATATCCCTCTATACACATCTTAAGCATGTAACTGTCTAAATGCTTTTTAAAAGACAAAATTGTACCTGTCTCTACTTGTTCCAGACTCTCACCACTCTCTACGTGGAAAAAATTGCCCCTCTGGACACTTTTATATCTGTATCCTCTCACCATAAACATATCCCCTCTAACTTTAAACTCCCCTGCCTTTGGAAAAAAATATTGATTATATAGCTGATTTATGCCCCTCATTATTTTACAGACTTCTATAAGATCACCCCTCAGCCTCCTGCGCTCTGGAAAAAAAAAGTGCCATTCTACCCAGCCTCTCCTTATAACTCAAACCACGAAGTTCTGGTAGCATCCTAGTAATTCTTTTCTGCACTCTTTCTAGTTTAATAATATTCTTTCTATGGTAGGGTGACCAGAACTGTACACAGTATTCCAAGCATGGCCTTACCAATGTCTTGTACAATAAGATGTCCTAACTTCTGAATTCAGTGTTCTGACCAATGAAACCAAGGATGCTGAATGCCTTCTTTGCCACTCTGTCCACCTGTGACTCTACTTTCAAAGAGCTATAAATATGTACCCCTAGATCTCTTTGTTTTGTAACTCTGTCCAATGCTCTCCCATTACTGAGTAAGTCCTGCCCTGGTTCAATCTACCAAAATGCCTCACTTTGCGTTTGTCTAAGTTAAACTCCATCTGCCATTTGTCAGTCTACTGGCCCAATTGATCAAAATCCCATTGCAATCCAAGATAACCTTCTTCACTGCCCACTATGCCACCAACCTTGTGTCATCTGCAAACTTACTAACCATGTCTCTTATATTCTCATCCAAATTATTAATATAAATGATGAATAACAGTGGACTCAGCACTGATCTCTGAGGCACACTGCTGGTCACAGACCTCCAGTTTGAAAACCAATTTTCTATGACCACCCTCTGGCTCCTGTTATCAAGCCAATTTCGTATCCATTTAGTTACCTAACCCAGGATCCTGTAAGATTTATGCAACAACCTAGCCACCTTGTCAAAAGCTTTGTTCAAGTTCATGTGGACAATATAACTGTACTGCCCTCAGATATCTTCTTGGTTACCTCTTCAAAAGACTCAATCAAATTTGTGCAACATGATTTTCCACTCACAAAGCCATGCTGACTGTCCTTAATCAGTCCTTGTGTCTCTAAATGACTATATATTCTATCCCTCAAATACCTTCCAATAGCTTACCCACCATAAATATGAGACTCAGCAGTCTGTAGTTCCCAAACTTTTTCTGCAGCCCTTTTTTAAACAAAGGCACAACATTTGCCACCCTCCAATCTTCAGGCACCTCACCTGTAGCTATTGATGTTTCACATATTCCTTCTAGGGACCTGCAATTTTCCCCTAGCCTCACACAATGTCCTGGGATATACTTCATCAGATCGTGGGGATTTATCTACCTTGATGTGCTTTAAGACTTAGAGCAGCTCCTTCTCTGTAATATGTACACTCCTGAAGATATCACAATTTATTTCCTCAAGTTCCCTAACGTCACGATAGAGCAGCTGAAGATCATTGGACCGAGGACACTATCCCTGAGGAGCTCCTGTCATTATCATAGAATCCCGACAATACAAAAAGAGGCCATTCAACTCATACAACCTGCATTGACAACAATCCCATCCTATCCCTGTAGCCCATGTATTTATCCTGCAAATCCCCCTAATACTAACTTAATTAGTATTAGGGGGATTTGCAGGATATCCCTGCACATCTTTGGATTGTGGGAGGAACGCAAAGGAAACCCACACAAACACTAGGAGAACATGCAAACTCCGCACAGACAATAACCCGAGGCTGGAATCGAACCTGGTTCCCTGGTATTGAGAGGCAGCAGTGCTCTCCATTGTGCCATCAAGCCACCTGATATCCTGGGAATAAGAAGATTGACCACCAATAACTACAACTGTCTTCCTTTGTGATAGGTGTGACTCCAACCTCAGTGGAGATCTTCTTCTTAATTCTCACTGCCTTCAGCATTGCTAGGGTTTGTGATGCCACACTTGAGTAAAATGTTGCCGTGATATCAAGGGCAGTCAAGCTCACCTCCCCTCTTCAATCCAGTTGTTTTATTTTCATGTTTGAACCAAACCTGTGATCAGGTCAGGCGCTGAGTGGCCCTGGTGTCAATGAAACCATCTCAATGAGCAGTTTATTATTATGCAAGTGTTGCTGGTTTGTGCCATTGATAACATATTCCGTCATCTTGCTGATGATGGAAGGGGAGCCTGATAGGATGGTAACTGGCAGTGTTGGATTTGTGCTACTTCACGTGGACAGGGTTTGCCTGGTCATTTTCCCATATTGCTGATAGCAGTTTTGAAACTGTAGTGGAACAGCTTGTCTCGTGGCACCGCAAGTTCTGGAACTTATCTTCAACATTACAATCAAAATGTCGTTGGGGCCCATAGCCTTTGTAATATCAATTGGCTCTGTTAAAATCCGATGGAAGACTCCTTATTGTTTATTGCTTTTGCAGTTTTACTCTTGACCTTGTAAGATAATTACAGGTTACCTTTCCAGTGGAATAAATGCACATGTTTGAATTGCATTTGCATCAGAATTATTACCAGTTTCTCAATCAGGTGTCTTCTTACTTTACATTTAACAGTTTGACCTCCAACCTTAAAGTTAGATTCCTGAAACTGATAGTTGTATTGTAAAATGTGAGAATTATGAGCTAAATATCTGTAGCAAGACACGAAATTTGAACTAGATATTCACAATAACAATAGTTCTCATTTGTCATATCAATTAAGATTTCAGTGACGATTAAACTCCTGTAAAGCATATTGCAACATTGAAAAGGTGAAGCAATTTGCATCTGTTGCCTAGGAACAAGCTTTGGGATCAGTGTCTGAGCACTTAATGACAGTTTCATCTCTTAACACATTAATTATACTTTCTTTCTCCCCCTCTGAACAAACAGAATCTGAGTTATGTAACAGCAATGCTACTAGGGTTTGGTAACACGCAGAGAAGAAATCCAAGCAAATGCATGATGTAAACCCAAATACTTCCTTCATTCCTTCTGCATATGCAAAAATAAGTTTTTTTTCTAAAAAAAAGATAAAGTACATCAGATGCTTTTACACTATTATTTAGATTATAATTTGTCTTTTTCAATTAATGGTATTAAATAGGTTCCAAGGGAAGAATGAGTACTTGAATGTGGACAACAGTTCAAAAAATGATAGCTATTACTCAACAAAGCAGCGTTCAATTATATACTTGGACATAAAATTTCAATGATTGGAATCTGAAGTTTAGGCAATGAATGCTCTATCAATTATTGACAGTGCTGAGTGTAAGGTAATTGGATGTCATGTATTTTCTGACAGACTATCAGGCATGCCTCCATTCCTCCCTCCAACTCCACTCTCACAGGCCCGTAAGACAATTAAAAAAACATCTGGAATTAAGACTCTACTGATGACCATGAAACCATTGTCGATTGTCAGAAAAACTGTCTGGTTCCCGAATATCCCTTAGGGAAGGAAATCTGCCGTCCTTACCCAGTCTGGCCCATACGTGACTCCAGACTCACAGCAATGTGGTTGACTCTGAATTACCCTCTGAAATAGCCAAGCAAACCACTCAGTTCAAGGGCAACTAGGGATGACCAGCCAGTGAAGCCCACGTCCCACGAATGAATGAAAGAAAAGGTATGCCAAGAATGTCGCTAAAATGACATGACAGGTACCAAACCAGAACAAGGAGAACGAACCCAGAGCTCTACTGAGTACACAGGGCCAAGCCACTCCACATGAAACCAAGGTGAACAAGCCACAATTAAAAATCAGAATAATTTAGTCAACCTTAAATTTCAAATAATCTCATTTTTCTGTTTTCTATTGTGAGTTACGTGCTTTTTCTATAAACTTAAAATATAAATTTCCTCACACTCTGCAAGGACAATAGATTTTTTGTACATGTAAGGGCTCAGGAAGATTGGCTGAACAGGAACATGGTTTACCACAGAATACAAGGTAAAACCATTACTGTGGTATACACATACTAGTCTCTATTTGCGACTATAATTCAGCAGGCCCAGTCCTGGGCCTACCTTTAAAAAAAAAGGCTTTGGTAATAAGCTCAAACTGGGCAGGCCACAATCGTTTCTGATTTGGAAGGGTACCAGGAGGGTCACCAAATTTTCTACGTGTTTTCCAGAGTAATTTATGAAGATTCTTTGGGAGTCTGGCATCAGACTGCCATATGTCAGCAGTCTTGGCTGACTGATAAGCAACAATAAAGTCATGGAGGTGGGTGTGAACATGAATGCTGTTATCCTGAGAGAGGATGTGGCAGGTTTGCTCTCTGTGGTGCAGCAGCTATTCCCCTGGGGCAGCACTTCAGCAATCCTAGCGATGCCATTGGAAGGCAAGGTGTTGGAGTGCTGTGACAGCCTGAGCGTCCCTTTGAGTTTTGGCATCTGCAGCTTTCATAGCAGCAATCTGGGCCTGCGTGGACTGTGTGACCTGAGTCTGAGCTTCCGTCTCGACACTGAGACATCAGCTGGCTTCTGCCAGCACTACAGTGCAAGCTGAGATGTCAGTCACCAGATACTGAATCATGGCCGGATGCATAAACGCTATCATGGAATTAACTCTCACTTTCCCACTGTAATGGAAAAGTTCCAAATTGGAGCTGGACTCCTCCGTGCTCGTTGACGACAGGCTTTCAGCTGCAGGGTCTGGCAGTGCAGTAAGCATCTCAGTGTGTGTGCCCCTCAGAATCCTCCTGCATGGCAACTCATTCTGAGTCCTTACAGCACAATTTGTCACTCTTCGATGTATTGGCCACATTTCTCCCTGGCCTGGTTGCAGTCTGCTCTTGGGGATTCGCCATTTACCGATCCTTAACCTATACAACCTTCTAACATCAATGCAGTGTCTTGAGCTAGTGACTGCAGTTGCTCCTTTATTAGCACACTGCTGTTGTTTTACTCCTCATGGTGAGGCTGCACTGGCTGGCCACACAGCAAATCCTGGGATCTGGAAGCAGGAAAATAGAAAAGGGACAGTTGGGATGAGGGAAGAGGGGATTGAAAGCAAGAAATCCATGGGGACGTAATCTGCCGATGTCATTTGAAGGTGCATTCAATGACCTTAGCCACACGTGTGATATCATTGAACTCTTTCCAGCATTATAACCAGCTCCATGCCCTCTTCCTTCTATTCCCCTTTTAGAGGGTGTTTCTTGAGGGTATCCTGTGGATGCATCACCTTTCCTCCCCTCAGCCACTATCACTCAGCCTCACTGAGCTCCATCACCTAGTTCCCAAGCAGAGAAGCTGAGAGCGTCTCTCTCTGGTCTGCTGTTAGATTTATAATCTCTTTACTTCTCTCAGGGGTTTTACCAAATCGCAGCAGCTGCTGCAGCTTGAACGCACTTCCCCAAATGGACAGGTTGCCTTTCAGACTAGATTATGTCCTGCTAGCCGCACACAAGTCTGGGTGCCCTGATGGGCATGGAGTTTGTCAACAGCATGTTTCATACTGGTCCGAATGTTGCAGACATAATGATGGACAATATTGCTGTCTGCCTTGGATTGAATGGGCACGGGGTAATCACGTATCATGATCTGTGCATGGGAAAACAGGCCAAATTCAACCTTTAACCCATTGTATCTTTACATTCTTTTGCAGTAAATTATTTTTGAGGAGTTGTCAGTATTGTTAGAGTGAAAAATGGCAGCTGATTTGCACACAACATGGATCACACAAATATCAAATAACTAGTTAATATGTTTTGGTGAAGTTGATTGCAGCATTTGAGAAGAGCTTCCTTTCAACATTGACTTGGGATTTTATACATTCCCACATCTCCACTTGGGTAGCGTTTGGGTAATGCAACACTTCGTTGATTCAGCAGTTAAGACTTAGTGTGGGATCTCAGCTGATTCCAAGACAAGAGGTGGATCTGAGAGCAACGTTGAAAAACAGTGTGTTGGGTTAGCTATCTGAGCTGTTCCCACATTGGTGGCATTGTTGGGATGAAAATGGGATGGTAGCATACTGAGAATGTCTGAACTAATAATCCAAAGGTCTCAGGTGACTATTCTGGGGTTGGGGGCATGTGTTCAAATCCCAGCAGCTGGTGGAGTTTCCATTTGGTTCATAAATGTGGAATTGTAAGCTAGTCTCAGTGATGGTGACCATGAAACTATCATCAATTGTCACAAAAGAAAACCACATCTGGTTCACTAATGTTCCTTTCGGGAAGGAAATCTGTCATCCTTACCCAGTCTAGCTTGCATGTAATCCAGATCCACAGCAATGTAGTTGACTCTAAATTGATCCCTGAAATGGCTATGCAAGTCACCTCCATTCAGTGGGCAGAATGGGATGGGCAACAAATACTGGCCTTATCAGTGACACCACATCTCACAAAAGAATAAGAAAAAATGTGTTTGTTGATAATGAGTGGTGAATCCATGATAATATTTCTATACCTGGAAGGAAAATTGAAATTTTAGTCCATAGTATGTGACATAAAGTGGCAAATAAAGAGTTCAAAATAAATCCCAACAGTGGGGGGAAGGGGACATATGTTAAAAACTAGCAATGAACAAATTGGGCTGATTGTGAGGAAGTCCTTCACACAAGGAATGAATAATAGATTTTGAGGCAACATTGTAGAGTGGGGATTCTGGAGTCATTTATGAAACAGCATGACGTGATGGTAAAGAACACAAGATTTATTTCTGGATGAATGTGTCAAATAGTCTTCCTCTTTGGTGTGTTATTTTCTGTATTTAAAGCATTTAAAAGTCGGTGTGTTATTTCAATGACGTACATTATGGGAACCATTTCTTACCTTGTATATCTGCTGTTGCTTATTTGATAACAGGGATTACACTTCAAAGTACTTCACTGTATATGAAATAGGGATGTTTCTGAGAATTGCAAAAAAAAAGAAGCACCATATAAATTCAAGCCTGTTTCTATTTATAGTCAATGGTGGAAACTTGATATACACAGCATAACAGAGTCTAACATTGCCACTGATGTAGAGTTGAGAAATAATGACCTCTTCCCCTTCAATAACTCTGATGCGCTTTATCCTGGGAATTACGGCATTAATACAGTGATGTTGCTTCAGTTAGATTGAAAAGCAAATTAAGCGGTTGGCTGTATAATTGAATGCTGTCACTGGCAGGCCATAGCAGGTCTTCTATTCACAAACCTAACGACATGGTTCATTAAATAAATACAATGTAGGAAGCATTGTTGGAAATTGCACCCTTGTAAAATAACCTTTGTATTCTGCAATGTTTTGTTGAAGTACAGCTGTCAGTGTAACACATCACGAAATGCATTGAACTTTTTAGTGTTTCTTTTCCATTGGCCTGTGCATGTAGCTGTGAAGCTTTTTCAATCATGTTAGAAAATCATTCTGACATAGCCCTGCATCCCTGATAAAAACCTAAAGTCTTTCTAGTGTCCAGCAATGTAAGCGGAGAAAAGAGCTGTCCCACACCGTCAGTTTATGGTAGGCTATAAGCCTGTCTACCAACATTCTCGTTATTATCCTAGATCATAGAGTCCTACAAAGTAGAAGGAGGCCATCTGGCCCATCGAGTTTGCACCGACCACAATATCACTCAGGTCCTATCCCATAACCCCATACACTTACCCTAGCCAGTCCCCCAGCACTAATTTTAGCATGGCTAATCAACCTAACCTGCACATCTTTGGACTGTGGGAGGAAACCAGAGCACCCAGGGGAAACCCACACAAACACGGGGAGAATGTGCAGATTCCACAGAGACAGTGACCGAAGCCAGGAATTGAACGCAGGTCGCTGACACTGTGAAGCAGCAGTGCTAAGTACTATGCCACTGTGTCACTCAAGTTCATGTTTAAAAAAATGTTAACCAGATGTCCCTCTTGCCTGCTGCCCTTACGCATTAACTTCAAGCTTTTTTTGGTATTTTAATTGATGAATTCAGCCAAACTGCTGAAAAAATAGCATTTTCTGTAGATTTTCCACAAGTATCTATGACGTATCCCAAGAAATGGTCATCCAAAGGTGGTAGTTGTCAAGTTATGAAGAATTTACCAAACTATTAATTTACTGGAAGTGAGTGCATTGTTTCCCAGAGAATCTACTGCAGTTTGGTAGCCAATATATCCAGGCTGATACATCCAATATTGGACATTGATAACTATATTTTGTTTTAGTGAGAATAGATTGCAAACATTTTCAAAAGTTTATGATCAGGAAGGTGGTGCAGTTTTATTGTTCAATTGTGAGTTTTCTAAATGACCAATTTGTACTCAGAGCTATCTACTGAGGGCAAAAAAAAGTGGTGTTTGAAATCCATGCCCTCGCCTTTTACTTGTTTTTCTCATGAGTTCTAGAAAATTCGTGCTGGCAGAGGCATCAGATTCCTGGATCACAAAATCAGAGGCAGACACATAGAAACCTACATTGGTTTTTACTTGTCGACAAAGAAACTTGGGAGAGAAATGAGCTTTATAGTGTGCCACGAAGCTCGCTGAGTGCATGAGAATAGAGTCAGAGATATGTATGCACAATTCCGATAGGAGGTGCACGAGACAATTTCTTGGTGAAGTGATTTGAGTACTCGCACCTAATATTTGCTTGCCAGCATTTCGAGCAGGCTAATAATGACATCAAGCAGTCTGCAACACTGTTTAGATTCCTGTGCGACATTATCAAAAACTCTGCTGCAACTTATACCCTACCATTACTTTGGACAATTACATATACATTAAAAATGAATGACCCTCCACCAAAGCTATTTAAGTTACTTATAGGTTAGTTGCTGGACTGTTTATTCCATTGGTGCAATTGCAGTCATTTTTGAGCTTTCCCATACTCTTGTATGGTTTGAGTAGTCCTCAGGATATTGTCTGGCTGGTGGTGAAACACTGTTTTGCTCACTTAAGAGTTGGCGCTGAAGCAGGTTGCTTCCGGATATGGGTCATTTGGCTGACCTACCTCTGGGACTGGAATTTGACATTGAGAATGAAAGGAGGTCACACAGAACAAGACAAACTGCTCGAAGAGGGAGGAGGGAGGGGGAGAAGAGGATGGAGGCCAAATCTGCTGAGAATCTCTGGGGAAAAACTTCCTGAGCTCAGCTTCACTGAGATTAGGGCAAGGGATAGAATTGCCTGTAGTTGTCAGTGCAAATATGGCTTTTAACCTTTATTCACCTGGCTTCTTCCAGACTGCTGCTGGACACACGTACAATGTTTTGCACTCTGACAAAATGGCATCTGTGCTTTGGTTCCTTAGCTCTGCATTCTTGTGACTATCGTCTCACCATCCCTCCCCTATCCTAGTCCCTAATTCATGCACACTGTCGGTCTTTAAGCTGGTGACTGAGAATAAGTAGAGTGACTGTATCTCTATCTTCACTGCCTTTGTTTTTTGCCTTCTGACTAGGGTTCTCCTAGGTTTTGGGTATCTGAAATTATCAAATAACAAAGGTGGTCTTAGTAACGATGGAGGAGAAAGTAAGTAGTGCAATGCTTACATCATGTTCAGAGTCAGAAAAGATTGTGAGATGAAGGAGAAGTGGATTGTGAGGAGGAGGGTTAGGTGTTCAGATACCCTCATTATCAATCCTTGCAGCCCCGCTAGTAACCATGGTCTCCATGATGCCCTTTCTCATGACGGTCGGTAATATCTTCTCTGCGGTGGTTAAAAATGCAGGTAGCCATGTTCTCTTCCTGTTCTTTCCTACTGCTTATGCACCACCTTCTCCTGCAGGAGAGAGGGAAATGTGTTGGTGAATGACCTGAAGTATTTTCAGATGATGTGAGTGTGATGGCTGAACAGCTGCTAGTGAGAGCAGGCTGTGATCTATCTGTGCAAGGTTTGCATGCATGGGAGAATGAAGTAACACATATGAATACTAAGATTGGTTTTGAATAATAGATATTTTAAGAGATGGGTGCTGAAGGTACAGATAATTGACCAGCGGATGAGATTACTGGTGCAGTTGGCAGGATATGCCATTTGAAGATGAACTCGCTTTCCTTGGCAACTTCGATCACTAAATTTCACCCAGCATTGCATCCATATTGTTGTAGCAACATTCCTGTCTTTGCTGGTGGTCAGCCTTGTCTATAAACTGTACGTGACTGAGAGGATGGTGGGAGGCCATGAATATGAAGTACGTGATCAAGTAAATTCATTAATTTCCTTTCAGGAACAATCCGAATAGATCTGCACTTAATAAAAATGTCTACTTTTCCTGAAATAGTCATGCAAGAACCTATGAGATATTAACCAGTTTGTAAAGATCATGTAGCTTTTTCTTCAAGATTTTGGCCCTTCTCTATTTGCACCTGAGAAGGTGGTAGTGAACTACTATCTTGAAGTATGGCAGTCTGTATGGCACAAGCACAATGACACACTGGGGAGATTAGTATGAACTTTGAATTTATATGGCTCATTGGTGGCACAGTGGTTAGCATTCCTGCCTTACAGCGCCAGGGACCCGCATTCAATTCAGGCCTTGGGTCACTGTTTGTATGGAGTTTGCACATTCTCCTCATTTCTTGTGGGTTTCTTCCGGATGTTCTGGTTTCCTCCCACTGTTTGAATGGTGAGGTTGATTGGCCATGCTAAAATTGCCCTGAGTGCCAGGGGGATTAGCAGGGTAAATATGTGGGGTTACAGGAAAAGGGCATAGGTGGGATTGTGGTCGGTGCAGACTCGGTGAGCCAAATAGTCTCTTTCTGTATTGTAGAGGGTCCATGATTCGATGAAAGTATGAACTGGCAGCTTTGTATATTTGCAGAATCACAGAATTGTTACAGTGCAGAAGGAGGCCATTTGGCCAGTGATCTCTGCATCCATTTTTGGTAGGTGGGAAAGCTGGTGTCACCAAATGGCTTTCACACGGAAGGATTTCCTGTTCCCACTGTGCCCTTCCCATCCCTAGAGAATGACATGATGTGGTTCCCCCTTCCCCCAAGAAAGGACAGCAAGCCTCTTCCCATACATTTTAATATGAGTTGTAGGATTTGCAGTTGTAACATACCATCCATATTAGTGAGGTTTACAGCAGTCTATACCAATAGAGAACCTGGTGAAGAGAACCTACCAGGCTCAGAGTACAGTAATAAGTACATTTTTTGGGGCGAGAGGGACATACCCTGGTAGTAGCCTGGCACTGCCCCAAGCTCACTCCCTGGCACTGCCCACTAGCAATGGTCAGGCATTGCCTCCAGTAGTGCCCCCAGCAATGCTCCAGGGCATTGAGGAGGCACAGTCAGTTAGTGCCAGGGGATAGTGTTGGGCTCCTATTGGGGAGTTCTATGTGAGGGGGGAATCCCTGTTTTCGATCTGTGGAGGGAGATGCCCCCTGTATCAGGGGGTGAGGAGGGAGATTGCCTATATGGTCACACAGTCAAGTTTGCATGCGCCCCACCCCCCATGTCTGCGTGAGCTTCTCCCGGGCACTCCATTCTCTTACCACAATCCGCAGATGTGCAGGTTAGGTGGATTGACCATGCTAAATTGGCCTGTAGTATCCCAAGATGTGTAGGTTTGGATGATTAGTGGGGTAAATGTGTGGGGTGATGGGGATAGGGACAGGATGGGATGCTCTTTTGGAGAGTTGGTGCTGAATGGCCTCCTTCTGCATGTAGGTATTCAATGATGTGTAGTTGTGATGGAGAGTGGGGGTTTCCATGTACAGAGGGAAAGGGTTGTCTGCATATCCGTGGTGTGGATCCTTGTTTTATTTTTAGATTGGGGTTGTCTTTTTTAAAGGGTGCCCCAATCTTGTCTGGAAGGCTGGTATTAGTGACAGGTTGGCTCATCACGGGACCCACCTCCAGTATTCTTTTTAACTAAGTTTTAAGAAATCTGGTGGCAAAGACTTGCAGTAATACTGATGGGTAGCACATTACTTATTCTGTCTGAGTAGAAAATTCTGCCCATTGTGCCTCTACTGGCTGTCCAAATGAGCATTATGACTGAATGCCATTCCTCTTTTTCTCCCAATCAACCCCTCATGATTTTAAACATCTCTATCAAATATCCTCATGGCCTCCTTTCCTTCAAGAACAGTGCTGACCTCTCCAATCTATCCTCATAACTGAAGTTTTGCATCTTGTAAACCTTTTCTGCACCCGCTGTCCAGTGCTTTCACATCCTTCCTATTGAGTGGCACCCAGAACTGTACACAATACTCTGGTTCATTTAGCTGAGAGCAAAGAATTACAGGAATTGATAGACAATGAAAGATCTAGATCCATCTTGTCACTTCTCCTATTCTGTTCGTCACATGTTATATTGATAAAAATAAGCTGTGAACTTATCATTGCAATCAATCAATTTCTCTGTAACAGGCTGAGATGTGAGGTAATGAAAGTCTCAGTGTTGGGGAGTTTTGGGAACATAGGTCCAAAGTCAGCTGTCTCTTTCAATCATGCCTCACTTAAACATTTCGAATTATTCATAATACAAAATCCCAAAACATAATTTTTGGGGAAACACTCATGTCATTTGCAATGGAATGAATCAATTCCGTCTGTTTCCTCTGTTTCACTCGGGAGCTTGTTCAGTAGATTGAAGACATGCCCACCCAAATATTGATCCTGTTATGAATGTGCAGGGAACCGAGGGCTAGTTTTTCAATCAGCGAAGCAGTGAAGAATGAGTTTCCCTCAGCCTGAGTGAATTTAACAGCTGGCTAGTGTGATCAGGCAACGTAAGTCTATGGTATAAGATTGCAGCCAGATATTATTGAAGGGAGGACTGGGGAAATTGGATAGGTGGAGAGGAGGAATTTGTTGGGGGCAGAGAAATTAATTGTGGATCGGATAGATGGAGGTTGTAGAGAAGGGGCCCTGGGCAGAAGATGTTGGACAGAGGCATTTTAGAGGGTGCAGGGAGATCCTGGGGGACATTTGATTGTGGGGGAGGAGGGGGGAAGGAGTGTGAGGGTTGATGACTGAAATGGTTATAAGATGATTTATGTTTCTATAGGTTATTCAATGTTCCTATAGGTTATGTAGAAAAAACAGGATGAGGCTATTGAGTTGGATGATCAGCCACGATTGTGATGAATGGCAGAGCAAGTTCAAAGGACCAAATGATGACCTCCTGTTCCTTTCTTCTGTGCTTCTAAGATTAGCCTAGTGGACCAAGGGGAAGAAGTACGATTCCTCCTGACTCCCCAAGCAGGTCTGGATAAAACTACTACCTGTCTATTACCTCCCTTTATTTGCCAGCTTTCCTGAGGTTCAGGAAAGTGAGCTGGTCAGTATTAAATCTGGAACAGGAAATGAATCTAAAGCAAGTACCTTCATTACAATATTTAAATACGTGCCACAGTCACCTTGGGAAAGTTTTTTTTTGCCTCACCCAAATCCCACCTCCATTAAAAGTGAAAATAGGTCATTTGAGTTTGAGATTAAGACTTTAGCCTGAATTTTCCTGCAGATGGAGTGACTGGCTTAGCTAAAATGGCTCCAAAGATACAGCTCTGGAAATTCTGCCCCTGAATCTGACCTCCACCAATTTGCACGCTGAAGTGGAGCTGCCTTCAGGTTGATCTGCTTTTGGCTTATAAGATGCCCAGAACAAGACCTGTGCACTTTCCACTTGGCAGTATAAGATCTGAAGTTAGCAAAGTTCTTTGGATCTATAGAGTAGCCTTTTAGAGAGGTAAGGTACTCTTTTGGATATGGTCTTCGGAGAGGTGAGATATTGTTTGGAAGTGGAATGGTGCCCTCTGGAAGACGTGTAAGGAAGAGGATTGTTGGAAGCAGACATTAATGTGTGTAAAAAGTAAACAAATTCATTTGATCTGTCAAGCTGATGGGAATTGTCAAATTGAACTGTCACATTGACAAGTCATTTAAATGTCCTGCCCTTTAAATGTTCAAAAATAGAAACTGTTTACATTATTACACAAGATCAATGCCTACTATTTTACTTATCTGTTGACACAGGCCTGAAGACTGTCATTTTTGGATTTCACAACCAATTGTTATCACAGTGAGATGCCTGTCATTCATAGTTTGATTTTAGCTCCAAGTGCTTATAAAGGCTTTGAAGAAGGACTGTGGTTACAAATCTCTTGTTACAAGAGATTAATTAAGTATTGAACAAACTTAAATGTAATGAATGGGTTTTTAATCAGAGTTTTCAAATAAAATAGTGAATTCATCAGTGCTATTAAAGAACATTATTTCGTCTCAGCATAGGTCTTGTGGTCTGCCCATGGTCGATATTGGTTGAGTTAGCACAAAGAGTGTAAATGAAAAAGGTGGTGGAGGATCAGTTATGGCTGGATATGTTCACACTAAGTTGTCATAGTGGATATAATAGGAATGGGATGAGTAGAGGGGGATATATTGGCATTTAGAGTATAGGGGCCATAAAGGTGGATAGAAGGGCGTCGATTGGCATATAGGCTGTGAGGAGCCTTAGAACATAGAATCCCTACAGTGCAGAAGGAGGCCATTCAGCCCATCAAGTCTGCACTGACTCTCCGACAAAGTAACTTATCTATGCCTATCCCAGCCCTATCCCTGTAACCCGATGCATTTACTCAGCTAATCCCCCTAATTGACACATCTTTTGATGCTAAAGGACAAATTACCATGGCCAATCCACCTAACCCACACAGCTTTGGACTATGGGAGGAAACTGGAGCATCTGGAGGAAATCCACGCAGACACTGGGAGAATGTGCAGTCATCCAAGGCTGGAATTGAACCTGGGTTCTTGGCAGTGTAAGGCAGCAATGCTAATTACTGTGCCATGATCCCGCCTGGGTATGGGTGCAGAGGTTGGCATGTCTGGGGCACAGGGAATGTGTGAGGAATGCACATCCCTGTGCAGGGATGATTTTTATTCACAGCAAAGATGAAGTGTGGAGAAACAAAGTGGCCCTTTTCCCTCTGCCCACCTCTGCACCCTGCCACCTTGTGCTGTTTCTGGGGTCATTTACCAGGACTCCCTGCCATCTCACACCCCCTCATCCCCTGGAGCAAAAATTCAAAATTCTGGGACAATTTGCCTGGATCAGATTTAAGGAGTTAGAAGTTGCTCCGGCTCTGTGCTCCTGGCACAGGGCCTTTGTGTATACTCCACACACCTCAAACCCACCTGTTTTGAGATGTGAAACTTCCCCTATAATTTCTGCGGAATTAGTTTTGAATTTAGTTTCCTTCAAGCACAGACTATATCCTCTGATTCTACTTCCCTGGAGAAGCTAAAATTAGCTAGTCAAGGTATCCGGTCTCCAGTCCATTTGGAATCCTAAAAGCAGCATTAATATCATCTCTCAAACTTCACTTTTCCAGTATGAGCTGCCCTCTGTTGGTAACAGCCTCAGAGCTGTGGTGCAATGGAACTGTAACCCAAGATACAGTATGTAGTGTAACAGGTCAAAGCAGGTCGGGGACCCGGCAGTCAATTAGACAGACAGACCGTAGTCTAATGCTAATAACAAGTGAGGTTTATTCACCCGTGGCAGCTACGTGCAGTGATGAACAAAACTGTTACAGGAATTACCTTCCAGCATACACCTCCCCACTCTCAGTTCCTTCCTGTCGTTTCACTGAACTGTTTGCCTTCCTTTTATCTATTGAGGCTGGGGGGTCAGTTCTGATTGACTGTAATTGACTTTAAAGATTCCTGGAAGCAATACAGCCTTGCCTTTGTCACTCTGACAATTTATATGATTTTACTTAAAGCTGTACCTCTATCATGGATTTAAATCTCTCAAAAGCCAATGCTTCATGAGTTATCCTGTCTGTCTTTACATATTACCTGTCCGTTAACCATTTCCACACTTTGGTTTTGACATTCAGAAAAGGCAGGACATTTGCCTATTCTCCTGAAATTTATCATACTCACATTTAGGCGGCACATTGGCACAGCAGCTCGCACTGCTGCCTCATATCGCCAGGGACAGAGTTCAATTCCTGGCTTGGGTCGCTGTCTGTGACGAATCTGCATATTCTCCCCGTATCTGCATGGATTTTCTCCGGGTTCTTCAGTTTCCTCCTTTCCTCCCACAGTCCGAAAGATGTGTTGGTTAGGTGCATTGGCCATACTAAATTCTCCCTCAGTGTACCCAAACAGGTGCCAGAATGGTGACTAGAGGTTTTTTGCAGTAACTTCATTGCCACGTTAATGTAAGCCTATTTGTACATAATGAATAAACTTTAAACTTTATCTTGAAACTCTCCAGGGTGTGTTCCCTGCTCCAAAAAAATCCCTCAGGCATCTTCCCCCTCTATCTCTAATACAGCTGCGCTGATGGTGCAAGGGGCCTCAACTGGATCTCTTGCCAAAATAATAGGATCCTATTCTCTTACCCACTTTGATTCTCCTTGAGATTTTCACTTGCTCCAGAAGCATGTTTGTCTGCTCCTGTTGTATCAGTTCAACCTGCTTGAATATTCTCACCATTTCCTTCATGATTGTAGATCTTGATTGTGATGATTGTGCCTTTAAGGACAATACAGCAGAAGGAGATCACCAGGCTTGTGGGACCATTTAAGATGAGTGTGGTAATTGCCCCACGGGGTTGCCTCTTAGACAAAAGATATTTAGAAGAGAAGTAAAAAATGTTGGGATTCAGGCATCTGGGGGCCGCCAACCCCTCTATTGTTTTCCTTTGTTCATAAATACCCTTTGTATCCCTGACAAAGTGTTTGACCGTGTATCATTATATTGGCCTTTCTCTGATCCACTCCTAACACCACATTGGCACTAGCACTAACACGTCTATGACTCAGTGGTCAATTAGACAAATAGGTGAGAGCTCAATGTTTACAAGTCAGGTTTATTTACTACAGTAGCTGTGCCTTTACATGTTGCAGTGAACAAAACTAATAGGGATTATGTTGCAGCGTAGCCTTTCCCACTCCCAACTCCTTCCTCTTCTCAAGCACTAAAGAATTGTCAGGGGTTAATTTAATTCTTGCATTGGTCATCCTGATGTTTAGATCTTAAAGATTTGCTCTATTAAAGTTCTCAAAAACCTATGGATAATATAGCATCCATCACTTTGTTGCAATATATTGTATGACATGATTTCACATGATCATTCTGATGAATTTATTACACTATATCCCTGATGTAAGTAGCTGCTTAAAAAATTTAACACGAAAAGGAAGGTGTGATCCAATATAGTTCCTGGTTGTTGTTATCCAGAAATCAAAAGAGATATTTGCTCCAGTGAGGATCTGCTTTGAAGAAATATAGATTGGAAATTGAAGTAAGATAGATTGGAAAGGTGAACAAATCAATGTATGCAGATAACTCTGTATTGAATTAATCCCTGGAAGGGAATACATGTGTTTTCAAGTTTAATGTATTCAAATTGCTGTTGCATTGAGAATGTATAATTACCAGTTGTGTTTTGTTTTATGCCACAAGTGAGTGGTTATGTTTAACTCGTTCACAAAATAACCACACAAAATAATCACTATACTTTAGCAGTGGAATGATCTGTTTTTTTCTATTCATTTATGGGATGTGAGCGTCACTGGCTAGGCCAGTCTTTATTGCCCATCCCTATTTCCCCATCAGAAAGTGCTGGTGAGCTGCCTTCCTGTGTGGTGATTTAGCTCCATCTATCCTATGCTGCTTCTGTTTAGCTTGCGCACAGCCTTGTGTTGTAGGGACTCAAGCTGGCATCTCATTCTAGGTATGCCTAATGTTGCTCCTGATGTGCTGTTTGATACTCCACATTGAACCAGAGCTCGTGACCAGGGTTGATGGCAATGGCAAAGTGAGGGACGTGCCGGGCCATGAGATTGAGTACAATTCTGCTACTATGCTGATGGCCCGCAGTGCCTCATGGATGCCCAGTTTTGAGCTGTTGGATCTGTTTTGAATTTATTAGCATGATGGTGTCCATGATAGTGCTTGACATATGAGGAGTGTTTGAGCAGTCTGGGTTTGTACACGATTGAGTTTAGAAATATGAGGAGAGATCTCACTGAAACTTACAGAATACTGAAAGGCCTAGAAAGAGCAAACATGGGGAACATGTTTCTCTTAGTAGGAGAGATTCTGATCCAAGAGCACAGCCTTAGAGTACAGAGACAATTCTTCAGAACTGAGGAGCAATTTCTTCAACCAGAGGGTGGTGAATGTGTGGAATTCATTGCCTTAGAAGGCTGTGGAGGCCAGGTCATTGAGTGTATCTCAGACAGAGATCAGCTCTTGATTGGTAAGGGGATCAAAGGTTAGCGGGAAAAGATGGGACAATGGAGTTGATAAACTTAGAAGTCATGATTGAATGGTGGAGCAGACCCCATGGGCCAAATGGCCTCATTTGGCTCCTACATCTTATAATGTTATGAACAGGATGAAGGATATTTCCCAAGCTTTCTTTCCCCATCTTGTATGCATTTTTTTTCCATTTGAAAATTGATGACTGATTCTACTGATCACCCTTTTGAACTGTTAGACTGTTCAGCTAATGTAGGTTCTGATAGACAATCTTGTTTATTTCTCTCAACCCTTTATATTGACCCAGCAGGGAATTGATGTAATTAACTGCAAGCTATCATCGACACTTGAACCGATCATCGTAAACAGTTCAGAAGAAGCCCCCATAAAACCCCTTCCTCGACTTTAATGATATTCCAGTTCAAATTGAATGGACAAAGCATTTATTATTGCACCTCAGAAATGTTTAAATTTCACACAAAATGTCAAATGCTGGCGCTAATTGCATTAGTGAACTTGCTGGCCACAAGTCCAAGATCCAACTTCAGTCAATTACAGCTCGCATCAATTTGCATTTGTAAGCTTTTAGGATTAAAACTTCCAATGCGCAAAACAAAGGGATTTGATCGTATGATAGCATGTCTGATTGATTGATATAATTAACAGTAATTTCATTCTTCGAACATGGCTGGACTATAGAGAGATGAATAATAAATGATTGCCAGTTCTCAATGTTCATATTTTATAATTAGGCATCGGCAGGTGTTAGAAAAATATTAATATGATAAAAAGCTATAATTCTGCACTTTGGAGACTCCAGTTCCTGTATGATGGTTATAAAAAGTGTAATTGTTCAGTAAATTGACTGCTGGCAAGCCATATTGCATCACCTTTAAACCTTGTGAGTAATGAGGAAGTATTCAGCACATGAAAAATCAATATTATAAAATTAGCGCAACAATATATTGACAGCACAACATTAATGAGCCAGTGATCTGATGGTAATTTTTATTTGTACCATCAATATTATTTAGAAATCTATATTACTCCTACTGTAAGGTTTTTTTATGAAATATTCATTGAAAAACTCTGGATACACTAAAACGTAATTTTGTCTGGACAGTGGTTACTCACACCGAGATTAAGATCAGAGTTTGTAGCAATCTTGCGTGATTCTTTTTGTATGTTCTCTGGCTGTTTATATAGTTGCACCACCAAAGACCTCACTTTTCAGCTGGCAAGTTATATATTCAACAATGAACAATATAACATTGGAAACCATTAAATTGAAAGATTGTAAACTATATAGCAAAATAAAATATGTATATTTTGAAAGCTATGATGGATTTTTCTAAGGAATCGAGGAAATAATGACTATTTGTTTCATGTTGTGCATTTTAGTTTCATTTAAACCATGCTAGATTGGCCCATCATCAACCAAATGATCGAGGAATTTTAAATGTAGATTACAGGTTAGTTTGATTGGCCTTATAAAATTGTCCCTTGGTGTCAGGGGGATTAGCAGGGTAAATGCGTGGGATTATGAGGTTAGGGCTTGGGTAGGATTGTTGTCAGGTAGGCTCGATGGGCCAAATGTAGGGTTTCTGTGATTCTATAGTGCACATCAAAATCCCATGATCTTTTTGTGTTGGTTGAAAAACATTGGCTTAAATCTTCTGATGTCCAAAGCAGTGGAATCTGGATTTAAGTCATGACACTGTGGAAGTCCTGATGTGTGCAGATGCACTGTAGTTCCTGGAAACTCGAAACTTCCAATGGATTGCTTCCCCGAATCATTGTGAATGGCTCTGACCTCAGGATTGGTGACTTGAGCCGAATTTGCAATATTAGCTGAATAGGACCCAGGAAACGTTACATTGGTTAATCCTGGACTGAGGCTTTCCAGTATTGCCATGGCAAGTTTTCCCAGATGTACAGATGCCGGCGTTGGATTGGGGTGGTAAGAACTCAGTAAGAATTTAGCAACACCAATTTATAATCCAACCGATTTATTTGATAGTAAAAAAGCGAGCTTTCGACGCTGTGTCTTTGTCAAATAAATCGGTTGGATTATAAATTGGTGTTGCTAAATTCTTACTAAGTTTTCCCAGGGCAGACACGGTGACCCATTTAAATCCCAGTTGACTTCAGCAGGATTAGAAGATCCCACCAAAGGAAGAGTCCAGATAATTCTGTCCCTTGTCTAGCTCAATGATTAGCCAGCATAACTAAAATGAAAACCAGGACTGAGCCCACAACTGATTGTCCATCTGACCCGATTGCTCTGAGAAGGGACCTTTTACCTGTGGTACTCATTTCTTGGTCAGACTGTAGACATACTTGGCTATCTGCCAAACATGTGTTTCTCAGTTCTGCTTCCAAACAGGCTACAGAGTAGCCATGTTGCTCTCAGGCTGAGTTTTCCAGCCTCTCTGCAGTGAGAGTCTAATACATGACTGACTGATGTCAGTAGCACAACATCATTTGTGACGTGTTTCATCTCTTAACCCTTTATATTATCTCGTGGCTTGACTATCTACCCAACCCAACTGCCTTCCTGATCCGACCGTTTTGCTGAATTTGACCTAACTATTCTACCTCTTTGACTCACTTCTTCCAAACCTAACCAAACAAATGCCCCCGCATCTGACTCTCCACCTATCTACCCACTTACTCGTTCAGTCATGCATCCACAAACTCACTCGTCCGCTCACTCATCTGTTCACTAAAGCATGCTTGTTCATTAAAAGACTTGAGACTTTTAAGATCTTACTTGAATGTGGCAGCTGGTGTTGTACAAAGGGGGCATGTCCTTTCTTCCACTCTCCTATATGTTCACTGGTCTCGCCCTTGACCATTGGACCATCCATGTTTTAGCTGGAACTGGAAGTCCTGGCTGAAAATGGGCGTTATCATTGAAGCTGCCCGGATGATTTGGGCCATTATGCTTGAAGCCAACCCCTCTCACAACATCCATAAGGCAGCACCAGAGGCATTCCTGAGGAGAGCTTTACAGCCTTTGGAGCACATTAGTACTGAACTTCCCTATGAAGTGTTGAATGGGTGGTCCATCCATTCCTCTCGAGGTCCCCAGCATCACAGGTGTTAGTCTTCAGCCAATTTGATTAACTCCACATGATATCAAGAAATGATTGAAGTCACTTGATACTGCAAAGACTAAGCGCTGACAATATTCCAGCAATAGCACTGAAGATGTCCTCCAGAACATTCCATACCCCTGGCCAAGTGATTCCAGTTCAGCTATGAATCCAGCATTTACCCAGTGATGTGGAAAATTGCCCAATTTTCCAGCACACAAGGAATAAGGCAAACACAACCTGGTTAATTACCATCCATCAGTCGATCATCAGTAAAGTGATGGAAGGGATTATCAACAGTGCTTACTCAGTAATACCCTGCTCACTGATGCTCCGTTTGAGTTCTGACGTGATCACTCAGTTCCTGACTTCATTATAACCTTGGTTCAAGCATGGAAAAAAGAGCTGGACTCAGGAGGTGAGTTTAGAGTGACCGCCCTTGATTTCAGTGCAGCTTTTGAACAATGGTGGCGTCAAACAGCCCTAGCAAACTGGAGTCAACAGGAATTGGGGAAAAGCTTCTGCTGATGGGAGTCATACCTGACAGAAAAGGAGATGGTTGTGATGGTTGGAGGTCAGTCCTTTCAGTTTCAAGATTTCATTATGTGATCCTCAGCTGCTGCATCAATGATTTTCCCTCCATCGTAAGGTCAGGAGTGGGATGTTTGCTGATAATTGCACAATGTTCAGTACCATTTGCAACTCCTCAGATGCTGAAGCAGTCCATGTTTAAATGCAGCAAGACCTGGACAATATCCAGCCTTGGACAGACAAGTGGCAAGTAACATTCATGCCACACAAGTGCCAGGCAATGATCATCTCCAATACGAGAGGGTCCAAACATCTCCAGCATGAGGATCTAAACGTCACCCTTTGATATTCAATGGCATTACCTTCGCTGAGGCCCTCACTATCAAAATCCTGGGAATAACCATTGACCAGAAACTGAACTGGACAGCCATATAAATACTGTGACGACAAGAACAGGCCTAAAGCTAGGAATCCTGCGGCAAGTAGCTCACTTCCTGACTCTCCAAAGCCAGACCATTAACAAGGCATAAGTCAGGAATGTGAGGGAATACTCTGCACTTGCTTGGATGGGTGCAGCTCCAACAACACACTCGAAGTTTGACACTATCCAGGACTAAACAGCCCCACTTAATTGGCACCCCATCCACAAACATTCATTGCTTCTGTCACTGACACACAGTAACAGCAGTGTGTACCACCTACAAGATGCACCCACAGGATTCACCAAGGCTATTTTGACAGCACCTTTCAAACTCACAACAGTTACTGTCCAGAAGAACATGGGCAACGGGCACAATGGAACGCCACTATTTGAAAGTTTCCCTCCATGCCGTTCACTATCTTGACTTTGGAATATATTGTTGTTCCTTCACTGTTGCTGGGAAGAATTCTGGAACTTGCTCCTTAACAACACTGTGGGTGTATCTACACCATATGGACTGCGGTGATTCAGGAAGGCAGCTCACCATCATCTTCACGACGGCAATTAAGGATAGGCAATAAATGCCGGCCTAGCCAGCGACGCCCACATTTCATAAATGAATAACTGCCGCGTGCAACAATCTCGCTGTCGTGTTAGACAAATTTAATTTGTGAAAGAGTCACAATAATTTACTTAGCAAAATTAATAATTCTTGATATTTGATTGTTAAGCCAACTGTAAGCTCCAACAATTCATGCATAGCAATTATTTACATCATGTTTGAATGGTACAAAGACTTAAACATTAACTAAAAACAACAAAAAAATGATATTTTAAGGTCAGAATTAAACTGATATCCACTGAGGACACTTTCATATCAGTGTGGATGTGTTTGATTTGTCTGCTGGTCAGTTTGGTGTTACTAGGCTATTTCAAATGAACTGGTTTTGATTGTAATGAAGTTGGCCCATTATTGTAAAAGTCAATCTGAATCATTACAATTTTATACATTGCATTTGGAATATTCTGCAGTCACTGTCAAGTAAAATATTGTCAACGTCAGTACCTCCCTGTTGGCAGTCACTCCAGTTTCAAGATATGCAGATTGTGGGAAATGAGCTGAGTATAGAGCCGGGTCTGGAATTCCTGGCTTGAAGCATCAAACCTTGGAGGCACTGCTGTGAAAAAATAACAACATATGTGGCCCTATTTTTGATTTCCTCATTTTGTCTCCTTTTTGTAATTTCTGACTTGTATGCCATAAATGATTGACGCTGCTACCTTGTGAAGAGCAGGATCAGAATATATATATTGTAAAGCTTCCGGAACTCTGTCATTATCTCTCATTGGGGAAAGAAAAAGTCAGAAGGATTTGGCCTTCAGAGCCCGATTGTTTTTACAATTTGCATTCAAGCCTGATGCCTGATATATAACCCTGAGCAAACTGCAATATAGAGCTCTGCTTGACTACCAAGCAATACGTTGACCTGGCAGGGTGGAGTTAACGATCAGGTATGTTGATATCCCAGGATGAGGCAGCCATTGCAGTCTGATGTGCTGACCCCTGTGAGGTGGGATACTCGACTGCAGCATTTATGGTAATAGGGGATGGCGTTCGCACTTTCCCTTGATTTACAAATCTAAGAATAGAAAATCAGCTGAATTGTCCACTCCAAGGGCAGAATTCTCCCGTCTGACCTATAGCACGTTTGGTGGCAAGTGGGAGCGGAGAAAACAATGGGGACTAAAAAGTCAAAAACCTCTGTGTAAAAACGTGACATTCTGCCAATGGCAGGTCAATGGTAGCTTGGTGTTTTCGGTGGTGTGAACATTTCCTTGCATCTTACAAACGCTCGTTTAAACAGCTGTTTGCCGGAATCTTTCCAATCATGCTTCACACCAGCAGCAAGTCACATTGGCAGCAAACTCTGTTTGCAAAAAAGGGTCATGTACAATGTAGACCACAATTCACTCGAGGTTTTGAGGTGAGTGCAACATACAGAGACTGCATCTGCCGTAGCATTGCATTGTTCCTGATGTGCTGAATGCTACTGTGCTGTGGCATACCATTTCTTGCCGTCCAGCTTCATGCCATACTGGCCTTGATAGCATTGTTTGCAAAGTGCCATGCAAAAGTCTGTGTTGGATACGAGGCAGGGTGGGCGCACTGCCACACTGGGCTATGATCTCTTTGTTGGCTGTGAGATTTACCAGCTTCATGGCTCTCACAGGCTCCCAAGAGTGCATGGTGCAATAGACTGCACCCACAAATGTGCCCATATGGACTCCATATGGGTGGCATGATGGCACAATAGTTAGCACTGCTGACTCTCAGTCCAGGGACCCAGGTTTGATTTCCTGTTTGGATCACTGTCTGTGTGGAATTTGCATAAACTCCCCATGTCTGCATGGGTTTCCTCTGAGTACTGCAATTTTCTCCCATCATCCAAAAGGTTAGGTGCATTGGTCATATAAAATTCTCCCTCAATGTACCCAAACAGGCACCAGAGTGTGACGACTAGTGGATTTTCACAGTAACTTTATTGCAGTGTTAGTATAAGCCTCCTTGTGACATTAAACAAACTTTACTTCATGGCAACAGACCCTCATGTTTGTAAGCTTTGGATTTGAACACTAACAATGAGACCAAGACTTGGTACAGTATCATTGCTGCCCCTTGAGGAATAAGGATACAAAACTTTCCCATCACACACACCTTGTAAAGATGTACACACGGCTCTCTGACAATGCAAAAGGGTCCAGAGAACACTTGTACTGAGATTGACACCAGATGAATATTAATCTTAAAATAGGACATTGACTAAGTGTGAGGAAGGCTTAGCTTTGAGATAAGAGGATTCCAAAGAACAAAATCAAAATGCTTTCAGTTGACCAAAACATTCACATCCAATGAATTTCAATAAGTGCAATTTATTTACAGTGATAGCGCACCCGTGATCCAGAGGTGACATCCGTTATTTTAACTTTTCTCACCCTGCCATCCTGCAGTGTCATTCACTGTAGTGCACTGATTAACTGCCGAATCTCCGCCTGATCTGCTTCCTCCTGCCTTTGCATCACCATCAGTGAGTTAGCAGCCACTTCCAGAGACTCATCTTCTGCATGGGTCTGAGTGGGTAGAGGGATATCCGGGCTGCCCCTGTCTCTGACTGCTGTGGGATATGTCCGTGAGGTACTCCCTAAAAAGTGCAGCCTCCTCAAATTCAGTGAGGCAGTGATATCGGCCGTTCCTCCCCAGCCCTGGGCTCACTTATGCTTGTTGTGTGTCAGCTTATCCTGTATGAAGATGAAGGAAAGGCATGATCAGAGGGCATTGACCCGAGGTTGGGTTGAAATACCATCCCCTGTATGTGATGAGACATCCCCAACAGGCCAAAAGATGGACTGTGAGCAACTTGACAGACGGGATGGTGGTGATTTGAAAGTGAGAATGAGTGTTATTATGCGCCTTCTGTGAAATGGATGTGTGAGTTCTGTGAAGAGAGTAACCAGTTGAGTAGATGCTGAGGGAGGGAGCTGAGAGAGGACTTAGCCTGGCAGAGCAGATGAGCCATGATGTGGAGATGCCGGCCTTGGACTGGGGTAAACACAATAAGAAGTCTCACAACAGCAGGTTAAAGTCTAACAGGTAGCACAAGCCATGGGTGAGATCATATGTCCACGTCCTGCACTGGACAATGCTTCTGGCACGCTTGCTAGATGCACTGATGCTCCAGACAGCAGTCTCTGAGGCTGGAGATGTGAGGTTGGTGTGCTTCCTTGAGCTACCTTGGAAATAGAGGATGTTCCTGTTTGCCCACCTCTGATCAAGGCCTTGAGAACATGCTGGTTGAATTGGGGTACAGGCTGCTATCCTTTTGCCTCTGTCTTCTTGACATCCTGCACAGTCTCGTGAAGGCAAACGTGTTGGAGAGAGTGATATGAGTATGTTGGATTGAAGTCCGGTGGCCGGATCTTCGAACCACTAGCTGATGGCGGACAAGTTAATTCCCAACCCGCCAGATGTTCACTTGTGCATAGTTAATGAGACTTCAAGTGCAGAATTAGATCAAACTTCACCCCATTCCGGCCAGCTGGAATCTCCCGGAGTGCACTTAGAGAAAGAACTGGAAAATAATGCCTCAAGATATGGTGCTCCCCCAATCATCCAACAAGAGGATCAGAAACATCAGAATAAATAGAGAAATATAGTGTTGTCTGCAGTCAAAGGAACATGTTCTCTTTTCTGTCCATCTGCAATCAGGTTTTTGCAAAATGCAGGCCAGATTTCATATTCTCCAAATATCTGAGGTGGGTTGCAGTCGGACCATTCTAGCCACCCTTAATTTTCATTCCCAAGCCGTAAATCTCAGTTTGGATGATGGGGGAGATGCCCACTTGATAAATTTACTGCAAACACCAGAATTTCACACCGTGATTAAAATTCAGCTTCTGAACAGATACCACTCAAACACTGTGAGAAAGACAATGATCCCTGCAAAATTCAGAGCCAGTGTTCCTAAATAATCATCCAACAGAAGCATTGCCTGCTCCTCCCGAGTTAGAACTGCCAAGAAAAATCTGGGCACAGGCTACTTTGAAGAGTCTGCTTCCTGTGAATGTAATTCTGTTGGAGGCAATGAAAAATCAGCAGTCTGTCATGGTGCGTCTGTAATACTGATTCTTTAACACTTCCCATGAAGATAATGAGGCAGCTATATTCAGTATGAATGTTGAAAAATTTATTACACCAGCTATTGTTTGCGTTTGTGTTGAAAAATGGACAAATGACAAACAAGAACATCGCAGTTTTCTACCTAATCTGTGGTATTGAATTCAAACAGCTTTTTGGTGAAGGCTGGGTAGAGTAACATGATGGTTAACTCACTGGATGAATAATTGAAATGTTTTGTTAAAGAGGTTACTAGAGGGCAAAGCTTTATTATGTATGCACTTCTTTTTGGAGTTTCTCCCGTTTAAATTATAACCCGATCAAACAAAATATGTAATAGATCACTTTGATCTGTAGATGAGGAGACATGAGTTCAAATTCCATATGGAGAAGTTTAATTCAGTGAATTAAATCAATCTGAAATGAATAATTGGGAACAGTAAGGGATAGTAATTCATTCTTTAGGGGTAGAAACTGCCATTCTTATCTAATTTGGTCTAAGCATGACTCGATTGCAGGTTGACTCTTAACTGCTTTCTGAAATGACATAGCAAGCTATCAAGTTCGAAGAATCATAGAATCTCTACAGTGCAGAAGGAGGCTAGGCAGCCCATCGAGTCTGTGCCGTCAACAATCCTTCCCAGATGTCATCCCTGTTACCCCGCACACTTACCCTGCTGGTCCCCCTGATACTAAAGGGCAATTTAAAATGGCCAATCAAATGGTGCCTCTTTGAACTGTGGGAGGGAACTGGAGCACCTGGAGGAAACCCCCACAAAGTTGCAAGAACGTGCAGACTCCACACAGTCACCCAAGGCCGGAATTGAACCTGGGTCCCTGGTGCTGTGAGGCAGCAGTGCTAACCACTGTGCCACCATGCCACCCCCCTCTGTTGCCAAGCAAGTGATTGTCTCACCACTGTCTTTGCAAAGGCGGCACACAGTGGCACAGTGTTCAATATCACTCGGAGTCAACGTGATCTTAATTACATGATAGAGATTTGCAGATAGTCGCACAAGTTATGGAATATATGAAGGTCCAAAAGGCATTGACATTGCTGTAAAGTATCAGCATTCCTTGGATGCATCATTTAGGAAATGATGTTATTGGGTGATGGAAAAAAGGAACAGTAATCATGTTATTAAAGCGCTCAATGGGAGAGGAAACCTTTTGCAGCAAGTAATTTCCATGGCAATGCTTTTATATTTGAAAGAAAATTGTTGTTCTTAACAGGCGGACATTGTGTAGAAGAAGTGGTGAATCACAGACAAAAGTGATTGTATATGAACAATCAATAGGGTGCAGGGATGACTGGTATTCACCATACTGATCTTAAGAATTTTGAGATGAGGAAAAATATTTTCACTTAGAGGGCTACTGGGGACGGGAACTCACCACCTGAAAGGGTGGTAGAGACAGGAAGCTTCAGCTCATTTAAAAGGTATCTTGACAGAAGCCTGAGGTATTGTAACCTGCAGGGCTATGGACCAAATGCTGGAAAAAGGCATTAGGCTGGTGCTAACATAAATGGAATAAGTGGTCCATTCTTATGCTTTAAACTTTCTATGATTTTCAATCTGTATGGGAATGGAGTGTTTGGAAAATAATATTCCCAGGTTGGCGTGTATATGTTCCTGACACCTCTGGGATGCGTTGGAATTTTCCGAGTGAGAGCTGGTGGGGGAAGGAGTGGGAGGTAAGACTCAAGAACTCCCTTGCCTCCAATTAGAGACTTGTTAAGGTCTTGAAGGAGCTTGTTAAAGACTGGGGAAGGCCAATAGGTGATTTACATTTCTCTGATCACCAGTCATGTTCAGTTTGCTGCACATTAGTGGTTAGCTGTCGGGTTCAGTACAGAAACGATTAAGTGATTTTTTTTTCTTTTTACTGATGAGAAATCTATGGCATGCAGCGATTTAGTAGAGTGAACGCACTATCTTTTAATTGGCTTTTTTGTCATTTTCTGCTCCGTGAGATTGCCTGCCTTCCAAGGTGAGACTCACCTGAAGAAGGGGCAGTGCTCCAAAAGCTCATGCCACCAAATAAACCTGTTGGACTTTAACCTGGTGTTGTGAAACTTCTTACTGTGCTTACCCCAGTTCAGTGCTGGCATTTCCACATCAGGAATTATCTGGGCATTGGGATTCTGACCCTGGACTGAAAATCAGGCCCTTTATCTTTGATTTAGAATTAAAGTTTATTTATTAGTCAAAGTAGGCTTACATTCACACTGCAATGATGTTACTATGAAAATCCCCTAGTTGCCATGCTCTGGCACCTATTTGGCTACACTGAAGGAGAATTTAACATGGCCAATCCACCTAACCAGCATGTCTTTTGGACTGTGGGAGGAAACTGGAGCACCCGGAAGAAACCCTCGCAGACATGGGGGGAACGTGCAAACTCCATACAGACAGTCACCCAAGCCAGGAATTGAACTTGGGTCCCTGGCGTTGTGAAGCAGCAATGCTAACCATTCTACCACCCATACACGTAAGATTTAAGCATCCAAACACTGTCTGTAATACCAATGTGCAAACAGATTCATTCACTTGAAACACCTAATCAATCATATCTCTTCACAGAGCCAGGAATAACTATTGATTTATTATGAATGTCCAAAAAGAAAACACTTGGCTGAGTAGCAATTGTCACCATCCTAAAAAAACAAGCACCAATATAGATCTTTGATAATAAAATTTGCTTTGAGCAAGGCTGCAAAATAGGATGAAAAAATTTTGTCTCCTGTACTCACAGGAAGGAGTGTTTCTATCAGGCAGCTCAATAGGCACTTCACCAACATTACATTGGTACAGTGATTAGCACTGCCACCTCACAGCACCAGAGACATATCTTCTATTCCAGCCTTGGTTGACTGTCCATGTGGAGTTTGCACATTCTCCCCGTGTCTGCATGGTTTCCTCTGGGTGCTCAGTTTCCTTCCACAGTCTAAAGATGTGCAGGTTCGATGGATTGGCCATGCTAAATTGCCCCTTTATGTCCCAAGATGTGTAGGATAGGGGATTGGTGAGGTAAATGTGTGGGGGTTGTGGGGATAAAGTGGGGCGTAGACCTGGGTGGGATGCTCTGTCACAGAGTGAGTGCAGATTAAAGGGTTTATTGGCCCCCTTCTGCACTGTTGGGATTCTATGTTCGAACTACAGAATAAAACATGACGTTGCTCCCACACCCTTCTCCAAGACAGCAAGAAGTTGTTTTGTCTCTTGTTCTCCCTCCTCCTGCATCTCATTCTGCTCCTTCTGCATAGCTCCTTCCTCTGTAAGTCTTGTAGTCCTGCAGAAGGAAAAACACATAGTCAAGTTGGTTATGTTACAGGGTTGAATTGTTCCATAGGGGTTGTCGATGTGAAATCTGGCTCACTTTGCCAGTTCCCATCATTAAGAATTGATGGCCAACATTGTCTACCTGATGCACTGCAGAAAAGGATGTCCTGAGGTGTGGTACACTGGGGAGACCAGGCAAATGCTACGACAACAGATGAATGAACACCCCTCAACAATCAACAGGCAAGAGTGTTCTCTTCCAGTTGGGGACCACTTCTCAATCGTGAGCATTCGGCCTCTGATCTTCAGATAAGTGTTCTCCAAGGCAGCTTTCACAACACACAACAGCAGAGAGTTGCTGAGCAGAAATAGATAGCCAAGTTCCGCATGCATGAGGACGGCTTCAATCGGCATCTTGTGTTCTTGTCACATTATCCGTGACCCCCATGACTTGCCTGGGCTTGCAAAATCACACTAACTGTCCTGTCTGGAGACAATACACATCTCTTTAACCTGTGTTTAACCCTGTCTCCACTCACTGTCTGTACCTTTGAGAAATGTAAAGACTTGCATTCCAACCATTATCTTGTAAATTGAGTTTGTGTCTGTATGTGGCCTGTTTGTGAACACAAGTCCTCAATTATCTGATGAAGGAGCAAGACTCCAAAAGCTTGTGCTACCAAACAAACCTGTTGGATTTTAACCTGGTGTTGTGTGACTTCTTACTGTCATTTAGAATTAACATGTTGACAGGTATTCAACTTCAGGCTGCAGGAAAGTTAATAGTCTAGCTCTCCATTGATGACTTATTGAGTTCACCTAGTCCTTTGCCCTCTCCCACACTTTATTCAGGTCATGCAAAGACAATCATGGAAAAAGACTTCAGTTTTTTGGCCTTTAAGTAAGTGAAATAATTGTGTTATGATCCTGTATAGACTAGTAACTTTAAAAAAATTATAACTTTCAATTAATAACTAAAAGGATGAAACAACACAATTTCACATGTTAAGCCTTTTACTGTAACAAACAAACTGAGCAACATTGACTCTATTATTTGTGTAAGAAATTTAAACTACTAAACAGAACTTTCCTTATTTTCCTTCTAACACAACTGACAATTATTCTATATATACTCTAATTAGGTGGACATCTGATTATCTGAAAAGTGATTAGCCAAAAGTGATTCTTAAATTATGAAGGCATTATTTTTCTTTCATAATCTGGCGAGCTCTCAACCACACTCCTGCATATGAACCATAAAGATCTTTGGTTTCTAATTGCTCCCTCCTGGGTCTTGGCAGATTATCTGTACCTGAAAGTTTTCAGGGATATATTGGAAACCCTTCCCTCTCAAAACCCATCTTTGTACAACATGATTCACATGGGCCTGGTATCTAGGCAGAAATTCTATTTAGCTTTTTTGTAGCCTCCAGCTCTATTCTATCTTGAAAGTAAATAGACAGTTTAAATTATATCTGTTTAGAATCTGATAGTCTCAACCATGAAGGTGTTAGGATGAAATGACTCACACCATTCTCTGTCATGTAAGTCTGTATATTCATTACTCTCTTGGGAATCTGAGCTGCCTCAAACCTCTCTCTGCACAAATGACCGATTCACTCGAAAAGGTCAGGAAGGCACCATTCAGCTTTGCCGGAGGACTTACAGACCTTCATAGACAAAAAGAAAGCTCTCCAGCTTCCCCACTTTCCAGCCCCCCCTCCCATATGCTGTCAGGAGGCAAAGGTGTGGCAGAGGCCCTCTGTAGTCACCACACAACAGAGCAGAAAACAAAAAGTAATGACCTGATAGAACAGTGAAAACAACCCTTTGATGTGGAGATTAGCAGTCTAATCGCTATAGCTGATGCTGCTGCCATTGTCTCCAAATATGAACATCTTGCATCTTCTTTCCAGTGAAACGATCCAAGCTCTATTTAGAATCCCTATTGTGCAGAAAGAAGCCATTTGGTCTATTGAGCCTTCACCTACAACATTTCTACCCTGTCCCTGTAATCCCACGTATTTACCTGACTCATCCTCTTGACACTAAGAGGCAATTTATCATGGGTAATCCAACAAACTCACATATTTTAAAGTGTGGGAGGAAACTGGAGCACCCAGAGGATGCTCATGTGACATGGGGAGAATATGTAACTCCACACAGACAGTCATCCGAGGCTGGAATTGAACCCAGGTCCCTGGCACTGTGAACAGCAGTGCCAACCACTGTGCCGCCCCAATCTCTAACAGCTAATCTCTAATTGCTGCCCCACTCTGTCCTGTTATTTGGCAGAGTTCAGATGATTCCCCTTCACTTTGTTCCAAAACCTAATTTTACCAAACTTTTATTTGTAATAATTACAAATAAAGTTACTGGCTGGGACTGCTGGATGACTGTCTCTGAGGGTGAAGGTGACAGTGGGCGAACAGGTAAAGCTATGGGGTTATTTTCACTGTTCTATCAGGTCATTACTTTTTGTTTTATTCTGCTCTGCTGTGTGGTGACTACAGAGGGCCTCTGCCACACTTTTGCCTCCTGACAGCATATGGAGGGGCTGGGAAGTGGGGAAGCTTGAGAGCTTTCTTTTTGTCCGTGAAGGTTTGTAAGTCCTTCGGCAAAACTGAATGGCACCTTTCTGACCTTTCCGTGTGAATCGGTCATTTGTGCAGAGAGAGGTTTGGGGCAGCTCAGATTCCCAAGAGAGTGAATGAGTATACAGACTTACATGACAGAGAACGGTGTGAGTCGTTTCATCCTAACACCTTCATGGTTTCTTGTTCACATGAAATCTAATGATCAATGCAAAGAGAAAGAGCATTTTGTAACTCCCTGAGAGAATTACAAATCGGCATTACACACACCACTGAGACAAACACAGCATTATATTGCACGCAATCCCAGGCAACTTTAAATCCTCTAGAAAATATCACAGTGAGCAAAATGAGAGCTTTTATGTTTTATCTTTTGTCTCTCATTTTTGCTAAATGATTTTCCTCTCTCTCTTGGTGGGGTAGGAGTCCTCAGAGCTCCATTATACACATGTGAGCAGTCCATTAGTGTTTCCCTCTGATCTTACAACACACTTGAGGCACGTTTTTCTAAAATTAACCATGGCAGGAATATTAAGGGCCCCTTTATGACTGAGCTGTGGGAAAAGCATGCAGTCTGGTTGAGAGAAGCTGTGAAATTTGTCCCTCTAGTTTGATTGCAGGAAATTCTCCTCCTCTCTTCCAGGCAACTGAGATTCCCAACTCCAAAAAATACTGTTAAGTTTGTTAAGAGTTTTGCTGGATGATGGGAAAGGAAAAGAAATGACTTGCTCTGTCCCATCAGAATGAAGAACAAAGGAGTTTATAGCACTGAGGCTAAAACTCCTCAGACTTCTGTGTGCTGTTAGTCTGCACTGGGATAAAGTGACCACAGTTATATGGAATGTATACGGGCTGCTGCTGCTTCACATTTCTCTCACATTATCTGGCACTGCCCAAACACAATAATTGTTTCATGTTTCAAACAGACCAACAAAAAGCACAGGCTGCAGAGGATAGTCAGGCACAAACACACACACTTTACTGTCAAGTCCGCAGCTAAGCAAGGCTAATTTTTGCAGCTATCTTGGGAACACGGGAACACGAGGTGTCCTTATGGCAAAGAGCTGGGTGGAGAATTGCTGTTCAAAATCACAATTCTGTTGGCACTCCCACTTGTGATAATTTGCACAGATGGCAAAACTACTTCCATGTGGCGGTTCTCACATTGATGGCAGTGTTAGTCAGAGCAGATTTCTAATAGCTCAGGGTCCGGACCTTTCTGCTTGCTGCAGGAGATTTAACAGCGCACTTATTCAAATGTTTACCAACTTTTTGCCTTCCTGGGCAGAGCAATTCTGCGGCCCACTGAAATAATTTCATCATTATCTTTTAGAGGAATATTAGAATCCACCTCACTGAAATTTTTTAAAAAAAGCATGGAGTGTAGTAGTGATTTCATTTTTCAAGAAGTGTGGACATCCCAGGCAACAGGTGAGTGATTGATTAGTGAGTATTTTGCTCATTTATCTCCTGAAACTTGGCTAATTTATTAGTAATTGTCAGTAATTTATTAATAGTAAGGTTTACTAATAGTAATAATGTGGAATATTACTGGTAGTGCTTATTAATTATAATTTTATTATGAAAATAAAATAAGCAACAAAATAAAGATGACAGGGCAGGTGATGAGTTGCGGCTGTAGTATGTGAGGACTCATTGATACCATTGTGTTATATTAAGAGGAGGATTCTCCTTTTTTTTCCCACCCCTCGGTAATGCCAGCCTAGCCAGAGGTGCCTGCATCCTGTAAAAGAACAATAAAAATTTAGCGCCTTCCCCATTTGTCCCCAGTTCCACCAAGCAACCATTATGTAAGAGGGACTACAAACTGCCAAATTTCTACTTATTCAATGGTATTGGAAATAGACAATAATTATCAGTTACATTATAGTGAGACATTACTTACTAACCTTACTTCAAGTTTTTCACAGCCAACTCCGCACAATATTTGTAATTAAAAAACATTGCAAACTGGGAGAAAAGAAACAGTTGTTGCCTGACCTTTAGCTAGTCATCTTCTGTTAACTCATTTGCAGAAGTTAGCCTACGCTAGCCTTATAAATGATGTTAAATAGTAATTGTAAGCTCAGATTTTTCTCTGTATCCATGAAAAGTTCTAGCTTCCACGGTGTAATGTCTGTTTTATTACAAACAAAATGTTCACTTGATACATAAATGACAAAAGATTAGTATGCAGGTCCAGCAAGTGATCAGGGTGGCAAACAGAATGTTGGCTGCACAGGACATTAGTGAGACCACGTTGGAAGCATTGTGTACAATTTTGCTGCTCTTATTTGAAAAAAGATACATTTGCACTGGAAACAGTTCAGCGCAGGTTCATTGAACTAATTGAGCGAGGGATCAGGGGCTTATCCAATAAACCCACTGGAGTTTAGAAGAATGAGAGGTGACCCCATTGAAACATACAAAATCCTGATGGAACTTGATAGGATGAATTCAAGGAGATGTTTGATCTTGTTGTGGAGACTAGAACGAGGGACTGTAATTTCAAAATTGGATGTCTCTCTTTTGACGCTGAAATGAGGAGAATTTGTTTCCCTCAACGGGTTGTTAGTTTGTGAAATTCTCTGCCCAGAAACTGGTGGAGGCTAGATCTTTTAATTTACTCAAGACTAAATTGGATGGGTTTTCCTTACACCAGGTCACGGGAGTGAAGTTGAGACTAGTCAGATCAGCCATGGTCATAATGAAGGGCAGAGCAGGCTTGCAGGATCGAATAGCCTACTCCTGCTCCTCAGTCCTATACTCCTATGAAATACTTAAAAATGATTTCACTCCACCTCTGAAAACCTACAGGCTAAATGAAGTTTATAAGAAATGCCCTCCTAAGCATTTATTGCAGCTGCAAATGATCTTGAGCAGTACTTTGTATGGGATGATTGCTTTTGAAGACTCAAAGAACTTTCTCATCGCTAATCTTCCTGGCACATCCCTCATATCCTGCAACAATTGGCAAGGTCATTCTCCAGATGGCTGGCCAGCAGGATGTCCACTTGTGAATTGGGATTGAGGGCCCCGGAATGACCTATTGGCCCCAGGGCTTGTGATATCAGGCAGCCGAGCCAGCCTGCAGCTGCAATAAAGTGAATGAGAAGGAATCTCCCGCTCTGAAGTAGAGAGGATGGAACAGCAGTGATCCACGTTTTTGCAGTCCTGGTGAACACTCCTGCTTCTTCCACCTCCAGAAAAACAAAGACTGACTTTTCTTGTGGGTTGAGCCACCAGACGATACTGGTCAGAATTTGTTGAGCACAATCTCCAGCCTATCCAGAGCGAGAGTAACAACTGGGCTCTAATGTGTGCAGCATAGAATTTGGATTGGCATTTAAATGGACCAGTCACCTTACTTGGAAGTAGTAGACCATTCAGCCCTTCAAGCCTGCTCTGCTATTCATTTTGATCACGGCAGATCTGATTGTGGCCTCAACTGCGCTGTCCTCTCTGCCCACCCAGCACACTGCAGTTGCCTTTGGAAAGATTGCAGCAGCCACAGCAGCAGGTGGTACATCGCTGTCTGCCATTCTCAGGGGCCACTGTGGGGGTGGGGGTAGAGAGGTGGAATCAAGAAATTCAGGGTCACATCTATACTTTGCCCTTTGATCATCTCGAGACACTGACAAACATTGATGCAGCTGTGCGATTGAATAAGAGCAACACCGTCAACAGCTGCATGGTGGCACAGTGGTTAACACTGTTGCCTCACAGTGCTAGGGACCCGTATTCGATTCCTGGCTTGGCCTACTGTATGTGTGGAGTCTACATGTTTTCCCTGTGTCTGCGTGGGTTTCCTCCGGAGTGCTGAGTTTTGTCCCGCAGATCAAAAATATGCAGGTTAGGTGGATTCGCCACGCTAAATTGCGCCTTAATGTCAATGGGTAAAAGCATGGAATTATGTGGATATGGCCTGGGTGGGACTGTGGTTGGTGCAGACTTGATGGACTGAATGGCCTCTCTGTGCACTGTAAGGATTCTATGATTCTACCTGCTGCTCTACCAGCAGAGGGGGCGCACACAGAGTCACTGTTCGCAGGAAGTGATAGTCCCATTCCTCCCCAACCCTCTTTTCACAGGCTTCACGGCAGAGGATTGATTTTGGGACATGACTGAATAATTGTATTCACAAAGCTCGACCTTTCTCTTCACGATGCTGCTGACATCTGCCACCTCCTGGAAGAATCTCTTTCCAAATGGTCCAGATGAACAAACATTGGCAGTGGCATCAAGACCATCACAGCCCCCAACAGCCTCACTTTCTGCTCCTTCCAGGGTTTTGCTGCTGACATCTGTAGATTTTGCAGTCTGTTGCCAGCAAGTGCAGGGCCATGATCACTTTGCATCTGATAATGAGGCCGGTCAGAATGAGAAAGCTCTTGGATTTGTTGCAATATCAGGATTCCCAGTACAATGAGTACTGAACACTTTGGCAATTAAATCTCACTCACATCAAACAGGATTATTCAGTTTCCACTCCATTGAAGTTCAGCTGGTACATAGCCACTGGAAGATTTATCATCTATGTCTTAGTTGTGAAAGTGTGCTTTATACTGAATAATGATTGTTGATCAAGTGGCTGGCTGGAAAACCAAACTGAACTCCTTCAAAATACATTGTTTTTCTTTAACTCATAAGAAGCATAATTTTCCAGCTGTTCACGCCAACGGGATTCTCCATTTCCGCTGCAGTGAATGAAGATTTGGCTGAGTGCCAAATTCTCTGTCCTCCCTTGCAGTGGCGGGGGGCATGGACTGCCGGAGAATCCTGGCCAAGGAGTGAGACTTGAGCCTGCAACAAATATGCTGCCTGATTTGTATCATCACCTCTCCACATTCTGTTCACTTGAATTGGAGATACTGCGTTGGTAATGTTCCTGTCTAGGGTCCTGGCAGTTGTAAGGATCCCTTTAAATGTTTGCAAAGAGCAAAGAGCAACACAGCATGGGAAACAGGCCCTTCGGCCCAACAAGCCCGCGCAGCCGTCATAACTATATAGTAGCAAATCCATTATCCTATTATATTATTCCTATATAATAATATATATATTATTCCTAATATGGAAAATTCTCACTACAGGGACAATTTGTTTCCCAATCAGCCTAAGAGCGAATTTTTGGGTTGTGGGAGGAAACCGGAGTGCCCGGAGAAAACCCACGCAACCACGGGGAGAACGCGCAAACTCCCGCAGACACCGGCCCAATTCCAAGTGTCTGCACAGCCACATCGATAGTCTCTGAGCTGTCATGGTGCCCTTCAGATGGTCCACATAAAGCACTCATTTACGACATGAGGCACCAGGCAACCCATGAATCAACATCCAAGAGCTGTACCCGCACCACCTGCCGAATGCATGCTCAATGTTGGTCAAGTATGGACCGAATTACCTGTGGAAAAAAGCCGTAGTTAAACAGTCCTAATATATCCCTCTATCTGCATACCGCTCATGTGGCTGTCCAAGAGACCCTTAAACAGCCCCAGCGTGCCTGCTCCCACCACCTTACTCGGCAGTGCATTCCACACCCCCACTACCCTTTGTGTGAAAAACTGCCCTCTAATATTCGTCCTATACATAGCCCCCCTCACCCTATGGCCATGACCCCTCGTCCTATCCATTTCTAAGGTCATTTAGAAATGGCCATTTGGGCCTTCAACAGTCCGCTGATCATACTCACTCACTCCGGTTGGTTGGGAAAGCTGGAACTCAGCTGTGGCGGCTGTAGTGGGGCATGCGAGACTGGAGAATTCCAGCCATTGTGGAGGTTCCACTACCTTCTGGGATCTCACCATGCATTATCAAAGGATTTAGACTCTCAAGAAGTTAAATTCTGTCCATGGTTAGTGTCAAACAATGAGCAACTTAAGTTTGTCTGGAAGGAAGATCAGTTGAGCTCCATTACATGGACTCGGTGATTAGCTAATAACCAAGTACAGAAGAGGAAAATCTGTCCCAGTAATCAGGCATACACATTCAGTGCAGTAATTAGGCAACATTTATCTTCTTTTGCTAATTTCCTAATAGATGAAACATAGATTGATAGTTCCTCTGTGACAAGTTATTGCCCACATATAAGTGGGCCAAGAGTATACTAACCCTTCATTTAGAACGGTATTTATTATTAATATAAGAGAATGATATTAAATTATAAACTGAGATTCACTGAAAAGTATGGTCATATTACTGCCTTGTAACTGTCTTGTTAAAGATTTCCATTATAGATCCTTATGGTGCATAGTTTGTACAGATATATTCAAATGCAAATTTGATAGATATATTGAAGAAAATAATATTTTGGGATGCACTATACATCATTTGAAATATAGCATATGGCAAGTGCAGTGTGCCTGGGAGGAACAGATGACTTTGGATCTAAGCTCTGCATTGCTGTGGGATTCTTTCTGCCTGGATCTTTAGTTGACTAATTGATGGAGATTTATTGCCATGATTATTCAGCAATATCATTGTATCATTTGACTGCTGGGATTGTGGAAGCTGAACTTGATGGATCTTGCCTTTTATCATCCACTATTTCCAATGTTTCTCTGCAAATCAGAGCTGATGATCTCATTAGACTATTAATCCGGAAACTCAGCTCATGTTCTGGGAACTTGAGTTTAAATCCTGCTACGGCAGATGGTGGAATTTGAATTCAATAAAAAAATCAAGAATCTACTGATGATCATGAAACCAATTGTCGATTGTCGGAAAAATCCATCTGGTTCACTAATGACCTTGAAGAGAGAAAATCTGCCATCTTTACCTGGTCTGGCCTACATGTGACCCCAGAGTCACAGTAATGTGATTGACTCTGAACAAAGGTGACGCGGGATGGGCAGTAAATGCTGGCCAGCCAGCAACGCCCATGTCCCACAAATGAATAAAAAAAATTGTTTAAATGTGGTACCTGAAGTGGAACAGGAAATCTAATGCTAAGAGAAAATATGTTTTTCCTAAAGTAGTTAATACATTACAAATGAATTGCTGTGTTCAAAGCGCTCACTGTTGACCAATCATTGAGGACCAATCTGCATAGAACATTTGTTTCCAAATTTAGAGTTGTGCTTTATCTTCATAAACTGGGTGAGATTCTGACTCATTTAAAACCCATCCACTTATACACATGAGGCCTATTGCTTCAAAAACTATATGTTGAAATATATTCTAATTTTAATTTTTAATTTATATTTTGCCAAGATTGTTGAAAGTTAGTTTCGTAATGATACCAATGACAATGTTTCCCAGTATGAAAATGAAATCAATGATTCTTACCACCATTGTAAAACTTCATGGCAATACTTGATCTCTCATCACATCTAAAACTTCACATAGCAATGCCATTTAGCATCAGATTCTGAGGTACTTTCATCTGAGAGTATATTGATAGTCTAACATAAAGAATTACATACCTCCAACACTATTATTATTTTCCGACTACCAGTCATCTTTTTATCTTCTGTGCCTTTGTCCTATTTTTTACTTTTTTGAGTTTAGAGCACCACTGCTAAAACATTTAGTGCATCCAAGCGATGACAAGATACTCACAAAAGAAATTACCAGCTGTATTGAGTAACCCTGCTGGTGCATCTGAATGCTGAACGGGGAGAAGGGTGGACTTGAATCTTAGACCATTCCTTTCCTCCTCCCTCCCTCATATCTCCAACTGCGCTGGAAGAATCGGCTGACATTGCTGGGGCCTCACACATGGCTGTTTGCAGCTTAATTATTACTGCCAGAATGTGCCTGCCATCCCAGCAAACTGTATTCAAGAGGAGGTATTGGGTGGGGAGCAGTGAAAAAAAAATACAGCATTAACTCAGCTGTGAGTTTATAGTTGCAATTCAATCTCAAGGTTCTGCAGACATTACAGAATAGTTGTCAACTCTGTTCAGTTATATTCTTGGAGGCTTCACAGCGCTAACAACCCTGCCCCAGCCATTGGCTCATCCTCCAGGCATATCAGCTTCCATATTGTTGAAAAAGGGAGCAAACTCATCATTTGTAGTTGGATTGGTCTTGACTGTTCACAGGACAACCTTTGTCTCCTATCTCCAGTGCTTTTTAAATTGGGCAGCAAGGTGACACAATGGTTAGCTCTGTTGCCTCACTGTGCCAATTCCAGCCTTGGGTCACTGTCTGTGTGCAGTTTGCAAGTTCTCCCCATGTCTGCATGGCTTTCTTCCTGGTGCTCCAGTTTCCTCCCACAGTCCAAAGATGTGCAGGCTATGTTGATTAGCTATATTAAATTGCCTCTTAGTGTCAGGGGGATTAGTAGGGTAAAAATGTGTGGTTATGGAGATGGGGATGGGGTAGGATTGTTGTTAGTGCAGACTCAATGGGCTGAACAGCCACTTCCTGCACTGTAGGGTTTCTCTGATCTATGATAAATGAGTATTCAAAAAAAAATTAAAGCACAATTTTGTTAAACCTGCCTGTTATAATTCTTCTCCTGAGTTTCTCACAACAGTGTCCTGGAAATTAGTGTTCAATTCTGAGAGACTCCAGGTCAATCTTGGAGTGTTGGCAACATGTAGTGCACCAGAGTAAAGTAAATACAGATCACTGTAGCTCTGCAATAATTTACTGAGACTGGAAGCAGGAAGAGTTCAGCAAACAACTAACACCCCTGAGTAACCTGAGTGCTGTTTGTATCAGCAGTTATACAGCAAAAGTACTATTCTGGGTTGAGATATAAGGGGAAAAAAACAGGCAGCATTGTTGCCTATTCCTGCCTGCTCAAATCTGAATTTGGAAGATGGGTTTCAGGCAGGTTTTAAAGATAAATGTCCTTTATATCAGTGGTGAGCTTAGATACTTTTTTTTTAATCAGTGTCAATTTTCAGGCAGGACACCCTGCCAGCTCAGTTTAGTCAATTAGGCTGTTCAAATCTACTTAGAAACATGCAGTAATGCGAGACAAAACCCTGATCAACTGTCTCGGCAATCTGGAACACACTCCCACGGTGCAGAAAGTCTAATTTTTCAGGCATTTTCAGAAAAAGAATTGGTTAAAAAGTGTTTGGCAAACATTTTTCTAATGAACATATAAGTCAGTGCAAATTGCATTAAAGCTCCTTGCCTTATGTTCAAGTTATTTTTGCAGACACTACCAGGATCATCAAATACTCATTCATGAAATTGTTGGGCATTTAAACTTCAAAAAGAGGGAATTCTGTATCTGATTGATTTGACTTTAAAGTTAGTTGATTAAATTAAAAGCAGGCAAAATATTGATCAAGTGGAGAAACAGCATTTGGTATTTTAATAAAACATATATTAAATTATATTTTTCATGTTAAATCTGTTTTAATCACGGGTGGTTACTTTTCCCATGAGGGCCTATGAGCAAGTTAGCTACTGCAGTATAGAACAATAAACCTTTGCACGTTGTGCAAATTTCCACTGTACAAAGAAACTAGCAAGTTAAGATTTCAGCCAGTCATTCAAAATGGTCTAATTTGTGAAACAACATTTTTTTCCCATGGTTCTATTACATTTCCAAGAGTGGCTATTACAACATCAACAACACGCTAATATAAAATGCTCTTTTAAGCTTTTTTTTCTGTGCTGTGTTGGACATAATGCACAGTGTCTTCATTACCACTTGATGTGCTTGTGCACCCTGGAGAGATGTTACACTCCTTCTCAAACAGATCAGTAGAATTGAGGATAGATGCTGGAATCTGGCGTTTATGCTGAAGGCATTTCTATTTTGGCTGTTTGTTAGCTTCTTGTTTGTTAGCTTCTACAAATAAATGTTAACAGCATGAATTTGACGTGAGTTATCTTTCTCTGGAGGACTGCTCTAAGCATTTGGAAAACAAGGCAAATGTTTTTATAGCTTTGCATACTCTTTTTGGAAAGATTGGTAGGCTGTTTCTAATAACAATCTATATGCACCCTGTTGCGCAAAGCTTTGGAAAAGTGAGGCAAATTGCTTTGAGTATCATAATCAACCTAACTTATTTTCCTTCTTTTTGCTCTATATACCACTAAAATATCTACATGCATACTAGGTTATTTGTTCCCTAATAATGCTTTGCTGCCATTTTGAAAGGTATAAAATAGTCCAACTTTGGTCAAATTCTCTGCATTAATTAATTTAAATTACATCAGAATCTTAAAGATTTCAACTAAGTCACCTTTTACCGTTTTAAACTTCAATGGATGTGAGCCTATCCTGCCCCAGCCGATCTCAGAAGAAAAAGTGCCCATGTAAAAGAAGCTGATGGCTGAGTGGTATTGTCATTAGACTATTAATCCAGAAACTCAGCTAATTTTCTGGGGACCCGGGTTTGAACCCTGCCATGGCAAATGGTGGAATTTGAGTTCACCAAAAAAAAAATCTGGAATTAAGAACCTACTTAAGCTACTCAATTTACTGATGACCATGAAACCATTGTCGGAAAAACCCATCGCGTTCACTAATATCCTTTAGGAAAGAAAATCTGCTGTCCTTATTTGGTCGGGCTACGTGTAACTCCAGAGCCAGAGCAACGTGGTTGACTCTCAGTTGCTGTATGAAATGGCCTGGCAAGCCACCGTTCTCAGGGCAATCAGGGATGGACAATAAATGCCAGTCAGCCAGCGTTACTCATGTTCCACGAATGAATAAAAAAATCAGTGCTGCCTGATGCATAATGAGAGCAAATCATTGATTGATTTGGTGTGAACCTATCAATTCCTCAATTAACCTGTTCACTCATTCGTTAAAATTTCAGAATACAGAATTTCTCATGATGCCACGAAAGCTTCCTGCATTAATCTCAGCACAATGTCAATTAAAGGCAGTTATTCACTAATAAGAAGCATCGAGCACAAATGAGTGGCAGTGAGTTTATGATTAGGAATGTATTCTGCGCCAGCTTCCCTTCAACATTTCTGATGTTATCAGAGTATTGGTGAAAAGTGCCTCTGTGTGGTGGGTTTAGTGATAATGTAAATATGTTTACAAATAATGGAGCCATTTTAACATATCAGCGTATGAATTAGGAGAGGAAAAGGCCATTCAGCCCTTGAGCCTGCCCCATGATCCAAAAGATCCTGACTGGTCTGATTGTAACTTCGGCCTTATATTCCTGCGTTCCCCCCGATGAGCAAGGGTGCAAAAGGTTATCAAGAAACTATCTTGCTGTGCCTTAAAAATATTCAAGACTCTGCTTCCACCATCTTTTGAGAAAAGGAGTTATAAATACTCATGACCCCCTGAGAGAAAGCAGAATGCACTGGAAATGTGGAACACGTTTCCCAAGTGGGTGATGAAGGCAGGTACTTTGGCAACATTTAAGAAGCATCTGGAGGAACTGGAGAATTGCCAAGGCATAATACGCTATGGACCAAGTATTGATAAACGGGATCAGTATGGATTGGTATTTAATGGTCGATATAGACATGGGCCGAAGAGCCTGTTTCTGTGCTCTATGTTCTATGAGAAAATATTTCTCCTCATCTTTGTCATAAATGAACAGCATCTTAATTTTAAACAGTGACCTCCAGTTCTAGGTTCTCCCACAAGAGGAAATATCATCTCCACATCCATTCTGTCAAGACCTCGTAAAGGTTGCAACTAAATCACCTTTTCTTCTTCTAAACTTCAATGGGCATGAGCTTGTCCTGTCCCACCCGATCTCAGAAGACAAAGTGCCCATTCCTGATAATGGTTAGCAAACTTTCTCTGAATTGTTTCTTGTACAATTATATCCTTCCTTAAATAAGAGCTTAGGATAAAGTCCATCTAGACCAGAGGATATGTTAACTCACAGCCCTAACCATTTGCCCAATGCTACTTCCCTGGCAATTGTAACTTTCCATTTCCAGATTTACTTGGATGTTACTTGTATCCTCCATAATAAAGACCAATGCAAAATAGCTGTTCAATTCATCTGCCTTCTCCTAATTTCCAGACTCACTTTCTAAAGGAATAATGTTCATTTGTTAATTCTTCTTCTTTAAGTATCTATAGAAGCAAGCTTTCTCTCGTCTTCTAATATTTCCCTCCCTATTAATCTGACATTTTATCTTTGCTGTTCTTTACATCCTGTCCAATCTTCTGATCTGCCACCCATTTTTTTCAAAATTTATATGCTTTTTCTTTAAATTTATATTCAATTTTATTAGTTAATTACTGATGGTGGGTCCTCCCTCTGAATTTTTATTTCTCATTGGAATATATCTATTCTGTGTATTCTGAGATGTCCCTCTAGATAGGATTTATTCCCACTTGGAAATAAGTGGATGTATTAGTGAGAGGCAACATGATTTTATGAAGGGAAGGTCATATCTCACTAACTTGATTGAGTTTTTCGAGGAAGTAACAAAGATGATTGATGAGGGTAGGGCAGTGGATGTTGTCTACATGGACTTCCCTTGTCAGACTGGTGTAGAAGATGAAGTCACATGGAGTCAGAGATGAGCTGGCTATATGGGTGCAAAGTGGCTCGGTCAAAGAAGACAAAGAATAGCAGTGGAAGCAGTGGAATTTCTGAATGGAGGGCTGTGAGAAGTGGCATTCCTCAGGAATCAGTGCTGGGATCTTTCCTGTTTGTACTACATGTCAGTGATTTGGAGGAAAATGTAACTGATTTGATTAGTAAATATACAGATGACATAAAGTTTTGTGGATTTGTGGATAGCAGTGAGGACCATCAGAGGATACGGCAGGACATAGATCAGTTGGAGACTTGGGCAGAGAGATGGCAGATGGAATTTAATTTGGACAGATACATTTTGGAAGGTCTGATGCAGATAGGAAGTATAAGTAAAATTTGATTTGATTTATTATTGTCACCTATATTAATATAAAAAACAAAGTATTGTTTTTTGTGTACTATACGGATAAAACATATTGTTCATAGAGAAGGAAATGAGAGACTTCAGAATGTGGTTTTACAATTATACCTAGGGTATAGAGAAAGATCAACTTAATGCAATGTAAGTCCATTCAAAAGTTTGGCAGCAGCAGGAAAGAGACTGTTCTTGAGTCAGTTGCTACGTGACCTCAGACTTTTGTGCCTTTCTCCTGAAAGAAGAAGGTGGAAGAAACAACATCCAAGGTACATGGGATCCTTTATTATGCTGGCTGCTTTGCCAAGGCAGCGGGAAGTGAAAACACAGTCAGTTGATGGGTGGCTGGTTTGCATGATGGATTGGGCTATATTCATGAGCTTTTGTAGTTTCTTGCGGTCTTGGGCAGAGCAGAAGCCATATCAAACTGTGATACAACCAGAAAGAATGCTTTCTATCTTGCATCTGTAAAAGTTGCTGTGAGTCAGAGCTGACATTCCAAATTTCCTTAATCTTCTGAGAAAGCAGAGGCGTTGATGGGCTTTCTTAAATATAACGTCAGCCTGAGGGACCAGGACAGGTTGTTGGTGGTCTGGAAATCTAAAACCTTTGAAGCTATCAACCCTTTCTACTTCATCCCTATTGATGTAGTCAGGGGCATGTTCTCCTTTATGCTTCCTGATGACAATCTCCTACGTTTTGTTGACATTGGGAGAGAGATTATTGTTGCTGCACCAGTTCACCAGATTCTCTATCTTAATCCTGTAGTCTGTTTCATCATTGTTTGAAATCTGACCCTCTGCAGTGTGTTGTCAGCAAACTTGAAGATCGAATTGGAAGGGAATTTGGCTGCACAGTCATAGGTGTATAAGGAGTAAAGTTGTGATGTTGAATGATTATTATGGAGGAAGTTTTGTTGCCTATCCTTACTGATTTTAGTCTGTTGAGTTAGGAAGTTCAGGATCCAGTCATAGAGGGAGGTGCTGAGGAGTGTTGAAGGCTGAGTTGTAATCAATAAATAGGAGGCTGACATAGGTGTACTCCAGGGTTGAGTGCAGGGCCAGGGGGGAAATGGCATCTGCCGTGGACCTGTTGCGGCAGAAGGCACACTGTAGTTGACCCAGGTAGTCCAGGAGACTGGAATTGATTTGTGTATTTGTCAAGATGCTCCTTAAATGGCAGAACCCTTAGAAATATTGATAGACAAAGGGCTCTGGGTATATAGGTACCCAGTGGCAATGCAGGTGGAGAAAGTAGTCAAGAAGGCATACAGCATGCTTGCCTTCATCAGCTGGAGCATTGAGTTTAAAAATCAGCAAGCCATGTTGCAGCTTTATAGAATCTTAATTAGGCCGCATTTGGAATATAGTGTTCAATGCTGGTCACTACACTACCTGAAGGATGTGGTGGCTTTGGAGAGGGTACAGTAAAAATTTACCAGGATGGTGCCTGGTATGGAGGGCATTAGCTATGTGGAGAGGTTGGAGAAGCTTGGTTTGTTCTCACAGGGATAACATAGGGCAACCTGATAAAAGTTTACAAAATTATGAGAGGCATGGACAGAATGGATAGTCAGAAGCTTTTTCCCAGGGTGGAAGAGTCAGTTATTAAGGAGCATTAGTTTAAGATGTGAGGAACAAAGTTCAAAGGGGATGTGCGAGGCAGGTGTTTTACACAGTGAATGGTGGATGTCTGGAACTCACTGCCAGGGGAAGTAGTGGAAGCGGATACGGTAATGATTTTTAAGAGGCGTCTTGACAAAAATATGAATGGGATGAGAATCGAGTGATCTGGTCCATAGAAAGATAGGGGTTTTAATTAAGTTAAGCAGCATGATTGGTGCAGGCTTAGAGGGCTGAAGGGCCTGTTCCTGTGCTGTAATTTTCATTGTTCTTTGTTCTTCGTTAAATGTCTGCCACTGCATCTTCATCGATCTATTCCTTAACCTCATTTGGTCCACTTTCATGCTTTCATAATTGCCATTATTTATGTTTAAAGTACTAGTCTTGGACTCAATCATCTCTCCCTCAAACTGATTGATGGGAATTCTTCAGTCTCCTTTACAGCAGGTTTTCCTGTGTTGGTCTCATTTGCCACTGGGATCTTCTGGTTCTGCCACAGTTTATGGTAATTTGCATGGTTTGTCTATTCTGTTGCCTGAGAACCTGGAGTGAGGGTCAATTTTGGAAGATTCTGTCATGGAAAGAGCTGGAAAAACTTGGCCAATGTCAAATTCAATAATATTATGTTTGCTGTTATGTTGATATAATTTCACTATGAAGTTATCAATTAATCCTGTCTCGTTGTACTATATTAGTTTAGAACATAGAACACTACAGCACAAACAGGCCCTTCGGCCCACAAGTTGTGCCGATCATATCAGTATTACCAGGCCACAGAACTATCTGTAACTCCCAATCCCAATAAATCCCGTGTACTCATCCAGAAGTCTCTTAAAAGACCCCAGTGAGTTCGCCTCTACCACCACTGACAGTGGCTGATTCCATTCACTCACCACCCTCTGAGTGAAAAACTTACCTCTAACATCTCCTCTGTACTTGCCCCCCAGCACCTTAAACCTGTGTCCTCTCATAGCAACCATTTCAGCCCTGGGAAATAGCCTCTAAGAATCCACCCTATCTATTCCTCTTAACATCTTATAAATCTCTATTGGGTCGCCTCTCAACCTCCGTCTCTCCATGGAGAAGAGACCTAGCTCCCACAACCTATCTTTATAAGGAATGCCTCCCAATCCAGACAACATCCTTGTAAATCTCCTCTGCACTCTCTCAATAGCTTCCACATCCTTCCTATAGTGAGGCGACCAGTACTGCACACAGTACTCCAAGTGGGGTCTGACAAGGGTCTTATGAAGTTGCAGCATTACCTCCCAACTCCTAAACTCAATCTCTCTATTAATGAAGGCCAGTACACCATATGCCTTTTTGACCACATCCTCCACTTGTGGGGCAGATTTAAGAGTCCTATGGACCCGGACCCCAAGATCCTTCTGCTCCTCAACACTGCCAATACTCCTACCCTTGATATTATACTCCTTCATCCCATTGGTCCTGCCAAAATGGACCACCACACATTTATCCGTGTTGAAGTCCATCTACCACTTCTCTGCCCAGTCTTGCATTTTATCTTTGTCTCACTGCAACTTCAGACATCCTTCCAGACTATCCACAACACCACCAACCTTCGTATCGTTGGCAACTTACTAACCCATCCCTCCACTTCTTCATCCAGGTCATTTATGAAAATGACAAACAGCAAGGATCCGAGAACAGATCCCTGGGGCACTTCAGTTTGGGCATAGTCTGTAGGTCCAGAACATGCTGTTGCAAGAAACTATCTCAAAAATATTCTATGAACACCTCACCTTTGCCTATTTGATTTTTCCAGTCTATATTTCGATTGAAACTCCCCAATATTATCACTGCACCTTTCTGATAAATTCCCATGATCTCTTCCTGTCCTATAACATGTTATTACAATTAGGGGGTCTGTACATCATTCCCACAGTGCCTTTATCATTTCTCCTCTCAGCCCAGACTGCTTCTACATCTTGGTTTTGTGAGCTTAGATCATCCCTCTGCTAATTACCTTTATTAATTAACAGAACTATCCCTCTACCTTTTTCTAGCTTCTGATCCTATCTAAATGTCATGTCCCCCTCAAAATTCAGGTCCCAATCTGTGTCTCCGTAATTGCTGTCAGATTGTACTTAGCTTTTTCCACTTGCACTATCAATTTATCTGTAATGTTTCAAATGCTATGTGTATTCAGATACATTGCCTATAGTTTCTTCCTTTTATTATCAAGCCTTATCTGCTGATTGTCTGTTAGATTTGTATGCTCCTGTCCCTTCCTGTCAAAGTGTATTTATCATTTCCCATATTTGAACGTTTCTCTCTTGCCTTGTCTCTGTTTTTTCGTTTACCGCATTTTCCCAAATGTTGTTCCCTTGCTCATTATATAGTTTAAAACTCTTTCTACTTTCCTCATTATGCAACATACTAGAACCAGCCCCAGCATGGTTTTGGTGTTGACCACCTCAATGGTACAGATCCCAGTTTCCCCAGTACTGGTGTCAGTGCTGCATAAACTGGAATTCTCTTTCCCCACACCAAACCATTCATCTCTCTAATCCTATTTGTCCTATGCCAATTTGCACATAGCTCAGGTAATAATTCAGAGATTATTACTTTTGAAGTTCTGCTTAATTTGATGCCCAGCTCCATATACCAGCTGTGCAGATCCTTCTTCTTTGTCCTATCTATGTCGTTGGTAACTACATAGACCATGACAACTGGATCTTCCTCCTTCCACTGAAAGTTTTTCTCCATTCTGGAGCATATGTCCTGAACATTGGCAGGTAAGAGGACCCAGAGGGCAGAATGTAGAAATGTCTGTAGATTCTGGAACAGTCCCTGCAGATTGGAAGGTAGCTAATGTCACTCCAATATTTAAAAAGGGTGGTAGAGAGAAAACAGAATTATAACACTGGTAGTGAGGAAAATTTTTAAACCCATTATTAAGGATTTTATAGCAGAGCATTTAGAAAGCAGCGGTAGAATCAGATCGAGTCAACATGGATTTATGAAGTGGGAAATCACGCTTGACAAATCTGTTGGAATTCTTTGAAGATGTAGCTAGTAGTTAGCTAGAGAGGGAGCCAGTTGATGTGGTATATTTGCAGAAAGTATTTAACAAATTCCTGCCTAAGAGATTATCATGCAAGATTAAAGCTCATGGGGTTCGAGAAAGTGTAAAGAGATGGGTGGAAAACTGGCTGGCAGAGAGGAATTAAAGAGCCTTTTTCAAATTAGCAGGCAGTAATTATTGGGCTGCCACAGGAATTGGTGTTGGAACTCCAGCTATTCACAATATATATTAATGACTTGGATGAGGGAATAAAATGTAACATCTCAAAGTTTGCAGATGATACCAAGTTGGGTGGGAGAATGAAGTGTGACAAGAATGCAGAGTTCCTTCAGCAAGATCTAAACAGATTGGGTGAGTGTGTTAATCAATGGCAGATGTAGAATAATTTGGATAAATGTGAGGTTATTCACTTTGGAAGCAAAAACAAGATGGCAGATTATCACCTGAATGGCTATAAATTGGGAGAGCAGAATGTGCAGAAGCACAAAGATGTCCTTGTGCACCAGTCACTGAAGTTAAGCAAGCAAGTGCAGCAGGGGGTAAAGAAGGCAAATGGTTTGTTGGCCTTCATTGCGAGAGGTTTTGAGTATAGGAGCAGGTATGTGTTGTTGCAACTTTACAGGGTCTTGGTGAGGCCCCATCTAGAGTATTGTATGCAATTTTGGTGTCTTTTTCTGAGGAAGGATGTTCTTGCTCTCGAGGGAGTGCAGCAAAGGTTTACCAGATTGATTAAGGGGATGGCAGGACTGATGTATGAGGAGAGATTGGCTAGGTTAGGACTGTTTTTGCCGAAGTTCAGATGAATGAGGGGAAATCTCATGGAGACTTAAAAGTTCTAACAGAACTAGACAGGATGGATGCAGGGAGGATATTTCTGATTGTGGAGATAGTCCAGAATCAGGAGTCACAGTCTGAGGATTCAGGGTAGACCATTTAGGATAGAGGTGAGGGGATATTTTTTTCACCCAGAGACTGGTGTGCCTGTGGCATTCATTACCACAGGATTTAGTTGATGCTAAAACATTGAGTGTATTCAAGAGACAGCTGGATATAGCACTTGGAGGCAAATAGGATCAAAAGTTATGGGGAGAAAGCAGAATTAGGTTATTGAGTTGGACGATCAATGATTGTGCTGAATGGTGGAGCAGGCTTGAAGAGCCAAATCGTCTCCTCCTACTTTTATCTTTTACGTTTCTATGGGTGACAGCCTCTATAATTGTCCAAAAAGTTTCAGGTTTAGCATATGTCCTGAACGCTGGCACTGGGCAGGTAATGCAGCCATCTGTACTCTTTGCTGCAGATTACAGTGTAAATCCTCCTCACCATACTGTCCCCTACCAGCACTGTATTCATTTTTGCTCCCCTGCCTTGAATGGTGCCACAGTCAATTGCTCCTGCACCCTGCAACCTCCATTCTCATCCAAACACCCTGAGAGAACCTGAAACCTATTGGACAATTGCAGAGGCTGAGATTCCTGCAATCCTGCCCTCTGAATCCTTACCTGCCTCAGCAACAGGCACCATTAATCACCTTCCAAATCAGAGGACCCTATTCTAAGCAGTGTTGTCACTTCTTGGTATGAAGCATCCAGGTAACCCTCACCCTCCTGAGATAGCATGGTGTTTAGCACTGCTGCCTCACAGTGCCAGGGACACGGTTTTGATTCCTGGCGCGGGTCATTGTGTGGAGTCTGCATGTTCTCCCCATATTCCCATGGGTTTCTTCCGGATGCTCCAGTTTCCTCCCACAGCCTGAAAGACTGTTAGTTAGGTGAATTGTCCATGCTAAATTCTACCTCAGTGTACCTGAACAGGTGCCAGAGCATGGCGACTAGTGGATTTTCACAGTAACTTCATTACAATGTCAATGTAAGCCTACTTGTGACACTAATAATAAATAATCTTTAAACTTTTATGTATCTGTAGCTCAGCCACCAGCTCTGACTCTGAACTGAAACTCCACAATTCACAGACACTGACTATTTGCTGTGCTTGCCCTGGGTCACAGGTCACTGCCCTGTTAGCCAGGAGCTCCCAGGAGCCGCAGCTGTGACACATCACCAGTTCTGTTGTTCTTAGGTGTTCTAATTAATTACTTTATTCAATTAGTTATTTGCTTTTATGCATTTTCTTAAATTTACCAAAAATTCCTATACTACTTTAAACTTTAGAAATAGAATAGACATTAATCACTCACCACTAGGTGCTCACTAAACCAGGCGGCATGGTGGCACAGTGAGTAGCACTGCTGCCTTACAATCCCAGGGCCATAGGTTCGATTCTCGGCTTGGGTCACTGTCTGTAGTGTCTGAGTATGCACGTTCTCCCCATGTCTATGTGGGTTTCCTGCCATGGTCCAAAGATGTGTGTGTTAGTGCATTGGCCATTCGAAATTACCCCTTAGTGTCCTGGGATGCATTGGTTTGAAGGATTAGTGCGGTAAATACGTGGGCTTACAGGGATAGAGCTTAGGTTGGATTGCTGTTGATGCAAACTTATGGGCTGAATCGCCTCCTTCTGCATTGTATGATTCTATCCACAGCTAACCTTTTCTACTATAGTAAAACAAGAACCAGTTCCTATAGGGTGAAAAAGTTTTAAAAAAAAGCAAAGCATCATCTCACTAAACTCCCTCAATTCACCAAAATCCTGTCACTCCATTGAGATCACATTCCAATTCTTATTCCTTGTGTAAATGGAGCTTTGATATAGTGGGCCAAATGTGTGCAATTGGGACTAGCTTAGTGGTCAAAACTGGGCTGCATGGACAAGTTGGGCCGAAGGGTCTATTTCCATATTGCAAACCTCTTCTAAGTTTCAAAGCTGAAGTTTTTTTTTGTAAATAATATCCAACAGAGCAACAGGTAACAAGCGATTGTGCCACATGAAATGCAATGCAGATGAGTGAAAGTTTTGATTTTTAATGAGTGAAGTTTTGATTTGCTTTGCTTTATTATTGTCGCATGTATTGGTTGGTCTACAGTAAAAAGTACTGCTTCTTGCGCACTATACAAAGGGCAGAATTTTCCTGAAGAATCGTAGGGTATTGGGGTGGAGTGGGGGGGGGGGCACCATGCCAAGGTCCATTGACCTTGGACAGGATTTTCTTGTTTTGGGGCAAATGCATCCAGAAGGTACTGCCCAAAGTATACCATTCATAGAGCAGTAAATAATGGAGAAGGAAAGGAGAGAGTGTAGAATGTGGTGTTACAGTCATAGCTAGGGTATAGTGAAAGACCCATTTAACATAAGGTAGATCTATTCAAAAGTCTGATGGCAGCAGAAGCTGATACATTGAGGTCTCACTATGATGCAGTTTATATATGAAAATATAATTAAATAAAGTCTTTTTAATTTGATTCAATTATATTGCATGGTTAGAATTGTTAAATTTATGCACATTTTATTTCTGTACCCTTACTTAGTTAAGTTTTTATGTTTATTGTCATTACTTTGCTGGTATTAGTGTTTATCTTGTAGTATCTTGATATTATTTTTAAACTTGTATATTAAGAAGGCACTATTTGATATTTTGCATTATTCAGAACATCCAAAGATGCAAAACATAAGTTTGTGGAGATGTCCTTGAAGACATCTCCACAAACTTGTGCTATAGTGACTAAAGAAATACTCTGGGTAGCTCAGATATTCTTCATTCTTATTTCACATGGGTTGATTAATGTAACATAATGTATTAAGTCAGCATTACAGTAAGACTGACCCATTCTTAATGAGTATGTTAAAACACTCAATCAATTGATTGTTTAACAAGACGAGCCAAGTTTAACAGTTATGTGATTAACCCTGTGAGTTTACATCAGATTTGTTACCACAGTCTTGGCAGTATCTTACCTCTTGCATTTATTTAATCAGACATGAAGCTAGTATCAAAAGACCATTGTTGAAATCTGTAAACAGCAGTGGAGTAATTGTTTGTAGCTATTGTGATGTTCTTCTGTACCTGAATCCCAGAAGGAGACAGTAAAATCTATTTTGTTCGTGTGCTCTTGATGTGAACAGTTGGTGTGAATAATAGTCTCTCACTTCTGCCACTGCTTGTATTTGTTGGATTTCTAGAATATGGAAAATAGCTCAGCTAATATGTTGTTAGGATTATATTCAGCTATTTACAATCTGCATCAATTACTTTGATGAAGGGACTGAGCATAATGCTTCCAAATTTACCGATGAGCCAATCTTAGGTCGGAAAGTAAGTCGCAATGAGAATGTAAAAAGATTGTAAAGGGACAAAGGCAGGTTTAGTGAGTAAACAAGAAGGCAGGGGATGGAATTCAGTGTGGGGAAATGTGAAGCTATCCACCTTGAAAGGAAAATAGAATTTTTTTAAAGTGGTGTGTGAGGAAGGTTGCTATTCAGAAGGACCATAGTATCCTTGTACATGAATCACAGAAAGTTAACGTGCAGCTACAGCAATTAGGAAAACAAATGGTATGTTAACCTTTAATACAAAGGTGTTTAGAGTATAGGAGTGAAGATGCTTTACTGAAATTGTATAGGGCATGAGGTTTTGTGCAGAGATTTAATCTCCTTATCTAAGGAAAGATATACCAGCCTTGGAAAGAGTTTAACAAAAGTTCGCTTGACTGATTCCTGGGATGAGGGTGTTGGTATGGTGTTGGTTGCCAAATGTATCTGTTAAAGAAGTCTTTGCAGTCTTCGATATGTTAACAACAAGTCTTCCCTTACAACTTGTAACTATGTACAAGTATATAGTGAAGGAGTTCAACATCTCTGCTCAATGCTACACTGACTGTAGATCCAGGTCTGTTTATTTCAAGTCTTACATTATTTTAAGTCTCATTCGTTTGCTTTATTGCTACAACCTTAAAGCTAATCCGGTATTATTACCATTATAGTGTTAGCATTAACAATGTTCTCTGTACCCCATCTTCCTCCCTCAAGTTCTTGAAGTTAGAGGTTCAGGTGCTTGGAGGCCTTATAACACTTTCACATCTTGTTTGCCATTCTGTCAGATTCTGTTGGTTCTGTTCTTGTTGTTGACTTGGAGGTTGGACTGGATTTGGATATGCTTTCATTCTTTCCCCCCATTGCTTTGTGTTGAAGCATCCTGCTCAGTTTGGCTGTGGTGTCAATGCATGATTGCTGCTAATGCTCATTTCTTGAGAGACAGACAAAGGAAGGATTCATCTCCTTTGTTTTGCTTTTTCTTCTTTTTCCATGTGGTGAGAAGGAGGTTGAGTGACATTCTCACCTCTGCTTATTGTTCTGGTTGGTAATGGACTGCTACCCGATTGGAGTTTCCCATGTGGTTGTGGCATGCTGGCTGGAAGTGGCAGTGTGTGTCCAGTAGTTATGTACTGATCAACTGTAGCATCTCTATAGCTGGAAGTACAGACTTTGCAGACTGCTGATCATTCTGTGGTACCATTTCCACTGGAGGTGCTATGGTAGTCTCGTGGATTGGACTATTAACCCAGGTTGATAAAGTTGTTAAGAAGGCGTACGGTGTGTTAGCTTTTATTGGTAGAGGGATTGAATTTAGGAGCCGTGAGGTTATGTTACAACTGTACAAAACTCTGGTGCGGCCGCACTTGGAGTATTGCGTACAGTTCTGGTCGCCGCATTATAAGAAAGATGTGGAAGCATTGGAAAGGGTGCAGAGGAGGTTTACCAGGATGTTGCCTGGTATGGTGGGAAGGCCTTATGAGGAAAGGCTGAGGGACCTGAGGTTATTTTCATTAGAGAGAAGAAGGTTACGCAGTGACCTAATTGAGGCGTATAAGATGATCAAGGGATTGGATAGGGTGGATAGTGAGAGCCTTTGTCCTCGGATGGTGATGACCAACATGAGGGGACATAACTTTAAATTAAGAGGTGGTAGTTATCGGACGGATGTCAGAGGCAGGTTCTTTACACAGAGGGTGGTGAGAGCGTGGAATGCCCTGCCTACAGCAGTTGTGGACTCGCCTACTTTGGGGGCATTCAAATGTTCGGTGGATAGGCATATGGATGATATTGGAATAGTTTAGGTTAGAGGGTCCACTGGCTGGCGCAACATCGAGGGCCGAAAGGCCTGTATTGCGCTGTAATGTTCTATGTTTTATGTTCTATTAAGGATTTCTGGGACCTGGATTGATAATGCACCAAATTGCTCACAAAGAGAGGAGATTGAGGGTGAAATCTGAGTCTGAATACACTAAGTGTTTGTGTTCTTGGCTGGCTGGCAACAGTGGTCATCTATAAACCTCCACCATCTGGAGGAAATCCGGGGCAATGTTGCTCAGGACAGAGAAGGGCATGTTATGGGCCACGTACATCAGTTCGTGAGTTCAGGATCGTATCAAAGATTGGAGACAGATTCTCCCTGCTGTACAGAATGGAGTATCCGTTGTTTGAAGCCAGAAGCTTTTGAATGCTGTCAGACACGATTTCATGCTGGCAGCTGAATCTAATTTAAAATGTGTGAGCTGACCATTTGCCAGGATATTGAACATTCCAAAATGAAGAATCACAGTCTTCTTTGACCTCACCCTAGAAGCAAGACTGTGTCTCTTATGGGTTTTCAGTCTCAACCTCGTGGATGACCTTTAGCTATCCGTGCTGGGGTTTTGACTTGCACAGTTTGCCAAGACATCTCTGTCTGTTGGAATGGAAGGATTGAGCTGTGCTGACATGACACTCTTCTCTCCTGTGTAAGTGCTTCACAATGGGAATGCAGCGCTGGCAGTGTAGGTCTTCTGGGTTGTTTCGGAACTGTTTTCCCTGCCTTGGATTATCTTGTCTTTGCATCTTGGTGACCTGAGACACTGGACTGAAGATTGGCTTCTGCCCCAATGTTGTATTCTCTCCCCTAGGATTGTCTGTGTTGTGATGTAGAAAAAAACAAAGAACAAAGAAAATTACAGGAAGGAACAGGCTCTTCAGCCCTCCAAGCCTGCACCGACCATCCTTCCTGACTTAACTAAAACCCTCTACACTTCCGGGGACTATATGCCTCTATTCCCATCTTATGTACTTATCCCATGTACTCATCCCATGTACTTATCAAGATGCTCCTTCTTGTATCCACTTCTACTATCTCCACTGGCAATGAATTCCAGGCACCCACCACACTCTGTGTAAAAAATCTGCCTCGTACAGCTCTTTTAAACCTTGCCCCTCGCATCTTAAACCTATGCCCCTGTAATTGACTCTTGCACCCTGGGAAAAAGCTTCTGATTATCCACTCTGTCCATGCCTCTCATAATCTTGTAGACTTCTATCAGGTTTCCCCTTAACCTCCGTCGCTCCAGTGAGAACAAACCAAGTTTCTCCAATCTCTTCTCGTAACTAGTGCCCTCCATACTAGGCAACATCCTGGTAAATCTTTTCTGTCCTCTCCAAAGTCTCTATATCCTTCTATTGTGTAATGATGTTATCTGCAATTGGGTCTACTGAGCAAAGAAATGTGGTTATGTGTTCCACTTCTGATTTTAAATTTAAACTTGAAGCAATGCTGTATCCTAAAAATATTTTCTTCAAGCACTTCAACCTTGTGATTATGCTGGGTGTTGGAAGAGTCCCAATGAAGTTGGAAGTGTGGAATTGTGATCCATGTTGAAGATTCTTAAAATATGATACAGCTTTAAGACCTGACATGCTTCCAATATGGTGTCAGTGTTGACTGCAGTATAGTGAATTTCATGTGTGTAATAATCTTACTGAGGCTAGTCTTCCATCGCCACTCTTTATATATAGGGTGCTAAAAGTGCCATTGGATGGCTGCAGTGTACAGGTTAAATCTCAAAGTCTATTAACTGCCGACCTGAATGGAGCCAGCTGGTTTTAACACCCCACCCCCTCGCCGCCACTGTTCCTTCCCTGTTGGCTGAATATCAACCCATCTAATAGGGGAGTTTGTATTCTCTGAGGTCTGTGGGGAGATTTATTAACAATTCCCTGTGACCGTCATAACACCATGCTTATCTGGCTTGGTGGCCTTCAGAAATTCGTGGTGGTGTACTTTGAGAAGAAGAATTTACAACAGTGGCTGCATGGGTTGGAGTTGTGCTGATTTGATTAAATCGCCAGTGTAGTGTTGAATGTAGCGAGATACCTGAATGAACTGCAGACCTGATGTTTAAAATTCACACAGTTGTGAAGTTCCCGAGAGATAATTATTAATTTAGTTCTTTCTTCTGCTCAACTTGGAGGCCACGTGTTGAGATGTGGAGTCAGGGAATTGGGATTAATGCCAGGTTTAGCACAAACGGCACTTCTGACTGAATTTGTAAAATAACTTCACGGGGCTGGCTATAACCTGGAAGTGAAAAAGACTTAGCTCAAACTTGTAGGCTTTGGATTGTGTGTTTAGAAGCTGAACAACCAAGGGGAATTGGATTCCTCTGCTGCAGTAAAATGTCTGCCATTAGCTTCCACTCAGGTCCCTGTGGAGCTTTTTCTGGCAAATTTTCTCAGTATCTGTAATTTCATTTGGGAGCTCCAATCAGTTTAGAATCCATTGAAGATATCATTTTCATTCAGGTTTTTGATTTGGAGCTGTACTATGTTGGGATGGTGTTGGTTGCTGAACGCTTCTGTTAAAGAAATCTTCATAATCTTCTGTATGTTGACAGCAAGTCTTTCTTAACTACTCATAATTATATACATACATGCAGTAAAGCATTGAGACAAGGAGCCATCTTCATTCTAGTTCTTAACTTGTCTCTGTTCAATAGCACACTTATCCGAGATCTATGTCATGTACCCGCTTACATCTCTCTCTCTCTCTCTCTCTCTCTCTATATATATATAAAATATATATATATACGTATAGTACTGTACTCGGACCCACATTAATCCTGCATATACCAGGCCCTACTGTTACAGAGAGTGTTGGCCTCTGAAGAGGAATTGAGTAGACTAGGATTATAATCATCAGAATTTAAAAGAATGCGAGATAACCTTACAGAAATATATAAAATTTTCAAGGGCCTCAATAGGACAGATGCTACAAGGATGCTTCTCCTGAATGGGGAGGAGAGTCTGGAACAAGGGTTTACTGTTGCAGAATAAAAAAAAAATCAGCCTTTTCGGATGGAGGTGAGGTGGGAAACATTTTCTCCACTCAGAGTTGTAGGCCTTTGACATTACTATCCCATGCCGTAAATGCTCAAGGCAGAGATCAGGAGGTTTTTCAGTACCGGGGAAAATAATGGGTATGAGGATAATGCAGGAAGGTGGACACGAGGTACAAGATCGGCCATGATCAGATTGAAGGGTGAATCAGGCTCAATGGGCTAAATGACCTTCTCCTCCTCCTCCTCATATCTTATATTCAGTTCAAAGTAAAAGGGAAGCATGCCCTTGTTTTCATTCCAATTGTTCTCTTTTTAGCAAGTGGGATTAAGCACATGATTCATTGTGGCATTCAAGAAATGTTGTGTGGCAATTCATCATACGGATCTAAGGTATAAATTGAAAACATCAAACAGGCAGTAGTAAAACCATTATAGACCCTCAGTCTCCATTGAGATCCACATGCAATCTACCCATTCTCAGTATTGATGCAAAGTCTGATGGATTCATCATGATGATCCCATTGGACAAATGTGCTTTATTGAAACCCACAGCTGAGAAAAATAAACCAGAAGCACATTTGGACACCACACCTCATAAATAAAGCGTTTTGCAATGTTGATATCCAATCCGCTCCTGTTAATTCAAATCAGTTAATGTGCTAAAAGTGGCATTATCCAACATCTTGAAACTTGAGTGCTGGAGAAATGCATCCAGAAATAGCCACCTCTTATAAACATCCACCTGATTATAAACAGCCATCTGATTATAATGGCAAAACACTATGGATATTGGAATTTGAAACAAAAACAGAAAAATGCTGAAAAAAGTAAGCAGGTCTGATGGCATCTGTAGAGAGAGAATAGAACCAATGTTTCGCGTCAGGATGACCCCTTCGTCAGAGCTTAAATGACTTACTTCCTTCCTGTCTTTTTTATTCCTTCTCAGAAACGTGTAGGAAATACAGCTGTTACAATCACTTTGAATAAAACACAAATTTACAGGTTGAAACACAAGTGCAACATCTGGTGTCCCAGTCTGCAGCCCTGCAGTTTTCCACACCCTACTCCACTGAGTCAGAGAAATGCCTGACCACTTAAAAACACAGAGCGTAGATCAAATACTCGTGTCCTAATGACAGCACCTACTGTGACTATTATCTCCCCCACCAGGGCCCCAGTGCCAAGTGGAGTGCAACCCATCAAGACAGAGAGATACGTATGAGTTTCTGATAGACAAGGGAATTAAGAGAGAAAGCAGGAAAGTGGAACTGATCCACTTCAGATCAGCCATGATCTTATTGAATGGCAAGGCAGGCTCGAGGGGCTCGATGGCTTACTCCTGTTCCTATTCCTTATATTCTTCTTCCTTATGTTCTTATGAGTGGCACAGTGATTAGCACTGCTGTCTTCCAGTGCCAAAGATCGGGGTTTAATTCCGGCCTCGAGTGACAGTCTGTGTGGAGTCTGCAGCCTGTCTCCGTGTCTGCAAGTGAGTTTCTTCTGGCTGCTCTGGGTTCCTGCCAGAGTCCAAAGATGTACAGTTTAGATGGATTAGCCATGCTAAATTGCCTCAAAGTGTTAAAATGTTTAGGTTAAGTGGATTGCCCGAGCTGAATGCACGGGTTATGTAGATACGAGGAGAGGAGTGGGTCAAGGTAAGATGCTCTTTCAGCATGTTGGCATAGACCCAAAAGGCCTCTTTTAGTACTCTCGGGATTCTATGGCTCGAAATTTCTACACCGTCTAACCAGCTTAATTTTGAGAGAGAAAAGGAAAGTGATTAAATGGGCAGCTCAGGGCTTTCATGGATCGGTGCATAATCGATGGGCTGAAGGGCCTCTTCTGCACTGCAGCATTCTGTAATTCTGTGAACCCAATTACTGTTACATTGGGCAATATTCAGGAGGAATATTTGTTCCACAAATATGGGAGACATCACTCCAGGTGCCATGATAAATCTTAAAAACTGTAGTAATTTCTGGCAAGGAGAGGATGTACTGAGGCATAAGTGCGAATCATCACAAATCAGTGGATGATTTGCCCTGCTTGACCGATAGTCTCCAGAAAAAAATGGAGCTCATGGTTAACGTTGCCGTGAGTATCCAGAAATTGCTGCATTTGCACCACAGATATAAATAAAACTTGCCGCAGAAAGTTGTGGTTGTGATTTAACATGGTGCAAAGATCCTGTTAATAGTTAATGGTTTCAGCTTCCTATGGCTTTCCAGTTTGAAATCAGTTGGCAATTAATGTCAGAAAAACAATTAATGCCTCATAATTCAACCAGGATGGAAGTTCAGCAGGAGAAATTAAAAAATGAGGGTAAATCATACACAGAGAGAAAAAAGCACTGGGGCATATAACTCAATGATAAAAATGAATGGCAACAAAGAGAGCACGGATTAGCAAGCGTGGTGTGGATTCAGTGGGTCAAATGGTCTCCTTTTGTGCTGGAATTGTGTTCTTTGAAAGTAAATCCTTGAGCTTAGCTGCTGTATAAACATCAAGGCACAAACCATGCGTAAGGGATTGGTTAACACATTATTCGTGGCTTCATTTATTAAGAGGATCAGATGGATGATGGTGGTCTTATATTGTTACAAAGCTTAGAAACAAGTCAGAACTGTTGACTGCTCACTTGCATGCGGTGGGGCGGAGTAAGATTAAGAATGAATCGCATGATATCACATCAAATCATATCAAATATCATACTATAATGCCAAATTTTGAAAAGGACGTTTTCTCCCTGAATTTCAGAGTTGGGCCTTCAAAAGTAGGGATTTTGGGTGGACAGTGCTTGACAGCTATGTTCAAATGTTTGAGATTTGAAATCATGAGCTTTGGATTTCACCTGATGAAGGTGCAGCATTCTGGAAGCTTGTGATTTCAAATAAGCCTGTAGGTCTATAACCTAGTGTCGTGCAACCTCCCATCTTGTTCACCCCAGTCCAATACTGGATCTCCACATCATAAAACATCTGTGACACCCAAGATGGTAAACAATCATTCTTTATGACACCCCATATTGAAAGTTGTCCCCAAAACTCTCAAACAAAACTGCCTGCAAAAGATGATCAAGTGTTATGATAAATTTGTAGTCTGCACAAAAGGTGCATTTGCTGATAGATTGTATTTTTACTATGTGTTTAAATGATTGATTAATACTAGTCAGCAGTGAGCACAGCATTCCGCTGCAAACTTTTTTTTAACCAGTAGTTGTGCATTGATTAGAAGATTTTTCTACAATTGAGCTGCACCAGTTTGTGCCTTTCTGATGATTCCATCCATTTCCATCTCATCCAGTTCCGGCTTTAATTTGATTTGGATGTGATTACTGAAAATGTGTGGTAGGTTAATTGATGGAATTCATCCTCCATATGTCAGAATGTTACCGTTACTCCCGAAATCAGGGTGAGCGCACCTTACAGAATAAATTCCCTGTTGGCCTTGGATTGGATTTTACGAACCTCTTCCGATCGTAAAATACTGGCCATAATGTTGTTGCTCCCTGAAAAGTGGCAGTCTTGTCAAAACATCCTGCATGTTGTGATGTCAAGTTACAAACTGAAGTTTTCGGTGTAACTTTGAAAGTTGATCAGCTTTGTGGGTACCTTGTTGATTCTATGGATGGTCACCAATCTGTGATCATGACATGCAGGTGATCTGTAATCACGGGGCCTTTCTACAATGTAGAATACTTGTTGAGAGATCGCATGACACCAGGTGAGAGTCCAATAAGTTTATTTGAAACCACGAGCTTTCAGTTTCACCTGACAAAGGAGCAGTGCTCCAAAAGCTTCTGATTCCAAAAAAAAACCTGTTGGATTTTAGCCTGGTGTCATGTGACCCCTCATCTTGTCCACCCCAGTCTAACATCGGTATCTCCACATCATAGAATATCTGTGACATCCAGGATAGGTGATTGTGCTTCCCTACAGCATGAAGGATCCTGCATATGGAATTTCTGAGCCATTATATGCTGGCAGTTTCCCAGTGGTAGCTTTTATCGTAGCTGTCCACTTCTGTGATATATGTCCTGTAGAATTATTAGAGATGGTATGTTGGTACTTGCTCCTATGTCTCTCTTTGACGATAGCAACTAATTACTGATTTTCTGAGGACAAATCATTTGAACTTTGGTAAATACTTATAGCTTTGTGGTGCTTTGTGGGAATAATGGTGTCAAATGTGTGCTCAACACACTGGGCATCATCTTGTACCTCACCATTGTTATTTACTTTATCAATCAGATCATGTGTTTCTTACTAGATGTGTATGTTTGCTGTTCCTCAAAGGTATCACCTTTTTATAGAAAAACTAGAAGCAGAAGTTGGCCATTCTGCCATTTGAGCCTGCTCCACTATTCATTTTGATTATGGATGATCATCAAATTCAATATCCTGATACCCCCTGTCACCCATATCCTTTGACTCCCTTATGCCCCAAGAGCAATATCTAATTTCTTCTTGAAACCACACTGTTGGCTGCAACTTCTTTCTCTGGTAGTGAATTCCATACATTCACCACTCTCTGGGTGAAGAGATTTCTCCTTATCTCAGTTTGGGGCAGCAAGGTGGCACAGTGGTTCTCATTGCTACCTCACAGTGTTTGAGGCCTGTATTTGATTCTGGCCTTGGGTGACTCTCTGTGTGGGGACTGCACGTTGTCCCCCTGTCTGCATGGGTTTCCTCCGGGTATTCCAATTTCCTCTCACAGTCCAAAAATGCGTGGGTTGTATTGATTGGCCATGCAAAACTGCCCGCTAGTGTCAAGGGGATTAGTGGGGTGGTGTTATAGGGTAGAGCTGGATGGGATTATTGTCAGTGCAGGCTTGATGGGCCAAATGGCCTCTTTCTATAGGGATTCTTTGTTTCACAGAATAAATCATTCTGTGATTCCATAAAAGATCATTATCCTCAATCTACGACACTAGTTCTGGATGCCCCACCATCGGGAAGATTTGTTCTGAATCTACCCTGTCTAACCTTGTTAGAATTTTATAAGATTCTGTGAGATCCCCTTCTTCTTCTGATAGTCCAGGTGCGTTTAGCTTATTTACTAGACTTCTATTTGCAACTAAGATGCATCTTAATGGCTTACTTATCTGCTTTAGATGCACCTAAGTCATTTCTGTATGCTTATTAAACATTTGGAGCTCACACTGTAGGTCAGCTGCAGTCCAATTTAAGCCTGGGAATTTTCTAGATCCTGTACTAAAGCCCAACATTTGATTTGTGCTTTCGATTATTTTTTGCATCTGTGGTCTAGGTTTGTGTGATTTATATGCATGGATACTGTGAATATACTCCTTCACAACTCCAAATCTCTCACCATCAAAAATATTTTCCAATCTATCTTTCTCATATCCAGAGAAGATGAGCTCACATCTGCTCATATTGGATTCTCAAAGGCCTAAGTTTTTGCAAAACTTGAAGGGGTCCACACCTTAACCAAAATATGCCAGAACCAAGAATCCAGAAATGTCACCTCTCGCATGGGAGTCATCATTTTTACTGGGAATTGGAGTATGGGGATGGCGGATGGCAATGGGATTTTCACATGCCAGTGAATCAGGGAGGCATTTAAAAGTGCAACTGTCTACAATCCAACAGTTTTGGTCACCCAGATTTGTGGAAATGTGCCTGCTGGACATTATGAAGTTGATTGAAAGATCTAAACGTGCTGGAGTTTTTGGAGAGATAAGGTAGCCTTTTGGAGAAACCAAATGCCTCTTTGGAATTGTTAAGGGTAGACATGAAAGTTTGTAAAAGACGGATGAGATTTGTTGAACTGTCCAGTCATTTAAATTCCCTGCTCTTTTGATGAAAAAGTGCTTGTAATTTCAGTATATGTGCTATTTGTTGCAAATCTGGGAGCTGTCATTACAACGTTGTTCCTGTTTGATTTGTTTCCACACAACCTTTTATTATCACAGTAGAAAGCCTGCTAATTTACCACTTGATGTATAGCTCTAATGGATCATAAAGAGATTTGCTGTCTTTGATGTGAGGGGTATGAATATAAATCCTTGTTTTTATAAGGGATTAAGTAACTGAAGGGATTTGCATGTATTGAATGGGTTTTTATGAATGAGTTGTTTTTTTTAATCTGTAATAGATACTTGAGTCTTTTCATCTCAGCATGGCTCCTGAGGTTTGTCCATGGTGGATATTGCATGAGTTAGCATGGCAATTGGAAGAGTAAAGTGTGGTGGGTGGAAGCATAGGTTTGCATGTGACTATTTGGGGGGACATGCCATGGTTGGCAGCAGCTGCACCAAGTTAGAATAGAGCTATAATGGATGATGGGGATGGTAGAGGGGCATTGGTTGGTATGAGGGGATTGGGGGTGGATAGAAGAACATGTATTGTCATGAAGGATATTAGGGGCCATGAGTGGTAGGGCAGAGATTGGCATGTGGATATGAGAGATGTTTGGGGGATAGAAAAGGGGATTAGGTTGGCATGGTGGGAATGAAGCTCCATGGGGGTGGGGGGTGGTGGCAGTTTGTTGCAGACATGAGGGAGTATGAGTTGACATGGATGGGGCATGGGGAATATGTGGGGGAGGTGGTGAGAGCTGGAGAGCTATTTATGTTTGTTGCTTTTACAATAACTGGGATGAATGTTTAGATCAGTGAGGTGGGCCTTTTAAAGAGCCTTCCCTGGCAGCAGACAGCTTTTAGTGGCTGCTTCCATACTGTTTCTGGGTTCGTGGATCCAATTCCAGCCTTCAGCCACCCTGCCTGGAATGGAAACCCCGCCATTTGGGGCACTCGGTATGACCTGGCAAATTCTTCAACTCTATACAACCATGGCACGGGAGTGAAAATTCTGGGCAAATATGTTTAGTTGACTAATTTAAATTGCACCCCATTTGTAAGCTTCTGCTCTCATTGACAAAGCTAGCTGTTTCTCCTAACTGAGGCACTGCTTACTCTCAACCCCTTCTTGACTCTACCCACCCACCCACTCCCCAGTCACTGAGGCCTGGCTGCTTAACCTTGACATGCCCCAAGCCCACTCCCCCTATCACGAACATCCTGACCTCTCATTTGTCCAGATGTGCTTGGAGAGTCAGGGTGGTGGGCTGTCATCAGTAATGGATTTGGCAGCCCCCCAGTGCCAAACACTTCTTTATTCTTTGATGGAAAGTGCGTTGCTGCTGGCAAGACCATTGTTTCTTGCCTGTTCCTAATTGCCCTTGAGAAGATGGTGGTGAGCAATTGCTTTAATTGGTCACCATGGGGAACATGCTTCTGTTTTTGGCTGAGCAGTGAGTGGTCCTTCATCATCTGCGGTAAAACTCAATCCTGTAAGTGTGCTCAGTATAATTCAGCGTGAACAATACAACCACACTGTGCTGTTCAAACATAATCAAAATGCAAAAGCTGTCACCGGTCTAAGAATAACCCTTGGAGTACTGAATTCCATTGCAGCTGTCAGGGAACTTAAGCTGTCCAGCTGTTGCTGTCAACATTTTATATTCATGACCCAGGGGAACCAACCTGACACTGGGTAAGAGCTCACCGTGTGTGTGTGTGTATATACATGCATAAATCAAAATCAAATGTTAGCGACTGTTTCTGAACATTGCAGTGTTTCCCCGAACCCTTATCATCTGATTGGCTCCACTAATTTTTTGGAAAAGTTGTAGCCAGTTAGGAGCTCAGGTCACAGTAGAGTTCAACTTCACTGTCTGGTTTACAAAATTGACAACCTATTTAGTAACAATGAATTTTAAGTAATGAACTTATTTTAGCAGACACCAAAACTAAACAGAAAATAGTGCTGAGGTAAGTTTCACTGGAATTTGGGAAGTTGTGTTGTTGTGCAGGCAGATTGCAATAAGAGTGACTCAGGTCAGTTCCCAAATATGGAGCTGAATGAAAATTATGCAAGTCCCCAACCTCAGTGTACCTCAGACAATAAAATCACACTTGTACACCAGGAAGAACAGGACACTGACTCCCATATTCAATGGTTGGAAAGGAGGATCTGGTATTCTGTGGGAAAGCCTAAGTTTGTTCAGTGGCTTCTTAACTCAGTCACCTCATTATTTCCCTTCGGACACAACATAAATATATGTTGCCTTTTCTGAACACAGAGAAAAAGGTATTTGGTCTAATGAAAAGTTAGAAAAAACCTAAGAACCCTTCCAATCATAGAACCCTTACAGTGCAAAAGGAAGCCAATTGGCCCATTGAGTTTACACCAATCTTCTGACATAGTATTTTACCCAGAACCTATCCTTATAACCCCACATGTTTATCCCAATAATCATTGAATCCCTATGTACAAAAGGAGGCCATTTGTCCCATCGAGCCTACACTGACAACTATCCTACCCAGGCCAAAAAAACCCCCCACATACTTACCCTGCTAATCCCCCTAAAATTTTGAGCCTCCAAATTTTCTTCCTGGTTATACATCATGTGAGGAAGAACTTTCTGTTTTGCATTTAACCTGAATTTTATCTTTAAATTTGAGTATACCAAGCGTGCAGTTGTTTGGGTTGCTCAACACCAGACCGGTGATACTTTATTGATATAAGTCTCTGTGAACCTGGTGCAGGAGAAATTGAAGCTCATGGTTAAAATTATATCAACTTTGGTCTTAATATATCTGGCTCTCATATTTGAGAAACCTAGAAAGATACCAACTAGAGAGAGGCCATTCAGTTCATCTTGCCTATGCCAGCTGTTTGTTGGAGCTATCCAAATTGGCCCCAATCCCCAGCTCTTTACCCATCGGTCAGCCTTTCAAGTTATTTATCCAGCTGCCTTTTGAAAGTTAATGTTGAATCTGCTTCCAATAGGCAGTATAATATTCCAGATCCAAACCATTTGCCACATATACATGTATCCTTTTGTTGCCCCAATTCTTCTACCAATCACATTAAATGTTGCATCCTTTTTTATTGACTTTGCTGTCAATCACAATTATTCTTCCTTATTCATTTTATCGAGCACTTTATGTTCGTGAACACCTGTGTCAATACTCCTCGTATCCTTATCTGCTTTACCAAGAAACTCAGCTATTCCTACCTCTCCCCTTAATGGAGCTCCCTCATGCTTCAAGGAAATTTCTTGTCTATCCCACTAAGGTGGAATAGAGTTTGTCTGTGCTTTAAGAAGGGATGTGTATGCCTTATGATTCAAACAATGATATGGGATATGGAATGGAACAGATGCAAGATTTGCAGCATTGATTTGGAGATATTGTTGGGAATGTGAAGAACTTTCTTGGACATAGATTAAATATGTGAGTTATTTGGATGTGTATTTTAACTCAAATTCTAACCCGAATGCAGCAGTCATCCGATAGGAAAAAACCTGAAGAGAAATTGCTCAGCTGCTCTTTTTATTTTCTGGTGGAAGACAGTTGGCAATTGCACACTTGGTCTCTTCATCAAGATGTGGTTCAAAGCCAGAGGAGGAAGAAATCCAGATACTGACGATAACGTTGTCTCTGCCACTTTTTTCAGCTTGATTCTGTTCCTTGAACATTCCAGTCTCGGTTTGTGTCCTTCCGCAATCCCAGCCTGAGTCCTGACAAGCCCCCTACTCCTCTCCCACATTGACAGAATGCCTTTCTCCGTTACTGTGTCCCTCCCCGTCCCGCACGGGGCCCGGGCCCCTCCCCGTCCCGCACGGGGCCCGGGCCCCTCCCCGTCCCGCACAGGGCCCGGGCCCCTCCCCGTCCCGCACGGGGCCCGGGCCCCTCCCCGTCCCGCACGGGGCCCGTGAGGTTGGTCACGATGGTAAAAGGTTTTGGGGACTTGGCGATAAAGATGCCTCTGAATATTTAACACAGCGTGCACAGTACCATCAGACTGAAATTGATATCAGATCCATAGCTCTGGGGATTAAACTAAAGGAGTCAAATCATCTAGGCAGAAAAATTCTCATTAGTTTTTTTTGCATGTTGTCTGAAATATTAGGCAATTTATCTTAATTTCTAAACAGATTTTGAGCAGACATTTTTATGATAAATATAAAACAATATAGAGGCATTTAATTGAAGTGGGATTTGATGAGGTTCTGAGATTTACGCTGTTTTCCTAAGCAGTATTGCTGACGTGTTGGAAGGAGTCATTTTAATAGGGTTTTCATAATTTCTCTTATGTTACACATTCTGCTGTTTGAAACTGGCTTTGTGTTTTGTGACCCAGGTAGAAAGTGGTCAATTTTGCATTCTTGCTGCTGCCATTGCCATGTTTTGGATTTTGTTACAAGCAGGTGAGAAGGGGCCAAATGGGTCGCCTCTTCTCTCGCTTGACTGGAGCAAGTTTTTTAAAAGGACGTGCTTGCCACTTCATTGAATGTTTAACTGCTTATGTGCTGCAATTATTCCACAGAGAGATCTGCTTGAGCTTTTAAAATAGAAGAGAGATTTATACATATCATATTTAATTTGGTGAAAAGTAATAATAAAAATGCTCTGACTTTCACAAACACATATACACACATGCATACACTCACATTCAGACAAATAGATTATAGAGTGGGAGAAAAGAAATTTAATGTCCAATAAAGCTAAAGAGTATATGGTTCTTGGAGTTTAGTGACTTGGCTAGCTTCAGGGTGAACTCAGTGGTCTTTCTGGGTTGCTGTTGGGTGGTTTAAAGATGTAAGCTGACAATTTATCTGGTTTTCTGAAAATAGCAGCTGCAGGCCTGAGGTGTTTTTAATATCTGTCTTTCGTACATGAATTCTTAAATCAGTAGGCATGTTCAAAACTGACAATTGGATAGGGCGAGGCAAAAAACCCCCAATCAGTGTCTTGCTTTCAGCAAGTTAAATTGCTTGCCTTAGTCTGTAAGGGAATATGTGCTTAAGGACAAAAAGAGTTGGCTTATTACGTGACCCTTGAACTGCCCAGTGATCCAAGTATGGTCATACTTAGTGTATTCTAAATTGTAACTTGATTATATTATAGCTAGCAATTCCTTTCTCAACTAGGGTCCACATTGTCTAAGGGGTGATGTCTAACGGCTTGTTTGCATCCATTTGAGTACTCTGGCGATAGTCTAGATGTTTGTTCATGGGATAAGAGATTAAAGTTTATTTATTAGTCACAAGTAGGCCTACATTAACACTACAATGAAATACTGTGAAAATCTCTGAATCATCATTCATACCCCTTCAAGGCAATTGTTCCTCATGAGTCTTTGCAAACAGGTTAGCTTCATCTAATTACCTTAGAATGTACAAGCTACAAAAGCAAATGTGCAGTCATCTTTTATTGTGATCTCAAGTCCTTGGAATGTGGCTTTAGACTTTTCAACAATTCAAATTAGGAAGTTCCATCCAATAAATTCAGAATATAATTTTACATGAAGCATGGTTTCACAACAATTTCCAAATCACTATAAAAGTTAAGAAAGAATAATCATTTTTCTGTTTCAATTGATTTTTGCAGAATGGAAAGTAAATATAGAATTGCCAAATTCCTGATTTAAGATTCATTAAAATTTGAAATTTCACGTTCGCTGTTTTTCGTTTGTGGTCATCAATGTAGAGTAATATTATACAACACATGATATTGTCTGCAGGTAGCCATGGTTTGAACTGGGAGAATCAGATACACAGGGCGTGATCTTGAGCACACATTTGCATCTGTGCAAAGGAGGGCCTCAAGGTCCAGAAGGCATAATTTTCACTGGCGAGAACGTAATTTCAGATCTTCCATGCGCCTTACTGGTGACATCGCCAGGATGTGAACCTTCTTTGCATTCATTTAAATATATTTAAATGTTACTAACTTGCCCCCTTGCCAGATATTGAGCCCCCACTGCACATTGACACTGCGTCAATGTAATATCATATTAGTGTGGTTCACACAAATGAGAATCTGTTGTAGGGGTCTCTCCAGGGGTGTAAAGGTAAGTATAATCCCCAGATAAAAGTGACGTGGTAAGGCAGTGCTCTGGCAATGCCCCCAGTACTGTCCCTTGGCACTGCCAAATTGGCACCATGCCTATGACAACCTGGCATGTCAACCTGTACCATGGTAAGGGACCCCATTGGAGTCCATTCCTTTAGATATGGCACTGGCCATGAGTGGATGTAGGATTTGGGTCTGCTTGCAATGGCTGTTGGAAGGGCAGGAGGCGGGTGCCAGGTTAGACCATGAGGAGGGGCAAGAGACTGATGATGGAGGGTGAGGGGAAGGGCTGACTCTGATTATGGAACCCATGAGACCACTGTGATGGGTTGGAGAAAGGGAAGTTTATCCAGGCTGTGATAGGGGCACCCTTTAAAGATGGTGCCCCAATCAGTATGTAACTGTGTTTTTTCAGCATGTTTAGGCCCTGTCCCACTGTATGATGGCATGAAACACATCCCCTCAACCTCCTTTTGGCAGAGTTTGGTTAGATTTGGAGAGAAATCAATTTGTTTTGCTGGAAACAATACTGCCATTTTTTTGCCTAGAATTTGCCCAAGGAGCCAGATTTTCACAGAATGTAATTACTCTCTGGGTGGCTTTAACAATGGCGGATGAGACCTGGTTCCTGGATCCCTGTCCCCAATATTTGCCAGCAGAGGATAAAAAGTTACGAGCGTGCATCCTGTAGTCCCATCATACACCCCATGAATTTAAATGCAATTCAAACAACTTCTCAAGGGTTTGCAATCCTTAGGAAGAGGTATGAGACCTAACTTGGATTCACAACACTTTTGAAGCCAATATTTAAACAATAATACCCATGGCCCTCTTCCAATATCCCCCTGCCTATGCCCACCCATTCAGTGCATGCCATAGAACCATAAGCTCACACATAAGCTCAGCCAAGTATTCATAATAAATTCACCTTGAGAAACAATTCTCTGAGTATCTGTTTTTTTTGGTACTGTTCACATTGACCTCATTGTGATTGTTTGTGTTAGCTCCAAGACTCATGAGTGTTTAACCCAGGTGTTTATTTTCACAGGCGAAAGGTGAGTGTTTGCTTTGATTTATTGACATCTTTATGAGGTTATAATAAGTTATTCTTTCTTTTAACTTTATTTCAATTACTGTATATTTATTTGGATAAGGTTAAAAGGTGCAAAGTGACTTTAAGGATCTGTGACAGATACTATAATGGCTTTCTTTGAGAGCTGTAAGAGCAGCAGTATTTTTCAAAGCAGATTTCAAAATGGATTTTCATAAGGTGAATTTCAAGACTTACCAATGTTATTATATGGTTCATTGGTTCTCTGGTGCTTACTTGGGTGAATGTATGGGATGTAGACAGGCTTTGGAAGGGATGTGGAGCAGCCAAGGGGAATTGGTGGTGGCATGGAGCTTGTGGGGATAAGGGTTACGAGCAGTGAGGGCTAGTAGATCAAACAACTTGAAGCTACAATTTGGATGAAATCCCAGACAATCAAGACACGCTTTCTAACCAGCCGGCCTTGCCACTTGCCCACTTCTGAAGCCATCATGGAATTGTTGCCAAAAGTCGAACGCCCAACTCCACCTCATACCACCTTTAAAATATGGCGGGATTGGTCTCTTATAATGGAGATATTATGATGGTAAACATCTAACCTCCTAATCTAATCTCAGATGTCTGAAATTATGTATCAACTGACTCAAGAACAGCTTCTTCCCTGCTGCGATCAGACTTTTGAATGTATCATCTATTAAGCTGATCTTTGTCTATACCCTAGCACAGTACATTCTGCAAGTTCTCCTTTCCTTCATTCCATGTATTCTATGAATGGTAAGCTTTGCCTAGTGCACAAGAAACAATACTTTTCACTGTATCCCAGTGCATGTGACAATAATAAATCAAATCAAATTCAAAGTGTAAATATAATTGCTTTGAGCTGTGTGAACCTGGAAAACCATAAAACCAACAAATACAGCATGAAAGTTGACATTTAAATGGTTGTGATAGTATAAGGTGGAAAATAAAATGAGTAAAGGAACTTGAATGAATTGCAACATTCTTCTTGCACAAGATCCTTGACAACTGAGGCCGTGTGGAATTGACTGATTTTATACTAAGGCACAATATTTCAAAGGACATGTTTATGAAACATTACAATAGAAATGTGTCTCCCAACTGAAAAAAGGCAGCACCATATAGATGGTGAATAAACCAAAGATTTGATAGTAATTTCTAGTTATAAAAATGTACCTTTTGTAGATGACTAAACATTTCCAAAATAAATATTGCCTCGACAGAAAGTTATTAAAATAAAGTAAAAATATCGTTACAAATCTCCAGTTATATAGCTGTGTAATTGATGAATGAATTTCGATATACATAACTGTAAGGTGGTACATTTGATAACAAGATTGTGGAGGCTATATACACCTTGGAAAGTAAAGATGGTATTTTTCCACAGGCTTTCAGACCCTGCAGACAAGATTAAATACAAGACTAGAGTCTGAACTTGCCCAGCAGCAGAGAAGTGTTCTCAGAAGTGACGTGTTTTCTAGTTGCCTCTAAGCTCACTGTATCGATAAGAGATTGAGTGAACATGCAAAGTTGCTGGCCCAGTCAGAGGATTATAAGCCTTGGCAGCCCCACTGGAAATGTGGGACCAGTTTGGGCCGAAGGGCCTGTCTCCATGCCATAGATTCCATGATTCAAGTAACGACATTCTATGTCAAAGATATTAAAATAAAAATAAACATGCTTACTTATACATCAAGCCAAACTTCCTCATTCAACTTTCCTCTGCACCCATTTGATTTAGTCTCAAGTGAGAAGCTTATCTGAAATTGAAAGCTTAACCACTTGGTCTGAGCACTGTTCTGAAGGCTGAAGCTTCTTCTGCCTTCCACTTAGTTCTGGCAAGATTTTTTTTTCATATCTCCTCCAATTGTCCCACAGTTATAGACACCCAGTTCAACACTAGTGTTGCTAACATCTTAAGCTTATTCACCTGGAGTCTGAACTCAGCTGGTTCAAATGTTGTTTAACTCAGGAGTCTTGTCTCTAAATCTCTCTCACACTCCTCAGCTTGACTATCCCTAGAAGCTCAACTCATTGTTAGGAATCTTTTAGTACGGCAAAGTTTTGAATTCTTTTAGCTAGCCTGCAGAGTTTCAAATGAACTCTGCTGAAAAGAGATATTTGGTAGGATTTTAAAAGTCAACCACCACCCCCCCCACCCCCAGACACACAATTGTGTCTTCTGGCAGTGGAAGTACTTCCCATTGGAGGTGGGCAGGATTTCACAGATGCACCATAGTCTATGACGTTTTGCATGCCTTGCACCCTTTGCTCCTGGAGAACCCAAAATGGGGGGAGCCGGGGGTGTGAGGGGGAACTGGGGGGAGCGGTCATAACTGGCAGCAGGATAGGAAGATTCCAGTGGCAGGAAAGGATTGAAAATTCCGGCCCTGTCTATTCTGCAGCCAAATTGTTCTGGACTCTCTAAAGCCGTGCTTGAAACTGTGTCCTGGAATTCCAGATAGCAGGGTGTTGACAGTTGCAGACAAAGCTGTTATGTTTTTGGTCCTGATACTTTTAAAGATCAATCAGTACACAAGTAGATGCAGGAAGTGATTAACATTGCGATTGGTTTCTATTGCTGTTGCGGTCAAACCAACGAGAAAACGTGGATCTTCTAATCGCACAATGCATTGTCTTGCAGATTATGGCAAGCCAGACAAAACGTACAATATATTACATATTTCTAGAAATATCAGTTTCATCAACTATTTTCTTAATTCGGGAAAGAGGATCAATTGCCTCATAAACAATACATGGGTTTGATTTATCTATAGCTGGGGCACTCAGGAGATCTTCTCTACCAGTGTAGGTTGTGGTGGACTTCTGGTACGTTTACAGAGTAATGGAGACTAATGTTAATTTAGGACTTGTAGCCAAACTTGTAGTTTTATCTAATGTCATAAAGGTGAAGTGACTTCAACCTGAGTTGAGTGGATTGGGGAGTTAGACTGGAGTAGACATTTCTTGATCTGGGAAGTGAGCTCCTCCACAAGAGGTGCATCCCAAGGTGGAGCTAGATTCGACACAGGATGATGTGTTTAGGCTTCAGAAGATCAGAGCAAGTGTACACTGCCCATCTCATCAGTAAGAATGCTGGAGATGATTCAGTCATAGCATATTTGGATAGGTCAGCAGAAATGTGTCCAGACACTTTGGAATTGAGGAATGTCCTTGCCAAAACCTTAAAGTGTATTTCATGGTTTGAGCAACTCTTTCTGCTCATCCATTGGTGGATAGGTGGTATAGTCTGGAGATGATGTGATTAATTCCATAACTTTTCAAAATACTCTCAAACTCCTGAGAGACAAATTGAGCTCCATTGTCTGTTGCACTGGTAACTTGTACTGATTGAACAGTTCTCTTTGTCCATTGATTGTACTCTGAGTAGTAACAGAGGACATCACTGAAACGGGGAGGCAATGGCACAGTGGAATTGTTACTAGACTAGAATCCACAGATACGAGGTAATGTCCTGGGGATTCAGGTTCAAGTGCCAACGCAGCAGATGGTGGAATATGAATTCAATAAAAAAATGTCTGGAATTAAGAATCGATTATTGTTGATTGTCATAAAAACCCATCTAGTTTACTAATGCCCTTTAGGGGAGGAAATTTGCCATCCTTACCCAGCCTGGCCCACGTGTGATTCCGGATCCAGAGCAATGTGGTTGACCCTTAACTGTTTCCCTGAAATGGCCTAGCACTCAAACCACTCAATTCAAGAGCAGTTAGGGAAAGGCAATAAATGTTGGCCAGCCAGTGATGCCCACATCTCATGAATGAATAATAAAAAAAAACTTTGGCCATTTGGAATGAATGTTATCAACCACCATGAACATTGAAACTGTTCTTTATTACTGTTGCACTCAAACTCATGAGAAAACAGGGATCCTGAGATCCCACAGTACACTAGCTTACAAGCCAAACATCCAGTACCTAACAGTGGCCTCCAATAGTGGGCTAAAGAGAGGCACAGTGCATGCAACAGCAGTTGAAGGAACACAGATTTTGCAGAAAATTATAGGGCTGAAGGAGACTGCAGTGAGACAAGATAGAAGGAGGCTGAGTGCAGAGGATAGGCCAATCTTTATACAAGGATTTGCTTCTGGTTGAGATGAAATACTCCTTGGCCTCCTAGACTACAAACAATGTAGCACTTACAGCTGACCCTGACAATTCCTGCCTCTCTTTAGCTGCCATGTTTCTCCAACCCTGGGAATCCAGATGACAACTGGTAAATGCAAATAGCTATCAACATCTGAGCAAAGAATCTTCTTTAGATATTATAATTGAGAGCCCACTTCCCCAGAGCAGTTTACTCAGGTAGACCAAACTCATTGCAGTAAAATGGGGCAACGTGGTGGCACAGTGGTTAGCACTGCTGCCTCACAGTGCCATGAATCCAGGTTTGATTCCTGGCATGGGTCACTGTCTGTGCGGAATCTGCACACTCTCCCAATGTCTGCAAGGGTTTTCTCCAAATGCTCCGATTTCATCCCACTATCCAAAGATGTGTTGGTTAGGTGGATTGGCCTGCTAAGTTGACCCTTAGTGTCAGGGGCACAAGCTAAGATGAGTGCATGGGTTTTGGGTTTAGGGTATGCGTGGGATATGGTCAGAACAGACTCGATGGGTCGAATGGCCTCTTTCTGCACTGGAGGGATTCTGTAGTTCTAAACCAGATGTAAATAGCTGTAAACATCTGTAAAAATAGATGTAAACATTTACCACAGGTTGGAATCAGGTTTCAAAAATTGAACCAATTGAACCTCTTCTTTTGCCGACATGGTTCGGGACAAATGTTTAAAATTCCCTCCTTAGAATCATACAGCACAAAATCTTATGCTTCATTTTGCTACTTTGAGAGAGAGACATCCAATTAATTTCCCTGCTCTGTCCTTGTAGCCCTGCAATTTTCTTCCCTTGAAGTACTTACACAATTTCCTTTTGAAAGTTATTATTGAATCTACTTCCACTATCCTTTCAGGCATTGCTTCCCAGATCATCATAACTCTCTGCATTAAAAAAAAATTCTCTCCTCACCTCTGGCTCTTTTACGAATTACCTTCCATCTGCGTCGCCTAGTTACCAACACTTCAGTCTGTAGAAACAGGTTCTCCTTATTTATTTCTCTTAAAACCCTTCATGATTTTGAATGCTTCTATTTAATCTTCCTTTAACCTTCTCCACTCATAGGAGACCAAGTCCGGCTCCCCAGATAAAGGAGGAATGGCTGGAGGTGGGAAGGGAAGAGGAGGTGGATGGGCGGGAGGGATCACCGTGAGAAACTAGATCAGGGACAGAGCTGTAACTTGGAGTTCAGTCCGACCGTGTTCAGTGATGGTGACTGATGGATACGATTGGTAAATGGGTTCAATAGCCATGGGATGTGAGCACACAGTTTCTCTGCTTTCACCCTAATTAATCTCCTCTCCATAGTCAAGATGGCTTTCCAAAAGTAGTATCACAATTTTCTGTTTGCAATCTCATCAATGCTTTGCATGGATTTCACATTTTATCTTTGCATTCACATGGTATGCATAGTTTAATTTGATTATTGTTGTCACGTTTTGGGATACAGTGAAAAGTATTGTTTCTTGCATACTATACAGACAAAGCATACCGTTCAGAGAGTACATTGGAGAGGAGAACAGGAAAGGGTTTAAAATATAGTTTTCCAGTTGTAGGATGTAGAGAAAGATCAGCTCAATATGTGATAGAACCATTTAGGAGCCTGAACTCCATAGCCGTCACAGAATTGGTTATAAGTTTTGTAAAAATGGTTGTGCTGTTCAATTATTTGCATTGAGATCTTTGAAAAAAACATTAGTGTTATGAAAGTCACGGTGCTCTCCATGATTCCTGCAAATTGGGTCCTTCTAACACTCCTTAAGTGAGACAAAACAAGAAAGTCTTTTTTTAAATAATCATCAATGAAAAGTGACACGGTTCTGTTATGATAAAAAACAAACATGAAGCCCAGGAGGTATTATTAACTCAACAGCAGTCACATACAGTACTTCATTGTAAATGGGTTATTCAGATGGTTTTCCCTGTAGATGGAGATTTTGTTTCGTTGCGTTCTCCAGTCTGAACTGAACATATTATGACAGTTAGTGCATTTCTAAAACATGACAAAACATGATGTAGAAATTCTCATGCTTTTGCTGGTCTGTTTTGTCCAAGGAATGAATACTGTCAGTGACCAGAATGATTTCTTGTTGCTGCGTTAATTTTGTTCAGCTCAGCTCAGAGCAGCAAGGATCACAAATGATAGCCATCAGCAACTCTTCACAGGATTATTTGATCAGATCAAGATGTATCTTCCAGAGTTTTCTATCTCTAAAGATGAGCATTTTTCTTTGATTTGGCGCTCATAATAACTGATTTGATTTGACTTGATTTCTTATTGTCACATGTATTGGGATATAGTGAAAAGTATTGTTTCTTGTGCACTATACAGACAAAGCATACTGTTTATAGAGCACACAGGGGAGAAGGAAAGGAGAGGGGTGCAAGGTGTAACAGTCTAAAGTGTAGAGAAAGATCAACTTAATATATGGTGGATCCGTTCAGAAGTCTGACAGCAGCAGGGAAGAATCAGTTGGTATGTGATCTCAGACTTTTTAAAAAGAAGGTGGAAGTGAGTATGTTTGGGATGTGTAGGATCCTAGGTTATGTTGAGAATCAGCACTGCCTTCCTGAGGCAGTGGGAAGTATAGACAGAGGCAATGGATGGCAGACTGGTTTGCCTGATGGAGTGGGCTACATTCACGACCCCTTGCAGTTTCTGATGGTAATTTCTCAATTAAGGCATGCAGAAAGTTCACCGGCTGGCATCGTAACTAACTGCCTTCTACTTGCAGTGCAGACTCCCGATTGCTTGAGAGCCCGCCAGCTCACTATAAATGGCATTTCAGCCCTTTGCCCTCATTCACAAGGAACAAATATCCATCAAAATGGAAGGCTTTTTGATAAAACAAAACATTCCTCCCAGTAAAGGATGAGCTTTCTTGAAATGGTGTGGATTCTCTCTCATTTATTAATACAGCTCCTACACCCACAGATATTTTATCAGGATCATTAGAAGTCGGCACAATCACTCTGCTGGAAAGATCAAATCTCTTGATGTCATACTTCAGAACATTCCTTTGGTTCCTCCTGACAGAATTAGCTGTTTGAATCTTGTCCCAGCCAAGCTGAAGCACTTGACATCTCATTATTTGCCTCAGCTGTTTTCAGCCTCACCTTCGCTTACCTAATTAAGTAACTCATTGAATATATTATTCATAATCCAGCTCGCATTACTGGCAGGAAACATTGACACGTTTTCAGAAGAGGCACACTATCCGGTGCAAGCTGAAGGAGCCAACCTCATCTTCCGGCTGGGCACGTTGAAGTCGGGTCTCAACTTTGAATTGGGCAGCTTTGGATTGCGACCTTTCTCCTCCATCTCAAACCCATCAATTTTTAAAATGTCCCACACGTCAGGCAGAATTCTCCAGCCATTCATGCCAGTGGGGTTTTCTGGTCCCGCTGCAATGAACAAAAATTCTGCATCTTCACTTGCAGCGGCAGGCGGGCATGAGTTGCTTGGAAATACCAGCCGTAGAATCCCTACAGTGCAGTAGGCGGCCATTCAGTCCATTGATTCAACACCGACCCTCTGAATGAGCACTCTACCTTGGCCCATTCCTCTGCCCTATGCCCGCAACCCCATGCGTTGATCATTGCTAGTCCATCTAACCTGCACATCTTTGGATTGTGGGAGGAAACCAGAGCATTTGGAGAAGACCAATGCGAGAACAGGGAAAACATGCAAACTCGACGTGTATGATGCCCCCTCTCCCACATGTGTAGTCAGCTATATTTTGTTCTTAAAGTTGTGACATATTTTGCAATCTCTCAGTTACACTTTAAAATCTAACACATTCTCTCTCTCTTTAGTTCTGACAAAGAATCAAAAGGGCTCGAAACATTATCTGTGCTTTCTTCCCCATAGATACCACCAGGTCTGCTGTGTATTTCAGCATCTTCTTTTGACTCAGGAGGAAAGTCATGCAGCATGAGGACAGATATAATGTTGTGCCAGTAACTGATTACTGTGAGAGATCCTGCCTGCTACATAAACCTCTGGCACAATTACTGTAATCATTGCTTACTCATCAGAATCGTTGATCAGATTTATAAAATTTAACTGAGCTACCAGTGTATAAAACTTTTTTTTTGCCACTATTGAGAATAAATGACAAAGTGACAAGCGTTATCATGAATAATAAGGCTTGGATCTTGGCTGATGTGAGCCAACTCGGGAGTACTCTAAAAATGCCGAGTGAAACCTGATTCTGGGATTAAACCTCAATTCCTCTCTTGGGCAATTTTTTGCTAGCATGGGAAAGGGGTGCGGATAGCCCCCTGTATGCAATATCCTGGCCTTGTCAGATCCATTGCTAAGGTGAACAGTCCAAATCTGCAATTTTGTGCAATTTCTTTGGAGTGGGACCACTTCTATAAGAATACGTGATTCATGACCCCTCGGAGGAGTTTTTAATCGTAAGGGAATCCCAGTTCCAAATGCAGAACAAAAAAAAAGTCACCTGCTTCTGAATTCGTTCATTCATAGACTTTAAAATGCAATAAAACCCATTCTTTCAGCTTTGATAGATAACTGTTGCATTGTAAATTAGATGTGTCTTTACTGTTATGATTGATTATAGGGCTTTGTCCTGCAAAGGCAAGCTGATCAGCATTGTCTTATGTTGAGATGCATTAAAGTAATTTTTGCAAGGGAAAAAGTGCTGTTATGTATTCAGTGCTTGAAGAAAACATACTTGGGAAATTTATTTGGCATGATCGGAAGATATTTAAGTGATCACACACCTTTACAACTGATAGAATACTGCTCTGTAGCTTTCACTTAAAAAAAAACAAACATTTGCTCCAGTGTTTTGATTGACAGCCCATCTGCTGTAGCTGTGTAAAAGCCATAGCCATCTGTTCTTGTAATTTCAATATGCTTCATTATTTGTGAGTTGCATTGACTTGTTTGATAGCTGAACCCATTATGAATACTTGGTTGATTTTCAGTAACTACACAACCACGTATTTGATTAGAGTGCTGTTTTGACTGTTTGACAGTTTAAAGACATTATTAAAGGATTATCTCTCTTTGACATGGTACATGGATGTGTTTGTTTTTACAAGAGAGAATTAACATTTTTTGAATGGGTTTTTCGAGAATGTTTTTCAGAATATGTGGTTTAATGATAGCTCCATTAGCTTGTCAGAAGTTGCTTCTATTAATAGAAGAAGGTGTCAAGGATATGGCATCTGAGATCTTCCCATGATCGTGTGAGTGGCTATGGAAGATACTTGTGGGTATGTGAGGAATGGTGGCAAGAGAGAGCTGCGTGGGGGCAGGATGGGGCATAAGGATCATGGCAGGTGTTTGACGGTCCAATATTCTTCATTATAACTGGGCTGATGTGGGGGTGTTCTAACCTGACTTACCTGGCCATTCACCCACCTCTATTGCCACCTTTGGCTTTGCCTGGGGAAGCAGTGGGTCAGACTTCAGCTCGGCCTGGAGCAAGAATAGGGCTGGCAGGAGTTTATTCAAGGGAAGCAACCTTCCCACATTCTCCGCACCGAGAGTTGTAATTTCAGAGAAATTCAGAAAAGCAGGATCATTTGATATTGATTGAACAGTCTCGAGAATCGAACATCAATTCATTTTGTGCTTAAAATATGTGCCCGTTTGTTTGCAGTACTTGAGAAATCTGTCAGCAATCGAATAAAAGTTAGGATCTCCGGATGGAACAATGATAGAATTCATCAGCCCAATAAAATGTAGGAGAAACATAGCAGCTAATTAAAATAGTTACTTAGCAACAATTAAGCCACAACTTTTGCTTGTAGAGGGTGAGGATTCGCAAACCAGACTCCACACTAAATTCCATCTGTCAACAGCATCTCTTCGTTGTACATGAGTAATATCTTTTTTGGTGCTTGGTCTGATATGATTTTGCGTGACATTTCAGAAAGTAAAATTCCGCTGTAAGGTCTGCTTGTTGCTAGGTAAAATATTTGCACTTTAAAGCCCCCCAAAATATACAGGAATGAATGAAAATGTAGGCCTTAAGAAGTAGAATATGGCTAGAATCCTGCAATTCAATGGTCTCCTCTCCAACTCTGAAACACTTAGGGAATTTTGACTAAAAAATGCATATAAATATAATTAAATACTAAACACATTACTGATGCCCTCTGATGCCAAGTTCAACTTCACCAACAAGCAAGCTGCCATCTGTAACTCCTTGCTGCCATCTACTGATGAACACTGAGTAAGCTGCTAAAATCTGTGCAGCACCATTCACCTGAATCAAGCAACCATTTAACCTTCGTGGTAAATCTAATCTTTCTTAATTTCATTAAGACTCAGAGAAAAAGGTCAGGTTAAAAATCTGCTTTTAAGTGTGACAAGTTACTATGTTGATATGATCATTTTCCCCTGAGAAAATATTTGGAGATTTCAGACATAGACTATACAGATTATACACCATAGTATATGGTCAATTAAATGTTCTTTTTCATTGGATTTTATTATGTGCTCTTAAGAAAGTTAATCACACAATCTGCAACATCTTCCGCTTGTTGTCTGTTCACTTTTGCTGCAAAGTTTCCCTTTCAAAATATGCTGATATTAATTTTGCTTTGGGTCCGAGATAACGTCTCCAGCTCCAAAATTCTTCAGATAAATATTCATTAACCCATTAAATATTCATTTACCTTTACTGAACCGACCGTCGTTTGTTTCTTGCACAGTTCACAATAGTCCAGCATTAGCATCGCTGCCAAGTTTGCTGATCCATTTTGTTATTGATTTCAGGATCCAAAGGCAGAGTGCAATAGCTGTGCAGACAAAGACAACAATTCAGTGAGTACAAACATTTCAGCGTTGTTTTCTCGTCTTTAATCGTCTCAGCTCCCTGCTGAGATTACAAGTCTGACCACAGTATTCATGTGTAATTAGAGGAAGTAAGCCTGGTCATGCAAGGAGTACTAATGGCATCTCTGCTGGCAACCCAATATTTGCATAGACTGCTTTGCCTTTGCTAAGTTGATCACCGGAAACTTCATTTTAATGATTCTGTTATAGCAGAAAAAAGGGGACCACAAACATACCTAGAGGATCTAGCTAATGCTGATGGAGATTACAGGATATTGAATTTTGTCTGTGGCTATGTTACCATTGAATGTTACTTAAAAACAAGGAAGCAAAGTGTATTAATTCCATTACAGCAGCATTTATAAGGTAGGTATTGTGAATAAATTAATGTGACCTTCAGAAAAAGTGTACCTGTATCTTTCTACTTTGCCTCTGTTGTTCAGTTTAGTAAATGTACAAAATTTTCAGCACTGATGTCTTATCACTCTTGAGGTCTTTATTCCCTCCCAGGGATTTAATCGTTTCTATAAGCCATCAAATTGTGGTCAAACATTAACGTACTTGATTTATATAAGAATGGAAATTCAAAATTGTAGAAAACTGTGTCCATTTACAGCTGTCTCAGTGATTACTCAGAAACTGGGACAGACTTAGTCTCATGTATTTAGAATATAGTAGGATTTGTTTTCTTAATTTTGCCAGTGCAGTTCGTGCTTGATCTCAACTGTGTGAGGAGAAAGCTAATCGTACCACTTCAGAATCCCACTCCCCCTGATGTTTAAATATTAAAGGATCACAACCATATACAAAAAAAGCAATGACAATAAAAGTTGTGTAATCAGGTTGTGTTCATCAAGGAAAGTACTGATGAGTGGAAATAAAAGATGGATTAATAGCAAGTCAGAAAATTAGAAATAAGCTTTGTCCTTTGCACAGTGCAGTGTCGGAGAGGCAAGAGTTTATAAAACATTGTAAAAATGCTGTCTTTTCAACCCTGCTTTACGTGCTCATCCTTATGTCTGCTGAATAATGTTGGGGAGATCTCCCGAGAATCACTTACGGAATGGTTTGCAAAATTAAAAATATGACCATCCATACCTGATGTGCTAGGAAAACAAATTTTTTCTGGTATCTTTTGGATCACCATCTCTGTAAAGTATGGCACTACTGGGATTTTTACATGACATTCAAAAACAGGAGTGAGTTACTTTTGTCAAAATGGCAACACCATTATGAGGGAGCCTGTAATAATGAGAAGTGTACAATGTTACCACACAGCACGTCTGACTTTAATGTGCAAAGTCACAGGTGGGAGAGATTTATAGATTGAGAATCTGTTGAGGGAAAATAAAGGTCAGGGAGTAGTGCAAAGCAACAGCATGACCTTTTCTGACTGATCTCGTTCAAAAGTGTTAAATCACTCAAAGCTCAGGATACAATCCTGACCCGAGGACAATTTGCGAGTTGCTGGTCGGGAGGTACATAGATTAGTTGGTCTCAAAGTCCTGGTGGCCTTGTTTATTTGACTGGCCGTGTCTCATTAAAAATGACCAGTGAATATGAAAGGTAACCTGCAAGCTCCCAGTTTGGAAAAAGTCTGAGCCAGGTCTGTTCTCAGATGGTAGGGGACGGGCGGGGTGGTGATCTCAGTCTGCCAGTGCTATCAAATAAATGATTATTTACCCTCTGGGCTCCTTGGCTGGATTGACAGTTTATAAAATTGCCATCATCCCAGATGACCACAGGCTGTTCTCCCCTTTGAGGATTTAACCCATGGATCTCCACACCTCAGGCAAGGTTGAGAAGGCAGGACCTTCTCGGATAACCCAGCCGGTGGGAGAAATTGGACCTGTGCTGTTCGCAATGCTTCACGTCACAAAGGGCCTTCCAGCTAACTGAGCTAACCAACCCTTGCTGCTTGCATGGTCTGCTCGGTTGCACCCTAAAATGCTAATCAGGGTCCTGTAAGCACCATAGGATTTAAACTTGTATCTTAAAAAGGGCTGCCAATTGACTTCAGCATTCCAGTCACCCTATAGCAGAGTGTGGGAAACAGTAGTGCAGTTAATTATATTATTGGATAATAAATCTGGAGAATTGAAGTTGGAGTTTGAGTGCTGTGGCGGCAGGGTGAAATCTTGCATTCAGCTTTGAAAAAGAGACACCTGGAACAAAATGGCAGCATCAATCAAAGTGATCATGAAGCTTTTGGATTGTTATAAAATTCCAGCTGCTCCTTAATATTCTTTAGAAAAGCAAATCTACGATTCTTACTCAGTCTGACCTAAATGTCATCCAGACCAAAGTGGTCAGCACTGCCTCTGAGTTGGGCTAGCATGCTATCAAACCATTACAGCTGCCTCTCCTCAGGTATAACTAGTGATGGATAATGATTGTGGCCTTGCCACTCATGCTACCTTCAGAAGAAAGGACATGGCATCATCATTGGGGGTGGCTGTGTTAGATTGTACCAGTTTCTGCCAGGTATGCACGTTAAAATTTCCCTCAGAACCTTCCACCAAAATGGCCCAAAGTTGCCCTTGCAGTACTTTGAGGTCAGACTTGATGTTAGATCTACTTGGCTCCTTAAGCCACAGAACTGCTCCTGCAAAACTACACATTGTTTACCACGTTTGGTTTAGGACCTCACTGATCTCCCTCCCTCTCTCCTATAGACAGAGACTTCCTCCAGAGAACCTGACTGGCATGCACAGCTGATGCACTACATTCAACTGAGGTTCTATCCTGTGAAACAACTTGAAAGAATTTTTAAATGGAAATGAATAGCTCATATTTTATGTTGATGGGAGGAAATTGAAGTCAGGATTTAAAATATCTCCCATTTTACCGGTTCTATAGAAACATTGTGTAGATTAAGTACTTCTCATTTTTAAATCTGAGTCCAACAAAGAGATACTGTCTCCTTATAGCCACTAAATGCTTGGTGCTTTAAGTTTGAGTTGATGTAAGTAATGCCCTGTCTGTTCATAGCTGCCAGGTTGACTATCAACTATGGCAATGTTTCATCAGAGCCTAGAGGAATAAAAATAGCCAGGAAAGTGAAGGAGTATTTGAAACACAAAGCCAGAGAATGAGTCTTTTTTTGTTACTTTCGCTGAGTCTCTCCAAGTGCCAGAAAGCGAAGAATTCAGTTATCAATCCCTGACAGCTGGCCTTTATGGTTTGATTGCGGTTTAAGTGACAAGCACGGCTTAAAAGTATTGGTTCAGGAAAGTTATTAGTTTGTAATGTGGCAAAAGGTATATACGCTTGAAGAATATCTGGAGGTTGCTTTATAAATATAAGTCAAGAACAAATATAATATAAGAAGAAAGTAAATATATGAGAAATATACTTTTCATACATTATGGCTCTAGTCAGCGGCAAATAAAAATAATTCCCATTATTGTTGTGTTTATAGATTTTGTGAAAAGTTTAATTTTATTTATTGTGTATATTTCTGTTAAAACTCTTGACGTGAAAGTGTAGGGTAGTGTGAACAGTGAATGCTGCATAGTATGAAAGTGGCATTACCTATTTTTTTGGAGTCTTTTGATGATACAGGTATTGTCGAATGCCAATTTTGAATGCAAAAGACCGGCTAAATTTATACGTATCTTACGCCATTTTTTTACCCTACGACAGGCCATCTTAGATCAGAAAACATAGAGTCCCTACAGTGCAAAAGGAGGCCATTTGGCCCATTGGATCTGCATTGACCACCGATCTTTTGGACCAATTTTATGAACTTGTTGTTGAGAGCCTCTCTGTAGCCCCAGTCTCACGTAGAAGGCCAGAAGACACAATTATACTCCATTTGCATCAGTTTTCTGGTAACTTCATTGTTACTGTAACATCTCACAGAGCGACAGGAATCTGATTGCATGGCAGTAATGCAATTTGGTGATCAGCCATGATTAAAATGAATGGCGAAGCAGGCTTGAAGGGCCGAATGACCTACTCCAGCTTCTAGTTTCTATATTTATTAGCCATAGTCCAGGAGGGCAGAGCAAGTTTTGCAGCTTTATGTTTAAAGTAGACCAATGATTCTTACACTAATGATTATCAAACCAATGATTTAACTCTACTGTAATTTGTAATTTGGTTGCTTCTTATTGACATTTGTTGACCTGTGAGTGACTGAATTTGAGATTTTCATTGATCTCCCCCAACCCTCTCAACATATTCAAAAGATCAAAGGAGACCTGCTAATGGGTATTCCCCTGTTCAATATTGTAATGTTACAGGAGGAAGAAGGGATGCAGGTAGTTACGATGCAGAAAGGCACCATGTAGGAGGTTCAGTGCACGCAGTGTACAAGGTGGAAAGGTTGTAGCAGGAACTGTCTGAAGATCGGTGCATATGAAACAACCCTTCACAACAGAAGGAATTGCCCTCTGTGTTCACACCTTCAGGAGGACTTGAAGTTTTAGTCGACTTCCCATAGGATCTTAATAGTGGAGCTGAAGGTCAGCATGGCCTTCACTCCTTTATGGCACCGAGACATCTCTATCACCCACAGGAGACCTGCACAGTGTCACCCAGGGAGCTGTATTTACCTGCATTTGAAAGGTAACAGATGCCCTCTTCCGGGGAACGTCTGACTTTATCAAATCTGACATTTCTTGTGCAGAGCAAGGAGACGGGGCCATTAACTATGAGCTCGGCTAACTTGGCTGGGATGCAGTAGTGATTGATGTCGCTCACGTGCTAACGGTCCAAGTGATGATGTAGTCACATTCATTAACAGTAAATTCTGGGTACAATACTCTGTGAAAGATGCCAAGTCCTTCCAGAAGATTCGGAGATGATTTTTAAGAATACGCTCCTAAACTAAATTGGTGGAGAGTCGGGGGAAGCGGAGATTGTTGTCTTTGGAGCAGAGAAGGTTAGTGCAGTTTTTCATTCCACTTTTTTTTATGTTTCCCATGTTTTGATTTATGATGGCTGCTTTTAGTAAGTTCCGGCGCCGTTGTCATTGTGGAATTTTGCCATTGGCTGTTGAGCATTAAGGGGTCAGAAGTGATCATTAAAAAGTCAACATGACTGAACGGACATCAATCCCCTCACCGTAGCAACAGCAACAGCGTTTGCAGGACCTCACATCAGCTTGAAAACTTCCCTCAGTGACCACTGGGCGGTTTTCCCTGCCCGAGATCCACTTTGAGATTTTGCACTGTGTTCTCAGGGTAGAGGTTCACAAGATACAGCAGTGTGATTAAAACTGTGCAGAGCATACTGGCAGCCTGGAGAATGGATTACTTCAAAGATGGTTTCAGGCTGTACTAAAGATTATTCCTAAGTAACAAGGTATAATCTAAATTATTATTCACCACAGAAATGAGCAAACTGTAATCCTTTTGTCTCAATCCTCAAAGTCCATTAAAATTCAATGGAATCTAAGTGGGCTCAGTAGGCACATTATCATTTCTTTTAAATAACTTGTTCAGCATATAATGGCACATAGTTGAATATTTTAATGAGTTGATGAATGGTAAGTCTATAGTATTTATACGGGATACGCACTGGTTGTAATCATGGAGTTAACCAGTCACCCTTTATCCTTCATTATTCATGGCTCAAGCAATCAGTGCTCTCTTTTATTGGGCTGAATTCTCGGATTAAGTGTTCACGACACATTAAAACTCATTTGTATTTACGGCAGTGTCATTTTTGTTCACGTGTGATGATGGTGCAAGACCAAATCTTGCTCAAGTTAAAATGCAAGGACGATGAGTGAAGTTTCAGTGCAATTGATTCAATTTCCATGGCCTCTTCCACGTTCTGTGAAAGCTAGTCTTTGGCCATACACATTTACCTGGACATTAGTACTCACCAAGATGATGCAGCGAGCTAAGATCGCCTACTGGGCATCTGCAGGTAGCTCGTCAGTGACTCCAATTTGAATTTTGGGCCTGTGCGTATTGGTGGTGATGCTCAACTAAGTTCAGGGAAAGGCGATCAGCCTGAGCTAGGTATCTTCAACGCCAATGCAGAGTGAGGAGGGGGTCACTGAATCCTCCTAGTTCCACATCCACGTAAACTAAAGAGTTGAACTGGCTTCCAACTGCGCTGCATGCTGACTGGATTTTTCTAAAGGTATACCAATTTCAAGAAGGGAACTTGAAGCAGGAATTAGCCCTCCTGTTTTTGTATGAATATGACCTCATACCTATTTTGAATATCCATTTTCCTCAGTATAATGAACAGTGCAGTTCCAGCATGGAATGTGTGCATATATACGCAGCCCACTATATTGGATTCTTGGCATCCATTTTGCTCTTTTGAAAGAGGCATAACTTCAACCAAAAATCAAAGCCTTTTCTCTCTCTGCTTTGCATGAGTTAAAGTTTCTAAGGAACTTCTTTATACTATTGGATGTCTCTGGAATTCATTATAAATACAGAACAGTGTAAAATTTGTAAATCTTCAATTGTATCTTGTAGTAGGGTAGGAATATTTGATCATTACACCTTTCGGGAAAAAAAATTTCAAACATAAATTTAGCTGAAGAAGGCTTCATGATTGAGGCAACATGGTGCATAGCATACTGAAGCACCTCACACCCTACACTGATATAGCATATTGCATTTTCTGAGCTCTCAAATTTAATTGCTAGAGAGGCAATGGATGCAAGCCATGTCCTTCCCCAAATAAAGGAGAACAGGGAATCAAGGCCCTCTTCAGTGTCATAGAGTCCTAGTCATAGGGGAGGATTTTTCAGACATGCTCGCCCCAATACTGGGAAATCCTCACTGGGGTCAAAGAACCTTTGTATAGTCTGTGCTTCACCCACTATGATTTCTATGGTGGGTGGGAAGGGAAAATTCCCACCCCATAGAGTTTTACAGCACAGAAAGAGGCCTCTCTGCCCATCATGTCTGTGCTGACCATCAAACACTTATCTGTCCAATTCCATTTTCCAGCACTTGGTCCATAACCTTGCATGTTGTGTTCATCTAAACATTATCTTTCCATGCATAAATATACTTCCAGGCTTTTGAGTTGCACTGACAGAAGATTGGGAGGGTGACCACCATAAATGTCCTCAGCGGGAAAGTTGACTTACTACAGGAAAGCTGAAGAAAATGAAATGGAGAAAATTGTTTTATCAATAAGAGGACATGAGTTTTATTGCAGGATTGTGGCAAAAAGAAATACCATGAGAGAAGTCACAGTGTGGCTTTATCTATTTGATTTCAGTTCAATTTAAAATGAATCTTTCTTCCTTTATTTTCTTGCTTTATAATGTTTGAGCAGATTCTTTATTGGCGTGAGTACAATGAGAAAGCACCATTCGACTGGGGATAGCTGAGGACAGAGAAAGTCAATCGAGAAGCGTCCAAGAAGATCCAGTAATTGGAAATTTTCCCACATTCCCGTGCTTGAAGCAATGGGCAGGATTTTTAAAATCCAAGTAAATTTAGGAAATCACGATGAAACTTGGATTTTGATTAATAATTACTGAATGATTAACCATTGGCTATTCAATTTCAATAAATTAAATTCCTTGCCTGCAGATCACATGAGTTATGGTATGGATATGCATTTATTCTTTCCAACCTGGCGCTTCCTGTATAGAATTACGGGGAGATATTTTACTTGTGTGCCAAACAGACGTGAGATCGGATCTATATCCACAGTGCCCATTCAATGTGACAATCAGGAAGACAGAACATCTTCAGACTCAGTTCTTACTGCCACCTTTCCAGTAAACTGTGAACATTGAATCTTTGCTCCGCTGCAGTTCCGAGGTTTTCTGTGACTGGAAATTGGTTACCATTAACGTGCAGTCAGCCATTAGGCTGCAGACATGAACTGACCATGATCATGCAAAGAATTGTCTAGGAGCTGGACGTCAGAACATTGACATCTGTATTAAGTTAGTTCTCAGCAGCTGCACAAAGTGACATGAACATGCACCAGGTATCATTGTATTATATTCTAAAATTGGGCAACTGTCGGTATACCTACACCTTACAGACTAAAGTGGTTCACAAAGGTGTCTCACCTTCTCCAGGGCAATTAGAGATAGCCAACAAATGTGGACCTTTCCAGCCACACTTTCTTCAGATGAATGAATTGAACAAACTATTCAACCCATGCTGCTCGTGCTAACCCTTCGATGGAGTTACCAATTAATTCACTTTCCCTGCTGTTTCCCTAAAACTTTGCTATTTTCTTTACTTTTGAGTATCTATTTCTTTTTTGAATTTTACTGTTGAGTAAATTATTGCCTTCTAAGTTGCAATAACAACACATTTAAAAAAAGGTTCCCCCCATTGTCAATCAACTTAAATCTGTGGTTGCTGATTATTCTGTCACCAGAAACATTTTTATTTTCTGTATCAAAATGCTTCATGATTTAGAAAGTCTCAAAACCTCTCATTATTTTCTACTCTAAGGAAGAAGCCTTCTCAAGCTTCTTTGAATAACTGATGTCTGTCCCTTAGCCTTCATATAATGCCAGTAAATCCAATGGTGAAAATACATCCCATTCAAAGCTTTTTAAATCTCCTCAAGTGTTTAGTCTGTTATTAAAAAAAAATTTCTATTCAGTAAGCACATCAAAGGGAGCTAATTCTATAATAACCTTTTTAAACTGTCAACCAACTTAGAATTTAGAACTTCCTGCAAAGCTTTTGAAACTCAGCCAAGCATACACAATGACATAACAATTCTGGACAAAGGTCAAAGAATAACTTTCTTGAAACAGTGAAACAGGTGGTCATTTTTTTTTTCTAATCTACACCAAATGCAATCCAGCAGGCGTTATTATTTTAACTCTTACTGACATCTTAAGCCAATTTGTTTTTTTTTTCTAAGTTTAAAGAGCAGGGGATTTAAACATTTCAGTTCATCACACTTCAATAGACCTTATCCTCTCCTCAAAAATATTTGTATCTACTCCATTGACTTGTGACTCTGACACTGCTGTTTAAGGACCTTGAAACATTGAAACAGCAATGCTAACCACTGTGAGGCAGCAGTGCTAACTACTTTGAAGTTAAATGGGCGAGATAATTTTGGCAGTCCCATTTGTCTGAATCATCCCACAACCCTCTTCCCTGTCAGCAAAAATTGGATCTGTCAGAAACTGGGGTGAGACTTCCACATCTGGGTCCTGATCACCATTTTTAAAGGTGCATGGGGTCACCCCAACTGCCTGAAAAGCCGGCCCACTGTCTCTCTCCATCCTTTCTGAATAGTTTCACTCTTGTCTGTGTCAAATTTCATTTGCCACACGTCTGTCCATTTCATCAGTCTATGTCATCCTGAAGTCTGTTATTACACTCAATCTTTACTAATTTATGAACTTTACACCATCTTTAAAATCATGTCCTGTATAATAAAATTCAGGTCACATATAAAAATTGCAATCTGAGCCTGAAAGAACTCTGCTCTTTATCTCTCTCCTGCTTGTGGAAGAACCATTTCCCACTATACTCAACTATCCTTTCATCAATTTCATATCCACGCTGTGGCATGGTGGCAGAGCGGCTACGGCAATTAACATTGCTGCCTCAATTGATTAGCACTGCTGCCTCACAGTGGTCAGCACTGCTGCCTCAGAGCGCCAGAGACCTGGGTTCGATTCCCGGCTTGGGTCACTATCTGTGTGGAGTCTGCATGTTCTCCGCACTTCTGTGTGGGTTTCCTCTGGGTGCTTGGGTTTTCAACCACGGTCTGAAAGACATGCTGGTTAGGTGCATTGGTCATGCTAACTTCTCCCTCAGTGTACCCGAACAGGCGCTGGAATGTGGCGACTAGAAGATTTTCACAGTAACTTCATTGCAATGCCAACGTAACCTTACTTGTGATGCTAATAAATAAACTTTACAAAAACTTTGAAAACTGCCACTGTATCTTTAACTTCAGGAGTGAAATTGGCAGTTAAAAGTATCTTAATGGTGCCATTATTTTCTGTGAAATGGAAATAGAAGTGAACCTTGCAGGAGTTCTTCCAACATGGGTGGGTTTATGGTTGGTGTTGACTCAATGGGCTGAATGAGCTACTTCTGCATTGTAGGATTCTGTGATTCTTTCCGAACCAATATTTAACTCCCAGCCAGTACTAATTGGGTACGCTTAAATAGCGTCAGTCTGTTGACTTGCCCTGGGCGCTGGGAGCGACTTGCATCCTGTAACAGTGCACTTAGTGTTGAACCTTGGCTCTCATTTCAACTAGACTGGCAAGCTTTATGGATCTGCTGTGCAGGCACAGTGAGCTTGCTGACAAAGTAAATTTAAATCTTAAGCTGCTGTGGCATTGGAGTGATCTTCATGGGGTGGAGGCATTTAGGGAAGGGGTTGGCATTGTGGATGGCGGAGACAATTGGAACAAGGAGGGGGAAGATTGCGAGGATAGGTAGTGACCAGAAAGAAGTGGTGGGGAGGGAGGTGGAGGTTAATTGGGTGGGTGAAGTGGGGAAGGGATGGTGACAGAAATTGCTGCTGAGCTATGAGTGCTTCACCTGCTTCTGTATCTTTTGGTAGTAGCCCCCAGTGATCATTTTAAAGACCATGTGGTAACTTGTTGCCAAGGATTTAAAACCATGGAACAGGCCATCCAATCCAAAGGTTGGCCCTTAAGCCACTATCTCAAACCATCAACATACTCCTATTCCTTTCTTTTTCATGTTCCCATCCAGCTTCTCCTTGAATTCACTTGTACTGTTCATCTCAATTAGACCTTATTGTAGTGAATTCTACGTTCTACCCACTTTCTGGATAAAAAGGTTTCTCCTGAGGTCCCCATTTGGTTCATTATTCATCTATTTATGCTTATAATTCTGGTCTCTTGGTCGACCCTATCAAATGCATTCATAATCTGAAAGACCTCTTATCAAGTCCCATTTCAGACTTCTCTTTCTGGAGAAAAGAGGCCCAGCTCTTTCCCTTCTATCAATTCTCACTGATAAGGCTGACCTCTGAGTTCTAGTATTGTTATATTAAATATGTATTTTCAAATTTCCCAATGACTTTTATGTCCTTTTTATAATATGGATGCTGGAGTTATTCCAGGAGTTGCGGAACCAAAATTCTATACAAGCTTAATATATCATGGTTTTCCTAAATGCCATCATATCTGGAACCAGTTCAGGATAGCCCAGTTTTGGGGAGAGTTCTGGAAACAATGGGAAGTTCCTTATTTCGATATGCTAAGAAGCTACCATCTTTTTCAACTGTGGACGCTGGGTACCTATATTTCAACCTTTGTCAGTATGATGAACATAACTTTCCAGCACGGAATGAGCATAGAAACTAGAAACAGGAGTAGGATATTTGGCTCTTCAACCTGCTTCGCCAACCATTTTGATTATGGCTGATCATCGCATTCAATATCCTAATTCCCCTTCCTCCCATATCCCTTGATCCCTTTAGGTCCAATAACTAGGTCTAATTTCTTTTTGAAATCAGACAGTGTTTTGGTCTTAACCATTTTCTGTGGTAGTGAATTCCATACATTTCACCACTCTCTGGGTGAACAAATTTCTCCTCACCTCAGGTCTAAAAGGTTTACCCCTTATTCCCAAACTATGATCCCAACTTGGACTCCCAACCATTAGGAACATTCTTTCTGAATCTACCCTGTCTAACTCTTATGGAATTTTATACGTTTCTATAAGATCCCCTCTCACTCTTCTAAGCTCCAGTGCATACAATCCTAACAGACCTAATCTCTCCTCATATGATAGATCTGCCATCCCAGGAATCAGCCCGTGTACTCCCTCTATAGAAAGGACATCCTTCCTCAGATAAGGACGCCAAAACTGCACACGTGCACATGCCCTGTGAATAAGTGCTTCAGGACCTATTTTACACCATTTTACCTCATTACTGTTTGCTTGGCTGATCAGCAAAGAAATTGGCTGCTGCATTTGTTTGCAAGAACAGAAAACCATACTGCAAAGGTCATTCATTGGCTGAGAAAAATTTGAGGCATTCTTAAGACATGCATATCGCTATATAAATACACTTTTCTTTCTTTAATTTGTTTCTACTCTCCTTGCCTTAACTGAACATCACTCCTTACTTCAGAACAATGGTGTTATTAAAATAAAAATTTCAATAGCCTTAAAGAATCACTGGAAAACATGTTACTTATACTAAAAACACTCAGAACTGCTGTGCTGGTGCTAAAATTGCCCATGGCATTCCTCAGGCTGAAGAATTGAGTGAATGTAAGATATGAACAATGTCAGGAATCACCAGTGAAGAATGGCTATTTGACAAGCTATTAGGTGAATGATAACATCAATGACTTCTGGATGAAAAGAAGATATGGGTGAAATATGAAAGGATTTATGAAGGGTAGGCAGGATTTCATAGAATCCCTACAATGCAGAATTGTCCATCCAGTCTGCACTGACTCTCTGACAGAGCATCCCATTCCCAGCTCCACCTGCTATCTCATCCCTGTAACTGAACGCATTTACCTGTTTAATCCCCCTAACCTACACATCTTGGGACACTAATGGGCAAACTAGCACGGCCAATCCACCTAACCTGCAAATCTTTGGAGGAAACCAGCGCACCTGGAGGAAACCCATGCAGATATGGGGAGAACATCCACACAGACAGTGACCCAAGCCAGGAATCGCACCCAGGTCCCTGGCGCTGTGAGGCAGCAATGCTAACCACTGTGCCACACGTAGTTATGAATATGCATTTGCAATCAGCACTGTTTGTGATGTTAGTCTACGATTAATGAACTGCACTGAAGTAATGATACTTGCTGCTGATCTCAAAGAAAACCTTGCAGTCTCCTTGTGAGAAGTTCACCTCCTTTGTCCTACAATGATACTGCAACTGATTGTGTTCCTGTGTTGCTGTTATATTTGGAGAGATCATGGATTGGAAATATGTTGTTGCAGAAGCCTTGGCAAGTCGCTGCAGTGTATCTTGTCGATGGCACACACTGTTGCTATAAAGCCCAGGAGATGGAAAGAGTGAATGTATGAAGTGGTAGATGGAGGGGTGACAATCAAACAGGCTGATTAATTTGGCTGATGTCATGCCTCTTGAGTGTTATTGGAGCTGAACTTGCCCAAGCAATTAGAGAATAGTCTGTTACACTCCTCAGTGGTACCTTGTAGATTGTGGACAGAATTTGGGGAGTCACGTTGAGAGTTTTTATCTCAGAATTTCTGGCCCCTGAGCTACCTGTGTATATTGGGTCATAATGACATCATTGGAAGCTGACTGCAATTTTAGCTGGGGATGACCTGAGATGGAAACTCAGTGATTTTCCACCCAAAGAAGACAGTGGAGAAATGGTTTGGGGGCAAGAAAACCCTAAACAGCTACATTTCTCTTTATTTCCTTTGGCAAGGAGTAAATAAATTGCTTCCCCAGCTATAGTTGCCCCACCTTTCTGATGATGAGATTGTCGTAAGATGGCTTTGTAACCGATTCTGCCACCTATTTCTGATACTACTGTCACAATTTTCAGCTGTTTCTTAATGATTTTTCCTGAATATGTGAGAAACCTTTGGGGACATTGAAAAGAACTGGGGGCTAAATGAGTCCAAGCTCCATTTCTGGAGAATTTGATGAGTTCCCTATGCACAGGGTACCCATTCTAAGTTAAAACTGAGGCAGTTGTGACACTTGCAGAAGATATTTGATATGTAAATTCAACAGTTCACAAGCAATTAGACAATGCTGAATTTGAACTGGAAACTAAACGGGGTGTATGTTCTTTAATGATAGCATAATATGTGGGCAGAGATTGACAATCTTAATCAGCTCTGAAGAATGAAACTTTCACTGATAGGCAACCTTTCTTTGTTTCTCCAAATGTTGGATTTGAACTATTATAAAAATGGCAACAAAGGAAAGGGGAAGAGTGACAGCTCTGAAGCATGTTCTGCATTTCTCAAGATAGTCTCATACACACAGGATGGATATTGCCAGGTTTTGCTCCTTACTTGTGGCATTGCTGTGAAGCTAAAAGAAAGCGGCGATAAGTAGGAGCCCTGCTGGTAATGGAGAAAGCAAGACATTATCTTCTCCACATTGAACAAAAAGCACTTACCATATCTCTTTATAATTGTCAGTTCATTTCTATATGATATATGTAACCTCATACTGTGTAGTCTGGCATTACGTGAAAGCTGTAACAGCAGTAGTTTGAATAATTCAGAAACCAATAATATTGCTTCACAGTGGTTCTGCTGTCAAGTTTGCTGCATTGACATATTATAATAGATCTGGCTTTTCCGACAGGGGTGGCGTGCAGTATCTCGAGGTCTCTTTGCAAACCGTTAATCATTAAATCCATCCAATGCCACTTGCATTCACTGCTTGTGACAGGCAAATTAGAGACTGTGATCTAACTTCTAATTCCAGTTTTGGCAGTTAAGAAAATGGTTATTATGAATGTGACTAATAGACATTTTGTTCTGATGTCAGCTTGTTTGAGAGTGATAACTTTTTATATATCCAACCCTAGAACCAACTCTGCAGTCAGCTGAGTAATTACATTTACTCTTTTTGGCATCTACATCATGTTTAAGGAATTATGTTTTTCTTCATGCCTTTCCCAAATAAATATGTAGCCTTAAGATTGTGACACAGGAGAACTGTTTTTTTTACTCAGCATAACTAATTCATTCAGTTGCTGCAGGAAGCTGGCTTGATATCAGAATTAAACTCAACACACTTTTCTTTTAGTTACAACAGAGTCGACATTGAGAATGCAAGGTGATATTGTCTGGTTGTTAAGTTATTAAAACAGTTTAAAGTTTAAGTTTATTCACTAATGTTACATATAGGCTAACATTAACATTGCAATGAAGTCACTGTGAAAATACCCTAGTCGCCACGTGCGGCAGCTACTGTTTGGGTACACTGAGGGAGAATTTAGCATGGCCAATGCACCTAACCCAGACTGAGAGGAAACCAGAACATCTGAAGGAAAACCACGCAGACATGGGGAGAACGAGCAGATTCCTCACTGAAAGTGACCCAAACTGGTAATCAAGGCCAGAGTCCCTGAAGCTGTGAAGCAGCAGTACCACTGCTGTCACCTGAAGAAGGTGAATATTCTATGAATTTTGTTCTGATAGTCAAGGTTTATTAGAAGTTATGTTTTATAAATGTCTGCTGCTATAAAATACCAGGATGGTTTTCAGTCTGCCACCAGGCAAGTGTCAGGGGAGACAATGATGCTCCTGCCTGCTCACATCAGTGAGAGACCTGAACCAGTTTAGTGGTTGCATGGAGATCAACAGCAGGGTCAAGTATTTCTGTGTATTAGCCAGGAGGAGCTGCAGAAATATTAAAGGAGAAAAGTCTGGCGTGTGCTTGGAGTGGCCTGCAGCAATTCCTTTTATCTACTTCAAACAGGGCTGTCGAAGGATAATACACACAGGTCATGTCACATCCTATACAGTGCACAGGCCCTTACTTTAAATGTTGAAATCTGCAGCTTTCAATTGAGAGTTCTGGTCCTCCTGTTTAATACTCACTCAAAAGTCGGGTCAACTCTGTCCTGGATGGGAATGAATGAAACTTGTTTTTTTTTGAGGAGGTCTGATTTGGAATGGGCCTGAATTTGATGATCCTGCCAACAAGGTTTGAGGCAGGGGGTTGGGGAGCATGAAGCCACATGGATGGGATCCCGCTCACACTGATCTGAAAGCAATTTTAACGTGGGACAGGCAGACTCTCGAGGGGGGATCGGGGGAAGGCAAAGCCTGCCCTTGCCCAACTAAGGCCCTGAAGTGGCCATTTAATGGTCACTTCAGGGCCTTTTCATCCCAGCCTCAATTTCTAGAGTTGGGGCAGGAAATAGAAATATTTTAAAAGCTACATCTTGGATGGAAAGTGAAGGGGAAGGACACCTCCATCAGAAACCTCGTCCTGCTGGTTGATGCTTTCTCTTGAAGGCTCAGAGACAACCAGGTATGGGGAAGATGGGGGCTGGATTCAGCAGCCAGGATGGGAGGCACCCTGGAAAGGGGGCTCAAAATTTTTGAGGGGGAGGGGAGTGGTGAAAGTGGGGTGCGGAGGGTGGGGGCGGGAGGCCAGGGGAATGGGTCATCCTTTTGCCTTGCCTTGCCTCCATTTGGTCATGGGAGTTTGCCCTTTCCAACTCAAGGAGGCAGCCCGCCCTTTCCAATTCAAGGTCCAAGCAGGCTTACCTGCCTGGCTTCTCACCAATACCAACGTCCAATGAATTGGCCTCAATTGGGATGAGGGTGGGTAGGTCAGGCACCCATGGAATTTTATGCTCTTCCACCTCGCTACCAACACTGGGTATCGTATAAATTCTACCACATGAATCTAAGCCATGAAACATCTGAACAATAAGAGATGATTCAGCTGAATATGTTTGTCATTTTGATGTATGATTCTTAGAAGCCCTATTCGATAATTCTATGATTTGGATACTTTTTTGTAACATGTTAAGGCAATGATTGCTTTATTATTAAGGTTCCCTCATTACTTTATTGGGTCAAGTCCAAAATGTCTCCACTTCCACTCCAGTAATTTCTTTGTGCAAGTTGGTATTTCTTGAAGATTCTTCCAGATTTGTTCAGTAGAACATCATTGATAATTCAAGCTTGTCTGACATAAACATTTTATCAGTATAAATTTCTCGATTCTTGGTGTCTTGTGTAATAAGAGTAACAAACCTAATCCAGTCTGTACAATTGCTAAGTGCACTTGCTGCATTAAGTAGTTAGTTTTGTAAAATAGCAAAATGGCTCAATTGCTGTCTTGTTTAAGTGCATAATAATGGCAATTTTCTCCAGAATGAATAACTCTGCAGTCTGAATTCACACATTTTCAATAATTGGCCGCTGTGCTTGAATCTGCTGTATAAATGGGACTCTCTAAACTGTTTAATCTGCTTAATTATTGGAAATATAAACACTTCTACAATTTGTTGTATTACATCATAGTTTATTAATGGTGTTGTTAAGTTTGCACCCCTGAAAGCTGAAAGGAATGTGTTCTGTTTAGCAGAGGTATCTAATCAGAATGAAGGGTAAATTGGTTCATTATTTTCATAGAATCCTTACGGTGCAGAAGAAAGCCATTTGGCCCATTGAGTTCTTGTACTAATTAATGAATAAATGTGAAGTTCAGTAATTCTCATTACTTTTTTTTAATCAGAAGGGAACGAAGCATTGATTTGAATTCTGATATAATCACAAAACCAAAGGCAATTTACTTAATAACTTGCGGTACAATTCCAGTATTTTCTAATTTGATAACTGGTCAAATGTACAAGTTAGATTTCAAGTGATGTGGTTGTCTCTTGTTGTGCTTGACATCAGTCAGTCACTTCCTGCAAATATTCATTGCGTGGAGACCCTGGCCCAGAGAAATTACTGCAGGAGCCTTAACTTGTTTAAAATATAAATGCTCAAGTCAAATACATTTGCTTCACAGATTAACTGATAAAATTAATGATCTGGTAAAAGATTGTAATGAGAGTCATGGAAAATAAAAAAAAGCAGCAGGGTTGCACAGTGGTTAGCACTGCTGCTTCACAAGTCCAGAGACCTGGATTCGATTCCCAGTTTGGGTCACTGTCTGTGTGGAGTTTGCACATTCTCCTCATGTCTGGGTAGGTTTCCTCTGGGTGCTCCGGTTTTCTCCCACAATCCAAAGGTATGCAGGTTAGGTTGATTGACCATGCTAATAAAATTGCGCCTCAGTATCCTGAGATGCGTAAGTTAGAGGGGTTAGTAGGTAAAATATGTAGGGATATGGGGGTAGGGCCTGGGTGGGATTGTGGTTGGTATAGACTCGATGGGCCAAGTGGCCTCTTTCTGTACTGTAGAGATCCTATTCTATGAGTCTGCACCAACTGTGTGGCAGAGTGTTGACCTAGGCCCCCTCCACTTCCCTCTCCCCACAGGTTACAGTGCTTTGTATTTGTTGAATGCTGAGTAAAACACAGTCCTTAAATGGTTAACCCAAGATGTTGCGTGGGAATTTCCAGCCTTGCTTACACCAAGGCTACGTAATCTTATCAGAGGTCAATGGATCTTGGTATGGCCTGTGTCCTTCTGCTACGATTCCCGTGGCGGATGGGAAGATTCTGCCCACAGATAGGATTGAAGCCAATAGACTTGAGAAAGAGGGACTCTCATCTGTTCTTTCCTTCCTCCATGTGATAAATCTCAGGTCGAGAGATGGGAAAATATTTCAGCACCAACATTACAAATTAAAGCTACTCAAAAAGAAAAGTTTCATCTGTTTCCATCCAAGACTGAGTTGACCTGACTTTTGAACAAGTATTAAACTGGATGACCGGCGGTCTCACCTGAAAGCTGTAGATTTTAACATTTAAACCAGGGGCCCGTTCATAGTATAGGATGCAATACAATATGACTTTTGTGGGTTGTGTGCATTATCTGCCATTAACCCTATATGAATTGGACTAAAAGGAACTGCTGCAGCATTAACTGACAGCAGGCATGGCAGGAAGATTAACAAATTAATGGAGTAATGTGTGAGGACATTATATTGGGTATGAATAAGCGGCCAGTCATTTGGTTGTGAAGTCCCTCACATGTGATTTTTCTTCAGAGGCGCATTCATCTTTCTGTTTGGGATACAGGATCAGATATACGGGTGTTCTCATCTGTGCACGATGACATACAACTGTGCACATGAATCACAGAATTGAAATGAGTGGTTTTCATGAAGTCTTTCCCCGCTATATTATGGATTTATGGATGATAGAGATGATGAAAGGTAATATAGCATGCAGGCATCACCATATGATGGCTGAGCAAAGTACAAAGAGTTTACAATAAGATACCGTGGGGTGTAATGCAAGCCAGATCATAATGTTCTTTTTCTAAGGGCCCTCTTGTATATAATTTGCCACAACATAATTTTCAAAAGATCTCCTGTTGTTTGAAAGCTGCAGGAATGTGAATCATTTTCATACCTGCTCCTGGTAATAGCTGACCTATTTGCTTGTGATGGGAAAGACCTGACGGAAATTGAAAGAAGCTGCCCTCCATGCTTTGAAAAAGCTGCTTATTGCAGAAGATTTTGAAATGCAATCTTATTGCATTCAGGAATTAACTCTTTCCAGTTCTAGCAAGTTGGAAAGCCTTTTGTTTCAATCTTCACAAGTAGAAGAGACTCGCTTCCCAACAGGCAAACTTTATCAATAATCAGCCATCAACTGAGGGGGTTAAATTACTCTTTTTTTTAAAATGGCATCAACTTTTTGCCCAACTCACGAAAGAAATATGTACTTTGATGTACAATTCTATACCACACAGGAGTAAATAGATTTTCCATCCTCTTGATACCTACTTTGTAACTTCTTTTTCATTAATGGGATGAATTGATTACAGAATACCAACTGCCTGCCTTTAGTTATCTTGACTTTATATTTAGTTTGTACTGCAATTTGGGGCCATGTGGTGGCACAGTGGTTAGCTCTGCTGCCTCACAGCGCCAGGGACCCAGGTTCAATTCCTGGTTTGGCTGATAGTCAGTATGGAGTCTGCACGTTCTCCCATGTTCGCATGAGTTTCTTCTGGGTACTCCGGTTTCCTCCCACAGTCCAAAAATTTAAATTCTCCCTCAGTATGCCTGAACAGATGCCGGAATGTGATGACAAGGGTATTTTCATAGTAACTTCATTGCAGTGTTAAAGTAAGCCTACTTGGGACATTAATAAATAAACTTCAGCTGCCTTTCAAACTGTTTCAATGAGGAGTGTGTAGGATTTGGCATCTTTTACATTTAATTAAAATTTTCGAACTGAGAAGTTCATGGAACCTATTGAGCAGACGGACTTATTTCATTTCCAATTAAATTTTTCATTGAGTTTAAATGTCAATGTAAGAAATGCAGGTCCCTTTAAGATTAAATTAGGACTAGCTTCACAATGAAATGATGGGGATGTTCAATGAAGCTTGTATTTAAGAGTTGTGGCTTTCCCCAGTAGTGGGTTTGCTCCTGGATAGAGAGGGGATCCAGAAGGGTTGAGTGTGCTGTATCACAATAAAGTAAATTATTAGGCCGTCTTCTGCTGCACATTGAGCTCAATGCAATAACTCGCCTTCTTGCATCCTGGCTACCCGTCATGATTTCAATCCGGTTTCTTCTGTTCCATTCCATGTTATAAAGGTGTGAGTATCTCTTTAATGAATCAAGTAGAATTAATAGAAACAAATGTCTGTATGCACTTAAAATCCCAACAGTGTCCGTCCCAAAAACTATCCCACACAGGCCTTAACCCTGTAACTCCAGGCATTTATGCTGCTAATCCCCTGACACAGAGGGGCAAATTAACATGGCCAATCAACCAAATCCACACATCTTTGGCTTGTGGGAGGAATCTGGAGGAAACCCATGCAAACACAGAGAACGTGCAAACTCCACACAGTCACCCGAGGCTGGAACTGAACCCGGGTCCCTGTGAAGCAGCAGTGCCATCCGTGGTGCCACCATGCCTGTCTGCAAATCTTGCTTCCTGTTGTCATGCTTGTGTCTTTCTTTGGTGACATCTTTCTCCTCATGATAAATTCCTGTCTCCAGAAAGAAAATGGAAACAGTCAATTACACCCTCCAGCCAGTGATGATGCTGTAGCTCCACCCATCTCCTATCTTCCCAACTCCTCAACCCACACCCAGTGAATCTCATACACCCCAAACCAGCCGAACCTCACTGCTTCAAAAATGACTGTCAATTTTACAATTTAACTTTAATAATGTAATTGATATACAAATAAGTTTAGACTGAATTAAATCTGTGTATCCTAATACTTTTTTTATTCTTTGGTATGTGAGGCCAGCATTTGTTACCCATCCTTCACAGGGAAATTATAGGGAGGGTTATTGATTATAGAGCTAATGTGGGATTTTCATTTTGCTGCATAGGATGGGATAGTAGTGGTGTAAAGAGTGGTGAGCAGGAAGAGTTTTTGATGTTTGTTCAGGGGAAGTTCTAACGAGGAAATTGGAGATTTGGTATTGGGGAATGAGGTGTGTCAAGTGAATGGAGCTTCAATAGGGGTACATTGAGGACAAAATGATCATAGTATCAGTAGGTTTAGAAAATATAAGGGGCAATCTAGATTAAAACTGCTAGTCGGGGGGAGAAGGAGAATTTTTATTAGGTTGAGAATGGATCTGTCTGAGTTAATTAGAGTCAAAGATTAGTATGCAAAACTGAAATTCAATAATGGATTGCCTGTAAAGTGAACTTGGTTCAGCCTTAAGCGAGAAAGGTTGGGCAACCGAGACAGAGAGTCTTGGAAAACGAGGGGTAGAATAATTGAAGAAGAAAAAGAGGAAAAAAAAACACATGATTGATAATTCAAGTGAAAAGCAGCCTTAATTTTGAAAATTTAGAGAGGAAGAGGGGAAAAAGGGAAATAGAAAGGCAAAGAGCGAGTATGAGAAGAGACTGGCAGCTAATAAAATATGGATTTGTTTTCCAAATTTCCATATGTTGCAATTATATAAAGTTCTCATTGGACCTGGGAAATAGAGGTGCTTGAGGGGTGTTGTAACATGTCTTAAGGGAAAATATCACGTGACTCTCAACATTAGATTTTTCTCCAGTTCCTCACTAATCCTTCCTTTGCTAAACCGCTTATGCTATACTAACCCTTAAAAGCATATTGTAACATAATGAAAGGAAGTGGTAGTATTAATGGAGGGAATTACTTTGCCTCATGATGGGTGCCAGAGCATATCAGCGCAGCCTTAAATTTCGAGCTAGAGTTGATATCAGGAAACACCACTTTTTATATAAAGGGTAATGGGATCCTCAACATTCTCCCAATAAAACTGTTGAGCTTTAGGTGAATTGGAAATTTCAAATCCGAGATTAGTGAATGGATTCATAGGGAATATAGTACTGTAGCCAAGGCTGTTAGTTGGGGTGAAGGTACATATCAGCCATAATCTAATTGAATAGTAGAATTAGCTTGAGGGTTGGATGGCCAACTTGTGTTCCTATTTTCCTAAATATTGTAATAATAAGGTTAACAATGTTGAGGGATTAGATTAGATTAAATTAAATGGGTTGATGAGCTTTTTTCAAAGTGAAGCTATCTGGTTTATAGTGAATAGAAAGTTTAACTCCCTGCGGCACAGCAGGTAAGCTTGCTTTTGTTACATTTGATATTGATGGTCCTACAACTGTTTGATTTTCAAATTCACCAAATTGATTCTCGGAGATTTTTAAAACAGTCTGTGGGCTTCTGGAAAGAATCTACCCCAGGATATGCTTCTCTGATGGAATTTTGAATGTATAATATTCATCGTAGCATTTTTATCTTGGTTACAGTATTATGAGTTGGTTCATACCAGAGGCTGTTTGCTGTGCAAAGTCTCCATTCTATAAAGCTAATCACATTCAATACAATGACTCTAATAAAGTAGTCACTTTCTGAAAAGTCCATTTGAAACATGAACTCTGTTTTTAATTGGGACATACAGTTACAATCAGAAAAGTCGCAAAAGCATAAGAAAATCCAAAGTGATGAAAGATCATTCAGCCCATCTAACCTATTCCATCCATGGTACATACCTGATTATCACACACTTCCTTCACATTTCAATTGTTGATATCCCACTTTAAGGGAACTCTAACATCAAGTAAGCCATGTCTGCTGGAATACCCTGATCTCTCATTGATCAGATGAACTTAGAGCTTTGATTCATGTGTGGAACTTGGATGTGATTGCGGTAATGGAGACTTAGTTAAAGAGGGGCAGGACTGGCAGCCAGATGTTCCGGCATATAGGTGTTTTAGGTGAGACAAAGGGGAAGGCAAAAGTTGGGGGGGGAGTTACAATTCTGTTTAGGGAACAAATTACAGCTATACAGAGGGAGGACACCTTAGAAAAATCATGTCATGAGGTACTGCGGATAGAGCTCAAAAACAGGGAAGGAGACAGTCACTATGATGGGGATGTACCACGGACACCGCTCCCTTCCTCCCCAACAACCCTCGGGACATTGAAGAATGGGTATGTAAGCAGATTCTGGGCAGATATAGAAGTCCTAGAATCCCTACAGGACCTTAGTGAACAACAGGAGCAGTAAAGTATTTACCTAACCAATGGTATCTAGTAATTGTGAAAAAAAACAGAAGAATGATGGATAAGGGAATATGTACAGATTATGTTGATTGGCCATGCAAAATTGACCCAATTTTTAGGGATTATCAGGTTAGATATGTGGGGTTATGAAGATAGGGTGGGGATTGTTGTCAGTGCAGGCTCATTGGGCTGAATGGCCTCCCTCTGTACTTTAAGGATTCTATGATTCCAAATTACAATTAATCTGGGCATAGAAAGAGGGACCTCTTGAATGGGAGGCAAACAGAGGGAAAGGAACCACATATCAGTGCAGACTTGATGGGCCAAAGGATCTGTTCCTGTGCTGTATTGTTCTTCGCTTTTCAACAATGACAAGGAAAACTATTGTATCAAGAAAGAAAGCGATCATATAAAAAGTAATAAAAATTATTAATACTTAAAAAATTGACATTGAAGACGCTGAAGAAAATTCACCATCTGAAGAATGACAATTAAAATTGAACCAGTGAGATGGAGTTGTGGTACAGTAATGATTAGCACATAATTAATTAGGTACTTACACAGTTGATTACCAGAATTAGCTTTTTGTGGCACGGTTAATGTGTGATAAAACAGCAAGTTCTTAAAAAGAAATGCGGAGGCTGAGAGCGAGACATTGTTTGTGCAAAGCAAAGAGTGTAAGCAGCATCAACCTACCAGAAAGTTCTGAAGTTATGCAAAACTCAGAGCATTTCTTGAGCTCTGAAACATGCTGGCGGATCCATGCATCAGTACCATGCCATTTCTTCAGCAAGATCCGTTGTTTAAATGACTAACTGATTGTGCCATCACTCAGACTACTTATTTCTATCTCTGTAACACTGTCCTGCTTCAGCTCAGCTCACCTTACTGCTGAAACTTTCTTCTATACCTTTGTTACCTCTCATTAGCTACTGCAATGCATTCCCGATCTCCCATGCTCAAATCTCTGTAAGCTGGACCTCATCCAAATCCCTGGTGCCTATTGTCTTAACTTGCACCACATCCTAGTCACCCTTCATCGCTATGCAATATAAAATAATGGATACAATTCTAAAGGAGGTGCGTGAGCAAAAAGATACAAGGGCATGAGTGCACAAATCACTGAAGGTGGCAGGACAAGGTGAGAAGGTGGTTTTAAAAAAAGCATAGGGCATCCCAAGCCTTATATGTAGAAGCACAGAGTATAAAATAAGGAAGGCATGATGCATGTTTATAAACACTGGTTTGGCCCAAACTGGGTTATTGTGTCCAATACTCATTTCAGGAAGGAAGTGAGGCTATGAGGAAGGGTGCAGAAAAGATTTTATGAGAATGATTCAGGGGATAAGGAACTTCACTTCTGTGGATCGATCAGTAAAGCTAAAAGGAAATTTGATATTTTGTTTAAAATCATGAGGAATTGAGACAGTATAGATAAAACAAAACTGCTCCTGTTGTCGGAGTGGTTGAAAACCAGATGTTACAGACTTAAGGTGATTGATCAAAGAGCCAAAAGTGACATGAGAAAATAGTGTTTTTTAATGCGACACAGAGAAAGGATGTGGAAGGCACTGTCTGAGAGAGCAGTGGAGGCACATAGAATCGAGGTTTTTGAAGGGGAATTGGGTAAGCACCCAAGGATCAAGTTTTCTTTTCTGGTGCAAGGAAAGTGCAGAGCTGTAATTATTATTGCAGTAACTGGCAAAATCTGATGGGCTGGATGAGCTCCTTTCCGTGCTGTATTTCATTCTGTGATTCTTTTTGATGATTAAAACACAAATTCTCCCAGATGAAGGGAGATATTTGATTCTTGTGGCCACATAGTGCTGGAACAATGGACAGTGAGGATGATTATTAGGTTGTTTCTTTTGAATGTGTTTACTGCTGTTTGGGATTGCAATACCAACAATATATAAAGATCATCTATCTTGATAGGTTTCGTGGCAGCCAGTAATACAACAGCAGCAGAGATTCAGAGCTTGAGTTCAATTCCTCTGCACGCGTAAAGAGTTCACATACCGGATAAGCAATACAAATTGAGTGCCGGAGCTATGTGGTCCTGCTGTTTTGATTCCACAGTGAAAGAACAGGGAATTAATGCCTCAGTAATACATCTACAGAATACGCGTCACAGTCTGAATATTGAAACAAATGAACATCCTTCAGCTGGTGTCTCTGAGCCACGGCCAATCAGCAATGCCTCGATGGTATATGCACTGGTACCGGTTGTACAAAGGATGCAGGAATGAGGTTACAATGACAGTAACTCAGTGATGTGCATAATTGCTGATGAACTGTAAATGACAGACCAGCTGGCCCACTACCAACTTGCATCTGAGTGCTGTAAAGCTAATGACCTTGCCAAATACAATAAGTTAAGTGATGTGTGGCCTTGTGGGAGGGAAGAGGGGAAAGATAGAAAACGATAATTGTGTCAATAATACAATAACACCGTGTTAGTTTCAGCTCTCTCACCTCTCAGTCACAAGGTTCTGCATTCAATTCCTGGACCAGAGGCTGGGCACAAAGATTAGTGCTGACACTCCTGTACGGAGGGGGTGCTGCACTGTCTGAGATGCTGCCTTTCAGAGATATTGAACTGAAGTCGCATCTGCTTACATAAATGGATGTAAAAGATTCCATGGTATTATTTGAAAAACAGCAGGAAAGTTATCCCAGTGTCCTTGCCAGTACCGATCCAGTAATCAACATCACACAAAAACACATTATCTGGTCATTATCACATTGCTGTTTGTGAGACTTTGCTGTGTGAAAATTAGCTGCTGTGCTTCCTTCATTACAACACCAAGTACAGTTCAAAAAAAGTGCTTAACTGGTTGGAAAGGGCTTGGAGACATCTGGTGGCTGTGAAAAGTGCTGTATGAATACAAGTCCTCCTTTTATCTTAATTGAAGACAGGCATGGGAAATCGCAGAGACCAATGTGGTGCAAGAGAGAGATGAAACAGGTAGAAGTTGTGGTGTGAAGATGAACAGGAATGGAGACAGTGGAGTGGAGTTGAGGAGAGCCTGAGAGTTAAGGGTGGGAGGGGATTAGTGTTGGAAGTTAAAGCTCAGCTAGAGGATAACTGAAGAATGAGATCAGGAATGTAACTTTGGGGCGTTGGGGAGAAAGAGGTAGACTGAGCATGCCTAGTAAAGTTATTGTCTTTCTGAATAATTTTTAATACATTAATATTGTGTACAAATATGTTCATAAATTGTTGTGAAGTTATGAGCATTGATTGAGATGGGGCGAGGTGGGAGGAGGTAGGATGTGGTTGGGATCATGGAGGGTAGTTCGAGGCTGGCTGTGAACCATCAAGACCACTGCAGCAATTTTAATAACCTGCCCCTTTTACATAATCCGGCCTCAGCAGGAAATGCCAGCCAGCAGACGGGAAGGACAGGGATCGGGAGGTGGAACGTTGTTGCAAGCAATTCGAGGTCATCCTCAGTGCACAAACTAATAGGAAAGAGGCAATCACAGTTGTGGAGGCTGTTGGAGGGAACGAATGAAATGAGCCCTCTGAGACTGTATAAACAGAAACGGCTTTATTCAACATGCATGAGGGAGAGCAGTACTTAGAGCTGTAATTTCAGTTTGTTCCTGAGCTACTGTCGTTATTCATAGATTCTTCGACATTGTGATACTTTTTCACATTACTAGGCACTGTATTTTGATTAGGTAGACATATTGTTACTTTAAATTTATGAAAGTTCTGTTTTGAGCACATTATGCTGATCCATTGTCCTGTGTCCTTTATCTTTAATCATTTTCTGATCATATCCCTGTCTACCTGTTTGCGATATCAAAACACTGCTGTTATCAAGCGGATTTGAATGGTTAATTGTCCCCATTTCCCTGACACTTGATTAGTTTTCCAGAGGCACAATGACTCCTCTAGACTTTTGGAGTTTTGACAAGTGATATTGATTGTCTTATTGTTGCTGTAACCTTGGAAAGATCTCACCTACGGTGTGATTGTTTAGTGCCATCTGGGATGTAGTTACTTGTAATTTGTTGTGTGTCTGCTTGCAATAAGTGTGGATACTACAGTCAGGCTGTCTGTTTAACCCCTTCCATTCTTTCCTTGCCTGCAACAGTCCACGTTCCCTATGTTGCCTGACTACAGAAGGTAAAGAAGGGAATTCCAGGACAAAGGAAACCCATTATATTAAATTAACTGACAGAAAGAAATCACACCATGTCAGGTGGAACACCAATTTTATACCCTGCCCAATATTACATCTCACTAATATCAATGGATTTCACTGGCTCCCAATGGGTGGATTAAGTTAACATAGTTTCCAATCTTTTCTTGTTGGAAAAGGAGGAGCTTTCCTTCCCACAAGGAACCCTAAAATAAATTTTAAAAATTATTTTTGTTGTCCTTTTCTGCCCTGTTCCTGTTTGATCCCTTTCACTGGTGAGTTCCAGCATTGATATTTGTGAAGATGTACTCATAGATTCCCTACAGTGCAGAAGGAGGCCATTCAGCCCATCAGGTCTGCAGCGACCACAATCCATCCCAGCCCTTATCCCCATAAGCCTAGTTATTTACCCCACTAGCGCCCTGAAACTAAGGGGCAGTTTAGCATGGCCAATTGACCTACCCTATGCATTTTTGGAATGTGGAGGAAATCCATGCAGACATGGGGAGACAGTGATTCAAGCCAGTATTGAACCTGGGTCCCTGTTGCTGTGAGGCAGCAGTGTGTCAACCATTGTGCTGCCCCGGAGACTTCTTAAGTCGAACAAACAAACTTTATTTCCAAGGTTCCTTCATTCACTGCATGCTTCAAGCTAGTCCATAGGATATTCTTTCCAATATGGAAATCTCCTTCCCTTGGAGAGATTCCCCATGCTATTGTTGATTGGTTCAGACCACATTTGACATGCTAGATTCAGAAAGAATATTCCTGATGGTGGGAAGTCCAGAACTAGGCGTCGTAGTAAGAGATAAACCTTCTAGAACTGAGGTGAGGAGAAACTTCTTCACCCAGAGGGTGTTGAATGTGTGGAATTTATTACCACTAAAAGTAGTTGAGGCCAAAACATTGTGTGATTTCAATAAGAGATTAAATATAGCTCTTGAGACCAAAGGGATCAAGAGCTGTGGGAGGAAGGGGTGATCAGTATATTGAATTTGATGATCAGTCATCCATGGTCAGTTTAAAGTTTATTTGTATCGCAAATAGACTTACATTAAAACTGCAATGAAATTACTGTGAAAATCCCCTAGTCGCCACACTCCAGCACCTGTTCAGGTACACAGGGAGAATTTAGCATGGCCAATGCCCCTAACCAGCACATCTTCCAGACTGTAATGAATGGCAAAGCAAGCTCGAAGGGCCAAAATGGCCCATTCCTGTTTCCAGTTTCTATGTTTCTTACCGTGAGACCCATACTCAGTAAAGCTGGTCTTAGAAGTAACAATCACCACAGTATCACAGTAATCACATCAGGTCACAAATAACGTGATTGACAGTTAAATATTACTGAGGTCTCTGCCTGCCGGTGGTGGGAGGTTCTGAAGTGTTAAAGCCATGTATTAAAATAGTGACTGTCGTGAATTCATTCGGAAAGTACACACAACTATTTTATTCAGCTTCCCACTCCATTGCTGTGTGATAGAAAGGGTTAAGACTGGGTGTGTTGAGTAGTTGGGACTTAGGTTTACAACAATGATTCCCACAGTGGAAGTCTTGGATGGATTTTCCGGTATTCATACCAGCAGGATTCTCCCGTCGCACTGCAGATAAGAGATTTGGCGTAGCGCCAAATTCTCCATCCTCTCAGATAGCAGGGAGGCGTGAACAGCCAAAGAATTCTGACCCTCCCTTACTTATTCTTCCCTAGACAGTAACCCTGAGGAGGGCAAAAACATAAGGACAAGCTATCCTTGAGTTTTGTACAACTCCTGAAGGCAGTTGCAGATAAGCACTGGTAAAAGCTTTTCATCTCTTAGCTGGGCATTGTGCATGATTTGGTGGAGAAGTCATGAGGAAAAAAATCAGAGGAAACTTTGAAAGTGGATAATCACAGTCCGGTTTTTTTGTGAGGAATAAATTAATACTCTTGGAAAAGCTCCAGAACAATATTCCATATTTCACACATTTTGCAAATACAAGTTCTATTCAATTGTTTAAATATTCATCTCATTAAATAGATGCCTTCCGCCTCCTTTTAATCTATCATGCAGATCTTCAATTCCTTGCTATCTGTTCCACATGTATTTTAAATGAGAGTTTTTGTGTCACTGACACTGAAATATGCCTCACTTGATTCACCCGACACCCTCAACGTTTTGATTCATGGTTTTTATCAAATCTGGCACGTTCAGTGGGAGGCAATTTTTACTCTCAAAATTCTTTGGAAATTCATAGAATCCAGTGCAGAAAAGGAGAAATGATTGTGTTTAACTTGGAAGTAACATCAATAACAGTGTTGCATGGTAAAATAGTTCCAGCAATTGATATTTTACCGTGGCTGGATTTTACATCTCCAAAACAGATGGCAGCAGTTGTAGAAAAATGCTGGAAAATCTCAGCAGGTCTAACAGCATCTGTGGAGACAGAATATAGCCAACGTTTTGAGTCGAGATGACCTTCATCAGAGTCATCTAGACTCGAAATATTGGCTCTATTCTCTCTCCACAGATGCTGTCAGTCCTGCTGAGATTTTCCAACATCTTTCTGTTTTTCTTTCTGATTCCAGCATCTGCAGTATTTTGCAATTACCAGATGGCAATAGTGGTGGTTGGGGGTGGGGGAGAGAAGGGAGAGGGGGCACTGATGGATATAAAGTTACTTGAGTGGCATCAAGCCAACTCCCCCAGTGTTATCACACCAAGGCTGCACGTTGGAGTGGCAGATGGGAAACTGTTGCAGACTACCATTCACATGTTCAAAATGAGCAATTGTCACGCAATTAAGCTCATCACGCTGATTTTATAACCCCTCCAGATTTACTGGTGAATGCACAGGGAGCACATAGCATTGGAGACTGAAGCAACTCTAAAAAGCTGGCAAGTATTGTCATTGTTGCATTCAGCAACCAAGGATTGAGGCTTTTTTACCTCATAGACAGAAAGGAGTTAGGAGGCCATTAGTTAGGTGTTAAGTGGCTACTAATATTTTATACCCGGGAGGGAATCACTGGAGAGAAGTCTCAGGCTGGGTTAGATGGGCAGATTAGCAACAGGGTGGCTCATTCAGAACAGCAGTGCCCAATTGCCAAGGACATTGTTAATTTTGGGGAGAGTCCTCCAATGTGGAGGAGAATCTGAGATGAAGGGAAGTGCAAGCATACCAAGATCAGGACAGCAGCAATCTCCTGTCCAGCCATAGAGGCAACCTTGGAGCAGAATGATGCAGAGGGAACCACGAGCAGGTGCCTGAGCAGAGATGAATGTGTCCTGTGACTAAGTAAAGGGTACAGACAAAGGGTGAACCACCTGTAGATGACTGAGCAGCAACATCCTCAAAGACTATGCCTCTTCCGAGAGGCTGTGTGCCATGAAAGCACTGGGAATGAGTTCTGGTTGTATTGGTGACCGTCCAATGCCAGTGACTGTCGTGGTCATTGTGATCTTGACTTTTTATGCTTCAAGTTCATTCCAGGAGTCCACTCCATGTGGCATCTCCCAATCAGCCATACATCACTGCATCGAGGTGGTGATGTATGCCATCTTCAGGAGGACTAAACGGTACATGCATTACTGGAATGGTGTGGACTGTCAGGCTGAGAGAACCAGAGGCCTTGTTACCTTGACTGCGCTCTACTAGGTGTTAGCCTTATAGACAACATGCATGTGGCAATCCTGGCTTCCACATGCGGCCTTCATTAACAGGATTTCATGAGGATAAGGTACCACATCAATAGTGATTCCAAAAAAAAAGCTTATGGTGTAAGTGTAACATATTGACAAGGATAGTAAATTGGCTATTAATAGGAATCAGAATAGCAATAAGTGAGTTTTTTTGTTTGGCAAGTGGAGTGCCACTGGGATCAGAGCAGGCACCTCAACAGTTAACAATGTATATAAATGACTTGGATGAAGAAACTGAAGGTATGGTTGTTAAATTTGCTGATGACACAAAGGTAGTAAATTGCGAAGGGGAAATAAGGAGGCTACACAGAGACATAGGTTAAGTGAGTGGGTAAAGATCGGACAGATGGATTATAATGTGGGCAAATGTGAAATTGTAAATTACGGCAGGAAGGATAAAATTAGATTTGAAGTTACTGTCAGATCAGCCATAATCTTATTGAACGGTGGAGCAGGCTCGAGGGGCTGAATGGCTTCTTCCTGCTCCTCGTTTGTAATTCAACACTATAGAATGTGTCTCTGACCCACTATCAGTAGATTCTACAGGCAAGTACACATGGGAGGAGGTAGTGGCATTCTGGTAATGTCACTGAATTTGTCACCCAGAGGTTCAGGTTAATGTTCTGAGCAACAGCTGGTGGATTTTATATTCCAGGTTTATGAATGGATCTAAGAGCTAGCTTCAGTAATGGCCACCATGAAACTACCATTGCTCATTGTAAAAACCCATCTGGTTCACTAATGCCGCTTAGGTAAAGAAATCTGCCATCCTTACCTGATTGGCCTTCATGTTGTTCCAAGGTCACAGCAATGTTGTTGACTATCAACTGTCCTCTGCAATGACCCAGCAAGACACTCAGTTCAAGGACAATGAGGGATGGGAAACAAATGTTGGTTTTGCCAGTGACGCACATTCCCAAGAAAGAATAAAGAAAGAAAAGCTCTGGGAGCAGTCTCGACATTTATATTCTCTGGCCCTCCTGGATACCTCTGATCACCTTCAGAGGTGGATTCTTGCTGACAAAGGAACTCAGTGAAGTAAAAACCACTGACATCAGTGAGCAGGACAGAGGCAGAAAAACGGCACGTAGCAGATCATCAGTCTTCTCGGTGAGATTCAGGGGCCTTGATCATTCCAATGGGGCATTTCAGTCTGATCCAGGGTAGTGGTGGTTTGCTGAATGCTACACAATTTGTACGCTGCTACAGAGGCAGGAGGTCATTGCTGCTGAGAATTCAACAGAGTGTGAGATGGAGGAAGAGGGTGTTGGTGACCAGTTGTCGCATGCCTTTCAAAGTGGGGGGGTCACTGAAGGGGGCACCAAAATAAGTGTGCGAGAGAGGTGGAGGAGAGAGCTTTATATGTGTTTTTTTTCACCTGATTATTTACTGCTGCAAAAGAAAACAAACAAAAGTGCACATTCCACCTACATTAATGGTATTCACCTTTGCTTTAAGTCCAGTCCCTCACTGTCACTTGATGCTTCTATAATGTACAAAAAGTAATTACTACACATGGCATGGCTGCTCCCAGCCATTCTTGCAATAGATGAAAACTTAAAGAAGCCAAATCAAGCACTTATGAGTTCACTATTAACTATTTAATCAGCAGTGAGACTCATATACATCTGGTTTGTATTCTTAATCCTCTTATACAAACTCCTATATGTGGAGATGGAGGCAGGCTGCTGACCTTGCTGTCTCATGCCCAGGGATGGTCTTATAGCCCTCCTCTAGCTGCCTGAGGCCTGGCACACTAAGAGCTCTTACACAGTGAAGGAACCTCCTCTGTCACTGCAGAAACCTGAGGCACTGGTGTCACTGACAGAGGAGCTGAAGAGCTTCTGTCTGGAGCCTGGGCACCGTGAGATGAATATTCCCAGAAGCAGAGGGCAGCCACACTGCCTCACTTGTAGGGCACACTTGTACCTTACTGCTGACTTGAGAAGGAGCTCAGGGACAAGACAATGACACGCAGATTTGTGTGCACCTCCTGCAGCCATTGTCTGGACGTGGCTCTTGCTGAGATTCACTATGGAGGAGGCCCCATGCACGGGTTAGAGGGAGATTGCAGTAACCACACGTGAATGGACTCCTTCAACATCTGGAATAGGATCCAGACACCCTCTGGATTGTCAGGTCTCCACACTGCATTTCCAGCATCTGCTGCCGATCATCCAAGTGCTTGTACCAGACTGAGAGCCCAAATTTATTCCTGCATGAATGAATACCTCCTGAGGTGGCAGTATTTGTAATGCTGAACGGCACTTGGAATCATGTGACACTGCACCCTCTGTGGTCGTCTTCTCTGAGATGAATGAGTGTCCTCTGGAGATGTCAGTTTTCTGTGTAGTTGACCTGTGAGAGAGAACAGAATGATTAGCAAGCACTTCCTGCCCCTCCAGACTGGAGCCCATAGAGCAACTGCATCTCAAATAAATGTTTGTACAATGGGAGGCACATGAACACCATCTCTCATGCTCACTGAAGCTTCCCTTGTGCCCAGTGTTAAGATGATCTCAATATTCTCAACTGGATTCCTCAATGGAGCAACTACTCTGATACTCTGCAAGCACAAGAGTCTCCTCAGTTAAGTATCACTTCCAATCTAGGTCCTCTGTGTGGTATTCGGGACCCTCTTTTCCAGCGGGAGACCAAACAGAGCAAGCATGAGGCCTAGTCACCTTGTATCCTTGCTATTTGTCCATAGCTTTTGGCACACTTGTGGCTTTGATTCATTCTGGGATCAACATGTGAGGATCACCAGTTCCAGGCTCAGCCCTATGACAGAACTGCACCAATTCCTTTCTGAGTGAATGCGGTAGCTGCACATCACTGCCACCAACCCGTTGGACTCCCTCCCCAATCACATTTATCCAGTTGTTGCCCCGTCTTCTCCTCATCAAAGGGAACTCAGGTGAGTCAGGTGAGATACTGTCCCCAGAGTTGATGGGCTTGTGACATTGCAATCAGGTTATCTGGGCAACAATACTACTGGTGAACACCTCTTTCATCTTTATCAGACTTGTTTGGTTCGTTGGGGAGATCTTTCCTCCTTACGTCCCTCAGGAAAAAGGACCTCCCACCTTTCTGAGTAGCTCAGAGGTGAACATGCAGTGAACCTTCATTGAACAGTGAGACCACCCATATTTTTCCGTCTGCCTTACCAACATGCACAATATTCCAATGTGGATTTCTCCTGAGAACGCTGTGGGGATTCAGTACTGAGACAATACAGAGGGGGGTCACCAGTCAAAGGATAGTCTGATGTTCACTAGGGAACTGGACACTGGAAAGGGGCACTGGGAGGTGGAACTGGACACTAGGAGCTGAACACCGGGAGCTGGATATTGACAGCTGGATGCTTGTAGGTGTGAGCCTTTGGAGGATGGTTGCAGTGATGATTGCTGTTGCAAAGGAAATTCACATGAGGCTGGCAGCCTTTTGAACAAAAAAATTGTCCAATTCAAAGCTTTGCACATTATAGTTCTACAAATTGTGACAGTTCAATGTTAAATTTTTCACCATATCCAGGTGGCGTGTTGTCTTCAATAAACAAGACATTTTACTGTGTGCCCAGACGGATATTATCATCTGCATGCATTCCATTGGAAAATTAAGTATGTTGAAATGAACTCTTGTAATTCAAATTGGATACGATACTGATAAAAGATAGAATTTCTGCTCAAAGATACATAGTCACATTGATGTACATACCTGCGCTGTCATCACCTATCTGGTTATTACATACAATATACTCTCACATGAACATAACATTAAGTTTAAGAGAGCATGGTTGCAGAAACACAAACCTAGTGTACCCCCACCCCCTCCACTCTTCCTTGGATATGAACTAAATGATAATTATTGCAAGAAATAATTATTGAGGATGGCACTTGTTTGGGCTCACTCTGATTCTTCTCAGAGTAAGAAGCCTCACAGCACCAGGTTAAAGTCCAACAGGTTTATTTGAAATCACAAGCTTTTGGAGCCCTGCTCCTCCACTCACCTGATGAAGGAGCAGTGCTGCAAAAGCTTGTGATTCCAAATAAACCTGTTAGGCTTTAATCTGGTGTTGTGAGACTTCTTACTGTGCCCACCCCAGTCCAACACCAGCATTGCCCCATATACAGGATTATGGAATGGAGTGGCATATAGAATAAATATTAATAACTTTATTACTGGGAGACAGGAGTAGAGGCACCTTCAGTGGATTCTTAATTTTGACATCTTTATCATACTGCTTCTGCCGATCTGCACTCCAGGTATATCCTTTTCCACCTTCTTCCGTCAGGCAAAAGATACAAAAGTCTGAGATCACTTACCAGCCGAGTCAAGAACAGCTTCTTCCCTGCTCCATTAGACTTCTTGAATGGACCTACCTTATGTTAAGTTGATCTGTCATTACACTCCAGTTATGACTCCTAACACTCAATTCTGCACCTTCTCCTTTCAGAGAATCATAGAATCCCTACATTGCAGAAGGAGGCCATTCGGCCCATTAAGTCTGCATTGACCACAATCCCACCCAGTCCCTATCCCCTTAACCCTACACATTTACTCTGCCATTCCCCCTTACAGTATGGGTCAATTTGGCATACCTGATCAACCTAAGCCACACATCTTTGGACTGTGGAAGGAAGCTGGAACATCTGGAGGAGACATGAAGAGAATGTGCAAACTTCACACGGACAGTGACCGGAGGCCAGAATTGAACCTGGGTTGCTGGCACTGTGAGGCAGCAATGCTAACCAATGTGCCACCATGCCATCTCTTTCATTCTCTATGAGCGGTATATTTTGTCTCTACAGCACGCCAGAAACAATACTTTTCACTGTATACCAATGCATGTGATAAATTAAATCAAATCAAATATCAGGTGTAGTGAGGTTTTTGGTTCATATTTTGCTGTTATCAGCAAGAACCAATGAATCTGTCGAACTTGGTATGGATTGTGCAACATTCTGGTGAAGTTATGGACTACAGTAGGAATTTCCCGCGAGTCCTCCAGATTCCCCAGTTGCTCCGACTTGACTAGCAAGGGATTTGTCTGATTGATCAGCTGCCTAACCCCATGTGTAGCTTTAATCTGTTAAGAGAAGAAAATTGTGTAAAAACTGCTATTAATTGAGAGTTGCCCATAAAGTATTCATGCCTTTGTGGGGAGTGAAAGCTTTGTATTTGGCAGGCTCCCAGCAGCCTAAGCGTGTGCTTTCTCTCTGCAATTCTTTATTTATTACTGGCCAGAAAATTCCTCAAGTGAATAAATGAGGTTTTAGTCACACTTGTAGCAAAGTAATGTCAGCGGATTGTGAGCAGCTGACAGGAATTTATCACCGTAATTACTACATTAATCTGTTTGTATTGGATCCATCAAGCCTCAGGTTTATTTCAATTGTTGAATTTGATTATTTGAATTCATCTTATTTTCTTGGACAGGATAGGAAATGAGCAAGTGGGGAAAGGTTCAATAATGTAGACATTAGGAAAATTGATAAAGCATGGGTGGAGGTCAAAATCACAAAGTTTGGTTTAGTTACTTCATGGCCAGTTCCTTGGCAAAACTTAGAATTAGGAAGAATTTTGAAATTGGTTTACTATATTCACCTTTCAGAGATGAAGGTCACCTCCAGTTTAAGCTTCTATTGTTAGATTTTAATTAAGGGTCATCCAAACTCGAAACATTAGCTCTATCCTCTTTCCGTAACACTGCCAGACACATTGAGATTTTCCAGCATTTTCTGTTTTTAACCCCACTAATCCCCCTTATCTACACATCTCAGGACACTAAGGGCAATTGGGCACGGCCAATCCACTTAACCTACATGTCTTTGGCTTGGGAGGAAACCGGAACACCCAGAAGAAATGAACGCAGATATGGGGAGAATCTGCAAATGCCAATCACTCAAAGTTGGAATTGAACCCTGGTGCCTTGCACTGTGAGGCAGCAGTGCTAACCACTGTGCTACCCTTATTTTATTATCTCACAGACTATTAAGGGTGGATGTACACTTTTCCTGAAAGGCAGTGCCCAGAATTATTCCTGCTGGTGATTTATAAAGTTCCAGGAGAATTTCCTTGCTTTTATATTCTGTGCCTTTCTTTATAAACACACTTCTTCAACCACCAGTCAACTTGCTCTGCTTCCTTTAAAGATTTATATATTATATGATACTAAGTTCTATCTACTGATTGACACTTCAAAATCATGCCGTAGAATGCTGTCTTTCCTTCCAATGTGCATCACTCCATCGATTTTTACCCTGAACACCATCCTTCACCATCCTGAAGCCTATAATCCTCATCAATATTTACGATGTTGCCCAGTTTCCTCTCATCTGAAAACTTTCAAATGCTGTTTCCTACATCTGAATGTAGGTTGTGAAAAATTTAGAAGATCTCTTTCCCTTGATTGGCATGAAGGGGCTTCCATGTTCTTAACAAGTGGGGCACTTCGTAGAAATCCTTCTGAAAGTTCAAACACGTATCATCTACTTTAACTTGATCAACTTTCTTTTATCACTGCAACAAAAAATTCAAGCGAGTTCGTCAGGCATGACTTAGTTTTGACAAATCCATCTTGGTTATCTTTCAATAAGCCATGCCTAGCCACATGAAAGTGTGTTTGTTCCCTGTGATGGTAACTTTCCTGATGCTAGGTTGCCATGATGTGGAGATGCTGGTGTCGGATTGGGGTGGCCAAGGTGAGAGGTCACATGACACCAGGTTATAGCCCAACAGGTTTATTTGAAAGCACAAGCTTCCAGAATGTTCCACTTCACCTGATGAAGGAGCAGCACTCCAAAAGTTTTTGATTTCAAAGAAACCTGTTGGATTATAACCTGGTGTCGTTTGACCTCTCCTTTTGAGGCTAGGTTGACTGGCCTGTACTTTCCTGGTGTATCCCCTTTCCCTTTCTTCATTGAACAGTACAGTATAGGAACAGGCTCTTCGGCCCACAATGTTGTGCCGAATTTGACACCAAATTAAACTAATCTCTTTTATCTGCCTTTGATCCATATACCTCTACTTCTGGCATGGTGGTATAATATTAGCCACCCTCCCAGTCCTGGCACTACTCCTGTAACTAATGAGGGTTGAAAGATTGAGGGTAGAAAGATTGTGACCAATGTTTCTGCTTTTTCTGCTGTTGGTTCTTTCAGCAACCTCGGGTATATTCCACCGAGATCAGGTGAATTTCAGTAAAGCTATTCTTTTTGCTCCATCCTCAATATCTTTACTATTCTGTCCTTCACTTCCCTCTCCACGTATAATGTACCTTTCACATCATCTGCTTCCTTTGTCAATCAAAGTACTGATTGAATATTTTATCAATGTCCTCTCCATACAGATTTCCTTTTGGGTTCTTATTAGGGCAAATTTATCCCCAGCTAAGTATTTGCAATTTATATATTCAATTTAATGTTGCATGCTAACATATTCCCGTAGCCTCCCTTTGCCTCCCACGTTAAGTCTATCAAATCCCTCCTGTACTCCTATAATCTTCCTGATTATTAACTAAATTTCACTCCTGACATGAGGCCTTAAGCCTCCTTTTCTGTTTTATTTTAACTTGTATTCTTATTCTTGTCCAGGACTTGTTAGCTTTTGATACTCCACCTTTTGTATTCAAAAGATTATCCCTATTTTTTACCCAAATTACCTCTTCCCCAAATGCTCTCTGTTGCTTTACCCTGCAATGTAGCTGTTTCTGGTCCCTTAAAACACTGAAATATCATCTTCCCCTCTCTACCTTTGATATTTTCTGGTCTCTTTTCAGAACCTTTTTAAACTTCATTAGCTTGTGGTCACTGCAGTTAGAGTTAGGTAGCCAGACATCTGGTTTTGTGCTGGACAGTCTGCTTTTAGGCTGATCTGGCCATTGTCTGGAGCTTTAGTTTATGGGTTTTGATCCCAGTTTTTGTGAGGGGGGCAGGATGTGCATCAGAAAGCTATATATCAGCATGAGGACCCAGACATCCATTTTTCAAGAGGTGCCTGGCTCAGGCAGCCTGCACCAAAACACAGATAGAGGGCAGACTCTTGAGGTTGGTGGGCCAACAGGAGGTATTCCTTCTGTCAGGGGTGGGTGATGCTGGTGCAGGTGAGGCAGTGGTGGTGGGGGGCGGGGGGTGTAGTTCCAAGATAGAGATGTCCTGTGAAGCAGTTTACAATATTTGACAGTAAAAGATGCCAGAGCTGGCAAACTGGAAAAGGCTAATCTGTCCACAGGACAGCCAACAGCTGCAGGAATGTCCTGACGGTCATGGTGGGTATGCATAGGGAAGAAACACATCATGGCCCACCCACTGATCTGTCACCATCCCTTGGCTGTACTTCTGCTTCAGTGGAGCTTCTGCAATACTAGCTGGAAAATGTGTGCAGATTGGCCTTAATAAAGCCTTTTCTGACCTAATGGGCTGTCTGCTACTTGTAGATGGGCAATCAGCACCCTGCGATTCTCCCAGAAAGAGAATGACCTGACGGCAGGGCCATGGCAGGACACTGGTGTGTCAGCCAGTGTTGGAGAAAAGAGAGCCCAACTATCCCTGATCCCATCCTCACAGCTATTTAAATATTTGGCCCGTTAGCTGTGTTCTGTCTCTTTCACTTGCTGCTGAGTATTCTAGCATTTTTGTTTTTTATTCCACATTTCCAGTGACATCCTGTCACCTTGCATTGACTAGGCAATGTATCATTCAGATCATTGTGGCAGGAATGCCTGTCTTTATCAATATCACAGTAGGAAGTCTCACAACACTGGGTTAGAATCCAATCAGTTTCTTTGACAGTAATCTTGGAACTTCCGGAAATGGTGTTCCTTCGTCAGGTGTGTGGAAGGTTCTGATCAGAGAAGAGCAAATAAAGTCACACACGGTTTACAGAATACTGATTAGAATGCAAGTCTTTACAGCTAACCTGCTATTCATTAGCTGTAAAGACTTGCATTCTAATCAGTATTCTGTAAACTGTGTGTTTCTCTACATACCCTCAAAGGCCAACTATGGTATCCTTCAAAGTGTCCCCAACATGATGAAACTGCAGATCTCCCAATCCCTGATGCAACACATTTGAGTGAGGCTGAGAATTTTCTATTTGCAACTGGGCAGTTGAACTCATCGTTACCCTGTTCAGCAATTTGTCACTTCAACAGCTAAATGGAGAGATGTAGGGCTTATGGATATCACAAATGCGATGAGAGCTAGGAAGAAAGGAGGATGAAGTGAGGGTGAGGTTAATTAGTTCCTCCAAACCCTCTCCCTGGTCACCCTCAGAAGTGCATCTGTTTGGAGACCACTTTAGCCACTTTTCAACTTTTAATGTTTACCCATCTGCCATCCATGTAGTGATTTCACCTGACAAGATTCTCAAATGTTCATTTTCCTTCAGCTGTGACAAGTTCAAAGGAAATGATTCATGTATTAACACACTAGTTTACATCCCAACGTTCCTTTTGTACAAAAGCTGCAATTATTTGTTGAAAAGTTAAAAAGGCATTGTGTGCGATCTTACCAGCCATCCTGCCGTGCTCCCACTGCAGCAAGGTTGGAGAATTTGGAAAATCCTGCTGCTGTGAAAGACCGTAACATTTTGCCATCACATTGGATACAATATTGTAGCCTCTTCTTCGGAGACATGAGGCGTGAAACAAGAGATCCACATTGTGAACAGAGAGAAATATTAATTCAATATCATTTGCTGTTTCTGTTTAATTCTGCACACTGTCAAAATGTAAAACGCTAGGCAACCACATTCACTTTGGATCATTGGATTATAACGTGAGTTTACAGCACGCCAACCAAAACATAACTTAGAGGGAAACATAATATTGGGACCCAGCTGCATAGAATTAGAATCAGTTTAAACAAATATGGGGTCTTATAGGCCCCACTGCCAATGGAAATGGAGAATTCGGCACTCAGCCAAATCTCCTTTCACAGCAATAGGACTGGCAAATTCCAGCTGAGATGTTCTTTAAATATATACATGTGAAGATTAATTCATCCTACAAATAGCTTGGATCAATTAATGCAGCAAGCCTACACCCATGACAGTATTATCAAGCCTTAAGTATTATTAAGTTATTCACAATTCTTTATGCTGGAGTCATTCTTGTAAGAGTCTTTGTGACATTGCATTTTACAGTAAATAGCCTCTCTTGTGCAATACGCAGCATGCTCCACAATTGATAAACAGCTAAATAGCAATAAGCATGATTCTGGGACGCTGAATCCATTTTTCTTTTGGGATTTTGCAGCCCAAGGTTGAAACTTGCTCATGTCGTGATGTTTTTCCTTGTTGCACTTACCTGAAGTAACCAGCATGTGTCATCTATAATCTCATTTGTTGCCGTTCTGTAGAAATTAAAAATGATGTGGAGATGCCGGCGTTGGACTGGGGTAAACATAGTAAGAAGTCTGACAAAACCTGATGTTGTCAGACTCCGTACTGAAATTAAAAATCCCATTGGGATACAAAATCAGGGACAACTCTGAAACATGACCTGTATCTCTTGTTTCAATAAGAGGCTCTTTCACTGCAGCACAAGATATAAGCAAGTCCTATAATACAAATAAATTAATAAAACCAACATAGCAAAGTTGTGGACCAGGTATTAGAATAGGAATAACAGTGAGGCTATCAACGCTCACAGATATTTTAAGGTAAATCAGATAATAACTTTCAGAGATCTCTAGTTCAACGTGAAAATCTGGAAATTGCTGAACTTTTGTCCCTCTGTGAGTTTTGTCATGCCAATAACTTATAGAGCTTTGATAGTCAAACCTAAAGATCTCCAGTCACCCACAAAACATAGAACATAACAGCGCAGAACAGGCCCTTCGGCCTTCGATGTTGTGCCGACCATTATAAAAAGCAATGACCCTCCAAACTAAGCTATTCCCTTTTCTTCCATAAACTTATCAACTAACCTCTTAAACGCCACCAAACTTGGCGCATCTACAACTGCCGCAGGCAGGGCATTCCACTCCCTAACCACCCTCTGGGTAAAGAACCTACCTCTGATATCCGTCCTATAACTATCACCCCTTAATTTAAAGCTGTGTCCCCTCGTGCTAGCTTTCTCCATCCTAGGAAAAAGGCTATCACTGTCCACCCTATCTAAACCTCTAATCATCTTATATGTTTCGATAAGGTCTCCTCTTAGCCGCCTCCTTTCTAACGAAAACAACCTCAAATCCCTCAGCCTCTCTTCGTAAGACCTGCCCTCCATACCAGGCAACATCCTGGTAAACCTCCTCTGTACCCTCTCCAATGCCTCCACATCTTTCTTATAATGTGGGGACCAGAACTGCACACAATACTCCAAGTGCGGCCGCACTAGAGTTTTGTACAGTTGCAACATGACGTTGCGGCTCCGAAATTCAATCCCCCTACCAATAAAAGCTAAGACTCCGTATGCCTTCTTAACAACCTTATCGACTTGACTGCCTACTTTCAGGGATCTATGCACAAATACACCAAGATCCCTCTGTTCATCAACACTACTAAGAATCCTACCATTAGCCCTATACTCTACACATTTATTATTCCTGCCAAAGTGCATTACCTCACACTTTTCCACATTAAACTCCATTTGCCACCTCTCGGCCCAGCTCTGCAACTTGTCCAAGTCTCTCTGCAAACTATAACACCCCTCTTCACTATCTACCACTCCACCGACTTTAGTGTCATCTGCAAATTTACTAATCCATCCTTCAATACCCTCATCCAGATCATTTATAAAAATTACAAACAGCAGGGGCCCCAAAACAGACCCCTGAGGTACACCACTTGTCACCGAACTCCACGATGAATATCTCCCATCAACCACCACCCTCTGTCTTCTATCTGCTAGCCAATTCCTAACCCAATTAGCTAAATCACCCTCTATCCCATAACATCTGCATTTTCTGCAGAAGTCTTCCATGGGCCACCTTATCAAACGCCTTACTAAAGTCCATATATACCACATCAACCGCCTTACCCCATCCACCTCTTTAGTCACTTTTTCAAAAAACTCAATGAGGTTAGTAAGGCACGACCTACCCTTCACAAAACCATGCTGACTATCCCCAATCAATTCACTTCTCTCTAAATAACTATAAATCCTATCCCTAATAATTCTCTCCAATACTTTGCCCACAACAGAAGTAAGACTCACTGGCCTATAATTCCCTGGAAGGTCTCTCTTCCCCTTCTTGAACAATGGGACCACATTCGCTATCCTCCAGTCTTCCGGAACCATACCCGTAACCAACGATGACCTGAAGATCAGAGCCAGAGGCTCTGCAATCGCCTCTCTTGCCTCCCAGAGAATCCTAGGATAACATACCAAGAAAAGTTGGGGCTGGTACATTGAGGTGTAAGTGATCCTGTCCAAAATGGATATTTGACTAAGATCAAGTGTAGTATTGACATGCTGCACTTGGTGAAGTCATTAGGTTACATTTTAGCTTCATTTGAAGCAATTTTTTAAAGCGGCATCTCGGCCTTTTAGCTAAGATGCAAATAAGATCAAGCCTTGGAGGAGGAACTATACCTACTCCAATCAGCTTGAATCATGTGGATGAAGCTCAGGATAGGTGGTGAGAGCCTTGTCTTGTTAGCTTGGATCGGGAATGTCTCAACTTGTTGGGACTCTGAATTGGATTTAATTTGATTGAATTGGATTGGAATAAAATTTTTGAAAAAAATATGAAATAAAAGCAGATTAATCTTCTTTGATTTTTAGGTCAAAAGAAATTTTGATTAATTACAAAAGAGCCAGAGAAATGAAAGAAAATGTGATTGAGGGAAGAAGGAAAAGATTTAGTTGTGACCTTTAATGGTTTAATTTTATTTATTAGTGTCACAAGTAAGCTTACACTAACACTGCAATGAAGTTACTGTGAAAGTCCCCTAGTCACCACACTCTGGTGCCTGTTTGGGTACACCGATGCACCTAACCAGCACGGCTTTCGGGCTGTTGAAGGAAATCCACACAGACATGGGAAGAACGTGTCAACTGCACAGACAGTGACCCAAGCCAGGAATCAGACCCTCGGTCCCTGGTGCTGTGAAGCAGCAGTACCAACCACGTACCACCACGGTTCTCAATAAATCTAGACCATAGAGCTCCTGCACAAGAAACAATGGCCTTCCAATTCCTCAACAAATGCAATTACTGGGAGATTATTTGCTTTTATATTTTTATGACATTGTCTGCTATTTAGTTAGTGTCGTATAAAAAGTAAGCTTGTAATATTTGGAATATGTGGTCATATTGATAATTCCAAATCCCTCTGATTTATTTACATATTAAAATTGTAAAGCACCATGTAATAAGCCTATTGCTGTTTTCTTGTAGGACTCATAAAAGACACTGCAACTTAGTAAAGACTTCCAAATCACAAGTAAAATAAGTGACAGCCCAACCCAAAGAGGTTTCTGTTTTTGATGCTTTTTGAAAAGATTCTTTCAATTTCTGCCAACTGGCTTAAAGGAACAACCAGAACAACCCATCTGGCATCAGTTTGAGCTCTGTTATGACAGGAAGAGGAAAAATTAAAACATTGTCAAAACTTTCTCCACACTATATCAGGAAAGAAATGTTGCATTAAACTGTGGTTGAATCTACAATAAAACAATTCCTCTTTTTTCTATTTTGTTGATTTTATCCTAATACAGAAGCCATCAGCATAATTACCCAGAGAATTCCTGATCAGATATGTTAATTGTATATTAATGTGGTTTAATTGTGTGCAGGTAGTGGTCACAAACTGGGGATTCATTTGAAGCTCTATAAATAGACGCAGACTAAAGCCATGGTTATGGCACTAGGAAGAGGTATGTGCTTGTAATGTGTAGCTCTGTAAATAAATATAACTGGAGGCAATCTTTTCTATCCTTAACTGGTTTTCCTTCTGGACGAGAACAGTACGAACAAATTGATAATAATAAAGTGGTGATAATGATTAAAATAGCAACTTTGAGGTTGAGTGAGCGTGAGAACCAGTTTAAAAATTAATAATTTTATGTGCATTTTTTTTTAAAACAGCCACCTACTTTGTATCTTCAAATATAAAATCGACTGTAAAATTAGACACAAACGGGATGGCAAGGTTTGACTTTGGATTGGTAATTTAATTCACTATCATCTCAGTTACAGTATCCAGGGGAGAAATCCAATGGTGGTGAGACCTGTTGTTGTAGGGATGGAATATTGGCTGATTAACTGTATGCATTTGTTAGTGTGGATTCTGGAGAGGCATTGGTCTGAGATTTGGTTATCTGTGTGCTCCCTTGCCTTGTGAAGGACAGGCAGTGAATGGGGAACTTAAGTAAATTTTTGAAACATTTAAATTGAATGAATAATTACAGTGCACAAGCTAGAAAATGAAGAATTGTTAGCACATATTTCAATGCAGTTCTGACTTTTTTTTCAGTAAATCTATTAGGACACGACTAGTTGGTTTGCTTTGATTCACACTTGTGCTGCTAATCACTTTCATCATTCTGCTCATGAGAAAATTCAACCTTTCATGCATCGAGTGCTACTTTGGCAGACTTCACTGCATGTATTAAATTTGAGGAAGAAGCTACTTCTCCTACATTGTCTTGAGCATTGCTGTAAAATAGTTGACTTTTTTTAGTGTCATAAGTAGACTGCATTAACACTGCCATGAATTTAGTGTGAAAATCCCCTAGTCATCACACTCTGGCACCTGTTCAGGTACACTGAGAGAGAATTTAGCATGGCCAACACATATAACCAGCACGTATTTCTGACTGTGGGAGGAAACCCATGCAGACACAGGAAGAATGTAACCCAAGCCAAGAATTGAACCCAGGTCCCTGATGTTGTGAGACAGCAGTGTTAACCACTGTGCCACTAGAGGTTCACATTTACAGAAGTGATCTCTTGTGCCTGATGTGTATAGAAGTACATTGGCTATCACGTTGCATTGAGAGTTTTTGTTAACTAAGCAAGCTCTTTGCGAGCCGTAAGCACCTTATTTCACTATAATACGTAAAGTGAAAGAACCCCCTTCCTAAACTGAGCACTTAATTTACAGACTCATAAATGCAACTTTATAGAGTGAGCAGCTGGAGGTTTGATAAGTGAGAAAATGTTAGTCAAGATTTGCTTGCGTTTAGCATTTAACTAAAAATGACTTTATGTTAAGTTTAAATTCCTGATGTAGAGATGCTGGCATTGGACTGGGGTAAGTACAGTAAGAAAGTCTGACAACACTAGGTTTAAATCCAACCGATATATCAAATAAATCAGTTGGATTTAAACCTGATGTTGTCAGACTTCTTACGAAGTTTAAATTCCTGCCAGCAATAAGTAGGGGCCTGCAAATTAGGTGCTCGGTTTAGGAAGGTGGGCTTTTCACTTGACTTATAATAGTGATATAAGGTTCTTGCCAGCCATAGGCAGAGATAGACAAGCTCTCCACGAGAGAGCAATAGTATTTATTTAATTAGGTAGCTACCTTAATCTGGTTTCTAGCAGTGCTGACTCATCTGAATCTCAGATGGTATAAATACAGTGTGACTTGCACAGAGTGTAACTTTACAGAAAGAGCAGCAGGGAGACTGAGTGAAGGAATTTGCTGAAGAGGGTAAGGAGGTGCTCTGTTCTTTCTTTACCCTTTTCAGCCTCCAATATTTTGTTCTTACTTTGGTGCAAAGGAAGGGGCTGATTGGTGAAAAACTGGTAAGTTATTCTAATTACAATAAACAATTTGTAACGGTTTGTAAAAGTTAAAGCATGATAGGGAAGCACAGCCAAGTGGACTGTGGAACATGGGGAGTCATGGATGCGCAATTTGCCCTCAGCAGGAAATTTCACCAGTTACAGAAAGTTGAGCTCCAGGCTTTGTGCGTGCGAGGCAGTGGCTGGTATCATTGTGGTGTGCAAGCAAGGCAATGGATTATGTGGCATCAACATAGTCCATAGTGACTGGACTATGTCAATCCCAGTCACTAATTGGTTTTCCATTTTGAATGCTGGTGAGGGCAATGGTTTCTCAGGGGAGTGCAACTGGACCCAAGTCCCTGGTACCATGGGTGGCTCAGCTGCAGAGGATGGGAGAAAGTAGAGTTCAAGTGCGACACTGATAGGGGACTCATTGGGGATCAGATAGGTGTTTATATAGATATAGATATAATTCCAGGATGATGTGCCTGGGTCAGTGGTGTCACAGAGCAGCTGCAGGACATTCTTCTGGGGGAGGGTGAACAGCCAGAGATCATGGTCCATATTGGTACCAATGACATGGTTAGGAAGAAAGCTGAGATCCTGAAAAGAGATTTTAGGGAGTTCAGGAAGAAATTTAAAAAAAGGACCTCAAAAGGAGTAATCTCAAGATTACTCCAGTGACACATTCTGGTGAGTTTAGGAATAGGATCATAGAATCCCTACAGTGCAGAAGGAGGCCATTCAGCCCATTGGGTCTGCACTGACACCCTGACACTCTTACACTCCTACACCCTGACACTCTTACACTCCTACACCCTGACACTCTTACACTCCTGCACCCTGACACACTTACCATGGCTAATCCATCTAAACTACATCTTGGGCAACCATTAGGCTAACTTATGAAAAATTCATAACTTGGGGTGCTATTTGAACAAAAGGGTAAGCAAAATGCATAGCAGCAAGTCAAAGGTCAGGGGTGCCTGACCATTGGCAGATTAACACAAAGACAAGCAAGAAGCTGAGTATGAACAGGAGTCAGTAATATTACCAACTCAAGGGATTGTTGAGAGCAAATCAATGAATAGTTCTGTGCCATTATTCATTCCATCCATCAATGCATTGATAGTCCCTTGAACAATCACACCCATTTCTTATAGTCAACTGATGAATGTCTGTATTAAACTAATACCAAGCAAAGAATGTACTGAACATCAAATTGGATTGTTACAGTTCATTTCATTAATTTTTAAAAAATTCTCTCACAGGATGTGGGTGTCGTTGGCTAAGCCAGCGTTTATTACCCATCCCTCATTGCCTTTGAGAAGGTCTTCTCAAGCTGCTGCAGTCCATATAGTAGTGAGGGTACGCCCACAGTATTGTTTAGAAGGGAGTTCCAAGATTTTGACCCAACAACAGTGAAGACACAACAATGTAGTTCCAAATTAGAATGGTTAATTCCAATAATTATATATTCAGGAAGAATGCCTCCAAAGCTGGCCATCACCTTAAGCATGTTTATTTCCAGGACACCAGATCTTCCCAATTCCTTCTCACCTCATTGTTGTAGCTGTTGCCATTTATACTCTTCTGAACATTACAGTTAAGCAAGAGGAGATATTAACAAATTATCGAAAGGTCAACTAAACTATTAAACAAGATTGCCCCGTAACTGTCCCCATAGCTAATACCCATCACCTTTCTAACAATATATTTGCCATTAATTTATATACTTAAATTTATAATGTAATTTGCTATTTGACCTTACCAGAGTGATTAATGAGACATTAACGCAGGGGGTGGGGGAGTGGGTTTACCACTGACCCAAGCTGGATTAGCCACGTATATCCTGTGGCAACAAGAGCAGGTCATTTGGGACTTTGGCATTGAGTCACTTCCTGACTCCTCAAAGCCTATTCACCATCTACAAGGTACAAGTCTGGAGTGCCACAGAACATCCTCCGCTTGCCGGTGCATCTTGTAGATTGTACACACTGATGCTATCTCAGTAGTGAATGCTGAAAATGGTGGCTGGGGTCAAGCAGCTCTCCAAGCAGCTCTGGATGGTTTTGGGCTGCTTGGAGTGCCATTGGAGCTGTATTCATCCAAGCAGGTGAAAATGAATTGGTCCCCACTGTACTGCCTCAGTTAACTAGTTGTTTGGCAACATTTTGTTCTCCTGGTTGAATGAATTGTTCCAGCAGGTTTTCCTCCGGCGTTAAGGGTAAATGATTTGTGATCTGCTGATGGTCAGTACTTCTATTGTCCACCCAGAATGGTTTGAAAATCTGAAAGCATTGCTACACAATGGGAAAGTGGATGGGTCATTTATACTTTCTTAAGATTAACTGCTTTCATCAGCTCTCTGTTGCTAAGTCCCGAACTTGGAAGCATTGGGTGGAATTTTCCAGCCATGCTTGTCCTAAATCCAGAACGTTCCCCCAAGGTCAATGGACCTTTCCATGATCTACCCTAGCCAGCTTCAATTCCTGCAGTGGGCGAATTGAGAAAATTCATCCCATTCAGTGTGGAGATCCACTGATTTTGCATTTTGGATAAATCCACAGATAATCGAAGGTGTTTTGTTTCATCTTGATTACATCCGTTAGAAGGGTTCATTCCCACCTTCGTTATTCAATCAGGAGTCTTCCAGATCTGAGATCGTGCAGAAATTACCAAATTACCTGGAGCCGGACCATACAAAGGTCGATTAACCTTGTGCAGGATTTTACCATTTTTGGGATGAACATGGTGAATGTTCATGCTTGCAACCACCATCTGCTTTAGAGTCAAGTATGCATCAATCCTACCACCTATTTTGTTCCAAAATCTGACACCAGTTTCGTTTTTATCACATTATTTCCTATGGCATTGGGAGGCACCTTCATTGCCAACAGAATCTGAACATGGCTGATGCTTGTAGAAATATCTGTGCTCCCAGCATGAAATTACAGCCAGGGAATTTGATTGTGATTTACAATTGATATATATTGCCATACAACTGGCCACAGGACTGTAGGCACCATGGCTGTTCACAATTTCGCTGTCGAAATTCAGAAAGCTGCAGCTTAGCTTGGTTAGCCTGTGTTGACAGCAGCTTCTGGAATATAGTTACTCCTGTACTCTCTCCTTGTGCTGAATCCTAAGATTGCTGAAGTGCTGTGGGGACTGGCCCTTTTAAGGCAACACAGTAAAATAAGGGTCACGTGGTCTGAGAGACTAATTGGGATCCATTATGGGTGGGCATTCTCCTGAGGCGGAGTTAGCTGCGAACATGCAGCTCTTGTAAACAAAATAAAGCCCTGTTTGTGCCACTGAAAATGTCGCTGAAAGAACATCATCACAGGTACAATCCCCGCTGAGTGGCTTTGCCTCCACTGGGGAGACACTTTCTCCCCTTTCTCAGGATGGCACAGGCCACTTCCTCCTCCAACACCCACTCTGCCATAGTGCCATCCTGAGTCAGTCCATGCCACCTGTAGCTGGGCCCTTCGAGGCCCAGAGCTGCTCCAAGTTGCCTGCCATAGCCACCTTGAAAGTCTGCAGTGGAAGCTTAGCAGCTTTCCACCAGCAGCCACTTGGAGGAGCAGCAGTATAAGGGATGGGGAGTGCAGGGCAGGCTGTTTGGAATAGGCGGTTCTTAATTAGAAAACATGCATAGAATTCACTGACTGGATCAATGTATTTTTTTTGTGTGGATTTTATATCTGTGTTAATATTTGAAGAGATGCTGCACTCCTCATGGCGTATCACGCGAGTGTAACTTGTGACAAGGCCTTAGAAAATCGAGACTCTGTTCTGAAAGACTTGCAGCACCATAATGTAGATAAAGAGTTTCCACTTTTAAATGCCTCTGCCATGTGCTGCTGAGGTCAGGGCACACACCTTTTACAATATGGTGAATGGAACAGTGCTGGCTGGAAATGTTAGCACACTTCCTACTCATTTCATCAGAGACGTTCAAACACCTGAGAAAGGTCCATTCAGATTTCCAGTCTAGAAAATTTCCAGGTGGTGCTTACTTTGGGGAGCTGAACATTACAAGGGACTGGAAATTTGGATTGGCAAATGATTTTCAAGGTGTGCAAGTGGGAGAGTTTCCACTTTAGTTCATAGAGTACATAGAGGAGAAGGAAGGAGAGGGTGCAGAAAATAATGTTATAGTCATGGAGTGTAGAGAAAGACCAACTTAATATGAGATAAATCCATTCAAAAATCTGATGACAGCAGGGAAGAAGCTGTTTGGTATGTGATCTCAGATTTTTGTACCTTTTTCCCAACGGAAGAAGGTGGAAGAGAATGTCCCTGATTATGCTGACTGCTTTCCTGAGGCAGTGGAAGTGTAGGTGGACTGAGTGGATGGGAGGCTGGTTTGCGTGATGGACTGGGCTATGTTTACAACCCTTTCTAGTTTCTTGGACAGAGAGCAGGAACCACACTAAGCTATGAGATATCCAGAAAGAATGCTTTCAATGGTGTGTCTGTAAAAATTGGTGAGATTCACAGTGGATATGCCAAAATTGGCATATTCTTTTTCCACTGACAAATTAGGAATTGCGTAGGAGCAAGGAGGCTTGGATGCACGTGCAGGAGGTAATACTTGGAAATGAAGGTACCAGTAATACTTATCTAAACTGGCCCTTGCATCCCCTTGGGTCTTCCTGTTGCTGGTTATCTCTCCCAGCTAGGGAATTTTTTAATGAAAGATTCTAATACTTTTCTGCCATTAATTTTAGCATTGTGATATTTTTAACCTCACTCGTTATCTTTACCTCTGTATAAAAATTGGTGGCACAGGGAAACTAATTCTTTGGGTGATACGATCCAGAACAAAAGGATGTCACAAAAATATTATAATCTGATTTTTGTTTTTGTTTGCTTTGTATTTCCAGCCTATGTGTGGTGGCCACGTACAGGGCAGGCCAATCCAGTTAGTCAGAAACGGTCACTTATAGGCATTTTAGATCTGATGTTCATCTCTGCAGCCACAGAAGAAGAACAGATCTCAATGTCCCAAAGAACAAACCAAGAAGGCTTTTCAGGATGATTACTGAAAACACATCATGTTGCCGCAGCCATTACATGCCAAGTGTAACTTGTGACAAAATTCATCACCAAGACCATGGTGCAGTTAGGAAATTTTGCAGCAAAAATCCTCTGATTGGCTTTTTAACTTTCACTGCTGAGTGAAAGGCTTCCTTATCTTGATCACCTTTTTAATGGACTGCCTCACAATCAAAAACAATTAGTAAACATGGTGAAATTAAACCTTTCCTATTTTCATGTAAACATCACCTGGGAACATGGGAATTACTAGATAAAAATAGGCAAAGGTTCATCGAGTTCATTTCCTTGTTAAAACCATGATAAAACAATAAGATCAATAATGCTTCCAGTAAAACTGGAAGTTGGAGATGACTTTGGGTCAGTTCAAACTTTCTTACATCCCAGCCAACCCAAACCACAAGTCACTGGTACCTTTCATGCTACTCTTGCCTCATGGTATCTCTCAAATCCCTTCTCTGCTGTGTCCCACTAAGTTACTTCGAGTTTTACTTACCTTATCTTTTCTCAGAGATGTCAGTCAGTAGATCAATTTCATTTTTCCAGTCAGTGGATCAATTTCATAAAGGAGTGATTGTATGAAAAGGTACTTCTAATTTGCATTAATTTAAACAATAAATGCATAATTCATTGAATTTGACCATTGGCAGTTACAGAGCAATGAATGAGCTTTGAGCTCAGCTGAAACTTCCAAGTTGATGACATTTACATCTAATCTTTTTTCTCCTGCAACCTGGAATGTGTTAGAAAAAGGATTTGGTGTTTCTTTGGTAAATAGAAGGCCAGAGCTCTTAGTGTTAGACATGGCAAATGCTGCTATTGCATTGTTGAAGACTGACAGACTTCATAGAAAACCTGTTGCATTTTCAAAATCCAATCTGCAATAAGAAATTCACTGATCCAGTTACGTTGTTAATGTTAGTCACTTTATCATTTGACCATTAACTCCGTGCAAAAGAATTAGATTTTTGAAATTTCATTTCTTGATTTGACCTCAGTTATAAAGTTTATTATCACAAGTAAGGCTTAGCTTAACACTGCAGTGAAGTTATTGTGAAATTCCTGTAGAGACCATACTTTGGCACCTGTTCAGGTCATTGCACTTTTCCAGCACGTCTTTCAGAATGAGAGAGGAAACCGGACCATCCAGAGGAAACCCAGACAGACATGGGAGAACGTGCAGACTCCACACAGACAGTGACTCAAGCCAGGAATCAAACCTGAGTCCTTGGTACTGTGAGATAGGAGTGCTAATTACCGTGCTGCCTCTAGTTTGTTATAACCTGGCTTCTGTATGTGTGTGAAATGCTAAACAGTTCCTTGCAGAATTGATGTATCCTTATAGCACTAGATGTACACATAAACTCTATGTATAAAGTGGGATTTTACTGTGCCTCATGATGCAGCAATGTCTCTGCAGCAAGAGTTTGATATATTTCAAACAGGAGCAAGCGATTGAACATTCAAATGGGAGCATCTTGTGTAAAAGTGATTTGTAAAATGTTGGAATTGCAGTTACAGGTCAATTTGCCTGATATTGACTGCATAATTCTGAATATATTTCCAGCTATTTTGATGATGTAACAAAGCTTGGCTCAGGTCAATATTCATCATACATGCCGAGTGAGTCCTTACAAACAAAACACAGTGAAAGTATACCATTCTCATAGAATCCTACATTGCAGAAGGAAGCCATTTAGCTTCAACATTTTACATATATTGCGTAAGCAGTTGGTTTTTTTTGAGACAAAAATTTTAATTTCATTATTTAAATGTCATATTCATTTCTGTTCAAGATATAATGTTTCTAAGTATTGTGTAACTCAGTTATTAACATGCTAGTAAGGCTAGGAACAGGGAGATAGTGCAGCTCAACATGTGGGGAAAACCTGGTACAGGAGGGAGGGCTTCAGACTTATGAATCATTGAGATGTCTTCCAGGGAAGATGGGGCCTGTACAAAAAGGGCAGGTTTCATCTGAACTGGAGGGGCACGAATATCCTGGCTGGGAGGTTTGTGAGTGTGGTTCAGGTGGGTTTAAACTAGTGTGGCAGGAGGATGGGAATCAGAACAGTAGGTCAGCAAGTATAGAGACTGGTGGTGAGAATCAGTAAGAAGTCTGAAAATGTCAGGTTTAAGTCCAACTGATTTATAAATTGGGTGGACTTAAACCTGATGTTGTCAGACTTCTTACTGTGTTTGCCCCAGTCCAACGCCGGCATTTCTACATGATGAGAATCAGACCAAGGCCAGGCTAGCTCAGAGAAAGAGCAGGCTGAAGAAGGTCCAACTCAGTCAGCCTGGAGGTCTGGCATGCATCTTCTTAAATGCAAGGAGCAAAACAGGTAAGATAGATGTATATAGAGCCTTCTTTCATGTGTGGAACTTAGATGTGGTTTCTCTAATGGAGATTTGGTTAAAAAAGGTGCAGGACTGGCAGCTTGAATGTTCCAAAATATGTGTGTTTTAGGTGAGACAAAGGGGAAATGGTGGGGAGGTGCAATACTGGTACGAGCACATGCTCCTGTAGTGCAGATGTGCATCATATGCCTTACGTCTGTCTAAAACCTAGCATATGGCATTTGCAATGCCAGCCAGCATGCCTTGTGGGGGGTACCTCTGGTGTGGAGAAAAACACACTTGACCTCCTTTAACACCATATTCAGATCCTCTGTTCATCAACTCTCCTGTTTTCACCCAAGTCCCTTTACGTAGTGGTTGTAGTGAGTTGGAACTTTCAGAGAACAGGATGTCCTCTTTTGTGACAATCTCTGTCAGGAACATGTCCAGGTTCTACTCCAAGAAACAGGGAACTGCTACTTTTTCCTGGCTGTTTCCTGTGTCTGCCATCCTCGGATAAAGCTGCCATGGGTATATGAATCAAAATGTGCTGGTACTCATGATAGTCCCAGTCTTTAGCTTCATGGGATGTAATTCTAGGGGGGGAGATGGTATTCTGTAAGAGGAATGGGCTTGATGGCCTCTGCATTGCGTGACAGGTGACAAGCCTTTTTTTGTTCTCTGAATTTAATTTGATGTTGAATTCACCCATTTTCATTTATATTTCTCTTTAGTCCTTGCACTGTTAATTTCACGTGCTTCAATATGACTGGTGAAGAAGATACACAGTAGTTTGTCCTATCTTGTCAGGCCCCAGTTACTCTTTTATTCCCTCCTCAGTAACATTATCAGCTCACATTTTCACCAAGTTACAATGAAAGAATGAAAAACTTACCAAGAACCAGTTGAACTAACTGCAGATATCATGTGATGTCCTGTCACAACAATTAATGACCCATTATATTTCAATTTCTTTGTTTCCTGCCCTCTTGTCTCTGAGTATGCCAAAATGTCAGTAAACAGACAAACGTGTTAGGCGAAAGACTTAGACCTGTGACTTCCGTATTTACATAAATATTGAGGAAGATTGTTATTGAAAATCTCACTCGAGAATTATCCTGCAACATTAAGTAATCAGCTACTATTGCTGCCAATTAGTAATCCAATAATCTTCACCCCACTAATATTTATCTTGTGATATAAACAGTAATTTAGTAAAATCACCAGCAGATGGCCTGTACTCCATTTAATTTGTTCTGGTTATACTGACAGTATCAAATTAATCGTGGTTCCCTTTGTGAGAATGTATAATTGGAGCATGTGGTGATTTAAACGATTTGCTTAATGCAGACATGGTCTGCAATTACAATGTTCCCCCTCCCAGCACCCATCTGAAGCCCCCAGAAATAATCGGGTCGGCAGGTGGCACCATGTTCAGCATTAAAGACTGCTGGATAGAGGAATAACAATTTCCCAAATCTCTGCCTTCAGATTGCATCTGTGGGAGGGTTTTAATGTACCATTTTGTGACAAATTTAAAAGCGTCACACCGGCTGCACTAGGCACATGCTGCCAGACAGTGATTTATGTTCTCATTGTTGTTTTTTTTCACCACTCAGCTGATTTTTTTTTTCATATTTATCAAGGTCAGCGAGTAAAGGGCATGTGTTATTTATATCGGCTGCATGAGAAGTAAAATTAATCTCCGCTATATACTTGGCTCAAGATTCCAGATCTTGTGGCAACGGGAAACTCAAAATAAAGTCATGGATTGTTTTCAGAAAACACAGAATAATATCTCCATCACCTGGTTTGTGATATGGCCGGGAATTGAAATGAAAATTGGAGGCAGGCTATTTGTGAGCGATTTGGAAACATACCTAATATTATGGCATTATGGGTCTCTAAACAAAACCTGTTTCTTCTCCAACATATCGCAACTGTGACTGAAGAGCTGCTATCTTAAGATTTCAATCCCCACAGCAGATTGTTTCGGGATGTGGAACTTGGGTGCTGCAGTATAACTATTGGCCTTGACATGTTGCAGTAAATTTTCTTGTGGTAAGATCCCCATCTAACGGGAAGTTGCCAGAATATACCAAATGGAGGTGAGGCAAAGAAACTTCTTCAACAATCAACATAGGCAAAGCCATTAGTGTATACTTGCTGTAGGCTGAAATGCAATGACACAGTGATTGCGAATGGGTGACTACTTGCCCAATTCACTAATGTTCCTTAGGAAAGGAAATCTGCCATCCTTACCTGGTCTGCCCTACGTGTGACTCCAAAGCCCACAGCAATGTGGTTGACTCTCAACTGCCCCCTGAATTGGCCTAGCAAGCCATTCAGTTCAAGGGCAACTAGGGATGGGCGATAACTGCTGGCCAGCCAACAATGCTCGTATCTTACGAATTAGTTAAAAAAAAATGGATGAGGAGGCATTTAGTTTTAATTACTAGGATACCTGACATGCAAACAAATTATCATCATATGTGAGGCTTACCGAGTGCAGCTGCTACCCTGACTTGTAGAGCTTTACTCTGCCCAATATGGAGCACAAACTGTCACCGTAAGCACATGAAGGCCTCTAACCCGTTGTGTGCAAAAGGCTAGCATGGGAGTGAACTTGTTTAAACAGCACAATTCTAATTCAGAGCACTGCAATATTTCTGCTTCGTATCCAGCCCAGAATCAGCTTAGCGATTGAGGTAATGTGACAAAGGACACAAGGTTAGCAGGTGCATATATAAAAAAAGGCATTCACACACAATGGAAATTTGCAGAATGCTGTTGGACACAATGGGAAGAACAATACAAACAAACTAACATTTGAAAATGAGAAAAAGAAATACTTGGTTAAGTAGTCGGGTTGGAAATGAGTTTAACTGTGGATACCACCAGGTGAATTTATTAGTCATTAATTGGATCTTGTATCCTTAATTAACTTGTTCCTCCTTTTTGAGAAGAGGATGAGGAACACCCAGCGCTGACAATAACTTGCTTTTCTCTGGAAACTGCTTCTATCTTTCTCAAACGTGCTGTATCTGTCTGTTGACAGGTGTTTTTCTTTGGCCATATATTGCTAAACTTAAGTCAAGTACAGAGACTCAGTGTATTGATTTAAAGAGGTGATTTTATTAACCAAACGATCTATTGGGAGAATGAAATAAAGTAGCCCAGCACACAGGATAGAGAATGCGGGCAGCCCAATATCACTCTGAAAAACACCGCCTCTGCGATGACAATTATAAATTTCCAAAATCATATTTCCCACCTTTCCAGTGGGCATAATCTAGTAAACATTAATACGTATCAGTCAATAATCAGTCACCAATGACCTGATGGATCTTATTTGTCCTTAATTTTGGATGTACCTCCCCTTGGTTGCCCAGCTATACAGGACACTGGACAGTGAAGTGAAGGATGGTTTCCATAGATTCAAACCCATATGACAGTCGTATGATCCTGAGAAAATCCTTATGTCTGCCTTGCAAGTTTTGAGCTGTACAGTTCAATTCATCAATTGGGTGGTGGCAGCCATTTTGTTCCTGCTGATAAAGTGGCTGCAGTTAGTAAAACCATTGTCCCATAGAGTGCAGGCCCTGCCTGCTACCATCAAACCCTGCTGTATTTCACTGTTGGCTGAAGTTTCTCAAGATGTATTTTAAAAGCAAACAGTATTCATTTCATAAATTCAAACACATGTTTTAAATGAGGAATACTTGTTATTCAGTTAGAGCTGTCTTACATAATGATAGCTCTCATCAGCGCTCTCTATAATCTAAGTTCGCTCACTCTTAAATCAGTATTTGTTAATGTTCTGAAATCGTGATGATGTGTTTTCTATTAGCCTAATCTAGCCTCCTCAACATCACTGCCCAAGATAAATCTGCAAAAGGCCTGAGGGAACCAAGCTTTGACACAGCAGGCAGTCCTTCTATGGAACACTATTAATCCAGAGGCATAGGCTAATGCAATGGGAAAATAGATTCAAATCTCTCCATGGCAGAATTATTTAATAAAGTTGGGATTAAAAGCTGGTCTCAATAATTCTGGCCATGGCAATCATCACTGATTTTTGTTATTGCTTCACTAATGTTTCAGGATGGAAATCTGCCATCCTTACCCTGTCTGGCCTACAGGTGAAACCACACCCATAGCCATGTGGTCAATGCTTAACTGTTATCTGAAATGGCTGAGGAGCACTCTGTTCAAGGGCATTTAGGGATGGGCAACAAATGCTGGCCTTGCCCGTGATCACGGTAAGAAGTCTGACAACACCTGTTTTAAATCCAACCGATTTATTTGATAGTAAACTTGCAAGCTTTCGGCTTTATGGCCTTCGTCAGGCGAATGACGTATTCTGGTCTCCAATAGCACACGTACCAGCACAGACAGTTTACAGATTACTGATTAGAATGTGAATCTGGAAGGAACACTGAGCACAGGTTAGAGAGATGTGTATTGTCTCCAGACAGCACAGTAAGTGAGGTTTTTTGCTAACCCAGCAAGTCATGGGGGTTATAGATAGTGTGACATGAAGCTTCTGAGACCAGAACACCTCACATCTCTTTAACCTGTGCTCAGTGCTCCTTCCATTAACATTGTTAGCCACTTTAAGACTTGAATAGCAGGTTAGGTGTAAAGATTCGCATTCTAATCAGTAATCTGTAAACTATCTGTGCTGATATGTGTGCTATTGGAGACCAGAACACCTCATTCGCCTGACGAAGGCCATAAAGCTGAAAGCTTGCGAGTTTACTATCAAATAAATCAGTTGGATTTAAAACAGGTATTGTAAGACTTCTTACTGTGTTTACCCCATCCAACGCCAGCATCTCTACATCTTGCCCGGGATGCTCACTTCTCATTAAAGAACTCCTGCCTCTGAGTCAGAAGATTGTTGAGTCAATTCCTACTCTGGGACTTAATGATAAAGATCAAGGCTGTGGTTCCAGGGTGATATTGAATGAGTATTGGCATGACTACATTTTGGGTGAGATATTAAACAGAGGCCATGTCTGTCTCCTCAGGTGAATGTAAAAACTCCCACAATGCTATTTTACAGAAGATCGGGGAGCTATCCCTAGTGTCCAGGCCAACATTTAATCCCATGATCAACATTGGTCATCTGGTCATAATCCGGTCATATCTGGTCATAAACTGCGGTTTGTGAGAACTTCCTCTGTTGACATTGGTTTGTTGCATTTCCTACATTACAACACTGACTACCCAGCAACAAATACTTCACCTTCTGTGAAACGCTTTGGAATGCCCTGAGGCACTTTATAAATGCAAGTCTTTCTCTTTAGGAGAATTATGTGAAACATATACTGCAGACTTTCACATAAAACTCTTGTCGGTTCCCTTGAAAGCTCTTTTGCCACTAATGTCCATTACCATGAAAGATGTGAGGGAGAGAGAAGGCTCCAAAGTTAAATGGCTGATTTGAAAAAAACAAACATTTGGAAATTAAAACAATCGGCTTTTTTTCCCCTTTTCTGTGTCTGTTCAATTGTCCGTAAAAACCATTAGCAGTCTCTGCGGGAAGCCCATTATTTTTCTTTTTCTCTAGAAAGTAAGAACTAGACAATTAAACATGGGAGGCGTCAGATTCTTTATTATGGTCTGAAAATTGGAGCTGTAATAATGGTGAAGCTGTTGGAGCTCACCACCATTAATCCAGTGAAGCAGACAGCAAACTTTTAGGCTTCCACACAGGCACATTAAAAGCAGGAGTCCAGAAACTACAAACTGACTGCCCTACAGAGGGCACTGTTGACCCCCTTGCAGATAAAAGTCAATTTAGAAATCACTGATTTGATGTGAACTTCCACAAATAAAGACTTTTGAAAGCATTGAGATATAACTGGTTTTGAACAGTGTGTTAGGTTGTTATTAATGCTTGAACAACTTCTCTGATCTTGTTATACAAGTTTTGTACTTGTGAAAAGTAAATTTTTGATTTTGTGCTGAAAATTTCATAGCCTTTCAAAATAAAGATAATATTTATATATTTAAAGTTTGTTCATGATATTTCAGTGACCAGATCCAGCATCTATTCCCACCCCCACTCACCACCACTAGTCAGAGTCCACATCTGGCAAAACCTGTTGTAAAGCTTGCCAGCGTCGCGTCACGTCACATTGGTAAGGTTTGAAAGTATGCTTAGGAGGGAATATTTGGTGAGGGAAAGGGTCTTTTATTATATTTAAATGTATTAATGTCAAGTTCATGCCCATTATGTCACGGGTGAGGGATGGTGAAAATAGAAGATTGCGATCTTGCCAGTGAGATTCACTGCCCCACTACAGTGGATGGAGACTGCAGGTTCGAAATCACCCCGTGTCTTTTCAAGGGGTTCCGATTATATATGATATATGTGGAAGAAATAAGTCACCGGAGTTTGTTTATTAAAAAAAGCATTGTTAACTGGGATTGGAAATTATACTGCTCTAAGATATGTTTAATTCTGGAACCATTCCAACCTGTATTGTTTGATATAGTACATTCAGTGGAGTTTACACATGATTTTGTTCAATATTCAGCCTATTATTATAGTGGGTGTTGTCTGTCATCATAAACAGCATGAGTCGCTTTTCTCTAGCACAATTTGATGTGTTTTCATTTGAAGCAACTCCAGCGATGGTAGAGATTATCATATCTTTATTTTAGTTTGAAATAGAGATTTATAATATATTAACTCCCTCCAAAATCAAACTGCAAGATTTGAGCAGTAATACTACATTGTAAACTTATTCCTGGAGTATAGACATGTAGGACGTGACTGGCCTTTATTGCCCATCCCTCCTTGCCTGCATACTTTAACTGGGCAGTGAATCTGTTCGCATTATACTTAATTTTATCTCACAACATGTAACGGGAATATCAATGTCATGTAAAGAACTCATGATATCTAACCCAACAAACAGTTTTTCAATGGGAATTTAAAATAAATCCAATGAAAAATGCCGTGCAACATTAAGTATCCATATTTTATAATAAGTATGTTATAATTGATCGAAATGTTTACTATTTAACACTGCTGCCTCATAACGCCAGGGACCTGTCTGTGCGGAGTTCTCCCTGTGTCTGCGTGAATTTCCTCCAGGTGCTCCGGTTTTCTCCCACAATCCAAAAATGTGCATTGGCTGTGCTAAATTGCCCCTTTGTGTACCCAAATAGGTGTCAGAGTATGGTAACTAGAGGATTTTCACAGTAACTTCATTACAGTGTTAATGTAAACCTACTTGTGACACGAATAAATAAACTTTAAGCTCCATTATCTTATAATGGGCAGTTATGACATATCAACTATTGGGTTCTTTAGATTAGTGACTTAAAATGAATATAAATAATAAATTTTTACTTCAAAATAAAATAACAATCGTGACCATTACTGAAGTTGTTTCAGTTTAAAATTGATCAAATTGAAATGTTTTGAGCTAATATGAATATAGAGATTGTTTTACGTGTATAGAATTGAGGGGCACAGATGGAGTAAACAGAGAAACATTTCCCCTTGGTGGAAGAATCAATGACTAGGGGGCATGGATTTAAGATAAGGGGCAGGAGATTTACAGAAGATGAGAAAAAAATGAATTAAAAGGATATTGAGAACAGGTAGGGAGGTTGATTTAAGTCCAGGGAGAGATCAGCCATGATCTGATTGAATGGCAGAGCAGGCTTGAAGGGCTGAATCGCCTACTTCTGCTCCTAATTCCTATGTTCCTCAAAATGTTTTTCAGCCAAAGAGTAATGGGAAGCTGAAAGGGCAGTGGAGGCAGGGACCCTCATAGCATTTAAGAAGTATTAAGATGGACACTTAGGCAATGGGCCACGAGCTGGAAAATGGGATTAGCATAGTCAAGTGGTTTGTTTTTCACCAGCACAGACATGTTGGATTGATGGGCCTTTTTCTGTGCTGCACATCTCGATGGCTCTACATTAATTTCTTCTTTAAACAGCAGGCACACAGACAATAGAGTCCAGAATCCTATTACGGAGGGAAAATATCAATAACACATATGTGTATATTGTTTGGTTGAAATTGAGGCAGTCAACTTTTATACATTGTATGAATGAGGATCGGATGGGTGAATGATCATAGAATTCTACAGTGTAGAAGGAGGCCATTCATCCCATCAAGTCTGCACTGGCCACAATCCCACCCACAGCCTATCCTCAGAACCTCATGCGTTTACACTAGCTAGTCTCCCTCACACTAAGGGGCAATTTAGCATGGCCAATCCACCTAACCCGCACACCTTTGGACTGTGAGCGGAAACCAGAATGCCTGGAGAAAACCCATTTGGACACAGGGACAATGTGCAAACTCTACACAGACTCACAGCAATGGATCCATTTATGTCAACGCAGATCCAAACCATGTGCCACAAGCTCTGGGAACTAATCCATAGGCAGCATTTTCATATAGAAGCTACTGAAATTCATTTTTTAAATTTTACTGGCAAAGTTACTGGAGAAAGGATCTCCAGGTTTGTTAACCATGGAAATGTTCATTGAACAAGAGATCAGCGAGAAGATTCTCTTCTGCTATGATGGCTCCCAAGTGTTTGGATCAATGGAGAAGGCCATCATTGACATAGCCAACAGAGGCTGGGCACACAGTGTTGGAAATGAAATGTTGAGGTCCTGCATAGCGGAATGTTTATATATGTTTTCTTCCGCATCTCTTTTTGTAATATGTATAGAACCCCTTTCGTCCTTGGTATGTAAAAACCCAACAAGAGAGGGAACTCTGTTGGATCCAGTAAAGGGAAATTAACCACCCCAAATCAGAAAAGTAAAATTGGGGAACATCTAGGCTAAAACATTCTCAACATAATATGGTTTAGGATGGACATAAGTTTTTTAAAAGTCAGGTAATAAATTGAAAGAAATATGTTAAGGAGATAAGTTGAAGCAAATAAGTAGGAAAGATTTACTGGCAAACATAGAATTAGAAAGCAGTAGGAATGATTTCAACAGCGGTCAATAGGCCCAGGGGAAATGTATCACAATAAAAAATAAGAACAAACTAGCCAGTATAGCATGTTATGGTTGAATAAAAAAGAGAATAATTGAAATGAAAGAACAAGGGAGGGAATGACAAAAGGGAATACAAAAGTTAGGAAATAGGTCAAGAAATAAGAAGGCAGAAAGAAACTCCAAAACTTAATTACCAATGATCATAAAGGAACTACTAAAGTATTTTACAGACATATAAAACACACAGGAAAAATCCCAACAGGGACAGGATGACTAAGGGATACACACTTGGTGTGATATAGGAGAGAGTATGATACAGGAGCATCATATACTCCTAGAGAATGTGAATGAAATGGCAGAAATACAAATTATTACTTTGCCTTGAAACTAATATTGTGAGCATGATATTAGAAGAAATCAAAAGAGATACAAAGAGAATTGAGATAGAATGGTGTTGGGATGAAGTAACAACAGTGCCTGTCTGGATGGACCGTATCTGCATATACTAAAAGAAAATAGAGAAGAGGCACTCTTACACATATTTATCAAAATTAATATGAAAAGAAAATAAAAGTAGAGGACGAGCAGCCAATGTGATTGCTATCTTTAAAATTGAAGGATGAGCAAGACAAAGTAACTATATAAGTTTGGAATGATAAGGCCTTAATTTTCACAAAGACAGAGAGAGTCTCTAGCTTAGCCAAAACAATGCCAGGGACCTGCTTTCAGAAGTCTCATCCCCTAATCCCAATATACAGCACTTTTGTAAGGGCAGGCCAAGAAGAATCAAGCCCATTCTAGATTTCCATAAAGTCATTGAGTTGCTCCTATTCCCCAGCCTTGTTTGTGAGAGAGCAGAAGTTAGGTCAAATTCACTGATATTCAGCTCCATTTTTTAAGGATGCAAGTCACACTCCTGACCTGGAGTCATTAATGGGAATCACATGCACTAAGTGGAAAACTGTTCCTACGACTACCGATCAAATGTTGAGTAGCTCTGACCCCCAGAACAGGGGAACAAATGACATGCAGGGGGTGGGGGAAGAGGATGTGAAATGACCCATTGTATAACAGGTAGAATTATAATGGGTACCTGGAAAAGACTTTGTCTTGTTTCACAGCATCACAGGGATTTCAGTACATAGTTAGGATTGACATGTTTGGTCCTTACACCACACCCCCAGTGAAAAAGGCCATGGGTTTTGGACTCACCTTCTCCTCTCACATGCCATAAATGTTTAAATTCAGAGTCCGAGAACGGGTGTGGTTAAACACAAATGATTATAATTTGAATATCGTGAACAATATTTCAGTAACATAATACCTGATGGCATGATCATTTCTACCTCTGAACCTTTAGATGGCACTACAGGATAAAACTATACCAATGGGCAACAGATTGAATTAAACAGTGATCAATACAAAGGGTGTGTATGTCAGCTTTCAATTTGGATTTAAAGCAATGCATAGCTGAAACTGACTCAGAGATCTATATTATTGAACTGTACTCTTCAGATACTGATGCATAACAATTTCTAAAACTAATTACACTACTGAGGATATGCTCTGCTATTGACTGAAAAAGACTTTAAAACATTGGTAAGGAAAGATCCAAATCTTCTTGTGAATTGCAGTTTAATGGAAAAACAATTACTGATGTACACATTCCTGTTGTCCAACCATTTTTTGATGACTGTCTCTTTTATACATTATCATATCTCTTGCGAAAACTGATTTATAGTGAGGGAGAAGTCAAGTGATTGAATGCAGATGTCCTCTATTTCTATTCATTGCCCCACCTTGCTCCAAACCTCAGGTATCAGGTACTTCAGTATAAATGAATGTTCAATCTGTAGAAGATGAAGGTTTAACAGTTTTAGTTCTTTGTTAGTTAGAACATAGAACAGCACAGGAATAGGCCGTTTGCCCTGTGCTGAAACATGATGCCAAATTAAACTAATCCTTTCTGCCGGCCTTTGGTTCATATCTCTCTATTCCTTGCATATTCATGTGCTTATCTAAAAGTCCTTTAAATGCCCCTATTGTATCTGCTTGCACTATCACCCGTGGGAGCCCATTCCGGACACTAACACTCTTTCTGTGTAATAAGAAACTTGTCCATTGCATCTCCTTTGCACTTTCCTCCTCTCACCCTTAAGTGCATGCCCTCTAGTATTAAACATTTCAACTCTGGGGAAAAAAGATTCTGACTCTATGAGTAAACTGGAACTATATTCCGACCGTCAATCCTGTCTGTATCCCTTGTAATTTTATAGACTTCTATCAGGTCTCCCCTCAGCTTCCGCCACTCCAGAGAAAACATCTCCAGTTTGTCCAGTCTTTCAATATAGCTTATACCTTGTAATCTAGGAAGCATCCTGATTATCTCTTATGCAGTCTCTCCAAAGCCTCCACATCCATCCTTAATGTGGTGACTGGAATTGAACACAACACTCTAAGTGCAGCTTAACCAAAGTTTTATAAAGCTGCAACATGGCATCCTGACTCTTGTACTCAATGCCCCAATTAATAAAGGCAAGCAAAAAGGATTTTCTGAAAGCATCTTTGCCAGGGCAAAACTTTTCTAAACGTTTGCTCATTTGGAACTGCAGTAAGAGCAATAAGCATATGCAGCAAGTCCATCAGCATCTGCAGAGAAGTATAGATTAATGTTTAATTGTAGATTATCACCCAAATTATATATGTGGTGCCTTCCTTTAAAAATATGTTTTTAAAACATGGAAGTATTTATTGCGCAGAAATAAAATAATTGGTTTATGAGGAGAGACTGAGTAGATCCCAAAGGTCGGGAAGTCTAAAACTAGAAGAGCATAGGTTTAAGATGAGAGGGGAGAGATATACAAGTGTCCAGACAGGCAATTTTTTCACAGAGTGGTGAGTGTCTGGAACAAACTGCCAGAGGTAGGAGTAAAGGCGGGTACAATTTTATCTTTTAAAAAGCACTTAGGTAGTTAAGATGGGGGTAAGATGGGTACAGAGGGATATGGGCCAAATGCGGGCAATTGGGATTAGCTTAGGGGTTTAAAAAAATGGGCAGCATGAACAAATTGGGCTGAAGGGCCTGTTTCCATGCTGTAAACTTCTGACTCTATGAGTAAACTGGAACTATACTCATTGGAATTTGGAAGAATAAAGGAGGGATCATATAAAATTATGATGGAAATAGTTAAGATAGAAGTAAGGAGATTGTTTCCATGGGAGGGTGAAACCAAAACTAGGGGACTTAACCTCAAAATAAGGGGAAAACAATTTAGGACTGAGTTGAGGAGGAACTTCTTCATACAAAGGGTTGTGAATCTGTGGACTTTCCTGCCCAGTGAAGCAGTTGAGACTACCCCGTTGAATGTTTTTAAGATGAGAATATATAGATTTTTGAACAGTAAAACAATTAAGGGTTATGGTGAGTGGACAGGTCAGTGGAGCTGAGTCCACAAAAAGATCAGCCATGACCTTGTTGAATGGCAAAGCAGGCTTGAGGGGCAAAATTGCCTATTCTTGCTCCTATTATGTTCTCACTAAAATTCCCTTGAGTATCACATCAAGGGAATGTTTTAATTAACTGTGAAATGGGCTTATTGGATGGGCTGCCTGCTGAATAGAATATAAAATGGGATGGAATGCACAATGAGCAGATGCTCCATTATTGTCCATTTTGCAGTCATCGGGGTTAATATGGGCAAAAACATACCATTGATTGCACACCATTGAAACTTACAGAAAACTGAGAGGCCTGGATAGAGTGGACATGGGGAAGATGTTTCCATTAATAGAAGAGACTAGGATTCGAGGGCACCTCCTCAGAGTGAAGGGACGACCCTTTAAAACTGAGATGATGAGGAATTTTTTCAGTAAGAGGATGGTGAATCTTATAGAATTCCCTGTCGCCAAAAGTTGTGGAGGCCAGGTCATTGAGTGTATTTCAGACACAGGTAGATAGCTTCTTGACTGATAAGGGAATCAAGGGTTACAGGGAAAAGGTGGGGAATCGGGTTGAGAAACTTACCAGCCATGATTGGATGGCAGAGCAGACTTGATGGGCCTAATTCTGCTCCTGTATTGTGTGGTCTTATATTTGGACTTGAAAATATATTGCTGTTATTTCATTATTGTTGGATCAAAATCCTAGCGGACTCTGACTGAGGGCATTATGCTAATCTCCCACGACTGCAATAGTTCAAGAAGGTGGCATGCCATCACCTCAAGAGCAATGAGGGTTGGAGAATAAATTCTGGTCTTGTTTGCTGGGAGAGGGAGAATTTTGAAAATGTTATTGAAATTGGCCAATGTCAGTAAAATCCAAAATGCTATTACAATCTTTTTTCTTGCACTGACAATCAATTAGCTGAGTGTGTTGTAAAGTGCTTTCCCATCTCTTTTTGATTTTGCAGATAAATGCAGCAGATGTAAAGGTGAATAACAAGCAGCTATGATCTGCTAGAATTATTGCATACATGCATGGTTTTTGCACGTTACTTAGTCTACGCATTGACTTAAAAATAGCACTACAGCTAGAAGTAAAAGCTAATTTAAAGCATGCAGTGACATCAGAGTCATACAGCACAGGTGGAAGCCAGTTAGCCCATTCTGCCTGTACTAGATTTCTGAAAGAGCACTTGTGCTTACGTCCACAAATCTGTAAAAACCTCCTCATCAAGTACATGTCCAGCTCCCATAATGCTGGCTCCTCAATGGAGTCATAACTACGGTGCTTGCAAGCCAAGGGAAAGAGGTTGCCTAGTGGTATCATCACTGGACTCTTAATCCAGAAACTCAGCTAATGTTCTGGGTATCCAAATTCGAATCCCACCATGGTAGATGGTGGAATTCAAATTCAAGGAAAAATATCTGGAATTATTCTCAATTTAGATTTCCAGAAGGCCTTTGAGAAGATGCCTACAGAAGATTATGAAATAAGTTAAGAGCCCATGGTGTTAAGGGTGAGATCCTGGCATGGATAGAGGATTGGCTGACTGGCAGAAGGCGGAGACTGGGGATTAAGAGATCTTTTTCAGGGTGGCAGCCAGTGACAAGTGGTGTGCCTCAGGGATCGGTGCTGGGACCACAACTTTGCACTATATATCTGAATGATTTGGAAGAAGGAACTGAAGGCATAATTGCTAAGTTTGCAGATGATACAAAGATATGTAGAGGGCCAGATAGTATTGAGGGGGGCTGCAGAATGACGGGCAGGCTAGGAAAGTTGGCAAAGAAGTGGCAGATGGAATATAATGTGGAAAAGTGTGAAGTTATGCACTTTGGAAGAAGGAACGGAAGCATAGACTATTTTCTAAATGGGGAAATGCTTAGAAAATCAGAATCACAAAGGGACTTGGGAGTCCTTGTTCAAGATTCTCTTGAGGTTAACGTGCAGGTTCAGTCGGCAGTTAGGAAAGCAAATGCAAGTTAACATTCATGTCGAGAGGGCTAGAATACAAGAGCAATGATGTACTTCTAAGGCTGTATAAGACTCTGATCAGACCCCATTTGGAGTATTGTCAGCAGTTTTGGACTCCATATTTAAGAAAAGTTGTGCTGGCCTTAGAAAAGGTCCAGAGGCCATTCACAAAAATGATTCCTGAAATGAAGAGCTTGTTGTATAAGAAACGATTGAAGACTCTGGGTCTGTAAACACTAGAGTTTAGCAGGATGAGGGGGGTGGGGTGGGTTCTTACTGAAAGTTACAGAATACTTTGAGGCCTGGATAGAGTTTGGATGTGGAAAGGATGTTTTCACTAGTAGGACAAACTAAAACCAGAGGGCCCAATTTCAGGCTAAAGAAACGATTCATTAAAATAGAGATGAGGAGGAATTTCTCCGGCCAGGAGTGGCCTGTATTCATTGGAGTTTAGAAGAATGAGAAGAGATCTTATTGAAGCATATAAGAAGCTGAGAGGACTTGAGAGGGTGGATGCTGAGAGATCTTTCTTCTTCGAGTACGCAGTTTAAAAATAAGGGGCTTTGCAGTTAAGATGAATATGAGAAGGATTTATTTCTCCCCCAGATAGCAGTGAAGGCATTTTTTTTTAGGCAGAGTGAGATAGGTTTTTGACTATCAAAGGAGTCAAGGTTATTGGGGGCAGTTGGGAATGTGGAGCTGAGGCAACAAGTGGGTCAACTATGATTCTATTGCACGGCGAAGGGGTTGAATGGCTTACTTACTCCTTCTAATTTACAAGTATTGTTAGTTGTCCAAATTGTACATAGATTTGTAAATTTGCAGAATATAATAAGCCAGATCTGCAAAATTAAAGAAAGACCTGCTGCCTTCCTGCGAGGGTGACTTATTCCCCTGTTTGAAAGAGCAAATTATGATTGGGTTATGGCAGGTAAGAGGCCAAATTCATTTTAATTGGCGCTGGGATAGTTAAAATCAGGCCCACCTCTGTTTTCTATGAGGAAATGAGAAAAAGCTTAAAATAGCAGGTAAAGTTGCACAATCAGATGTTGGAAATTGATTCAAGGTATCCTTGTTTTAGCCAAGATGATTAGATACAAAATAAAATCCATTCAGGAGAATCTTGTTTGCTTCTGTATAAACTCTAATCTTTCTCGCTTGCATATGTGCCAGATGGCACTGCAGTCTGTGTCAGAAAGTAATAATCAAAGCTATTTAGCAAATAACCTATTTGTGATTCATTTTTCGTACTTTAGCATTTCCTTCTGTCTTGATCTTGCTTCATAGAGCTTGCAAGTATAATGCTGTGTTCAGTCTAGAAAGTTCCCTTGAGAAATACTCATTCTGTCCATTGAGGTCCCCCTGTGTAATGCTGTATTAGTCTACGTTGAGGACTTTATGGCACACCTCTAGAGTGCAGAGATTTGTATGATAAATGGATGCTGTAAAATACCTTTATAGCAGCCTGCATGCAATTGTTGAGCTTCTTGAGGTACGTGCTTAGTGAGCTTATCTGGGTTAAAGAGCTAATAATAAACACAAAAGGTAGGCACTTTGTAACACTCAACACTCTGTTTCTAGAAACAGAGGAGCCACATTGAGTACAAGGAGCATCAGCTTGACCCGATGCAGATAAAGGAGAATGGGAATCAGCAGTTTCTTTTTCTGTGTTGAAGAGACTGTCTGGATTAGGATGATTAACAGTCTGAACATCCACAGTGCTCGCAATGTTTCTCACATTTTGTTTGGCTTTTTTTTCCTCTTTTCAAGACTGATATTTCATTTGTGAGAAATATTAAGAGCAGATTTCCTAATGGCGCACATGCGAGTTAGTCTCCTTGTGTAAAGCACTTGGGAAATCGATGTTTACAACAACTATAATGACCCACGCTTGTACAGAGACGTGAACATAGCAAAACATGTTGTGGCACTTCACCAAGGATTGAAGAAAATAAAAGTCTCCATTTGTGTCCCACTTTACCAACCCAGCTTGTTGATATGGTTCCCCTGCATCCTGATTTGGAGGGAGCTAGGGCAGATTTTCTGACCTCTTCCTGGCACTGGAGGCGGAAGGTGATGATGGTTTGGAGTGGGGAAGTTAGCAATCTTCTCAGAATTCTGCTCATTTTGCCTCAGTAGGCTGCACATAACTTGAAGAAGCTGAAAGATGGCATTGGAGCTTGTCAGGGTTTTCAGAAAAAGTGCTAAGCTAAGATATTGATCTCTAAGTTGTTGATGTCGGATGTTCCAATGGGATCTGGAGACATTTTTAACTCTTGGAGGCCTCGGGACATCGTAGGCAGAGTGTGAGCAGCTGCACTGGCCCACTTTCCAAGAGTACATCAAATGGGCAGCCTTGAAGCAGAATTAATTCACCTACTCCATTCATACAAATGATTTCCACCCTGCACTAATGCAGAATGCCCACTCCGGTCTGCCTTGATAAAATTGTTGGATTCTTTGACAATGAAAGAATGGCAGCAAGAATCCTAGTTGATATGGTGTGTGACTTAGCAATAAGGTTGTGATGTTCCGATGATCCTGTAGCTTATGTGGTTTTTCATGATAGAAGTGGGAGAACTAGGTGGTGTTACGAATCAGCAAACATTGCTGCTGTGCTTCCTTCAGATCCTATACTGAAGTTGCAGTATATCAGTAACAGGAGATACACATTGAGTTCATTAGGAGGGCAAATCAAGTCGATGGTCTTCTGGCATGACATTGAGCTTCTTGGATGTTATTTTGGTGAGCATTTCATCTACTTACGATTTGAGCCTTGTACATGTTGAAGAAACTATCAGGGATTAGGGTGCAGGCCACTCATCTTGGAGTATCCAGCCAATGCACTGGACCCAGAGAGTGACTGTGGCTGCCCACACAGCATTAGGAACTCAGTTCCTGAATGTGAAAAGCGGGATTTTATGAGATTGCTGGGATTGTCTATATCTTGTCTTGATGCGATGCATGTGTCACTGCTGACATGTTTTGCTTGCTCAGTCAATTAAAGGGCACTAACTCCAATTAAAAGCCCAGATGTTTTGAATGAAAGTGGCATGAGTGAGTTCATAAATAATTGCATTTTAATAATGAACTTTAAAATTGCCTGACTATGAATGTTCTTTCTGTCTCCTATCCTCGCAGAGACAAAGATCCATGCTCTTGATTTAATCAGCTTTCTGTCTCTCACTCCTGGAAAAAAAAATCTGTTGAAGTCTCCATTAAAACCATATTGGAAATGTCTATTCTAATATTCATTTTCCAGCTCAGTGCTTTTGACCTGTGTGACTTAGATCTGGGTGAGGTCCTGTATATCACTTTTATTCCAAAAGAAATATTATCCTTCTGTATAAAAGGCTGAATTGATTTCATTTTTCAGGAATTAGGCATACATCTGGAAAAAATTTTAATTTCTTAGTAACTTTTTCATGCCGTGGTACCTGATTATGGGCAGGCGATGATAGCCTAGTGGCATTATCGGTAGATTGTTAATCCGGAAACTCAGATGATGTTTTGGGGAACTGGGTTCGAATTGCACCACTGCAGAATAAAAATAAAATCTGGAATTAAGAACGTAGAACATAGAACATTACAGCACAGAACAGGCCCTTCGGCCTTCGATGTTGCGCCGACCAATATAAAAAGCAATGACCCTCCAAACTAAACCATTCCCTTCTCTTCCATATACTTATCAACTAACCTCTTAAACGCCACCAAACTTGGCGCATCTACAACTGCTGCAGGCAGGGCATTCCACTCCCGAACCACCCTTTGGGTAAAGAACCTACCTCTGATATCCGTCCTATAACTATCACCCCTTAATTTAAAGCTGTGTCCCCTCGTGCTAGCTTTCTCCATCCTAGGAAAAAGGCTATCACTGTCCACCCTATCTAAACCTCTAATCATCTTATATGTTTCGATTAGGTCCCCTCTTAGCCGCCTCCTTTCTAACGAAAACAACCTCAAATCCCTCAGCCTCTCTTCATAAGACCTGCCCTCCATACCAGGCAACATCCTGGTAAACCTCCTCTGTACCCTCTCCAATGCCTCCAATTCTTTCTTATAATGTGGGGATCAGAACTGCACACAATACAAGAATCTACTGAAGACTATGAAACCATTGTCGGAAAAACCCATGTGGCTTACTGATGCCCTTTAGGGGAAGAAATTTTCCGCCCTTACCTGGTCTGGCCTACATGTGACTCCAGAGCCACAGCAATGTGGTTGATTCTCCATTGAACTCAGGAAACTAGGGATGGGCAATAAATGCTGGCCAGTAAGTGATACCCATGTCCCGTGAATAAATTAAAAAGGACATTTTATCTAAAGGCCATGTCTTGGCCTGGAAGGAAGCTTTAAAATAATTTAAAATGTAAACCTGTGCTCCTGCTCAATCCAGTTCCCAATGGAATTGTCCCAGTGAGAACATCACCATTATAATCCACCTCAGGCCTCAGGTTAACATTGCTGTTACACAGCAAAGACATCAGCAGAATCTGATCTATATGCTTAAAGAAGAACTTTGTCTGTTCCACCTTTACTTTCAAATTGCAATCAGTCATACTTGTACAGAAATCAAGTCAAAAAGTCCCTCTAGACTGTGTTGACATCATCAATAGGGAAGGTGTGTTTAGTACCTGTTTGCAATCGATGTATCATATGGATTAGGTTCATTTGCACACTTACTTGCTCCAGCTGAGGCCAAACAGGATTTATACATGCTCAACATAGCCTCTTTGTTCTTGTATTTTATACCTCCTATTAATAAATCTCAGGCCACTGTATGGTTTTTTAACTATACTCTCAATCTGTCCTGCCACCTGATCTATACACCTATATATTCAGGTTCCTGTTCTCCTGCAGCTCCTTTAGAGTTGTACTCTTTGCTATATATTGTCTCTCCATGTTCCTCCTACCCAAAATGAATCACTTTTTTCTACATTAATCTTAATTTGCCACCTCTCTGCCCATTCCACAGCTTGTCTATGTCCTGATCAACTTCTACAGTATGCTCCACACAGCTCAAAATGCTTCCAAATTTCATATCATCTGCGTACTTTGAAATTGTGTCCTGTGCATCAAGGTCTAGGTCATTAGTGTATGCACTAGCAAAAACAAGAGTCCCAATACTGACCCCTGAGGAACTTCACTACAAATCTTCCTCCAACTCAAAATACAATGACTCTCTAGTTCCCATTGCTCAGCCAGTTCCTTATCCACATTTTTAATTCCCTCTTTAGTCCATGAGCTGTAACTTTGCTCAAGTCTGCTGTGTGGCACTGTAATAAATGTCTTTTGGAACTCCATGTACACCACATTACAGCATTGTTCACATCAGCCCTCTCTGTTACCCTCTTCAAAAAAAAACTCCAGCAAATTAGTTAAACTTTATTATCCCTTAAGAAATCCTTGCTTAATTAACTTGCATTTGTCAATGCGATTATTACATTTGTCCTGAATTATTGTTTCTAGATATTTTCCCACCTCTGAAATTAGACTGATTGACCTGGACTTATTTTTATACAATTGTTTTGAACAAGGATGTAGAGTTTGTAATTCCCTAATGATCCAGAGCCACCTCTAAGTCTAAGATAGATGGAAAAATAATGGCCAATGCCTCTGCAATTCTCACTTCCATTTTTCTTTTTGGTGCATCCTATTCGGTCCAGAGATCTCATCAATTCTAAGTACAGATAACCTACCTAATAACTTCCCCTTTTCAATCTTAAACCTTCTCACGTCTAAATTATTTCATCTTTTACCAGGCCCTGGATAACATCAGCTTCCTTGGTAAACACAGACGAAAAATATTATTTTAATGCTTGAGTTATACCTTCTACCTCTGTATGTAAATCCTCTTTTTGGTCTCTAATCTGCCCTGCTCCTACACCTCCTACCACTATTTTACCATTTATATGCCTGGAGAAGACTTTGGGATTCCCTTCTAATTTAGCTGCCAGTCTTTTTTTATACTTCCGATTTGCTTCTTTTAGTTGTTCTGTCACTTCTGCTCTAACCTTCTATATTGAAACTGTGACATTTTTTATGTGAAAAATTGTTAATGATTGAGAATACACTGCCTGAAAGGGCAATGAAATCACATTCATTAGTTACTTTCAGAAGGGGGAAGTGATAGCAGGGCTATGGGAAAAGAGCAGTGGAGTGGCACTTATCAGATACTTCTTTCAAAGAGCCAGCAGAGGGATGGGGAGGTGATGACCTCGTGATATTAATCCAGGAACTCAGCTAATGTTCTGGGGACCCTGGTTCAAATCCTGTCATGGCAGATAGTGGCATTTGAATGCAATAAAAAAAATCTGGAATTAAGGGTCTACTGATGATTGTGAAAGCATTGTGGATTTTTGGGAAAAATCCATTTGTTTCGCTAATATCCTTTAGGGATGGAAATTTGCCATCATCTGGTCTGGCCTACATGTGACTCCAGAGCCACAGCAATGTAATTAACTCTCAACTGCTCTCTAAGAGCAACTAGGAAAGGGCAATAAATGCTGGCCAGCTAACGACACCAATGTCCCATGAATGAATTAAAAAAAGAGCTGAATGATCTCATTCTATGCTATATGATTAAATGAAACTTTTAACTTTGGAAAATATCATTTGGGGAAGTGGAAATGAAAAATAATCAATCTGAGAGACACCCGAATATCCATGAATTTGGACACAGCATCATCTGGAGGAATGGTGCTCAACTTGTTGGGTTCTATGTGAGAGGACTGTTATATATATATTTTTTTTTGTTGAATAATGGAGCTGCTTTGTTAGTATCCTTGAATAAATATTGCCTGAACATGTGTACAAAGTAGGCTCACTATTTATTGTAAAAATCCATAATCATCCAACATGAGATAAAATAGAAAAGATGAAATTTTAATGATTCTTTTTAATCTGAACATGCTGAAATTTGGTCTTTGCTTTAACATTATGATTTGACGCAATATTAAAATAAAGCGAAATAAGTCACAAAGCTGTCTGGTGAGAGACTGTCTTTGCCATCTTTTTTTAAATGGCCGTGCAGTAAATGAAAGATCTCTTGTTCTTCTGTTTTCCTTAAGGAGGCACAAAATGAAAAATTCTTGTAAGTATCACAAAATGTCATAAAAATAAATCTTTCGGGGTGGGGGTCAGTTAATGAAATCTCTATATCCTGTGGCAAACTGTGAGATGTTGATGTTGTGACTTAGTGCTTTAAGCTATAATATCTCAGGAACTGGATGAAGCATTCCATCACATCCCCGTGTGCTAATTTACACCAGATCGGTAGACATTTCATTCTGGATAAAAAGAGCAACTAAGAACGGTGTAGACCTTTAGAATTTGTTTTATGTTATCTTCAGGCAAGGGAAAATGCAAAGATTAATGTGCATGATCCTCTCTGTGCCTGGTGAAAGTGGGAGAATGAACCTGTTGTACAGGCTGGAGAATGAACCCCTTTTTTTAAGGTTTTGCACCATTACTATATGCCATGTAATGTGGCTTGAATATTACATGTGGAGCACACCTTATAAAAGGGCTTTGGTTTTGCTGAAATTCATCTATTTTGAGAAAGACTTATTGGTGCGAGTTCAGGTTGTGAGATTTGTCAAATATTTTTCCTTAAATTAATTCTCTATTTGACAGCTGCAGCTGATCTGGGCCTACAGACCATAGGAAGAAAGGTATAATGGTTGTGTGAGTTTATAAAGCACGGGGCAGCATATTGGCATAGTGGTTAGCACTGCTGTCACACAGCACCAGGGACCTGGGTTCAATTCCAGCCTCAGGTCATTGTCTCTGAGGAGTTTGCACATTCTCCCTGTGTCTGCGTGGGTTTCTTCCGGGTGCTCCAGTTTCCTCCTACACTCCAAAGATGTGTGAGTTAGGTTGATTGGCTATGCTATCCTTAGTGTTAGGGAGATTAGTAGAGTAATTATGTGTGGTTGCTTCCGTGGATAGAACCTGAGGGGATTGTTGTCGGTGCAGAATCAATGGGCTAAATGGCCTCCTTCTGCACTGTAAGAATTATATGAACATTGTTGATATTCAGTGCGTCAGTAGGTTCTCCTGCTGAACATTGGCATCAGTCGCTGTCACGTGCCTGTATCAGACATTTATTTACTTCTATGTCAAAAAATTTTCACAAGAAGTAATAACGAGTTTTCCTCCCCAAACAGATGCAATGTCGGTAACTGCTGCAGTTGTAGTTAATGATTTATTGTACAAAGTCCAATGATGTGCTGGCTGTCTTGCAATGCTGCTAATGTTCATCAGCTGATTAAAGCAAGCGTGGTGATCGCATCATTGAGTGCTGGTAACCCATTTCTGTCACTGTCAGGAATATTGCAAGCATCTCTTTCAAACAATACATCATGCTGTTAAAATTAGTTTACATTGCAGGTGCGAATCTTCTTGTTGCTGCTTACTTGGTTGTGTGAACAGTTTTGAGGAGAGGTTTCAATTGTTGAGTGGTACTTAATGTATCATGGTCCTGAGAGAATTCTATTATGAGCTGAAGTAATTCAGCCACGTAATGGATATTTCTAAACTTGTACTTGTGATATAAATCACCATCCTGACTTGGAAATATATCGCCATTCCTTCACTGTCACTGGGTCAAATCCTGGACCTCCCTTCTGAACAGCACTGTGGGTATACCAACGCCATAGAGACTGTGGCAGTTCAAGAAGACAACCAACCACCAGTACCCCAAGGGCAATGAGGGATCGATGGGCAATAAATTCAGGCCTAACTAGTGGCACTCATGTCGTGTCGAAGAATAGAAAAAAAATTGTGGAGGACCGAGGCCATTGTTCCCATTCTTACAACCGTAGAATCATAGGAAAGTTATGGTGCTGAAGGAGGCCATTTGGCCCATCTTGTCCATGCCAGTCCAAACACACCCAAGTACCTTTTCTAATCCCACCTTTCTGTACCTGGCCAATAACTCTGTAGCTTACAGCACTTAAGGTACAGATTCAGGTTCTATTTAAAAGAGCCTAGGGTCTCCTGCCTAAACCACCAAATCAGGCAATGAATTCCAGACATCCACTACCCACTACGTAAAAAAAAGTTCTTCCTTTTGTCCCTTCTATACCAACAGCCATCTACCTTGAATCTATGTCCTCTGGTTGTAGAATTCTTCACCAAGGGAAACAATTTTATCCCGTCCACTTTATCTCTCCCTTTCATAATTTTGTCTATCAAGTTACCCCTCAGCCTTCTTGGTTCCATAACTACGGTTTTCCAGCCCTGGCAGCATTTTTGTAAATCCACTCTGCACTCTCTCCAGAACAGTTACATCCTTCCTGTAATTTGGTGGCCAGAATTGCACATACTACTTTAGTTGTTGCCTCACCAGTGTTTTATACAATTCCAACATTATATCCTTTTATATTCTATACCTGTGCCAATGAAGGGGAAGTGTATTTTACTTAGCTGCACCAGCGGCCAATATTTTACTCTTTAGGGGAATCAGATTAACCAAGCTTTTAATTTATTTAAATAATTGGTTTTATTGACTTCAGCATTTTATCATTGGCTGGAAGTTCCCAGAAATTCTAGAAAAAGGTAAGTTTTGAGAGATAAGGGGGAATAACATCGGGCTTTAGGAATTGAGTTGCAAAGAGTAGGCCCAAAGTGAGTGGAAACTTTGCTACTAATACAGGAATAAAAAGAAGAGAAATTCATAAAACTCAAGAACTAGAAGGTTGAGAGTGTGGGTTGAAAATGTAGGAGGAGATTGCAAGGTGAAGTGCATTGAAGCCATGTGAAAATGAATTGGAGACATTAACTTCATTGTATTAGTCATTTGGAAACCACTGTAGGTCAACAAGGATTAAAATGGTGCATATCGAGGTTAAATATGATCTTTTAGAAATTATTCTGGCCATCTGAGTAGATTCATTGTTGCAATATTGTTGTTTGTCTCAGCTTCCAAAATAAAAGCTGACAAACTGAGGGAGCACGGACTTTCGTTGGATCTAACTCCAGTGCAAGGGTGTAATACTAATCTTAGCAATTTGATTTATTTCTCAATGGCACTAGCTTTGACATGTGAGGAGGTAGGGAAAAGCATGGGGTGGGGTGGGGGTGACCATTGAATTTTTCAGTATTTACATTAAGTCATAAGATAGATGCAAAGTTGCCCAATTTTGAGAACAAGCCCCAAAAGTGTCTAAGATGTCCAACCCTAAACTGGGCCTGGCCATTTTTAAGCTCTCTGTGGCAGCTGTCAAAATTATACATTGACCCCCTGTTGGAATGTAATGGGTTTACAGAATGAATATGCTAATCCATAAGACATTTGAGAATATAGCAGTGGCATCAGGCAGTTATATGATAGGTACTCAAGGTAGCAAACAGGAGGACTGAGGGGGAATGCAACTTCTCTATAACCCATTATGCATGTACTGTAGTAGTGTAATTGAACTAGTTAAATATCCTCATATATCTACAGCTCTGCTTTGTTAGAATCCTGGCTTAAAACTTTCGACAATACTTATGCATATGTGCCTCTGAAATCTTTAGCACCTTTCAAAGGAATTAGGTAGCGCTGAGCTCAGCAAGTGTCAGGTCTGCTTTGCTCAGGATTCTTCAGGATATCGGGGCGGGATTATCCGGTCACATTCGTCCCAAGGCCTGAAATTCTCACCAGAGGTCAGCAGACATTTGCATTGTCCGCCCCTGCTCTCTGCAACTCCCGTAACAGGCAGGATGGGAAAAGTTTGCTCTCGATCTTTCCTTTGACAAAAAGAGACGTGTAATAAAATTTCCTATGAACCCAGGAGTACCCCACCCCCTCTGCATGCACCCCTGCCTCATCCTATGTTACCTGAGGCAATTCTCTCCTTAATTTCACACCTTCACAAGTGAGTAGCACAACTTGTCCGGTGTGGAGCCAAGCTGGAAACTGGGGGCAATTGTGGGGTGGCTGGTAGAGGGCACAACTAGTCCAAGAGAATGAGTGGTCACATGAACATTACTAAAATACTGGGATATGTCTCCCCACCTGCCCCACCCCTCTGCATTGGTACCTCAAGATCCCAATATGCATCTTAAAAACAGACTCATTAAACAGAGAGGTGCCTGGAGCACCCATGTTAAAAAAAAGCCTCTGTGAAGATGATCACTGGCAGATTAGAGTGGGAACGAATCATAGAATTTCTACAGTACAGAAGATCATTTAGCCCATCAAATCTGCACTGACAACAATCCCACCCAAGCTTTATCCCCATAACTCCACATATTTGCCCCACTAATCTCTCTAACCTACGCACTCCAGAACATTAAGGGGCAATTTAGCACGGCCAAATTAACTAACCCACACATTTTTGGATTGTGGTTAGAAACCCCTGCAGACACGGGGACAACGTGCAAACTCCACACAGAATGTAACCCAAGCTGGGAATGGAACACAAGTCCCTGGAGCTGCGAGGTAGCAGCGCTAACCACTCTGCCGCTCAAACTCAATGGGAATTTTCAGAGTTACGCTGCACTATCCCTCCTAGTGAGGGCCATGAACATTCCCCTCCCACAATTGTTCATTCGAGAGTAATGGGAGTGAAACACGTCTTTTGGAATTTCACCAGTGCTTTAGTGATATGTTAGAGTATCTTCCATTTGTTTTTTCCTAAATGAAGTGAAGATGTCGAGTCTCACTGATTACGTATGCACTATGTATCTTTGCTGTTATAATTCTTCTACCTTGTTGGAAACTTTGTTTTCCTTTAAGGTCTCCTATTGCTTTGGTTACTTCCTCTACAGTTACGATCTGTTCTTCTACATTCTGCACCAGGCATTGAGTTTAGAAGCAAACCGAAGCAGGAGGTGGCACTTGCTGCACTTTTGTGCTCATTGTTACTACTGAACATTTCTCTTTTGTTGCCCAAATTTATTTTTTTTTGCTACCTTTTAGATTTCCAGCCTTTTTAAATCCTTGCAGGACTTCCGTTGTTCTACAGTGAATTACTGTAGCTGATCTAATAATTGATCTTTGCTGAGCAGGTGAACCATTGCTGTGGCTGTCTTGTTATCGATTTTAGAATATCACCAAACAATAGCTTGCACAACAAAAAATATGCAGAGTCGTTCAGTCTCTCTCTGAAAGAGCTACATAGCACATGCATTATTAGTGAGACTTCAACATGTTCAGTTCATTTTACAAAAAAAAATGTCATGGAAGAAAATGCCGCCATGCTTAATGCCGCGATAATAAAGTTCATTTTGCACCTAAAAATCAATCTAAAAATATATATTGGCATTTGGGCAAGAGAGTAATACATTCTGTATGCAAAAATCATTGTGGGGCATGATGCACATGCACAGGCGAATACTTGTTATGCAAGGTTTACAGTCAGTATAAGATACCGATTGGGAACAGCAGGCCAATGGAGGAAGGATGATAACAAGTATGATCAAATGGCACATAAAATGGAGATAAATGAGAAATAAAATGGAATCAGTCTTAAAAAAAAACACCAATGTCATGCTCTCTTCTCTGCACATTGATGCTAGACTGTGATTTTAGTTTAGAAGTCTTTTCTTGGCTGTTTTGTCTGATACCAGGTCACTGTCATAATTGGGAAACCTCTTCAGATAACTCTTCACTAATTCCCTCTTCGGGTAATCCTTCACCAATCAGGTCATTTCAGAGATTGCAGCCTGTCCGTTTTCAAACACAAACTATTAGAACTTTTCTATCTTGCTGGAGATGATCCTTTCCCCAAAAATCTACTATTGCTTCTGGTACCTCTTCAAATTACCATTTCCAATTGCCCATTTCTACTTCAGGGGATTGGTCTACCTGTTGTCCTTGTGATTCAATAAAGCTCAATATTTTCACTTTGGATGCATCATGTGGCATATAGTTTACAGAGAGACCTGAAAAAAACATCTCTTTTCATAAAGAGCCATTAAACCATGTGCAAGATTATGGACAGAGTGCATAAGGAGCTGCTGTTTCCCTTAGTTGAAGGGTCAGTCACAAGAAGACATAGGTTCAAGGTGAGGGACAGGAGGTTTAGGGGGGAATGTGAGGAAATTTTTTTTTTAACCAGAGCGGGTGATCGTCTGGAATGCACTGCCAGGGAAAGGTGTAGAGGTAGGTTGTCTCACATCCTTTAAAAACTACTTGATGAGCATTTGGCATGTTGTAACATTCAGGGCTATGGAGCAAATGCTGGCAGATGGGTTTAGGTGGGAGGTCAGATGTTTCTAATGTGTTGATGGCAACTCAATGGGCTGAAGGGCCTCTTCTGCATCATATAATTCTATGATTCATTTCCCCATATTTCTGTTCCACATTTCTGAAGGTCAGCCAATCCCCCTGGAACTTTCATGTCTCAGAATTGGGCATGGGCTAGAGTCATGGCTGCTGCCTGCTAATGCAGGCTCAAGGTGGAAATGGGGGAGGCGGGAATGCCGAGAACATTAAGTTTCCTACTTCTCAATCCTCAGAGCCTCATCCAACTCACGCCCAGAAAAAATAAACAGTTTGGACCAGTATTCTTGTTTCCCCATTTTACCTCCATCCCCCAATTGCCCCTGGACCATCACCACCTTCAAATCCATTTGCATGGGAGCTTAAAATCGAGTCCATAAAGTGGATTGCCCAGCATCAACTGTTTATACTTCACAGCAACCAAAACAAATCTGAGAGGCCTGAATGTATAATGGATGTGTTAGCTATGATTTGAGCAGCAATAGAAAAATATGTGTGCTCATTTAAATTAAATAAACTCTGGGTTGCAAAGATCAGCGATGACCATATATACTGATAAAGAAATTGCAGTGAATAAAGTAAAGTTTATTTATTATTGTCATAAGTAGGCTTACATTAACACTGCAATGAAGATCGTCCAGTCATCACACTCCGGTGCCTGTTTGGATACACTGGGGGAGAGTTTAGCAGCTGATGCATCTAACCAGCGCATCGTTCGAATGGTGGAATAAAACCAGGGCACCTGGAGGGAATGTGCATGCCCCACACTGACCCAAGCTGGGAATTGAACCCGGTTTCCTGGCAATGTGAGGCAGCAGTGCTAACCACTGTGTCATCACGCTGCTCTGAGTATTATGTACGTGGATTTTCCAAAGGCTGTTTGATAAGTTGCTACATAAGAAGTGCTGATTGTTTTATAAATGCAGATGATATTTAAGTGAATATTATGGTGTGGATACCAAGTTGGCTAACAGGCAGGAAGTAGAGTACTGTAGTCAATGTACATTTTGTTGTTTTCATCTTGTAAGGATACTCTTCCCCCAAGTCAGTGTAGTCCTTGGTAACAAATGTAAATAATCTGGATTTCTATATTGGGCACCAATTCCAAATTTTGCAAGCAACACAGAAATGAGGAACATAGTTAATCATGGAAAGAACTTGTGGGATTTCATAGAGGTGGAGTGATGGGTTGGCTAAAGAAGTACAAAAGAAACATTCTAATGTCAGAGACAGGCTGATAAGAAAGGACCTTTAGTTGGGCATTTGCGGAGAGCAGGGTCAAAAAGAGAACATTAAACCATCATGATCTGTTAGTTAAGACACACCTTTGGAAACATTGGTTAGGAAAGGATGTAAAGTAATGGAGGAGTACGAATTTCATATCCTTGGCCATGAAGACGTGGAGGAGTCTTGAACCTGGCCCTTCTGGCTACCCATAGGACCTCCACACATCCCATGAAAGAATATTTTAAAAAATGGCCTCCACAGCCTTCTGCTGTAAAAAAAAAAAAATCCAGAGATATACAACCCCCAGAAAAGAAATTCCTCCTCATCTCTGTGTTAAATAGTCAACCCTTTATTCTGAGATTATGCCCCATGGTCCAAACCTTTCTCGCAGAGAAACTGAGAAAGAGCCTCTTAGCAACTACTCTGTCAGAGCCCCAGGGAATTCTACATGGCTCAGTAAGATCACCTCTCATTCTTCTAAACTCCAATAAGTAAAGGCCCAACCTATTCAATCACTCCTTGTAAGAAAATCCCTCCATACCGGTAATTGACCCTAGTGAACCTTCTCTGGACTGTCTTTAAAGCTAGTATAGCTTTCCTTAGATAAGACGAGCAAAACCATTCACAGTTTTCCAGGTGTGGTCTAACTAGTGCCTTGTACAGTTTTAGCAAGACATCCCTATTTTAATATTCCAGCCTCTTTGAAATAAAGGCCAACATTCCATTTACCTTCCTTACTACTTGCTGAATTTAATGCTAGCTTTTTGTGATTTATGCACCAAGATCCCCAAATCTCTGTGCTTCAGCTTTCTGCAATCTTTCTTCATTTAAGTAATATTTAGCTCCTTTATTCTTCTCACCAATGTGCATTACTTCACAAATGCCAAATGCAGGCAATTGGTATCAGCTAGGAGGATAGCATGGAGCAGTTGGGCCAAAGGGCCTGTTTCTGTGCTGCATTGCTTTGTAACTCAATTTTCCCACTTTCAATTATATTTGTCAAGTTTTTTTGTCCACATTCTTAACTTGTCTGTATTGCTCTGCAGACACCTTATCATCCTCATCAGTTGCCTTCCCATCTGTGTTTGTGTCTTCTGCATACTTGACAATAGTATATTTACTTCTCTTGTCCAAGTCATGAATATATGTTGCAAATAATTGTGGTCCAGCACTAAGTCCTGTGCACTCCGTTAGTTAAAGTTGCCATACTGAAAATGACCCTCTTATCCCAATTCTCTGTCTTTTATTTGTTAGCCAGTTTTCTATCCATGGCTAATATACTACCCCAACACCCGTGGGAATCTTATCTTATTATGTGCGGTACCTTACCGAATGCTTTTTGAAAATACAAGTTTATTACATCTACTGGTTCTCCTTTATCTGTTCTGCTCATTACCATCTGAAAGAATTCCCATAAATTTGTTAGGCATGATTTTCCCTTCATGAAGCCATGCTGACTCTAGTTGATTATATTATGCATTTCTAAATATCCTGTAGTTACATACTTTATAATGGACTCTAACATTTTCCCAATGACAGATATTAAGCCAGCTGGCCTATAGTTATTCGTTTTTTGATTCCCTCCTTTTTTAAATAAGAGTGTTACATTGGGGTAGTTTTCCAATCCCCTGAGACTTTTCCAGAATTTAAGGATTCTTGGAAGATTACTATCAGTGCATCTACTATCACTGTATCTACTTCCTTTAATATCCTAGCCCATCAAATCAAGGAAAGTAGCCTTTAGCCCCATTAGTTTCCCTGGTACTTTTTCTCTAGTGATACTTATTATTTAGCTTTTCTGCCATTTCCTGGTTCCCTTTTATTTTTCCCCAGTCTTATTCTCTCAAGCACCTATGTTCATTTTGGCCTCTCTCTTCCTTTTTACATATTTAAAGATGCTCCTGCAGTCCATTTTATATTATTTGCTAATTTATCTTCATAATCTTTATTAGTCTTTGGTCACCATAATTTGTCTTTGAAACTTTCCCAGTCCTCTGGTTTACCACTAACCCTTGTCACATTGTATGTTTTTTTTCTTTCTGTTTAATACTATACTTAACTTCCTTGTTAACCATTGTTGATTTATCCCCTTCCTAGAATCTTTCTTCCTCACTGGGATATATCTTATTGTGAGTCATAAGTGACTTTCCTGAGCACCTGCCATTGCTAATCAACTTTCTTTTCTGATAAACTCCTTTCCCAATCCACTCCAGCCCTCCTTCCTTTGTAATTATCTTTATTTAAGTTCAGCATTATCATTTCTGATTCAAGCCTGTCACACTCAAACTGAATGCTGAACCCAACAATATTATGGTCACTTTTTCCTTGGGGACATTTTATTCAGTTGTCTATTAAATCTATCTCGTTACACATTACTAGATCCAAAATAGCCAGATCTTTATTTCAATCCACAACATATTGTTCTAGGAAACTGTCCTGAATATACCGAATGAATTCTTCCTTGAGACTACTCTGCTAATTTGACTTTCCCAATCTACAAGAGTATTAAAGTCACCCATGATTAAGATACTGCGTTTTTAAATATTCATTCTTCCTGATTTATTAGTCATCCTACAGTACAGCTGCTGTTAGGGGGCTATAGACTATTCCCACTAATGCCGCCTTCTCCTTGTTATTTCTTACCTCCACCCATATAAATTCAATATCTTCCGATCCCTGGAACATTGTACTCTCAAGAGGCTAAATCAAAATCCAAGTTCTAAAGTTTTGAACCCATTCTGTTGGAATTCCAAATCCTAATTAATTAAAATGTCAATATTTGATTATTGTACAATTATTTCTGATTTTCTCGCAAATCAGTTATCCAGGAGACACACTTAGAGCAGAGAAGATTTAACAGAGGCATTTTAAAAGGATGGGAGTTTTTGATTATAAGAAGAATCTGTTTCCATTCAGGAAGCTCTGTGTGAGTTTGGTGAAAACCTCGACAGCCATTAAATTGGGCAGCGTTAAGGTTCATGCTTTGGGGAAAATGGAGCTCCCACATGGAAGCAGGAGAGTTCAAATTCACCCAAACACATTAATATACATATCCTGGTGTGGCCAGCTCACCATAAACTCTGCTGAATGAAAATATGCAATTCCAGTGCGATAAGCCATTTCCCCTTCATTCGTATTTCAAGAATATTTTTCCCAGCTGACAATATTTCCCATTGCCATCAAAGTTCCACACACAAAATCCAATTAGTCCACTGCCAGATTTAACCCAGAGCCAATAATGCAATTTAGAAATCTCAAGAAGGACTTTCTCTGTGTAAAACTTTTTAAACATTTTTTATTGGTTTTGTGAATATCTGAATGAATGAAGAGCAAGTGGAATGTGGTTCTGTGATTAGCAAAGGGTTTCTTCCACTTACATTTTTTGGTTAGCCTGTAACCTTTCCTGATTCTCAGAGATTAATGTGAGTAAAATGAAGATGTCCCAGAAAGTCTCACTTTTTTTGCAATCAAGGACTTCTTGCCACTTGAACTAACCTGTCAAAGTTTCATTCTTGTCTAATTCCATGGGCAGTGTCTTGAAATTCAGGGTACCAAGTCAGCTGAAATCTTTTTTATCTGTGTGCTGCCTATAGGGTCTGCACATTCTCCCAGTGTCTGCATGAGTTGCCTTTGCCTTCGGGTGTTCTGGTCTCTTCCCACAGTCCAAAAGACGTGCTGGTTAGATGCATTTGCCATGCTAAATTCTCCCTCAGTGTACTCGAACAAGTGCTGGAGTGTGGCAGTTAGGGGATTTCCACAGTAACTTCATTGCGGTGTTAATGTGAGCCTAATTGTGACAATAATAAATTGGTCAGGCGAAGATATCACTCCATTCAACCCAACAATTCCATACTCCCCCACCCCTCCCTCCCTGTCCCATTGGAGATTTGCATGTTAGCAATCATTCAGGGAAGGGAATAATTAAAGCGGGAAGTTGAGAATAATTATTAATAATTAATTGTCCCAGGGATGATAAAACATTTTTGATATTTTGCTGTGTAACAATTTGCGCAATGAATTTTATTTTACAATAAGTGAGTATCTTGCTTGATGAATTAATTTAATTTTCCGAGGCCGCATTCTTGTGCTTGATGCTGAAATTTATGGCTTTGAATCAGCAGGGGGCAGCATGTTTCCATTTGAAGGGGACCACTTGGAGAGGAGGGCGAGATGGAGTTAAAACCCATTGACATGCATTATGTACACAGATCAGAAAAAGCGATGTTTATTGCTCCTTCCCTTCCCTTCCTGCAGTGTGGTGACTTCTCCCATTGCCGGAGAGTGAAACCTTTTGTTGGAGCAACAGATTTTTATGAATCAATTTCCATTGAAGAAAACAGGTTGCGGGAATCAGGAGCATAACCTAATGATTGAACAAAGAGAATAGGAAAATTTCAAATCAATGACATTAAGCGGCATCAGCGCCGGCAGTAAGAGCATTGTGGGTTACTTAACATTGCTGGGTGCAGTCACTGCTATGCAGCTAGCACTAAATAAACAGCTCGTCTGAGCTAGAATGAGTTATGATGTAATTATCAAACCTTGCTTTGACTCTAAAGGCTAGGAAAAGGATTACTTCTGCAAGTGTGGCTGAAACAATGCTTTGCACTTCTGAAGCTTTGGTTAACACTCTTGCTTTTGCAGAGTTTTTTTTGTGTTGTTATCTTCAGCCCTTCTTGCTGAGATCACAGGAAACCCATTATTTGGCTTTCCTCCCCCTATGATCCGGCAATATTTTTTTTTGCCCTGCTTGCGCAGTCATCTGAGGCGTTTGATGGAATGTGTAGAACATTTGGAAATTCTTTCTGATGGGGGGAAAGGGCATGTGGGACCCATGGGCACAGAACAAAAGGAAGGCAGCGAATGAATAGAAACACCGAACAGTGTTATGTATGTGTAGTATGTGGGAATGGACAATAGCATTTCACTTAAGGCGGGGAGTATGTTCATGTGACTGGATTTGATTTATTATTGTCACGTGTTTTGGGATACTGTGCGAAGTATTGTTTCCTGTGTGCTATATAGACAAAACATACTGTTCATAGAGTACATAGGCACGAAGAAACAGATAGGTTCCGAATGTATTATTACTGTCAGAGGTAGTTTTTTTTATTTATTAGTGTCACAAGTAGGCTACACTAATACAGCAATGAAGTTGCTATGAAAATCCCCAAGTTGCCACACTCCGGTGCCTGCTCGGGTACGCTGAGGGAGAATTTAGCATGACCAATGCACCTAACCAGCACACCTTTCAAACTATTGCAGGAAACTGGAATAGCTGAGGAAACCTCACTGACGGGGGAGAACTCACAGACTTTGCACAAACAGCTGCCTCACAGCACCAGAGACCCAGGTTTGATTTTTGGCTTGGGTCACTGTCTGTGTGGACTTTGCACATACTCCCCATGTCTTCGTGAGTTTCCTCCAGGTGCTCCGGTTTCCTCCCACAATCCGATTAGGTGGATTGGTCATGCTAAATTCTCCTTCTGTGAACCCGAACAGACGCTGGAGTGTGCCAACTAGGGGGTTTTCACAGTAACTTCATTTCAGTGTTAATGTAAGCCTGCTTTTGACACTGATCAATAAGCTTTTAAAGCTCGTGGCTCCCGTTCACAAGGTGAGCAAACACGATGAGCATGCAAATCAAATAGTGAAGCTGCCATGTCAAATGTCATTGAACAAACCACAAGTAAGTTTAAACGCGGCAAGATGGCACAGTGGTTAGCACTGCTGCCTCACAGTGCCAGGGACCCGGGTTCAATTCTGGCCTTGGGTCACTCTCTGTGTGGAGTTCGCACGTTCTCCCTGTGTCTGTAGAGGTTTCCTTCGAGTGCTCCGGTTTCCTCCCAAACTCCAAAGATGTGCAGTGGTAAATTGACCCTTGCAGCAGAACTCTATCGCCCCGCCGCCACGCACTCTCCCCAGATCTGCATGGATTTCCTCCGGGTGTTCCGGTTTCCTACCACAGGCCAAAGGTGTGTGGGTTAAGTAGGTTAGCAATGCTAAATTGCCCCTTAGGGGGATGAGCGAGGGTAAATGTATATGTTATGGGAAGAGAGGCTGGGTGGGGTTGTGGTTGGTGCAGACTTGATGGACTGAATGGCTCCTTCTGCATTGTAGGATTCTATGATTAAACAACATTTCTGCTGCCTGGACTGCCCTGGAGGAACCTTTCAATATTCATAGCAACGTGTTGGAGGGCTGACAGCTGGATTGTAATGAAACCCTGCATCCCCCTTTGAACCCTGTTACTTGCAGCAGAGTCAGCTTGAATGGAAATACACTCTGCTTATATGACTTCAGCCTAAACTCCCACTGCAGCACCCAGGCTTTGAGTGGCTCCTGCTTGTGTTACATTGGAAGCCAACACATCAGATGCTGTATCAATGTTAGGTCCACACTGTGATAAGGTTACCCAATCTGGTTCTTTGATTGTGATACCAATTGTATAGTTAGCAAATACTGTGACACAGGTATCCCTCACCTTTAATGAGCAAAATATTCATTTCCTCCAAAAACAAAAGCAAAGAACTGCATGCATTTTGTATTTTGCAATGTTATGATTTGCCAAAGCATTTAAGAATCTGAAATAATCTGAAATTGCGTTAGCTCAGCTTGTTTTATGCATTTGGATATCTCTTGTTGGTTTGTTCAAATAAGCAGAACTTATATAACTGTAAAAAAAACTACTGCAGTGCAGAGAAACATACCAAATGAATTTGGATTGGAAGAATTCCCAAAGATTTTGTGCATTGCATATTGTCAGAGGTACAGATCTTTGTGTTGTTATAGACTGCATAGTCTCAGAGGAGAGTCCTATTATCCTACATTGTGTGCTTGCCAAAGAGGTGGTATACCATGTGCTCCCAGAGGCAGTGGGTCTCTGTTGATGTGCATCACACCACTGGAGTACACTTGTCTCTGCTGTTGTGCTCTGTGTTGTCTCCTGACACATAGTGCCAGAATACTGCAAATAGTTGGTCCCTTACTCTTTTGTATGCAAGTTTGACAACCTAGAATTGTAGCTGGCTCAGTCCAACGGTTTTAAGCTTATTGGAAAGTTACTGAAAGCATGCCGGAAACTCAATTCAAGCTCCTTCTAATTTTCTGCTCTGGTGGAAGAAAAGTTCACAGCTAAAAATACCTTTAGATGTGCATTATACAGCACTTCTGGATGACTTTACATTGTGCAGAAATGAATGTTCAGACATGTATAAATTAGTAACTAATGGAAAATGAAAGTCTCCTTTAAAAAGCACCAAATCTCAGGTGGTTCACAGCAGCGCCAGCTCACTGTTTTAATTTCCCAGATGAAAATCGGATTACACTGATTCCAACAACTGATAGGTGCTGCTACCTCCCCCCCCCCACCTCCTTTTTAACAGTTTGTTGTAGTATTCACCTGTGTACATGGCAGGTTAACAGAAAATCTTGCAAGGGGCGGGGACAATAAATGACAGCTGAGTCAGTAAAAACACTCCTTCAGCGACAGGATAATATTTTGTAACGTGTGGCAGGCCAGCAAGTGCAGGAAGAAGAATGGTGCCAATGTCACTTTGCTTCATTCATGGCCGAGTGCTGTGGGGAGTAATGGAAAGAACTCCGTGATTCATCCTGGATATAAAGGCTGGCACGTATAACAGTCTCTTCGTAAAATGGGTTGAAGAAATCATGCAATGAGTTGAAATGACCAGAAATATTTAAATATTGAAAACAGTGTTTAGAAATGAACAGCAATTGATGTGGAGGGTATGGACCTGAATAACATTCATGTTTAGTTATGTGGCATGTTTAGGTACGAGTTAAATGGTATCCTGAGATCTCTAACTTTTATAACAATTGGTTCCTTATTCAGTTCCATTCCCTAAGCATCAGCAACAGGCTAAGTTTTCTAGCATCAACTAGCATTAGCAGCATGAAGATCAATCTTGCAAAAGAAAGGGTGTTTTTTTTCTTCTGAAGAGTGACTGAGGGATAACATTTAGGTTGTACCAGGATGTTGGCTGGTCTGAAGAGTCTCAGGAGAAGATGGATATACTCAGATTGTTTTCATTGGAAAGACAGAGACTGAGGGGGCGACCTAATAAAGACCTATAAAATTATGAGAGGCATAGATAGAATGGAAACTCAGGAGCTTTTTCCCAGGGTGGAAAGGTCAACTACAAGAGGGCATAGGTTTAAGATGAGAGGGGGTAAGGTTAGGGGAGACATGCGGGGAAAGTTTTTCACACAGAAGTTGATGATTGCCTGGAATGCAATGTCAGTGAATGTGGTGGAAGCAGACATGTTAACAGTGTTCAAGGCATATCTTGATAGAGTCACAGGTTGAATTCCAACCAGTTTATTTGATTGTAAACCCCTAAGGTTTCAGAAACACTGTTTCTTCATCAGGTGTGTGGAAGGTTCCACACACCTTTCACACACCTGATGCAGGAACAGTGTTTCTGAAAGCTTGTGGGTTTACTACGAAATAAACTGGTTGGACTTTAACTTGGTATTGTGAGACTTTTTACTGTGTTAATCCCAGTCCAACCCCAGCATTTCCACGTCATATCTTGATAGACACAGAGCGACACAAACTGTGTGCCGGTTGAAGGCTTAGTATGGCAAAGGGCCTCTATTGTTCTCTTTGTTCTTTGTCATCAAAATATTTTTGGTCTGTTGTTGAAAATAATCGAAATCAAATCTAGGTGAAATTTGTGAAGCAGCTTGGTTAGTGTGCTATAAAGAAAGGATTCATTTGAATGGTTTTCATCACGGAAGAAAGCACAGTTTTACTGCGGTGGTGTATCACAGTCATGAGAAGGACATAAAATCTGGTGGTTGATTAGTGGAGAATGACGCAGTGGCAAAGTGAAATGAACTGCTCTCCATCCCAGAGATTGCAAAATCCGTATAAATTAAAGAAAGCTAGCTGCAGGAGCTCATTAATACTACAGTTAACACTGATCTGTAAAGCTGGCCCTGCTGTCCCTCACGCCATGGCACTAAGGTAGAAATACCCTGCTGCCCTGCACGGCATGCCATCAGAGCAACAGCACAACCCCCGACCGGGCACACCATGTCTTCACAGAATATCATTAGCATTGATATGACACACACCAGCTTTGCATTTGGATTAAGTTTTCACTGAAAATTTTTGACTGAAGGTGAGGGCTCTTTGTTTGAGATGGCTGTCAGCATCCGTGTTCAAACCAGTTGGAATTTATTTTGTCCTGGTATGAAGGCTTGGGCAATGAAAAACAGTTTGAGAATCAAGTTTGACTGCTTCCTTCTAAAATTAACAGGTTGGTAAATATACTGGGAGCAACAGCCTTCCATTGCGGCAACCTCCATTTTGAAAAACTCTGACCAGTGGCTATCTAAGGGCTTTTTCAGGTAATGGGCCCTCTTTTAATAGGGAAATGTCAGCGATGTGTGGTGTTAGTTGTGCCCCAATTGCTATTTAATGTCAAAAGCGTTTGGAATCTCTGTCACTGACACTCTGTTTTCAACACCCGTGGAATCAAAGGGATCCACTGAAGGCAACTGTTGATTAACCTTAGGGGATGATTAGGTGTGCTTAATCACCCAGGGCCTACCAAAATAATCAGTCGCCCTCATTGTAGGGCCCCCTGCTCTCTGTGATCACAACTCCCGTTCGCGACCAGCCATTCAAATTGCATCGGCTACCCTGGCACATCTTGATTCCCTCAATCTGGTGAACTGTGTGGAAGGCCTGTAAGGTGCTTACATGTCACACTTAAGCATGGACAGGGTTTAAAGTCCCTGGGACCTCTTTGAGACTAGAAAATGAGACTGAAAATAAAGCTGCAATTTAACCTACCCTTGATGTATCTTTCTTGGCTAACAACGGAGGGCAGTTTAGTCAAAGATACAAATATATATGTCAGGAATGATGGGCCTATTTTAAGTGTTAAAAATGGAACAAAAGTAGATTTTTCAGAATTTGTAAACTGTAGTTTAATTCAGATTGAAGTTTGGGGTTTGAATGATCTACAAACAACTGTGACCTAAGTTAAAGTTTATTTATTAATGTCACAAGTAAGTTTATATTAATGCTGCAGTGAACTTCCTGTGAAAATCCCTTAGTTGCCACCCTCCAGTGCCAGCTCGGGTACACTGAGGGAGAATTTAGCATGGCCAGTGTATCTAATTGACATGCTTTTGGAACAATGGGAAGAAACTGGAGCACCCAGAGTAAACCCACACAGACATGGGGAGAATGTGCAGATTTGGCACAGACAGTGATGGAAGCCAGGAATTGAACCCGGGTCCCTGGCGCTGTGAGACAGCAATGTTAACCACTGTGCCATCCATTTAACCTGTACTCGCTTCTTGTTACCCCACAGGGGTACAATTACTAAATTGAGTTGCAAACCCTGTACTTCCAGTCTTTATACAGCACTAATATTGACCTCCAGCCTATGGGTCTGCCTGTAACCTTTAATCCTGTGACTCATCCCCGAGCTGGTGAAATTTTCCTGTGGTGATTGTCCCTTTAAGGGAAGCATAGCCTGGGCGACCAATTGAGAATCCGAGCAGATAATCATCTCACAGATGGGGGGAGGAGGGGACCTCTCTTTAGCAGAAGATCTGTAGGGAGCAAGCCACAGTCATGAGACTGCTGAAAATTCTTATTAATAAATCCTTTCTGTGTATACTAATGGAATTTCTGAAAGTACATCTTTACATCAGGCGACAAGGAACTTTGAACTGAAAATTCTATTTCCATATCCACGTCTGTTGTTTCTCAGCCATTGAAGAAAATGACACACAGTGGAGGGAAATGTATCTTTTCCCTTTAAAGGAACATAACTGGTCTCAGTGATATTGACTGGTATTTATTATTGTTTGGACTTGAGAGAGCAGCCATGAAATATTCCATAACTTGATCAACCACAGAGATTATAGGGTTGGACTTGACCGGGCTGAACTCTTTAGCATAGGAAGAGCCAATTAAAGCTCAACTTTGGGCTACCCATTTTCGGTCTGACTCAGTAACAAAGTCATACAGCACAGAAAAGACCCTTTGGTCTATTGTGTCTGCACCAGCAATAACTACTAATAAAATTGCACTAATCCCATTTTCCAGCATTTTTACTGGATTCTTGATGATCTGGGCCACAATCTGAATGAATGAGAAGTGGGGTGGTGGGTGGGAGGGGGGATGGGGAGGAGGGTGGTTATGTTTGCTAATTGATTTTTTTTTGACAATCTGCTGGGCTCCTCTGTGACTAGAGGAGGTTTTATGAAGGGGAGGCCGTGTCTCTGGAACTTTATTGAGTTTTTTGACAAAATAACAAAGATGATTGATGAGGGTAGGGCAGCAGATATTGTCTATATGGACTTCAGTAAGACCTTTGACAAGGTCCCTCATGGCAGACTGGTACAGAAGGTGAAGTTGCATGGGATCAGAGGTGAGCTGGCAAGGTGGATGCAAAGCTGGCTTAGTCAAATAAGATAGAGGGTAGCAGTGGAAGGGTGCATTTCTGAATGAAAGGCTGTTATAAGTGGCATTCCTCAAGGATCAGTGCTGGGACCTTTGCTATTTGTAATATATATGTATATAAATGATTTGGAAAAAAATGTAACTGGTTTGATTAGTAAGTTTGCGATTGGTGATTTGCGGACAGCGATGAGGACCATCAGAGGATACAGAGGATTAGTTAGAGACTTAGGCAGAGAGATGGCAGATGGAGTTTAATCCGGACAAATGTGAGGTAATGCATTTTGGAAGGTCTAATACAGATAGGAAGTACACAGTAAATGGCAGAACCTGTAAGAGTATTGATAGGCAAAGGTGTACAGGTACACAGATCACTGAAAATGGCAATGCAGGTGGAGAAGGTAGTTAAGAAGGCATACAGCATGCTTGCCTTCATCAGCCGGGGCATTGGGTTTAGAAATTGGCAAGTCATGATGCAGCTTTATAGAACCTTATTTAGGCTGCACTTGGAATACAGTGTTCAAATTCTGGTCGCTACACTAGCAGAAGGATGTGGAAGCTTTGGAAAGGGTCCAGAAAAGATTTATCAGGATGTTGCCTAGTATAGAGAGCATTAGCTATGAGGAGAAAGTTGGTTTGTTCTCACTGGAATGACACAGATTGAGGGGCGACCTGATAGAAATCTACACAATTACGAGGGGAATGGACAGAGTGGATAGTCAGAAGTTTTTCCCCAGTGTGGAAGAGTCAATTACTAGGGTCATAGGTTTAAGGTGCGAGGGACAAGGTCTAAAGGAGATGTACGAGACAGATTTTTTACACAGAGAGTAGTGGGCGCCTGGAACTCGTTGCCGGGAGAGGCAGTGGAAGAGGATACAATAGTGACTTCTAAGGGGCATCTTGACAAGTACATGAATAGGATGGGAATCGAGGGATACAGTCTCTGGAAGGGTAGGGGGTTTTAGTTCAGTTGAGCAGCATGATTGGTGCAAACTTGGAAGACCATAGAGCTTGTTTCTGTGCTGTAATTTTCTTTGTTTTTTGTTCTTTGTTTGTTCAGACCATGGCTCACTCTCTGCCCGTGAATAATGACAATCACAATCTGAAGTATGTCATAATAAAAGAGCCTGCCACCTGATTCAAAGGAGTGTTTCAGCTGGTCACTGGTAGGGCCAGAGAATGACTGGGATAACTTTCCCTCAATCGTCAACAGGAGTAGAATAGCCATCCTTTTCCACCATTTTTGGTCTGATCGTAGCCCACCTCCACTAGTTAACGAATGTCAGAATCACCTATTGAAAAATCTTTTGCCGTTCAATCTGTGTTGCAGTAGGCGACATTCAAATGAGACAGAGTCCTTGTTTGTTAATGAGAGTAATTTCAGCCACCAGACAAGTTGGTGGGATATCCTTCTGAATAGAATCCAAAGATTTGGTTGATTGGATATACTGAACTGTCCCTTTGTGTCAGGAGGATTTACTGGGTCAATATATGTGGTTACGGCAATAGAGACTGGATGGGATTGTTGCTGGTGTAGGCTGGAAAGGTCAAATAGCCTCCTTCTGCATTGTAGGGATTCAAGAAGAATGAATGTGTTCCCGTTTTTTTCATGGATAAATCTCAGCATTTAAGATGTAAGGGTTAGACTGCTGGCATCTTGTATTTATATTTCCAGGACTTTTGACAGTAACTAGAATTGAGTTACTCCAGTAAGAGAAACAAGAGGTTACAAGGATTAAAACCCCAATTTAAAAAAAAATCAGATTATTCAAGATTAATTTAAAACCAGCCAGGATTTTTACTTATGTAGTGGTTTTTCTGGGCGACTTCATTCAGACCTGTAAATTATTTTACTAACCTTGAGGTGTAGCTGTAAGAAATGCAATGAGTTTTTTTTTCCCAATGTATGTTTCATCATAGCAGCTACTGTATATTTCTAATGTCTCTCTGAATGTCCAGTTGTTAAATGCAGAATTGTTGTAATGCATGGCACCTCTAATGTAATTCCTACTCTGGGAGCTCCTGATGTAATTCTATTGAGAAACAAAATAAATAATAAAATATTGATAACAGCAATTTATCATTAATATTGATTCAGCGATCATATGAATGCGATGTTTTGGATTCTCTCCGAATTTGCCGTATATTTAAGCAATAATTTCCATTTGTCAAGCGTGTTGGAGTCAGTAAACAACTCTGAGGAGCAAACCAGTCTTGTGCAATTTAAGAAAGCAAGTGAGGCGCTGGATAACTGCAGCAAATGTTTGAGGTGCTTGACTTGATTTAAAAATTTAATTAATAGATATAAAAATATACACGTACAGAAATGAGAAGCTGAAGGTATAAAACTAGCTGATACTGAGTTGAAATTGACAGAATGTTCCCATCACCAATGTTGCCACATCTTTCAGAGTGATTGAGCTTCCTGAGCTTCAGGGAATTTAATAGGACTGAATTTTTATGGTTGACATGTTTTGGGTCATTTGTCAAAATTCATAGCAACCAAGCCATTTACTGGAACGGAATGCTTAATCACTCTCAGTGCAAAGGGAGCAAAGTGTCCCCAGGAAGGGTCTTATTGAACTTAGTGCTGCAAAGTAGGCAAGAGGGCAGAAATCCCCGAGAGCACCAGCTGTTGTAGTGGACAACCTCTGCAAGCAGCTACAGATGTCTAACTAAACTAGCCAGTTGTGCCATTTCTCCAGTATTTCTATCACTTCTGCCAAAGTTAACGATGGGCATTTGGAAGAACTACTTTGAAAACTGAAAGGCTCCAGATTTGACTGCTTTGAGATTGGGGGTGTTGGTGCACCTTCAGATAACATCATGAAAGGTCGACATTAATTATTAAAGCAGATAACTGATTATGATAATGGCAAATTACTGAGGAAGCTGGAATCTGAAACAAAAACAGAAAATGCTGAAAAATCTCAGCAAATTTGACAATTTCTGTGGAGAGAGAATGGAGCCGACATTTTGAGATTGTGTGACCTTTCATCAGAGCTGAAATAAAGTCAAATAGAGAAACTTGGAAATTTATAAAGATGATTGTGTATTATCAACTGGTCCACCCAAAGTGTCTTTAGATACATTTACACCACAACTGTGGTGTTCGTTAAATTAGTTTCACTCCAGAGCAGCGTTGCTGTGAAAATGTAACTACAACGTGAAATAGAAGTGCCAGGGGGTGGTGCCAGCAGGCAGTGCCAGGCATGTTCCTCTCTCTCCCAAGAGCCATATCCCCGGTGAATTCCCTCCACTTGGTGTCCATTTAAAAAAAAAGCTGTTGTAAACTTTGCTGACATGAGGTGGGGAAGATCACTGTCAACAAAATGAAGGAGATAGTCATCGACTTTAGAAAGTGTAGTGCATACCCAGTCTACATCGATGGGGACAAAGTAGAAATGGTCGAGATCTTCACACTCTTAGGTATCCAGACCACCGACAACCTGTCCTGGTCCCCCATGTGGACACTATACTTAAGAAGGCCCATCAATGCCTCTACTTTCTCAGAAGACGAAGGAAATTTGGTGTGCCCACTATGACTCCCACCAACTTTTACAGATGAACTATAAAAAGCATTCTTTCTGGTCGTGCTTGGTATGGCTTCTGCTCTGCCCAAGACCGCAAAGAACTACAAAGGGTTATGAACAAAGCCCAGTCCAGCGCGCTCCCATCCATTGACTCTGTCTATACTTCCCACTGCTTTAGAAAAGCAGCCAGCATTATCAAACACTCCATGCACCTGAGACATTCTCTCTTCCACCTTCTTTCTTTGGGAAAAAGATACAAAAATCTGAGGTCATGTATCAAACGACACAAGAACATCATCTTCCCTGCTGCCATCAGACTTTTGAATGGACCTACCTCGTATTAAATTGATCTTTCTCGACATCCTAGCTAAGACCACATCCTGCAGTCTTCCCTTTGCTTCTCTATGAACAGTATGCTGTCTGAATAGCATGCAAGAAACAATACTTTTCCCTGCACACTAATACATGTGATAATAATAAAATCAATATGGGAGCAACATATGGCAGGGAAACCCTTTAATACCTTTACTTATTTAAATCAGGCTCCCTGCTTTTCTGGATGGGAACCTCATTGTGTCACTACCAAGGTGGGGGAGGTGGGATTGGAAGATGAGATTTTGCCAATGAGATTCTTGTTTCCTGACACACGTGCGATTTTGCATCCATATCACCTTTTACGTCCGAGGTGGTCACAGGTGCAAAATCCCAGCCTAGGCATTGCTGTGCATGTCCCCCAAGTCTAGTTCTCAATTTCCTTTAATGTATTTGATTTGATTTACTTTTGTCACATGTATTAACATATAATGAAAAGCATTGTTTCTTGTGTGCTATACATACAAACATACTGTTCATAGAAAAGAAAATGAGAGAGTGCAGAAAGTAGTGTTACAGTCCTAGCTGGGGTGTAGTGAAAGATCAACCTAATGCAAGGTAATTCCATTCAAAAGTCTGACAGCAGCAAGGAAGAAACTGTTCTTGAGTCGGTTGGTATGTGACCTCAGGCTTTTGTATCTCTTCCTAAAAGAAGAAAGTGTATGAGAGAATGTCTGGGGTGCATGCGGTTCTTAATTATACTGGCTGCTTAGCCAGGGCAGTGGGAAGTTGATTTATGTAATGGATTGGGCTGCATTCACAACCTTTGGACGTTCCTTGCGGTCTTGGGTAGAGCAGAAGACATACTAAGCTGTGATACAACCAGAAAAAATGCTTTCTACGGTGCATCTGTAAATGTTGGTGAGAGTTGTAGCTGATGTGCTAAATTTCCTTAGTCTTCTGAGAATGTAGAGGCATTGGTGGGGTTTCTTACCCATAGTATCGATGGAAGCCATCCTATGTGGTGGAGATGAGTTTTTTAATAAAAACTGAAGCAGAGCATTTTATTTGGGCATTCACTCTTCCATTCGTATTATAGAGAATACTGATATTGTACCTAGAGGTGAATTACAAGACAGTTCAATTAAGGGAAGCAGATGGCATCAAATAAATCTGTGAGGCTGCATTACTGCTTCTGAGTCATTTGGAGGGATTTTCTTGTCAACTGAAATTTTATTATGGGGAAGTCTTGTGTAATATTTGTTTCACTGTTGATCTGAAGGTTTGAAGATGAAATTTGGAAATGATGTTGCCTGGTGCTGGACAAAGGAGCTGTTTGATTATACAAAGGTGATGGCACAGTGGTTAACACTGCTACCTCACAGGACCAGGGACCCCGGGTTCAGTTCCGGCCTTGGCCGAGGGATGGGGAGATTTGAAAAAAAATGTTTTTACCCTGCGGGTGGTGGAAGTCTGGAATGCGCTGTCTAGGAGCGGTATGGAGGCAGGCTGCCTCACATCCTTTAATAGTACCTGGATGAGTACTTGGCACTCCATAACATTCAAAGTGATGGGTCCAGTGCTGGCAAGTAGGATTAGATGGGCAGATCAGGGCCTTTCATGCGTCGGTGTAGACTTGTTGGGCCGAAGGGCCTCTTCCGCACTGTAGTATTCCGTGATTGCATGTCTGGAGTTTGCACATTCTCCCTGTGTCTGCATAGATTTCCTCTGGGTGCTCTGGTTTTCTGTCATTGTCCAAAGATGTGTGATTAGGTGAACTGGCCAGGCTAAATTGTCCCTTAGTGTCAGGGGACTAGCTTAGATAAATAGGTGAGGTTATGAGATAGGGCCTGAATGGAATAGTTGTTGGTGCAGGCTCGATGGGCTGAATGGCCTCTTTCTGCGCTGTAAGATTCTTTGATTCTGTGATTCTAAGATCTGAAATATAATAGAGACAGTGCTGCCGATTGTATTACTGCTTTTTCTACATTTGATTGCAGCAAATAGTGCTGGTATAGAATGTTGATGGGAGCATTCCGCAGGGTACTTACACTCAGACTGTGTTTGCACAACGGGATGGCACATCCGAGTTGGCTCTTAGTCAAACATGTCAAATGCAGTGAGTCCCTTGAATCTGAGAAACGTAATTGAAATTCACCTTAGGCTATTCAAGTGATTGCACACCCGAGGCCGTATAACTTGCTGGGCAATCAGAATTGTCTTGTTTGCAGGTGAGAAATTCCCATCAACAAACACACTGATATACGTGAGAGAAAAGACAGCAGTTAAGCCCACTGTAAGCCTATTTATGCGACGCTATCAAAAATCAATGTACTTGCTGCCACTGTGTTACTCAAGGTGCCTGCAAATTATGAGTTTTAAAGGTTCTAAGGTGAGAGGTTGTTCTGTGATATTCAGCCTTGCCCTCACAAAATGGCTGAGCGTTGACCTAAAGAATTTGTGTTGGCCTTCGCATGATGTTGATGTCAAAATCTCTGAAATTGGGTTGTCGCAGTGTAGCAACATTATTTTATTTTGTCTATGCCCCAGTGATTTGATGTGCTTGAAAAGCCACCACCCTATTCAAGAGTGTCCAAACTTAGTAAATGAGAAATAGGGTTTAATTTTGCCTGAGCTGCCATGTCTTTTATGTGTGTGTGTGGAGGTGTTGTGGGGGGACGGGTGTGGCGTATGGTGGGGACATACCCCACTTGTTCAAAAGTCAAGACTACATCAACATCTGTTACCAAAAACAGAAGCCTACTAACTCCCAATGTGCTTGCATGGGTACAGCTGGGTTAACCTGGCTCAGAAGTTAGATCATTGAATCTGGATGCTTAATTCAGCTCCAATCTTCTAACACTTGTAATTTCATCACCATTACGGCAAAGAGATTCTGCCTACCTCTCTAACCAACAGAAGAGTGATATCACCATCTTTCTTACAATTTTCACTCATTGAAATTTCTAATAGCCAAAATATAGGCTTAAATAAAATAAAACATTTAAACAATTACATATTCAACACTAACAGTATTGGATATCTTTACCAAAAAGTCTTTTGGTGTATTTTAGTTCCTTCATTGTAGTTTTTACTTGGCAGGCTCAGGCTGTCTCAGTTGCAATATTGACTGGCCCTACCTTCATCCAGACTACTTTGTTTGTTCATTCATGGAATGTGAACATCGCTTGCTGGGTTAAGATTTGTTGTCCATTCCTCATTGTCCTTGATCTGCGTGGCTTGCTAGGCTATTTCTAAGAAGAAGCCTTGTTTGAGAGAGGGTCTGTTCTCAGGAAGGGGTATTGAAGGAATCTAGTGCCACAACTTGGCCAGAATTCTCTGGCTGTTCATGCCGGTGGGATTCTCCGGTTTTTCCAACAGTGCACCCCCGCCCGCGGGTTTCCTGCCGGTATGGCAGTGGGAATTCCCATTGAGAGCGATGGGACCAGAGGATCCTGCTGCTGCCAAACAATGTGCCGCCTGTCACTGGTGAGAAACATGTGGATGGGAAGCTAGAGAATCTCAGCCCCATTGATTTTGTGCAAAAAGCACAACTAGCTCACAAGAAGAAAGAATTTAAATTTAGTCGTTAGGCTCCTCTTTTGTTGGAGCTCCAGCTGATGTAGATTTGGACTTGACAGCTTAAAAACGACAGTTAGCATCCTCTGTTTGCGATTAGATCATGATTTGCATATTAAAATGACTGTTTTTAGTACTTGACGGATTAGTATCTTGCCAGCTCCATGTGATATTGCCCATGTGTTACTTTCCAAGTGAATTGAGACATATTATTTTTACCAGGATTGAAGAAAAATGCACAAAGTTCCCCGGCCTTGGCACTTGGCAGGCTGACGGCTTCCATTTCCCACATTGACAAATCTCTTCAGTTAAATCCTGTCTTGGATGCAAACTGATCGGCTAACCTTGAGTCTCAGGCTTTGAAAGCAGGAGTTGGGAGTTTCTACACCCCACGTTCCCCAAGCCTGGATAAAGGATCATCCAGATTCGGAATGTTGGTTCAAATCTTTCTCCACAGGTGCTGTCAGACCTGCTGAGATTTTCCAACATTTTCTATTTGTATTTCAGATTCATGGTATTTTGCCTTTATCTTGGAAGTTTCTACCCCATCGTATGATTACGGTAAATTACTAAGGGGTGATTTGAAATATTTCTGCGGCTAATGTGCAGCCTATGATTGTCAGTCTATTAATTTTAATAGGAAAAGGTGATCATGAAATCACCTTTTAACGAAGAAGTAACTTCCATACGCAAAGTTTAACAAATTTGCCGTCGCCAGTAATGAATGCTTCAGAGGTTCTCACGATTTGAGCTGTATTTTGATTTTCCGATAAAAGAAATCCATACATTTTTGAGCCAATTTACTTGGCCGGTATGTGCAATAACCTGCTTCGCACTGAGATAAAGAAAATTCTTCCTATTGTACACCGCCGCTTTAATAAGAGATGACAAATGTTGTATTTGATAGTCTGAATATTAGGACCTTGCTGTGACCTCTACTTCCATGCATTCCACAGCATTTTAAACCAATCTGTGTGCTGACTAGCTGGCAAGTGCTGGAATTGACTTTCAGTGAATGTATTTGTGAAAAAGTGCAGGGAAGGCAGTTTGTGAAGTGGAAATGGCCAGTCTGGACGGCAGGGCAATTTACTGTGATTCCTGAACAATTGGAGGACAGGACTCAGAAGTTCGATATATGTCCACCAGCGTAGGCAAGGCCACCTCTTTTAGATGAGTAGACAGAAAAGCAAACAAGAATGCAAGGGAAGGATAGGGTGAAGAATTGATTATTTTTGTTAGATTTTCAAGAATAAAGGATTTTTATTAAAGGCCCATTTGCCTACCAATGTTTATCCTTTCTTAGCCAATTGTTTCTCTTGCCCTCAATTTTAAAAGTACCATGAATATTAATGTGTGGGAATGCATTTTTAGTTCCTCCACTTATTATCCGGGACATGATTTTGAACTATCAAGATGCATTAGTAAGAAAATTAGATCCTATCAGTTTAGTTTAATAATGCTGACAGCTTTCCCTTGCTCAAATGTAGCGGTAAACACACACAATAAGCACCGCAATGGTGAAATTCAAAAAAAATCAAATCAATCCGGGTTCAGAATTCTTCCTTTGATAAATCATAAGAAAACTCGTAAGCTAGTGCAGAATTTTATTATTTTCTCTTTGAATGCACATCTGCGAGAAGGTTTTTGAACAGTGCTGCCATGAGGAAAGAATCTTTATCTTGCACTTCAACTGAGAAGAAATTTTCTGTCATGTTAAGATACCAAAAGATCAGAAGCTGATATCTTTCTATTTGCATCTGATAGCCAAAAATGTGATTACTTCCTGGGTCAGGAAGTAGTGTCCATGCTTTTTTTGTTTATCAAGGAGAAAATAAATAACAGAGCAAATCCGGTCTTTATCTTTTAATGATACAAATTTAATTTCTCGATCACTGTTGGTGAGCAGCACGGTGGCACAATGGTTAGCAATGCTCCCTCACAGCACCAGGGACCCAGGTTCAATTTCAGCCTTGGGAGACTATGCAGACTCCACACACAGTCTCCCCGTGTCTCTGTGGGTTTCCCCCATGTACTCCAGTTTCCTCCTACAATCCAGGTTAGATGAATTGGCCATGGTAAATAGCCCCTGAGTGTCCAATGGTATGCAGGTTAGATGAATTAGTGGTGGTGAATGTGTGGAGTTATGGAAATAGGGCAGGGGAGAAAACCTGGGTAAGATGCTGTTTCGGAGAGTCGATGCAAACTCAGTGGGCTGAATGGCCTCCCTCTGCACTTTTGGGATTCTATGATTGGTGGAAAGAGGCAATAAAATAACCATTCCAGCTTGAGATTCCATAACAAGAGCTGGTCATCAATTAAAATAATCACCAAGGAAGCAAGCTGAAGCGTGAAACGAAATGTCTTTATCTCAGACAGCTGAAGTAGCATAGGAAGAGGTTAAGACAGAGATGAGGAGAAAAACAGGATAAAAGGTTTGAATGTGAGGAAGAAGCAATGCTTAGGGGAGAGAATGAAACAGCCAGATTAGCTTTGAGTTGCTCCAGCAGAGAATCAGCACTGATACAACGGATGAAAAAGCTCTTTTTGGTAGCCCAAAAGCCTGTGCCCGTACACCTGGTGAAACATGGAGCAGTGTTACACAGTTCTGATCTCAAAGAGTTCCCTTATTCCTAACTACATAATTCTGCCAAAGCCATTCTCAGCATGAGAACTTTGCAAAATGAAGAGAATGAGTGGGAAATGACATACATGAAGCTACTTTGCAAAGAGCGGCATGGTGACACTGCTGCCTCATGACACCAGGGACCTGGGTTCAATTCCAGCCTCGAGTCACTGTCTGTGTGGGGTTTGCATGGCCCTCCCGTGACCATGCTAAATTGCCCATAGTTTCAGCGGGACTGGCAGGTTAAGTAGATGGGTTATGGGGATAGGGCCTGGGTGGGATTGTGGCTGGTGCAGGCTCAGTGGGCTAAATGGCCTCCTCCTGCACTGTAGGGATTCTGTGAACCTATGATATCAAGATAAGGTGTGGTGACTGTCCTCAACATCAAAGTCTATTTGATTGCTTCTCGCAGTTTAACAAAACTGGAATAGTTGGGAATTAGGGAAATCTCTTCACTGATTGGAGTCAAACTGAACAAAGGAAGATGGTTGTGATTGTTGGATGTCAATCATCTCAGTTCCAAGGTGTTATTGCAGGAGTAGGGTAGTATTGTTGGCCCAACCATCTTCAGCTGCTTCATCAATGACTTTCCTTCCATCATAAAGGAAGTTTCCTCTGGGTATTCCAGTTTCCTCCCACAGTCCAAAGATGTGCAGGTTAGGTTGATTGGCCATGCTAAGAAATTGCCCCTTTGTGTCCAGAGATGTGTAAATTGGAGGGATGTGTAATATGTAGCGATATGGGGATAGGGCCTGGGTGGGATTGTGTTCGGGTGCAGACTTGATGGGCTAAAGGGCCTCTTTCTGCACTGTAGGGTTTGTATGATTTTATGGTTCTATGATAAAGTCAAAAGTGAGGATGTTCACACAATGTTCAGCACCATTTGCAGCTCCTCAGATACTAGAGCAGTCCATTCTGAATGCTGCAAGATCTGGACAATATCAGGATCTGGGCTGAAAAGCAGCAAGCCACACAAATGTATGGCAATGACTATCTCCAGCAAGAGGGAATGTAGCCATCTTTCTCTCGATGATCAATGGCATTACCATCACTGAATACCCTACCATCAACGTACTGGGAGTTAAATACTGACCATCAACTCAACTGGTCCAGTCACATAAAAAGAGTTGACTACAAGAGCAGATCAAAGGCTGCAAACTCGGTGGCAAATCTCCACAAAGCCATTCCACCATCTAAAAGGCACAGGTCAGCAGTGTAATGAAACCCACCACTTGCCTGGATAAGTGCAACTGCATCAGTGAGCAGCACGGTGACACAATGGTTAGCAATGCTCCCTCAGCGCCCTGGACCCAGGTTCAATTCCAGCTCAAGGAGCTCAGTACATCAGATTAAAGCAGTCCACTTGACTGGCAACTGTCCTCCACTTTAAACATTCATGCCTTCTCTACCAGTGCTTAGTGACAGTACTTCGTATCAGCTACAAGTGCAAAGTGATAACTCAGCAAGGCTCCACCATCTAGAAGGACAAGGAAATTAGACACATGGGGACACCACCACCTCATCATCCTGACTTAGAAATAGATCACTGCTGCTAATCAGTCTTCTTCCTAACAGCATCTGGGTGTATATGTATCTGGTGGATTGCAATGGTTCAAGAAGATGGCTGGCCAGCACCATCACCTCAGGGGCAATTAGGGCCCAGAAGGAAAAAACAGTAAAATGAGGAAATAAGAATACCAGTCGAAACTTACTGTGGGGAGGCGGTGTCGTTGGCGGGGTTGGGGGGGGGGGTGGTAGGTGCTGATTCTTCCAGCCTGCAGGCCAAAAGGCATAAGCGTAGCCATTTAGCAGGATCCCCACTGGGTGCCATGGCCTCTGTGCATCTCCAGCCACCAGATTTCCGGCGCTATCAGCTCCGTGTCTGAAATCGGCATGGAGCTGTTTAAAGTATTTTAATTCAAACTTAAATATTATTAGCGGGCCTGGGACTGAGGTCTTCTGGCCCACTAGCCTCCCACTCCCTTCCCCCATCAGGAGTGATTCCCATCAGTGGGGTTTATAAGAGCTCCCCACTAATGGGAAGCTGGTGGCTTGACCCCACTGGAATGAATGGAGAGCATGGAGGTCCTCCAGGAGGTCACTGCTGGGCATTATGAACTTGGCAGTGCCGACCTGGCCCCCTGGCATTGCTCAATTGGCAAAGTGGGATGAGGCCTATAGGGTAGATCAGTGGAAGTGGAGGTGGGGAGGGTGTCCCACTGGCATTCTGCACTTGGGATCAGTGACAGAGGGAAGGTGGACAGCTGTTCACTGGGGAAGGTTGGGAATAGGAATTGTGGAGGGGGAGGGATGTGGGGAGTGGGAGTGGGGTGGGGTTGGGACTTCCTGTGGAGGACACCAGGGCAGGCAGGGATAGGGGTCAGAGCTGGCCTGGAGATCTCCAGAAGTAGAGATGCCGGCGTTGGACTGGGGTAGTAAGAACTCAGTAAGAATTTAGCAACACCAATTTTAAATCCAACCGATTTATTTGATAGTAAATTTGCGAGCTTTCGACACTCTGTGTCTTCATCAGGCAAGTGCAGTGTTCTGGTCTGCAATAGCACACATATCAACACAGACAGTCACAGATTGCTGATTAGAATGCGAATCCTTACATCTAACCTGCTATTCAAGTGTTAAAGTGGCTAACAATGTGTGTGAAGGGAATCCTGAGCATTGGTTAGAGAATTGTGTATTTTCTCCAGACAGCACAGTAAGTGAGGTTTTTTGCTAACCCAGGCAAGTTACGGGGGTTACAGATAGTGTGTCATGAAGCCAAGATCCCTATTAAGACCGTCCTCATGTGTGCGGAACTTGGCTATCAGTCTCTGCTCAGCAACTCTGTGCTGTCGTGTGTCCCGAAGGCCCCCTTGAAGAACGTTTACTCACAGGTCGGAGGCCGAATGCCCATGACTGCTGAAGTGTTCACCCACAGGAAGGGAACTGTTTTGCCTGGTAATTGAATGAGCGATGCTCATTCATCCGCTGTCGATCTCCGGAAGGCCGGTGATTGGGGTATTGGAGCAGTCAGAAGGGCGATGATGTGATGTCCTGGGGCTATCAAGCGATTGAGCCGGCCAGCGATTAGGAGACCGAAAATGCAAGGATACTGCATGTGCGCTGATCTCTGCTTTGACAGATTGGTGCTTGCACAGTGGCCCACTCAGTACTATGCTGCCGGTCTCTTGGGCAGGGATAGGCTCTACCCACAGAGTTTTATCAAGATTCACTCTGAGGCTCTGTGTGACTCACTGAGTGGGAGCAATTCATTTTGAAAACCCCTTTGTGTGCAAATTTAGAACTTAAAATTTTTTTTGGAGAATCCGGGCTACTGCTTTTAACTTCAGGGGGATGGGCAAGAAATGCTCGTTTTGCCAGTGACACCCTCATCCCGTGAATGAATATTTGTAAAACTGTAGTCGATGCTCCAAGTTATCTTGCAGCAAACAGAGGCAATAGATTAGAGGGAAGGGGTGACTACCATTGGCAGTGCCGTTACCATGCTGCATGTTAGCCGCAGGAGGCCTTGGGAAGTCATAGCTCTCAGATGGCTGAATGTTTGTCTGAAACCTGTTCCATGTTTGGTCTTACTAACTACCTGCCCCAGTACTTGCAGTTCTGATTGGCGAAATCATGGGTAGATGCAGGCAATCTCGCTCTGGAACCTGCTAATTTCTTGGCACCTGGGCCAGATTTTCCAGTTTCCCTCCTCCATATCTGCTATATTTTGTATAACCAATCTGAAAAATTTTCTCTTGTTATTTTTGGCAGCTTCACTGACTCAGCTTCAGAACTGCTTCCTTTTCTTTTTCTACCTTCATCTGTTTGAGAGTCTAGATTAATCCCCGATTTTAATCCAAGCCCCCATCCCCCTCTCCTCCCCCGACAGCTTCCAGTCCTGCTTAAACTCCACTCCAGCCTGCAAAGGGTGAAATCTATTTGAGTCGTTCACAAGTGAAGTGCTACAGCTTGAACATGCTGCAGCATTATCTGGAGCACTGAAAGGAGATGAAAGGAATTTGAGAAGATTCTTGCACTGGAGAGTCTTATCCCTGTACGTTTCCATTTTGGAAGAGAATACAGAAAACACACACACATCGTGGCCTCATAGAGAGCAATAGACAGGCAAGACACGGCAATGGGCCCCCACCAAGATAATTTAGCCCTGGCACGTGTATCAACAATTCAGTCAGCCTAAAAAATGATTCTGTAGTTATATTTTGCTATAACAAACAACTGAAGCTTTTTTTTTATCTGATATTTTCAAGTAACAGTCCACATAATCATAAATTTCTATGTTATAACATTTCAGCAATTTTGATTTAAAACCCGCAGACTTGGTCTAAGTATGAATTTCCTGATCTATGATCGAATCTTTTGATCCCTTTGTATGACCCATAGTCACTGCTCCCTCAGCTCATTGTTTCCTCTCTGTTGCATTATCCATTCAGCACTCACTACTTTGTAACACTGGTGCAGTCGTTTGCTGACCTTCTGCTTCACCTTATCCCTTTTATTTACTTCTACTATGTATAATAATTAAAGCATCCTTAACAACATTTCATTTCCCAAATCTTGCCCAAAGTAGTGTAGTGGATAGTGATTAGCACTGTTGTCGCACCTTGGTTAGCACTGTTGCCTCACAGTGCCAGGGACCCAGTCGATTCTGGCCTCCGGTGATTCTCTCTGTGAAGATTGTACATTCTCCCCATGTCTGCATAGGTTCCCTTCTACAGTCCAGAGATGTGTGAGTTAGGTAGATTGGCCATGCCAAATTGTCCCTTAGTGTCTCAAGATGTAGGTTAGGAGAATGAGTGGGGTAAATACATGGGATTACAGGGTAAGCCTGGGTAAGAGTCGATGCTGCCTCAATGGATCAAATGGCCTCCATCAGCATGGCAGGGATTCTATGATTCTAAGTACTGTATTATAGCTTTAATGTGGTTGCTGGATGGCAGTAAATGAGATAGCAGTGTGCTTTACTGCAGCACATGGTCCATTTGCAAAGCATGCTGCATTCATTCAGAACATATTAGCGATGCTGTCCATTTGTGAGTGCATGCACGTGTATATATGAATACAACTTGATTGAATATACTAAATAAATCATGGCTAATTTCAATTTACAATACCATAGACGGAAAACATGACATCTGCTGTGTATCTGAACCAGTCTGTGAGCCATTGTACAGAACTTCGAAGCTGTGGTGGCACACAGGAGTAGTGTTAACTCTCTAAACAGGGGAGGTCTTCTGCTATCAGATTTGGTCAATAAATTCAAGCTAAGTACACAATAGGAAAATTGCGGAATCGCACCCGGCTGATATGATACTAGCTTCTTGCTTCCGGAGGGCAAGGCTTCATATCTGTACTATTAACTTCTTCAATACACTGCAACCAAGCTTGGTGATGAAATGTGCAAAAGGGATGAATGATTGATGGACCAAGGTTCCCCTAGAGTGGAACAGGCAGTGTGGAAGCTTTCTTTAATATCATACTTTATATACAACCCAGGGTCAATCCCAGCTCGGAATATACAGTGCATGACCCGCACACTGCAGAAGTATTGATTGTGTTCAAACTGCCAGCAACTAGAATGATTTATTTATGCAGCACCACAGCTTTCTGGTGTTGTGGAGAGCACTTTAGCTGTGATAGCTGCATATCTTTACAACTTAGACCTTAGGGTTTTTTTTTAAAGGACTTAATTAAACCCTGTGAGGCTTAGCTAATGAATCAGCTCCTTTCACTGGAGATTCACATTAAAATGCAAAAGAAAATAGCTCTTCATCTACAAAGAGATTACACCAAAAAAAGAGGAACCATTGCTTCACATGATCAGATTCTTTGTAGGAGGTTCAGCATGAAATCTTGTATTGTAAATGGTGGATGATTTGTCTTTTGTCCTGTGGCTACCTCATGGGTTAGTTCACAGGGTATTACAGATCCTTTGTACCCAGTGATATAACAGTTGCTACTTGTTTATATATGTAAAACTTGTGGTTTATAGTTAGACATGGTTTATACCTTTCTCTTCCATTTATCTGAAGTCTACCTTCTAGAACGATCAGCAGTATTGTGACTTGCATAAGTTACGCACTATTAGCGTGAAACTCAAGTTTCATAGTAACAGTATGGGCTTATGCAAGATAAAGTGCAGATTACAGTCCCTCTCGTATCTGTATCTGATATCTGCATGTTGCGTTTATCTGTCTCTGGTCTTTTGCTCTCTATCCTCTTCTTTTTTGCTTCTCTTTTTCCTTCCACTGAGTTATTTTTTTTTGAGTGAGAAGGTGTTTGTGTTATGGCATTGATGTGTTAGACAAAGTAACCAACAACTATAACTCCCTTCTCATTGTCAGAACCAAATGCTCCTATCTTTCGCTGAAGGCATGCCCCCCCATCCATCCCTTCAGCTTTATACTGTCTTTTCTCCCTTCTAACCATTCCTTACTCTTACCATCACCTCTGCCTCTTCCCCCTTGAACTAATCGTTCATGTATTGTGTTCTTTTTGTTCCCCACTCTACTGTCGTTCGCTAACTTTACCTTTAACTCCTTCAAAAACAGCCAAAGAAATAATGCTGAACAATAAAAAAACAATGTTCCATCATCAAATGCATAGCTCTTGGACTCAGCTGTAAAGGAACAGTGCTTTATCATATAAAATAAAAGAAAACCATAACACAAACAGGTTCCAACTGTGACAATACAATCATGGAAGAGCCACTCAGCTTTATATAGGGCTTGGAATACAAGCTCCACCTGGTCAGGTAATTACCAATCATGAAGGAGCTGATCTTAGAGCATAAGATATTAATCAGAATGAGGCCATTTGGCCCATCGAGTCTGGTCTGCCATATAATCATATCTGATAAGTTTATCAACCCCATTCTCCTGCCTTTTCCCTGTAACCTTTGATCCCTTCACCAGTCAAGAACCCAGCTATCCCTATCTTAAATATACTCAATGACCTGGCTCCACAGCCTTCTGTGGTAATGAGTTCTATAGATTCACCACCCCGTGAGTGAAGAAATTCCTCCTCATCTAAAGGGTTGTCCCTTTATTCTGAGATTGTGCCCTCGGATCCTAGTCCCTCCTCCTAATGGGAACATCTTCCTCACATCCAGTCTATCCATGCCTTTCTGTATTCTGCATGTTTCCATGAGATTCCACCCCCCTCATCCTTCCAAACTCGTGTTCTATGAATCCGACAGGGAGGTCAATCACTGATGCCCCATGCAAGTTGTGGGGATTATCATTGAATAATATTGACGTACCCTGGAAAGTTATATAAATTACGTATGTTCAGATTATACAAATTTAGTTAGTAATGTCATAATTCAATGCAAAAATATTAAGTTTAACTATAGCCTTTAGGAGAGAGGCTCAGAATTTTAAGAGAGGCAAAAATATTCCAATAGATAAATATAATTTTGTGATTTTCAAAGATATAAACATTGTTATACAATTCAAACCTTTATTTTGGACATTAGAAATTTCAATTACTGATGATGTGATTTTCAGAATAAATTCTTTTGGAAAGCATTTTGAGCAGTTTACTAGTGAAAGACGGTGGTGTTACCTGGTGACCATGCTGTGCAGTTACTGAGTGGTGAATTTTTATAGGTGGTTTCCAATTTAAACATAGCTTTACAAACCAATTGTGGACATCGTGTGACAAAGAGCATCGACAGAATGCAAGATATTGAGAGACAGCAATTACACACAAGTGTAGAATAGAATGATATTTAGTTGTGTCTTAGAATATTCACTAAAAAAATATGCAATTTTTGATTATTGAATCATGCAATCATAAAATGATATAGCACAGAAGGAGGCCATTGATATGAATGTGGCAGCTTATTGAAAGAGCTGTATTTTCAAATGAATCAGGAGGTGCTTGATCAAAAAGTGGATTGTGTTTATCAGACGATTAGCGCTTCTTCATGAGTGTCAGTACTGAGATTGGAATAATTGGGACTGCCTCACAGGGCAAAAAAGCAAGCAAAGACCAGTTAATTCATCAAGCTTTTCTATAGAGACACCATGAACCCCATTGCTGCATCCACTTCTTCTCTTCCCCAGTCACCAGATAGACTGTAAATCTCTTTGTAGGAGCAAACAAAATTTAAAAAAAAAGTACTTGGCCAATTTAGGGGGGAACAATTCTAATAGCTTCTACTTTAACCCAGAGGTATTCAAACATGTTCCAGATGATCACAACAGCCCATGGCCTTTCGAACTCATATATGAAACGTCTATCTCAGTCAGAATTTCATCCAGCTCCCTCTTAAATGTTTACAATAACTTCATTCTCTACACAAACCAGCAATTTGTTCCATAGGTGGACAATTAATAATGAAAATAAAGACCTCCTAACATCTGACTTTGTTCTATTTTCATACAGTATACTGATCCATTTCACTGTTCATTGAACAATGCAATTATTAACAAATATACATAGATTATTTTCTCATATTAAAAATCTCCAGTTTACAAAGCGCTGAATCAAGGGAATGAACCTCCTCTGAACCTTGTCCAGGGTTTTATCATTACTTCCCATGTAAGGATACCAGAAATCGCCACAGCATCATAAATAAGGCCCAGACAAGACCTTATGCAAAAACTGAATCGGGTTCTTTTGTTTGGCACTTAGCCATTTTGATAATACATCTTTTTATTTTCTGTGGTATTATTATTATTGGTCATGAATTTGCACACCTTTCTCCTCTTAACCTTGAAACTAATTCTATGTGGTCAACATACGTTTGGCATTGCTCTATCTACCGGCATGACACTACGTTTATTCATATTAATGTACTTCTGCCAGAATTTAGTCAAATTGTTGATAACATTTAATATGACTCTATGATATTTTCTGATGTAATGTCCAATAGTTGCAGGAATATTTAATTTGTGAGCTTACTGAAACTCCATGTTCTTCTTTTGGACCACTGATAAAAGTGACCCAGACATGGGACTTCATAGTTCCATTGCGGAGAGGGTGGGAGGGGGTAGCGGAGGTGTAGGTGGGTGGCGAAAGCTCTCTGTCTGGCAGAAACAGGAGGCAGTATTTAATGCCCTTCCCTGAGCTGGGTTGGAGTCAGAAAGTAAATTCAGTCAGGTGGGAGGGAAGCAGGAGGAGACCCCACCTCCACATTGATTAAAACCATGGATTACCTGACAAGCTCATCACAAATTGAGGCCCTTAAGTGGTCAAACCTTGAATTGAAAGCTAATCTCAGTAATGGTGACCATCAAACTATTATCAATTGGTCATAAAAATTCACCAATATCCTTTAGGGAAGGAAATTTGCTGTCCTTACCTGGCCTGACCTACATTGTGGCTCCAGATCCACACAAAATGGTTGACTTTTAACTCCCTTCTGAAATGGCCTGGCAAGTGTTCAGTTCAAGTGCAATTAGGGATTGGCAACAAATACTGGTCTTGCTAGCACTGCCCACACAATAATGGCCTGATCCCACTGTCACTGGTATTAGCTGAATAGCAGCAGAGTTACATGGCTTGCTTGTGGTCTCCTATGGGTGGGTGGGGGGACAGGGATCTGCTCATTCAAAGGCACTGAATGGTTGATCGAGAGATCCAGCATTGGGAAGGTGGGGGTGGGGAAGAAAACCCACTGGGAGCCAGCCCCCTGACCTTACTGTTGACCTCCATATATCCCTCCCCAAGGTCCTGGGCCTCCGCTGGATGTCATTCCAGCAGTGGCCACTGCTTATATGTTAGAGCTACTGAACAGAACAGCTGCTGACCTCTGGCTGGCAGCAGGTGGGATTTCCTGTTCCAGTGGTCCCTGATCCCATAGAAGGCCCAGCAATGGCCTGTTAATTGCCTGATGGGTTGGAATTTCATCAGGCTTTCCCCAAAAGAGGCAATGTTGGTCTTCTGCTTGCTCTCTTGCCAGCAGATGAAATCCTTGATGCCCCCATGAAATCTCCCCAAGGCTTGGGGGACAGTTAAAACAAAAGGAGTAATGTACTCTTACCAAAACCACTTTCTTCTCTATTGTTCTTCTACTCATCTGCCCTTTTCATCAGGCGGGAAGGGCTCCTGCAGGAAAGGACTCAGAATTCTGTCTTAAAAGTTGAGTAATATCACAAGTAGACATACATTAACACTGCAATGAAGTTACTGTGAAAATCCCCTAGTTGCCATCCTCTGGCACCTGTTTGGGTACACTGAGAGAAAATTTAGCGTGGCCAATGCACATAACAAGCACATCTTTTGGACTGTGGGAGGAAACCGGAGCGCTCAAAGGAAACCCACATAGACATGGGGATAACTTGCAGACTCTGAACAGTGACCCAAGCCAGGAATCTATCCTCCTCCCCAGCCATTGCAGCCAATCTTTTTCCTTGACCACCGATCACAGCCAGAGCACCCCACCCATCAATCAGAGCCAAAACCGCCCAGACACCACCAGCATTGTAACCAGGCCTAACCCCCGCCTCCCGCCCACATCCAACAACTTTGTGTGTATTTTTCACAAAATATCCCTTATTCATAAAATATAATTGTAGAAGAGTTCAAAGTTATAGTATAGAGAAGTGCAATATAGATCAATTTCTTTCAGTGCTGTCCACAAGGTGTCTTATTATAATGCTTACATTGCAGATTATGTTTAAAATGCACATTTACATTTAATATCAACCATTCTCTGGTGCAAACAACCTGTGATATTTTACACAGTTTCCAGCTTCTTGGTGTATGATGGCAGGAGAGTCTTTCACCATTGAGTTATTGTCCAAGGCTTTAGTCTGTATCTCGACACACGATTCTTAACCTTGGAATGCGCTGGTCAGCAGAACTCGGTTAACAGCTCTTCAAACCGGAAATCTTGAAAGTTTTAGGCTGACCAACAAGTTTTACCAAGTTGATGGTCCTCCAGGTGCAGTTGAAGTCCACCTCAATGTTCGGCTAGCCTGCTAACTTGTTCCAAAATTTGGCCAGATTAGTAAGACTCTATTATATTGCAGAAGCCACATTCACATTCTATATAACCACTTTTCTTTCAAGGTGCTGACGTGAGCTATTTTTCATTGTTAGTTCTGTATAACTGGCCAGTGATTCCTCTATTTCAGTTTTTATATATTTACTCCACATGGGATTTACAGTCCATGTGGACAAACCCTAGGCCACAGTGATTTGGCATGCCATGGCTCTCAGTTCTTAGAGCATTATCAGATGAATGGCATCAGGATCTGTAGCCCCATCTGTTTAGCGATTTCTTATTCCAGCCACATCCACTTGCTGCTTTCAACTTTAGCATCAGCACTCTCAAGCATGATATTCCATAATGAATACAGATGGAAAGTAAACATCTCAACCCGTTAGCATATCCTGGGAGTTCAACCAAGTCCACATTGAAAAATTCACCACCATGACAGAACGTTACATTTTAAAAGATGTTGGGACAGATTTTGGTGGCCTGGGACCTCTCACAGCATGTTCCAATAGATAGAATTGTTTGTGCACGTTTAGTTTGCAAAGTAGTTTGCTACTTTTGAAGTAGAAGCTAATAACAGTGTGGAGAGCACAACAGGGCATCTGGATTCTTTGTGAAAAATACATCGTCTTGATCAATGAGGTGGAAGGATGTGAAATAAAGAGATGAAGGAGGGTGATTTATGGTAATTAATGAGCGTTGGTCATTCCTGTAATGCGCAGTAATGGCTACATCCAAGATTGTGGTGAATTGGGAACTCCGCTAGCTATTTTCCCCTGTGATTCTATTTTGGGGTGAGTCAGTTGTTTTTATATTGAGTCCTGATGAAGATTGTGTTGCTTAACTTTCTACAATGTTCCTCCCTGACATAACCCTGAAATGCTATTTTTTTAGTTATCCGGTCTCTCTTTGCATGCTTTCCTTGAGCTCATCTTGGCTATGAGACCCATCTCCTGTTCCCCCAGTTGTATTCACACTCAGTTCCTCCCCCAACCCCAGCCAAATCCTCACCCCCACCCCATGTGCTAAAGGCAGGGCCCATGAATTCTGAGGGGGAGCAAGAAGATGAGTAACATTTGCACAATTCACCCACGGTGCTGATGGGGATCTTGCAAAGGAGATGTCTGGGGGGCTCAGGGAGAACTAGAGGGATTCAGGTGGGGGTTTCCCCTGGTATGGGGGCTGCAAATGTTGCCTTGATCATTCAACTTCCCCCCTGAGTCTCCATGTTAGCTAATATAGTTCATCGTTCTCTCTCTTTCTGTGTCTTCAGATTCAGTTCACCAGACCAGTTAGTCTCAGTTGCATGTCCCACTGGGCTGGAAAGGGTGAGAACCTGATCAGAAGCCATTTGCAATCATTTTAATCTCACTTAGTGAGATTAAAGCCAAATGCTGCAGCTTCCTGGTATACTAACCCCTCTCGCTGCCCCCACTCTAATCACTACTCCCCCCTCCCCCGAGAAGTCACCCAGATGCTAAAAGCAGGGACCAGATGCCATAAACTCCCAGGGGGAGCAAGGAGGTAAGTGTAATCTGCATACTTACCCCAGGGGGTCTTTAAAAGGAGGTGTTTCGGGGACAGAGGATGAGCTAGAGAGGTTCAGGTTGGGGGTCAGCCCTGGGATGGGAGCTGCAAGATGAGTCTTCTCTCCATTGCCTTGAAAAACTTTGATTTGTCTCCTATCAGGCTGAAGTAAAAAGCCTTCTCTCTGTTGCCTTGAAAAACTTTGAAGTGATTTGTTCACACTCCATACTCCATTAACTCTTACAAGCCCATAGGCTTGCTGGTGTGCCTCAAAGCTTTGAATTGCATTATTTGCATTCAGTTTTGCAGTCTGTTGACTTTTATAAGCCTCTTGATTGACAGTGACACAATAGTTAGCACTGCTGTCTCAAGTACCAGGGATCCGGTTCGATTCCTGGCTGTGGGAGTCTGCACGTTCTCCTCATGTCTGCGTGGGTTTTTTCCAGGTACTCCAATTTCCTAACCAGAAAGGCATACTGTTTAGGTGCATTGACCATCCTAAATTCTCCCTCGTGTACCCAAACAGAATGTGACAACTAGGGGCTTTTCACAGTAACTTCATTGCATGTTGATGTAAGTCTACTTTTGACTAAACTTTTAACTTCAAACTGAGTGATTTTGAAAGAAAGGATTAGCTTGTGTTTGTTTTTATAGCCTTGCAAATCTCATTAACTCGGAAGTGCTTCCAGTTTTGAGCAGGTGCTCTGTTTGACTGTATTTTTTAAATGGGATTTTGTCACTTCCCAAGTCCATTCCTTTCGTGTCTTTTTTAGCACTTTTATGTTAGAAAACCTCCAGTCAGGTTTAGGTCCCTGCCACAGTAGTGAAACAGTTGGTATTGAAGTCATATAAGATATTGTATGTGATTGTGACAAAGTTGAACTTCCCTGCGTCATCCTGACTCCTTCACTGTCACAAAATTATCAGACTGGATCAGCAGAAATTTCTGCCGATTAAATATTGAGAAGATTTGAAGCCATTACTTTGAGTCTCTGCTCCAAACTCCATTCTCTAACTACTGATTTCACCCCTCACTCTGGCCAGAGTCTGAAATAAAGCCAGCCTGTTTTCAACCTTGGCGTCGCATTCAATCCTGTGGTGAGTTTACAAACACATCTCTGTGAGATCGTCAAAACCTCCTATTTCTATTTCCACAGCATTGCCCAACTTTAACCTGCTGAAATCCTCATCCATACCTTTGTTACCTCAAGACTTAACTTTTCCAATGCTTTGCTGGCTGGTCTTCCATATTCTTCCTTCTGTAAAAGCAAAGTGATCCAGATCTCTGTCGCCTGTGTCAGAAACTCGCACCAGGAGTTCCTCATCCCAAAAACGGAAAATCCCGCTCCAGGTCTATGGACTATTGTATGGTCGAACCCTGCCTGCTATGATTTCCATGGTGGATGACATAGGAAAACTAACGCCCCATATCCCCTGGTCTTGTTCCTCAATCACCCAGGGGGAATTGGAAAAGGAAATTTGATGGGGTCAGTGTTCCGATATATTATGAACTTTCAGTCAATAATTTGTTTTTAAAGGCCACAAAAGGCTACCAGAAAATGGACACATGAGATTACCTGACTTCTCGTGTGGTTTGAGACATTGCCCTTTCTCAAGAGGGAGCAAATGAAACTTTCCAGACTAATGCTGACTTAATTTCTCTCCCTGAAACTAATTCTAAAGGAAAATTTCATATTGAATGAGTCATTTATACACAGACTCTGGTTGGCCCTTAAGGTGTGAAAGTCATCAGACAGGCTGTATAATTGAACTAAAGGCCTACCTTATTTAGAGGAGGACTTTGGACTTGTGACAGGTCACATGGTAAGATAGCAATGCTAGTTTGTGCTTTCAAAACAGCAGGAAGATGTTCTGGGCTGAAGTCCATCAGCCAGTCTCAACCCAGCTACACATTAACTAAACAGTGATGGTAATTAGCAACTGTACTTTGAAAGTGTGAGAAGGACTCTCCCAACCTACTCCAACTTCAAGTTCACCTGAGAACCAGTCTTCTAAAAATCAGCTACAAGAGGCATCACAGCTTACTGTAAAGCCTCACTTCACTTCAGCTAATGCATCAATTCACCTAAAAATAACCTATAGGCTTGCCAAAAGAGAGACTACAATAGTCAGACATTGTAATTTTATTGCTTCTTTACCCTTCTGTGCTCTAATCTTTGATGTGTTAGTCAAGTGAGTGAGATGTTAGGTGAGATTTTATAGCCTTGCTCAAGCGAGACCAGAAATTCCTCCCCAAGGGCAGTGGACATTTCCATTGTCTAATCCCATGGCCGGCAAGCGGTAGAATTCCAGTTGTTGTGTTTTTAGTTCTGTGCCAAGTGTGTGATAATTAATAACTTTCCTTATTTTTAAATTCATTAGAAACTTTATTGCTTCGATTTGGACAATCACTCGAAGGGCTAAAAAAACAATCATCAATCACATGCAAGTCAGGCTGATAATTGGCAGTAAGAAAAGACAAATTCTCTCTGTGACAAAGGACACTTGAAGGAAGTAAACTTGCAGGGCCACAGTCTTGGAGTTTGGAAATAGGACTGACTGGATTGTTCCGCAGAAAGCAGCACAGATTCGATGGGCTGAATGTTCTTCTGCATCACACATGACTGTGATTCTATGGTGCTCTTTTGCTCACTGGAACCTCGATAACTCCTGGTTAAGAAATTCTCATCCTTGCTTTCAAATCATTCCGTGATCTTGTTCCTTCCTTTCTCTGTAATCTCTTGCAATCCCATGACCTTCCAAGGTATCTGCCCTTTTATAGTGATAGCATCTTGAGCAACCCCAGTTTCAATCACTCCACCATTGGTGGTGGTGCCTCAGTCATTTAAACCCAAGCTGTGGGATATTTCCTTACTACACTTCTCTGCCTCTTTGCCTTGTTTTCCTCCTTTAAGACGCCAGTTAATAGTTTATAGTCATGTGTCTGCTGATGTGGTTGAATGCCAAACTTTGCTGCTGATTTTGTATATCTTATTGACATTCAAGGCACTATATAAGTTCTTGATGTGAATATAGAGAATACCTTAATTGAAATAAATCACATGAGATTGAAATTCGTCTTCCTCCTGTGATATGTGTCTAATCTCTACATTCCCATTCAAAAATTTCTGTTGCACAAACACAGCAAAGACTTAATTTTTCCTATTCTATTAATTTTTCCAACTCACGAATGCTGCCAGCGATAATTGTTCTTCTTTTCTTTCACCACCAGCAGGAACTATGAAGTATTATCGTAGAAAACCTTTGATGAACTCCCAACAAATAGAAGTAAACAAAGTTGGAAATAACAGATTTGGGGAAAGGAACATTTTTCCCACATCGGACACACTTACAATATTGACTAATCTTCCCAAATCATTGCATTTGCATTTACATCTATTTTTTGTCCTTGTGGATTGGAATAAAATTGTTGAATGGCTCCATGACAGAAATGTCTCTGGCTTTGCGAGTGAGTTGAAGTGGTTCAAATGCTTAGGTTGCTGAATGGATAGAACGTTAAGGGGGACTTTAAGCTGAAGAACTTGCTTCAAATTCAAATCACAGAGGTGAAGGATAATAGTTTTTCTTAATATAAAATCAAACAATATACAGTAGCTGCTGAGAGCATCATTGTAAGTCTGTTATTACTTTTCAGTGAAGGCTGTTTTCATATTGAACATATTGCACAGGTCAATTTGATTTCAGTGTGCCTCTGTGGATAGCAGTGTGAAATCCAGTCAAGGTGTCTACAAGATACACTTTTTGATGGCTTGTATATTGCTTGCTTAATACTCCACAAAAGGCATCCTCAGATGAAGATGTTAAGTCAGCGATTTCTAGCCATTGTTTGCTTCCTACAGGTGAAATTGCACTAACTTCTTTTAGCATGGTGAAGATATTATTCTTTTAAAAAAATCAATGCTTTCCTGACGTGAGTTGCTTCTAAAATGCAATCCAAAATGCTCAAATTTAACACCTTCTGCCGATTCCATGTCCATCATAATCATTGACTCTGAGCCATTGACTTTGGATCATAGATTAGAGAAGATAGATGAAAGTGAAATAATAGATTATATTTCCCGATATTTACTCTCTCGCTCCTTCCTAATACATTTATACAATTCATCTTAGATCATAGAGCTTTACAGTCTGGAAACAGGCCCTTCAACCCAACTTGTCCATGCTGCCTCCTAGGGAAGATGGCTTCTGCGTAAATTTCATTTAAATTATTTTCATCTTAATCACTGAAATGTAACTGGAAGTTTCCTGTGATTACTTCAGCCAGACTAATGAGATTGGCTTGCTAGGATATGAACTGCTGATGAATCCTGTGCCTTTTGCGCCCGCTGGGCACCGCAGGGGCTGGGGTATATTATCGACCTTGATAATCACCTTTTGATTTGATGTTTTAAGTTTCCTTTCAACTTTGTTTTTGGTTTGGGCCGTTCCCCCTTTCTTTTGGGGAGCTGCCCTTTTTTATTTGTCCCTAAGTTAATTTGAGTTAGTTTATCTGGTTGGTATCAAAAGAGGTACCCTGATGAATCTTAATTGATGGTTAATTAGGGAGGCCTCATGCTTTCTATTTAAAGCAGGTATGTCAGATTTCCAGCCTGCATTCAGCAGGGAGCAACTGGAGAAGTGGCAATGTACAGATGTAGGGTATAAATAAAGTAACTTGGTGACGATACTTTTACCTGCATGGAGTTATTACATTTTCTTTCCATCCTTTCCTGTTTCACATCAGGTGCACAAGATATTCAAAGATGATATTTTGTACCACTTGCACATTTTATATAAATGATATATAAGATATTATATAAATGCAAATTGTTGCTGCACAAGTGATAGTGCTCTGTGTGAAAATGGTAGATAGTGAAAGAATTATAATGGGGTTGATGATTTAGGAGGAACACTATCGAAATGTACCAGATCTTTTTCAGTCTTTTTGTAACAAGGTTCTGAAAGGGGATTTAGCATAATGTGGAAGGCAAAATAACTCATATAGAGAACAGTCACAGGTGGCTAGTTAAGATTAGTGCTTGTGCATTTGATAGAAATCAACACAGACACAAAAAAACTAGCACCAAATGTATTGTTAAATATGCTGAAAAAGTTGAGTAGTTGATGGCTGTTATGACAATAGAACAGTTGTTGTGACATGCTGATTTATTCTTTTTAACAATAGAATGGACAAGAAACAGCTCATTATAGAATAAAATGGGTATTTAAGAGTACTGCACAATGTAGGTCATATCTCCTGCTCCCCCTGTCATTCTGTGATTTGTTTTCTCAGAATAGGGGGAGTAAAAAAGTAATTAAGCCCCGTTTTAAGGCCGGCAATTGTCAACACATTTTATGTTCTGTATTTTAGGGAAAAGAAATTAAGCCGGAAATGATAAATGGAACATCTGACACTATTTTCATAGTGTTTAATTTTATTTAATGTTTAATTGATTGCCACACATAATTTTGTTGCAAATCTAATGAACAGGCACGCTAAGTTTATTTTTGCATTTATCATTAGAATTCATTCCCAGTTTCATAGAGCTATGCAACTTCAGACTGAAGGCAAATAACCTTCATTCTTACCAGCTAATTTGGTGCCTTGTTTTCCTCCATGGCTTTACGTATTGTGTTAAATTGACTGCAATAATATTCGCAGCACTCAGTACCACAGTAAAAGCAGTGTATTGTATCACAGTAATCACTGTGCTCATTGTAAAATATTAAACAGAAGCTGTACACAGTTCAAAAAAAACAAGAGGGGTTCTTTAGAAATGGGTGTAGAATGGATGATATAACTATATCAGCCATCCAAATATTTGGAAATGAGGGAAATAATGAATAACAAAAAGGATTGAGTCACATTTATTTTCAACTTAATTTGGATCTGAAATCATTAAACTCCCCCTAGGCCCCACTGGGAATATTGAATAAAGATCAATTATTTCATATATATCCCTGAATAGAGTACGTGGTAACTGTTTTCAGTTGTGAAAAATTGGTTCTTGGATGGAGATACTTGCAGAATCAGCAAAATTCAAATGGCGTGTACAATGCACTAATTCTCTTACTAGATAGAGGAGTAACATTTAAAAGTGCTTACAAATAATAATTGACAACTGCACACACGGACTCTTTTCTTAGCTTTTTGGGGAACATCCTCAACTTATTGCCTGTAGAATTGAAAAAAAAACTTTTATCTAAAGGGCAGCATTTCACCACAAATAATGAACAATATTTGTTTTGTATTAGAATGGACGTGGTACTATTATCAGGAATAATTTCTACCTCATGCTATTAAACCCATTATTGCTATCTCTGATAAATGTACTCATCTGAGTTTTTTTTAAACTTGCCCTTAGATTCCACACTCTGGAAATTTGGCTGAGATTAAATAAATACGCATTGATTTTAAACTGACACCAAACAAAGCTCTAAGTGAAGTTTATTTCTTAGTCACCAGTAGGCTTACATTAACACTGTAATGAAGTTACTGTTAAAATCCCCTAGTTGCCACATTCAGGCACACTGAGGGAGAATTTAACATGGCCAGTGCACCTAACCAGCACATCTTTGGACTATGGGAGGAAACTGGACCACCCAAAGGAAACCCACACAGACACAAGGAGAACATGCAAACTCCACACAGACGGTGACTGAAGCTGGGAATTGAACCCAGGTCCTTGGTGCTGTGAGGCAGTGCTAGCCACCATGCCTCCATGCCACCTCTACCTCTAACTACCAATAATACAGCCAGTACAGGGGGCCACAGCAGTTCCATCTCTAATATCATTGCATCATTATGGAACAGGGAGAGGTTAGTCAGGTTACTGATGACTCTCTGTACAGCAATCCAGTCAGTATTCCAGATTTTACAAGATTTTCACCTCAGGTGCAGGAATAAAACAAAAATGAAGATGTTTGTGGATTTATATGTAGGATGCCTTCATTTTTTTGACTTGTTTCTGTCTAAGCTGCCTTTATGTTCCCAATCCAATTTAATCGGCCATGCTCTGTCTTTTCCAAATGATTAGCTCATAGCTTTATGAAATAACTAGTGGCTTCAGTTCTGCTTGTGCAGATATCCCATGTAGATTCACACCACAAAAAGAGATAGGGGTACCTAAAGCTTCATAGAGCATTGTCCAATTTCTAATAGGAATTAGGAGGATGTTTGTAAATGCAGTTTTGGTGGAAGGAGAACAGGAGAAAGAGAGGGTTTGAACAGAGAGATACAAAGGATAGAAGAGGAGAATGTGATGAGGAGAAAGAGAGACATGAAGATTTATTTATGACTGAAACCTCCAATATTGTGTGTAATTCTGGGGTCCAGGGACTTGAATCCGCCTTAACAAAAACACATGGACTGAAATATCATCCTTATACAGAGATAGATGGCGTAAAAGTAGGATTGTTTTTCCATTGGCAGGATGGGGGATGAGTGAGCAGTTAGTCAACTAAGATAAGACCATTTTCAGAGTGCGATAGAAATGTTCCAGTTGGCCTGTGCCAGCCCACTTTCTGAGGCAAAGGGAGCAAGACTATCTGCCTGGAGATGATCTTCTGGAAGCTGAATAAGGGTACGGGAGGGGTTCATTGTCAGCAGGCTTTGTGTCCCTTCCCTGTCTGGACACAACTGCAGGACATGATTTGGAAGAGCTTCACCCTCACAATGGACATTTTTTAGCAAACTAAAACAATTTAAAAGTTGCAAAGAGGGCATTTCAACATGGAAGCACCATCTCTCTCTCTCTCTCTTTGGTGCCTGAACTGTGGGCTGCATCTCCTTTGGTGCTCGAGCACTGCCTGGTGGCCCTTCATTTAAGCGAATCCACCTATACAATTCTTAGTTGGTTGGAAAACTAAATGGCCAATTTGGGGGAGATTGCTGCTGGGCCATTCTGACCCTAAAAGACCTACTTGTGGATATGTTGGGAAGCCAGGGGTGGGAGAGGGAAGCAGTGAGAGGTAACTGCAACCAACCGACAAATTGCCAAGTAGACAACTTTGAGGGCTTGTAATAAGCCATTTTCCAGTTGAAAATGTGCGCCACTTACTGAGGCCGAAACAGCTGAGAATGGAGATGGACTCAAAATCACCAAATTCCCATCTCCAAAATCCATCAGCGCCACAGCTTTGTTCCAGTGGAAGGGTTATCCTCTATCATGATGGTCTGGCAGTTTGGAGATGCCATTTTGAGGCACCCTCTCTGTTTCCTACCTACATTGGGAAGTCACCCCTGACTATGGGGGCTGCCAATACTCCAATGCTGAAGGGACTTCCAGCCTCAGGAACCTAGCTGCCAGCTTTGATTGAATCGGGTCCCCTGGAGATGATCACCAAATTGGCCGCTGCCTCCAAAATCACTTCAAGGACCCCACGACTGATAACTCAGGGTTCCCGAATCAGAATTCATCCTGGAGCCTGAATTGGGATTATGGAATGAAAATCTCCTGTAATATCCATTAATGTTATTGTTCCTCAGCTCACATTTAACATCGCTTAGCCAACATTAAAATTCTCTCACGATAACATATTATTCATATTTCTAGCTTGTGCAGTATTTTGCCTTTTGGTTATTAAGGAAGTTTGAAACAAATTCTCTCTTCATTCACAGCTCGAATAGGCCTTACTTCCCAGATACACTTTCTAACGCTTTTGAAGGCTTCATTAGTAGGACATACACATTATATAGTTCCCAGAGATTTTATTAACAATCGTATCATCGTGACTTATGATTTACTGAGAGGTAGGAAATGTTGTTCCTTTATTTATGATTAAGCAACATCAAGAATTTGACATTGGCAGGTCCTTGTATTTTATTCAGTTGATTAAAAAAGAAGTTACAGGGTTAAAACCAGAGAAATATTAAAAAACAACTCAAATAAAATCATGACAGTAGATGGAGTTTAGGGGTTGTATCTACATTATCAAAACTTTCTATTTTCTCAATATATTTCTCTCAATCTCCTGATTGTTCTGTTGGCTTTTTGTGGAGGTGACCCTTGGGTTTATCACTGATTTGTTTATTAGTGTCGTAAGTAGGCTTCCGTTAACACTGCACTAGAATTACTATGATAATCCCGTGATTGCCATATTCTGGCAGCTGTTCGGTATGTTGAGGAAGAATTTAACGTTGCCAATGCATCTATCCAGCATGACCTTCAGACTGTGGGAGGAAACCAGAGACCCCGAAGGAAACCTACACAGACATGGGGAAGAAGGAGTACAGTGACCCAAGTCGGGAATCGAACCCAGGTCCCTGGCACTGTGAGGCAGTAGTACTAATCAGTATGCCATCGTGTATGTGAACTAGGATTTGTGCTAGAATTAGGTGGCCAGATCCAACTTTTTATGATCTGCTTGAAGATTGCTTCCCACTTGGATCCATGTTTTATTATAGTACCTGAAAGGTCTGGCTTCCTGTTACCTGCCTTTAGCTTGTAACTGATCTATATATAACCCCAAACACTTGACCAGAGAGAGACCGAAATCTCCCTTATCTTCAGAGTTTGCCCTTCCAGCCATACTTGTTCAGTAGTTAATGGAGGCTTCAAAAACTGAACACCATCCTAGCTGTAAAGAAATCCTAAGATAAATAATATTCTCTTTACTAATTATAATAAAATTGGAAACATAATGATTTCAGCAAGTTTAAAATTCACTGCAACCAACAGAATCATTAATATTGAAAAATAATGTAGTTTGATAGGTCAGAAACAACACCACATCTATGAATGACAAGAATCAATGGCCAGGATTTTACCGCCCCCACTCCCCACCCCCACTGGGAACAAAAAATTACTACCCAAAGTCAGTGGACCTTTGGCTGTTCAGTTAAAGTATTTGTACTGCCCGTGATGATTCCTGCCATGGGTGGGACATGGAAAATCCTGGCGAACAATATTAATTCATGCTTAGCCTGCAAGATGAACATTATTATACCAATGCGACACCTTCCACTTCCCACTGGTTGATTTGAAGGCCAAAAGGCAGTTTATTTCTGCAGGACAACCATTCCAACTATTTATTTAAATGTTTCAAGTCTAGCCCCTCTAAATACCACCCCCACCCCTCCACCAACCTCACCCATCCCAGAAGCCTATATTGCAGGAGACCAGCTAATATTCATTTATTAGCCCATCTCCTCGGTCTACATTTGAAGCAGTATATCATGATACAACAAAGCTCGTAGATGCAGAAAGGTATCATTTACCAAACGTTTGAGAAATCATGGACTTAAAAGATCCTCCAGGTCTCCATTTACCTGCATTTATCTAGAGAATGATTCTAGCCAAGTATTATTTCTCTTATTTTCTTTGTGCTATGGCCCTCTTTACTTTTAATTTTAAAGCCTTTGACAGGTACCCACTTGTAACAATCAGAATAGAGTTAAACAATCTTAATGTAGCTTAAGAAAGTCAGACTCTTTTACATCAAAGCACTGGCACATATTCCATTATGAAACTGACTTTGTAACAAATAATGGAATATGTGCCAGTGCTTTGATGTAAAAGAGTCTGACTTTCTTAAGATACATTAACTCTTTCATGGTTGATATATATTTAAAGGGTTGCATGGTTGCTTTAAGAGCTGATCACATGATTTGATGGTGCTGTCATTAGGGTGTTTCAGAGGCTTAGTTTGTACTTTGTGCAGTGCAGAGATCAGTTCTTCAATGAAACCTATTGTATGTTAGTATGAATTTATGGGCCCAATCTTACCATTGCATCACAATCATTTTCAGGCACAAAAATATGGTAAAGTCGGGTATGAGACCATTGTGCACAAATTGCCACTTCACTGAAACCTGGTGCAGCGGCGATTTAAATGCATTTGCATGCATTTAAATTGAATTAATGAACTGCCCGCCCAACTTTATCAGCATTTCCCCCTTTTATCACCATGTTCGCCAATCTGGTACCATGCCGAAATGTACCTGCCAGCTAGAATCTGAATTGAGTGCTCCAGCTGCTGAAGAGCGCATTCCGAGCTTCCACCAGCTCTCTGACTCAGTTCGCTGCTGAGAAGGAGGGAGACAGGTCAGCTCATTCTCCCGTTGGGGGTGGGAGAGGGGAGTGAGGTCAGATCATTGTCTGGTTGGTGGGGGAAGGAGAAGGAGGCAGGTCAGATGTATCTCTGGTGGGGGGGAGGGGGGAGCAGCTGATCATTGTCTGGTGGGGATGGAGGGAACAAGTGGGTCAGATGTTCCTCTTTGGGGGGGTTGGTGAGTGAGATCAGATTGTTATCTGAGGGGAGGGGGAGTTGGTGGTGAATGAGGCCAGACCATTCTCTGGTGAGGATGAATAAGGTCAGGTCATTATCTGGGGTGAGGTGGATGTGGGGGGTATTGAGTGAGGCCGGACTATTCTCTGGGGAGGCGGGGAGTGAAGCCAGATTGTTCTCTAAGGTGGGTGAATAAAGGGGACAGTGATGTTCCTAGCTGCTTTCTCTACTTTCTGCAGCCCAGGAGCAATCTGACACAGGTGCACTTTTTCAATTTCTTTTCTAACTGCGCATGCACAATTTAGAGCTCCGATCATTCCAGCCACGCAAAGCCCCGCCTGCAGTGTGAATTGGACCTGCAATGTTTTTTTCACAGCCTGTGTATGGGACAGTATGCCCCACACACACTGCCCTGAGTGTGTATGAGAGTGCTTGAAAGCAGATTTTGAAGTCAAATCTGTATTACGTCCAAATTCAGCACTTAGAGTGAAAATGATAAAATCGGGCCCTACGTATGCAAACCACATTCTGTTTTTGTGTCAAACTCACAACCCATAATATAGCTGGTATATTACAACGGCATACAGTGATCAATAATTATACAAGTCAGGCCTATTCTGCAGTTCATTGCTTATTTCTGCATTTGACACATAACAAATTGTGTTTGAGCACTGCCTTTCCGACATCATACCACACGTAACATCCGATATAATCTATTTTTCGGCTTTCAAGTGATCGTATCAAAAGATTTGGAGGGGCAGGTTATCTGGAGATCTTTGCTTGTCTCCCCCACCCGCCCCATCTGTGTTGGGGTTGATGCACACTAAGAAGTCTCACAATGCCAGGTTAAAGTCCAACAGGTCTATTTGGTAGGAAAAGCCACTAGCTTTTGGAGTACTGCTCCTTTGTCAGCTGAGTGGGATTTCAATTCACAAACAGGACATATAAAAACACAAACTCAATTTACAAAATCATGGTTGGAATGTGAATCTTTACAGGTAATCAAGTCTTAAAGGTATAGGCATTGTGAATGGAGAGAGGGTTAAGCACGGGTTAAAGAGATGTGTATTGTTTCCAGCCAGGACAGTTAATGAGATTTTGCAAGCTCAGGCAAGTCGTGGTGTTACAGACAGTGTGACATGAACCCCAGATCCCAGTGTAGGCCGTTGTCGTGTGCGGAACTTGGCTATCGGTCTCTGCTTAGCGACTCTGCGCAGTTGTATTTCATGAAGGCTTACTTGGAGAACCCAAAGATCAGAAGCTGAATGTCCATGATTGCTGAGGTATTCCCCAACAGGAAGAGAACACTCTTGCCTGGTGATTGTAAAGCGGTGTTCGTTCATCCATTGTCATCGTGTCTGCGTTATTCCCCCAGTGTACTATGTCTCGGGACATCCTTTCCTGCAGCATATCAGATAGATAACATTGGCAAGAATATATACTATTTGGGACTGATGTTCAGGTTAGCAAAAGCAGTTTCTGTATTGTAGTGTGTAGGCAAGAACACTAAGATCCCCAAAATAATGCCATTAATTAACAACTCTTAACTATACTTTCCTGACTTTCACGAGCATGTTCGTTAATACCTGATTGATATCATTCGATGAATTGCAGTCAAGCAATTTAATCTAATTTACATAAGGTGTAATTTTCCTATTTCTATCTTATACCCTCAATCACTTCTTCTCATTCAATTTTACACAGTAATTACTGCTTAATCTCATCCATGAGTTGTGGCGGAACATTACTGTCCAATAAAATATTCTCATAATAACCTTAAAACATAGTTCAAACATTCCCCCTTGGTCCAAGTTATTAACACATTTTGTTTGCATTTTCTTTATGTATGAGACCCTATTATTTCTCAAAAGAAGCCCATTATATTGTTTTGGGTCCATTTATTCATTTCAAAATGATTCCAAATCAAAAGTACAATATTATCAGACTGACGGGTCTTATAAGCACGCAATTTTATTTTCACCAAATCAAACCCTCCTTTTGACGTACAGGAACCTCCTAGAACATTCTTTTAATGAAAATAAGGTTATCTTTTCAAACTTTAGGTCATTTATTTCTTTCTCAACTACTTGAAGCAGCAACTATTTATCATATTCATTCAAGAATTTATGAATGAATTTGAATTTCAGAAACAAATAATATCCAAGAAATGCTGCAGATGCTGGAATTGGAAACAAACAAGGAGATCAGGATATTGAATTTGATGATCAGCCATGATCGTAATGAATGGCAGAGCAGGGTCAAAGGGCTGAATGGCCTCCTCCTGCTCCTATCTTCTATGTTTCTATGTTCTATTCTATGTTTCTATGTTCTATTTTATGTTTCCCTACTCCTGCTCCTAGTTTCTATGTAAGCAGAGAATGCTGGATAATCTCAGCAAGACTGGCAGCATCTGGAAGGAGGGAGAAACAGATGTTTTGAGTCCATTTTGGTTTTACTTCAGAACTGAGACAGAGGGGAAATCTGTGAGATAATGCACTGCAGTTGAAACAAAAGTGCAGCAATCTTAAGAACAAGAGATAGACGATAGGGTGCAGGGATCGAGGGAGTGTTTTGCATGGAGACAAAAATGGGATATTTTTAAAAGAGGGTTAAGGAGGAGGGAAAAGGTCGCTGAATACCCAGGATTGGTGGTTTTACATTAGTGACAAAGGTGCTTCCAATTACTTCAGATTTCACATTTCTCTCCCCTAAGCACTCTGTCTCAGTTGAGAATAAAGTGGCCCTGAATGAGTTAAGTCTAAGCCTGCAAAAGGCAAAATCCTAAATTCAAATCATCACCAGGCCTTGACATTTGATGTCTGCCGATAAATTCTTAAAACGGCTAGATCTCTTGCTGGCTCATCAATATTCATGCAGTCCGTAAAACCATCCATGTCTCTCTGTTCGAATGAAAGCAGAACTGGAATCCATTGTGGCTTTGCCTAAGAGCCCAAGAGGTTAATTTGCCAATTCATCCTTTCCTTCTGTCACCTTGTTAAAGTTACCACTGCGGAAACTTAAATTTAATTACGCCCAACATATAAATTTACATTCAGCAACATAAAAATTGTTGCTTGGTTAATAAATGAAAAACATATGTCAGCCACAAGGGTTAAGTCCTTTGTAGGTTTATAAAGTGGAATAAAATATCATCAGGCACTATTGTGTAATTTAATGTAAATTTTAAAGAGCTTTCCTGATGAAAAAAGAACCCAATGCAGTCCTACCTCTTCTTCCTTTTTTCAAACCTTTTAAATTTGCACACAATTTCCTGATACAACTAAACTCGGGAAATTAACTTTCTTCATTACCTTAGAACCATAGAAGCCCTGATCTGTGGAAAGAGGCCATTTGGCACATCAGGTCTGCAATGAATCTTTGATAGAGTATTCCAGCCAAACCCTCCTCTCCACCCAAGCCCTCCCCTCCACCCTAGCCCTCCCCTCCATCCTATCACAGAATCCTCCAGCCCAGAAGGAGGCTATTTGGTCCATCGAGTCTGCACTGACAACAATTCCAGCCAGGTTCTATCCCCATAACCCCATCCATTTACCCTAAGTAACCCCCTGACACTGAGGGGCAATTTAGCGTGGTCAATCTGCATATCTTTGGACTGTGAGAGAAAACTGGAGCACCTGAAGGAAACCCACACAGACATGATTAGAATGTGCAAACTCCGCACAGTTATCCAGGCTAGAATTGAACCTGGGTCCCTGCCACTGAGGCTGAGCAGTGTTAACCGCTGTGAGGCAGCAGTTTTAACCACGATGAGGCTGCAGTGTTAACCGCCGTGTCACCCAAAACACCAATTTTCCAAAATGTAAGTCACAAAGGCACAAGAACATGTATCCATAGGAATTAAGAATGAGTCTAAAAAACAGCAGAAATCATTAGCGATGCTACTGTTCACTTTAAGTATGCCAAACAATTCTGTAGTGCAATTCAACATCAAGAATGTTATACATTTAAGTGTTTGCAGATTCCTTTAAGAGCTGATCACGTGATTTGATAGTGATGTCATTAGGATGTTGTATAGAGGTGTTGCTTCACTGACAGTTTTTCATTCTGAGCAGGCAACAGTTCCTAAAGTAAATCTGTTGTTGTTAGATTGAATCTACATGTGCAAACTATGGCAGGGATTCTCTCAAAAAAAACCGCAAGTGCCTATCGTGCAGGAATGGCAGAATTTCCGTCCCATTAATTTAATGCATCACAGAGTGCCTCAGGGAGATTCACAGTGGGAAGTGGGGCTTCATCCCACCCGAGACGCTGGCAGCTTAGTGCTGAACAGCCACTGTGCTTTGCCAACCTGTCAATGGGGAGATTGGCACATGTGCACTGGCCTCTCTGTTGCCGTCCTTCTGATTGCTGGCCTCTCAATTTCTTTGGCAAGCCCCACCCGTCCCCATCACGATTACCAGCTTACCCACCCCCCACATCCCCTCCCCCGATTGCCGACCCCTCCCTGCATGGCCAGCACCAATCACCACCTCCCCAGCTCCAGATCCTTCCCCCAAGGTCCAGCCCCGATTGACCCCTCCCTCCCCCACCAATCCCATTGCAGAATGGCAGTGGGTCTCACTCCTGATAGGCCCCACCCTCTATATACCTGCCCCCCTTCCTCTCGCCCTGGCCCTTCACAGTGCCTCCTTGTTATTGCTTGGTGCCCACTGGGTAGTGCCAAAGTGCCTCTTTTTGATTTAAAGCAGAAAGCAAACTTGGGTGTATCCATTCTGTGTTGTGAGTTTCACATCTTGACTGTCTCAAACTTCCAGTCAATGTTTTTCTGTTTGAATGATTCACTAAATTGATAGTATTCTTTTGAATTCATTTCAGAAAAAGATATTGATGCAAAATCCATTTGGAACGTTCATTTTGTTCCCTCTTGAGACAGTGTTGTGTTTTCTATCCAGATCCTCAGGCAACCATCTATTACAACCTTTTGTGGTCAGTTTTGAGATATAAAAACAAGCTTGATGTTCAAAATATACTGGACCATGACAGAGGTGAGGCACCCTTTGTGAAAAGTCCAGGGGCACATTTAGGAGAAGTCAAATGCCCTTTGTGAGAGGTCAAATGATCTTTGGGATAAATCAAAATTGGACATGAATGTGTGAAAGAATTGAGAAACTAATTTAAATTGTCAAGATATTTAATTCTCATTGGAATTGTGCAGATATCACACCATTTGGATCTCCCAGCTTTCAAGTAAAAGCACAGACTGCAGTTCAAAAATATGGTGCTTGTTATTTCACTCTGTTCTTTGGTATCAACGTGAGGATTATCGTTGGAGGATTTGTGCAGCATAATTGATTCCAAAACCTATCATTATCGCAACAGGGTTCTTGTTAGTACACAGTTTTATTGATAATTTCAAATGGTTAGAAAGTGTTTGATGTAAGGCTATGAGTGAAAATATTTGTTTTTATAGAGGATTAAGTTGTTGTAGGAATTTAAATGTAATGAACAGATTATTATCAATGTGATTTTTTTTAAATAATGAAGCCATCAGTAGATACTTAATTTATTTTGTTCCATCTCTGCATGAGTTCTGAGGCCTGATCATGGTGGATACTGTCAGAAGGTATGGAGCGTATAATGGCAAATGGTGCTACATGGGAGGCATGGGTTGACATGAATTAATACTAAGTTTAAATAGGGACTATGAAGCACAAAACTGTTTATATGTCAGCAGATAGGGAAGGTGGTGGTGCAGTGGTATTGTCACTGGACTAGTAACCCAGAGGCCAGGAATACACTCTGAAGACCTTGGTTCAAATCCCATCAAATAGATGGTGAAATTTAAATTCAATAAATACATATAACTAAAAGTCTGAAGATAGCTGCGAAACCATTGTCGATTGTTGTAAAAATACATCTGATTCATTAATGCCCATTGGGGAAGGAAGTCTGCTGTCTTCACCTGAGCTGGCTGACATGTCTCTCCAGACATGACTCCTAAATGCATACTGAAATGGCCTCAATTCAAAGGCATTTACGGATGAGCCTTAAATGGGTGGCACAGTGGTTAGCACTGCTGCCTTACAGCACCGGGGACCTGGGTTCGATTCCTGGCTTGGGTCACCATCTGTGCAAAGTCTGAACATTCTCCTCTTGTCTGCATGGCTTTCCTCCAGGTGCTCCGGTTTCCTCCCATAATCTGAAAGATCTGCTTGTCAGGAGCATTGGCCGTGCTAAATTCTCCCTCAATGTACCCAAACAGATGCCAGAGTGCGGCGTGTAGGAAACTTTCACAGTAACTTCCTTAGAGTGTTAATGTTACTTGTGACACTAATAAATAAACTTTGAACTTAAACTTTAAAAATGCTGGCTCAGCCAGTGACATCCACATCCTGTGAATGAATAAGAACAAAATATTAGCATGGAGGTTAAGAGGAACCATGCGGAGTGGGTGTGGGGCAGGAGGATGAGTGGAGGCATGAGGTGACACAAGTTGACATGGATGTGACATGTAGAGTGCAGTCATGAGAACTGGGAATTAGAAATCTCTTTTTGTGCATTATTCTTTTTCTTGCAAGTCTTAGAACACCACCACCTTTCACATATCCCACCTCTCCATCGAGCAGGCACTGTGGCTGCCTCTGCACTAGTTCGGATCCAGGAGTTCCTGACAAAAATTTCAGGCCTGCACCTTGTCAAAAATTTAGGAGTTATAAAGAGTCAGTCGCAAACGCAGGTCTCTCTCAAACTTGTTGAAACTGTACTTTGTAAAATTCCAAATTTAATAAAAATGAAAGCAGAGCCATTTAAATTGTATAAAACATAGGATGTTTTTAGTAATTTAATTACGAAAATGAGAAGCTGTTAAAGTTCCAAATGGTCTAACACACAGCTCAATTTACTGGCCTTTTATGACTAAATGTCAACTCAGGTGGGAAAAGCAGAGGTGTTCCCCACCTCCCACTCTCAAAGACACTGGAATCCTCCCACCCATGCACATAGCCCCTTGCCCCTGACTCCTCTGCCTGAGGGAATCCAACCTGCATTCCTCTGCCCCTCCCCGCCATGGACAAGGCAACTCTCTACATGGGAATATCCCCATGAGTCTCCCCATCAGAACTTCACCATCCCCCACACCCCCCCCCCATTTCTCCCACAGTGACTCCGACAATTGCCCCCTGACATTGTTTCAGGAGTAGTGACAGGGTACAGCCTCTCGGTGATTGTACTTACATGTATTCTCCAACAGGTTCTTTTCACAGGTTTATCAAGAGCTGTTATAAATCCCGTTGACATGACAGGGTGGGAAGGTGGGGGAGGATAACAGAGTCGGGAAGCTCACTATTGATATTAAAATGTATGTAGTGGGTTTCCTGACCTTTCATGACAGGAATCCCATTATGTTACATGTCCCCATTGCCATTCCTATCCACTGGAAACAGCTTCACAAGCAATCTTTAATTAAAATAAATTCATATTCATTCATGGCGGCACAGTGATTAGCACTGCTGTCTCACAGCAACTGGGACCTGGGTTCAATTCCCGGCTTGGGTCACTGTCTGTGTGGAGTCTGCACAATCTCCCCATGTTATTGTGTTTTTCCTCCGGAAGGAGATGTTAGTTGGGTGCATTGGCTGTGCTAAATTCTCCCTCAGTATACCTGAACAGCCGCCAGAGTGCGGTACCTAGGGGATTTTCACAGTAACTTCATTGCCGTGTTAATATAAGCCTACTTTGACAGTAACAAATAAACTTGAACTGGAACATATCAGTGTCTTTAATGTTAAATGGGCTTCAAAATGCCCAAAGGTAAATTGATGTGAACATACCCAATTAACCTTATTCACAGCTTTGGAATATTGATCCCTGCGATGTGTTACAAACTCCAAGTGCCAAATTTTAAATGACATTCACAGGTCACAAGTCCAGCAAGTATTCACAAAGTTTAAATAAGTTCATAACCAAAAGAATTACCCACAAAACTAATTTGCAAGTAAATACACAAAGCAAACAGTTAACTCATTTAAAACAGCCCATAGCTGTAGAAAATAATCATAGAGAAGACTAAGGTTAGATATTAAGCTGTGTGAAGTAGAATAGCAGATGGTGCTGATTCTGAAGACACACATAGCGCTGATACTATAGCCAGGATTTTATCCTGTGTGTACCCCACTCTCCCTGCCTTGCCAGCAGATCAGAGGGCCATTTCAATCCTCATTCAGTTTGGTAAGAGTGTACTGTTCTGCCTACTGGGCAGAAGGGACTGTCCTTTCGAGCAGTTTCTCTTTCAAAGACTAGGAAACCTTCACACATTCACACACACACTCTCAAACAGAGAACAAGATCCCGTTGCCTTTGCCTTTTTAAGAACAAAACAGAACATGGCTTCTATTTCTTTCATCTGCAACTTTTAACTTCTAGCTGTGGGGAATTTTTAATATCTCTTCTTTCTCTTTTCCTTAATCATTTTGTTGCACTTCAAATGCCCAAACTGATATATTTTTTGAATTGGGATGCTTTCCTTCCAAGTTCTATCTGCTGTGAAATCCCTGATATTGAACCCTGATAGTTTTCATTCTATCACCTCTCGCACGTTTTTCTTCCTGTTGCAGCCATTTTTCTCTCTATTTCCTTCACTACTTGTTTCACTATCTGCCCGACTTCTTTGGGAGCTAGTAACCAGAAAGGCCGTTGTCCTCCTGGCTTTCTCCTGTACTATATTTTTCAACTGTACAGTTGGCTTCCATGGCTTCTCTCTGGTCATTTGTTGGGCACCCAGCTCTTCCTCTGGTATCTAATATACACAGCCAAGCCTACCACTACACTCTGGTGGTCTGTCTCTGCACCTAAGACCCTGTTCGGACCCCAATCTTGTAGGATGTATTTTTGGCTTTCACACTTACTTTTGGTGTTAGAATCTTTTTGCTAGACTTGAGTGCACATCAGTAGAAACATGTAAATTCACTGAGTATAAAATTGTGTTGCACTGTGCAGCTTCTGGTGGTGTCTGAGCTTAGCCAGTGATTCCTGGATGTGCTGCTCACTATTCTTTGTGTAGCCTGTAGTATATTGCAGCCGAGGAGGGTTGCACATGGGTCCTGAGTCTACACTAGTTTCTAAAGTTTGCAGGGTGTCAGTATCTGAGCTGGTTCCTAAGCATGTAGAGTCAAGTGATAATGTCACTTTATTATTTCCACTTTAAGCCAGCAGTTTGCAGTATCAATGGTAGCTGTGATATGGACATGTTGGCAATTGGACTAAGGTGGGCACAGTAAGAAGTCTCACAACACCAGGTTAAAGTCCAACAGGTTCATTTAGAATCATGAGCTTCGAATCAAGTGAGTGGAGGAGCAGCACTCTGAAAACTTGTGCTAATAAATAAACCTGTTGGACTTTAATCTGGTGTTGTGAGACTTCTTACTGTGTCCACCCTTGTCCAACACTGGCACCTCCACATCCTTATTATTTCCTCATGACACTGAGGAGGTTCATCAACCAACAGTTCTTGACCATCAGAAAAGCTGCATTAGGGAAGAGTTGGGGTGAGGGAAGAGTGAGTGGGGAGAAAAGCTGGATTTCCACAGTCACACCATCAGCATATTATAATTATGGTTGAGTGACCAAAGTGCGTAAGATAGCGATTTACCATCATCCCCAATGGCCCCCTCAACAATGCCAGATACCAGGTGCTCTGTTACTGACATCTGACCCAATTATTGCTTGTACCATCTGCCAGAGGGGATGCAGGCATGTCTGGTCTCTCCATCGGTTCTGTTGCTCTTGCTTCTGATGTGGGCTACTGCCCTTCTTCGGAAGAGAGGGCAGGATGGTCAGTGACTCTGTGCCACTGTGTGTGGGTGATGTGCCTGACATTGCTGATTGGCTGTAGGTTTTGCAGAGGTCTGTGAGGATGTGAGTGCAGCTTGCATGATTGGAAAATGTGTGTGAGTGAGGAGCAGTGCAAGGATATCAGGAATAAGTGCTGGGTGTCATTGCATTATGCAATGTGAAGGGATATTCAAACGCATTGACCATCTGGATTATGTCACCAAACTAATGGTTTGTCCTGAACAATCACTTCAGGCATGAACAGTCCTCACTGCCTACTACCATTCCCTTCTGTCTTGAAGGCTTCCTGCCCCTCCTACCCTCTATTGTGTCCTCCACTTCTGTCACCAATGCCTCCAGGACAACATCACTGAAGTGGGGAATCTTCATTTAGGTGATGCGTTGTGATATTTCCTTCAGCTTGAGTTTGCATCATGATTATTCAACAGCCAATATTCTTTATTAGTGCCATTTTCTTTCTGTAGGAACTGCATCTTTAGAAAGAGAAGGCTGCCTATGGTTTGTGGTTTATTTATAAAGTTATTCAAACCCTTGTGTTGCATTGAAGCCATAATCATCGCTGTGGAGATCAGTGCAGAGAGGATCCACTTGATGTTGTCCATCTAAATGGAATGAAACTAAAATAGAGTGCTCTCAACCATCAGAATTGACACAGGCACACTGTAAGCTGTGGTAACTGTGCCCAATAAATGAGGTAAACCAATTTCTATCCTATGATTTCATGTGGAGATTATACACAGATTTAGTGAAGAATACAGCAGACCAGTCCTTGAGCTCATTTGGCCAAGTCAATGATCACACAAGATCCATTGAATCTTTAGACATTTTCTATCTGTTAAACTAAGGCTCCTAGCTGACTGCAATGAAAGATATACTTATTGTGTTTCTCCATATTTACGCTCTTCTATTGTGTTTTTCCATATTTCCTTCTTGATTCCCACATGCACATTGGGCGGAATTCCCCACTGTGTATTTTCTAGCAATAGAGCAGCTTGCCATTCCCTGTTAGCGGGATTTTCCATCCCACTGAAGTCTTAGAAGTTTAGAGTGGCTCATGTGCCCCACTGCTGGGAAAGCCACCACTGGGTGGGGGTATCGCGTTTGGTGGGACTGAAAAATCCCACCGGCAGCAAGGGTCAAAAAATCTGCACATTATAATGATTGATTCCTTCAGGGATGTCTAACATCCCTTGTTGCTTGTGGCTGGTTCAAGATTTAGCAGGGCTCCTTCATCATGTGTGTCACTTTTAGCAGTTTAAGGATGTCTTATCTGAAGACTGTACCACTGCATTCAGCTTCTCAAATAGCAACCTGAGGTCTGACATTGTTTACCAGCTGGTTTAATCGGACGAATTGGGATGGAGTTTGGGTTCGTTACCAAGGGTGACAATGGAGAAAGACCTGCAATTTCTAGCTGTCAATCTGCCAACATGTGATATCTTCAAGGACAGTATCAAAGAGGATGATTGGATGGGATTTAGGATAGAGTTGATGATGGGAGCTAACTTGCAGCTAACAAACGATAGGTAGTCAGTTAAGGTCCTTTCATTAAGCTCACTGAGCAGAAGTGATCTGGGATTTACCAGTTGGTGTTGGATTAGTTGTCCTGTTGGTTGTTGAGCCATTTATGGTGCAAATGAGAAATTTAAACAAAGAAATACAGAATTCAATAAATGAATGTCTAAAATAAATATTCTTAGAATTACTGAAAAACGTTATTGGTGAAGAATGACCATTAAAAGACAGAATAGTTTTGAGGTAAAATTCACCCTTGTTGATGAATCCTGTATGCAGAGAACGTTAGAAATTTTTGACGTTAGAAATACATTGTTTGACCTGTTCATGATTCTTAACCTTTGCTATAATGCTGAAGAAAATTCTTATGCAGAACTTCTCCCAAGTGAGCTCACTTAGCTCGCTCGGCACATCAGCCCAGTCAAATCCCTGCATTCGTTTTGTTCAATTTGCACCCCACAAAACACATCTCAATTTTACTTCCCCTCCCTATTGCATAGTTACTGTGTAATCCTATCATTAGAGAAGTTGATGAGCAAAGTCGACAAAAATTCCATTTCAAAGCCTTAACTTTTGAGGAAGGGTTCAGAGTAAAGGAAAAAATTAGAAGGCAAGTTACCTCTGAAACTGAATTGACAGAAATAAGTACGTTGGTATCCTGACTGATGTTCTACTTAGGTAATGGTCAGAAGTGGAGGTACCTGAACAGAAAAGGGAACCTAATTGTTCTGTCTATCATCTAGAACACAGGGGTCAGAGAAGCAGTGGAATGGAAGCTCTCCCTCTCCTGAAACAGTGCCCCAGGCTGAGGTTCAGATGGCAGCGATAACCTGCCCATGCCCCTCTCTTGGTCTCTCTCTCTGTGGTGATTGTCCCTTTAAGGGCAACTTAGCAGACGAGGATCACTTGAGGGACCAGTTGGGACGGAGAGTGGATATTTATCCCAGGAAGTGGAGTCTTATTTTGGGGAGAAGGTATCTTGAAAACATAAGACGTATAGATACTGGGGCAGCTGCCAGCCTCTGTACGGTTTTTCTACATTAATAAATACCCTTTGTGTTCCTGACTAAATCTGTGAGTTATATTATTATATTGGTGATAAGGATGGGATGGATTATGAGAACACTGCCTGTGGCCTGACGCATATGTGTATCCTATTTTAATTGAAGTCTGACAGAAAAAGATACTCACTTGAATGCCTGTCTTTGGACGAGTAGACCCAGTGAGAAGTTGAGATAGACAGGCCCTCAGGGATAGATGGGGAACAAGCCTGTATTGACCGATACAAGCAGAAATTTTAAAATGTGTATTTAAAAAATGAAGATAAAATAGCCCTCAGAAGCAAGAACGAAGATTTTGAATTTCAGGAGAAGCGGTACTTAAGTTAAAAAAAAACAAAAAATTGCTGCAGAATTCTGATTTGAAGCAGAAAGAAAGGCTTTTAAAGTGAAAAGGAAGATATTCCCAAAGAGCTGCTGTGTGGTCTCTGGAAATGCAGGAATATGAAGAGTCTGGGATTGCTGGGCTCCCGACCTGAGCAGAGGCTGTGGGGAGGAAGGGGTGGGTCTGTGGAACTGTCCTGCATTGAGGGATGACAGGCTGCTAAATTCCAAAGCTTTTTAAAACAGGAGAAGGCCTCCATCTGTTTAGAGAAATGGAAGTAAAAGAAAAGTTTTTCAAACAGCCCCTTGGATCAGGTTCCCAGTGAAGTTAACAAAAGAAATGGGCACATCATCAAAAGTAGAAAAAGAAACGGACCGTCCAGGTAGCCAACAGGGGAAAGAAAAGTTGCAGAGATTGCTGGAAGGACTTTCTACTAGACAAAAGAGAACTTTAATAATTTTTTAAAAAAGTTTCAAAAAGGAGCAGCCAGGATTCGTGCCAAGACTTCAAAAGCACGGGAGAAACACAAGAGCAGCAGCTAAGAACTGAAAAAAAAGTCAACAGTCTTAAAGAGGTAATGCATTTAGAGATAATACATTTAAAATGATAATACAGTTAATGCAGCAACCACAAGATGAAACAATGGCAATATACTAGAAAATTGGGGAAGACTCCAGGAGGAAGGCACTGAAAGAACCAGCAAGGAGGACATTGAAAGATTCCCGAAGGAGGGCACTGAAAGATGACAGGAGGGCATTGAAGCACCCCAGAGGAGCAATGAGACATCCTGGAAGGAGAGCAATGGAAGACCTCAGAAGAAGGGCAATAAAAGACACTAAATGATCAAATGAAGGACAAGAAAACTGCAGAATGAAAAGAAGTCAACACTTCATCAGAGACCGATCCAACAACAGTGAAGACCAAAATAATTAGCTGAAGTTATGAGAAATGGAAATGAGGCTCAGTTTGTGAATGCATATGTCTAGTAAAAACATAAAGTGAAGTTAAAAAAAAATGTGTATTAGTCACAAGTAGGCTTACATTCACACTGCAATGAAGGTATTGTGAAAATCCTTGTCTCCATACTCTAGTGCCTATTTGGGATACTGAGGGAGAATTTGGCATGGCCAATCCACCTAACCAGCACATCTTTGGAGTGTGGGAAGAAACCCATGCAGACACGGGAAGAACATGCAGACTCTACACAAACGGTAACCCAAGGCGGGATCGAACCCAGGTCCCTAATGCTGTGAGGCAGCAATGCTAATCACTGTGCTACCCCACTGATGAAGGAACACCAAAATGAAAGACTTCAGAAGAAGCAAGAAACTATTGGAATGTGAAGAGGAATTAGCAAAATGGATGAAAACTCCAGACACATTGTTAAAACAATAAGATGAAATGTCTGATAGCAAACTTGAAAAGAAAGTTGACGACAAAGCAAGTCACTTACTTTGACAATGTAGAATAAACTGAACGCCAAAAAAAGCAACCAGAAAATAAGAACAAGTCTGGTAAAGAATTGAACCCGAAGAATAGAAGCTTGGAGAGAGGAAGCTTGACAAATAGAAATTAACTAAAGAGATAAAAACATTGAAACTGACAGCAGAATCAGCAATTCATACAGAGAAAGAAACTGAGATCACATGCCAGAACAAGACTGCTGAAGTCATCATGAAAAAGCAGTGAGTCTGTATGGAAGAGCTCCATAATGAGACTGTATTTGGAACTGTACATAGTTAAAGCCTACCAAAAGAACTATCTATGTCTGTACACACAAACCTCAAGACCTCAGCAATGGGCTGTCAACACTGCAACAATACAAAAACCTATATTGAGTACATAATATGACATAGTCCATAAAATGAAACATCAATAGCAGATCAAGTTAGATCCCTGGAATTTTTTTCCCCTCTGACTGGACTCCTTCATATACAGTAGGTATGGAGAGAAGGATTGTCCATAAACATAAGTATTATTTGAGGAGTAGAAAGACGCACCAGCAGTCAGTGTTGCCATCAAGAAATGTTTTTGAAGCTTTAATCACTGAGGGAGCTGATCGATCAGTTATAGATCTAATTGATATCCCGGTGGAAGCATCTCGGACCACAGAATTATACCATTCTACAAAAAATAGAAAAATCTTTCAAAGACTCGATTGATAATTGTCCAACACATTTAGTTGGAATTTGAGTTTAAGTAACTTGGTAATTGAAGATTGTATAAAAGAATGAAAGGTGGAGGAGTGTGGTGATTGTTCCTTTCAAGGCAACACAGTGGAAGAGGTTTGTCCGCCTTGAGAGAACTTTTCTGCTCCTGACAAAGTCTCTGAGCATGGATCATTACAGTGAGATATGGCAGAGGAGAACAATGACCTGGGAGAATTTTTGAACATCTTATGCATGCAGCAATCATCAAGTAAGAAGCCACCAGTCTTCATTAGAAGATGCCAGCTGTGTATCTTCTCCCAATGTCAGACCAAGGTCAATGGCTGCTATTTTTATAGGCTTGGTGTGCAACAGAATGATTGTGCAGCAATCTTGAGTTAGGAAGCAGGAGAGGGGCTACACTGAGCATGGTAGCACAATGATTAGCACTGCTGCAGCTTCGATTCCAGCTTCGGGTTACTGACTGTGCGGGGTCTGCATGTTCTCCCCGAATCTGTGTGAGATTTCTCCGGGTGCTCTAGTTTCCTCCCACGTTCCGAAGATGTGCAATTAGATGGATTGGCCATGCTAAATTGCCACTTAGTGTCAGGCGGACTAGCTAGCGTAAATGCATGCGGTTATGGGGATAGGACCTAGATGGAATTCTGGTCAATACAGACTCGATGGTCTGAATGGCCTCTTTCTGCACTGTAGTGTTCTGTGATTCTCAGTGCATACAATATTTTTACAATGTACTTTAAAACACCAATGTGCATATTTATATGATATATGTATGTAGACTTTAATAACTATCTACTGAATCTTAGCATGCTGCTGGATTGTTGTTTTGCATTTGATTTGGGGTCACATTAATCTTCAACTATTAACATGGGACCATGTTGAAAAAACGTTTGTGAGGTAGTGATAGAGAAGATCACGATAGATAGAGATATCTAGGCTTATTATTGAAGCCTGACAAAACTTATTGATTCTGGCTTTGAGTGACTGTATGGATATTGCACATTCTCCCCATGTCTGCATGGGTTTCCTCCCACACTCCAAAGATGTGGAGCTTAGATGGATTGGCCGTGCTAAATTTCCCTTTAGTATTCAAAGATGTTTAATTTTTTAAAAAAATTTATTTATTACTTTCACAAGTAGGCTTACATTGTGTAGGTTAGATGGATTAACCAGAGTAAATGTGTGGATTATGGGGATATGGGTAAGATTACCTGTCAGATAATCTGGAGTGGCTTGGTGGCACAATGGTTAGCCCTGCTTGCCTCACAGCAGGGACCGGAGTTTGATTCCCAGCTTGGGTCACTGTCTGTGTGGGGTTTGCACATTCTCCCCATGTCTGCATGGGTTTTCTCTCACATACAAAGATGTGCTGGTTCGGTGCATTGACCTGAATAGGCAGCGGAATGTAGCAAGTAGGGGAATTTCACAGTAACTTCATTGTAATCCTTACTTGTGACTAATAAATAAATAAACTTTTATAAATAAAAAAAGATTTGGTGCAGACTCAATGGACCAACTGGCCTCATTTTACACCATAGGGGCTCTGGCTTGGTTTGGAATGCTTTGAGCACAGACATTGTTTCATTTTTTTAATAGCAGGATGGAAGCTTGACACAAAGCCAATTGCTTATTTGATCATTGATCTGGAGGTGGAAGCATACTTTTAGTGCTCAAATTGACTACAGTTTTATGAAGCTGGTCACTCATAATTTGCAAGGGTGCATGAAATTGCAATGACCTGAGGTAATTGTTTATCTCCAATATTATCAGATTTCTGTAACTTTCCCTTTTATGTCTGAATATGCAGATTGTTCATTTAAGTGCACTTTGAGTCTGATATGTTAATAAACAAAGCACGTATCTGTTTACTCTTTGATCATTATATTTGCATCCTTGCAAATTAGTGAAACCAGAATAGAGTTAATAGTTTCTTCCAAGAGAACTGACCCCAAGAGGCTAGATTCAGCATACAAGTGAAATCCAATTCTCTTTCTTGTGCGAGTGAAAGAGGAACATTTAGTACCAGACCATATAAGATTCGAGACAGTGCTCAGCAATGCCTTTTCGTCAGAACAATCTGAACAATCCTGTTTTTAAGAATATGCTGTATTCCAGACTCATTAATAATTAAATCTTTGTTTAGAAGCCAAGATGGGAACTTTAAAAAGCTGCCTGAAATAAAAAATGGTTTCAATTGTGTTCCATCTTTAAAGGAATGAGATTAAGAATAAGCAGATAGTTACTTTTGTCTGTGATATCCAGCATAGTGATAAACCCTATGTTTTTACTTTAATTTTGAGTTATCGACAGCTACATGGGTACATGACTAAGGTCAAACTCTAGAGGAGGACAGAACCATGCTGTAGAGCTTTGCTGGCCAATATTGATCACTTTACGTGAGTGGAATCTTAACCAGATGTTTCTATTTCAACAGCATTACCCGGAAATGTGCACCTATGAAGCAAGTGCCATCTTGAGCACCTCTTTTAGAAAGCGAGCAGCTACATAGAATTCTCATCAACCAAATGTTTTCCACTTGATTTTCAGCTTAACTTTACTGCCAGTTTCAATAAATTCTTTCAACCCAGCCCTCAAATGATGGTATTGACACTCTCACTGTTTGAACAAGTGAAAATTTAGAATAGTGCTAAATCTTTGGATTTCAAAAGGGATCAGTGATGCGTCTATTTTTTCATAATGACACAGTACAGACAAGATGAAAGGAGTTCTGGAAGGGCACGTTTGACATTGGTTGCGGTGCCTATTCTGTGACTGCCTGGTCTCTCACTTACGTATATTTGGTCATGATCTAGTTTAATCAGGGAATTTGATCTCACAGACAGAAAGGTGAATGGGCTGGTAATGGCAGCTGCTCATTCAAAATAGGTGGTGGAAAAAGGTAGCCAACAGACTGCTGCAGTTGAAGATTGGGTATCCCAGCAGCTCTCTGTCAGCACTTGGATATGTTTACAGTGGGCAGGGGAGGGGTTTTTAGAGAGATTTCATGGATGAATAGGGAACATAGAGGCACCAGAATCTGCGACCACATCTCATTTTAATTCTCATTTTACTGATGTATTTGTATAATAGATTACCTCTTTATTAAAACAAAGTTGAAATGGTAGTTGTTTTGGATTATGTACAGGACCTTGAGTCCATTTTAATGCTACCTAATTGAAGAAAGCCAGGAAATGAGAGAATGAGAATTTATGACATATTTCCACACTCTCAAGCTAGCAGGATGCAATTTTCCATGATTTCAATTTGCAAAACTGAGCAGGTGACGAATTCTTCCTGAAAGCCAGAATTGTCCCCATCACAGTTACAGATTGGGTCTTGCTCAAATCATGAGAATCCAAGTTCAATTTTAACTGAAGTTTGAGTGGATAAGTTTTTAAAAGGAAGAAATAACATTTGAGACCAGTATTATTTCCCCAATTTACTGGTGTTTCTTTCTGGTTGGAATTATAGCATCCTACAGTGCAGAAGGATGCACCGACCACAATCCCATCCGGAGCTTATGTCCATAACTCCATGTATTTACCCCAGCTAGTCCCTCGACTCAAGGGGGCTATTTAGCATGGCCAATCCACCCAACTGACACATCTTTGGACTGTGATAGGGAACTGGAGCACCCGGAGGAAACCCACACAGATAATTCTGTGTGAAGAGAATGGGTAAACTCCACACAGACACTCAAGGCCAGAGTTGAACCCAGGTCCCTGGTGCTGTGAGGCAGCAGTGCGAACCACTGCTAACCACCATGCTGCCCTTTCATTGAAGCAACGACAGGAAATCCCTTTTTAAGTGCTCCTATCTTCTCAATTCTCTAATAGATCACTGACCAGTTTGTAGGCCTGACCTTCCCACATTTTCTCTCATGACCCACTGACCTGTATATAGGCTTGACCTTCCTACATATAATTTCAAGTGCAGGGAGGATAATCTAATGAATTAAGTGAGGAGTTTGCCTGAGAAAATGTAGAATTTTCTATCCTGGTACATACCCTGACAGGAAAAAAACAATTTGGGCCAAAGAACGAAGAGGAGAACAAAGAACAGTACAGGAACAGGCCTTTAAGCCCACCAACCAGTGTTGCAGTATGCTTATTCCCAATTTTTACTGTTCTTTCACACTGGGATTTACCTGTCCTTCAGGAAAATACAACCCCAATTGTATTTGAATCAGAAAATCATGATTCAGTTGTAACTTACTTGCATAATGTAACATATGAAATGTATTGAGATCATGATAAATTGAAGTTTGATCATTTACTTTCTGGATTAATTTTGTTTTTAATTTCCAACTTGCCTCATGGGACCGGTTAAACTCTCAGTGCAAAAATTCACCCTGTACTAATTTTACTGCATGCTGAAACTGCGAGCGTTTTTTCTGGGTTTAATTTGGTGCATAATTCTGTGTGTATTCCTCATGTGGCCAGCAGTAGAGATTGCTCCGTGTACCCCCTGTACTCCCTGAGCACAGATTACACTGAATCCTGCTGCTGTGCCATTTATCAGCCTGCTTCTGGATGTCACTGTGTGGTCCACTCTCAACACATAATTTATCATTTAACAATTTCATCGTATTCTGTGATCTAACAACAAAATCTCAGGTTTATCTGAAATGAGCACTCTGACACGTGGAACTTGCCTCCATTTTCCAAACTGCTGCATGTCTCTGCAACGTAAGGTGTAATTCGCATTAATTAATCAAATATATTAGCTCTGCACTATTGCTCATAAAACCACTGGCTGGAAAGCTGACACACAAAGGTTGAAGGAATTGGACTTGTTCTCTGCGATTATGACTAAGGGGAAAAATAATTTCAAAAACTGAGGAATAATTATACTTTGAAGAATGTTTAAATGTGTGTGATTTGATTTATTCTTGTCGCATGTACTGGGATACAAAGAGAAATATTGTTTAATGACAAGCTGGTAGCTTCATGGTCACTAATAGAACAGTTTCTTGCACAATATACAGGCAAAGCGTACTGTTCATAGTGTACATAGGCAAGAAGAAAAGGAGAGAGAGCTGAATTGTAATGTTACAGTATAGTTAGGGTGTAGAGAAAGATCAGCTTAATATATGATATGGTCCACTCAAAAGTTTGATGGCAGTAGGGAAGAAGCAGTTCTTGAGTCGGCTGGTATGTGATCTCAGACTTTTGTATCTTTTTCCTGGCAGAAGAAGGTGCAAGAGAGAATATTCAGAGTCCTTAATTATGTTGGCTGCTTTCCTGAGACAGCAGGAAGTGTAGACGGAGTCAATGGATGGGAGACTGCTTTGTTTGATGAACTGGACGATATCCACAATCCTTTGTAGTTTCTGGTAGACTTGGGCAGAGAAGGAGTCATACCAAGCTGTGATATAACCAGAAAGAACGCTCTCTATGGTGCATCTGTAAAAAATGGTGAGCGTTGTAGCAAACATACTAAATCTCTTTACCCTCCTCAGAAAGTAACAGCATTGGTGTATTTCCTTAACTAGAGCATTGGCATGGAGGGACCAGGACAGGCTGTTGGTAATCTGGAGTCAATGGATGGAATGATGTGTGTGATGGTTTATGTTAAGAAAGTAAGCTTTCAATTTATTAAAAAGCATAAATTATTTATTACATCTTAAAGATATTAATCAATTTTGAGATAGAATATTAAAAATGTAATGCCAGTTTTACCCAGTGTCTCCCATTGCCCAAAAATAACAAACTGCTGACATTTATATTATGTCTTTAGTATTACAAAATGTCCTTCATGGGAGCAATTAGCCATCAAAATTTGACACAAACACACGTACAGATTTCTTGGGAGCAGTGACCAAAAACTTGGTTAATGAGATAGCTTTTAAGTAGGAAGGATAACCACCAGGTTTCGGGAACGAATTACCAGGCTTGGGGACCTTTGCAACTAAAGACAAATCTGCTAATGATGGAGCAATTAAAATCAAAGACGTACAGGAGACCAGAAACTGGAGGAATGCAAGGGACCTCAATCTCAGTGAAAAAAAAAACACTTTTCAAGTGTGATGTCTATACAACTGCCTGGGACAATGCTTCATTTTAAATTACCTTTATCATCAATATATGAAAATTCAATGTTTTTTATGCTCGTGGACAACCAAGCATGTGATTGCCTTGATATGTGATTTTTAAAGCAGCACAGTTTAGCATACAAAATCACAGAAAATGCTGGAAAATCTCAGCAGGTCTGACAGCGTCTGTGGGGAGCAAATAACATCCTGAGTTAGGATGACTGTTCGTCAGAGCATTGCTTACTCATCTGAAGATGTCATACATCTTATTTATTTTGATTGTGGTTTAGCATTTTTATTTACAAAATTCATCATTTTGAAATAGAACATAGAACACTACAGCGTAAACAGGCCCTTCGGCCCATAAGTTGTGCCGAACACATCAAAAACCTACCCGGCCATAGACCTATCTATAACCCCCAATCCCATTGGATCCCATATACTCATCCAGAAGTCTTTTAAAAGACCCCAGCGAGTTCGCCTCGACCACCACCGACGGCAGCCGATTCCATTCACTCACCACCCTCTGAGTGAAAAACTTTCCCCTAGCATCCCCTCTGTACTTGCTTCCCTGCACCTTAAATCTGTGCCCTCTCGTCGCGACCATTTCAGCCCTGGGAAATAGTCTCTGAGAGTCCACCCTATCTATTCCTCTCAACATCTTGTAAACCTCTATCAGGTCGCCTCTCAACCTTCGTCTCTCCAGGGAGAACAGTCCCAGCTCCCTCAACCTGTCTTCATAAGGCATGCCTCCCAATCCAGGCAACATCCTTGTAAATCTCCTCTGCACCCTTTCAATAGCTTCCACGTCCTTCCTATAGTGAGGCGACCAGAACTGCGCACAGTACTCCAAGTGTGGTCTGACAAGGGTCCTATAAAGCTGCAGCATTACCTCCTGACTCCTGAACTCAATCCCTCGATGAATGAAGGCCAGTACACCGTAAGCTTTCTTAACCACATCCTCCACCTGGGAGGCCGATTTGAGAGTCTTATGGACCCGGACCCCAAGATCCCTCTGCTCTTCCACACAGCTAAGACTCCTACCTTTGATAGTGTACTCATTCATCCCATTGGATCTGCCAAAATGGACCACAACACATTTATCCGCGTTGAAGTCCATCTGCCACTTCTCCGCCCAGTCTTGCATCCTGTCGATGTCATGCTGCAACTTCTGACATCCCTCCAGACCATCCACAACACCACCGACCTTCGTGTCATCGGCGAACTTACTCACCCATCCCTCCACTTCCTCATCCAGGTCATTTATGAAAATGACAAACAGCAAGGGTCCTAGAACAGATCCCTGGGGCACTCCACTGGTGACCGACCTCCATGCAGAAAAAGAGCCATCCACAACCACCCTCTGCCTTCTGCAGGCAAGCCAGTTCTGGATCCACAAGGCCAAAGCCCCTTGGATTCCATGGCCTCTCACCTTCATATTAATATTAAAAACAAACATGTGAAAATTTAGTTCTCCAGAATTCTGCTGTTCTGGAGCACATATATCTAAGAAACAGTTAGTTGTGTAATAATACCAGTTTCATTGATTTATATTTAATGTTTGCTTCCCTACTAATATGTAGATTAGATATATATTAGATATATATTCTCTTTACTCAAAGAGTGATTAGGGAGTGGAATGCCCTGCCTGCAGCTGTTGTAGATGCGCCAAGTTTGGTGGCGTTTAAGAGGTTAATTGATAAGTATATGGAAGAGAAGGGAATGGTTTAGTTTGGAGGGGCATTGCTTTTTATTTTGGTCGGCACAACATCGAAGGCCGAAGGGCCTGTTCTGTGCTGTAATGTTCTATGTTCTATGTTCTATATGTATAAATTCTTTATCTGTGGTGAAAATGATATTAACTTGGGTTCGATTTTGGCTATCTTCCTGTTTAGCGGTGCCAATGAAGTCTAGTTCAAGATATACAAATTGTACATATTGGTCACTCACACCTACCTCACCCTCCACCTCCACCCCGTCCCTGTCCCCATCCCGAGCACACCAAATTAACAAGGGTCTGCTGCGTACTATGTTTTGACTTGTAAAATTTCATGCCGTAATATTCTGCCTCATTCTCCTTGTACGTAGATGGGTATGTGAATAGGAAGGCAGTAGAGGGAAATGGTCCAAATAAGGGGGGAAGGTTTTTTTCAGTTTAGTTGGGCATCATGATGGGCACAGGCTTAGAGGGCTGACGAGCCTATTCCAGTGTTATTCTTTTCTTTGTTCTTTTCTTTGTTCTGCAGGGATATCTGTGTTCAACATCTGGTCCAAATGTTGCCTCTCTGATTATGAGAAGCAATGACAAATTCAATAAATATTCTGCATCCTTTTAAACAAAATGATCTGTTCTTCCTTATAAAGGGATATAACCAACTTTTGTATAATTCTGAGCGTCAGCTTATGTATCCTGTATTCAGCATCATAGAGTTATGATGATCCATTAACAGAGGCTGAGTGTTGTGTGTGTTTTGATATTAATGGACCAGATGACATAGTTTAAAACCAAATTTCAACCATGTTTATTTTTGACAATGCACTATTCTGGGAAGGCTTGTGTGAGGCAGTTCTTCACAGCTCCTCCCCAGAGGGGAATTTGACAGTGAAATTAATTCCCAAACACACATGATAAGTATCTAAGGTGCCTGAGTGATCTTGTTCTGGCAGCCAACAACCCCAGTTGCAAACAATAAAAGCTTTGAAACATCCAGTGTACAAAAGCACAATACATTATATGTTGTAGTTAAAAGATAAGGACTTCATTGTTGGTATGCCTTCCTTACTAGCTGTGTTATGTATTTTCAAATAGAAAGTGACAGTTGCTTCAGCTGTTTTAGAGAGGGAGAGGTTTGCAGTCTTAGCTGTGTGGTTCACATATTGTACAGAATATATACTCAGCGTTGGGGAAGATTTGACATTAAAGTGTTATTTTCCATTTATGCTCAGTAACTTTTTTCTGGTTTTCCTCTGTCATTCCTACCCTTGCTGTCCCATCCAAAGTGGTTATTAATATTGATGACTGTAATCATCAATTGTTCTATAGATTTTGGAAGTGAGAACAGTGAAAGCATGCAGCCATTATGAAGGAAATGGAGGATGAAGAGATTCCTGTTGTGCTGAATGGATTAGCATCTCTGAATGGAACTATGAAGAAGGTTGGACTTATTCAATTGGATTTGAGACAAAAAGAGAAATTGGGACATATGTATGTGTCTGCTGCACTGAACCAGACAATTTGAGCACCATAGATAAAGGCACAGTGATTAGCACTGCAGTCTCACAACATCAGGGAGCCAGGTTCAATTCCAGCTTTGAATGACTGCCTATTTGAAGTTTACATTTTCTCCCTGTGTCTGCGTGGGTTTCCTCCAGGTGCTAAGGTTTCTTCCCACAGTTTAAATATTTGTGGGTTAGGTTGATTGGCCATGCTAAATTGCCCCTCAGGGGGATCATCACTGTAAATTTGGGAGGCAGTGGTGTAGTCACTGAATTGGCTCCAAGGATCCGGGTTCAAATCACACCACGGCAGATGGTGAATTTTGAATTCAATAAAAATCTGAGAGTAAGTGCCTAATAATGACCATGAAAACATTGTTGATGGCCATAAAATCATATCTGGTTTACCAATGTCCTTTAGGAAAGACAGTGTGACTCCAGACTCACAGCAATGCAGTTGCCTCTGAAATGCCCCCGAAATGGCCTAGCAAACCACTCAGTTCAACGGCAACTAGAAATGGGCAATATATTCTGGCCCAGTCAGAAACACACACATCCTGTCAACAAATAAAATAAATGTGGGATTAAGGGGTAGGGTCTGGTGGGAGGCTTGATGGGCTGGATGGCATATTTCTGCACTGCTGAGATTTGATGATCATAGACTAAACTCTGACCTATGGTCTGACCAGACAGACCATTGGTTTATGGTGCTCACCTGTGGAAGGTGGCAGCTCTGACAGGGTGAAGTTCAACGTCAGCTTTCCATGAATTATTATGGTTTCCAAGTATATGACTTCATCAAAAAAACACAATTAGTCACTGAAATCCATTCCCTGATCGGAACTCCACATTTCGGTGGCATGATGGCACAGTGGTTAGTTCTGCTGCCCCACAGAACTAGAGAACCTGGTTCAATTCTGGTCTTGGATGACTGTCTGTGTGGAGTCTGCATGTTCTCCCTGTGTGTACGTGGGTTTCCTCCAGGTACTCCAGTTTTTCCCCACACTCCAAAGATATGCCGGTTAGGTGGAGTGGCCATGTTAAATTGACTCTTAATGACCCAGGGTGTGTAGGTTAGGGGGATTGGCGGAGTAAATATATGGAGTTATGGGAATAGGGCCTGGGTAAGATGCTCTGAGAGAGGATTGATGCAGACTCAATGATCTGAATGGCCTCCTCCTGCTGTTGTAAGGATTCTATGACTCTGCTCCACCTAGTGAGTCCTGCACATATTTTATGAGTAGTATTGATTGTCTTGTATTTGTGTTTGATATGAAAGATTATTGAGGATGAATGGACCATGTGGTGTTGTAGCTCTGTGTGAAATGCAGCGTATCTGATTTCTGGTCTGCATGTAAAATGGTTGTGTGCAATCACTTACCAAGATGTATAACATGGCCTTATACGGGAATGGGTTTCAATGTTTAGAAACAATTGCCTAATGAAATATTTGTGGAATGTGAGGACTATTTGTCGGTAGCTTCCAGAGGTCAATTCCTTTGTTCACAGAAGAGGAAGTTGCTATAAAAAAGCTAAATTTCTAGCAAAAATAAAAAGCAGCAGCAGTTCTGTTTGGGTACAGGCACCTTGCTGTGGCCACTGACTCGACGAAAATACTGACATGCAGATAAATTGTTGTTTATTGTGATTTTTGCCAAGGTGCCTCATGAGTTCTGCCAAAGTGCATCTAAGCATGGCCCTCAGAGTGAAATCAGATCTCCCACCAAATGAAAAAGCTGTGCGCAAAGAGAGCTGATGAAAGAAGAGTTGCATATCAGAAGAATGAGGCATGTTTACCGTAGTGCGCTATTCCCTGTTGATGTGAAGTCAGTTCAGCTTCTTTTCCTCAACGCTGCCACCAGTGGCAGTTTGATGTATTATGAATTGGTCCGAGTGGATACTGCCTGCCTGGCGTTATTCCCTTTCCAGCCACAAAACTACTACAGACCGACGTTATTCAAACCGGCTGCAACACTGGGGAGCAAAATTCTATTTCCTTCACGTCAGTCAAATGGGCAATTTTTTTGTTAGGTTTAAATTGAAAAACCAGACGAAAGTAAATGAGTCTTTCTCACATCAGCTGCAGGAGTCAAGGTGCCTGGGCATTTTACTTGCCTACTTAGCTTTCTAAAAGTTGATTTTCTGTTTATTGACGGCACCTGCATCAACCTTAAGCCAACGTGTTTGTTTATTGTAACAACGAGACCAAAACTGGAGAATTATTTGCATTGCTATCATTATATGTGGAAGACTAAATCCAGAATATTGCAGAGGTAGCTCTCTAAGGGATTGATATCAAGACTATGAGGTTTGCTCATAAATTGGTTAAATCACTTAGGGGGGCAGCATGGTGGTACAGTGGTTAGCATTGCTGCCTCACAGCGCCAGAGACCCAGGTTTGATTCCTGGTTTAGGTCACTGTGCGAAATTTGCACGTTATCCCTGTGTTTGAGTGGATGTACTTCTGAGGCTGTATAAAGCTGTGGTCAAACCCCATTTGGAGTATTGGGTGCAGTTTTGGGCCCTGTATCTAAAGAAGGAAATGCTGGCCTTGGAAAGGGTCCAGAGGAAGTTCACAAGAATGATTCTTGGAATGAAGAATTTGTATGAAGAACTTTGAGGACTCTGGGTCTGTATTCAGAGTTTAGAAGGATGAGGGGGGATCTTATTGAAACTTACAGGATACTGTAAGGCCTGGACAGACAGAATGTGGACAGGATGTTTCCACTAGTCTGAAAAACTAGAACTAGAGGGAGCAACAACAGGCTAAAAGGACGATCCTTTAAAACAGAGATGAGAAGGAATTTCTTCAGCCACAGAGTGGTGAATCTGTGGAACTCTTTGCTGTAGAAGGCTGTGGAGCCAGGTTATTGAATGTCTTTAAGACAGATAGATAGGTTCTTGATTAATAAGGGAATCAGGAGTTATGGAGAAAAGGCAGGTGAATAGGGATGAAAAAGATCAGCCATGGTTGAATGGCAGAGTGGATTCGATGGGCCGAGTGGCCTAATTCTGCTCCTATGTCATATGGTATTATGGTTCCCAACTCCAAAACAACATGAACTCACTGATGTGATGTGCTTCACACAAGTCGCAGGAACCGTCCACCTGTCTTGCTGAAAATCTCAAACTCAGGGAAAGTGAAATTTGAGGCAGGCATCCTGAACCCAATGTTTGAACCCAACACATGCTTCCCATGCCAATCAGAATGGTAGCAGTCAGGAATTGGCTGGGCAGTTTAAATTTCTAATCCTCCTACCCCCATTCCTGACCTGCTGCAGGATTGCTTAGCCTCGGGATGGCAAAATCTTTCTCTCTTCATCCTTTCTGATTTTCCTGCTCTCACGCTAAAACCATCCCCTTTTCTTCTGTCTCTCTCTCTTGTTTATATATGATAAAATATAAATTCCACTCTTTAATTTCCACAGGGAAGCTGCAGCAATTGCTGCAGTTGTCATTCACACATCAATGCTCCAGTGTTTTTTGTTTCACCATTCCAAGAAAGACCAATTCCTGAGCAGATGGCCAGTCACCATGTACCTGATTGACTGCAACTGTAATGTCAGAGGTCAGCATCAAAGTGCCTCATAAATCTTCCCTTTAGGCTCCAGAGCAAACATCAGTCCCTCTCAGGGGCAAAGAAACCCTCCCACATCAAATAACCACTTTCAACTCTGAATTTTTCTTTAATGTCGAAAATTTATTTTTGATGTCTTTTTCTTGACTGCTTGTGCATCGCTGTTGTTTGTAATTGTTTTTGGCCTGGTTGACGCAGTACGCGCTGGATATTATGGCTTCAATAAACAGAGTGAAAGCTGCCGTTCCCATGATATTTCAATCCTTGCACTCATCCAATTTGTCCTCAAAATCCGCAGCCCCTCTCTCCTCCCAAAGCCCAGGCAATCTTTCCAAATCAGTTTAAAGTTTTTTTTTAAAGTTTGTTTATTCGTGTCACAAGTAGGCTTACATTAATACTGCAGTGAAGTTACTGTGAAAAACCCACGCAGACATGGAGAGAACGTGCAGACTCCACACAGACAGTATGTCGGGATTCGAATCCAGGTTCCTGGAGTTGTGAGGCAGCAATGCTGACCGCTGTCATAGTGCTGCCCCTATCAAGCCTCAAAATCAAACCTGAGGTTGGTCTTTTGGTGGTAAGGCTAGTCAATGTGAGTAACGCTTGTTGCAAAGCATTTAGAATCCTGCAGTGCAGAAAGAGGCCCTTCGGCCCATCGAGTCTGCACCGAACACAATCCCACCAGGCCCTACCCACGTATCTCTATAAATTTACCCACTAATCCCTCTAACCTATGCATCCCTGGACACTAAGGGGCAATTTCTTACCATGGCCAAAGAACCGAACCTGCACATCTTTGGATTGTGGAAGCAAACCACAACACCTGGAGGAAACCCACGCAGATACGAGGAGAATGTGCAAACTCCACACATGCAGTGACCCGAGCTGGGAATCGAACCCAGGTCCCTGGAGCAGTGAAGCAGCAGTACTAACCACTACTACCGTGCCGCCCTTTATGACATTAAGGCCAGAACTTTCCAGCCGCTCACGTCGGTGGAATTTTTTGGTCCTGCTGCAGTAAGCGGAGGTTCGGCAGACCAGAGTGCTAAATTCTCCATCCTTACTTGCAGTGATGGCGAGGAGTGAACAGTTGGAAAATTCTGGCCTAAAAGTCAGCCTTATCACTCAATTTATTTTTCCTTTTGTGTTTGTTATGTCATAAATGGGGTATTTTTTAAAATGTCAACATTTCCCTCACTAAAGAAAGGCAACGGACATGAAATCAGTGTGGAAACAAATACGTGAGTGCTTTAAATTAGTCTGTTTTTGGTACTTTCTGGGTTCAAGAATGGTACATTTGAGGAAGAATGCTTTCTACTAGTTACAGTACCTCAGCACTCTTTGTTACTTCTTTTGATCTGTTCATTTTGAATCAATTGAGTAACTTGATTGCAAATTGGGAAATAATTGATGATTTTAACATTTCTTGCTCCAAACTGGAGAATTGCCTCTCTGAAACAATCTACTTCCTTCCCCTGCTTCCTGAGTTGCTGATGGAGGGACAGAGTCTAAACTCATTTAAAAAATATCTGGATTTGCACTTTGAGTGCTGTAAGTTAAACCCTAAACCCACCTCTGTCTCAATAGCTCCATATGTAGCAATTCTTATTTAATGATATATCTGTGAAACATCTTGGGATCTTTTGTTTTACTGAGACGAATTAGGAGCAGGAGTAGAGGAAAAATTAAAAAAGAAGTAGGAGTTGGCCATTCGGTCCCTCAAGCCTGCTGTACCATTCAATACGATCATGGCTGATCTGATTGTAACTTCAGCCCCACATTCTTGCGTAGCTACTGACAACCCGTCACCTCTTGTTAATCCATCTAGCTCTGCCTCAAAAATATTCAAAAACTCTGCTTCCGCTGCCTTTTGAAGAAAAGAGTCCAACAGTATCACGATCATAGAATCCCTACAGCCCACTGGCTCTTTGAACTTGCACCAATTCTCTGACAGAATATCGTACCCAGGACCTCTCCCCCACCCTATTCCTATAAACCCACACATTAACCATGGCTAATCCAACTAACCTATGGGAGGAAACTGGAGAACCTGGAGAAAACCCATACAGATACAGGGAGAATATACAACTCCACCGTCATCCAAGGATGGAATTGAATTGGGTCCCTGGTCTGTGAGGCAGCACTGCTAACCACTGTGTCAGCTATAATTCTCTGAAAGAAACAAAAATCTCCTTGTCTCTGTTTTAAATGGATGATCCCTTACTTTTAAACATTGACCCTTGAGTTCTAGATTCTCTGACAAGAGAAAATATCTTCTCCATTTCAAGCCTGTCAATACCTCTCAGGATCTTAAAGGACTTGATTAAAGGCAATATATAAATAAAGGTTGCTTTTTCCATTGTGTACATTTAATTAAGCAGAAAGTCTTATGGTGCAGTGAATAGCATTCCTGAAGTTCTGGGTTCAAGTCCTATGCCAGGATTTGATAGCCATGGAAGGTGCAGTTGTAATGTGGCCAAGCAGTTTGATTGTTAACCTGTGGGTCATTCCGATATGCCTACAGCTGGCATTAAGAGTGAGAGGGTATTAAGGGTAGCCTCCCCCTCTCCTCCATCTTTGTCCCCTCCAAACCTGATCTCCCCCTGACCTGCCGCAATCACCTGCAAACTTCCAAACAATGCCGTACTCTCCTCCCCTCCCCATTCTGTTTCCTAACATGCCTCGGAGTAAGATGACTTCTGGTTTTTGGGATACAGCATTCCCCACCTGAAAGGATGGAGAGTGGGCAGAGTGGCGATGGGGAGAGTGTGGGCAGAGTGGCGATGGGGAGAGTGTGGGCAGAGTGGCGATGGGGAGAGTGTGGGCAGAGTGGCGATGGGGAGAGTGTGGGCAGAGTGGCGATGGGGAGAGTGTGGGCAGAGTGGCGATGGGGAGAGTGTGGGCAGAGTGGCGATGGGGAGAGTGTGGGCAGAGTGGCGATGGGAGAGTGTGGGCAGAGTGGCGATGGGGAGAGAGTGATGGCGATGGGGAGAGTGTGGGCAGAGTGGCGATGGGGAGAGTGTGGGCAGAGTGGCGATGGGGAGAGTGTGGGCAGAGTGGCGATGGGGAGAGTGTGGGCAGAGTGGCGATGGGGAGAGAGTGGGCAGAGTGGCGATGGGGAGAGTGTGGGCAGAGTGGCGATGGGGAGAGTGTGGGCAGAGTGGCGATGGGGAGAGTGTGGGCAGAGTGGCGATGGGGAGAGTGTGGGCAGAGTGGCGATGGGGAGAGTGTGGGCAGAGTGGCGATGGGGAGAGTGTGAGAGGTGGTGTTGCAGAGAGCGTGAATGATGATGGAGAGAATGTGAGCGGTCGTAATAGAGAGTGTGATGGCTGAGTAGAGTTGCTGAAATTAATTATCTTTACAAATTCCCACTCAATTGAATTATGAGGACTGAATAATCTATCTATTAATGGACTGTGAAATTGTTCTGTGTCCAAATGTTCTGTAGAGTTGCCTATCATTACTGCACTCATGAGAAACACAAATATTTAGAAGTGCAAAGGGAGTAAAAACAAGATCATCCATTATACAGAATAGTTATCTGGAAATATTTATATAACAGTAACGTGGTCATTTGTGATGGACAGTCAATCCTATATGTGTTCTATATTCCCATACATTCTGGATACTCATTTTTTTGTAATTAGTTTATTTTTTAATGTTCACATATAGTTTTTTTCTGTTCAGCCAGAGGATATAAACAAAGAGGATCCAATGTGTCTGCTCCTATTTGGCTCTGAGCAACTGGGGGCCATCGATTTCTTCTTTCTCTTAAACTCAATCTCTATTTTGGTATCTTAACTGCATCTAAAATTAATGTTTATGATGTTGGAATTTGTATCATGATTTATTCATCAGAATCTTAAGAGGTGGAATGCTTGATCCACCAATTAATAACAAGTACCCTCAGGATTTCTGATTATCTACTAATTAAATGAAGGGTCTGTTGGTTGACTACAGTAAAGGATCAGGATTTCTGCATCAATGTGATTCCTAATTCTAGCCAGGTAAAGACAGTTGATGATACCAGCCAGATTCATCATAGAACTGTAGAAATGATACAACACAGAAGGGGACCATTTGGTCCATTTTGTCCATGACAAACCAAAGACACCCAAGGACCTGTTCTCATCCCATCTTCCTGCACACAACCCATCACCCTGCAACTTTTAGAAGTTAATGTGTAGATCCAGGTACTTTTTAAATGAGATTAGGGTCTCTGCCACCACTACCAATTTAGACTTTGAATTTCACTCTCTGCGTAAAAACGTTTTTCCTTATGTCCTCTCTAATCCTTCTGCCACTTGGCTTGAATCTATGACCCCGGGTTTTTGGGCTCTAACATGGGAAACAGATTCCTCTTGTCCACTCTATCACTACACCTCACAATTTTGAACACCTCAGTCATGTCACCTGTCAGTCTTCTCTATTCGAAAGACACAACCCCAATCTCTCCAATCACTCCTCATCACTACAGTTTTCCAGTGCTGGCAACATTCTAGCCAGCTCCAGAGCAGTTATGTATTTCCTGTAATGTGGTGACCAGAACTGCACACACTACTCCAGTGATGGCCTCATCAGTGTCGCAGACAGTTCCATCATTATATCTCTATTTTTTATTCTATACCTCTGCCATATGCTGTTTCTTTCCAGCCCTATTTACTGTACTGCTACCTTTAGGGACCTGTGCACTTACACGCCAAGATCTCTCACTTCATCTACCCCTCTCAATATCTTCCTGTTTATTCTGTATTCTCTTTCACTGCTTGACCTCCCTAAAAGCATGACCTCACACTTATCAGAGTTGAACTCTGTCTTCCACTTTCCTACTCACTCCAACAACCCATTTTGGAGCTTACAGCCATTCTCCGCACTACCGTTTTTGTGACATCTACAAATTTCCTAATCATGCTTCCCCATTTTCAAATCCAAACCATTAATAATATAACACAAACAGCAGGAGCCCCAGCACCAAGTCCTGTGGAATACCACTTTAATCAGCTTTCTATTCACAATGGCAACCATTGACCATTACCTTCCATTTCTGTTACTAAGCGAAGTTTCGATCCATTTCGCTACATTACCCAATATCCCACAGGCTTTTACTTTTCGACCAGTCTGCCATGTTGGACCTTGTCAAATGCTTTACTAAGATCCATGTAGACAACATCCACTATACTACCCGCATTGATCCCCCTCGTCACTTCCTCAAAGAATTCAATCAAATTTGTAAGACATATTCTTCCCTTAAGAAAGCCATGCTGACCATTCCTGACTATCCATGCTTTCCTCAGTGAGGGTTGTCAGATCTCGCAGGATTGATTCTAACTATTTGCCTACAACCAAAGTGAGACTGGCTTATGATTGTTTGGCATTTTCTTCGTATTCTTTTTAAACAAATTGCATTTGCGTTCCTCCAGTCCTCCGTCACCTCATCTATGTTGCATGAAGATTGGAAAATAATCCTCAGTGCATCTGTTATTTCCTTCTGACCTCCTTCAACATCCTATGGAGCAATCCATCCGACCGATGTAACTTATCCACTTTTAAGGATTCCATCTCCCCAATACTTTCTCTTTTGTCATAATTATTTCACCCATTATTTCACATTGCTCCTCTGATTACTATATCCACATCATCCTTCTCCTTTGTGAATATGGAGACAAACGATTCATTTAAAACTCTTCCTACATATTCTGCACCTTCACACAAGTTCCCTTCTTCATCTCTGATAGGTCCTATCTTTTTCTTAACTATCTTTCTTGCTCTTAACCCTGCTTGCTAATATTTTTCATGCCCTCCCTTTGATTTCCATATTTTCTTTTTTACTTGATCCTTGTACTTTCTATACTCCTTTAAGCTAACTGCACTGCTGAATTTTTTGTGGTGAACATTAGCTTTCTTTTTCTGTTTGATCTTCCCCTACATTTTTCTAGACAACCATGGGAGTCTGGATTTGGCAATATCATTCTTACTTTTGGAGGGGTCATGGCTGACCCTGAGGAACTCACTTATTAGTGTTTCCCACTGGTTTACCACTGATTTATCCTTTAGCAGTCCACTTCAGCCAGATCACTCCTCAGTTTTGCAAAATGTGCCTTTCCCCAGTTTAAAACTATATTCCTGATTTATCTTTCCCTTTTCTGTAATAATATTAAACCAACCAAATTGTGGTCATTATCACCTATATGATCGTCCACTGCCACTTCACCCCAACTGTCCATTATCATTTCCCAGGACTAAATGCAGAATTGCACCTTCTCTCATTGGGCTAAAACTTCTTCGACACACCACATGAATTTTTCACCCTCAATGACCTGTATATTGTTTGAAACTCAGTTGATACTGGGATAGTTAAAAACTTCCACTATTATTTCCCTCTTATTCCTACAGGTAGAAATGTATCTACATCTATGTTCTTCAACCTGCCCCTCACTATTTGGAAGTCTGTAGTATAATCCTAGTAACGTGACTACTTTTATATTCCGAAACTCAATCCATAAAGCCTCATTTGTTAGCCTGTTTAGTATATCATCCCTTCTCACAACTATAATTGATTCTTTAACCAAAAATGCTATCCCCCCTCTTCTTTTGTTACCTACTCTAACCCGCCTGAAAACTCTTTATCCAGGGATATTGAGCTGCCAATTTTACCCTTCCTTTTGTCTGGTTTCTATTGTCGCAATGACATCATGCTGCCATGTGCTTATTTGCCTTGTTTGTAATACTTATTGCATTGAAGTATAAACAGCTCAAACCCTTCAATGTCCTTTGCTGAACACTTTTTAACTCTCATTTCTTTTGTCTCTCTGAGTCACTAATGGCATCACTAACTAATATTCTACCTCCACAAAAGCATCATCTTGGTGGAAAAAGCACTTGGGGAAATCTTTTTTACTTGTTTCTGAATTTCCTACATGATGGTGTAAGTTAGGTTGAAGGTATTAACGTCTGACTGCTAAGGCCATAAGAAAAGGAAATGTTTCTGATTCTCTCCAGGCCCAAACGAAAAGTATAAGCATTGAGCATGGGATTCTCTCAAAAAAAAATTCTAAGTGCTGAACTTGCATCAAAACTGGAATAAATGCCACTTTTTTTAGTGAGATTTTCAAAATGAGTCTCTCTCATTTTGTGCACTGCAGAGTGTACTGGTGGGATCACACTGAAAAGTGGTGGACGGAGCCCCATCCTGCTGGAGGGGCCAGCAGCACAGTGCTGACCATGCGCCAATCTGTCAGTGCTGAGACTGACGTGTGTACAGTAACCCCACACTGCTGGCCTCCCTGTGACCCTCACAATGCTGACATTCCGACACCCGCACCCCCCATACCCTGATCGCTGGCCTCCCACACACGCCCAGGCCAGTCATGATCCATTTTGATCTCCCCTTCCCCTCTCCCACCAGTAGTTCCAATCTCTCCCCTCCTTCCTCAGTCCCGATCCGACCCCCCCGCAACTCCAATCCCCAACAACTTCCTCCTCCGGCAGGCTGTAACCACCCCCCCATCCCAATGGCCAGCTTTAATCTCTGGCCTCCCTCCCCCTGTGAGTGCAGAGAGGCAGTGGGATCCCTTGAATCTTTAAAATTAATTTGCATGAAGTAGTGACATAATCTAAAGCTCTCCCCCCACCCCCATCTTCCTTAGATGTCAGCCAATTTATTTAGAATATAATTGTGACTAACCTTTGAAGCTCCAGGCTGTGCCAGTCTTTTAGAACCCATTCCGAAACATGTACTTTGATAGCAGTCAGTTTGTAATCTGCAGCATCATTAACCTCATTGACTTCCAGCACAACAAACGGCTTATCCTACACTTCACAACATTATTATTCAAGCTTTGACAATTTCAAAAAAAAGGATTTCAACATGTTCCTATCTTTTGCCTTGTGCTCATTATAAGCATCATTCATTCGTCAAAAAAATGACAATGCCAAATGAATAATTAATAGTATTTATTGTAATCAGTCTTTCTCTGTGCTCTAAATACTTAATTTAAAAAGCTGTGACAAGATAGTCTCAGATATGTGTACAAGTGAACACATTTTATAGAGGTAGAATTCTGCACCAAAAGTCAATGTGTTCGAGTTAGAAAAATGACTTTGGTTTCCTGAGGCTCTTGGGCCAGATTTTTCAGTCCTTGTATTTTCCAGTAGCGGAGGCAGCTTGCTATTGGCTGATGGCAGGATCTTCCAGTCCCACTGATGTCAATAGTATTTTGCATGGCTCACCCTTCTCACTGCCAGGGAATCCGCTGCAAGGCATCACTTTCAATGGGACTGGAAGATCACACCCAATGTACTGATCATGAAACTTGATGGCTGCAAAAGCCTCCAATGTGCTGGCAAGGGAAGAGTGCATGTTCATGTTGAGGCCCACAGCCAGCAATACATTGGGAATTATCTCTGAAGGTGTAACATACTTGAACTGAATCATGATTGGTGAAATGGTCAGCATTCATCATCATTGCAACTATGATGCTGACAACATCTCTTGGCAGCATGATGGCATAGTGGTTAGCACTGCTGCCTCACAGCGCCAAGGTCCCACGTTCAATTCCTGGCTTAGGCGACTGTCAGTGCGGAGTCTGCACGTTCTCCCTGTGTCTGTGTGAACTTCTTCCGGGTGCTCCAGTTTCCTCTCTCAGTCTAAAAGACGTGCTGGTTGGGTGCATTGGCCATGCTAAATTCTCCCTCAGAGTGTGGCAACTAGGGGATTTTCACAGTGACTTCATTGCAGTGACTTATGATGCTAATGAATAAATTTTTAAGTTGTACATCATATTGTTCTGAATAAATGTCAATATGAACTTAGATTTTAATTTCAATGCGATGATTAAAAAGAAAAGACACGTGATTTAATTTTGAGCATAGTCAGGTATTTACTGCTCTGGAAGGGCAATGTGTTCAGGTTCTATTAATTCACCCTGCCATTGTGCTGTTCAATGACATGGTTAGTTACATGAAAATAGTTCTGAATTACCTCTGAAATTAAGGCATATTTCCTCTATTTACATTTATTCTGTAATGGAACCGTGGTTACACAATCCATTACAAATTTCCACAGTGCAGATATTGTGTAAAATTGGCAGTTTTACTGAAATTGGCACTCTAATGAGGGTTGGAAGGGACTGTACAATCCTGAGACTTAACTGATTACATGTTCTAATTCAATTTGCCCTTGGCAGTGAAAATATTGCTGGACCATTTCAAGGGATATTTACATTGGCTAGCCTGGTGTTTGCACTGTTGGACAATCTGCAGCTCAACTGAATATCGAAAGAAAAGTCAGAATTCTCTAACCCTGCCCATGGCTGGGATTCTCCAGTTCCGCTGTAAAGATTTGGCTGAGCACCAAATTCTCCATTCTCACTGACAGCAGGAGTGGGGCTCACAAAACCAGAAAATTCCAATGGAAGTCTCAGGAAGGGGTGTTCCTGCTGGCGGGATCTTCTGGTCCCACTGAAGGTTGCCCTCTCCATGGCAAGCTTCCTGGTGGTGCATATGGCGAGCAATACAAGTGACCTTTGACCTCAACAGGACTGGAAAACAGCAGTCACTGGCAGGCCACCTGTACTGTGGGGAAAACCATCTACAGGGAGGGCTGGGGGAGCGGGGAGGTGCCTGGAAAAGCCCAGCCTCCATCACACACTTCTGAGGCGGGGATTTTGTTAATCTCAGCCAATGGAATGGAAGAGATAATTGACCGTGGTTGCAATCATGGTAAAACAGTCAGTATTCACTATCATTGCAACTATGAAGCTGACTGCAGCTCTTGGCATCGGCACATGTGCAATTTTCAGCTGAAATCTGGAAGTTGTCAGTGATTCCCTGCACCTTCCACAGGACAAGCTATCGATGACCTCTTTGATGGCAATCTTTTGAAATCACTTGAATTGACACAGACTTTCACTTTTACTCCATTAGTCTTGCTTGTACAACAATTTAAAAGGTTACAACTCGTCAAATGAGGTTTTCTTAACAGCACACTAAGTTCGTTATGACTGTTGAACAACCTTATATTGTCCTGAAAAACAAGTGTCATTTTGTGGAACGTACACTGTTTCCATCATGATACATTCCATGGATTTTCCAAATGTGTTTATATTTCACGTATTATCACACATTCACCTCCCCTCCCCCCACCAATTAAAAAGCGGAGAATATAAATGGTGGTTTTTACTTCCTAGTTTCCGGTCTGTGAGAATTCTTCAATGCGGTTGGCTGCTGATCCAGCCTGATATCTTTGAGCTTTGCATTCAGAGAAATCTATGCCACACATCTTTCGAGATCTGAGGTGAACTATGTCACTTTGCAGCTTGTGGCAAACTCCAGGTCACTGACAGCATGTGTTGTCCAATTTGCACAACGTAAGGGTGGCAGGTAAGAAAGGGTATTGAAATATTATAAATTAAAGTCAAGTAAAGCATCTTTCTCCTGTTAACTCTGTTACCTTCCCTTAAATGTTATTCTTTAGCCATCAAACGCAGGATACAAATGGAATATGCAACAGAAAATATATATGATGCAAACATTTCCTTTTGCAGGTTTCCATAATTTAGTTCCAGTTTTTGCAAAATGCACTATTCCCTACTTTCAGCTTTAACTTGTTTATAATACCTGCAGGGCATCTTTCTAGCTTAGTATCAGTGAGGTAACCATGTGAATCAATGCTTCAGGATTTTCTATTCTCTGGTAAATTGAGGGGTAGAGGCAGAGAGAGCGGTGAAGCACATTCCAGACTGTCAGCAGCTTTTCACAAGCCAGCTCAACCGTTGTTCATTAAGGTAATTAATTATTAAATGTTCACCACTCCTCATTTTGACTGAGCATTTTAGCGCCCCCTTCACGTTCAAACAAAGTGGCTTTACCAGGCATTTAAAAAAAAATTAAATAGCTTTCTAAAGCTGACGATGGCTGAGTCATAGCCACTGGGACGTTATGCTGGTGGGGATAGGAATGTTTCTCAGAAACCGTTGTCCCTTGGGATTTTCAGAAAGTTTCCCAGCTGATTTTCGCAGCCCACCCTTACTGAGCCTGGCCCCATGAGAGCGATTACATCATGAGCGTGTGTAGCTAAGGCTCGAACAGTCTTAAGGGTCATCACAAAACACAAATTACACAGCTACTCGTTCACATCTTGGCCCTCGAAGTGAAGACCAGAGCAATTGATACCATTAGTCCTCCTCTTGCCAATGAAAGAAATGGCCCTTCCTATCGTGTACAATCAGAGCTTATCTGCCTTTAACAGAAACAGCTCTCCAACTTCAGTGATTACTGAACTACAGGGCAGTGAATCTGTAGTTACAGGGAGATCCTGAGAAATCAATATCAAGGATCAGGAAATAAATGATTAAATGGGGGTTTCAGTTACTTTTTTCTTTTTTGTTATGAGAAGGATTCAGTATCCTTTGGCAAAGCACTTAATGAGCATGCAATTCACACAGAAATGTTTCCTCTCTGGTTTTATTCAAAGAAAAGGGGTGAGAAACATTTCATATATTTTGAAATGGGCATTAGTTGTCGTATATTAATTGGCATAGCTTCCTTCCTGTATTCATTGATGAATTATAAGAAAAGAACCAGGATTAAAAACCAGCAGTTCATTGGAATAATAAATATTGATTACTGCCACTGGTTCTGTACTTAGCAAGTACATAAAAGAGAATATTTTTTGCAAAAAGAAAATGCAGCATTTCCTAATAACTATAGACCCTATCTGTTTCTCGGAAGAGACAACATGTGATGAAAATCAATCTTGATTGGAAGGGCATTGAAAATTATTGATTATTCTATAGCCTTAGGTAAGGGTTTTACCTCAGAGTGATGTATTGGTCTTACTGTGCAGACAATTGACATTAGAATTTGAAAGCAAGGAGTTTACTTGAGCCTGTTGCAGAGCTCAACTCCTCCACTTCTGTTCCCTTGGTTGCATGCTGTTTGCGTCTAGTCAGGATCTTTTGCTTTATATATCTATAAAGTATGTATATTTTATTATTCAGTGCCTGCATCATAAATGTTTGACTGCTCAACTTAGAATCATAGAATCCCTAAAGTGTAGAAGGAGGTCATTTGGCCTAATGAGCCTGCACTCTCAGCAGTCCCAACCTGGCCTTATCCCCTAGCCCCACACATTTATCCTGCTAATCCTCTGACACTAATGGCCAATCTTAGTGTGAGGGACTGTGTCAGGTGGACTGTGGGAGGAAACCGGCACACCTGGAAGAAACCCACGCAGACATGGGGGCAATGTGAGAACTCCATACAGACAGTCACCCAAGACCAGAATTGAACCCAGATCTCTGGCACTGTGGAGCAGTAGTGCTAGCCACTGTGCTGGTGAATTTCATTGCAAGCCTACTTGTGACACTATTTCATTTGGTATTTTTCATTTTATGGGAACATAATTTTCAAAATCCTCCTTCTAGTAGAGGGATTGAATTTCGGAGCCGTGAGATCATGTTGCAACTATGCAAAACTCTGGTGCGGCTGCACTTGGAGTATTGTGTACAGTTCTGGTCGCCGCATTATAAGAAAAATGTGAAGGCATTGGAAAGGGTGCAGAGGAGGTTTACCAGGATGTTGCCTGGTATGATGGGAAGGTCTTATGAGGAAGGCTGAGGGACTTGAGGTTGTTTTCATCAAAGAGAAGAAGGTGAAGAGGTGACCTAATTGAGGCATACAAGATAATCAGAGGGTTAGATAGGGTGGACAGAGAGAGCCTTTTTCCTTGGATGGTGATGGCTAATGTGAGAGGACGTCGCTTTAAATTGAGGGGTGATAGTTATAGGACAGATGTCAGAGGTAGGTTCTTTACTCAGAGGGTAGTAAGGGCGTGGAATACCCTACCTGTGGCAGTTGTGGACTCTATGGACTCTATTTCCTTTTCTATGAATGGTATGCTTTGTCTGTAGAGCATGCAAGAAACAATATTTTCACTCTATGTTAATACATGTGACAATAATAAATCAAATCAAATCAACTCAAATCAAATTTACGCTCAACAGACACACCAAAAGCAATCACCTGATCATTTGTTGTATCTGCTCCATATGGGATTTTGCAAATATTTGCTGCCCAAATTGCCTACGTGACAGTAAAGTACGTTTACATGTTCTGAGAATGTGCAATTCCAATTCCCTTCCCACACCTAGTGGTTTATTAAGACAGACTTTTATGTACTTCCATTAGTAGTTATTCCTGGATCAGGTTGCCAGTCTGTCACGGCGGGCTTATCGCTTGAGGGGGCGACACTCCACATCAAGAGTGGCTGACCAAAGGGGTGACTTAACATCTTATCATCAGTCATTGGTGTGGTCTAAGTATCGAAATTCACATGAAAACTGGATAAATCCCGTTGGTTTTTTCAGTGGGAGTCTCAAAGTAAATTTCCCACACTCTCTGCACCGCCGAGTGCACTAGCATAAATCTCCTGAAAATTCACGGTATGGGGTGTATTCCCGCTGGAGAGGCTGGCAGCATTGCCACTGCATCTTCGCTGATCTGTCATCGGTGCATGAACAGTGGCTCTGCGCTGCCGGCCTCCCAATCGCTGGTCAGCTCTATGGCTGGCTAGCCCCGTGACCCTTCATCACGGGCCCCTCCAACTTCACTGCAGTCCTGTCCCCCAGCCCCACAGTGTCAACCTCTCCAGCAGGCTGAGGTACCCCTCCCTCCCCCCCAATCCCAATGCCCAGCCTGATAGCTAGCCTCCCTCCCTCCCTCTGCTTGCCATCTCGTGCAGAGTGGCAGCGGGACCCCCTACTGATCTCTTCCCCATTAAGCCCCACCCCTTGGCACTGACTGATGCCTGGTAGGCAATGCCAAGGTGCTGCCTTGGCATTGGCAATTTGCCCTTAATGGAGTGATGGGGGCTAGGTTAGCACTGCCAAGGGTCAGAATGCGTGGGGGCACCAACCCCCATCTCCAATCTCTGGCAGGGGTTTTGGCACCACCTTCATTCCAGCAGGGTTCACTTCATTAAATGGGGAACTGTTGTAAACCCCATGAAGTGAAATATTCCTGGTGGGGTATGGTGGGGGCGGGGGAGAGAGGCTAGCGGGCCTGGAGATTTCAGTCCTGGACCTGCTAATGAAATTTAAATAGTATTTAGATGCTTGTTTAAATAATTTATTCGGCTCCATGCCAATTTCTGGTGCGGAGCTGATAGTGCCAGAAATCCAGCTTCTGCAGAGTCACAGAGGCCTTGATGGCCAGCGGGGAGGTAGCTAACCAGCCTCCGCTCGAGTTTCCCAGCAGTGCAGGGGGCTGGGACAATTGTCCCCAACCTGTTTTGACTGCTCTATGAATGCATTTTCCTCAGCCAACAAGTCCTAGGCTGGGACTCGAACCCTGAGCTTCTCGCTTAGAGGTAAGGACATTCCCCACTGCACCACAAGGCATCCATGAGGATGTGCAAGGTGCTATATAATTGCAAGAACTATTGTTTTACTTGCTGCCTAAGTGGTGTGCATTGTGCCTGTAATCATCCAAAACGTGTAACTGTTGTCTCAGTAGAGTTTATAATCCAGTAGGGAAATCCTTTCTGCAATTAGTGCACCTTGGCATTGCCTATCCGAGTATATCAGTAAGTATATATGTGTCATCAGTAATCCCAAATGGGTGAAATTGGGAAACTGAACAGGTAGAAATCTTTCTAACAAGGAGTGTCCCATTGTAACATTAGTGCGGTAGAGCAGCTGAGGGACTCCACTGGTGCATTCTGGGAGAAGTCAGATTAGCAACATCTACCAAAAAGTGGGAAGCGCAAGATCTGGTGTCAAGGAGCGGTAAGCCTGAACTATAACATTAGTGTTTCCCTCCCTCCCTCCCTCCTCCTCCTCCTGAGCAGCTTGGTGACGGCAGGACTCTGTGCTCTATGGGCTGTTTCTGGGGATGCACACTGAGATGAATATCGACTGCTGCTGAAGGGTCATCAACTTGGTGAAGGACACACTTTGGTCCACCAGATACTTGCTGATCTTCCAGTTGAAAGAACTGTCCTCGACTGAGTGTTGCAGATCAGCATATTCCAAGGTCCAGGACTATGTGCTGAGGGACACGCTGAAGCTTGGGATAGCCACCGCAAAGGCACAATAGGGAAAGGCCACAATTTAAGGTCTTTTAATGAAGGCAGACCGAGGGCCTGGAAATTACAGAATACCCTCGGCCTGCGTAACTGTGTGCCAATCTGAGCAATAACGGCACGTGGACTTTAGAGACTTTTTGAGGCATGTGTACAGTTGTAACTTTGAAATGTTATGACTGTAATTTGTGTGGAACTATTTAAACAAGTTTTTAGTTCTACACTGTTTGCAATTCAAAGACATGTAATTTTGCAGGGTTTATTTGAGGTTTTTAATGAATAAAATATATATTTTGGGAAAAGGTGGTTGTTGTGTGCTGGTTTGAGCAGTGGTGGCACACAGCAGTTTTTGGGGCATGTATATAGTTTGTAAGTTTTGAAATGATATGACTGCACTTTGTATAGAACTGTATGAAAGTTTGAATTCTGCACTGTTTTTGTAATTCAAGACATAATTTTTGCAATGGTTTATTTTTTATGAATAATGTATATTTTCGGAGAAAAAAACCCCAAAAAAAGGCCACTACACTGAAGTGTCAGCCTTGATTCTAATGCTCAACACTCGGAATGGGTCTCGGCATTTTGGCTAAGATCAAGTGTAGTGTCGACGTGCTGTAGTTGGTTGAAGTCATTAGGTTACATTTTAGCTTCATTTGAAGCAATTTTTTTAAAGCAGCAGCTTGGCCTTGCGGCTAAGATGCAAATGAGATCAAGCCTTGGAGGAGGAGCTATGCCTACTCCAATCAGCTTGGATCATGTTAGGGATTGAATTTCGGAGCCGCAACGTCATGTTGCAACTGTACAAAACTCTAGTGCGGCCGCACTTGGAGTATTGTGTGCAGTTCTGGTCCCCACATTATAAGAAAGATGTGGAGGCATTGGAGAGGGTACAGAGGAGGTTTACCAGGATGTTGCCTGGTATGGAGGGCAGGTCTTATGAAGAGAGGCTGAGGGATTTGAGGTTGTTTTCGTTAGAAAGGAGGCGGCTAAGAGGAGACCTTATCGAAACATATAAGATGATTAGAGGTTTAGATAGGGTGGACAGTGATAGCCTTTTTCCTAGGATGGAGAAAGCTAGCACGAGGGGACACAGCTTTAAATTAAGGGGTGATAGTTATAGGACGGATATCAGAGGTAGGTTCTTTACCCAAAGGGTGGTTCGGGAGTGGAATGCCCTGCCTGCAGCAGTTGTAGATGCGCCAAGTTTGGTGGCGTTTAAGAGGTTAGTTGATAAGTATATGGAAGAGAAGGGAATGGTTTAGTTTGGAGGGGCATTGCTTTTTATATTGGTCGGCGCAACATCGAAGGCCGAAGGGCCTGTTCTGTGCTGTAATGTTCTATGTTCTGTGTAGATCAAGCCCAAGACAGGAGGTGAGAGCCCTGTCTTGTCACCGTGGATCGGGAATGTCCCAACTTGGGAAACTGAATTGGATTTGATTGGATTGAATTGGAATAAAGTATATAAAAAAAAACAAAAGGCCACTATGAGAAGGGAAAAGTGAAAATAAGAGTTTTATAATTTTTTTCAAATAATTTAATTGGTGCTCAAAATATCACTGAATGGGGTTAAGTGTTGCACTCATCTCCATGACGCTTCCAGTATCTTGGACAATGTCTGCAGGAAGTGAACCGAATTGCATGGCTAGGCTGGAGCAGCAGTTGGATATATTTAGGAGCATGAAGGAGGCGGAGAGTGTTATAGATAGGAGCTTTAGAGATGTGGTCACACCAAAGGTGCAGGCTGATAGATGGGTGACTGCCAGAAAGGTAGGCAGCCAGTGCAGGAATCCCTTGGTCATCTCTCTCTCTAACGAGTATACCATTTTGGATACTGTTGGGAGAAACAGGCTATCAGGGGATACTAGCAGCAGCAGCCAAAGCAGTGGTACCATGGCTGGCTCTGTTGTTAAGCAGGAAGGGACAAGTGGACTAGATCAATAATCATAGGGGACTCTATAGTTAGAGGTGCAAATAGGCATTTCTGTGGATATGAAAGAGACTCCAGGCTGATGTGTTGCTTCCCTGGTGCCAGGATCCAGGATGTCTCTGAACGGGCAGAAAGCATTCTGAAGGGAGAGGGTGAACAGCCAGAGTCGTGGTACATATTGATACTAATGACATAGGCAGGAAGAGTGATGAGGTCTTGCGGCAGCAGTTTAGGGAGTTGGATAGAAAGTTAAAAAGCAGGACCCCTAGGGTTGTACTCTCAAGATTGCACCCTGTGCCATGTGCAAGTGAGATTAAGAATAGGAAGATAGTGCAGCTCAACACGTGGCTAAACAGCTGGTGTAGGAGGGAGGATTTCAGATATCTGGATTATTGGAAGTCTCTTCCTGGGCAGAAGGATGTGGAGCCTTTGGAGAGGGTACAGAAAAGATTTACCAGGATGTTGCCTGGTATGGAGGCATTTGGAGAAACTTGGTTTGTTCTCACTGGAGCAACGGGGTTGAGGGGAGACGTGACAGAAGTCTACAAGATTATAAGGGACATGGACAGAATGGATAGCCAGAAGCTTTTTCCCAGGGTGGAAGAGTCAGTTACTAGGGGGCGTAGGTCTAAGGTGTGAGGAGCAAGGTTTAAAGGAGATGTATGAGACAGATCTTTTACACACAGAGTAGTGCGTGCTTGGAACTCGGTGCCAGGCGAGTAATGGAAGCGGATACAGTAGTAAGGGGCATCTTGAGAAGTACACGAATAGGAAGAGAATGGAGGGATATGGTCCCCAGAAGGGTAGGAGGTTTTAGTTCAGTTGGACAGCATGGTCAGTACAGGCTTGGAGGGCTGAAGGGCCTGTTCCTATGCTGTAATTTTCTTTGTTCTTTGTTCACTGCAGTGCGTAGTGAATTGTCCTATCACGTCTCAGCCATTTTATGAATTGATGGGAACGCATTAACTCATCCTTGCTGCAATGGTTAATAATTATTCTGTTAATGTCAAATGGCATACTAAGAGATAAACCTTCGATAATAAAAGAGAGTTTGTTCCTGAAACTCTGTTTGCAGATTGCCATCTGTTGTTATTGATTCACAGTGTGCTTTTACATACTGGGCCTGAGAATTTCCCAGTGGAGCAAATACTGAATATTTAGGAGGAAAAGATTGGTTTCTCATTAGTATGATAAAAAAGGGGTTAAAGGGATATGAGGAACTGTTGGGGAGGTGGATTTGAGACCAGGGAGAGGTCAGCCATGATCTGATTTAATAGTAGGGAAGTCTCCAAGGGCTGAATTTGCCTACTGCTGCTCCTAATTCCTATGCCATATCATCCATGCAATACACAATCCCAACTCTGAGATAGAGATAAGTGACAAATAATTCAACACACATAATAATAGGCAGCATCATGTGAATAAGTATATTCCTGAGTTAAAATATTTCTCTACCTTTCATATTATTGTCCATTATATTCTTTAAGAAAATTAGTCTCTTGCACTCTTCAAAGCTTCTGTTATCTGAGTTCCAGAGTTCCTTACAATTTTAATCTTGTGACCCTTCCCTGGCTTTGAGGATGCTCAGATAGACCAAGTCCTCATTGCAAAGATGAGTCAGAAGTGTGATGTTAGTATACCTTTAAGAAAGATTTTTTAAAATCATGTTCTCTGCATTTGTAAGCAGACCTTTTTAGTTTTTTTCCCTCACTGTTGCTGGCCATCTGCTAGAACTTCTTTTATTGCTACTTCAATGGCTTAAATGAGGTTTTGCTTGTTTTTACTTTGGGATCTTTTATGACCTTACATTGTGAGGGGGAAGATTGATTGATAAGTCAAAATCAGTTGGTTCCTCCCCAGGAAAATAAATTAAGGATTCATTTTCAATTTTAGTTTCGAGGGGATGGACTGTAAAGAAGCATTTCTCTGTCTCTCCCTGGTTTTGGAAATTCTACTGTTAGCTGGAAGTAAGGTTCCTGGCCTTACTGGGGTAGAAAATCTATTGTTGGTGGTTGGCCTGCCTCAAGTTGCTCTCTCTCCCTGGTGTTTTGGAAGCTGTTCTGACTTCAAGCTGTCCTAGCTGTATCAAGAAGTTTACCAGGAGTTATAAGACTGAGAAGTCAGGGTTCCAATTCTCCACCCAGAGAACTGGGTTCCATCATCATGTGAGCATTAGTCTTTGCTGTGTTAAACCTATGAAAAGGATTTTGTTTGTGGGATTCATTTGATTGGAACAGTTTCTATATTCATTAAGCATTCTACAATATCATTTTTTTCTTGTTTGTAATTGGTAAATGTTCTTGCTAATTTTTTTTCTCCCCATGTTAACTTTATACTTAAATAAAGTTTGTTTGACAAAAGCTCCTTAGTGGGTCAGTTGACTCATATCTGGTGAAAGATCTCATGCTCACCCTAGCCAAATTCAAAGTGCAAAATTTATGATCCAGGCGGATTTCATAAAACACTTTGGAGTTTCTCACCCAATTGTAACAGAGGCAATAGTACTCGTGCATAGCTCTAACAAAATCTCAGAGCAAGACGGGTTTTGAGCAGAACTGCATGGATTAATGGGCTGGCTGAGGGTGCACAGGGAAAGGAAATATAGACTGGAAGCCAAGTACAGAGTTCAGGGTGATAGCTCTTGATGATTCAGTCAATGTCAGGAACTCGCTTCCTTGGAAAACAGAACGATGCAGCTTCTCTATGAAGTATGTTAAATTGGCAAAGGGTGTTATATTACACAGAACCCTTATTCACTTTGTATTTATATTATCTGTTATGATTTTGCTACTTAACGTCGGAATGAAATATTTCCTCACTGTAGTTTCGAGTTTACATCACGCTTACTACGTTGAAGAATCAATGGGAGATTTGGTAACTTAATTCCATATCCATTCAAGGACTCAGATTCAGTTCCTGACCAACATTGTGATTGTTACCCACTTCTAAATGTACTGCCGCAACATTAGATCATAAATACATCATAATAACTTCTTCATTGTTCAAAGTAAATGGTTGGCTTGCAGTTAGCGAATTATTTACCTGCATGTGGCCTTGCCAGAGTAAAGTGATTCATAAACTTAATAAAATGGTTCTGTAATAGGAAAAAACACAGATTTTTAAGCTGGAGAGTTCAATCAAAGCTGAGATGAATGTTTGATGAATTGATTGCTATTGTTGGCCAACAAATAATATAGTTTTCACAGCCTTAATTAGCAAGTAAATAGAAGAGAATTGAAAGCACCAAGCTAACAGTCTTATTGATTCTTTTAGTCAGTGAAACCTTGGATATCGCATTGGAGTTGAGAAACTGGTGGATTTGAAGTTTCAGTCCCTATATTATGATATTTGATGGAAGAAAGAGAGGAATAGCACTTGGGATATGTTATACAAATAGTTAGTAATTGTATTAAAACTCCATTATGCACCTTTCTGAAGAACAGCACTGTATTTGAACACTATAATGTGCAAACAATTTGAATCAAACAATGGATCTGCTGTGGTTGGCTCCCCTCTAGCACCCAGCTCATTAATAGCGCATGCCTTTGTATGTTAAACAGGTACACATAACTTGTCTCTCGCCACCATCTTCATCATCACAGCAAAATTCAAAGACACACATCATGATCACCAGGAAAGAAAATGCTGTGATTTGCCTGATATCTGAATGCTCTAAATGGTGCTATTTTGAGAGTATTGAAGAGGTTTTCAACAAAGATTCCAGGAATGAGAAACTCTGGTTACAAGGATAGATTGGAGAGGCTTGAACTGTTCTCCTTGGAGAGAAGGCCAAGAGGGGACTGGAAAGAGATGTTTAAAGGGAGCTGAGTAGATAGGGAGAAATGGTTCCCATTCATAAAAGGATCAAGAATAAGAGGTCACAGTTTTAAAGTGATTTACAAAAGAAGCAAATGTGATGTGAGAATTTTTTTCCACACAATGAATGGTTTTATTCTGGGACACACTGCCTAGAAGTGTAATGGAGGCAAATTCACTCCAGGTATTCAAGAGGGCATTAGATAATTACTTGAATAGAAACAATGTGTAGGGGTTTGGGGAAAAGGCAGGATAATGGCATTCAGTTATAATGCTTGTTTGGAGAGTCAGTGTGCACACGATGGGCCAAATGTCCTCTTTCTGCACTGTGATAATTTTGTGAATTACCATCAACCCAAATTACTTTGAATAATAAGATGTTTATGAATTAAGAATTTAGATTAAAGCAACTTCCCCCTACCCATAATATAAAGTACCAGTGTCATTCATCTGCAGTTGATAGTTGATACTTCAATTTGCACTGTTTACTGCATGATCTAGTCAAAGGTATGTTTTGGTTCAGTGAAATTTGTCAAATCTGTTCTTACTATAGAAAAAATATTCTTTTTTATCATTTAATCATTTAATGAACAATTATACTAATTCACATAATATTAGAATTCACTTATTCAACAAATATGCAATGTAAAGTTTACTTATTAGTGTCACAAGTAGGCTTACATCAACACTGCAATGAAGTTACTGTGAAAGTCCCCTGGTTGTCACATTTCAGCCCCTGTCGGGGACACTGAGGGTGAACATAGCATGGCCATGTGGAGGAACATTGAGAGTGTCATGGTGTCACTGATGCTCCATGTCATGGTGTCACGGAGCATCCTAATTTCCATGACATTTTACCCTATGGTTTGCCATCTGATATGTAAATGTTTTTGTTTTAGTTTACTGAATTGTGTCAGTCTATTGATGCGCTATGAAATGGTGTACCTGCACCATCTTGGGGTGAGACGTAAAACTGAAAATGATTTGTTCTGCCGCACTGAAATCAAAAATGAAAGTAGCCGACAATTTAATCTTCTGTCTCATGGATTAGAAGGAAGAAGGGCCCAAGGAAGTATGTACAAAGGACAAAAAAATGCAGCTATTTTCACGTGGCTGGTGGGGCTTGGAATTGTTGGCTATTTAAACTAACAGTACTGTCAAAAATCATTGGTTCCATTTATCACAGGAGGACAAGGAAAGGTGGCTGACTGCGTATAATTTGAAACGCAATAATGAACAACATTCCTCAATTTTAAACAACATTTAAATGTGTTAAAATGTAATTCAGGTATGAAAAGTTTCCGTCAATAGCCCTTATTAGAAAGGGGAACCGAACTCCAATTAAAGTTGAATTCCCTTTTTAATTTGAAGGAAACTCATTAACTTGTAAATCTGTATGCACCCCCACACTCTAATCTTAAATTACACAAACCACATATCTGCATGCAGCGTAATTTACTGTGGTGGGGAAAAACATTAATTCTCCTTTCCAGGAACATTTTTATAGTACACCATATAATGATACAGGGCTACACAGATTGCTGATAAATGCTGCTTTCAATGTGAGCAACACAAAGATATGATTTATTCCCTTATTAGCGCACTTTGCAAAGTAAACATTGGGGTGAGATTGTTCGGCAAATGCACAGGAGAGAAAACTTTCCACCACGCTTTTTTTTAAATAACTAGCCTTTCTGATAGTAGCTTTGCTGCAAGGTAAGAAAGAAATGTAAAACCAAAATGAAAGCTCTCGATCCATAAATTGCATTATCACATATGAAGGTTTGTTTTAGTTGACTATCATTCCTTGATAGTCTGTCACAAAGTAGAGAGCAGTGTCAACTCATTAGCTGCAATTCCCATTGGGCCACAGACATGCATACTGGTCAAAGACTGCATATATTAAACCAATTCATGTCAAGGTAGTGCTGCATCTGAATTTTAATAAAACACAACAGGGAATGGCCTGTGAAGTGTAGAGTGTTCTACCCACCTCTATGCAGAGAGACACCAAGTTTCCCTCTTACTTAGAACTTCAAAGCAGCATATTTGATGACCTGAAGAATCAATGAACCATGCAAAGACTTTGACTGTAGACCGAGAAAGAAGAATCCTGCAGCCTTTTCTAAATTAAATGTCTTTAAAGAAAGGAGAACAAATCTTTGGTTAAATTAAACATAGTTGCTTAAGCTATTGACATTTTTACACACCAGTTGGCACAGTGGCTAGCATTGCTGTCTTGTAGCGCCAGGGTTTGATTCCCAACTTGGGTCACTGTCTGTGCGGAATCTACATGTTTTTCCCATGTCTGTGTGGGTTGCCTCTGGGTGCTCCGGTTTCCTCCCACACTCTGAAAGACATTCTGGTTAGGTACATTGGCTATGTTAAATTCTCCCTCAGTGTCCCAAACAGGTGCCAGAGTGGGACGACGATTGGATTTTCATAATCATTTCATTGCATTATTAATGTAAGCCTACTTGTGACACTGATAAATAAACTTAGTGGTAAAATATTGCAAAGGCATCTCTATTATTTAACTAAATGTGCAAATATTTTTAAAACTTCTAATTGTGCATATGTTAAATGCAATTAAAAATGTAAATCCATATGCTGCCTTTTTTTATGATTCAAAGAAAGTTACTGAAGTAAGGCTCCTGTTCCACCAGAGAACCTGTGGTACCATTGACACAGTGATTCCAGGGTCATTGATACAATAGCCACAGTGAGGCTGAAAATTCTCTGCCTTGCTCCTGTGGCAGAGATGCAGCAAGTAGGGGTCAGTGATCTTTAGTCTTGTTATCAAAGAGTTTTCTGGATCAAGGAAGAGGCAGATGCCAGCAACCGTAAGGATGAGGGAAAACCAGTATCACTATTGAAGAAGACTTTTCTTTTGCAGTTGTACCCAATCATAAGAGTCGGTCTCACTTCCAATGATGAATAGATTTGTATGCTGCCTTTATCCTGGAGTCCAGGTCTCTCTTATGGACGCTTGAAGCAAGAAAACACTCAGTGTAATAATTCCTTCCGTCCTGACCCATCCCCATCTGGAGCCATAGACCATGCTTGAAGTGAATGGAGGTTTCTCCAAATGTACACTCAATCTGCACTTCTGACATAGATTGGGACCTGACATATCTAGGTCTTGTAAGATTTCTTTGCAGTCACACTGTCTTATGGATAACTTTATGCTCGCACTTCGCTGCTATCTTAGTAGGAATTTAGTGTCAGTGACTGAAAGAATGCCCAAAATTTGATTTCAGGTCTGAGAACTTCTGCTGAAACATTTTTATTGTGATCACTGTCATGCTGCAGTACGTTAGAAACTTGCAGGCAATACTTCAACACTTTGAACAAAAACAGATCATTAAAATGGCCGCTGCAAACCATGTGACTCTCGACAGTATCGGATCCAAACAAATACCAGACTTGAGCAAATACCAAATTAAATGTAGGCATTCACAGCCCGAAGTCTCTCAACATCAGGTTACCATTATTCACGACCATCAGGGAAATTCACGCATCCCTTTGTTTAAGGGTGGAACAGAATGACAACAGCATTTCAGTCAACTTGGCTTTCTGGTTCACCAAAGACAAAAGACACATTGGAACTTGTGTGTAAGGCAAATGTGAATGGGTCCCCATCAACACCCATTGCATTAGAATGGTCTCTCTTCGGTTCTAAATCAGCTAGTGCAGTTACAGAGACAATAAAGGGGATGTTAAGAAGGGAAGTCAACCCCATTCAGATTGCCATGGACAATCGGCGTTTAGTCTAAGGTAATAGTACGAGCGTGCCCGCACTGAGGTCAATACTGGCAGGATGGCGGCCACTATGGAGACTTTGCTCCAGAACTTTAGTCCTGTACTAATGCAGGAACAGCACCCCATTAGTGTAGTCATTGGTGATAATCATCATTGTCTACACAAGGAGGTGGGATTAGGGACACCTAGATTTCACTCCATTCACCCGTTCTCCTCAAGGAGTCAGCCAGAGACCCTCAGGTGCCCACAGAGAGGTGGACCAGCAGTTATCAACATCCTGGGGCAATCCACCAATGCTATTCCAATCTCCTCTTTCTCTATCTCCATTGCACTCATTTCATTGGCCGAGGATGGTCAATCTGCGCAACGGCAGGGCACCCGAAGCAGCCCAGCACATTGCAGGTCTCAACCGTAGAGAAGGTACCTGCCAAAGTCTTCACAGACACCGGGCTCTAGCAGTCAATAGGTTGCCTCCACCAGTTGGGACTGCACCAAGATGTAACATGAGGGTTCGGAAAGTTAAAAGAATTTGGAAGTACAAATATGGCACTATAGTGCTTACAACATGTCTGCAATGTTTACAAATGTAAACAGAATCACGCACATTTCATACCTCCTCTTGTGTATGTCTCCTTTTTCATAATGAGCCATGTTGCTATCAATCTGATGTGAAAACATTATCCCTTCCTTCCCATTCCTACCTGCGACAATTCCCAAAACATCTCGGCCTCTATCCGTGACACGCTAAATTTTCTCATGAGGACAAAATAAAACTTGATGTGTTTTCCCGCATTACCTTTTCTCCCGTCAACAGTGCCGACCTATCATCAGTGACGATTCTGCATTTAATCAATGAGACAAACATGAGATATGTGGACTTGATATCCAGAGAATAACCTTCACTGTGTTTTTAAATGGGAAATGATAATTACCTTACAAAATATGCTAAAGCTATCTTTAATCCTAATCGTTCTTAAATAACCTGCAAAATATGACACATTTTCAGTTAGCGTGGCTTCCTGCAGCTATTGTTTACCCAATAAAGGTTCATAATCTGTCAACAGGCACTATCACCACGGGATACTCATTATTGAGTGCCATTAGTTCCTGCTAACCAATTATGAGGGAGGGGTACAAATTTTACTTTCGAAAAATCAGGCAGCATGTACAACAGACAACCGATCGTCTCACCAAGGATGAAAATTACTCTCCTCATCTTATAAATTTAATTTTAGGATGCAATCGCACATTTTAATGTTAAAATAAAAAGAATAAATCAGATTATTTCCCCATCTCTATATTTGTGGGTGAGTTATTTTCCACATGCCATGCAGCCCTTCCGAACTGAGCAGGAGATATGTTTGCAGGGCTCTGACCAATTTGTAGAATCCCTCCAGTGCAGAAAGAGGCTATTCGGCCCATTGAGTCTACACTTGACTATAGTTTCACTGAGGCTCTATTCCCCTAGCCCCTCATATTTACTTTGCTAATCCCCGATACTAAAGGCAATCTAGCATGGGCACCCAACCTAACCTGTACATCTTTGGACTCTAGGATGAAAGTGGTTCAGTCAATTGTACAGAAAGGGGTTCCAACTGGTGTGTAAAGGGATTCCAGATCAGTTGGGCCCTTTGTGCCATTTTTTAGACACTGTGTAGCTTACTTCAGGCCCTGAAATGGAGAGCAGGAAACATATACACACAGTCATCTGCTCAAAATGCACCACCTGCCATATTAGATGCAGATAAAGAATCGTTTTTTACTAAACACCTGCATCAAATGTCAAGGCTTTTCTTGTGTCAAGTGAAAGGCCCAACACCTGCTTCAGATCCCCAATGAAAGAACCAGCTCCCGGGCTGTCTCATGGAAAACTAACCATTAAATGCCATCTACTTTTAAAAGGAGATGAATTACCACAATCACTACTGGATCCCTGCTACTTCCTGCCCCAAGGCACCAGGCCTCAAGGCCAATATCATCCTCCCTGGCCCTAACCTCCAGGATGTTGACACCTGATCTACTTCCCTATTGGATTGTGGATCAGAAGTGAATAATGTTGCAACAATCTTCAACTTTACAGCTTGACTGATTGCACTAGATGAAAGGATCAACGTCAGTTTTAAGTGAATGTGCAGATAGATACATCTGAATGTTCCCATTCAGCCCGGAAATCAATTAATTTGAATGAGGTTCTTCCCAACAATAATTCATGCACATGTCCTGAACGCTGAGTTGATCCCTTGATTAACTTTAAAGCCATTTTGTTACTGTACATCCATACTTATCTTTTAACAGCACAATTATTTTTCGTTCTATTTCTTTCATTTTCAGTCTGATTGTTCCTATTTCCGTTTATAGTTGTGCTCCCACTTGGTGTCACAGTTGCTTGGTAACAGTCCTGAATTTGTCAGGTTCACTGTGATAAGTGTCTCCACTTCAATTTGATACTGAACTGCTGCCTATACAGTGGGAAGCGAGTCCGGGAGTATAGGCAGAACATGTGCGTTGCTGTAATTCAGTGCAGTGCCAGTCACAATGCAAGACATGCCACATTGCTAAATTGCGTGGCAAAGATGTCGAGTGTAATTTGAGCTGCAGCCATTAAAAGAAATGGAAAAAAACTCATCTGTGCTGGGAAACCCCCTCATGTATTTGCAAAAATATACCTGAGAGCAGCTTCCAAATACTGTGGCAAAATAAAACAAAAGCTTTTCCAGACTGCTTCCCTTAGCGTTTGGGTGTTAGCTCTGAATGCTGTGCATTCCCTTCAGCTTTCTGAATTTAAGAGACCTTCAAGTTGTCTTAAAAATGGGTACCTTAATTTTCAGTCTCTCTGAAGTCTTTGTTGATTGCAGCGTTGAATCTTATGAAAGACACTGAGAACAAAATATTTACTTTAGGTGGGATTGAAATCAGGGTCACATGACATTTTCTGGAAAAAAAAATTAAAAATCATCACAATGGAACTTGGTAGAACATTGAATTTGCAACAACAAGCCACACATCCCCTCGCCATTCCTTCCCACCTCCGGTGTAGCACTGGATTCCATTTACTGGGTTTCATGAACCGTAAGTGGTTCCATTCAATTGCATTGTCACCAGAAAGGTTTCAGAGCAATGGTTTCAAACTGTTAGCACAACATGACAAATCAAAAAGTATCTCCAGCTAAGCATCAGTTGCTGAGTAACACTGTCATGTGATACTACTGGATGATCACCAATGCAGTGCCTGTGCAATATGACTGGTGTTGAAGGTAAGAAAGTTAAACTTCTTCCCTTCCCATCAAACAATTTGATGGGTTGATGTACCACAGTGGTGAATGGGATAGGCCCACGTTGCAGACAGTGTGCTGAATACTGGTCAAGTTAAACCCTGCTGGCCTCAGGTAACCCATCTGGGAAAGGGAGGATATTCTGATGGGTGGGCTGGAGATCGGAGGCTTGAGTAAATCGGAATCCACAGCAGCAGGTCAGGTTGGGTTGGGAACAGAAATTGAATGTCACAGGTGAGAGTTTAGGATTGGAGGCTGTTGAGTGCTCTGACTGCGGAAACGACTAGAGATCTGAGTGGAGAGAAGGAATTAGAGGGCTTTGTGAGGGACATTAAAAGCTTTTGTGTTTGGGGAGCTGGGGGCTGCTAACAATCACTTTGCTGAATGGGGAGGGGGGAGAATGTAAGAATGTAGGCTTTGTGGGGTAGCTCTGGGAAATTTGAAGATTGAGGTATGTCAGATTGTAGGGGCTGGCGAGGCAGGCACGCTGAATCCAGCATATTAGTTGAAAGGCACTTACCTCTTTGATCCATCAGCAAATGGAATTTAACCTTGAAAAGTGGAGGTGATGCATTTTGGGAGGAGTAACAACTCAAGGGAATACACGATAAATGGTGTGATGCTAGGAAGCACAGAGAATCTTAGTCTGCATGTCTACAGGTCCCTGAAGGCAACAAGACAGGTAGATAAAGTGGTTGAAAAGGCCTATGGAATATTTATTGGCTAAAGCATAGAACACAAGAGCAGAGAGCTTGTGAAGAAGCTGTTTAAAGTGCTTGTTAGGTTACAGCTAGAGTATAGTGTGCAGTTCTGGTGGCCACGGGAAGGATGCGATTGTACTAGAAAGAGTACAGATGCAATTCACCGGAACATTGCCCGGGCTGGAGGTGATGAGAATGTGGAACTCACTGCCTGAAAGGGTGGTAGAGGTGGAAACCATCATTACATTTAAGAAACATTTAGATAAGTACTTGAAACACCATAATACACAAAACTACAGACCAAATGCGGAAAATGAGGTTAGAATTAAATGATTGATGGCCAGCACAGAGGTAATGGGCCAAAGTGCCTCTTTCTGTGCTGCATGATTCCACTTTCACTTTTCCCTTTCCCATGGTCACCTGGAGGTGAATTTCAAACAATGCAGGAACATGGGATGTGCAACCTCATTATAATATGTACATGACCAACCTTTCTACTTTGAGTGGCTTGATTGCCCAACCTCATCGCCCCCCCCCTGTTAAAACCAACAGTGAGCAGGTTGATGTTGCGGATCAGATTTTTGGCACTTAAACCTCCCACCTGACCAACAACAATCCTCCCATTTTGGTGGGCTACAGCCTCCTCTTGAAATCTGATGAGTTTGTCCAGCTTCTTCAGAAAGACTCTTACTGTGAATTTGACTCCGCAGACTGACAGCATACTTGGAAATGACATTTCCTGAAAATGTGAGAATAACATTGTAGGAATCGCACAGTGTAAATTGTGACCTCTAAATTGCAGACTGTCTGGTTGTAAGTATAACCAGTTTAAATTCTAAACCCAGGCCGCCTCAATAATTTGGGGAGTGTTCCACAGGCCTGTGTTTGGTGGAATCAATCTGACTAGGTTGGAGGAGGGCTGTAGAATTGGTGAGAAGCCATGTCAGATCGGCTTTCCAAACTGCATCAGGGAATTTTAGTGAGAACGGGAAATGGTTTTGTGCCAAGGCTGGAAGCAAACGTCCACCTTCCCAGGCCATATGGGCATTTTGACAACAGCAAATCAATTCTTTCACAATGTGGCAAGACTGCAGCTGGTTGTCGGTAGCCTTGCAGCAGCATCTGCAGCATGGGGAAAGTGCATTTTTTTTCACTCAGAGAGTGGGTATCAGATAGAACTTGAATTCTGTAGTACAAAGAACAAAACAGCACAGGAAATGGGCCCTTCGGCCCAACGAGCCTGCGCCGCTACCCCGATGTTCCCACCTCTACCCGTGATCCCTGTCTATGTTTATAGATCTAGTAGTACCATTTACAACTGAAACATTGGCCAGGATTTTCCGGCTCCAGCCACTGCTAGGATTTTCTGGCCCACTTGAGGCCTGGATTTTTCAGCACTGTTGAAAGTCAGTGAACTTTTCACTGGCTTTCCAAATTTTCCATTCCCATCCACAGCAGGACCTGTCATGGGTGGGTCTGGAAAATCTTGGCATTTGTTCCTCTCTGTACAGATGCTGACATCTCTCTTGATTATTTCCAGCACTTTCTGTCATTATTTCTAGTTCCCAGGATCCATCATATTTTGCTTATATTTTAGTGCTATTTTCTTGGAAGTGAAGACCAGCCCACCACCACCCTGCGCTGGAGCAGGTGAGGAGTTGATCTCACCTCGCTTGAGAACATCCTGCTTGGCTTATGATTCAAGGGTGTCTTCCTGCTTGATCTTGCCTTTGAAGTCAGGAGCAACAATGGGAAAGATTTTAAATAGTGAACACTATTAAGTAATTTAATTTGAATGCAGAGAGCTTTTTGCCATGTCCCAGACACCCACTAGTTGCAACGTGAAGGACATTTCTGATCAAACACCCTCTGCCACCCGGAAACTTTAATTGTGCTGTATCTTTATTCCTTAAGACAAATTGGTTATTTTTATGCTCAAGACCATTGATCATTGTCACATCCAAAGAAATTGGCAGGCTGTTTGAGTGTAATTTGACATGGATGTAATTTCAGTTAAAACTCACAGCCACACAACAATGGAAATTCCAGGCTTCTGTATTTAGGGTGGCACGGTGGCACAATGGTTCGCACTGCTGCCTTACAGCGCCAGGGACCTGGGTTTGGCTCCCGGCTTGGGTCACTATGTGGAGTTTGCATGATCTCCCCAGTCTGGGTGGATTTCCTTCAGGTACTTCGGTTTCCTCCCACAGCCTGAAAGACATGCTAGTTAGTTGCATTGGCCATGCTAAATTCTCCCTCAATGTACTCGAACAGGCGCTGCAATGCAGCAATTAGGGGACTTTTATTTGCGGTGTTGAACTATTTGTGATACGTGATTAAATTTTAAACTTTAATGCAAGAATAAGATGGTTTGATGGCCTCAATTGTTACCCATCATACATAAATAAGAATGAAGATGGTGTAAAGATTGCACTTTCTTTGATGTTTTTCATGCTTGTTTTACACTCTGGATTGTGATGTTTTCACACAAGTTGCTGAAATACAAGATTGGTTTAAATTTCATGTAAATCCAGACACAACTTGTCAGTTAAGCCACTGTAGACAGTACCAACCTAATGAGTGTCAAGCTCTATAGTCACTCTCTTTCCAGCTTTTCGCTTCACAGAATTAGAGCATCCCTTGGACATGCACCAGTACGCCAGCAATGTGGGTGTTTGTTACATGTGGCAGTGTTATTTGATGCTGCTCATTAGAACCAGCCTGATTCATGGAATACAATTGTTGCAGATTGTGTAATTCATTATGAAGTGGCACAGGTAAATCATCCGCCCATCTTCCTGAGCACACAATCCCTTCATTTGAGGGGAAATGTAAGGAGGCTGTGACAGAGAAGGGAAGGAGGTGGGGGGGGTGTGGTGGGTGCTATGTTTTGACTTGATCAGTACCTGCATTTTTTTCTGTACTTTTAACATGTTTCGCACTTCCTAAGTTGCCATGGAAATGTTTGCTCCGCGATGACACCCAGCGATGCAGTTCCAACAGCCATCTCTCCAAGTAGATCTGACATCATTTTTGAATATTCGATGGAATTCATAAGACAGGAAGGGGAGAACAGAGTGTGGAAATGATTATATTCTTTTCCAGCTTTATGAAACATTGATACGAAAGTACAATAAGAAATCCATTTTCTAGTTTGGAATCAAAGAAATGTTTAAAGTTTAAAAGTTATACAGTAATAACAGAAAACAAAATACACCTTGAAAGTCTTGTATTGTTAAATAATTGCATTTATAAATTGCCACGGCCCTTGCTATCAAACAGAAAGTCAAACATTAGACTTAGATGGCACTGAGTAAGGTACATTGACCCAAACAGGCATCAGAGTGTGGCGACTAGGGGAGTTTCACAGTAACTTCATTGCAGTGTTAATGTAAACCTTACTTGTGACTAATAAATAAACTTTAACTTTAGTGAATGGAGAGTTACTGAGATCCAGAGAGTCATCAAATTTCATGTATTTTGCTCCCACCATTTTTTTTTGTGCAACTGAAATGCACTTGCATCCACATCAAGAATGTCTTCAGTCCAGATTCTCATAAAGACCAGAACTGCTTAGCTTATGCCTAATAGAGCACAGGAAATGGCAGTGGAGAAGGAGCTTTTAATGGATGTCTGAATGCCTCTGAGTTCAATAATAAGATGAAAGCTGCTCCTTACTCCAGCTGATCGTGACTCCAGATGCAACAGATTTGACAGTGAGCTTAGTGTGTTTATCACTGATAATCACATCTACCACTCAATGTGTCCATGTGTTGCTTGGTAAGTGGAAACAAGCTGTTAGAATATGAAGTTGCATTTCCACCACCATGAATTGTAGATTACAGCACCTTTTGTGTTTTGGTGACTCCAGACAGTTATGGTTGCTTTTGAAAAGTCATGCACACCTGATGATTGTCTCTTGTTGCCATTGCCATTCTTCTTTTAATTGCATTTTTGTAAGAATAAGCAACCCACGAATTAAATCAAAAACAAATTACTGCAGATGCTAGAAACAAAAACAGAAAGTGCTGGAAAATCTCAGCAGGTCTGACAATCTATGGAGAGAGAATCGAGCCAATGTTTTGAGTCTGGATGACCTTTCGTCAGAGCTGAAGTGAAATCAAATGGCAAAACTTGGAAACAGTAGCTATGTATGAACATGATTGTGTGCTATCAACTGGACCAATCTAAGTGTCTTTAGATGCATTTATACTACAACTGCAGTGTTTGTTGAACTGGTTTTGCTCCAGAGCATCATGTGAAAATGTAACTACAACATGAAACAAAAGTAAGACTCCCCATGGAGGCTTACAATACAACAGGATTGCAAAGTCAAAATTGTAGCATAGGTGTTAGTTAAGTTGCATCAAATCTGTTATGAGCATGAAAATTGAAAGACAAAATCTGTACTGTAAAACCAGTGAGTCACTGTAAATATTTCCTACCACAGGTTAAAGATTCTCAGATACAGATAATTAACTGTTGTTTTCATCCAGCTTTTCGGTTTGTACCTCAGTAGATTGGTCACTTTAACATTTTGATTTCCTTAATGTCATTGTGCGTTGAATCCTTCAGATTCTTTATCTGTATGTCTTATTTCCTGAATATAGTTTTCATAAAAGTCTTCTCCCTACATGTGGGTTCTTCATCTGGAATGCCCAACCATTGATATCAAACTCCAGTTCTCTTACAGAGCTGTCTAAGAAAACAACACAGAACAATTAATTTTTCTTCTGGTTACAGATACTTAAATTTGATCATAAGTGAGGCCAGTTTCTGGAAAATGTTCTTGTACAGAGCATTAGACAGAGCGGGAATGTTGATGTAGCCAGTGCTGTTCATGATGAATATCAAAGGCTATCCAGACATTTTTAGTTTTCTGTTTGGTTTGAATGAATTTTGGTAAACTGGCCATGATAGACACAGTACTCCATTATGAGTGAAGTGCTGTTAAGTATTTGCTTTGTAGCACTGTGTCTTTTTCTTAGGCCAACTCTCTGATCTACCTTTCCTGGATTGGTACAGTTATTTCCTCACACAAAGTACTGTAACGCCATTTAGCTGTTGAAAAGCATATATAGGGGATTCTGTCAGTTTAGTTATGGATTGGAAGTTTCCTGCACAGTGATAAAGCATAAGTACATCAGACTAAAGGACATTCTAGAACTGAAACTTAAGAAGAACAAAGAAATTCACTTTCTGTATACCCCAAGGCTTCTTGATTGAGTAAACTTCTTTCAAGCCATTTTCCATTAATTCACATCCTTCTGTTTTCTTAAAGATCCCAACTCCTATCTAAGTTACAATTCCATTGGTTGTCTAAAACTTTCTAATATATTACTAAAATAAGTATCCAATTTCCCTATAAGAGTTGAAAAGAGAGTGTCAATATCACAGAATTGTTACAGTACAGTACAGGAAGTCACTTGGCCCATTGTGTCTGCTCTGACTCGCCAGATGAGCATTATGATTGAGTGCCAATCCTCTGCCTATTCCCTGTATTCCTGCACATTGTTTCTATTCAAAAAATTACTTCATGTTCTGTTGAATGCCTTGATTAAACCTACTTCTGCCACACTTCCAGGCAGTGCATTCCAGACCTGAATCGCTGGGTGAAAAAGTTCTTCTCTCAGACCACATTTGCTTCTTTTGCAAATCACCTTAGTCTGTGCCATCTCCTCTTGATTCTTTTTATGAGGAGGAGCAGTTTCTCTCTATCTGCTCTGTCCAGCACCCCCTCTTGATTTTGAACATATGTATCAAATCACCTCTTAGAGTTCTTCTGTCCAAGAACAGTTCCAATCTATTTTCCTAACTGAAGTTTCTCACCCCGGAACCATTGTTGAAAACCTCGTAGCATCCAGAGTTGCACACTGTATTCCAGCTGAGGTCTAAAGATTGTCTTGAATAACTGTGTCAAACTAGAGAGAGTGATGATTAGGGACATTACGCTGAATGTGATCCTGAACTTAAATTAACATCCAGACATGTTCACTTCCATTAATAAAGGTAAAATACCGTGGATGCTGGAATCTGAAACAAAACAGAAAATGTTGGAGAAACTCATCAGGTCTGACAATATCCGTGGAGAGAGAATAGAGCTGCTGTTTTGAGTCTGGATGACTGTGATGACTTTAACCAAGCTAATGAGGTTGGCTTGCCAGAGTATGAACTACCTGATGAGTCATGTATGATGAGTCTTAATTGATGGTTAAACCAGGGAGCCTCATATTTCCTTTTTAAAACAAGTATGTCAGTTTCCCTCTCTGCATTCAGTAGGGAGCAGCTGGAGAGCTGGCTGACAGATGTATGACGTAAATAAAGTAATTTGGTGACGGGAGTTTTTACCTCCGTGGAATTATAACAATGACCCTTCATCTGAGCCCTGTTTTTGCTTCACTTCCATTGATGTGAATAGATAGTAATCAGAATTGGGATCCCTTCCCAAATCCAGAGGCACAGAGATCAGTTGTAGCATTCTTACCTCCAACCTAGCTGACATCAACTAACTCAGCACAAACATTGCTATGTATGACCTAGGATCATCCAGGATGGTCTGTTTCAGTTACTCACTGGCTCAGTTGGCTGAGTCCATAAGGGAATTGGATGTTTGGATGCAATTTTTAAGATTATACCCATTAATTGGGCCTTCCACACGTCAGGCAATTTATCAGGAAACATTACTCATATTTTTCAATAAGTTGCTCGTCATATGACTCACACTATTTCATTAGACCGAGGAAATTCTGCTTATTAACTAAACTGTCTTTTTCCTTTTCTCTAAAACTCTAGATTGAAATATAAGTTATGGTTAATGTAATTTGAATATTAGTTGCTTTATCCTTAAATGTCAGCTGTAAAATGGTGCTTAATGTTTAACAGTGTTCTAATGAGCTAACTATAAAATATCAACGGGATAATGAAAGGAACAAAAAATTGTTAACCTACTTAATTCCCAGAAAAATATAATTTACAGTTTTGCTACAGATAAAGAAATGTAACCAGCTTATAAATGACATGTAATGATAAACACTGCATTAGTATAATGAAAAACAGCAGGTCTGACAGTATCTGTGGAGCGAGAATGGAGCCAACGTTTGTCGTCAAAGAGTCATTTAGACTCAAAACTTTGGCTCCATTCTTTCTTCACAGATGCTGCCAGATCTGCTGAGATTTTCCAGCATTTTCTGTTTTTGTTTCAGATTCCAGCGTCCACAGTATTTTGCTTTTTACTTCATGTTAATATATAATATTTAGATGAGATAGTATTGGTAACCCGTTGTGAAGACCCTGTGTTACCTCTAATGTTGGACTCCACATTTGTAAACTTGGGGCCATTTAAAGCTCTACTAATCTGTGCCTTCACTTGCACCAGGTTCTGTTCACCTATGACCTGTGTGCACCCAGTCGAAGCATGTGTCATGTACAATATGGGATATTAATCATTAGCTTTATTGGCTGGTGTATTGTCTTTGATTTTCTTTTAAAGGAAAAGTAACAGAACTGCAGACTGTGTTTTAATAATGGCCATGATATGGAGATGCTGGCTTTGGACTGGGGTAAACAGAGTAAAAAGTCTCACAACACCAGGTTAAATTCCAACAGGTTTACTTGGTAGCAAACACCACTTGCTTTCGGGGCTCTGCCCCTTTGTCAGGTGAGTGAGTTTGCGATCAGAATTCCCCACTTACCTGACGAAGGGGCAGACCCCCAAAGCTAATGGCATTTGCTACCAAATAAACCTGTTGGACTTTAACCTGGTGTTGTGAGACTTCTTACTCTGTTTTAATAATGACTGCAGAGGTCACCTGTCAGACAAGCTGGCCAAGTTTCTAGAAGGCTCTGGACATGGATCACCAGGGGACATAAGTATTTAGTTCATCTGATGGACTCCAAACCTGCTGTTCAAATCTTTGTAAAACATAAGGACAATAGCCCAGACTTCATGACTCCAGAAACTGTCAGAAACAAACGAGAACTAATGAAATTCGTTATACGTGGAGAGTGCTAAAGACTCTCTCTGTTTTGATGGCATCTTGCTAGCTGTGTCAATGGGAGATTGAAGCTCATTTGTCAATATGAATTGCACTCCATTATGTCCTAGTAGCCAGTTGGCACATGATCAGAACTCCATGTGTGAAAAACCATAATTATAAGCTTGTCTGTTTATTTCAGTAAGAGGAGTGTGTAGAATACATCAAAAACATCCAGCAGAACGCACTGTAAGCATACAGAGAAGACTGTTGCATGTAACATTGGTTAGGATTTTCTGCCCTGCTGCAGCGAGTTTTGTGGCAGTGGAGGCAGCCCGTCGTTGAGGGATCTTCCAGCTCTACTGCTGTCAACAGGTTTTCCAGTTGTATGCATTCTCTATTGCAGAGGAATCTGTGGCGGGGCCTTGCTGTTGGTGGGATTGGAAGATCGTGCCGAAACAGCTGGAAAATTTCGGACATTATCTCTCTCTTACAGAGATTGGGATCCAATCTCTGTTCCATTTTTGGAATACATCACATAGATAGAGAATTTTATTTGAAACTTCAAGTGTCACAGCATCCATTTGTGAATAGGACAGATAACAATTAAAAGATACTATCTCCAGAAAAGAAAGCAGTTTACATCAGCATCAATACTCCTGGAATTTCAAGAGCATAAAAAAAATGTCAGAATATTTACTTCTTGCTTTTTCTTAAATATATCAATTTTACCTCATCCTCCACTTTGTGACTTGTTCTGTTTTGTGTGTATGTGTGTGTGTTTGCGTTGCAAAATTTAGGATATGTCTTTTATCTTTTAAATAAGTCTTATACCTTTACCTGAGTGAGTTTTTAACAATAAAGCTAAGGCATTTGCCTGGCTTATTTCACTGTGTAGCTTTACGAATACAAATTAATCAAAAAATCACAATGAAAAAATATCCAACCTCTTTTTTTTAAACAATCTTAGAAGTGGAGAAGAGGAAGATTTATTCATCCTTCTGGACTTGGCCACCATACCAGTTATACTACATATTCCCCCAAATCTCTTACTCATCAAAAGATAAGGCATATGTCTAATAACAGAATTAGCCTGTGTTGTGTGTGAAATCACTGGCTTACTAAAGTAACATGGTAGAAAGTTCAAACATGTACAACTTATTCTAAAATTGGTACTCAGCACAGTGGTCAGCACTACTCCCTCACAGTGGACCTGGGTTCAGTTCCCGACTTGGGTCATTATCTGTGCAGAGTCTGCATGTCCTCCCCATATCTGCATGGGTTTCCTCTGAGTGCTCTGGTTTCCTCCCTCAGTCCAAAAAACGTGCATTGGCCAGGCCAAATTCTCCCTCAGTGTACCTGAACTGGGGCTGGAGCATGGTGACTGGGGGATTTTCACATTTACTTCATTTCAGTGTTAATGTATGCCTGCTAGTGGCATGAATAAAAAAGGTAGCATAAGAAGCTCCTCGCTCCACATATTGAGAGCAACATGCTAGTGAAGTACAGTCACTCAGCCAGTGAAATGTGTTCTCTCTTTGCTGCCAAGCACAGCAAGCATAGCCAACTAGGTCACTCATACCGTTGAACCCCATGCTATTAGAAATATTTAATTAAGAGATCATACATTTTGTCTTGAACAAGCTACAGATTAATTGTAACAACCTAGCAGGCATTGAATAATTAAGAATTATCATCACGCAATAATTAAGGCTAAGGTAAGTTCATGCATCCACTAAGTTATTACCTGATGATGAATCCTTTTCTCGGTATCGCCTAAATGGGAGCTGAACATGATCCACTAAAACAATCTGTGATGTTGGAACCAAAAGTAATGGTAAAAATGTTTTAAATATTTTATACTCAATATACACAAATTAATAATGCATGTTTGAGAGCAGATATTTCCTGGTTTGATAGGGTTTTTATACCATAGGTAATTTGTACAGTTCTACCTCAAATATAGAACAAACAACATCGATCTATTTTGCACACAACTGCAAATAAGCTTTGTGCAACTGTCTTATTTTCAAATGATTTCTTAATTTTTCTGCACTGCACTCTCTTGCCCGAAATCCTGGGTTAAGAAAGTATTGCAGCTCCGAGTGCAAAGGAGGTAATTCAGAGCAATCCATTATAAACAGGGTAGAAATGTATGCACTGACACCACTTAATATTAAAATGCAAATCATAAAACTATCCTCAAAGTTTATTCCAACGTGCAACCCAGCAGTAGCTACTGCAATCTCAGTGACTGGTAATTTTAAGTCACTCCTTCCCCAGCTTCAGGGGCTCTTCCCAGCTTAAACGTGCTCAATTATTCTGCTCCAAAGGCCGTATTGAACAACTCTGTAACTGGCTGTGATAGGTGCTGAAACATTGACACTTTCTAACCAGGTGAAGTAAACACTTGACCTCCACTATGAAATATAGCTGAAAACCAGAAGGTCAATGCAAGGGTAATGATGGGCATGAACCAGGAACCGTAGTAGTAAGGTTTAACACAATAGTTCATGCCAGCATGTTTGAACTGCACAAAATGTGTTATATACCTGTGCTTTTTGCTGCTATCTGGTCATACGTAGGAGCCTTCAATTTAACCCATGTATGTCTGACATTCCTTTCTCTAGGGAAATGATGAATTTAATGCTAAGTGGAATGTGTACTAAGGGGGGAATGTTGGAAGGAGTTATTGTTTGTGCCAATCAGATATGTGAATAGGGCGTGTGTGGTTTGAAGAGAGCAAAGGGAGAAATAAGTGTATTTGGGATGAAAAAAAAAGAGAGGTAACGTGTGCTGTTGTGATTTTAAGTTGGAAGAAGTGATGGAGGGGGAGTCGTTGTTGAGATTAAGGGCAGGGGCATTGGGAGGAGGGGTGAGTAAAAGGAAAGTTGCCATGTGTTGTTGGCAGGCAATCATTTTAATTCAGCCAAACAACTGAATTAATCTGTCTATTTGTTTCAATGTTGAATCAAGAGCGACCATCAAGCCCAGTCCAAAATCATCAAAGTCATCAATTTACAATATCTGTGTACCATTGACTTTTCTTATTGAAGTTTTAAAATTTGCTTTGTCTATCCTCCAGTTTGTAACTTACAAGTGTATGCGCTCACGTGTGTGTGTATACATGTGCGTGTGCATGTGTGTGTATATGTGCGCACGTGCGTGTATACATGTGCATGCATGTATATGTGTGTACATGCGTGCATGCATGTGTGTGTTGCATGAGAGAGAGAGTCAGGTTTGTAAAATTATTGTTATTGAGATTGATAAAATGAATACTATTCATTTTCTTTTTGAAAGCTTACAAGGAAACATGTCTGATTGTGTCTTTTGCAGTCACAATACTTAAATAGTTCAGCTCTCACTGAATTGGCAAGCATTCTCTTTCTAAAAACAAGGCTATTGCAGTCAGACAAGGAGTGGGAGAAGAGGGGAGCCGTTCTCCTCTTCTGCCTGATCATAATAATTGTATTTATGACACTAAAGACTGCAGGGAGGAAGCGTTTTGATTTCAACAGGTTTGGGCCAATTTACTGTGGAGTGGGATTCAGCTTCATTGCTGGAAGAGCTTGTTGCCAGAGCTGGTTCTTCAGCTATAAACCTGATCATCAAGGTAATTGGTTCATTGCAAACCATCCTAGATACATAGCATCATTTTGTAGGGTTATTTCTATTGTATAGCGATGCTGAAGCTTTGAAACTTAAGGTGACTATTACTGGGCAGCATCAGAGAACTGTTTTGGCACAGAAAGAGGCCATTTGGCCCTCTATTTGGCTTCACTGGAAGACAAGAATAACATTACCCATTTATTACTCTGTGACTTGGTTTGCAGAGACAGACAATAACAGGCAGCTGAAGGTGCACACATACAAACTGTTGTTTAAAGGTGTGTGATACATGTACATGCTATAGTCAAGAGGATGATGACAATAATGTAAAATTGCTGTTTACTGTTCCTGGTTACTCATGATGTAGCTGTCACCTAGCTAGGGTGAAACATGCACTTGTCTAATGATAGACTAATGACTGCCTTTCTGGGAGAGTGGGTTAATAGACTTTGTTGGATCTGAGATAGTTACTAAATGATATGCTCAGTGCTATAAGTTCAAAATTAAGTCAACTTTCAGCAGTCGACTCAAGAATTCAGTACCTAAGATGGACAGGTCCATTGTGATCTTGGGGACATGAGTTATGTATAATGGTACACCTGTCAGAGGGGACTGAGATACTTCTTACTTTGTTTCAGTTACCATTGTCTCAATTAGTTTGGTTTCAGCAGTAAACTCTGTGCATACATGATACCTAAGTTTTAATCCTGTCACATGTAGCTCATCCTCACTGGATGTTGGTGTGTCCTTGTCAAGCAAACCGAAATGCTGGCCGGGATTATCGGCTGGTCACACCCCGCTGCTGTGGAAGGTAGGACAGAGAATTAAGCATTCAGCCAAATCTCCGTTCACTGCAACCAGAGAATCCCACCAGCATGAACAACCAGAGAATTCTGTCTGCTATTTGAGTACATTTCTTAGTATGGTAGGAGACTTTCCTACACTATGCGCTGTTTCCATGTGAGCCAGTCAGCAAACTGAACAAAACAAGGAATATGACATAACTGGAACTCGTATCTCCTTTCGATTGACTTTACTGGCACTGCACTTACACAAATGTGGCAGTGAAATTAAATATTATGAGCTATAATTGTTTCTGGATGGTTAACATTCTCTCTTTCTTACTGGTGTATGATTTTAAAGTATTCCTAAAAGATCTGATAGAACGCGATTGAAAGTTCTATTTTCTTTTCTTAAAAGTATTTTCCCTGCTCTGCTGAGGAGGAAAAAGTCCAAATGCTGCCTAAAAGGATATCAAATTAGATTTTCATATATTAACACAAGTGCTCTGTCTTGAAGTGAAACTCTAATTGGGTTTTGGTAGGAAGCATAAAGAGGCAGGAAGCGATGAGTTTGAAACTACACCCATTACATTATTTATCTCGTGCTGGTCTTTTGCAAATAAAACTTTATAATTAACATGAATTGTCTCTGCATGTAAGAAGTTGCTAGCAAAATGCATTTAAATTTCTTGTTTTGGTGTGACCTGGTGTCAGACATTGGTCAATTCCTGGTCCAATGGAAGCCTATACTTCCTTACCAAGTCTTAATTGTTTTATTTCCTGGATCTCCACATTTTCCAAATCCTACAACGTAAGTAATAATACTGTATTACAATTATTACAGTAATACAGTATTATTTCTGTAATAATAGTGTAATATTACAGTATGTAATACTGTAATTATACGGTAATACATAATTACTGTGTGGTAATTATTTGAAACTTTATTTTCTCCTTGGTTTTGTTTATCTGGTGCTTACTGGGTGACTATGGCAAGCACTGTCCTAACACTGGAAGGACTTCAGATCATCTCAATGGCTTGATGGATTAATAAAAGCATGTAAGCTAAGAATCATAGAATCCCTACAATGCAGAATTAGGCTTTTGGCCCATTGAGTCTGCAGTGACAACAAACTCATCCACGCCAGAACCCCATAACCCCATTGTTTACCTTGCTAATTTCTCTGACACTAAGGGGCAATTTAGCATAGCCAGTCAACCTAACCTGCACATCTTTGGAGTGAGAGGACACCAGAGTACTCAAGACAAAGCTTCATTTATATCAAATAAATGCAATCTCCCACTCAATATCTGTTCATATCACTGGTCAGCACTAGCTGTAATCAAGGGGGCTGGTGGAGCTGTGAATGAGGCCATGATTCAGGGTGGGAGTGTTAGAGAGGGCTATGAGAAGATATGTGGTCAATTGGAGGGAAAGTGTGAATGAAGCTGTGACCTTGCAGTGGAGATTGGAGGAGAGAATGAACCATGAAGGGAGATGGGAGAGAAGCTGTGAATGGAGCTGTGGTGGAGGTGGGAACTATGAGAGGAGCTGTCATAGGGAGGAGCAGTGGGGGGCTAGTTGTATATGGATCTGCAATCGTTGAACGTTGGGAGGGAGGGAGTGAAGACATAGGTGGGCTGGTGACATTGAGCTGTACAGGTGTGATTTATTCAGAGGGAGTGTGGTGTCGGGATGTTACAGGAGTTGTGATCACGGGAGGGTGGCGTGAAAATACATTTAGAGCCGGAGTTCTATTGGAGCTCCTCGTAGTTAGGTAGGCTGAAGGCTCCCCTTGTGAAACTCACAGGGACATTCCTGCCACACAAGAAAACCTAATATTTTAAATTTACTTTCTGGGCCATTTTTAATCAGGGTGCAACTTTTGCCTTACCTAAAGGAGGGAGCAATACTGCTCCCCTCATTCAGTCCTCAGGTTGATATTTCAGTTCTGGTTAATATCAAAAGAGCAGCTTTGTATGGGGGACATGGAACGAAAGCAACATCAATGGAGATAATTGACTCATTATTGTGAACTGCACTCTGTCCTAATTTCACCAGGTGGGGAGCAGTCAAAATCATGACCTGGATAGCTCAGTGGTGACTGCATGTTTCCGCTCCTCTAATAATAACTTTTTTAAAATCTGAGCGACACTATGTAAGGAATAAAGTTCCAAGTGACATCAGTGTCTGGGACAGAGTTTCAGGGACAGAGTTTCAGAGACAGGGAAGTGGACTTTGTGACCATTAGATTAGACATGATCTTGTTAAAGGGATGGTGTTGACTTTGAAGGGTCAAATGGCCAACTCCTGGTCCTATTTCTTCTGGTCTTACGGTCTAAGTTTTATCACCATTGTTTGTATACATTTGATGCTTTGGTTGTTTCTCTAGCATTCTTTTTCAACCCAAGAATGGAACAGTTAGCAAGCCTTGTGGTATAACTCTGATTACATGTAGTAGCTGGGGTATAGTCAGGTTTGGAGTGAATAACTGAGCTGCCTTTACAAGGTCCACTAATTGCCGAACATCTCACTGCATAAATTATTGAGGTTAGAAAGAGCAGTGTGGGTGGATAATGGGTGGGAGTTGTCTCATTTTGAGACTAAGTGCAGTGGGAGGTACCTCTGTTGACACTTTTCTCGCTGGCCAGAATGGTGGGATTCCACACTGGATTCTGCGCTTGAAACCTCATGAATTAGGTACAGATGCATTCCTCTCCACATCACCTGGCCAATATCTGATTCATCTGCCCGCTGTCAGCTGGTGGGATTGAAGGTCTCTGCACCTCATTTAAAGACCAGTCCAGCGCAGATATATCACTCGCTCCAGCCCACCTGTCTTCACCAGACTGTACAGGATGTCAGCAATCCAGAGGGAAAATGCTAGCAGCTTCAAGGAGAAGTCCATTCCTTGCTTCTGTCACCCTCCCTCTTACCTCTTGTAAGGTGCCCACGTCCCACTTGGATCTAGATCATAGATCATAAAATCCTACAGGGCAAAAGAAGGCCATTCGTGTCTGCACTGACCATAATCACACCCAGACCCTATCCCCATTACCCCTGCATTTACCCTAGATAATCCCCCAACACTAACAGACACTAATCTAGCAAGGTCAATCTACCTAATCCGCACATTTTTGGACTGTGGGAGGAAACTGAAGCACCCGGAGGAAACCCACACAAACATGAGGAAAATGTGCAATCTGCACAGTGACAGTGACCGAAGCCAGAAATCAAACTTGGGTCCCTGGCACTTAAGGCAGCAGTGCTAACTACAGTGCCATCGTGGAGCTGAACCCACTACAACTGGATCCTCTTCCAGTAAACAATAAGGCATCTGTTTCAACACCTTGTTTTCATGCCGGAAACAAATTGAAATGAAAACTGTTTACAGCATTCCCGATAGCATCTCACCAATACCCTACACAACTGTCACACAATTTCTCCCCCTTTTATAATCCATTCCCCTTGCAATAAATGGCAACATTCCATTTGCCTGCCTATCATTTGCTGTACCTGTGTGCTAACGTTTTATGATCCATGTACCAGAACATTTAGATCCCTCAGTACAACAGAGCTTTGCAATCTCTCGATTTTGAAATGATGAAAGGGATAATGATATGGCAGAAAGAGATGGTAATGTATAAGTGAAGAAAATGAAAAACAGGAATGCAAATTAGAATAAAAGAATCAATACCAAATTCTGTTGTTCAAAAAAAAGGAGCAAAGGTTAGGATCTGAATTTGTTGAGCTCCTCGTCGAATCTGGGAGGCTGTAAAATATCAAATTGAATCTTGTCTGTGAGATTGAGAATATTACAAACCAACTAACGTTGTCTCAGCAGAGATGGATAAATACGTACCGTGTTTAAAATATCACAATCTCTTTTCATTCTGAGTGAATGTTAGCAGCTCTATAATTAACTCAAACACCACATCTGCAGGCTTTGCCCTGATTACAATGGGCTAGATGTTATGCTCCCCATCATTGGGTTTGAAGGCAGAGAACACACAAAATTCAGTGTGTTCCCCTCTTCCCCTCCCTCCCCACTTGCCCCTGACCAGCCACATATTTGGGAAGGGGAGTGAGGCAGGGTGGGGTGCGTCAGTAGCCTACTTGCTCCTGGATCTTTGAGACTGTTGATTAGTCAGTTAATGGCTCCAGGGTCTCATCGTGCTCATACTGTTTTTTTTCCCCATGATAGGGTGAAAAGTTGAAGGGTCACACCATTCCAGCATCTCACTGCTCCAGCTATAGAGTCCAGTATCAGGCAAAGAGGGGGGATCACATTTGAGGGATCTCTGGACTGATGGGAGGCAATCCCTTCCTCCACTACCACCTTCCTAGGATCATCCCTCCTTCATCCCCCCCTTTCCTTCTCCCCACCTGGCCTTTTGAACCTGGGCCCCCCACTTCTTTCACCTCTGACTGAGAGCCCTGTTCCTGGATTTGTCTTGGTCACTCGATATGGTGGGATTGCCTGTGGTGTTAAATTGTTCTGGGCACGCATCGGGTTCACTGACTTTTTATCTGGGGTCAGGGCCCATGGGGGGCCCTGTAAAATTCAACCACATGCAAAATTGATGTTTAACATTTGGTTTATGAGTGCAAATTTCTCACATTTAAGTAGTTCTCAGACACGATCCTTTTGATTCCCCGGCATACAGCATGTCTTGATTTGTTCATAGAATGATGATAAAGTACTCCTTCAAATGAAGAATGAAAACACCCCAGTGTTCAACACTGCATTACCGTGTCAATTTGTGGCTGCAGACATTTCCAAGAGTGCCTTTTGGGATTGTACACAATAAAGCTGGTATCTATTTTATGTATTCAATACATTAATTTTGCATAGGCGGGCAAGAAAGCTGTCGATGTTGGCAATACTGCAGGGAACTTGTAATATAATTACGTACAGCAGCATGTATTTAAGGGTCAGATAGACTTTCCTTTGTAATTAATTTAGGGAGGCGAAGATTAAATCTTGAATTTGCACACTCCTGGATTCCTGTGAAGTTCAGGCCTTTGTAGGTTGCGCTTTCTGTGCTGAGAATGACATTCTGTCAGCCATCTTATCTTCCACGATATTTCTCCAAAGTGTGATTTTTTTCAATTTGATTGCGTTTTAAACATTTCTAATTCAAACTGCCCAGTGCACATTCACTTGATTCCTTGGAGGGACAACAAAGCTTTTCACTAGCAGCAGGCAGTACCTTTTATGAGAACTGCATCTACCAATTGCTATTTCATCAAAAGCTCATGCGCAGCGGGAGAAGTATCATAGATTTCACTTAAATCGCGTCAATTTTCACGATTTCACAAATTCCATTTTTTGTTACTTCTCCACGTTCAAATTTGGAGTGTGTTTGGTAGAATGTCAAAGGAAGTTCTGGGAAGGGACTTGCTGGCTGGGCTTTTATGAGTTATCAGACAGTTTGCTGAAAGAGGGAGGGGGTTGGTGGGTGAGGGTATGTGAAAAATTGGGTGCCCTTTCTCAGTTCGGTGGTACAGTGGTTAGCACTGCAGTCATGCAGCACCAGGGACCCGGTTCCATTCTGATCTTGGGTCACTGTCTGTGTGGTATTTGCACATTCTCCCATGTCTGTGTGGATTTCCTCTGGATGTTCTGGTTTCTTCCTACAATCCAAAGATGTGCAGGTTAGTTGATTGGCCATGCTAAATTGCCCCTAAGTGGCAGGAGGATTTGCAGGGTAAATACATGGGGTTTGGGTATACGATATGGGTGGGATTGTTGTCAATGAAGGCTCAATAGGCTGAATGGCCTCCTTCTTCACATAGGGATTCCATGAATCTGTGATTCCTGCTGCCGTTGGCATTTTGCAAGTGGCAGGGAAAGTGGCAAATGGTCCTGACCCTGGATAAAAAGTTGGTGATCCCGATGTGTGCCCAGAACAATTTAACACCACAGGCAATCCCACCATATCGAGGAGCCAAGACAAATCCAGGATCAGGGATCTCAGTCAGAGGTGAAGGAAGTGGGGGAACCAGGTTCAAGAGGCCAGTTGAAGCCACTAGGAACTTCATCAGTAATGAGGGGCGGCCATTTGCCTTTTGGGTGGACCAGCCAGTATACCTTTAATGGCCTCCTTGCAGGCTTTACTCCTGGTGGCACCTGCTAGGGCTGAAAAGCTCCTGACCCTCTAGTCAACCAGCAACCCTTGGGGATTAGACTTCATTCCATGGCAGCCATTGAGTTACCTGCTGCATATAGAATTAGACTGGAGACTCCCCTGTCTGGCCGAGGTGGGGTGGCCCTGATTTCCTGGCCACTGTTGCTCTTTAAACTGTTGACTTGAATTTGCTTTGATGATTAGGGGAGAACAGCAAAAGAGGGAACACCATTGGATCGAGTGAGGGGAAATGAACTCGATTAGGCAAGAGAATTAAGTGGAGGGGAGCATCTGAGCAATAGTGAAAACAGCATAATAAGGTTTAAAAAAGCAGGTTGAATAGGACATCAATAAGGCAAAGAATAAAGAAATGAATTGGAACAAAGCTGATTTTAGGAAGTGCGAATTGAATGATGGAAAACAAACTGGGAAATTTCACTAATACTGAATAGAATAGCACTGGGAATCATTTAAAATAGTGATCAAATCAATGCAGGAGAAATGTTTCCCATTAATAAATACAAAAGCAATCTAACCTATAACGATGCATTGCAGATATATAAAGAAAGAAAGGAAAGATTGAAATGAAAGAAAAAATACATCAACATCAAAGGAGAGAGTGACTAAAGGGAATATGTGAAATGATGGGAAAGGAGTGAACAAAACAATTAGGAAGGTAAACAGATTGAACTATTAAGGAATATGAAAAGAATAGATCATTTGGCACATGGAGTCTTCACTAACTCTCTGATAGTGTATTTTAACCAGGCTCTCTTCCCCACCCTAGCCCTGTAACACATTTACCATGGCTAATCCATCTAACCTGCAAATCTCGGGATATGAAGGGGCAATTTAACAAACATTAAAAATACTCTGCCAATGCATAGATAAAGAAAAGAACAAAGTCATGATTGGCTTCGGGTCACAAAGATACACGTTTGCTAAAATTTTCCAGCTGTATGAACTGGTGGGACCTTGTGGTCCCATTGACAACACATTCCTACTGCAGATTTCCTGATGATGTGGGGTGCAGTCAGTGGCACTGGAAGATCCCATTAGTGGTGAACAGTGCAGTGCCTCTCACTGCAAGAACTGCATAGGGAAGCCAGCAAATTCTCCCCCTCTCTCCCACCATCACAGGCAATGATGATGAAATATAGAAATTTTAAATAATAACTTTGCCATCATATTTATGAAAGAGACTAAAAGGGCAGGCATGTCATTAGAAGAAGAGATCAAAAATAAATATCATTTAGCTAAAAAAAAGGACAGATAATTAGTAAATTAATCCAATTTAGAAGGTATAATCCCTTGCCCAGATAGATTGTATATTAAAATAAGTTAGGAAAGAGCTAGTGCAGAATCCCTACAATACAGAAGAAAGCCATTCGGCCCATCGATTCTGCACTGAGCGCAATCCCACCCCGTCCCGATTCCCACATATTTACCCTGTTAATCCTCTGATAATTTAGCATGACCTATCAACCTAACCTGCACATCTTTGGAGTGCAGGAGGAAACTGGAGCACCCAGAAGAAACCCACACAGACACATAGAACATAGAACATTACAGCGCAGAACAGGCCCTTCGGCCTTCGATGTTGCGCCGACCAATTAAGAAAAAGCAATGACCCTCTTACCTAAACCATTCCCTTTTCAATCATAAACTTATCTACTAACCTCTTAAACGCCACCAAACTTGGCGCATCTACAACTGCAGCAGGCAGGGCATTCCATACCCTTACCACCCTCTGGGTAAAGAACCTACCTCTGACATCCGTCCTATAACTACCACCCCTTAATTTAAAGCTATGTCCCCTCGTGCTAGCTTTCTCCATCCTAGGAAAAAGGCTATCACTGTCCACCCTATCTAAACCTCTAATCATCTTATATGTTTCAATAAGGTCTCCTCTTAGCCGCCTTCTTTCTAACGAAAACAACCTCAAATCCCTCAGCCTCTCTTCATAAGACCTGCCCTCCATACCAGGCAACATCCTGGTAAACCTCCTCTGTACCCTCTCCAATGCCTCCACATCTTTCTTATAATGCGGGGACCAGAGCTGTACACAATACTCCAAGTGCGGCCGCACTAGAGTTTTGTACAGTTTCAACATGACGTTGCGGCTCCGAAATTCAATCCCCCTACCAATAAAAGCTAAGACTCTGTATGCCTTCTTAACAACCTTATTGACTTGATTGCCAACTTTCAGGGATCTATGCACACATACACCAAGCTCCCTCTGTTCATCAACACTAACACGGGAAGAACTTGCAGATGCCACACAGACAGTGACCCGAGGCCAGAATTGAACTGGGTCCCTAGTGCTATGAGGCAGCAGTGCTTGCCACTGTGCCACCCCAGAATGATTGCCATACAGAAAAAGGCCTTCCAGTCTGTCAAGGCAAGAGCAATTCAGTTAGTCTAAGCACCCCATCCCCACCCTTCACTCTTCCCCTGCTGCTCTGCAACTTGATTCCCTTCCATCGAATCATGGAATAGTCACAGGCAGGAACTCTGAGTGGAATTCTGTGGCCCGCTCCTTTGTGGGGATTGGAAGGAACAAGATGCAGTGAGCTGATCAAAGATCCATTGACTTCGGCAGGAATGGAAAATTCCAGCAGCAGAAGGGGCTGTAAAACTCCATCCACCATTCTACATATTCGTTAGTGAAATGAAGAGTGCCTGAGAAATGGCAGACAGCTGACCAAGATTCCTGTCTGTCAAAGGGAGCTGGATCAAGCCCAGGGAACTACTTAGTGTCCACATTAGATTAACTTCAATGTTCAAAAAGATAAATGGACCGATACTCAAAGATAACATTAAGTAGAAATCTAGAAACTGAAAATGCAATAAAAAATAGTCAGCATGGATTTCAAAAGAGAAGATCTTGCTTGACCAGCCTCAATAAATTCTTTGATGAAGTAACATAAAGGATAAATGCAATAGACAAAGCATAGTTGGAGTTTCAGAAGACTTTCAAAAAAGTACCAGATAGTCAATTCAGGCTAAAGTCAGAGCTTTTAGAATCAGGCGGTAAAGAGAATAGACAGCAAACTACAAAAGAATGAGTAAAAGTTAGTTATGAATGCTAGCAGAAGTTTGAAAGTGGGGTTTCACATGGATTGGTGCTTGAGTCATTTTTGTTGACTACTCACAAATAATTTGCACTCAGCGATTGGAAGAACAATTTCAAAATTTACAATCAGCACCTTAACAAGGACATTAAGAAGTTTGCAAAGTGAGCATGTCATTGGCAAATTAACTTCCATGAAGGTGAGTATGAGGTGACACTTGTACATAGAAAAATAAAGTCCTTGGCCATCAAGTGTTATAGATAGGTAACAGGAGCAGATGGATCTGCAGATACTGGTACATCAATTACTAAATTATAATACAGCTTCACTGGGCTGTTTGAAAATGAAGAAAACAAACCACTGGAGTTCCTTTCTCCAGGAATAGAATTTAAAAGCGGCAAAGTTGTGTTAAAGGTGCAAAGAACCACACGTGTACTATGAATTGATCTCGTCTCCATTTTATCAAAAGGATAGAGAGACAATGGAGAATGTGTAAAAGAAATATTTATCAGAAAAAGACCATAACAGAAGTTCTATCTATCAGGACAGATTGAAGAAGTGGAACAGAGAGTGATCTAATGTAGGTCTTTAAGATTATGAAAGATATTTATGGGGTATATTTTGAAAAAATGTTACATTTATACAAAGACCAGAACTTGGAGCCATAAATAGTAGGAATTCCAGAGAAACTTCTTTGTCCAGAGAGCTATTGGAATTTGGGACTCACGACCACAAGGGGCAGTTGAGATGACTAGCTTCAGATACGTTTAAATGGAGTGCAAGGAAGCCTATGTGGAGCACAGATATCATATGGGTGGAATTTTCCCTGAATAAATGGGCAATTTTTCCTCCAGATGCAAGTCCTCCCCCTCCTTGAATGGTAAGTTCCCCCTCCTGCTCTTCGTTGGCAAGTTTCCCCCACTTCACTGGCATGTCCCCCTCTTCAATCTCTTCAATGGTAAGTCCCCTTATCTTTTGCAGACAAGTCCTCTCCAAACCCCAAAAAGTTATTGCCCCCCCCCCACTACACATTAAGGAAGCCCTCAATGGGGCTCCGCACAACCCAATTAGCAGAGGTCCCCGGCACCAATTTGGCACCAGAATCACCTTCTTGGTGCCAAATGGTCTGTTTCTGTGCAATGATTGAAATCTATAAAACTCTGAGAGGGTTAGATGATAGAAGTATAATCCAATTTTATTGTGAAAACAGAACTGAGTGACTGAATATTAAGTGAAACAGAAGATTACAAAATTCCATAGCCCCCATTCCATTGAGCAATGGGCAGATGAAATGAGATGAATAATTCCCTCAAAGAGGGCCCCAGTAAATACCCATTGGAGAATAATTACCGGGGTTTGAACAGGTGATTTTTCTCATGCCTTTCTTTGTTATCTTTTGGAACTTATTTAATTTTATGCATAGCTCAGTCTGAAAATTGGATGAGCAGAAAAAAGATCATATAGTTTTAATGTTATCTGTACAAGTATTGAGTCTGATAGACTTAATTCCTCTTTGCCAATCCTTGCATTCTTCTAAGTCCTTAATATATGGATACATATTCATTTATATGACATTACAGAATATTTTAACAGACGTGGAATGTTACGTTTCTTTTAACTTTACTGATCGCACAACTGTTTTTTGATAACTAATTAATTGTATTTTTTTAAGGCCTTTACTGACACCTGTTACTCATCCTTCTTTAGCCAGAAGAATGGGTTATGGACCAGGTCACTGCCTTCTCTATTATCATCACAAATGTTAATCCATTGCTTATCTACCCGTTGTCCCTCGACCAGTAAGATCCATGTTAGGCAATTACCTTCTCACACCAGCAATGCTGTACCTCACTGGTGCAAATTGTGCTCCATACAATAGTGTGGCTAAGACCTGCCAAGCTCTGCGATCAAAGGCAAATAGGTTGGACTGCAATGGCTCAGATTTGAGCTTGGCCTCTTTGAGCTGTAAATGTTCACTTATTCCTAGTGCGGAAGAATAATGTCTAGAAATATGAAACTACTATATTTCTACACAAGCTACACATTGATTTCGGATGGATCAATTGCACTCAAATTCACAACTTCTGAGTTATCTACTTTTTGCACATAGACAACTGAACTCATAAAAAGGCATGTTGTTTCAATACAATAGTGTGATAACCCCCCCGGACTTGCATGGAGAATCACTGATTGACCTTCCTATAGCAGTCATTGAATACAAGCTCCAGGATGATTGGTCATTACATTAACAAGTGGAGCTTGTATACCGAGCCGTGTGTAAAGCAGGCTCCTGAGTGGGTCCATTATTGTATTGTCTTAATTGGGACTTGTTTGTGTTCACCACATGCTTGTGGTTTTGCTGTACTTTATTTTGTGCAATAAAACACCGTTCCTTTACAGTAAGCAACTGTGTGCAAGAAACCTCAGCTCCCATTATAATTAATTAATTAGACGTTATTCTAAGTGACTTGATTCTGGTTAAAATTACAATATCCTCACCTTTGAGGAGGTGATGTATATTTTTATAGACACAGAAACCACACGGCAACAGAAATTCCAGCACTATTACCAATCTGATTCTGCAAACTGACATTTGTTAAATAGCTCCAATGTGTGCAAGACTGCATGGCGTAGGCTAAGACTCTTTTGAATTTTTAATACAACCCTTATTTTATACAATAGAGATACATCATCTCATTAATATTTTATTGTTTCTCATTTTGGAACTCTTTGCAAGGTGACTTGTAAAGAACGCTGCCTCAGATATAACCATGATTTTGGCAGAAAGAAGTTTCATGTGATTTCTGAATTGGCTGCCACTTTTGACCTCTGACCCACTTCTGTCCTTACTGAGGAACATCACTGGGATGATTGATCCAAATCCAGATTAGTTTCCATGAGGAGGGAAGAAACTATCTTCAACTAATATCATCAGCTAGTGGCATGCAAAGATTTTATAATGTACCAATATGCTCCAGGGATCTGAGATTATAATCTTATTACTGCGGTTGTTGACAGGCAGCTAGGGTTTGATCGATTATCTGTTGCTTCAGTTCCAATAAACCTTTCCCTTTCAATTGAAAATGCATTTAAACTAAACTCCCGGGTAACAAATTTTGCAAAGCTTTAGTATTGGCCTGAAAATTAAATGAAGCGTGGCCATTATAGAAACATACATAATAGCATAAAAGACAGGAGGATGCTATTTGGCCTTTTGAGCCTGCTTTGCCATTCATCACAATCGTGGCTGATCATTCAACTGAATAGCCTAATCCTGCTTTTCCCCATAACCTTGGGTCCCATTCAACCCCATTGCCAAATCTAGCAACATCTTGAATGCATTTAATGTTTTGGCATCAACTACTTCCTGTGGCAATGAATCCCACAGAGCCACCACTCTTTGGGTGAAGAAATGTCCTAAATGGTCCATTCTGGATCCTCAGACTGTGACCCCTAATGTTCCGGGGACCATATCCCTTTATTTCCATCCTATTCATATATTTGTCAAGACACCCCTTACAAGTCACTATCATAGCTAGATGCACTGCCATTTGCCACACAGAATGACAGGTCACCTCTGACCTTCCCAATGAGTTTCAAGAAATTGCTGCAATTGCATATTAATTGCCAATTAGACTCACCATGGAAAGTAAGGGATGGTACTCAACATAATAAGTACTGTTTTCTTTCTTATTGGTGAAAAAGATTGATTTGTTTGTCCCATCTTTCACCAAGATTCCATATGCCCAGTTATCAACTCAAACTTTTCCAATATCTCAGAGAAGAAATTATCTTCCAGTTGAGTGGGCAAAAATAATATCTTGTGAGGCCACATTGTTGTAGCCATTTCTAACTGCCGTGGCTGATTCTGTGTTCTGTTGGTTGACATTAATCTTCTAGTAATATTGTGAGACTGGGAGATGTTAAACTTGCAGTTTCAAGTTGAATATTGTTTGATTTATTGGACTGAGGTTAAATATCCAGTTCTGATGTTGTGACCTGGAATTTTTCATTCCAGCCCCCCCTCCCCAACCCCCACCCTTCCTCCACAACCTCCACCACTGCGGGGTAATCTGCAACACAGCTAATGAACCATTGACATCTCTGTTCACATCAGTGGGACTGGAGAATCCCACTAGTCTGAAGGTCTAAAAGGTTCTGGCCATTAACTCTCTGCAAAAGTTGCCTACTCTGCCGAGTGTTTCCAACATTTTCTGTTTCTATTTTAAATACTCATTTAATATGCAAGATGCAGTGATCAGGATCTGGGACTGTTTGCTGGAAGGTCAAGCACTAGAGGACAGCAGTACATTCATGGAGCAGTTATTTAACAACTTTTGTTCCGGTTGTTAACCTGCACAGAAGAGTCATTATCAGTTATTGCAAAGTTTAATTTGGCAAACAAATATTTACAGTTACAGGCCAATTAATTCCAAAATTGTTTGCGGATAGCTTTTCTGAATGGCTGGACAAAAATCTCTGAATTTTATTGTGATGGAAGGTTAACCTTCCATCATCAAGAAACCCTTTATCGATGACCAAATGGCAGAGCTGTAATTGCGGCTGACAGCAAACAAGTCAATACCCTGGGGCCTACAACAATAATCTGGACTTGAAGCAATGGGTTTTAATCCCCTCTCCCCCATTGCTCATTTCCCATGGGGTGAACCTAGGCTCACTCAGTAAGGGAGTTCCTACTCTAAGAACCCCCAGGGAGATCCACTGATGATACTGTATTCCCTTAATAACCATAATGACAGTATTGTTTTACTAAACTGAGGAAAATTTTATTAAGCCTGATCTTTTAAAAGATGCCACAGTGGTTGGCCCTGCTGCCTCTCAGCACCAGGGACTCGTGTTCAATTCCAGGCTTGGGTAACTGAGTGGAGTTTGTACATTCTCCCCATGTCTGTGTGGGTTTCCTCCAGGTGTTCCGGTTTCCTGCTGTTCGTCTTGATGATCCTGAGTCATAGAATCAGAGAATGTCTACTGTGTAGAAGGAGGCCATTTGTCCCTTTACCAATGACAATCCTGCCCAGGCACTATCACCATAACCCCACACAGTTATTCTGCTAATCCTCCTCAAACCAAGAGGCAAATTAGCATGGCCAATCAACCTAATCCACATATCTTTGGACTGTGGGAGGAAACAGGAACGCCCGGAAGATGTGGGGAGTATGTCTGTGTGAGTTTGCACAGTGACCCAAGGCCAGAATTGAACACAGGTCCCTGGTGCTAGGAGGCAGCGTGCTAATCACTGTTCCTCAGAGTCAGAGTCCCTTCATATATAATGAAATAACTGAACGGTTATTTAAATCACATTTTGTTAATGGCAACTGAAAGTCTATTGTTTGCATTAATTTAACTAAGCTAGCTTAATTATTTTTCTTCCTCATAACACTTCTCACAGTAGAGATTGGATTGGGTTGGATGTGATGGAGGTGAGAGGTACCTTGACTGCTGACTGGAGAGCAGACAGGAGAAAGATATATTGCCTCTCTTATGGAAGAACTACTGAATTCAATGCAATTCATTTATTCTGTGATATAAATGACAGACCATATTGGGCCTTCCCTGGGATCAAGGAATGCCATAGGAGAACCTCCATCCAGTGAGAGTTGCTGGCCAATTGCCAGTAGATTTATTGGACAATGGCAGCCACTGTCTGTCTACTGCTACCAAAACAGCACTCACCCAAGTCCAGGTATTGCCTGCTGGATTCCAAACCACAGGTGAGTGATGGGGTGGGACAGAGGGAGAGGGTGAATGGAGTGAGGGGTGAGGGGGCTGCTGAAGAGCAGGAATCATGATGGGTGGAGTGGCGTGGGGAGGGGATGGTAGTTTTCAGCGGGCAATCAAGTACTGGGCCCTTTGACCAGCACTGAATGCCTTTGAATACGCTACCTTCCTTCCACGTTGATTAAGACAAGTGCTGGTGGAAGGAGTTCTTTAAGTGGGCATTGATCAGCCCTTCATGGGCCTCAATTGGCAGTGGGGTGGAAAGGTCATCCACAGGCCTTTGTGTCTTGGATTTAATTGGGGTGTAGACAAAAGGTTGGGTGTCCCCAGATGCCATGCACCTACCTGATTAAAAGCCTCCCGCCAACCACTAACCATGCCATAGAGGAGGACTGCCCACTACCTACCCCAGTAAGAAAGCCATTTTTAATGATTTATCGTTGTGGCTTTGAGGCTCGCTGCTAATGTATGAGTGGCCCATCATGGTCAGCCTACTGCCTTGTGGGATAACAATTATCATCTTCTAGTGGTCTACATTGCCCCTCGCCAACCCCCCCACCCCCATGGTTAATGGTGCTGCACTATCATGCCAGTCTTGTGATGCAGACATGTACAATGATTCTGGTGTTGCAGTTCCTAGTAGACAGACACATACAATTATACTTGTGTTCTATAGTAGGTGTTTAAGAAATCAAATAAAAATAATAACTCAACACTTCAGTTATCCAAACCAATTTCTTTCTGAGTAAGAACTCCACAGTAATTCTCAGTCCCAAGTAATAGAGTCATATGTACAACTCATTTGAAGCAGACTGTGTCATTACGCTACACAAGTGAATATATCAAAACCTAGTATTGTAATGACATGAAAACAGTCGTGTAACTTAATTTATTTCTATAAGCTCTGGAACATACAAATGCTGCGAGCAGCAAACAAATTGCAACACTACTGTTTGTTCACAACATATAAGGTAAGTCAAATTTCAGGATTGGAAAATGAACAGAATTCTCATTTGAGTAGGAATTAAATGGCACAGAGTTGATGAATAATATTAAAATGGCAGTCTGTAACACTGCTGCAATGAGTTGACTGAACGAGGAATCAGCTGAACTAGTCAAATTGTCTCAACTGGCCTTTACTTCCTTATACTTGATGAAGCTTTGCTTTTTACATATGAGATTGTCTAATAGAACTTTCATCAAATACAAGGTTAATGTTTGTGGTACGTTTTGTAACATACATTCTCCTGTATCACCTGTCATTGGGAATCATAGTGGGCGAGACAGAAAACCTAGTGCAACTAGAGGTTAGAGGTCCATTGAGCTTGGATGGGAATTTCCGGTCTCAGGGCGCTCATGGCCAGAAAATCCCGCCCATCAATTTTACAAATAAATCAACTTAAAGTTGGAGCTAATATTGAAACATAATGATGGGATTTCGTGTATCTTGAGTAAGCCTTTAAAAATAATTTAATTCAACGTCATTCTGCATTGTAGACTTAAGATACAATGTGCTTGCATTCAAGTGAGTTGCATTCAGCATAGAAATTGGATAACTGCAGTCTGCATTGGAGGTTTTCCAACAATTCTTCCCTGATATAATAGCATTGTTTGTATACAACAAAGGATAAATTAAAAGCAAAATATTGTGAATGCTGAAAAAACTGAAATGAAAACAGAAAATTCCATAAATATTTAGTTGACCTGGTAGCATCTGTGGACTCAGTAAGAGATCTGACAATGCCAATTTTAAAATTGGTGTTGTCAGACCTCTTACTGAGTTTACCCCAGTCCAATGCCCGCATCTCTACATCAGCATCTGTGGAAACAGAGGCAGAGTTAACAGTTGAGTCAAAGACTCTTCTTTAGAACTCAGATAACCAGGTCACAGATAACAGACAAATTAACTTTTGAGCAGAGCAGAGAAAATCAGGAGAGGGAAACTTCTTCCTCACAACACAGAAAAAAAACAAAAGAAGTTTGCATTTACATAGAGTTCTGGACCTGGAGATACTTCAAAGCACTCATATACAAATAAGTACTTTTGGAGCACATTCATTATTGTAATGTAAAAAGAAATGGCAGCCAATGTGTATGCAGTAAGCTCCAACAAGTAGCAATGATAATGATCAGTTATCTGCTTTGGGGGATTGGTTCAAGTAATAAATATTGGACTGGGGCAACTTCTGTACTCATCTCTGGAATAGTCTCATAGGATTCTTTGTAATCAATTGAGAGGCCAGAGACATCCTTCAAGGCCAAATACATCTTTAGTTTAGTGTTTAGTCTGAAAACAGCACCTTTGACATTGTGACATTCCCTCAGTACTGGGTATCAGTCTAGTTTTTGTACTCAAGTCCCTGAAGTGGAACTTGACCTTCTGACTCAGTGGTAAAAGTGCCTCTGACTAAGCCATGGCTAACACCTCGTGAAGCAAATATTTGTTGTTGGAGAGAAATAGACGGAGATGAAAATTAACATTAGGGCATACAAGAATCTGTTGAAGTTATCATGCTGTCAAGGTATAGTGCATCCAATAGTACATTTCCACTCAGTGAAGAGTTCATCTGGTGTCCTGGCTAACAATCTTCCCTCACTGAGCACAGCCAAATGCAAACTAATGAATCATGCGACAGTTTTCTCCAACTGGGATCATGCTGTGTTCAATAGTCACTTCATGTTATTATAGAGTAACATCCTTTACATCAAGGAATGTGAGTTGCAGTCAGAACCAAAGTGTTGCAGGTCAACCTTACTAGGATTCAGAATATTGTAGAGATTACTTATTTTCAAAGCCATTTGTATAATGTGTCATTTAAATGCATGTCTTTCTTTTTGCTTCAGCCATTAACATCATTTTGAAACTAAATTAAGGAATTCTATCAATAAATATTAGACATGAAATCAAAGCTTTTGAAATAATTGTACCTATATGGAATGCCATTTCCTTCATTATACCTTCTCAAGACAAAGTATTATGTGTATAACGCTCATGCAATCCCTTGTTTGAGGATGCTTAGTTATTAATAAAGTATATATGAGAATCAAAACAGATGGAAAGTCAGGGTTTAAGTTTTCTTTCAAGAACATTTGACAGATAGACTCGTTTCAAATTCTCAATGTAGGAGTAGAAATTGAATCTGAATGGTGCTATTCTCACAGGCATATGCTACATCAAAAGAGTCTTTGTAGAGCAGGTATGAACATCAATGCTTGCTGTCAAGAATCTTGAAGGTAAACTTTAAACTATTTAAATAATATAGAAGTGTCGAGTTTTATCTAATTGAGATCCTCTGTGCAGGTCATTAACGGAGATGTTTTGCCCAAGGTAAACATTAACATTTGACAAGAGTTAAAATATATTTGAAGTAGCAAGCGAGGGATGTTTGATGTCCTGATTTCCTATGCAGATGACAAATAATGCTTGGCTATTTACTGAGATTTCTTTAACTTGCATATATGGTTGGCACAAAACATACTTGATCAATGCAAAAGGCCTGTCAGTATGCACAGACCATTTGTCAATATTATATGCAAATATGTATTTTCAAATTGTGGAAGTGCAGCCTGTTTTGCAGAGGAGGTCTGCCATTGGTTGGTGGCAGGATTTTTCAATCCTCCTGCTGTCAGTGGAGTTTACTGTTGTTTGCACCTTCCACGGAGAAATCCCGTGCTCCCGGCACGCGACTCTTTTAGTAGTCGTGCCATCACATCACCATGTCACCACTCAGTCTACATAAATGTCAAACTACTGAAACATGTCCTACATTTATATTCTCTTGCTCTCTTTTTCAGTTTCCTTCTTAATTGTAGTACAAAAAAAACCTGATAAAATGCACAATGAAAAATTGGTTTGTCATCATCATACTTAAAGATATAATTCAAGAAAACCTGAGGAAAACCTGCCCATATCCTTCAATCTTCCTTTCACGAGAGATTCCACAAAGAAAATTTGATTGGTCTTCTACCTCGGGGCACAGGCATATTAAATGCTAATTCAAGTTCCTGGATAACCTAATATGGCTCCGGGGTTGAATCTGCTTGTCACAGTCAATTGTTACCTTCATTGTCTATCTCAACCTGAGATAGACAAAATGTTCTTGAAGCAAAGATATGAAGTGATGTGGGCCAAAGGTGGGCATTTGAAGGCTGCAGATTAATCATTATCTCATTAAATGGCAGAATGGGCCTGATGGGCTGAATGGCCTATGCCTGTTCCTATGCTCCTCTGTCAATATTGTCCAAGTTTGTCATGAATGGAAATATAAATTGCATATCTGCTGAAATCATATTGATCATTTTTACACACCACACCAAGCAATGGGCGCAGGGATTGATCCTTTGTCTGAACAGGTTGTTGTGGTGCACACCCAATATTGGGCCCCATTAAAATGAGATTGGCCAGCTGCAGCCAACTTCCACGAGTCCCCAGGCATATCACTGACAACGAGATGTAAAAGTAGTCATTGTGCCATCAATGTGGCTACAGTAAAGGAACAGAAAATACTGAGAAGTTTCACCAGTTCTGACAGCAACTGTGGAGAGAGAATTTGAGCCTGGTTGTCCCCTTGTCAGAGCCTTTCCTTTGACAGCCATCTTTTCTGATGGCTGCCTGTGGCTGTCCATGTAAGGGCCTCTGGTTAAACACATGTGAACCTTTGTTTCCATGCCAACTTCAATTAGAGCAACCCACTTCTGTGCTGGGACTCAAATTGGTTTACACATTCGCCCAGTGTCTGCGAGTGCTCTGGTTTCGTCCCACAGTCCAAAGATGTGTAGGTTAGATGGATGGGCAATGTTAAATTGCCCCTGAGTGTCCCAAGACCTGTAGGCTAGGGAGATTAATGGGGTAAATATGTGGGATTACAGGAAAGGTCAGGGAGTGGGGCTGGGTAAAGGTATTCTGTTAGAGAGTCAGTGCAGACATAATGGGACCAAATGGTCCTATTCTGCACTGTCGGGATTGTACGATTGCTGAACCTGTTTCAGGTGCAGGATCTGACTATTGTTTGCTGCTAGCAATATGACAGGCAGTGCACTTGCAGTTATGATGAGCACAGTTTTCTTACATTGGAGGCAGCACACTCAGAGGTGGGTTCAATGGCTTGTTTTGGTCAGTGAGTATATGGACACTGATTGAAGTTTAAAAACGTTTTATATATCAGGTTACGTGTTTGTTTAGAAGCTGTCAAATATTTGAATACAATATCCTTTCATTGTAATCTTGCACGAAGATTGTGAAAGAAGCTTTGTGCTTTTGGCCACCCGAGGAATCCTAATTGCACTCATTAACATATTATAATGAGGGCCTGTTGTGCTGCAGCTCCAAGTTTCATCTTTAAGTGCTTTTTAAGGGTAGATTGTAATTTAATGCAAAGGTGCAAATCATGCGAGAGCAAGTCGACAACCTCTTTTGCATAACTCCAAATTTTAATTTGCATTGACATTCTAAACCTGAAGGGTTTAAATGGAATGGAATTAATAAGATTCACCATCTTTACGGGTTCTGTCAGCAGAAACTTCTGTTATGCTTGTGAATTTTAAGACCAGCAGGTATAAATCCTCTATAATTGGGTTAGTTCAAGGGTTTTAAGCCTGGAATTCTCAAATGTTTTCATCTGTGGAACAGCGGACAGCTTAGGCAGGGCAAGAGACCCCATGGACCATTTACTGATTCTACCCCAACCTTTTTCACTTTGTGCTGGAGTTTTTCGGCTGTTCTTGCTGGTGGGATCTGCCAACGGCAAACCATCACCATTGATTTACCAGCATAAAACAGGAAGCTCCATTGACAGCACCGCAGCCAATAGTAGCCCAGCTTTGCTACCGCAAAACACACTGTGGGTGGGGTGGGGAGCGGGTGCTGAAAATCCCACCCATTATTTTCAATTAATATAAGTAAATTACTGTTACATAAAGTTTCCAGTTTATGTCGTAATGTCACAGGTAGGCTTACATTAATATTGCAATGAAGTCACTGTGAAAACTATACTATGGGTAGTTTCCATACTCCGACACCTGTTCGGGTACACTGAGGGAGCACTTAGCATGGTCAATGCACCTAACCAGCATGTCTTTCTGACTATGGGAGGAAACCAGAGCACCCAGAGGAAACCCACGCAGACACAGGGAGAACATGCAGACTCCACACAGATAGTGACCCACGCCTGGAATTGAACCCAGGTTCCTGGCACTGTGAGGCAGCAGTGCTAACCACTGTGTCAGTGTGCTGTCGTTGCCAGAAACAAAGGCATGTTCATTTTTATATTATAAACATTAATAATAAAAATGTGGTGGGCATGTTTATTGGAAACACTCTGATATAAATTGTAAAATGAACACAATAAACCTTCTTGTGAAATTAATACTTACATTTATTTTAGTCAGACAAAGTCAACAGGAACATTAAGTCTTGCTTATAAAATGACAATATTGTTGCTCATGCTTTAGAAAGAATCATGCCACACATGGTTGTGTGATGCCATGCGATTGGTGAGGATGAGTGTTTCTGATTATTCTGTTGTGCATCCTCAGCTGTGGTGCTGTGTGCCAGTGACTTGCGTTTTGAATCTACTCGCAAACCACCTGCAGGATGCCAGCGGGTCGCCGCACTTTATGAATCACTGACGGTGGATGAGGTTGGGTGCAGTTACACTGGAACTTCCAGCAAACTTTGCCCAAAATGAACCAAATCAGCACAATAGATGGCTAAGTTTCAGCAAAGTGTGAATTTCTTTTGCGCTGCTTTGCAAATAATTGCGCTGTACTGTGCAAAGTACTGTGGATGCTTGAATCTGAAACAAAAATGGAAAATGCTGGATAATCTCAGCAGGCCTGACAACGTCTGTGGCGAGAGAACAGAGAGAATAGAGCCAGTGTTTCGAGTTAGGATGACTCTTCATTTCAGCTCATTCTGACTTGAAACGTTGGCTCCATTCTCTCTCCACAGATGCTGTCAGACTTGCTGAGATTTTTCAGCATTTTCTGTTTTGGTGCAAGACTTCAAACACTCCTTAAAATTAAGTGTTGTATAAGCTCAATTAAAGAAACTAGCAGAAACCTTTTAAAAGCTCTTAAATATATTTAAAAATATTTAAGAAGCTGACTACTTGTACAGCAATAAAACTAATGAATGGTTCTGCCTCGTTTATAAAGTCATTTGCAGTTATTTAAAAATCATAGATGCCAAACTGCATATTCTTATTGAAAATGCTTATTTTTTTTGATGGGAAAGAAACCCCCCCAATTTTCAGCTTTTTTTATTGAGAAAACTGCACCAGACTACCACCCAAACATATCAAGGATTTTTGATGCACAATTCTTTGAAAAATAATTGTGTTGCAAAAATGCTGTCAGCTTTCACTGGCTGATGGAAGATCTTTCTCATTTACACGTGAGCCTAATTAAAAATTCTGTATCAACAACATGAGTCTGTTTATGCATGACAAGTAATGTTGGCCAAAGCAGAGCATTTTATTGTCTATTACTAGCAATTTTCAGAATGCTTGCACTTATGATTTAATAAGTGAATAGAAGATTGTAAAACAGCAAAAGTGTATGAAATACCAATTACCTTTCATGGATGTAGGGAATCTCTATACAGAGTGCTGGCTTATTAATGACATTTGACAATAAAAAAGATCATAAATACTGATCCTGATAGATACAGATGATGTGAGTTTGAGTGGAAACTTATTCAAATCCAGCTGGATTTTGATGACTGATTGAAGCCACAGCGGAAATTATTCCACCTGGTTTTAGCACACACAGTACCGATCTCACCTGAGGTCTGTGAACTGCTGGACACTGAGCTATTTTCTGCAGGTAGATCTTGTTTCTTCTCCCACACAAGTGCATCCTTCCTGAAAAGGAAGGCTGGTGTTTCGGTCGCATCCTTCAGTATTGCCAGGTGCCCCAAAGTGCTTTACGGCCAACAGACGAGACTTTCTGGCTCTTCATGCAGGTGGGGTTCTCTGATCCCATCGACAGCAAACCCCCACCTCCCCACCTCACAAGCCCCCCAACCTCCCTGGGTTTCCTGGCATCTTGAGATGGATTCAATGGGAAATCCCATTGACAGCCGCGGGACTGGAAAATCCTGCCACTCGCCATCAGCAGGCTGCAGAGAAACACCACAGGGTGGGGGGACAGAGTATTTCCCCTGAACAAAGTACTTTTTGAAGTGTAGTGACTGCCGCAATGTAGGTTTTTCTGGGTAAAATGTTAAAACTGACATTGTGTAATAAACACACAGCATTTAGATTTACAAAGGTTTGGGTTATTGGTTCAATTTTGTCTTAGTTTACTACATTGATACATGCAGATATGGATCAACATAATATATAGAAAGTATGTGTACAGAAACAAAAGATGATTGAGCAAGTTTCTTTTCAATGTGGGGGCTGACCTCCATCACCATGCAGATTTCCAGTATAGTTGTAAATTGCTGGTTGAACCTACAATGGTGGACACTTCACAGTAAGAATTGTGACAGACACCTCCATACGCTGAAAGATGCCCTCATGAGAATAGGATATGATGCTCGACTCATCGATCGAGACTTCTGACGCGCCACAGCAAAAAACCGCACCAACCTCCTCAGAAGACAAACAAGGGATACAGTGGATAGAGTGCCCTTCATCATCCAGTACTTCCCTGGAGCGGAGAATTTACGACATCTTCTCTGGAGCCTTCAACATATCATTGATGAAGACAAACATTTCAGCAAGGCCATACCCACAGCCACACTTCTTTCCTTCAAACAACTGTACACCATCAAACAGACCATTGTCAGCAGCAAACTACCCAACCTTCACGAGAACAGTGACCACGACACCACACAATCCTGCCACAGCAACCTCTGCAAGACGTGCCGGATCATCGACATGGATGCCATCATCTCACATGAGAACACCATCTACCAGGCACACGGTACATACTCTTGCCACTCGGCCAACGTCGTCTACCTGATATGTGGAAAGGAAAGGATGTCCCGAGGCAAGGTACATTGGGGAGACCGTGCAGACACTATGATAAAGGAAGAATGAACACCTCTCGATAATCACCAGGCAAAAATTCCTGTTGGGAACATTTTGGCAGTCACGGGCATTTGGACTCTGATCTCTGGGTGAGCATTCTCCAAGGCAGCCTTCACGACGCACAACAACGCTGAGTTGCTGAGCAGAGACTGATAGCCAAGTTCCGCACACATGAGGACGGCCTGAACTGGGACCTTGGGTTCACGTCACGCTATTTATAACCCCCCACGACTTGTCTGGACTTGCAAAATCTCACTAACTGTCCTGTCTGGAGGCAATTAACATCTCTTTAACCTGTGCTTAACACGCACTCCACTCATATTGTCTATACCTTTAAGACTTGATTAGCTGTAAGGAATTGCATTCCAATCATTATTCTGTAAATTGAGTTTGTGATTAGAACTCCCACTCACCTGACAAAGGTCTGAAAGCTAGTGGCTTTTGCTACTAAATAAACCTGTTGGACTTTAACCTAGTGTTGTGAGACTTCTTACTGTGTTTACCCCAGTCCAATGCTGGCATCTCCACTTCAGGACATCTCATAGCAGCACTGTGACTGCAGTGCTGGAACTTGTGTCAGCCTGACAGAGATATCAGTTGTTTCTTTTTCAGCTTGTGTAATATGACATTTGATTGATCCATGTGTCGACAATGAATCCATCATTAAAGTCATTTCCATTGTAGAAGGCAGCCCTGCTGCACATTAAAATTTCAAGGTGAGGATGTGCCTTGGAAGATGTTTGATCCGGTTTATATTCTTCCTCTTACTGCACAACCATTTGCTACAGCAATGCACTGTCCTCGTCCTGAACGGAATGGCCCCACCGAAAATCTGGTTGCCTTCTTTAATTATGAACATTGGTCCTTTAGTTTACAAAGTTTTAACATGAAAAAAATGTTTACTTTTGACAAAATGTAGAGAAAGTAATGCTGCAAGCATTTTCTCCAGTAAACTTGGCTCTCTGTGCTGACTTTTGCAGTATCTGGCCATTAGCAAGGCTGGTCAATTCATTACTTTATGAGGCAATTATTTCACCACACTCAATTCAAAATGTACATTAGAGCTTAACCTTCTGAAGCCTGAAGTAGCATTTCTGCACCCAACCTTACAATCTGCTAGAATCAGCACTTTTTGTCTTTTTTATGGTCAAGTATCATTAATAAACCTACACTTTGTATATAGATTCCCTATATTCATAAAAGGCAATTTGTATTTTATAAGATGTTGCTGTTTTACAATCTCCTATTCACTAATTAAATAAAAAGTGTGAGTATTTTGAAAAATGGTGGTAGTAATGGAGAGGAACAATAAAATGCACTGCTTTGTCCTCCGTTATTCCTCATGCATAAATACATTCGTGTTGATGTAGAATTTTTTAATTAGGGTCACATGCAAAGAAAAAAAAAAGCCTATTGGGTTCTTTTTTTGTTGCTGCTTCAGAAATTTTTTAATCGTATGCTTAAAAATTTATGACGAACATTAGCAGAAATGAGCCTGGGATTCAATGTTATGGCATTGTGGATAAGTGTATCATATGAAGGTTTTCTCATGCAATGTGGGTTCTTCTTTATTCTGCAAAGATTTACTTCTGGCACTTGTTTCAAGAATTATAAATTGATGGTTATTTTAAGGTTGCTTTGATAAAAATGGGAAACTTTGGATCATTTAAAATGTCAAAATTGTGAATGATTTTATCTTCTGGCCCACCCCAATACCCATCCTCCTCCCCCACACATTTATTATTTGCCCTATCTGGCTATTACTATTTTTCAGTGTTCATTAACAGAGGGTTTGAGTTTAAGAGCCGTGAGGTGTTATGCTTCAACTGTACAGGACCTTGGTGAGACCACATTTGGAATATTGTATGCAGTTCTCATCACCTCACCATACTGAAGATGTGGAAGCATTGGAGAGAGTGCAGAGGAGATTTACCAGGATGCTGCCTGGTTTGCAGGATAGATCTTATGAGGAAAGGTTGAGTGAGCTGGGGCTTATCTTTTTCGAGCGGAGGAGGATGAGAGGCGAATTATTAGAGGTTTATAAGATGATGAGGGGGATAGATAGAGTGGATATCCAAAAACTATTTCATCAGGTAGATGTAGCTGTTACTACAGGACGTAACTAGAAGGTTCATGGTGGGAGATATAGGAGGGATGTCTGAGGTACATTCTTTAGTCAGAGAGTGTTTAGTGTGTGGAATGCACTGCCTGCTGTGATAGTGGGGTCGGACACTTTAAGAACTTTCAAGTGGTTATTGGATAGGCAGATGGAGCATACCAGAATGATAGGGAATATGATAGATTGGTTTTGGATTCAGACATAGCTCGGTACAATATCAAGGGCTGAAGGGCCTGTACTGTGTTCTATTGTTCTATGTTCTACTCCATTCATAAATCTGTTTCCTATTTCCTATCAATGTTGGCTTCTGATCAAGCTTTGGGCAACTTGTAAAGAACATTCTTAGGATTTCTCTTCTGATCTATGAAGTGTATCTGTTGGTTAATTCCCTAATGATTATTAATTGCAACACTGTGTTTTATTGATGTCATTTCATTGCACCATCATATGGAATTCATGTATATTTCATCCAACAAACTAGAAAAATGGCGCAAAAGCAGAAAACAGTGTTCGGCTTTGGAGGTGAATCAAAGTGGCTCTATTGATGTAGCGTTGTCTCTTCTACCTATTGCGTAATAATCACTTGTTGGTATTTACCTCCCCACTTATTGTTCTGAATTATTTTAAAATTTGAGAATAACCCTTATTAGACAATGACTATATTCACAACAGGTAAGACTTGATGGATGTTAATGGTTAAGCAGTAGTGTTAAAATGCAGCAGTCCTCCTATTACGCTCTGGGCACAAGCCCCATTCAATCACACTCTGTTCACACCAGTCAATGCAACATGTTTACTGATTAAACCAGATGAGGAAGAGTGAGCTGGTTTCACGTGAGCAAAATAAATAATCACTACCATTTAGAACCTAGTACTGCAAATTACCTCAATTAAGTTCACCAGTCTGAACTACAATTAGGAGTCCATATTACCACAGAATAACACGTGGCTAATAACATTTAACATACAAGTACCTTGATGATTTATAATACTGGTGGAATGTCCTCTATCTGTAAATTCAAAAACTGAGCAAATCCAAAAAAAGCACTGTTTTTGGATTTCATTAACCTTTAGTGCAGGATGCCTGTGACCTGAACTGACACAAACCTCACTGATGGCACCCTGTAGTTGTTAATCAGGGCTGCATCTGATTTTTTTTTAGCCATTTTATTTACCTTAGACTATAGATAGGCCTCAGGTTTGTAAAGTAAGTGTGCTGAGGTCTCAATATGGTATTCTAAAACCAAACTGATCTGAAATCCAAAATGCAAGAGAGGAGGAGGAGCGATCTTACTAAAAAAAATTCTAATTACCAAACGTTCGTGAAAGTGGAAATCAGATATGTTTATTTTGGCAAGGCCACAAATAAAATCTTAGGCTACTTTCTGCAAAAAATGATGCACAATCTGGTTCCTGCTAGGAGAGAGAGTGGACAAGGATTATTCTTTCTAGAAATCCAGCTGCTCATATTAGAGGGAACTACTGCACGTGTGCAAATCTATCTGTGACTCATTGCCTCAGGAGTAGTGGAGGCAGAAGCCTCACAACATTTAAGAAGCATTTAGATGAGCACTCAAAATGCCATAGCATTACAAGGCTACAGACCAATGATAGAATTTTACCAGCTTGCCCATTCGAGGCTTGTAATATCCCACCCAAGAACAATGGAGGTTGTCATTCTGTGAGCCTCACACGCCCCGATAAAATTCCAACACAAGTGTTAGAATAAATATGTGGTTGATGGCACACAAATGCGTTGGGCTCAAGGGCCTCCTTCTGTGCTGTAAAACTCTTTAGGCCCTATTTTACCAAGTGATTCTAAGTGATGGGAGGACTTGAAACTGGGAATGTTTCAGATCCGACCTTCAGACTGTTCTGAGGCACCCCCATACACACTCTGTTTGCAAAAACATCAGCACTTCTGAATCACACTGCACAAGCTTATGGGCAGGGCTTAACAAAAACTCTGTTACTCGTGCTATTCGCCTCACGCCCAACTTTACAAGATTTCACACCTAAAAATGGGTGCAACTTGATAGTAAAATCAGGCCCATTGACTCTACGTACTAACAATTTCAGTTACAGAATTGCAGAAGGACATTGCAAAATCTCAAGATTTAATGGTCCACTGATGCTGTTAGGGACATAGTAAACAGATTGTCCTCAAGCTGTGTTGGCCGTGTTAGAGAGTTCTGCATGGCACATATCTGTATGTCCCAGTATTGGGCAAGGGAAGGCCTCCCAGGGCAGCGACAGTCTTGCACACTCTGATGTGTAGCCTGTGATTACTGTGGAAGGAATTTGGACCTGGGGATTTGAGTCATGGGGCGGAACCTAAAAATGGGAAAGTGTCAGGGTCTGACTGGAAACTGGCATATTTCTAATGTGTTTTCTCTTCTGATCTATTGACACTTGTTTCACGCCATCATGTTGAGAGATGCCAGCAAAGTCAACTGCACTGAGATCAGGGCATCCTTTATTAAGGGCGACCAAGGATTGTTGTGGCAAATGTTGTGCCTTTAAAAGGGCTGCAGGGAAAAGCCTGGGAACTGCAGGCCGATGAACCTCACATCTGTGGTGGGTAAATTGTTGGAAGGTATTTTGAGAGACAGGATCTACAGGCATTTAGAGATGTAAGGAGTGATTAGAGACAGTCAGCATGGCTTTGTGAGTGGAAAATCATGTCTCTCAAATTTGATTGAGTTTTTTGAAGGGATATCCAAGAAGGTAGATGAGGCAGTGCTGTTGATATTGCTTGCATGAACTTTTGCAAGGCCTTTGACAAGGTACCGCATGATAGGTTGTTGCATAAAATTTAATCTCATGAGATCCAGGTGAGGGATCTAAATGAATACAAAGTTGGCTTATTGACAGAAGCCAGTTTGTTTTTCAGACTGGAGGCCTCTGACCAGCGGTGTGCCTCAGGGATCAGTGCTGGGCTTACTGTTATTTATCATTTATATTAATGATTTGGATGAGAATATGGAGGCATGGTTAGTAAGTTTGCAGATGACACTAAAATTGGTGACATAGCAGACAGTTACAGTGGGATCTTGATCAATTGGGTCAGAGGGCTGACGAATGGTAGATGAAGTTTAATTTAGACAAATGCATTTTGTTAGATTGGACCAGGGCAGGACTTAGTTAATGGGAAGGCGTTGGGGAGAGTTACAGAACAAAGAAATCTAGGGGTACATGTTCATAGCTCATTGAAAGTGGAGTCACAGGTGCACAGAGTGGTGAAAAAGGCATTAGGCATGCTTGGTTTCTTAGGTCAGCACATTGAATACAGGAGTTAGGACATCTTGTTGAAGCTGTACAAGGTATTGATAAGGCCACACTTAGAATGCTGGGTGCAGTTCTGGTTACCCTATTATAGAAAGGATATTATTAAATTAGAAAGACTGCAGAAAATATTTGCGAGGATGCAACCGGGACTTGATGGATTGAATTATAAGAAGAGGCTGAATAGACTGGGGCTTTTTTCTTTGGAGCGAAGGAAGCTGAGGGGTGACCTTATGGATGTCTATAAAATAATGAGGAGCACAGACAAGGTAGATAGTTAGTATCTTTTCCCAAAGGTAGGGGAGTCTAAAACTAGAGATTTATGGTGAGAGGGAAAAAATACAAAAGTGTCCAGGAGGGCAATTGTTTCATACAGAGGGTGGTGAGTGTCTGGAACAAGCTGCCAGAGGTAGTAGTAAAGGCAGGTACAATTTTATCTTTTAAAAAGCATTTAGATAGTTACATGGATACGATGGGTATAGAGGGAGATATGGACCAAATGCAGGCAATTGGGATTAGCTTAGGATTTAAAAAAAATAAGGGTGGCATGGACAAGTTTCCATGCTAAAACCTCTGTGACTTATGACTTTAAACCACCCTTGCTTCCCCTGTCCTATCCCCCGCCAATCCCTCAATACCCCACCACAGAGGGCTCAGGGGCTTCCACGCACCCGCATAATCACAGCTGGTATTACCCTCTCTCCAACTCTCTTCCAAACAGCAATCTCCACAATTGGACTCCTCACCCTACACTCCTTTCTTTCCCCCCCCCCCCAAAAGTCATCACCATCCCTACCATTCCCACATCTGCTCCCCACTACTACCACAAGTAATAATCACCTGCCCCCCCCCCCCCCCCCCCCACTCCATGAGGCTCGCTACGTTGGCATGATGTCAATCTGGCAGTGCCATCCTGTGCTAAGGAGCAATACTTGGATATTGCTTAGCTGTGCCCTCTCATTCAAGAGCTACACTCACTCTTACACCCCAGGGCAGACCCCCAAATCTCCAAGACAGGTTTACATCTGGGTGAACTTGTTGTAAAACTGATGATAGCAGAAGGCTGGAATCTTATCGCCCAGGTGAAAGTCAGCACCAAAATGACCAATTTCACCTGAGAATGATGCACTTTGAAAAACAGACTGGAAAAACATCAATCAGGGTGCAGTCTCTGGACGTATAGCAAAGGTCAGCACAGCAATTTTTGGCCAACTGAAGAGGCACCCTATAAATATCCTGCTCACACCATTAAGAGCACAGCTCAACTGAGTGCCGGACCGGAAGTTCTAATGCACAATTAATGAGCTCAACTCACGCTGCAGATTCAGGTGAGAATCCATTAATTCTAGGGGCTTAAGGCCTTAATTGGCATCTAATCCCTGCAGAGACATCTCAGAATGGACATAGGGTCAAATAATCAAGGGTCTTCTGCACGGAGGCAGAATGGATCCTATAGGCTTCCATCTTCCCAGAGCACTGGGCATTATACCCAGGTGCCGTGTCTGCAGTCAGGAACAAGGGTTGGATATCAGTAGTTATTGTCGAGGACACTGAAGGACAACCAACTGCAGCCAGATCATGGATCATAGAACTTGGTTTTTTGTGACCTTTCCTAAAACCCATGTTGTGAATGTACAATCACCTCTGAGGTGATCATAGCTGTCATTACCCTCTCTCTCTCTCTCTCTCTCTCTCTCCCTTTTTTCCTCCTTCCCATGGCCCCAAACACAGGCAGGAGAGGTTTGGAATTATATAAAACATGAAACATGACTTCATGTACAATTGCATGTTTGCATTGAATTATATCACTGACATAACCCCATACAAGCAGGGTCTTTGATATGGCATCACCGTATCTGTTAAGTACTAATTGTTGGGAACTGGGTCTGGGTTTAAAATAGTTTTGTTTTGACTCATCATTTTCTGATGACATGTCTGTTTCATTCCAAACGTATGATGGAGAAATAACGGCCTAGTGTATTATCGCTAGGTTATTAATCCAAAGACTCAGGCAATGTTTGGCGCCCTGGGTTCAAATCCCACCACAGCAGTAAATGGAATTTGAATTCAATAAAAAAAAATTGGAATTAAAAATCTACTCATGACCATGAAACCATTGTTTTGTTGGAAAACTCATCTGGTTCACTATGCCCTTTAGAGAAGGAAATCTGCTGTCCTTACCTGCTCTGGCTAACATGTGATTCCAGAGCCACAGCAATGTGGTTGACTCTCAAATTCCCTTTAAACAAGGGCAACCAGAGGATGGAAAATAAATGCTGGCCAGCCAGTGATGCCCATGTCCCACGAATTAATAAAAAAGATGCCTAATTTATAATTCTGAATATAAATTTGCTGTGGTTACGCACACAAAAAAGAGAATATGTATATAAAGGTAGAAAGCTATTTAACTGTCACCTTTGCTCTTAGCAATTTTAACAGTCTGTTTAAACAAGTTTTTGCAAAAATGTCATCAATATTTACAATGTCTGGCTAGTGAGCCTTCGTAGCAGTTGAGAATTCTGCTTTTAAAATAAAGCATCACAGTTGGAAAATTTGCAGGTCCAACACGCAGGGTATATCACAATGGTGCCTTCACTTGCCCCAGATCAGCAATGTAGCCTCTAACAACCTCCAAGATGCTTCAAAGACATTTATGCCGAGCCAAAGAAATTTGTCAGCTTAACGCTGGAGGGTCTTCTCCAGTGAGATACTGATAAGAACTGACAAATTCATCACACACGTAATTGCAGTTTAAACCTTACTTCCGTCCAGATTTAACTGTGCAGCCACAGAGGGATGGGATTTGATTTGATTTGATTTGATTTATTATTGTCACATGTATTAGCATACAGTGAAAAGTACTGTTTCTTGCGCGCTGTACAGACAAAGCATATCATTTATATGGAAAGAAAGGAGAAATGCAAAATATAGTGTTACAGCCATAGCTAGGGTGTAGAGAAAGATGCAAGATAAATCCATTCAAAAGTCTGACAGCAGCAGAGAAGAAGCTGTTCTTGAGTCGGTTGGTATGTAACCTCAGACTTTTGTATCTTTTTCTGGATGGAAGAAGGCAGAAGAGAGAACGTCTGGGGTGTGTGGGGTCCTTAATTATGCTGGCTGCTTTGCGAGGTGTGACACATATGCTTCACTATTTTGTCACTAATTACCACCACTAAATAGTGGATCATAAAAGGGGCAAAAAAAGGGACAAATTAATATTATGGAATCAGTTAAGTCTAATAAACTCCAAGTAATGGTATTGTTTTCATAGCTGCTAATTGTTGGGAACAAATTGAGATGTGAAATGTCATGATCAGTTCCTCATACGTAATGTGGAGATTTAATTGCATTGATTAGTTGAGTAGCTGAAGGTTTCAGAAACTGATAAATCTCTGCCTGAATCATCTTCCGATTCTATCCACCTTTCACACCCTCGAGAATAAAGGGCTTGATCTTTGCCACCGAGGCAGGATACTCAAGTCAGGAAATATCCCTGACTTGGCAGATCAATCTTGGTTTAAAGGGCTTCAAAATGTTCACAGTTAAGAGGCCAGGGTGGGATAGAGGTGATCCTGGAAGCAGATTGGAGGAGGGTAAGGAAGGGTGAATGGGTGTCTAGACAGATCAGTAAGAAGGCCTGCCCTGATTCACTGTGACTTCAGCCTGGTTGTTAAGAAGCTGTTAAACTCTTTAGCTCAAAGCCTCACAACCCCTCGCGACACCGCCATCCATTCCCCTTGCTGCCTCACACCCCATACTACCTCCATTGCCAATCATCTGATCTCTACTATGAGGCGATCTTCAAAACCATGTGCAGAAAAAAACCATTAAATCATCAAATTTGATACTAAAAAATACTCTCCTTCATGAAACCCTTCCAAAGATTGTAAATTTCCTTAACTGCTCAATCTGTTATAAAAGCAAACTTATATTCAGCGATCTTTTAAAAGTGTCTTTAAGTTTCTGGGGAGATGGGAACCCACCTCTCCACTTTTTCTTTACTATTAGCTGAACAGTTCAGTGAAAAAGCCACTCTTGGAGCCAGCAGCTTTCATGCCATTTTACCACTGTTGAAAAATGGAAAAATTCCACCCACTATCAGATAGGGTTTCCTAAACTTTTCCAGCCAGTGAATTCTATTAACCTGCCCCTCCCCCCCCCCCCCCCTCCTCCCCACCCCGCCTCCTTCCCCCCCACCCCGCCTCCTCCCCCCCACCCCACCTCCCCCCCCCACCCCACCTCCTCCCCTTAGAGAAGAGAAGGAACCCTTGAGAAAATTCTAATGTGTTGAAGAGTTTAACCTTCTTGCCCACCCTCTCTCCCACCTCTCCCCCTCTCACTACCCCCACTTCTTCTTTGCTCATCCCCTCACTTCTCTTTCACCCACCCACTCCTTCTCACTCACTGCCTGTTCAATGGCCTTGGACTCAGGCCTGGGACATTGGACCTATTTCAGTCCTGATCCCTGGTCCCTCAGGCTCCCAACCCCTGGCATCAGACTCTTGGAAACTCAGGCTCCTATCTTGATCCTCTGACATTGGAACCCCATTTCCCCCAACCTTGGACTCCCAGCCCCTGTTCCTATGGCCTTGGTTTCTCTTCCGCCGCCTGTTTGCCTTTGCTCTCGCCCTGACTTGACCACTACTTCCAGCTCGTCCAGTAAGAGGCTGGCTTCTCAGAGCATTGACTGATGATAATCTGAATAGTGAGCCAATCAGCAGCCAACAAAGTGAAGAACTGCCTTCGATTGGACAAACTGGAACGACAGCTTTTCTCAAATTTAAAACCACCAGACCCTGCGTGGAGCCCCGGGATGAGTCCGGGCTTCTGTGGAACCCAGTTTGAGAAATGCTGCCCTATCTCTCCTGGAAAAGGGCTTCGTACTTGAAACAGATCACATGTGTAAGGCAGCCTTGCTTGTTACCTGCTTTTAAAAACAACAGCAGAAGTTGCTCAAAGCAGGTACCATTAAAAACACCATCAAACAATCTGCAACACAGCCCAAGTTAATGCAAGCTATACCTTAAATGTGGCAGGAGGATCCGCCCCTTAAGAAGATTTCTCTCCTTCCCTCTCCTGGGGCAGCACAGTGACATAGTGGGTTAACACTGCTGCTTCATGTAGTCAGGGACCAAGATTGAATTCCCAGCTTGGATCACTGTCAGTGTGAAGTCTGCATGTTCTCCTTGTGTCTATGGGTTTCTTTTAACTGGTCCAGTTTTTTCCCAAAGTCTGAAAGATGTGCTGCATAGGTGCATTATGTTAAATTCTCCCTAAGTGTATCCAAACAGGCGCCTTAGTGTGGTGACTAGGGGATTTTTACATAACTTCACTGCATTGTGAATGTAAGCCTACTTGTGGCACTAATAAATAAACTCTAATTTTTCCAAATTCAAGTTCACCAGAGAGTCTGTTTGTTGGCAAATCAACTACAAGAAGCCTAACTGAGACCACTTGGTCTTTACACAACCTTCACTTCAGCTGAGGTATCAATTCATCAAAGAAACTGCAAGTCTGCTACAAAAAGGACTTGAATAATTCTAGATTGTGATTGTATTTTTTTCTTTATCTGTACCTCATTTTTGTGTGTGTCTGTGTGTGTGTGTGAGAGAGAGAGAGACTATGTGTTTGAGATGCTGCATTTTAAACCTCCAGGGAAAGGGTTTAATAACAAATGATTTTCTTTTCAAATTCATAAAAACTTGCTGCTGGAAAACATTTAAATTGAAACAAATCATAAATGAGGGTAAAAGCAAAACACAGTGATGTCACACATTCAAACACTTGGATCACACTTAATAAAACTCCCAAATTCTGTCTATGACACGTGGAATGTAATTTTAATACAAATGTATTTGGTAACAAACAGAAACAATTTTCCTTACGAAGTGCTGTCCCTTTAATTTGTGTTTTCTTTCACAGTGAGTATAACCACTTCAGGATTATTTAAAAATAAAATTGGATGTGTCGTTACTAAGCAAGTGTCAGCAAAGTGATTTATCATAACTTAAGTGCATGGCCCTATCCAGTAGAGTTTTTTATTTTATTCATACAAGAAAAATATTGATTTTTACCCAACAAAAATTGAGAAAAAAAGTGAAATATGTGGGAAATGTCAGTTTTAATTCTTCATGTAATGCTTTCCTTCTAATCTCATTTATCTGCAAACCTTGGAGATCATTTTCAACTCTTAAGTAATCTCATTGCCAGGATGTGTCTGTGTGGCTTTCTTCCAAGTGCTCTGGTTTCCTCCCACAGTCCAAAGAATGTGTGATTTACATTGATTGGCCATGCTAAATTTCCCCTTCGAGTTAGATGACTCACAGGGTAAATTTGTGGGGTTACAGGGATATGATCTGAGTGGGATTTTTGTCGGTGCAGGTTCAATTGGGCCAAATGGGCTCCTTTTGCACTATAGGGATTCTATGGCTGATATTTTACGACCTCTCTTGGGCAAGGCTCCTAAAATGCTGCCCAAAACCAATGGAGAATTCTGTTCTGCGAGCCACGCACATCCCAATTGCGGGCGGGTGTGATGGTAAAATTCCGGCCTATGTTTCTACATGCATCAGTGGATTTCCAAGGTATTTCCAAGAACTGAAGGCCATCAGTGTGCAAGCAGGCTTTACAATGTCAGCCCACTGCCTCCTGCTGTAGGTGTGCATGAATCCTTCCTGCAAGTATAATTACAGCACTGTGAGGAGCTTTGAGAATGTGTCTGTCACGGTAGTATATGTATATTGTGCAAAGACTTGAGGCATGGAGAAGTGAGGGTTGCAACTGTGGCATGAGTCAGAAGTAAAGTGTGTTTACATAGGGGAGAAGTATTTGCAGTGAGTGCAAGAGAATAGGAGAAGAGGAAAGGATGCTGAGAGTATTGAGACTGCAGTGGCGTAAGTGTGAGGCGAGAGCAACTGGGGTGAGATCGAGGTAAGACCTTGACAGCTTTGCTGAAGATATTGAACTTGTTTTTGCACTGCTGCCAGGTCTTGGATGCAAACTCCTTACATTGCCCCCTTCAGCAGCCTCTCTGGTAGCAGAACTAGCTGTAGGGCTGTATGCCCACTGCGGGGAGCAGAATCTCCCTCCTCCCAGAGAAGTTAAACAGGCTGAGAATTTCTAAAGCTGTCTCTGCCAACCTGAGTGCCCTCTCCATGCATCTGCCAAGAATATTTTGCTGCCCCTTACTGTGTAACATCACAGTATATGCTCCTAATGTGCTGACTGCTTCTATGAGCACTCAGATGCCTGATTTCCTGTTCCCTCAATGATGTGTGCAGCCTCTGAGTGATAGTGAGTTTGCTTCCTGAGACCAGGCAAACAAGTGCACATGTGCTCATTTTCAAGCATGATCAAATTTCTAGGCTTCTGTTTCCGCACCAATGGTATTTATAATGAAGGATCTCATTGCTAGATGGTTATTCATTCAGCCACACATTTTCTTTTTATTGAAAAACTTAGATACGAAAGCCAATACCCATCAACATCTTTGGCTGAAGAGTTTAAGGAACAAAAACAGCACATCAGGCAAATTGAGTAGTTCTGATGAGGTGATGCGTTGGGTTTCTGTGTTGCCTGTGTATTTTAGTTTGAAGGGAAGACTGTGAGAGCCTGGAATTCTTTAGATTTGAGGTTGAGAAAGGAATTAATTGGAGTAGGAATACTGCAATAATTCTTGATTTCAGCCCCGAGGATGCAGAGAGAGGAGTGAAGACATACAGAGTGTACATATCCATTCCCCTGGATATCAAACAGCATATTATATCTGGCAGAATTCAACAAGCTACTAAAGAAGGAACCTCCATGGACAAAGTAATTAATTTATACCATTGCGTGCTTTGGGAGATCTCTACATGCAGATGATGAACTGGACAGCGCTAGCGCTTTGATTCTATTTTCTGCTGACGATTTAAAAATCAATTGAATGCAGTGGGATGCAGTTTCCATTTTACTGAAAGAACACAAGGCTAGTTTCACAGGCATAAACTTTCTTTCCTAAAGGTTCAGTGTTTGTGCAGTTCTGCATTTTCCACTTCTTGCTTTACTCTGGTGCCATGGTTTTTGCCCCTTCATGAAACAGTAATGAGGCAGGTCAGTGCAAAACATGTTCTGCTTACACCTTTTCATCTTTGCTACCAGTAAGCAACTTGTATCTATAACAGTAGTCAAAGGGATGGCCATAATGCAAAGACAATATTGACTGAACAGGCTGAGCTATGATAGGAAATAGGAAAACGGCATTTCTGAAGGCAGCAAATTGTACTTTAAATTTCCATTGTGGCTTAGTGCTGCCATAGCTTGATGTTCTGATGTTTCATTTTAATTTCTGGAACATGGGAGTCGCTGGCTGGCCAGCATTTATTGCCCATCCCTAATTGCCCTTGGAGGGCAGTTGAGAGTCACTTACATTGCTGTGGCTCTGGACTCACCAGTCCAGGTAAGGACATTCGTGAACCAGGTGGTTTTTTTTCCAACAACCCACAATGGATTCGTGGTCATCAGTACATTTGTAATTCCAGATTTTTTTTTCACTAAATTGAAGTTCCACCATCTGCCTTGGCGGTATTCTAACTCATGTCTCTAGAACATTAGCTGAATGTAATTTAACAGTTGATGGGATAACCGTATCAAATTCTTTGCCTTAAGAGCTGACTTGTTGCAAATCCATATGATACAAATGATTACAAATGAACACAAGAAATAAGAGCAAGAGTAGACCACTTGGCTCCTCAAGACTGCTCTGCCATTCCATAGGATCACTGCTAATTCCATTTTGGTCTCTACACCATTTTATGTCCTCATAATACTTGTCTTTGCTGTAGTTCAAAAAAGCTGTATATCTCGGCCGTGAATACATTCAATGACTCCTTCTCCAAAGAATTCCAATGATTTATGAAGAAGAATTTCTTTCTCAACGCCATCTTAAATAGCTAAACCCATACCCCGAATTCTAGATTCATCCACAAGGAGAAAAATCCTTTCAGCAGCTATTCTGTTAAACTTTCTCGAAATTTTCAATAAGATCATCTCTCTTCCTTTTAAATTGCCAATGATTATGGGCTGAACCAATTCAATTTTTTCTCAGAAGACAATAATTTCATCTTAGGAATCAAACGGTGAATCTTCTCTCAGTATTTCCCTCCATGATCCATTGTAAATCATTTTGCAATGTGTTACAACAACTCAGGAACTCTCTTACAGCCATACAGACCCTAATTCCACTCCAGTAAGACCAGTGACAATGGACAGACTTGGCAGATAGTATCAAACCCAAGTGAGCAGAAGTGGCCTCATACTGAGATGGCATGTAAGCAGCAGACTGCATCACTGCTCTATCTGCCTACTTGTATTGGCCATGCTATCTGTGTTAGGCTTTACGTTTGTCCGAAGCCAATCAGATGATTGCATGTACGCAATGGAGGTAAACAATTTGGAAGGTCTTAATTAGAAAGCAGGACTCGTATTCACACAGTTGTCTTTGAGTCTCTCAGGAATAATTAGAAGTACAATGAAGCACAAGCGAATCCCTTCATGCCTGGCTGGTTGGTGAAACTGTGAAACAAACTGTCTGAGAAGGTCATTGATGTGAAATCGTTTAGAAAGGAGCTGGTTTGGAATCAGTTCTGGTGGGCAATTGAATGTTGTAGAGAAATGAATTACTTCAGGAATCGTAGAAATTCAAGTATATGAGGAGTCTGCTGTGCCGATGCTAGCTCATGAACCTAACACATAAAATTAATTCTATTCCTTACGCTTCTGTTATTTATCTTCTAATTCCCAGTATCATTGTGGTAAACATTCCTTGTATGCTTTCCTTGACTTTAATATCCTTTCCTTGTCTGGGTTCATGGAAATCCTTTGACGATGACCAAGCGAATGTCTCAAACAATTCACTGTCTCTTTCTTGTTTTTATGTTCACTGACTCTCGAATCTAATTGGCTATTCAATCTGAATTGCTATATTTAACGTTCGAAGTATCTGCACCCATTGATATCTGGTTCTTCGTACTGTTCAGAATCTTTTTGGAAAAATTAATTTTACCAGTTCCTTTTCTAAAATATTTTATTTTACATGTTTCTACCATGAGAGAAAGGAAATCCAACATCAAAATTTCAAAGAAATCCCAGTTCAGAGACATTACGGAATTAGAGACACAAATCTTTGAGTGTAATAGGGACAGGTTGAGAGCACTGGTGAAAATATCACGAGTTTTTGTTTTGTTTTCTCCTAGCAGAAACTCCATCATATGTAACTAATACGTGTGTGTGCGTGTGTACATTCTAGTGCAGTGCATCACTGAGATTTTTGGACTTTAGCTGGGGTGTTTTTTTTGGATCTGCCTCCTCACCTTGTCTCCATAATGAAACATGGTTTAAGCCATGATTGGAAAACATGAGAAAAGACAATGGAAGCAAATTCAAAAATAACGTAAGGGACTTTGAATACTTAGTTGAAAGCGTGAAAATGAAAACAGGGAAAAGAACAGCAAGTAAGGAAAAACTCCGACACGTGAATGTTGTGGAAATAACTAGGGAAGAGACTAAACACAGTCGAAGGACATTGAATAGATTTAATGCTCTAAAATGTCCAGTCAATGCAGAGCAGCAATTTTCAATGCAAATTGGAAATTAAGGCAGAAAATTCAGGTCAGGTGGCATCTATAAAGAAAGAAGCAGTGTCAATGGTAGAAGCAGGTCACTGACCTTCGTTAATAGGACAAAAGCAAAATACTGTGCTGGAAATCTGAAAAGGAGCTGAAAATGCTGGAAAGACTCAAAAGAACAGACAGCATTTATGGAGAAAGAAATAAAGTTAACAGTTTAAGTTACTGGCTTTCCAAAAGACCTTGTATTTCTCCTCACGTTGACAAACAGTTTGTTCTCATTTTCCTTCCTTGCCTTTATCATGTTCCTTTTTGCTTCCTTCTCATACCTTTGTGCTGTTCCTGCAGTTGCTCTCATACTCTTTGTTTTAAACCTCTCAATTTGTCAATGGAACCCTGGCATGTGACACAACCCTTTACTTTGAGCCAGCATTCATTTAGCCTGTATATATTCATTTCCTATTTTAAATATATCCCAGTTTTCCACTCTTTGATCCAGAATCTTTGATGAATCAATTTGAGCTATTTGCCCACTCCTTCGTTTCAATGAATTGATCTAATTGAGCTAAATGGGCTTTTCTGACACCATGTCTCATGACGATTGCATAAACAGCTGTAACAAACATTTTGTACCAGCAATCAACCAAAACTGAAGTAAATCTGTTTTTCTTTTATTGATGTTGAGAAACGCTGACCAAAAACAACATGAATGACTTATTTTTCTTAGAATTGTGCCCTGGAATTTTTCTTTTTAATGTCCACTGTAACTATTGGAGTGAACCTTGGCTTAACCTTTCACCTGGAGGATGACACCTCTGACAGCACAGTCTCTCTTCCATTCCGCACTGTGGTGTCAGCCTATGATGCATATGCCCTGCAATGTGGCTTGATCGTATGACCTTCTAACTCAAATGAGTGTGTCAGGAACTAAACCAAACTGACACATCATCGGATGGACTATGTGGGACTCTGCTGATTCATCAACTTAGGATGCTATCAAAGCATTCTTTCTGAATTTATTGAATCCTGTGCAGGCTGATTTGCAAGGTATTGATTTTGCTGTTGTGTCCCCTGTTTAAGTCTAATTATACAATAATATTTACTTTGTTACAATTCCCACAGGGCCCAATAACTTTAAAAAAAGTTCAAAATTTCAGCTATAGCAGAAAGGATGACATGACCAAGACTTCATGTTTTAAGACATTTACTGTAATAAAACATGAAGAAGACTGTTGACTAAACACTATCATTATAGTATACTTTAAACAGAACAGAATACCACTGTACCCAGCCCTTCCCACCCTTATATTTAACACTGCTAAAATATCAATCAGGTATACATTTCATTGTCCTTTAAGCAGACATCCAATTCTCCCAGAATTAGTCCAAAAATTATTCTTAGCACCTAAGGGTTTATTCCTGTTCTTTTCTTTTCCCAATCTGGTAACTTCTAATCCTAAAACTGTCCTTCATGGTGAGACTATTACTGCAGATACTCAGTCTGGCATAAACTAGACAAATCTTGTTGTTTCACTTCAAATGTGCACAAATTTGTTTTTTTCAATCCAAATGTAAGATTCCATTTGCAATTCGCTGTAATAAACTGTAGAGACTTTTAGACTCTAGCTGCTTTCTTTCTCCCGGAACTTGGCAGACTAATATCTGTGTGTGATATTTAGTGATATTTAAGAGAAGCCTGTAACCTGATACCATGATGGCTTCCTCTGTGCTCTTCACATCCTGAAGCACATTACCATGGCAATGTGAATCATATGGACCTTGTATTCAGGTCGAGTTGTTGATTAACTATCCCTGAAGCCCCAACTATCTTTTATCTTGGAAGTTAAAGGATAGTTTAAAACACAGATGTTTATAACTTGATATCCTCAACACTTTCTGGTATTTTGGAGACTCTCAGTTATGTTAAAACACAGGCTGCTGCCATTGTCTCCAAGTATTTTTTTTCCCAGTAACAAAATCTGAGTCTCCTTTATTCACTAACTGTGAACCCATCCAGGTTTGTTATCAGACAGATTTCAGAATAGAGCCTGTAACCCCCTCACTTTACCCTAAATTTTCACAGTAATGTCATTGCAGTGTTAATGTAAGCCTATTTGAGACACTAATAAATAAATTAAATATGCAACCCCAAAAGACAAAAGTCTTATAAACTTTATAACTGTACCAACTTTATATCCCAGTCTGAAGATCATTCTGCCAGCTATATGCCCCTCAGAAATAATGTTCTTGCTTTACATCTCTCTTTTCTTACACAACCCATTGAGTGTAGATTCAGCAAACACTGGAAGTATTACATTTAATCTGGAGGTACCTAGTCCATTTTTCTTCATCCTACATGACAAACTATGAGGGGTGGATCAACCTTGAAACTTCTACTTTTAGAGACTGACTGAAAGAAAACAGGCTGGTTTATCTTAAATTAATTAAATGCTACGTTTCACAGAATTATAGAATCCCGACAGTATAGAAGGAAGTCATTCAGCTCATCTACTTTGGCTCTCCTCTCTGATAGAGTATCTCTCCCAGGCCCTCCCCTCCCTCCACACTATTATCATAACCATACATATTTCCCATGGCTTATCCGTCTAACCTACATACCTTGGGAAATTGAAGCACAATTTAGCATGGCCAATCCGCCTAACTTACATATCTTTGGATTGTGGGAGGAAACCAGAGCACCCAGAGGAAACCCACATAGACACTGAGAGAATGTGCAAATTCCACACAGACAGTTGCCTGAAGCCAGAATTGAACCCAGGACCCTCGTGCTGTGAGACAGCAGTGCTAATCGCTGTGCCATTGTGCTGCCCTTGTGCTTTATAGCCTTTCATATTTTGTTCATTGCCGTTGAGACAATAAAAACAGGCATTGTTCTTGGATCTTGTTGAAAGCAATACAATTGAAAAGTAAGAAAATGTGACATACGTTGTAGTAACATAAGGTTTTGGAGGATAAGTGAGTGTCACAACTCGTTGAGAAATTGGCTCCACTCTTATCACACCAAACGTCTGACCACAATTTTTTTAAAGAAAGAATATACTTGCCAATTCAGTGAATATTTATGTGCTAGCGATAGCAAAAGTCACACACACACACACACACACACACACACACATTGCAAAGTTGGAGAATAGTTTAAGCAGGTTTTAAAATGAAAGAGGTCAGTTCTGTATGGATTCAGTGGATTGATGTCTTGGATGGTTTCAGACTGGTCGCAGGGGTCTTTCCGAATTCACTGGTGGAATGATTTAAAGATGTTGATGGACAATTTCTATTTGTCTCCTGGAGGCAGCAACTGCCCTCAGCATATAAATGGTCAAACAATCGTCCAAAGATGTGAAGTATAATGAATTGGCCTTGCTGAATTGCCCCTTGGTATCCAAAGGTGTGCAGGATACGGGAATTGGCCATAGTAAATTGTCCCTTAATGCCCAGAGATGTGTTGGTCAGGGGATTAGCAGGGTAGTTACATGGGGTTGTGGAAATGGAGCCGGTCAGGGAGTCAGTGCAGATTCAATGAGTTGGGTGGTTCTTTCTGCACTGTAAGATTCTTTGATCCTGTTCAAGTGAAGTATGTTCTGTCATTAATCCTTGAATCACTCCTTCCCACATTCTCCAAGATCAGTAAGTATTTCAGGAGTAAACCATTTCACTGTGCTGTTATTTCGCTCCCTCTGCTTTGGATAATTCTGTGATGGGTTCTTCCTTATTCATTCATAAGCCATCACAATCTATCAGAGCTGTTTTGTGCTTTCGTACTCTGCTGAAATTGCCTGGATACAGCTTTGAAATGTTTCTAGTGCTTGTGCTTTGTATTCTTAAGCTGAGAAACTATTGCAATTTTTCGAGCTTGCTGCTGCTGGAGTGCTATATTTTAATTTGATTTGCCTTATTATCATCACATGCATTGGGATTCAGAAAAAAGTATTGTTTCTTGTGCACTATACAGACAAAGCATACCGTACATAGAGAAGGAAAGGAGAGAGTGCAGAATGTGGTGTTACAATCATAGCTCGGGTGCAGAGAACAATCAGCTTAATATGAGGTAGGTCCATTCAAAAGTCTGATGCCAGCAGGGAATGTTTCTGAATCAGTTGGTATGTGATCTCAGACTTCTGTATCTTTTTTCCAATGGAAGAAGGTGGAAGAAAATGTGTTCAGCGTATAGGGAGTCCAAGGCTTTGGGAAGTGCTGACAGAGTCAATAGATGGGAGGCTGGTGTGCATGATGGATTGGGCTACATTCAGAACCCTTTGTAATTTCTTGTGGTCTTACTAATCTGTGATACATCTGGAAAGGCTATGGTGCATCTGTAAAAGTTGGTGAGAGTCATAGCAGTTGCATTTCCTTCGCCTCCTGTGAAAGTAGAGGCTTTGGTGGACATTCTTAACTATAGTGTCAGCATAGAGGGACCAGGACAGGTTGTTAGTGATCTGGATGCCGAGAAACTTGAAGTTGTCGACCATTTCCACTTCATCACCAAGATGACAGGGACATACCCTCCACTATACTTCCTGAAGTCGATGACTATTTCCTTCGTTTTTATTGATATTGGGGGAGAGATTATTATCATTGCACCAATTCACCAGATACTCTATCATTCCCGTACTCTATCTCGTCACTGTTTAGATCTGAATCACAATGATGGTGTCATCCTCAAAGTCGAAAATCGAGTTGGAGGGGGATTTGACCACAGTCATAGATGAATAAGGAGTATAGAAAGGGGCTGAGGACACAGTGTTGTGGGGCACCAGTGTTGAGGATGATCATGGAAGAGACGTTGTTAACCATCCATACTGATTGCACTCTGTGGGTTAGGAAGCCTATCGTCCAGTCACAGGGAGAGGAGTGAGCCCTAGAACATGGAGTTTCGAGATGAGTTTTGTTGGGATAATGGAAAGGTGAGCTGTAAATAGGAGTCTGGCATAAGACTATGACTCTCTTAAGGAGGACTCTCTTGGGGGGACTCTCTTGGGGGGACTCTCTTGAGGTTTCTTCGTTACTTTAGCTGTGCGTGTCTTGTCGCTTCTGCCGCACAGTGAGCTGCGCCTCCATGTCGGTCCCGCCGGGCAACGTCACCGCTCCTCCATCGTGGTGACGGCTAAAGCAGCTGTCCCAGAATCGACGTGGAGTAGTTGTATGTCTGGATGCCCGTGTCAGGCTGCAATTACAGACAGGTGGATGGATGGATTGGCTAAGCCGAAATAAAGGCGTTTAGCAGCCAATCCCAGTAACTGTGCGGGTCTTCTGCTTTCTACCCACAGTGAGTCAATCCCTTCCTCGGGAGCCACCTGGTACCGTCTCCTTGGGCACAAGAGAGGGTATTCCGTGACTGGTCAAGAAACAAATAGCGGGGGCAATGCATGCCAGGTCCATGACCACTACTTTTGACAACTTGGACTGCTGCCATCCAAGTGTGGTATCGCTGGAATGGACTGTGGTGTGTGTTGCGTAGCTGTGGTATTCTTGGTGTTCTAGACCACAGTGAGTCATTCCTTACTGATGGTCCCGCAGGGAATTCAGGCCTTCCAGCTGGCAGGCGAGGGCCTGGAGGAATTTGACTGGCAGAGAACAGCCAACACGCTTCTATGCCTATAAACCCGGTAATCGGTGAAAGAAAAAAAAGTCTTGGCTCGACAAGTTCCGGCTTGTCCCGGGGATAGTCGGTGAACCGCTGGCAGATGCGGTCACGCCTATCTAGGTAGTAGAAGCACCTGCGACCCCCTACCCACACAATTCAGTACAGAGGGTAAGACGAATGAACCGAGCCTGGAGTGACGCGGAGAAGGGACGTAGTGCCCCGTCTTGTCTCTGATGATCACTACCAGAGGATGGCAACGACACCGATATCCACCCTAGGTGTCGTGGTACGTATGGGCAACACGTCAGCCCAGTGATTAGCACTGTTGTCTGGTCAGCTATAAGGACCCAGGGTCGACACCCGACCTTGGCCTGTGACTGGGGGAGTTTGCACATTCTCCCCGTGTTTGCTTGGGTTTTCCCCGGGTACTCCGGTTTCCTCCCACATCCCCAAAAACGTGCTAACTAGGTTAATTGGCTAGACAAAATTGTCACGTCACCTAATCTGGCTTCCCTTGATTCGGCCTAAATATATCCCCTAAATTCTAAATTCCCTCCCTCATGCAAGAGAGCCGAGCACCGACCACACAGTACCGACAAATAGGCTCACTAAAATGCCCATAAACATCAGGGATGACGATAAATAGAGCTAGCTATAAAATCTTAGCTTAAATCCCAGCTCACACCCCAGCTAATAACATCTTAGCAGGGAATCGAACCGAGCCACAAATTAAGATCAAGTAGACCCCGGCTGGGGTTCTGCTAGTGGTAGACCAAAATGTCGACGAGTGACGTAAAGACTCGGATAAGGCACTCATGCGAGTGTATTAAAAAGTATCCTGATTATCCAGGTGTTACAGGGTTGAGTATAGGGCCAGAGAGATGGCATCTGCTATGAACTGTGTAGCAATGGATGAACTGTAGTGGATCCAGGCAATCTGGGAGCCCAGAGTTGATGCGTGTCATGACTAACCTTTGTTTAAGTACTGTCAAGACTCTTCAGCAAACTGATGCTGCTTTGCACTCCAAAAGGCAAGTTTTGTGTTGTCTATTTGAATGCTTCAGTATTTTCTCTATCAGCCCATGTTGTGGAATCTATGATGTTTGCATACCATTGTAATCACAAGTGAGAAATTTGTACAAGGTTGCTGATAGGTCATGGCAAACTGGTTTCAGAGGAATCACTGCACCAAGATAAGGAACAATCCTATTTGCTTGGAGTGAAAGAAAAACACAGAGTTTTGTACTGGATATTTCAATAGATAATTCACACCAATGTTGAATGCAGCAACTGTTTGGACAATGAAATGCCATTTAACAACATCTGCTGCAGCTTTACAAAGTCTCTCTCCCTCCTACTGTGCCCTGGCACTTTGTTATGCAACAACTAATGAGCAGCTTTAGGAACATTTATGTGTAGGAGATGTAATGGTTGCTAAAACACCATCTGCCTCTTAGGGTTCTTCAGGATACTATTGATTTACCAGTTTCAGCATTGGCAATAAGGAAATTAGCAATATGATTATATTAAATGTAACGTACGAATAAAGATCTGGAATCCTCCAGTGCAGAAGTTGAGGAATTACTCTAATTACAGAAGCTGCTCCCTTCCTCCACCGAGTGATGGCTTGTTTCAATCATGCTTCGGAAGCCATACTTTTTTTTAAACATTTATTTATTAGTATCACAAGCAGGCTGACATTCATACTTCAATGAAGTTCCTGTGAAAATCCCTTAGTTGCCACAGTCCTGCACCTGTTTGGGTATACTGGCAGCATGATGGCACAATGCTTAGCACTGCTGCCTCCCAGTGCCAAGGGACCCACATGTGATTCCCAGCTTCGATCACTCTCTGCGTGGACCTTACACATTCTCCCTGTGTCTGCATGGGTTTTCTCTGGGTGCTCTGGTATTCTTGCACAGTGCAAAGATGTGCAGATTAGGCACATTGGCCAGGCTAAATTCTCCCTCAGTGTACCCAAACAGGCATCGGAGTGTGGCGATTGGGGGATTTTCACAGTAACTTCATTGCAGTGTTAATGTAAGGCTACTTGTGACTAATAAATAAACTTTTAAAAAAAAATGCACCTAACCAGCACATCTTTCGGAATGTGGGAGGAAACTGGAACACCCTGAGGAAACCCACACAGACATGGGGAGAATGTGCAGACTCCGCACAGCCAGTGACACAAACTGGGAATTGAACTGGGTTCCCATATGTACATGGCATCAACTCATCAAGAAATAATGTGACATGTGGATTGAAGAAGAGACAGCTGTAGGCTGGAATTTAATGAGCAGCATGTGTGACACTATTGAAATGCATGATTTTGAAGTATACAGGTTTTATTTATGACATAGGTTTTGATCTTTTAAAAAAAATTAAACCTGTACATTACACTGCAATGGAAATTACTTTCTATTTTAGTTAGTATTGAAGCTTACAACAGCCAAGGACTAGCACGCTGCCCTATGGTGAGACAAATTACAGATTTGCATCTGATTCTCAATGTTTAGAGTGCAGTCCTGTTTGAAGGTGCAGAGCACAGCATCACCTCTTAATTAGTTGAAATCCTGTGGTGAGTCTCTCCAGGAGAACAGTTTAGTGCAACGTTGACGCCAGGCTTAGAATTTCTCCAAACAGAAACCACACGGACTCGAAACATTAACTTGGTTTCTCTCTCCAGAGATGTTGCCAGACCTACTGAGCTTTTCCAGCATTTTCTGTTTCTCTTTCTATTTTAAAGCTACTCCCAATTGCTAAAGGCATTAAGGGAGAGAATTATTTCAAGAAGATGCACTCGGATGAGGGAATAAACAAAAAAAAGTTCACGCACTAAGCAAAACCTGGCAAAGAGGCCATGATTTAGGACGAAGGTGCGAAGACATTTCTTCACCCAAAGAACAGTGAGCCTGTGGAATTCATTACCAAAACATGGAATGTATTCAAAAGGCAGCTGGATATAGCACTTGGGGCGAACGGGCTCAAAGGTTATAGGGAGAAAGCAGGATTAGGCTTTTGTGTTGGATGAACAGCCAGAATCATAATGAATGGCGGAGCTGGCTCGAAAGGCCACATGGCCTCTCCTGCTCCTATCCACTATATTTCTCAATTTCTCTATCAATTTGTGATGCAAATAACGCGTCTCAAAACCAACAACTTTGAGAAAGAGTCTGGAAGGAATTTTCCCATCCGCCACCATGCAAAGCTCTGTTGAACCTGGGCAGGATTATCCGGTATTGGGGCAAGCTTGACCAGAATATCCTGCCCTTTGCACCAGATTTCGGAATTTGTTGTTTTTCTGAAAAAAAAATAGGGACCCTTTAACACAGTGACGAGGGGACGCATGAGAAACAAATGATACAATTCCAAAGCACTTCCTGATTAAAGGCATTTCCGACCACTTGGCGTATGAAGTCACATCGATGCAGCAGCTCACTGACCTTTTCCAAACCTGACCAGTTTGTGTCACTGTCTATGCGGAGTCTGCATGTTCTCCCTGTGACCAGGGTCACAAAGTCATTCAAACTGCCATCTCAGCTGTCCTGCACAGCCTTTGTCAGAGACACAAAGTGGATAGTGACTCAACGCACTGATGTAGCAATCCTCAAAGAAGCCAATCCATATTTTTTCACTCATTCAAAATTCATTTAAAGCTCACTTAAAAAAAATGTCTTGTTTTCAGACACTGTCTGTTTTGAGGTAGCTGGATTTGAGGTCCTGTACCTGTATGATAATCTGAAAAGCACATTTCCCGATATGGTTTGGCTTATGTATGACACTATACAATAGATGAAGCATGACTATTCTTTTCAAGGGGTCAACATAGGCACAATAGGCTAAGTGGCAGCTCCTAAGTTTCTCAAGTTTTAAACTTTATTTTTTCGTGTGTCCAGTAGATTTACGTTAGCACTGCAATGAAGCTACTGTGAAAATCCCCCAGCCCCCACACTCCGGTGCCTGTTTGGCAGGGAGAATTTAGCATGGCTAATACACCTAACTAGCAGGTCTTTTGGAGAATGGGAGGAAACCGGAGCACCCAGAGGAAACCCATTGCAGACACGGGGAGAATGTGCAGACTGCTCACAGCCAGTGACCCAAGCCAGGAATCAAACCCCGATATCTGAGAGGCAGCAGTGCTAACCACTGTGCCGTTCCATTTTTCTATCAGATAATGGGCCTGAACTTCCACAGAGTGGCAGTCAGAGGCAGATTGCCACTGTGCTCCTCCATCCTCTTCAACCTTTTTGTGATGCTGTCTCTCCTAACCTTCTAACTCAGGCTGTGTGAGAGCTGTACAGGACAGTCTGCTCCTGAGGGTTTCAACTAAACACTGTACAAAGCATCCCCTTTGGTACAACACCAATTGCTGTAAATCAGGTGTGTTTAAAGGGTCCAGCCTCTTTCAACCCAGGGAGAAGGTCGGTTTGTCATTATAACGTCTGCATGTGTGTGGGCTTTGGCTCATGTGGGATGTAAATATTGAAGATTTCAGCCAGTCTCAAATGCATCTTACTTTAACTGAGGCAGAAAGGGAGGTGAGTTGTTACGCTGCACTCAGGAGTTGGGTGTATTATTCAGCTACTAATATAAACTCTTTCCAAGCTCTCTAACTTAATATGACCAACAAGGACAAGAGTCTATTAAAGTTCTCTTCATAATCTTCCCTTTATTTTACATTTTATGTGCCAAAATCAAACTTAGAACAGTTGCACCATTTTAACTCTTACATAGAACTTGAACTCTTAACTGAACTTAACTCTTAACTGAATATTAAGTGTTCAATTGAACATCAACTCTAATTCTTTAACTGAAATCAGATGGTACTCAGTTTAAAACAAAATGGCCAGGTCCGTTCCCAGTATAAAATCTGTCCTTGTGCTTTTTCTCTGAAGGTATTCTTCAGCGCACTCTTGTGATAGTTGATCTCAGGAGTTATCACTAGAGACAATGGTTCGCTCACATTTCTTTATCCTAAACTTTTCACATTCTTCCAGAAAGCTCTTTGGCACCCAGCCTATGATATAACCTGAAACAGATCACATTGCTTGTCCAGGCCAATGGAATTACTTGTAAACACTGCGTAACACTCAGCCATGCATGTAGGACACATAAAGCTTTATCCCTGTCGGTGCCACCAGGTCAAATTCAAAGTAAATGATTTCCCACAGTTGGTAAAGACAGGAAGTGTCAGGTCACAGTTCACAGTGCAAACCACAGCAACTTTACAACCTGCATCTGTTTTTAATTATAAGTTGACTGAAAATCCCAGCATGCTTAACTCTCAGTTATATCTGCTCCTTCCAGCCAATATTGCCAGTATTACTGATAAAATTCTTGTTGTGGTTGTCCTTTCTCCATCCAACAATTAATTAATTGGAGTATATTTTAATTACCCATGTACCTGGGTACTCAAGCTTCTTTGGACATGCACAGTTTCTACTGCCTAAACCAGTGCTCTCCTGGCTGGTCTTCTACATTCTTCCCTTTATGAACTCGAGGTCATCCAAAATCCTGCTGCATTTACCCTTAACTTACACTGAATCTTATTCATCCACTTGTTTTTGCTGATCTACGTTGGCTACGTTAAGCCATATCTCAACGTTAAAATTCTCATACTGTTGTTTTCCGACCTCTTCCTGGCCTTGCACCTTCCCTCTGTCTTCCAGCCCCACAACTGGGGCAGCACAGTGGTTCGCATGGCTGCCTCACAGCTCCAGGGACCCAGTTTGATTCTGGGTTTGGATCACTGTGTGGTGTTTGCACATTCTTCCCATGTCTGCACGCATTTCCTCAGTGTGCTTCAGTTTCATCACACTGTCCAAAGATGTGCATGTTAGATGCATTGGCCATGCTAAATTTTCCCTCAGTGTCAGGGGGACTAGCTAGGGTAAATGCGTCGGGTTATGGCGATAGGGCTTGGATGGGATTGTTGTCAGTGCAGACTTGATGAGCCAAATGGCCTCCTTCTGCATTGTCAGATTCTATGATTCTAACTCAGCAGGATACTTGCCCTCCTCTCATTTTTGCTTCCTGAGTACTTCTGATGTGAACTCCACCATTGGTGGCTGTGTCTTCGATTCCCAGGATCTAAGTTCTCTCTGTAAGCCTCTTTGTTTCTCAAGCTCAGTTTCCTTCTTTAAAAGTTCCCCTTTTAAAATTTACCTCTTTGACCAGGTTTTTGGCCACCTGTTGGAATAACTCCATATGTAGCTCGGTGTCATATTTCAGAATAGTCTCTGATGCATTATTACGTTTCAGGCATTACATAAATTTAGTTTTGTGGGAACATCTGGGGTGTTTTCCCAAAGCCCTTAGTAGCCTTAACTGTGAATCCTGACACTGACTTCCACAGTTTCCTCATGAGCGCTGCTGCTTCGCAGTCCAAAGGGTCCTGGATTCAATTCCCGTCTAGGGTGACTGTGTGAGTTTGCACATTCTGCCCATGTCTGCATAGGTTTCCTCTGGTGCTCTGATTTCCTTCCACAGTCCAAAGATATGCAGGTTAGATGGATTTCTAAATGCTAAATTGTCCCTTCATGTTCATAGGTGTTTGGGTTCAGGGAATTGGCAGGGTAAGTAGGTGAGGTTACGGGGATAGATTCTGGGTAAGATTCTCTGTCAGAAAATCGGTGCAGACTCGATGGGCCAAATGGCCTGCTTCTGCACTGTAGCGATTCTAGATTCCCTGATTCCCAAATTTTCCCATTAATACTGAGGCCTTCTCTCTTACTCCTGTGATCATTCCCATCCCCAAAGCCTCTGCTCCAGCAACGTCTCTTCCCTCCACGATCATCAACTCCCGCTCAACCAGGCTTCGTTCACTCCCCCTTCTGCCCACTATCTCTCCCACTGCTGCTAAGCTAGCCTGTTCCTGGGCTGTGACTTTAAGCTGCAGCCTTCCCCATCCAACAGGCAGCCAGCTGTGAAGCATGGTATCTGGGAAATCAAATATTGATGTGCTCTGGAGTTAAAAATCTTGGGTTTCTGGATTCCCTGTTCATAACTTCCCTTTCCATCAACAATGAAGCTCTGCCCCAGTGAATATCAAAGGTCAGTATACCCCATAGCTGTGGTCAATGTATAGCCATTTAGCCAGTTCATAGTTCTGCTGATGCTGAGATAATTCTTATAATGAACATTCCTCCGCATCCTATTGAAATATTTGCTGAAGATATGCTTCAGTGGCAAGTCTACCTGGGGACATCTGTCGATAATGGAGATAAAATTCATCATGTCAGAAATCTGGCAAAACATGCCTGCAGGAAGGAAGGTGTCATGATGGCAGTTTAATTAAAGCAAATGAATGATTATATTTGAAAAGAGGTCATTAACAAGAAGTGTCATGTCTTTAGCAATATTGATAGACTTCATCGCAGACAGTGACTGAAGCTCGCGGTGATTGGGCTTTGTCTCCATTTCTGACTTTCCACATGTTCAAGGGGGTAATGTTAAATACAGTGCTGCAACTCACCAAAGCACCTTGTCAGCTCATTGCCTCTGCCACCTAGATGGACAATTGCATCAATTGATTGGGAGCACATACATGCTACACTGAAGGACATATTCAATACTTACCTGTGGAGTAATCGCTCTGTAATCACTATGACATGTCACTGCTATGCTGACACCACTAGAGGTGGATGAAAACAGCTTCTCAACAATGGGTGGCACAGTAGCACAATGGTTAGCACTGTTGCTTCACAGTTCCAGGGACCTAGGCTCGATTCCTGGCTTGGATTACTGTCTGTGTGGAGTTTGCCCTCGTGTCTGCATGAATTTCTTCCGGGTGCTCTGGTTTCGTCCCACAGGACAAAGATGTGCAAGTTAGCTTGACTGACCATGCTAAAAATGGCCCTTGGTGTCCTGAGATGCGTAGGTTAGCGGGATTAGTGAGTAAATATGTAGGGATATGAGTATAGAGCCTGGGTGGGGTTGTGGTTGGTGGAGACTTGATGGATCAAATGGCCTCTTTCTGAACTGTAGGGTTTCTATAATTTCTATGAATTGGTCAGATCATCAGAAATTCCTCAATGCACTGAATGGACGGACAACAAATGTGCCTCAATGTCTGCACCCCTTGGTGGACTAATACCTTGTCTGAATGTTTGGACAGAGTCTCAGCCTTCCATTGCAAGGCCATGTCCTCCACACTCATGCTGTCAGGAACCAGCCGGCTGTACTCTCCAGTAAGAATCTGCTGTTTTATATTTACCTGCTAATGTAGCCATTACCCAACAATGACAAACCATCATTTGCAAGAAGTACAGAGTATACTTACAAGGGAATGAAAGCAACTATTAACATTGTGAGATTAAGTGACACTATTGTGAATCCTTCAGTAGTTGAAGCAAAGCGATGCGCTGTGTTTGCAGACATTCCAATGTAGGGCTTCCTATGTTGCCTTTTTGCAGATAGAGCTAGGCTGCTGTTCTCTCTGTCTGTGTGACATTGTGGAGTGTAGGGGACATGTAGGGGGCCAAGCTGAGACTGCGAATCTGAAGGGAGCTATTGTCACAGGGATATGTATTAGAGATGAGGGATCTGGCGGAGTGAGGGGGAAGCAGCAGAATATTTTGATGGAACCCTCATCCTCCCCATTCACCAGCACAGCTCTGGGTTGGTTATCAACGAGCTTAGATCAGATTTGTGGCTGGAACGCAACAGGTGTTCCTTGCAGGAACTGGTGCAGTGCCTTGTGTATTCTGTGGATATCAGTGCTTAAAAGCTGAATGACCTACCCCCAGCCACTGAGTGAGCCATGGATATTTTGCAGGATGTCATGCAGATTTTATATGCAATCTGTGATAATCCATGTGTTTGTCCAGGAGATTGACCATTCTCTCACAGAGCTCATGCTGTCCAGCCTCTGAGCTTATCACCACGCTGAATTTCTCTACTCCAAGTGAATGATTGTTACCCCTCCAGGCCTGATATATTCTACCTCCACTGACAAGTTTCCTCCCCCACTCTTTGGTCAATCCGTACCAATCAACCACTAGCACCAACATCCACGCCCCACCCCTCCCCCATCCCCAACCCCTACATACACAACTTCCACATTGACTATATCTGCTGCTGCAGCACTCAATATTAGCTCTGTGCTCAACTATAGGTCAAGCTATCAATCAAACTGGACCTTTGGACTGATGAAACTTGTTAAAGCTCACAGCTTGGGGTCCACTTGCTGCCAGTTAGATCAGTGAGATTCTGTTCTGACTGTAGGCAAACCTTCCTTGATGTGGGACACTCACACTTCAGTCCTATACTTATCTGATGCATTCACCCTCTAGCTGAAGGCTATTAGACCATGTTGGAGAGCAAAAACTCCAGCTCAATCTACCGCCCTGCAGAAAATAGCCTCTCCCACTTATTTCTCAGGAGAATGGATGTAAAATTTAATAGGGTATGAGGTTAACATTTCAATAACATTGATTAAGCTTGGTTATTTAATCTATAGTTATTTTTCCCTTGTGGAAAGAATGATTTCCTCCTTTGCTCGTGTTGTGTTGGAGACGAGAGGGCAGAGATTGACGTATGTGTAGCTGATCATTTTATTTAATTTTGCCACAATAGGCAATTCCTCAGAGCAATAGTGGTTTACGCAAGGAGGAATAGATGTATGTATCTTTAAATGCAAAACATCTCAGTTTCTGCGCTCAGCCACCCACCTGCATCATGACCCCATTTTCAAAGTAGTGCTCAGCACGTTAATGAACGCTCCACCTGATCTTGAGTAAGGGGGAATGCTGAATAGAAGAGTTGAGTTCATAATTCTAATTCTTTAAATCTCACAAGCTAATAAAACAGTATTCTGAGATATCTTTCTGCACGTGGGGAACATTACATAAAGGGAAGTGGTTGTGACTTGGCAGATAGGAGGTGGAAACTTACATTTATTTGTGCAGCAAATTTTTTTTTAAGATTGTCTGTTAATATTGCAGAACATGTTTTACGTTGTTTAAAAATTGGGGTTGTTGAAAAATGTACGGAGTGATTTGATTTATCACTGTATGTATTAACATACAGTGAAAAGTATTGTTTCTTGTGCGCTATACAGACAAAATATACTGTTCATAGGGAAGGAAACGAAAGAGTTCTCAATGGGCAGGAAAATGGGAGATTTTGGAATTGCACGGTGGCACAGTGGTCAACACTGCTGCCGGGACCGGGATTCAATTCCCAGCTTGGGTCACTGTGGAGTTTACGTGGGTTTCCTCTGGGTGCTTCAGTTTCCTCCCACAGTCCAAAGATGTGCGGGTTAGGTTGATTGGCCGTGCTAAATTGCCTCTTGTATCAGAGGGATTAGCAGAGTAAATAAAGAGTTAAAGGGATAGGACCCAAGTGGGATTGTAGTCAGTGCAGACTCAGTGTGTCAAATGGCCTTCTTCTGTACTATAGGGATTCCATGTGTAAGCAACAACTTGAATATTGAGAATGTGGGCCAATGCTAGTCTTGCCTTTCCTCCCAGGAATGTCATTAATTGTAATGAATCCATAAGCTCACCTTGATTACTGCCAGAAAAAGGAGTTTGTTGTGTAGTTATGTGGAAGATCTCATGCCACTCATTAGTCAAAGAGAGAAACTGTGAGGTAATTCTCAAAGTAGAGAGCTTGTTATTTGCATCAAGAATTTTATTTTCCTTACAAATGGCAAAACATTTTTTAAGAATTGAGTTGAACTTCTAACACAAATCTCTCAGCTGATATTATCCACATGTCTTGCGGTACTGCTTTGTAACATGCCGCACTCAGTTGCTGCTTTCTGTGTTACACTTGTTCAAAATCTTGGCTGCTTTGAGCTGTGATCCAGACCATATCTCATCAGGATTTTCTTGTTGACAAGTAAGAAATTGCTCAGAGCTGTTCCAACCTCCAGCAGTTGCACTGACGGGTATTTGAAATTAATTGGGAGGATTTCTGTTCCTTCTTAAGTGACACTTCAGTGTGCTGAGGCGCTCGGCATTATTGTCCATTTGCTATAGCTGAGTGCCAAACTGAATCTTGAACTCAAAAGTGACACCAATTTGGTTCAATATTGACATCATGGATTCATCTGTGCTTGTCTATTTCAAAAGGTGCCCCCTTCATGGAGATTAAGTATTCTCCAACCCGACCTTAGGTTAGCTTTTGCGATAGCTACTGACAATCTGTATGTTTTCAGGCAATATAGAGGCTATTTTGGCTACACATTGCAATAGTTCTACCTATAAACTGATTTCAGTGGTGAGTTTCTCAACAGCAAAGCTTTAAGTGAATGTGTCACCCAGCCATGGCAGGCTGGCCTCATGCTATCGCACGGAGGCCTCGTGCTATCACATGGAAGCCATCCAATTAGCTATACACTGTGGAGCGACTTGGCTAATTGTGGGCAGGAAGTTGCTGAGCCTGCTGTTAGCTCACAGTGGTCCACATGCAATATTTAAATGGCATCCTGAGAGGCATCTGTTTCCTGAAAAACCAGCAGCATTGCCATCAGCATATCAGAAGGATTTTGAACTTGAACTGCTTTCAACTCTTCCCGACTTGGATTTCCAGAGCTGCGAGTGTTCACCCTCAATCCTCTCTCAGTCATCTTTGGCTTTCGCTCCATCACCCTTAATCCTATCTGTAATAAGTCTTCAGAGGCAGAAGTCCCTTCACTAAAATCCCTTCATTTATAAACTCTAACAGCAATACACAGGTTTAACAGTCTACTTCCAGGGATGTCAGAGGAACTGACACACTAGGTTCAGTACAAGGTAAAGACTCCTTGACTGGCCCATCAATTGGATCCTTAATCAGGGAGTTAATACTCCAATGGACCAACCCCAATGGCCTGATTGAAATCATCACACTACACCGTTCACCATCACAGCCCTGCCTTCTATTACCCTTGAATCACTCACCATCAGCCTTAATCAATGTATGTCAACCCAGAGTTGCCATCCACTCCTGCAGACCCTGGACCTGACTCCTGCCATCCTTGCCCTGCCAACCATTGAACACGTCCTTCTCTTTATTAGACCTGTCCTGCCTCAGTTATCCACAATCCTCCCAGCCTCACCATTGAAATGCACTCAAGCAAGCTTTTGATGTCCCTTCCATCAAACTTGTGCTTCCTGAGGTAAAAATTGCCTTTCTCTCTTTCATACAGCTTTCACCCTTCTTAGAGTCATTGTGACCCTAAGCTTCTTCCCTTGGACAGCCTTGCTCCAACCTCTCTGGATAGCTGCCAGCCTTCCTCCCGTGAACAACCATGCACCACTTTGTCTGTTCAGCCACAATCAGAGCCCCAGTGTAACAGTTCAGCCTCCTCCCTCTTGGTCCAACAAAGTTCCTATATAAGAAAAGGAACTCATACTCATTTCAAAGCCACCAGACAGACTACCTCAGCCGCTGTGTACCATCCTTAATCAGCCATGAATCTGAAAGCACAAGACTCTTTTTACTGCTGATTGCAATGATAAATGTAACTTGACGACTGTGTGTTTTAGCGAGTATGTGTAACAAGTCTAAGTTTATTTATCAGTGTCACAAACAGGCTTACGTTAATACTGCAATAAAGTTACTGTGAAAATCCCCTAGTTGTCACACTCTGGCACCTGTTTGGTACACTGAGAGACAATTTAGTACAACCAATACACCTAACTAGCACGTCTTTTGAACTATGGGAGGAAACCCATGCAGACACGGGGGGAACATGCAAACTCTGCACAAACAGTGATCCAGGAATTGGTCTGTGGTGCTATGAAGCAGCAGTGCTAACTGCTGTGCCATCACGCTGCCCTAACAGACTCGTACATCAATAGTAAGTCCACACCTCTTGCCATCGGGAACCCCGATTCACCACCAACCTGCTTCACAGTTTCCTGTACAATTAAGAGCTTGCACCCTCCTTGTCTCCCGCTCCTGGGAGCTTCACCAGATTCTGCCCAGTAAAGACATGAATTCCTTTCATAAAGTAGGTTAACACTAATGGTTTTGCAGGCATTGGCAATAGTTCAGTGTGGGAGATAATGGCGAGTCGCTGCTGATGTATAAAAGTTCTAAATTTCAACTAGATCAGTACTATCATTCAATAAATCTTTTCTGTGTTGTACTTCAAAAAGGAAGTTATTGGAAAAGTAGATCTGACAACCATACTATTGATTTTGGTTTGAATGAACTTCAGTGGCCAGTTATTCACTAAGTGGGCATATGTGTTGCAGCAAATGAATTGCAGATGGAACATTTTACATGGTGCAAAACATCTTTATATCATAGTGTGTGGCTTTTTCCAGAGCACAGAAAAGAGTTACTTGAAGACCACTTAGATTAACAAATGCCCTTAACTACCTTAGCTTTCACTCAGCTCCACACAATTCCTTGGTTGCCATCTTGGAGTTTTCCATAGCAGAACAATTAAGCAAAGCGACATAGTCTGTACGAGGCCAAGTACAATATTGATTTTGGATTAGTAATGGATCTACTGAAAACCTTTAGCTTCATGCCAGAAGAGTACTTTAAATGTTTAAAATTGTCATTGAAAATCAATACTGTAAATAATACTATTGAAAGCAATGATATCATTTACAGGATTAGCATTTAGAAGGAAAATATAATAATGATTTTCATTAATTTTGTCACATCTGAATTACACAGCTCCCTTGATAACAGTAGAAAAAAGATATACCCTTTAATTTTATGAATCAGTTTCCAATATTTTCTCTTCCCTTCTTTCTTTCTGACACCTCATTTTCCATCCTCATTAAAGATTTTTTTTGTTTATTAGTGTCACAAGTAGGCTCACAATAACATTGCAATGAAGTTACTGTGAAAATCCCGTAGTCGCCACACTCTGGCACTTGTTCAGGTACACTGAGGGAAAATTTAACATGTTCAATGCACCGAGCCAGCAGATCTTTCAGACTCTGGGAAGAAACTGGAGCACCTGGAGGAACCCCATGCAGACTTGGGGAGAATGTCAGGCTCTGCACAGACAGTGACCCAAGCTGGGAATCGAACCTGGGTCCCTAGCGCTGTGAGACAGCAATGCTAACCATTGTGCCACTGCTTTTATTAGGAAGATATGAGGTAATTAATGAATGTTAATTTTTAAAAGATGTAAACATAATATTTTGGGGTATGATATTATAAAAGTGAGGTGATTGCTAAAATTTGAAGAATTTGGCTATTGATATCTATTATGTGGTTTGTGTTTGTAACAAGTGGTTCCGAGTGGAATTTGTTGAGATCTATGCCTCGAATCCTGGAAGCAACATGTTATTGGAAAATCTGAAAGTGGATGAAGGCAACATCCTAAATGGAAATGAGATTGATACATTAAGGCAGGGATGATGTATTTGAAAGGAATCACAACTGTACAAAAAGATCCAATGAGATATCTCAGTTAGTGAAGTTATGGGGATGGAATTTTCTGTTCTGGAGATGAAGTGGCAAGTGGACAAGTTGACATGACTCTCACTGGATGGCGGGTCAGATGAACACATGCAATCTTCTTCTTTTCAGCTCATTTATTGTGCATCCATGAGGAGCTCAGTGAACCTCATGGTGGAGCAAGCAGGAAGTCACCTTCCCCATGTCATTAGCTCACGGAGGTCAAAGATCCTGCTGTCATACTTCAAGGATAGTTAGAAACACATTCACTCACTGCAGGCCAGGAGATCCACACCACTCCTCCAGAGTCTTTACAGCTGCAGCTCATACAGGAAAAGCTGGCAGATATGAGTAATCACATCCCAGGTCATACAAAGTTGCCACCAAGCGTTGCTTTTCGCTCACCTTTAGAAAGGAGCATCCATCCCAGCAATACACACTGGGTCAGACCAGTGCTCACCCTGGCAGGGGCCTGTCATGTTTGTCAGATTTGGGACCTTCTGCCCCTTTCTGCTGAGGCCCTTGCTCCTCCTGGCCCTATGCCAACTGCTGACAGGCCTTCCTTCTCATTTGGAAGAGAACCATTACTGAGGCAGGGTTGCCAGGACCCTGCATCGTCAAAGCATCACAGTAGATGTGTGAATAAATTAAACTTAATGAGCATGTCCTTTATGGGTTCCTCTCCAACTGAATGGCAGCAGTTAAGCACTAAACTTTACCTGGCCTCTCACTAGACATGGCATCTCTACCCCTTTCCTGGTCATCCTCCTGGTGGGAAGGGCTGGAAAATCCGTCATTTGATTTGATTTGATTTATTATTTTTACATATATCAGGATACAGTGAAATAGTAAGAACTCTCACAACACCAGATTAGTTTATTTGGAATCATGAGCTTTCAGAGCACTGCTCTTTCATCAGGTAAGTAGAGAGGTGGGTTCACAAACACGGGATATATAGACAAAGACTCAATTGCAAGATAATTACAGATTGAAATGTGAAGAATTGTTGGAATGTGAGTCTTTACAGGCAATCAAGTCTTTACAGACAGTGCGAGTGGAGAAATGGATACTCACAGGTTAAAGAGGTGTGAATTGTTTCAAGCCCAGATAGTTCATAGGATTTTGCAAGCCCAGGGCAAATGGTGGTGGTTACATGTAGTGTGACATGAACCCAAGATCTCGAATGAGGCCATCGTCATGTGTGCGGAACTTGGCTATCAGTTTCTGCTTGGGGATTCTGCATTGTCGTGTGTCTTGAAGGCACCTTGGAGAAGACTTATCCAAAGATCAGAGGCTGAATACCCTTGACTGCTGGAATGTTCCCTGACTGGAAGGGAACACTTCTGCCTGGTGATTGTTGTGCGGTGTCCGTTCATCTGTTGTCGTAGCGTCTACATGGTTTTGCCGATGTACCATGCCTTGGGACATCCTTTCCTGCAGTGTATCAAGTAGACAATGTTGCATGAGTATGTATTCTGTATATGGTGGATGGTGTTCTCACATGTGATGGTGGTATCCACGTCAATGATCAGGCATGTCTTGCAGATGTTGCCATAGCAGGCTGAAAAATATTGTTTCTTGTGTGCCATATAGTCAAAGCATACCATTCATAGAGAAGGAAAGAGAGACTGTAGAATGTAGTGTTACAGTCATAGCTAAGATGTAGAGGAAGATCAACTTAGTGTGAGGTAGGTCCATTCAAAAGTCTGACAGCAGCAGGGAAAAAGCTGTTCTTCAGTCAATTGGTACATGACCTCAGACTTTTGTACCTTGTTCCTGACGGAAAAAGATGAAAGAGAGTATATACAGGGTGCGTGGGGTCCTTAATTATGCTGGCTGCTTTGTTCAGGCAATGGGAAATGTAAACAGAGTCAACAGACGGGAGGCTGGTTTGCGTGATGGTCTAGGTTTTATTCACAACCTTTTTTTAGTTCCTTGTGGTCTTGGGTAGAGCAGGAGCCATACCAAGCCGTGGTATAATCACAAAGAATGCTTTCTATGGTGCATCTGTAAAAGTTGATGAGAGTTGTCGCTGACATGCCAAATTTCCTTCGTCTTCTGAGAAAGTAGAGGCATTGTGTTTATACCTGTCATATATTTCTTTAAAATAGTTCCTTATATAGCATTATATAAGATGCATTCCCAAATGCTATCGGGGTTCTTTCTGAATTTGGAAAGCTGAAAGGGCCTTTCATTAAACTGTGGCTGAACAATATGCTTGAATGTAAAATTTGAACTCATTAATCTATCGTGATTGAACTAAAACTGCCCATCAATCTTTCAATGATCTTGTTCAGATCTAAAGTACGTTCTGCGCAGCCTACCAGCTGAAGACAAGTTTGTTGTCTCTCTCTCTCAAGGATGTGGAAAGCATATAAAACAATTAAACTTTAATGGAATGATCATTTTCACCTGGGTCAGTCTGTGCTCAATTTTTGTTACATTTTGTATCACCTTATTCATGAGAATCTGTGTAGTCAACCTTGATAATAACTGTCGTAACAATTCATTACCAGATCTTGTGGATTGATGCAATTTACATATTAACTAGAGTGTTGTTCAATTTGGCAGAAATTATAGTTTGAGTGGCAGACTTTATAAAAGGGCAGTTTCTCTGCCTGAGTCTGAATTCCGCATTCTTTGGGCAATACATGTGCGGCAGGTTTCAGAATGTCTGCAAATTTCTCTCCCTATCTTGAGGCTGACCAGTGTCAAATAATATCCGAAAGCTAAGGCCATCGTAAGATTAAAGAAAGCCATCATAATGTTAAGATTTTACATTGAACCTATTTTCCTCACTTCCCCCATAAGGGAAGAAAATTCAATCTTTTAAATGATGTGCATTTGTTGTGGTTTACTGAAGAGAGACAACAATTTGTTATGATTGATTTAAATCAAGGATATCGATACAGACATGCAAGCTATTTTGAAATGATGAGACTCAGCAGATAGAATAGACTGCGTCATCTTGATTAAAATGCACTGTCTGAGGGTCATCTTATTGCAGTCACATTCTGTTATATTTTTATTAGCTCTTTACATCTTGTGCTCATGCAAAGCTTGCATTGTGCATTTAGTGCATATAAATTGGAATTTAATGTACAATTAACAAAGAACATTTACTTGCACAGTTTGAAATGCACGATCATTATCCGCACAACTGCACTCAAGTAGATTTCAGAGGTCATCACACGTTTCTTCCAATTCTCGTCAATTCATTGTAAAACCTTCAGTTCATTGAATCCCTACAGTGCTGATCCACTCGGCCATTCTTTGAGTCTGCACCCACACTCTGACAGGGCATTTTAACCAAGCCCAACCCCCGTTCTATCGCTGTAACCCCATGCATTTACCCCAATTCTATGCAACTTTGGACGTTAAGGGGCAATTTAGCATGACCTATTTGTCTAATCTGCACATCTTTGGACTGTGGCAACAAACCGGAGTGCCAGGAAGATACCCATGCAGACATAGAGAGAATGTGCACACATCCAGTTATCCAAAGCTGGAATTGAACCCAAGCCCTTGGCACTGGAGGCAGCAATGCTAACCATATAGTTATATAGTTGAACTATACAAACCTATGTTAACTGCTTGGAGAAAGAGCACACAATTTACAAATACATTTCTACACAAAGAAATATGAGGTATATTACATTTTGGTAAGAAAATTAAGATTATCACAAGGTTGTCCTTGGAGAGTAAGAGCCTAAATGCGGTAGAGGGATCAGGACTTTGAAATATAACAATCATTAAAAGTTATGATGCAAGTTAATAAAGGGGTAATGAAAGAATTGTGTGCATTACTGAAGGGATAGAATTGAGAAGCAGGAAGTTATACCCAACATGGTTAGATCACAGTAAGATGTCTAATTCTGGGGCCAAATTTTCATTTGGTGCTCGGGCACATTTCATGGCGTGTATGGTCAGTTTCAGGCCTGAATTTTGGTGCACATGGAGAAAGTCCCTGGTTTAGCTGAAATCGCAGCAGTGGGCCACAAACACATTTCACAGGGTGGGGAGATTGGAGACAGGTTGCATATCTGTGCTCAGAGAGGCAACTGCATGTTTATATTTATACCGCGAATCCAATTTTTGGTCGAGGGAATGTCCAAAACATGTCAGTCTAAAGCAAGGAGCATTCTTTGGTCAGGTATGGTATCCGATTGGATATGGTCCTGGAACATCCTTTGGGAAAGATAGGGTGTGTTTTGAGAGAAGTCGTGTCCTTTGGGATTGTTAAAAATAGACATAATGGGCATTACTTTGACCCGTATCCGCCGCAAACTTAAATTGCGACATGAGCGCAAAATCGTGCAAGAGTTGGGAAATAAGATTGTTGCCTAGGGTGGAATCTGATGACTATACATCACAAATTCTGGGTGAATGGCTGTGGAGATTACATGGGAGCATGAAGGTGGCATAGGTAGAATGAATGATCTGAGGGGGCATGGATTGGCATGGGAGAGGTTGTTAAGGTGAGATTTAGACAGGCCTTTAAGCTGGGAGCTGGGATACTGCATCAGAAAATTGAGATGGACATTCTCACAGGACTGCCTCTGCATCCACACTCTTAGTGCACTCCATTGTGACTCTCAAACTCCACTCAAACCCGACCTCTGTGTAAAAAGCCGAAAATGAATTTGAGGTCATATGTGGGTCGTGTTTGCAAATTGCGAGCTGCAAAGGTGTAGATCAGAATTGCCGAGCCCAGAGGAGGATTAGACTCCTTGCTTCTCATGTTATAAAAGGGACACAGAGACACTAGGGGTGATACAGACAGGTTTACGGATGTGATACCGGAACTGTGAGGTTATAACTTTCTCAATCATTGACAGTCTGGATCTCATTTTTCTTAAAAGGGAAACATTGATGGGTGGCCGAATACACATCTTTAAAATAATGAAAGGCTTTGATAGAGTGAGTGGATAAGGACAAAATGTTGCCACTCGTCAGCTAAAAACAAAACTGGAGGCCATCAATATAAGCTAATCATTAAGAAATTTTGGAGACATTTCTTTATCCAGTGAATGTTGAAAATGTGGGTGGAACTCATTACCCCAGAGAGTGTTTGGAACAAAAGGTTTGGATGGTTTGAGGAGGAGGCTGGGTTAGTATATGAGGGAGAAAGGGATGGAGGGTTGCACTGATAGATTTAGATGAGGAAGTATGAGGGAAGGCTTGCGTGGGACATGAATGATGGCATGGATTGTTTAGGCCGTGTGTGGGCTGATCCTGTACCATATATTCAGTGTCATTCCATATATTTTACACCTCCTATATTAAGAATTGCATTTTCAGTCATTTCTATTGTTCCAGTAAATGTAATCTTCAAAAACAGTTTTAGCTTTTAGTTGAGTCAAGGGTGTAAAAATTCTGCAGCAAAGTGTTTGTAACAAATCAAGAAAGATTTGGTGCAATAGCATAAATTTAGCATTCATTATCTTACTTGAATAATTTGGGGTTTTTTTCTTTCAAATAAAAATAACATCAATGACCCAGAGTTTTTGATAAATCCCTCATAGAATTATAGAATAACTACAGTGCAGAAGGAGGCCATTCAGCTTATTGAGCCTGCACAATTTCACCCAGCCCTATCCCTTTAACCCTACATATTTACCTTCATAATTCACCTGACACTAAGAAGTCAATTTAGCATGACCAGTCAACCTAACCAGCATATTTTTGGATTGTGGGAGGAAACCGGAGCACCCAGAAGAAATTCACACACACACAGGGAGAATGTGCAAATTCTGCATAGACATCACCCAAGCTGGGAATTGAACCCAGGTCTCTGTTGCTGTGAGGCAGCAGTGCTAACCACTGTGCTACCGTACTGCCCCTCTATTTTTTAAAAGACAGCCAGCACCCATCCCCACAATTTCTGACCCCACTCTCATAAGAGAGTGTTTGCAAGTTGTTTACAAGTCACTGTTGTTTCCCATTTTTCTATTTCTTCTTCTTATCAGACCTGCGATTGTTCCAGTTATTAGTCAAGTAATTGCATGTAAATTAACTTCCTCAAATGATTTCCAGTATAAAATGAAGATCTGAAGGATAATAGATGATAAGATTTCCCAGTGTTAATCACCTAGGTGGTTCTGATTCTTTCAGATAATCCTCTTGTTACCACTGTTTAACATTAAGTTTAACATTATTCAGAATCCTGAATGTCAATTAGCTGTTTGTAAAAATCATTCTATGTGGGCCAAAGTGTATATCACAAAGATCCATAGAGGGAGAAATGGGTTTCCGAAAAGGTATTAGCACCCCTCTTCAAGACTCATAGCAAGGGGGAGGGATTATATTGAGAGCTGAGAATAATTGTTATGTTGTTATTGTTGTGGAGAGGGTAATCCACCTGTAGGCCCGATTGCTTGTATTTGGGGATAAGCAATTGTGTGACATTGTCGCACTGAACAATAGTAACAGTCCCATTTATTGCTGAAAACAGAGGCATCTTGCAACCAAACAGCACTCTCTTCTCATGCAGTATGAATTGTTGTTTCCCTTCTTATACTGATATTTTTACCAAGTCTTCTGATGAGTGCCAGATGAAAAGCTTTGACATTTGTCCTTTTTTTCAGCAATACTCAATGGGGGTGATTCTCCTCCCAAAATTCTGAATTTGTGTGAAAACTGAAGTAAATCATGCTTTTTTTTAGTAGGAGCTCAGAGAAGAACCTTCCACACTCTGCACTGCAGAGTGCTTCATAGAAACCAGAAGCAGGAGTAGGCCATTTGGATCTTTGGTGTTGAAAATATTAGTGTAAAACCCATTAAAAATCAAGGAGTGGGATCTATTCCCACAGAAGAGGCCAGCAGCATGTGCTGAGTGGGACACTGTGCATGCGCCGATGTGTCAGTGTTGAGATCGGCGCATGCACAGTGGCCCCTGCCTGCTGGCCTCCTGATCGCTGGCCAGAACCCCCCACCCCCCGCCAAATATGTCCGGGTTAGCCCTGATTTACCCCCCTCCCCCTCCAATACCGGCCCACATCAATCATTCCCCCCCCCCCACTGATTCCCAACCTACTGCCCGCCTCAATCATCCCTCCCACTCCCCGACTGATTCCTCTCCAATTGGCCTGCCTCGATCATCTCCCCCCAAACTTCTTCCTGCGGTGCCGCCCCTGCCCCATTCAGTACCAACCACTCCCACCACCCTGCTGGCCAGCCCTGATTGCTGGCCTCCATCCTTCTGTCACTCAGCTTGGTTGCAGAGCAGTAGCGAGACCCCCCCACACCCTCACAGGTCACCCCGAAGACCCTGCTACCATCAGGCCCTACTCCCCCGTCAGGCCTCACCCTCTTCCACAGGCCCATGTCCAATGGGCATTGGCACTTTATTCCTTTGGCAGTTCCTGGTGGTACACACCTTACCCACCGCCTGACCTTTTGCAGAGCCCTGATTGCTCCTCTCCCCCGACCTTCACACCAGGACCACCACCGCCCCTTTACTGGTGAGATATTGTGAAATACTCCTGGCTGGAGAAGTGATGCTAGCAGGCCAGGAGATTTCAGACCCAGACCCGCTAATGGGATTTAAGTTACATTTCAATCTTGATTAACATAAATTATTTTGCACCAAGCCGATTTCTGTCATGAATCAGGCGCTACCTAAATCTCTTAGCCTGCTGCACTAAAAAATCAGCGTAGCAGGATGGGAGAATCCCCTACACCCCAACCTCTGCACCACTAAACAACTAAATAAATGAATTCACAATTGGGATTCAGATCTAAGGTGAGTCCATTGTCCATGCAACATGGAGTCTCATAGAATACCAACAGTGCAGAGTGAGGTCATTCAGCCCATTGACTCTGCCAAAGCATCTTACCCAGGCCCTATGTCTGCAACCCCACATATTTACCCACTAATCCTCACCTACACACCTTTGGACACTAAGGAACAATTTAGCGTGGCCAATTCACCTAACCTGCACATCTTTGGAGTGTGGGAAGAAATTGGAGGAAATCCATGCAGACATGGGGAGAATGTGCAAACTCCACACAAACAGTCACCCAAGATTGGAACGGTACCTGGTTCTGTGGCACTGTGAGGCAGCTGTGCCAACCACTGTGCCACCCATGTCACCCTTTGACATTGAACCATGGGGTGTTATAGTGATGGCACAGAAGATCTGTAACATTCAAAATCATGACGCAGATTGCAAGAACACTTTGGCTAATAAAAAGGGGTAAGTGCACTAAATGGTTGAAGGCTTTGGGTCCCTGTTATTGTAATGCACAATTTATGCTTTTGTTAAATAAACATCTCACTTTGGTATACCGACCATTCAGGAATCAGGAGAAATCCATTGAATGTAACAAGTGGAAGCTACTGAAATTGCAGGCAGTATCAGGTAATGACCTCAAGCCAGGACAACGTATCTCTTCCCTTTCCCCATTAAAGGACAAATCAGCAGCCCTATCAGCACAATTTACATCAGATCTCCAATTCCCTAGAGGGAGAGCTGTCAACGAGTGTTTTTGACATTTTTATCTGTTGCTCACACTAGCTCAAAAGGCTGAGTGGTTTGTTTTAAAGTGCTGAAGATGCGGTGAGGTCACAGAGTGGTGAAGAAGGCATTCGGAATGCTTGGCTTCATCGGTCAGAACATTGAATAAAAGAGTTGGAACATCCTGTTGAAGTTGTACAAAACGTTAGTGAGGCCGGATTTGGAATGCTGTGTACAGTTCTGGTCACCCTATTATAGAAAGGATATTATTCAACTAGAAAGAGTGCACAAAACAATTTACTCAGATACTATTGGGAGTTGATGGATTGAGTTATAAGGAGAGGCTGGGTAGACTGGGACTTTTTTTTTCCTGGAGCGTAGAAGGCTGAGAGATGATCTTATAGACATCTATAAAATGAGGGGCATAGATCAGTTAGATAATGACAACCTTTTCTCAGAGGTAGGCAAGTCTAAAAATAGAGGGCATAGGTTTAACAAGAGAGGAGAGAGATACAAAAAGGTCCAGTGGAACAGTTTCTTTCACTCAGAGGGTGGTGAGTGTCTGGAACAAGCTGCCAGAGGTAGTAGTAGAGGCAGGTAGAATTTTGTCATTTAAAAAGAATTTAGACATTTACATGGGTAAGATAGGGATAGAGAGGTATGAGCCAAACGCAGGCAATTGGGACTAGCTTAGTGGTTAAAAACTGGGCAGCATGGACAAGTTGGGCCAAAGAGCTTGTTTCCATGCTGTAAACCTCCGTGACTCTATGGTTGGAATTTTATCATCTTTGCTCGGGCTGAAGCTCATAAAATCCTGCCTGGGGCCAATGGATAATTCCATTCTGAGAGTCCTGCCTTGGTGTGCTGGTAAAACTTCTGTGTTTTGAGAATCAGCGTTTTGAACATGTAACCTGTGCACATGTTCATTCACCACTAGGTGGTGCCACATTTCATATGAACCTCAAGATAGTCTGATCACAGTAGAGACAAATCCAAATATTATCAGAGATATCACTTGCATTAGCATGTAAGCTGGGCTCAGTTTGATTCTCTAGCCTCAGAGTCAGCCCTAGAGTAAGTAAACAAACAAACAAACAAAGAGCAACACAGCACGGGAAACAGGCCCTTCGGCCCAAAGAGCCCACGCCGCCATCCTAACGTCTTAATGACATATCCTTGACTTTAGGCTATGCCTATTGTTGAAGATTCCCATATAGGGACCAATATAGGGACAATTTGATACCCAATCAGCCTAACAGCACATTTTTGGGATGTGGGAGGAAACCGGAGCACCCGGAGGAAACCCACGCAACCACGGGGAGAACGCGCAAACTCCCGCAGACACAGGCCCAAATCCATGTGTCAGCACAGCAACAGCGATAGTCTCTGAGCTGTCATGTTGCCCATCAGATGGTCCAGTTTAAGCATACACTGACGACGTGAAGCACTAGGCAACTCCTGAAGCAACCTCCAAAAGCAGCTCTCGCACGACATGCCACATGCATGCCAAGTGAATAATCTAAGCTGGTATTTTAGTGCAGCGCTGTGAGAGTGCTGAATCGTCATGGGAAGAGAGATCACACAAACTCAAAATATTTCGCTGCACCAAGTAGAGGAGGACTGTCCTCGGGATGGATTGGCTAACATTTGTCCACTAAACAGCATTGTGAGGAGAGATATTTATCTCATTTGTCAAAATATCAAAGGATATGTTGGGAGGGTGGGGGGGGGTGGTGGGGGGAGAGGAGGGGGAAGGGAATGGGATCAGGATAGTGAGTTAGCTGATAGGCCGTGATTATAATGATGGCAGAACAGGCTCGAAGGGCCGAATGGCCTTTTCTTATTTTTTCCTTTGTTTTCGATGTTTAAACCTGTGGCCAGTAAATATGCTGTTTTATTTGCCAGTTCAGTGACAGCAATTAAACTGAGCACTAAGTACCTCATGAATATCCTGAGGATCAAACAGTGCAAATTTGTTTCCTTATCTGATGCTGAGAAATGGAGAAATCCGAGCTGTTTATTTCACTAAGGTGCTGAGATGTGGAGAACTGAGTACGAGATTCCATCTCCTCCGGGAGATTTCAGGACAATGATAGTCAGGAATATATCTCCCCACCAGCTGTCTGAGTTTGGTCTGCTAACCTAGCTGCATGTCCAGGCAAATATGTTCTTGCCCTTCATGGATAATCACAAAAGACCCAAGTGTTTAATATTGAACCAAAAGCTAAATACAATATGTGCTGGAAATCTGAAATAGAAACAGAGAGTGCTGGAAATACTCAGGAGGTCCAGCAGTATCTGTGGTGAGAGGAAGTGTTTGTTAGGTTTCATAAATTTATTTAGTCATTAGTTACAAGTAGACTGACATTCACACTGTAATGAAATTACTGTGGAAATCCCTTAGTCACCACACTCCAGCATCTGTTTGGGTACACTGACGGAGAACTTAGCATGGCTAATGCACCTAATCAGGATGTCTTTGGAGTGTGTGAGGAAACTGGAGGAAACCCACACAGACATGAGGAGAATGTGCAAACTCTGCACAGACAGTGACCTGAGGCTGGAATTGAACCTGGGTCCCTGGCAGAAGTGCGAACCACCATGCCGCCGTGGATAAATGGAGTTAATGGGCAGGATTTGAATCAAACAGGAGTCATGATCCCCTGCACTTTGTGGGAAAGAGTCAGCTGGCAGTGATTTGCGGTGAAGTGGTCAGTGACTGTCACTGGACCGATTCACTGTGATGGACTGTTAAAACCTGGGGGCCAGTAGGGAGAGGGTTCCAACATGGCAGCCAGAGAGCACTTCCATTCCAAGGTGCCCCAGCATTTACAAGATTTAAGGTTTAACAATGGCCACAGCAGCTCGGTCACTGTCACAGGAGAAATATTCCACAGATTAGTCTTATGGCCGCTAGGCAGCTAGGTAGTGAGGGAAGGCCTCGAAGCCTGCCTGGAGTACTGATCTCCTAGTCTGACCCTGGGAGGCTACCTCCAGGCAGATAGCCTCATTCTCGGTGTCTCAGGAGTGGAGGAGGGGACAGGCCAACTGGAAAATTTCAGCCAGTCTCAGTTAATTAGATCTTAAATGGCCATTAACCTACATTAATTGGCTATCCTCCACTTGTGGGCAGTTAGTACGTTTGCCACTAATCTCACTTCCAGACAATGCTCCAGAGCCCTTGTGCTGGCAAACTGATACCTTAGCTGACAATCTGAAATGTTTACGTCTCCCACATCTATCATCACTCCCTGGTATAAGAGGGAATGTGCTGCACAATGTTTCAGATTAATACCTTTTCTCAGAATGCCTCGGCCTAATTTTGATCGCTTTATCAGCGCAGTTGAAGAGGAAAGTGAAATGATTAAAATCCCTGAACAGAAGACTTTTTCTGAATCAAGAACTAGGGCAAAGGTTGAGTGGTGACAGAGTTTATTAAAAAACTCCCAATGTGCTGAATGAGACTTTTGCAGTTGTCATGATTGCTGCAGTGGCGTTCCAGACCACCCTTCCAGAAGCTCATCAAGAAAAAGACACCAATTGCAATTTGGGCTTCCCATCGATGGAGCTGTTGGGCTCATTAATATCCCAACACTGATTGAATCTTCCTGGATTCCCCTGCTAGCATTTAGCTTTGTTTCAGTTTGTATATTACAAGAATATTTCGCCTTCAATGGGTTTGTTGACCGTGACATCATTTTGGTAGCAATGAAGAAAGTATTGATCTTATGGAAGGAGTGCAGTACCATTTTGTGTTCATTTGTATTTTAATCTAGTATTCCATAATTCACAGTAGATTGTATTGGTTAGAATATGGAAGAGTAAGAGCATAGATGATTGACTGTAAACCTATGAGCATTTTTTCCCAAAGAATTTGATCTCTCTGTACCCCGTACCAGTATATAATCTACATTGGTTGTGTCAGGTGATTTAAAAAATACTTTCATAAAATGCTGTATGTTTGATTTAAGGGTACTTGTATGGTGTGCCGTATTTAGCATGTATGCGGGCTTCATTTATCAATATTTCACATGTATAGCCTCAATTCAAGAAACCAATAGTCATTTAACTGTCCAGTCTATTACAACTAGCATCAGAATCAATTGTAACCTAATTACATTTACCAGAGGCAGCTGCATGCATTTAGTTTTGTAAATCAGCACTTAATCTATAAAAGAAAATTATGAGGAACTCCAATAACAATTTAAGTATCAGATGAGATAACTCAAAAAGATTGGTGTTATAATCGTCTCCTTGCAACAACTGCATCAGCAGTTTTTCTCGAGATTTAATAAGAGCCCAGAAACAAAGAGAAAGGGATGCTTGCTCTGGTTTTTTTTTTAAAGCTGCGAGTTAAAAGAGATTATCATTGTCTCGAGGGAATTGAACGAAATATTAAAACAAAACCATGTATGTATAATATATGTTGAAACAGATCTTACATTAAAATGAGGCTTCAATTGAATTTTTTTTTATAAACATACTCCTGAAGCACAATTTGTGGAAAGCACACAAATCAAATCAATAAAGTTGAGGATGGCTTAAGTACTTGTGAAAGCCACAGAGAAGAATTGTGTCAGGGCGAGCATTGATGAAGAGTTGCAATTGCAGGACTTGCATTGCCTGAAGCAAGTCAATTTTTAGCAAATATTTTCTTATTTGGTATTCTGATTAGTTTAATGAAATCTCTTGGAATGTATCAGGGCACATCAAGGTGCAGCGTTACCACATTTGTTTCACAAATTGACTTTCCCCAGTGAAGGAAATTATGAGCATTTACATGAGCACATAATACGCATGGTATTATTTACACTTTCTGTAAATTAGCTTTATGATTTTAATGATATAATCTTACCCATTTACAGCAAGCTTAATTGAAGAAAGTATCACTGTAACTGATTATATTTTCTGGTAAAATGACTGACATGTTAATCTTGTAAGTGCAAGAAAGAAATCAAATGTCATTGTTGTCCCTTGAATCAGAATAGTTTGGACAGTTCAAAATATAATTTAAAAAATGTGGACATTGTTAATATTCATTTATGTTAGACATTTCAGAACATATCAACTGGATTTAAAGCAGGACATTTTGACGAAAAAGGATGGTTTAAATAATAGAAGGGCCAGACTGACTGATGTGTGCTTGCTAGTGCCATTCTTTTTGGCAGCTCATGAGCTAAAACTACTTTTAAGTCTTGGTAGATTTTGAAATCGTTTTTGTGCCAGCAAAGTTTAAAAAATAAATTGATTCTGTCAATGCGTTGTCTTCTCTTTTTCACTAGTGCGTTTGTGTTTTATTTGCAATGCACATTGATGGTACAGCTGATATTGTGTGGGATATTCCCATCACACCTGCCCCAAGACCAGGAATTCCCGCCCAATGTCAACAAACTTTTCAATGTCCATCACATTGTTCTGCCCATGACGATTCCTGCTGCCAGCGGGACTGGAAAATGTATCCCATTTTGTTTAGGTTGTCTATCAGAATTTCACTACAAGTTGTTACTTTTTAAATCTCAATTGATAAAATTGTGCAAGCTCTAAGCTGTGTTTACAACATACACAGCTAAGGAATTCTAGGTTTAAGCAACAAAGAAACTAGAAGCAGGGCTAGGCTATTTGGCCAAATTGAACCTGCTCTGCCACTCATTTTGACCATGGCTGACCATCAAATTCAATATCATGATCCTGTCATCCTCCCATACCCCTTGATCCCTTTAACCTCAACAGCTATATCTAAATTCTTCTTGAAATCACACATCGTTTTGGTCTCAACTATATTCTGTGAGGGTGAATTCCACATATTCTTCCCTCTCCGGGTAAAGAAATTTCTCCTCACCTCAGTCCTAAAAGATTTACCCCTTATCCTCAACATTTAACCACCAGTTTTGGACTCCCCCACCATCAGGAACATTATTTCTGAATTTACCCTGTCTAACTTTGTTAGAATTTTACAGTTTTCTATGAGCTCCTCTCACTTTTCTAAACTCCAGTGAATACCTTTCTAACCAACTTAGCCTTCCCTCATCTCAGAAATCAGGCTAATAAGCCTTCTCTGTACTTCCTCTATCGTAAAGACAGATAAAGCTGTTAAAACTGCACACAGTACTCCAGGTATGGCCTCACCTATGTCATATACAATTGCAAAAAAAACATCTCTATTCCTATACTCAAATACTCTTGACTTGTTGAATTTAAACCTAGAATTCCTTCGCTGTGTATGTTGTAAACACAACTTAGAGCTTATTAAATATTTGTAGCACAGAAGCAGGTCATTTGGCCCAAAAGGTACATGCCAATCTCTCCTTCTATCCTCCTGCATCTCTCCTCATCAACATATCATTCTATTCCTTTCTCCATTATACTCGTGTCTGGTTCTCCTTAAATTTATCAATACAATTCATCTCAACTATTCCTTATGTAGGCAAATTCCACGTTCAAACCATCCTCTGTGTAAATGAGTTTCTCCTGAATTCCCAATTGGAATTATTAATGAGAAATAATGAAAATATCTTCTCTCTGGCTACCCTATTAAATGCTCTCATAATTGTAAAGATATCAGTTTGGCTACTCCCTCAATCTTCCCTTTCCTTGAGAAAAATGTCCCACTATGACCAACCTTCCTTAATAAATGGAACTTCTCAATCCTGATATCATTCTTGTGAATCTGTTTTGCACCTGCTCTAGAACCACTATGTTCTTTTTCAAAAAAGAAATGTGGCAACTAGACCTATTCTCAATACTCTGAGTGTGGCCTAATAAAGGTTTGATGCAAGTTTACGATGAGTACACTATTTTTCAGTTCTCTCTGTATAGAAATGAGTTCAAGGCTTTGTTTGCTCTTTTATGACATATTACAACATTTAGAAGACATATGGACTGGTACATGTATAGGAAAGGTTTGGAAGGAAATTGACTAAACACAGACAAACGAGATGAATTCAGTTTCGGAAACTTGTTTGGCATGGATGAATTGGGCTGAAGAACCTCTTTCTATGTTGTATATCTTTCTGACTCTATTAAGCTGTGTTGCAACATATATTCTGGTTTGGGTATCAGTCGTCTCAGACCCTTGGACTCCTTTACCCCATTTAGACACTTAAGCATAGGAATCTGCCTTTGCTGTGGCCCAGACTGGGTGGTACAGGATCATCCAGTTGTTTCACACACAGTTTGATATTTAATTCTGTCAATTGTAATAGACTTGAATGTCAGATGCTGTGTATAATGTACATCCAATCTGATAATGACATTTTGTACTACCATTTATCATGGACTTCTACCCTTTACTCTCCAAGCTATGAGTGGTTTTCTTATTAAAAAGAACAAAAGAACAAAGAGCAACACAGCACGGGAAACAGGCCCTTCGCCCCAACGAGCCCACGCCGCCATCCTAACGTCTTAATGACATATCCTTGACTTTAGGCTATGCCTATTGTTGAAGATTCCCATATAGGGACAATTTGTTACCCAATCAGCCTAAGAGCACATTTTTGGGATGTGGGTGGAAACCGGAGCACCCGGAGGAAACCCACGCAACCACGGGGAGAACGTGCAAACTCCCGCAGACACAGGCCCAAATCCATGTGTCAGCACAACAACAGCGATAGTCACTGAGCTGTCATGTTGCCCATCAGATGGTCCAGTTTAAACATACACTGACGACGTGAAGCACTAGGCAACTCCTGAAGCAACCTCCAAGAGCAGTTCTCGCACGACATGCCGCATGCATGCCCCTTGTTGGTCAACAAGGTGGACTGAATTGCCTGCGGAAACAAATAAGACTTAATTAAACATGCTAAAAAAAAAACTAAGACATTCTCGAGACGAAACTAAAAGATAGTCTACTACTATTTGGTCCTCCTGATATTCAAACAGTCCTGCTATATCCCTCTATCTGCAGACCGCTCATGTGGCTGTCCAAGAGACCCTTAAACAACCCTAGCGTGCCTGCTCCCACCACCTTACTCGGCAGTGCATTCCACACCCCCACTACCCTTTGTGTGAAAAACTGGCCTCTAATATACATAGCCCCCCCTCACCCTGAGCCCGTGACCTCTCGTTCTACCCATTTCTAATGGTGGAAAAAGCTTAACACCATTTATTCTATCTATACTCCTCATAATCTTATATACCTCTAAAAGATCCCCTCTCAGCCGACGTCTTTCAAGGGAAAACAACCCCAGTGTTTTCAATCTTTCCTCGTAAGACAGACCTTCCATACCAGGCAGCATCCTGGTAAATCTCCTCTGCACTCTCTCCAGGGCCTCTACATCCTTCCTGTAGTACGGCGACCAGAACTGGACGCAGTACTCCAGATGAGGCCTAACCAACGTTCTATACACCTGCAACATCAGGCTCCTACTCTTGTATTCTATATTATTATTATTATTATATTATTCTTTGTGCCAATCTTCCTGCTTATTTATATTGAAGTTCAATTGTCAATCACATGCCCATTTTGCTAGCTTGTGATTTTCTGAATTTTATGGCTTGGGTATCTGTAGTCTCAGATCGCTCATCTCCTTCATCCAATTTACACATTTAGAGATTTCTAATCTGCCTTAGGTTGTGACATAGAATGGGTGGTACTGAATCAACCAGCTCTCAGACTTTATTTCATTCATTTGTGGGACATGGATGACACTGGCTTGCCAGCATTTATTACTTATCATCCCTAGTCACCCTAGTGTCTTGCTGGGCCATTTCAGAGGGGATTGGTATCAATCCTACCCAACAATTTGGTGTCATTCACAAATGAAACAAAATGAATTAGCTATGTCTTAACAAGCCTGTTGTGATTGTGGTCTCCAGTAAAGTGACCTAAAATGTCCTGATGTCTGCAACATTATGTTCTGCAGTTGGCATCATGGTGTGAGGGTCTTACTTTCAGAATGAGAGGAACCTGTAACAAATCAGGTTGACTACCCACAATCATCTGTTACTTAGAACTAGATACGTATGTTTACAAAGAGTCATGTGGCTGATTAAGCATAGTCGTGCCACAGGTTAGAAGATGTAGGTGGCTGCCAGAAATTCTTACGTACGTTATTGTTCAGCACGAGATTTTATTTGTCAGCCAGCTGAATACTTGTTGGCTGAGGTAACGGCCTTGGTTCTCACTGAGTCGAGATGACTCAGAAGCCCTTTAGAAATGGCAGGTGGTTTCAATTCTGGGATCTCCCACCCCATTCTTGGGCTGCCTGATTTTTAGGAAGGCCCTGGGAGGATACGGCCTGTTCCTGTTAAAAGCTTGCTTATCTGACTGAGCAGGCTCCGTTGTGAGCATGGGCATCACCTATTGCTTCTCAGTTTTCATGGAGTCAAGAGGTTTTTCAAGAGTCGTCTCTCAGGGGATGTGTAAACCTTTATTCTGCAAGAGGTCTCCTTTTAAAGGATAAGTTTCAACGATTTTTTTCATATTCCCTTTGTTAAGATCTGAACTCCCACTGACCTGCCTGATCCCTTATGCCACCTATGGCAAGCTATGACATTCCACCAAGTCCCATGGTTCCTCATGTCCCCAGTGTCAAGGTATATCCCTCCATCCATCTTCCATGGCCCATCATACCACAGTTACTAAGCAATGGCATGCTTCTTCATGCCCACTATGCCAGGCAATTTCATGTCCATTCACCTCCCATATACTGTACAGAACCAATTAACCCTATAGTGAGAGTTAGCTGTGTAAAACAGCAAAGATTTTTTTAAACAAAAAGCCAATTTTTTGTTCATTATCCTCCACTATGTTTAATGAAATCCTTTCACTGCAAGACTTGAAAAGTATTAATCATCCTTTAAAGTATCAATATTAGAAACCACAAACCCCTGAAACAGCTCAGATTTGTGTAAACAGAGATCAGAGAGCCAGAACTGTCGATGAAGTTATGTTTTCTCTGGGATGCAGCTGTTTTAACAAGAGTAATGGATGTCTGAACTCTCAGCCAAACCTACCTCAGAGGCTTGGGAATTTTCCATACATTCTGCTACCTGCCTCAATGGTGAAATTTCAGGCTGACATATTTTGTTCACGGCGTTACATTTTGTTGCATTAATGAATTGTAACAGGGCTGTGATTTGCACAATATCCCATTGTTTTTGACAATGATAAATTCCCAAATTTCAATCAGACTAATTGCTGACGCACCATCCCAACTAGAACTTGGAAAATCAAAGGGTGGGAGATTCTGGCTGCATTTGCCCCAAGATCGGAAAGTCCTGCCTGATGTCAACGTTGCATTGTCTGAGGTCCCCTCTCCCTTCTGCTAGTGGCAGGTATGATGGGAAAATTCCATCCAAAATATGTTACATACATTGTGTTTAATACTCTTCCTGATAGTTGATGCCAGAAGCATGTTCACTGATTTGGAAACTGATTGTGTTTAAGTAGACCAAACTGGAGAGAGAAACAATATACCAGAAAATAGGTACAAGGCAGATTGTGTTAGTAAATCTTATTTGCATGTCAAAATATATATGGTTATATTTAATTGCTGTACTAAAACCCTGAACAGCTAGTGGCAATTAAAATTGGCTGGGATTACAGAGTCAGGAGCAGGATACGGGGACGGGGGGGGGGGGGGGGGGGGGGATACGGGAATAGAAAAATATAAGCATAAACGGCATAAAATGTTAATGGCAAGAACATTTATCCAGCAAATTCAGAATTAGACTTTGCTCCCTAATCATAACGAACTGCCTAAAGGGTTGTAAAATACAAAACCAGAAATCTCAAACTAATGTGTAAGGCTACTTGAGCCAGGCCACCTCTGATTTCAATATAAAAGTTGAGGAAGATATGGAGGGCTGAGCAAACAGAAGGGCCATTCCTTCATTCACAAACCTCTGGATAGTAATTTCTTCCCTTCAGAGTCATTTGCATTATTTAGCATTTATCTGCATTAGGAAATGGAGTTAATGTTTGCCTCTTTCAAGACAATTTATGTGCATTTGGCACAATCCCAGGTTAAAGGGGTGGACGGTTGACATGACACGCAGAATATATGTCAGTCATAAATTTGCTCGAGTTCCAAACTCCAGCACGGCTGCTTCCAGGTTTGCATAGAATTAACAGCAATAAAAATGGAATGTACAGGTTTAATAAAGATTTAAAAAATCAGCTTTCATGAGTTAGCACACTTTAAATCAGAACTTTACAACTGAAACTTGAAGCCACATTTTGTATGGTACAATGTTACATCCATCATTCTTAACACCTGTCAAAACTGGCTAAAGATGCTGGGAAAATCTTGCAAGACTGTGATGCCACAGGCCCAATTTAAAATATAGGTAACGTGTGAGGAAGGGTGGAGTATGCATCTGGAATGCCTCAGAAAAATTTGATGAAAAGAATGCAAAGGTACAATCTTACTGGCCGTTCCAGCTACACTCCCGCTGCAGCAAGGTCGGAGAATTTGGCACCCAGCTGAATCTCCGTTCACTGCCATGGGATGGGAAAATCCCACTGGCATAACACGTGATAATGTTCCAGCCCTTTTTTAAGCCTTCTCTCGACAGTAGTTACTTTGTTCTTTTAAATTGTGCTCTGCCATGCTCCAGCTCTCATTTGAGAATGGAGGGACACAGCCTGGTTTCAAGGCCAGACACATTCCTGAGGAGACATGCAGATATGTGGCAATGTTGACTTTTTTTTCAAATGCTGGCAGCCAAACCACAGTAGCAGGGAAATAGTTCTCCACATGCGTATGTGATTCAATAGACTTAACAGTGGGGCCATATACTGCAACTTGATGTGCAGAAAATTTTCTTGGGTGATAACACGTGTGTGGTCTTCATTCAGCCATTTCCCATCGGCCAGGCCCAAGATGCATTCCATACAGGCCCATTCTGATTTTAGAGACAGCTACTGTTATTCCAACCTTTTACTCCATTGGCTAAAACCAATTTCTATCACTGTTAAATATATAGTTTCACTCTTCCTTCATTTTTAAATGTGGTTTTACTTCTGTAGATCAAAACTGAATGTCAAGCCTGACTTTCTTCCTGCTCTATCTTTGTATTTGCTATTAAGATTTCCATTTAACCAAATGTATTGGCAAAGATGGCAATATTAAGGGAACAATTTGGGCAATGCAGATCATTTGCAGTTTTGATGCTTCAATGGAGAACAACCTTCAAAGTGTCAGATATATGACAACTACTGTAGTGTGTAGAAATATGATTTTCTGCCATGCAATGTGCTTTAGATTTTTATAGGTTGGAGGATTGTTGTTAAGTTCAGCTATTTATCTCAGGGTAGTGAACCTCTTGAAATGACAATAACATCTCACAATCTGGATTTTCAGTTCAGAACAAAATAAGTGAACCGGTTTATAGAATTGCATCTAAATCTTTGCTTCCATCAGCATGTACCTTGTAGCTATGTTTTATGGTAGAGAATGAAGTTCCTCATATCTGTTCAAATGTATCAATTTCGTTATTTTGTGATAGGATAATTAGCATCCAAACTTTACATTCCTTAAACTGGCTGAAGCAATTCAAACTATTTAATGTGGTACGCTATCCCTCACTCAATACGATAGATAAGTTCACTCAAATCGTATAAACTTCTTCAATACTGTCGTATGTTTTCAGTGAAACTTTTGGAGCTCGGAGAGGTTTGCTAACTAATAAAACCAGCTAAAAAGTAAAGCAAAATATTGGCTTTGATTTGGCAGTAGCAGCAATGGCAAAACTGTCAGTGTTTGCTGCTCTGAAATTGATGCAACTTCTGAACTCCTCGGATGCAAAGTTAAATGTTAACTCCTCAAAGTTGCTTGCTATCATCATTCAGTGCATTCAGTTATCTTCTACCAGCTGGTGCATGGGATCACCATCATCTGCCAAGAGGCGCACGCACCGCAAGTTTAAGACAGGTCATAGAAAATAAACTGCAATCAATTAGGGATGGTCCTCATCGTTGACCTGCGAGAAAGCTATTCACAAAGAGCTAGCGACCTCTTGTTGCATGAATTCCACCTTTCCCAACATGAATTTGAACTGAATGTCAAGCCAAGGAGATCCCTATGCATCCAGTGATGTCATCAACAGTGAAAACAGTCAATCAGATTGAAATATTGAACTGACAAGGAGTTCTCCTTTTATGCTGAAAAACTGCTATTAATGTTTCCTGAAAAGTCACAGCTTATCAATGTGGTGTAACTTGTTTTTTTAATTCATAATGCCTGCTGAAGGATCCCTTTTGCCCTGGAAAACTTGCATGTAATTTTTAAAAATTCTTTTATGCAACATGGGCATCACTAACTGGACCAGCATTTACTGCCTATCCCTGATTGTCTTTGAGAGGGCAGTTAAGAGTTAACAACATTGCTACAGCTCAAGTGTCATATGCAGGGCAGATCAGGTAAGGACAGCAGATTTCCTTCCTGAAAGAATAGTAGTGAATGAGTTGGGCTTTTATGAAAGTCAAATTGTTTAATTCCAGATTTTTATTAAATTCAAATTTCACTATCTGCCATGATGGGATTCAAACCTGGAGCAGTATATTGTGCCTCTGGAGTACTTGACCAGTGACAATGCCCTTGTCAATTTTATTCTCATTCTCACAATTTTTTTCACAGTTTTTATTTTTAAAGTTTGATATTTTCTCTTCTAATGAGTATGATCCAAACATTAATTTTGCTCTCTGTAAAACATAATTATACTAGAGGATAATTAATACATTTATTTAGCTAAAGTTTATTTATTATTCACAAATAGGCTTTCATTCACACTGTAATGAAGTTACTATGAAAATCCCCTATTTGCCACAGTCCAGCACCTGTTTGGGTACACTGAGGCAGAATTTAGCATGGGCACTGCACTTAACCAACACATTTTTAGACTGAGAGAGGAAACCAGAGCACCCGGAAGAAACCCATTCAGACACAGGCAGAATATGCCAACTCTGCATAGACAGTGTCCCAAGCCAGGAATTGAACCCAGGTCCTTGGCACAGTGAGGCAGCAGTGGCACCATGCCTCTGGTGTGCCACTTGATTTTACTGCCTGTGAGAAAACTTCAATTTGATTGGCTGTTTTCACTGTTTGATGACATCACTGTTGCTGGATACCTGGAGATTGCAGTGATTTGGTGTCAACTCAGGTTAATGTCGGGAAAATGGAAATTCATGTTGCAGCGATTGCTGGGTCTTTGTGAACAGCCTTCTTCGAGGTTAGCATGAAGATGATCGCTTTGCTCTTGTCTGCCTGATCCAGGTCATTATTTGAAAAGATCTAATGGCAATGTATTGACAGACTGAAAAACATGCCCGCTTTCATGTGGAGAATTGTACATTTCCCTTTATAATGTATGCTCACAGTTATTGATATCAGCTTGACAACAAAGAAAGATTCACAGACTTAGGATGCACAACATATCATGCTGCACTTGCTACAGTCGATAGCCTACTAACAGGGTTCGTGAAAGTGCTTGTGGAGCAATAACTCTCATTCTGAGCCATCTCTGAAGGAATAAATTAATGTACCTCACATTGTATTGATTGTAGATAATAATTGTTCAAATTACATGATATGAAACAGTAGTGTAATGGAAGAAAGCAGTCAGTACCTTGAGAAAGTCGTAAGGTTTCATTTTGGAATAAAATACAACATCCGGAGAATTCAACAATGAGATGAAAGTGCACTTAGACATTGTTGAAATTTGTGGGACAATTTGATTTCATTTTATTTATTATTGTCACATGTTAGTATACAGTGAAAATATATTGCTTCTTGCACGCTATACAGACCAAACATATAGTTCACAGAGGGAAGAAGGAGAGGAGATGGTGCAGAATATAGGTCAGGATTTTCCACCCTGAAACAGGAAAATCCCATCTAAGGTCAGGGATCAGTGCGGGGTCCACTGTTATTTGGCATTTATATTAATAATTTGGATGAGAATGTAGGGGGCATGGTTAGTAAGTTTGCAGATGACACCAAGATTGATGGCGTAGTAGACAGTGAGGAAAATTATCTCCAATTGCAACAGGATCTTGATCAATCGGGCCAGTGGGCTAATGAATGGGAGATGGAGTTTAAAATAGATAAACGCAAGGTGATGCATTTTGATTGATTGAACCAGGGCAGGATTTACTCGGTTAAGAGCATTGGGGAGAGTTACAGAACAAAGAAATCTAGAAATACATGTTCATAGCTCGTTGAAAGTGGAGTCACAGGTGGACAGAGTGGTGAAGAAGGCATTCAGCATGCTAGGTTTCATTGGTCAGAACATTGAATAACAAAGAATAAAGAACAAAGAAAATTACTACAGAGGAGCAGGTCCTTTGGCCCTCCAAGCCTGCACCTATCATACTGCCCACCTTAATTAAAACCCCCAACCCTTCCGTGAATCATATCCTTCTATTCCCATCCTATTCATGTGTTTATTAAAGATATCCCTTTAAGAGTCACGACCGTATCCGCTTCCACTACCTCCCCCGGCAACGAGTTTTAGGCAACCACTACTCTTTGTGTAAAAAATCTATCTCATACATCTCCTTTAAACCTTGCTCCTTGCATCTTAAACCTGTATCCCTAGTAATTGACTCATCCACCCTGGGATAAAGCTTCTGAATATCCACTCTGTCCATGCCTCTCATAATCTTGTAGACTTGTATCAGGTAGCCTCCTCAACTTTCATTGTTCAGTGAGAACAAACCAAGTTTCTCCAACTTCTCCTCACAGCTAATGCCCTTCATACCAACCAACATCCTGGTAAATCTTTTCTGTACCCTCTCCAAACCCTCAATGTCCTTCCGATAGTGTGACAACCAAAATTGAAAACTAAATTCCAAGTGTGGCCTAAGTAAGGCTCTATAAAGCTGCAACATAACTTGCCAATTTTTAAACTCAATGCCCTGACCAATGAAGATCCCTTTACCTATCAATTCTCTTAAGGATTCTGCTATTTACTGTATATTTTCCTATCTGTATTAGACTTGCCAAAATGCATCACCTCACATTTGTTTGGACAGGAGTTTCAGGAATACAGGAGTTGGGACGTCTTATTGAAATTGTATTAGACATTGGTAAAGCCACGCTTGGAATACTGTGTGCAGTTCTGGCCACCTTATTATGGAAAGGATATTATTAAAGTAGAAAGAGTGTGGAAAAGACTTACTAGGATGCCACCGGAACTTGATGAATTGAGTTATAAGAAGAAGCTGGATAGACTGGGATTTTTTCCTCTGGAGTGTAGAAGGCTGAGGGATGATTTTGTAGAGGTCTATAAAATAACGAGGGGCACATTTGCTAAATAGTCAATATCTTTTTCCAAAAGTAGGGGAGTCTAAAACTAGAGGGCATATTTTTAAGGTGAGAGAGGAGTGTTATGTAAGTGTCCAGAAGGGTAATTGTTTCACACAGAGGGTGGTGAGTGTCTGGAACAAACTGCCAGAAGTAGTAATAGTGGTGGGTACAATTTTGTCTTTCTAAAAGCATTTAGATAGTTACATGCGCAAAATGAGTATAGAGGGATATGGGCCAAACATGAGCAATTGAGATTAGCTTAGATGTTTTAAAAAAAGGGTAGCATGGACAAATTGAGCCAAAGGATCTATTTCTATGCTGTAACTATGACTTTATGACTCTAACTCCTTGACTGCTCCAATTCCCATGGCAGGCAGGGTGATAATTAGGTCATATTAGAGTATAATTAGAGATGTTTTAAGGGTTAGAGTTTTAAAAGCATAGAACGAGAATAGAATTAGAGAGTACGCCGGGGACAGCTCGCCGGATGTCACCACGCCTCAGCGTCATCTTGTCGATCACCATTTTGTGATTGTCATCTTGAAAACTGAACTTTTGCCAGTGGTACAATAAGATTCTCAGGAACTGAGCGTAGACTGGGATTTGTCCCATCAGAAAAACTGTAGCTTTCCAGTATAGAACACAATTTCTGACAGTCGCATTTGGATCAGATTAATGATTAAATGTACCAAGTGAAATACAAGCGCTGTATTTAATAAATCCAGCTTTGTCATTAGTTTTCAGCTAAATATAATCTCTGACCAGCGTTAAAACTTTTTATGGATAATGAAATGTACTTACGCCTAATCAAAGCTCATTAACCATTTTAATGGTCCATATTATTACTTTTTGACTCCAAGTTCAGAAAAAAAGGCATTTTAGTTTGCAGTAAAGCGGTCTTTGTGCCTCCAAAAACAGAGATCCATCACATCGCCTTTCAATTATGTCAATATATTAAATATTATTGCATTATTTAAACCACTGTACCAAGTTATCAAATGACAATTCGCCTAAATGGCTTTGAGAACTAATGATACATTTTGTGCCGTCAGGTTGTTGTTAAGCTGTCAGTAAATAGTTACAGAAGGTGAAGTGCTTGCACATGTATGTTTATTCTGACAAATACTAATATGTAGGCTTATAAGTGTAATTTGCTGGGAATCTGAAATGCTGGGAATAGATTTAATCTAATTTCAGTGCATCTTTGGAAATCCATTGTAAAGACCCCTGTTTTGCCCTGACAACAGGAGTCAACAGGGGGAAAGAAAGCACAAAGAAAAGGCGGAGTTGAGGGAAAACTGAATGCTAGGTCAGGTTTGAAAGGCCGGATGGACTACCCCTACTCCTATTTTCTCATGTTCTTCATAAATTTTTCCATACGTGTCATCCATACATTTTGTGATGTGCACAAATATAACTTTGTCTATCTTCTGTGAACTTTTGGATGTTGTAGCCTGAGGGTTGCTGTCAAGTCAGGGATATCCACATTAAAAAAGATGAAGAAAAGTAAGAAAATATCGAACATTTGCCTTTGTGCCTGTGAAGGGCAGATTTTAGTATTCAGTGAACCCCCCCCTCCATCAGCTGAGAAATGACAGGTTACATGTTAGAGCACAGCAGCAGCTCCCTGTATCTTTACAAATCACCATGTCAACTCCAACTGATCACTGGCAGAAATTTGACACACAAAATATCTAACTTGAGATCAGGTACTTTGACACCAATAATACGTGTTAGGTAACGTGATGTCCCAAAGGAAGAAATAGAACATAGCCAAATGATTGTGTTTTGTGTCAGGAAAACAAAATTATTGGCAATAAGCTTTTGCTTCATTGGCCTTAAAAACTCTTTCAAAAAAAACAATAACCCCTTTAATATTGGAATATTCCTTGTTTGTTTTATTGTTCACTTTATCATTTTTCTTTCTTCATCTGCTTTTAAACATCTGCTTTAGGTGACATAATGGATTACTAGGGAAGTAATCTAAAGAAGTAATAACATCAAGGATGCAATAAGTACTCACTGAGAGTGATCTTACCAAAAACATTGTAAGTGCTGAATGAGCATGAATTCAGGAGAGTTTCAGATCCATCTTTTGAGTGGGTTTAAAAATGCAGTCTTATGTCACCTTGTGCAAAAAAATTAGCACAATCTGTTTCCTGCCAGTAGGGGGAGGGTGTGGGCCTGCACTTACCAGAAAACCAGCAACTCACAATACAGGGCACAATAGCACATGCGCAGCTCACTGTTCAGAGCAACAGAACAGAGAGATCTGTCAGTTGCCTCCACCGCCACCTCCCCTACCCCCCGGTCTGCTATGATTACTGGCATTCCCGGACGATCAGCCCCCACCTACCTCTCTGCATATTGTCCACTACCCATACCTGGGCAATCGCACCCACCTCACCCCTTCTATCCCAGGCTCACTAATAATATTTAAGTTCATATTAACATGGATTTAAATACTGAGACCCAGAGGGGTGCGCTGCTGATCTCGCCGGAAATCCATGCCCAGTAAGATTGCAAGAGGCAAGAAATCAGCCACGAATCTGATTTTGCACCTCTTTAGCAATCTTACTGGCTCGCTACACCCATCGACCGGTGGGACAAGAAGATAAGATCACCTTGACTTTATTAAAAAGGAAACCTGTTAGTAAGAACTTCCTGAGATAAGGTAAGCAAACACCTCATTATTATCAGTCAAGGTTCTTTTTTAACTTTTGGTAAAATGTGTGGAAACTGCACTGAAAGTACTTAATAGAACATTTCTTAATGAGGAACCTATTCCGCTGGAGTTCTTATTAGCAAGTGCTGATATTTTCAGACTATGCTCCTATGTGAGAAATATCAATTCTCAGGTTTGATTAATTTTCAGATCATAAATGAATAATATAATTGGATGGTGCATATTATCCAACTGTGTTTTCCTGTCATTATACAAAATAGATATATTGACATAAATATCCAGTCGCTTCGATGGTGTGATTCACTTCTGTTTTTGCTGTGGTGCCCATGGAGACTAACAAAAAAAAAGAACTAAATTCAATGAATGACTCCAATGAAAAATCAATGTCAAAGATTTCACTTTTTATAACTTTTACTTTTTAACCATCAAACCAACATCAAGACAGGCTAATCATGAATTAATAGACAACCTATGGTCAATGCAAACTGCAAATTACACTGAGTAGCAGATACAGTGAAGATGGATCTCATTTTGACTTGATTTGATTTATTATTGTCAGATGTTTTAGTATATGGTGAAAAGTGTTGTTTCTTGCACACTATACAGATAAAGCATACCGTTCATAGAGAAGGAAAGGAGAGAGTGCAAGATGTAGTGTTACAGTCATAGCTGGGATATAGAGAAAGATTAACTTAGTGCAAGGTAGGTCCATTCAAAAGTCTGATGGCAGCAGGGAAGAAAGAAGCTCTTCTTGAATCAGTTGGTAGGTTGAAAAAAATATGGCACTGATTCCAGCCACACAGGGTCTTCAAACTCTGAATTCCCTTTGGTTGAAGTTTCAGCTCCTTTCCATCATGGCTTTAGCCAGCAAATCCCATCCAACGGCAGCTTTACCCAGCCCAAGGGCCACAGATACAATTTTCATCAAAAAGCACACTTTTCCAGATGCTGCTCAGGTTTGCTCTCAGATCCAGCTCCCTTGGTCTTCTTTCACATCACCTTTTTCTCCATTGGTCAAAGATTGGCCAGTAGATCCCTTTATGCCGGCAGGTTTTTGCATCATTTATCAATGATTGTCCGCTGTACATGCATTGGCCGTGGGGGCTGCGCATTTGGGAGTCCTCATGATCATGAGCATGGAGGAAAGGCGGACATTGTCTCCAGGTCCTGGAAGGAACTGAAGCTTGTGAGCTAATAATGGGAGCATAAAGTATTTTTTGCTCCAATATAGTGGCTGACATCGACACTGACATGGTTTTGTGAAGCATACAGAACAGCTCCTCTAACTGAATCTGCATTAAACCTGCAGGATGCCACTACATTCCTGAAAATGATTTAAAATAGACAAGAAAGACTTGCATTTCTACAGCACCTTTTGATGACCTGAGGACAGGGTGGCACATTGGTTAGCATTGCTGCCTCATAATGCCAGGGATCTAGGTTCAATCCCACCCTTGGGTGACTGTCTGTGTGGAGTTTGCATGTCCTCCCCATGTCTGCATGGGTTTCCTCTGGTTGCTCTGGTTTCCTCCCACAGTCCAAAATGTGCAAGGTAGGTGAATTGACCATGCCAAATTACCCCTTAGTGTCAGGGAGATTATCTGGGAGGCAGTGGTGTATTCTTGTTGGACTAGCAATCCAGAGATCCAGGGTCATGTTCTGGAGAATCGGGTTTGAATCCCATCCCGGAAGATGCTGGAATTTGAATTCAATAAAACATCTGGAATTAAAAATGTACTGATGACCATAAAACAATTGTCAATTGTAGTAAAACTCATCTGGTTCATTATTGTCCTTTAGGGAAGGAAATCTGCTGTCTTTACTTAGTCTGGTCTATGTGTGACTCCAGAGCGACAGCAATGTGGATGACATTTAATTATTCTCAGGGATGGGCAAAAAAAAATGCTGGCCCAGCTGACAACACCCACATCCCATGAACAAAAGAAAGAAATGGTGGGGTCATGGGATTGGGATTGTTGTTGATGCAGGCTCGATGGGCCGATGGGCCGAATGGCCTCCTGCTGCACTGGAGGGATTCTTTGATTCAATGTAACTGTGAACCTTGCACAACACTCTCACACTCACCGTGTTCATGTTTTGAGTGTTCGATATCCTGAACACATCACATAATTTTTCAGGAAGACAGCCGTGCAGGCTAAAAGTTAAACCTGTCACACGTTTTTATAAATTGCACCCTCAATCAATACACTTTGTAATAGTAAAGTGTTTTGTATTAATTTGAAGTCATTTTTGAAAGAACGACATAGCAGACTGAAGAGCGGACACAGACTGCAGGACATCTGATTAAAGCAGAATTTTGCTGAAGCCCAGGAATTTGTGATCTATGTGGATTGCATTTTTTTTAAAATGGACTCCTCGACACTTCAGTTTTTGTTTTAAAGCATCGCCAGGCTTTGATAGCGACTACCAAGGGAAGAAAGGTCTTAAAAATGAGACAAGCCAAACAAGGGAAAGCTATTGCAGGAATGACAAATCTTTTGGCTGGGCCTCAACACACGCTGATCTGTAGCATGGACTCATAAGAACGTATTGACTGCGGCCCAAACTCATTAGAACATTGATCAATCCAGCCTACTTGCATTAATTGTGAAATAGAGAGAAAAAAAGAGATTCAATCAATGATAGGAATAAGGCTACTGCAGTAATGATGCCTCATCTAGCTAATCCAATAATGGAGAAACTGATGTATAGTGTATTGGAATTCTACTGCTCAGGTCCTGTCACAGTAAAGTATATCCTGCAATTATCTGAAAAAATTGAGTAGCCTGAAGAACATCCAGCCAACTCGCACTACAGGCCTTTTACTGATTAAACACTAAATTAAGCACTGCTCAAAAATTCCAGACTGTCATCAAGCTGCCTCCTGCAGAACTACAGTGTGGAAATAACGTATTTGTACTGGAACCTGTAAATTAAAAGGTGCTGTTGAATACACTTGCGAAAAATGAAGTGATTTCAAAACTGTATATGCATTGCGGTCAGCTGCTCTATCCCAAGCCAGTATTAGTTATAGCGCTAGGCAGCACTGGAGAACTTTGAAAGTTAACCTTTTTTAAAACAAACTAACATTCAGACAAAGGTAAAGTTTGAAGTTAGTGTCACAAATGATACTATGATGAAGTCATCATGAAAATCCCCCAGTCACCACACTCTGGCACCTGTTCGGGTACACTGAGGGAGAATTTAGCATAGTCAATGCATCTAACCAGTATCTCTCTCAGGACTTGGGAGAAAACCGGAGCACCCAGAGGAAACCCATGCAGAGAACGGAGCGCATGGGCAGAACGTGCAGACTCTGTGCCGACAGTGACCCAAGCTGGGAATCAAACCCGGGGCCCTGCTGCTGTGAGGCAGCAGTGCTAACCATTGTGCCATCTGAGTAGTGCATGCAAGTTTGATAGAAGATAAAAAAAAAGGATGGTGTGATTTGATAATCTAAATGTAGAAATCTAAACTCTTCTTGTATATTAACAGAAAGAAGAACATTTTGCTTTGAGTGATTGATTGCTGATAATGCTGAAAACAGATTCAGTGTAACATATCTTTAAATAGCAGTTTGAAAAAAAAATGCCAAGTTTAGCTAGTTTCCGGTGAAATGTTATGATTGGGTGAGACTTTCGAAATATTGCAGGTACATTGCACATCTTTGTCACTGCTGCCAATTTGATCTCAATGATTTAATTCCAACCTTGTGTCTGTGTGTAATATTCTATGACTGCAATACTACTATATAGCAAAGCTTCACTCTTCCTGATTTTAGAGTTGTAGTGGTCACATAAATGAATCAGATCACAGAGGGAGACAGTCATCATATTTCCCATTACCCCTTCCCTTATCCTTCCACCAATTAAATTGCTCAGAGGTACTCGGAAAAGAGAGGTGGGAGACAAACTGAATGAGGGCATTTTCTAGTCTCGAGTTGCAAAGGGACTGTGATAAGTACACAAACATATTTTCTAGTCATAATGGAATATAACAATTAATTTATAGTAAATTCTTAAAAAAAACACTTCCAAACATTTTTACGATGTATTTTTTGTTCTCTTACGCCCAAAGGCTCCCATTTAATTTTTGGACTTAGTTTGAAGGTTTATACAATTAGCAGAAAATATCAATGGTGAAGAGGGAATGTGGCTAGTTTTGTGGACGGCGTCTGCTTCTGCCATGATGTCTTTAAGACGAGTGCAACAGAATACAGAAACTGGAATCGTGCTGTGAAATAACTCCTCAGAGGCCAGTTTCCCTTCACCAGATTCCTTTTATTTACAAATGCAATTCCACTTCTAAGAATGCTTCAGGTACAAAGTCAGAATCCGGAATGTCAATGGCCCTGACGCTGCTCGATATTTATATACAGGTGAGATTCCCTGATTGGGCAGGCAGACATTACCTCATCAGGGAGTTCATACTCCAAGAGACCAACCTCATGGGCCTCGCTGAGGTCCTTACATGCTGAAAGTAATTTGTTTTTAAATCCCTCACTCTTTTGTATTGGTTAGGCTGATTTTCAGTGAAAAGACTAGCACAATTGCAGATAAACAACAGGCCAAGTTGTTGTATTTGAACAATAACGTCTTCAAAGAGTGAAGCTAGCTGCTTCATGCTGCTACTATGCCACAGCAGCACCACAGGTGGTGTTTTCCACAAACAGGATGTTGCTGTCATGCCAAAAAGGTGTTCTGCCTGCCACCTACACAAATGAGGAATGTGGGATATGATTGTCAGTGCTGTTGTAATGCCAGGTATGTAGGCTGCATTATCCCAGTGAATGGCATATCATATCAAACAGCATGTTCCATCTACTGTTCGCAGTAGGCAGGGAGTACTGACCATCCTCAACCACCCGCTGCTTGCAAAACTCAGAATAAAATGTCTAACCTTAGATGGCTGGGATACTCTGGGATTCTTTGATCCCATTGGTGGTGCACCCCCTGCCATGGCTTTCCCAGCGGTGTGGGTGGCTTCAGTGAGAGTTCCTATTGACAGTGGCAGGAGCAGTCAATCCCTGCTGTCAGCCAATAGCGAACTATCCCCCACCAATGAGAAAAACGCTGAGGGGAGGCCAGAGTATCTCCTCCAATGTCAGTCAGCATGAAGATTGCAGGACATCACTTGCCTATCGAGTCTCAGAGTGAGAATAGGAATGGGATGAGCGTGGGAATTCAGTATAGTGAAAAAGGAGAGAAAAATGCAAATGATTGGTTGCTGAATATTTTGATCATCTCATCTTTTAAAAGCTGGGTAACGTATCGGTAATTTCATTTGCAGTAGTAAGGTTCACTAGTGGTGGTAAAACTTATTGGGAGTAGTGAGGTTTATATTAATTACATATTGATTAAGGAAATAAATCAATTTCCATTTCGATTTATTGAACATGGTCGGAAGCGATGTATTATGACTGCTGAATGAGACGTTCTCTCAACAGCCATTTGATCCAGGACAAATATGTCTGTGGTAAGTGACAGCTCATGAAGGGTCATTGAGCTGGAGGCCGAGCTGCAGACACTGTGATGCATTCTGGAAGAGAAAAGTCACCTGGGACACTTTGTTCAATTCCGCTCCTAAAAGTGCTTCAGAATCCAAAGTGTCGGTACCTCTGACACTCCTCAATATTAATATACAGTTGAGACTCCTTGATTGAGCAAGCAATCAATCAGGGAGCTCATATTCCAAGAGGCCAATCTCCTGGGCCAAATCTACCATTTTGGTCAGTGGTCAGGGACAGGAGGATGTCTCTGTAATGAAGAAGTAAGGGGATCAGTAAGATAGAAGTGGAGGTGCCTTGTAATTTTCGAATAGGTTTACGGTTCTTGCAACTTGTGGGGAGAACAGGGGGTCTGCAGAGGGCATGAGCAAACTGACCATGGGCTGTGCTACAGGAAGCCATTAAAGTTGGAGGAGTTAATATGAATGTAGTGGTAGTAGGAGATGGGGGAATGGACATCCCTCAGATGAGTCCAGACAGCTTTATTGTAGGAGAATCCTACTGTGCAGAAGGAGGTCATTCAGCCCATCAAGAATGCACCAATCACAATCCCACCCAAGGCCTATCCCCGTAACTCTATGCATGTACTCCAGTTAGTCCCTTGACACGAAGGGTCAATTTTAGAAGGCCAATCCACCCAACCCACACATCTTTGAACTGTGGGAGGAAACCGCAGCACCTGGAGGAAAACATTCAGACATGAGGGGATCATACAAACTTCATACAGATAGTACCCAAGCCAGGAATCAAACCTGGGTTGCTGGCACTGTGAAGCGGCAGTGCCAACCACTGTGCCACCATGCTACCGCAGTGTCTACCTGGTGAAATGGTTGCGGACATCTACTTGGGGATGGAGAGGCATCTGCAGCAGGAGAGAGAAGCTCCAATGATCATGGTCCATATAATTAGACATCACATAGATTGGACTGGGAAAGAGGTTCTGCTGAGGGATTATGAGCAGCTAAGGACTGAATTAAAAAGCAGAACCTGGTGGGATAATAATTCCTGAATTATTACCTGAGCCTTGAGCAAATAGGCTAGAGTAACTAAGATTAGAGGGATGAATGAGCGGCTCAAAGACTGATGTTGGAGAAAAGGTTTTGATTCATGGGACACTGGCGCGTGTCCTGGAGAAAATGGGAGCTGTACTGTTGGAACTGGCTTCAGCTGACTGTGCTGGGGGCAGTTTTCTAATGAATTGTATATAGAGAGGGCTTTAAACTAAGTAGTGGTCATGTGGGGGGGGTGGAAGTTCATGTGAGACAAGTAGTAAATCATTACAACAAGGTACGATGTAGAGTCATTTTGGCTAAAAACAAGGAATAGGGAAGGAAGATCACTCGAGGGAGTAGGTTTTAGACCCTCTAATAGTGATTACATTGTAGGCAGAGTAGGAAGAACTAAATAGAACACATAAGAAAGGTTTTGAAATAATCATGCGTGATGCATCAGATTAGCAAAGGTAATCCAGAGAACGAGTTCATTGACTGTATGCAGGACAGTTTCTTAGAGCAGTACATTCTGGAGCAAATAGGGATCAGGCTATTCTAGATATGTTATTGAACAATGACACAAGATTAATCAATAACTAGGGTGGCACGGTGGCACAGTGGTTAGCACTGCTGCCTCAGGTCACTGTCTGAATGGAGTTTGCCTGTTCTCCCAGGTCTGTGTGGGTTTCCTTTGGGTGCTCTGGTTTTCTCCCACACTCCAAGGATGTGCGGTTTAGATGGATTGGCTGGGTTAAATTGCCCTTTAGTGTCAGGGGGATAAGCTAGGGTAAATGCATGTGATTACAGGGATAGGACCTCAATAGGATTGTGGTCGATGCAGACTCGATGGGCCAAATAGCCTCCTCCTTCCTCTAGGGTTCTGTAATTCTATGAATAACTTCATAGTAAAGTAGCCTTTTGATGACAGTGACTATAACATGGTGAAATTTCATGCTCAGTTTGAAGGGTGAAGTCTGTTTGAAGGTTCCTTGAAGATCTGCTTCTGCTACTTTTTCAGGTTACATATAAATGATCATAAATGTTTGTTACAGAAAAGAAAATTTTCTCATTTCCACTCTATTTCTTTTGTCAGTTATCATAAACCTGTAACTTTGATGAATGCAATGCTCCATCTACCAGGGATAATAATTTCTCCTTATTTTCTGTGGCAAAACCTCTTATAATTTTGAGCACCTCACTAAGTCTCTCCTTCATTCCTCTATGATTATAATGAGATCAGCCCCAGATCAGCATCTAACTAAAGTTCCTCTTTTACATCAAATCATAGCTATCCCTCATTCTAGGCCATTCAACTAATGGGACCATTTTGCTTCAAGCCACCTTGCTTCATCTTGTCATAATCTTAAACACTTCTATCATACACAGGAGTTTGAAATTTTCTACTGAAAAATAACTCGTTATGTACTGTAACATATCCGGTAGGAAATTCTATTCTTCAGGAACACCAGGGCCAAATTCTGCTGTGTCGTACGCCCTGCCACTGCTGCCAGCGTGAATGGAGAATTGGCACTCAGTCAAATCTCCATTCACTGCAGCAGGACTGGAGAATCTCAGCCAAGGCAGGGTTGGAGAATCCCTGCCAACTTGTCCAGAAATCCTTTGAGCAGCCCCAAGCAACCCATGGCACTGTTTTTGCAGCAGAGCTTTGGGAATGGAAGCACAGAAGATACATCATTTGATAATATAATATTTTATCATTCTTGTATGCTTTGAGTAAATATTTATATCTGTGGTATTTTCCAACTCATGCATTTGTGCTTAGGCATGTAATGTAATTCTATAATCTTGAAAATTCCAAAATCCAGAGTTGACTTGGACCCAAGCACTGTGGACTGGAGAGGTTGCTGTGTATTTGTATTTCCTCACACCAGAATCAACCTTGTCAATCTTTTGATTTGATATGATTTGTTTTCATTGCATGTATTGGGATACAGTGAAAAATATTGTATCTTGCTTGTTACACAGGCAAAATATACTGTTCATAGAGTACATAAGGAAGAAGGAAAGGCAAGGAGAGGGTATAGAATGTAGTGTTACTGTCATATCTAGAGTGTAGAGAAAGATTAGCTTAGCATAAGGTTGATCCTTTCAAAAGTCTGGTGGCAGCAGGGAAGATGCTGTTCTTTGTATCTGGTTTGCCTGCTCTCTCAGGAGCGAACACCGTCCTTGTAGTTGGGAACTTAATATGCCTACAATTGAGGTCTTGTTATGCTTTTATATAAGCTCATTATTACCTCTTAACTGTAATATGCAACACCAGCAGAGGTAAAATCTACATTTTTATAGCTGTTTTAACCTGCGGCACTGTCTGGAAGGCCTTGTCAATCTGTCTCCTTGTCCCTTGCTCTTGCACTTTTCCAAGCCGATATCCATTCAGAGTACAGGTCTTGGTCTTGTTATGTCAGCCCCTGATGCTTTCCCATCCTAACTAATTTATCAAACAAAATTTTTTATTCATCATAATATTGCTCTTTTTGCTCTCAGCTAATTCAGCATTCAAGTCCTCTCTGATATCTTTTTCTTTGCTAAAGACAGATAGGAAGCAGTTGTTAAATACCTCTGCCATTTTTTGATCATTGTCTGCAAATTGGCAATCCTCTCTTCCCAGAGGTCACACCTTGCCTTTAATAATTCTCTTTGAAGTTATGCTCCAGAAATGTGATTCTTTTTGATGTCTTTAATTTCTTTTTTTCCTCCCTGTGACTTGCTCATAGTTTCACTTATCCATCTCACAGCCCCCTTAACACAGACCATACAATTTTGAGGTTTAATCACTGGTGGTAGATGCTGGCATCAGTGATAATAACATTATAATTAGCCTCACTTCTGCAGATTTAGGGTGAGGATAATCAGTCAAGGCTCATCCTCATGATTGGGGAGGCAGCGGTGTACTGTCGTGGACTCGTGATGATGTGGAGATGCTGGCGTTGGACTGGGGTAAATACAGTAAGAAATCTCACAACATCAGGTTAAACACCATGGCAGGTGGTGAACTTTGAGTTCAGTAAAATATCTGATTTTAAAAAAGTCTAATAATGAATGATTATCGTAAAAAGCCAGCTGGTCCTTTAGGAAAGGAAATCTGTTGTCTTTACCTGATCTGGTTACAAGTGACTCCAGATCCACAGCAAATATGGCTGACTCTTAACTACCCCTTTAAGGGCAATTAGAGATGGACAATAAATGTTAGCTGCATCCAATGAACAAATAAAAAAAAATTCAGTAGCTGTCCATCCAAAACTGCACAAGTCAACATAATTCGGAATGTTAACGTCCCGCAGTGGAAAGGACATGGACTATGTGTTGACCTCAGGCAGTATTTTCTGGTCCTGGGGTGACCATGGCCAGAAAGCCCCACCCTTAATGTCAGCTGTTGTGCACGCTGCAGCTGAATAGCTGGCCAACACTCGTTGATGAAAAGCAACTTGGGTGAGAGCAAGTGACACATCAGGAAGCAGATTCCAGCAAAGAATCAGTTCTTTCAAGGAAGTGCTGATGAAACTGACAGGTAAGTTAGTCAACAATTACGAAAATGGCATTTGTTGTCCAAATGTTAAATTTTCTTTAGACAAAATTGAATAATAGAAGTACTCCACAAAAACCCCTACTACTAACCTGACTTCTCCTGGTCAATAAAAACAATTATCTCCCCTGCTGCCAGTTGGCCAGATTCTACGCCCAAGTTAATTGAAGCCATCCTGTTATAATGGAAACTATACTATGAGGAAATTGACCCTTCATCTGAAGGTACCAGGTTCCATAAGCTGCCTTTTTACACACACAATCAGTGCTGCCTGAGGCCTTTGGCGGGACAGAAAATGATGAAATATGTTTTAAAACATAATCCGTAAAGATAAATCATTCTAAAATGGTATCTTCGAAAAAAAAGTGTAGAATATTGGATTGTGAGAAAGCAGCTTGGCCTCTTGAATTCAACAAAGACATAAAATATTATTTATTACCATATGAGGCCATCAGGAGAGAATTAGGGTGCGTAGATTGGACTAGGGATCTTCAGGGACTGGGAACATCTGGAATGTGGTGCTTATTCAAGGAGCAGCTGCTGAGAGTCCTTGATAAGTATGTCCCTGTCAGGCAGGGAGGAAATGGACGAGTAAGAGAGCCTTGGTGTACGAAAAGAGTTGATTTGCTGGTTAAGAAGAAAAAGGAGGCTTATGTCAGGATGAGGCTTGAAGGCTCAGGTAGTGCAATGGATAGCTATAGATTAGCTAGGAAGGAGGTAAAAAGTGAATTGAGGAGAGCTAAGAGGGGACACGAGAAGATGTTGGCTGATAGGATTAAGGAGAATCCTAAAGCTTTCTTTCGATATGTTAAGAATAGAAGATTGGTTAGGGCAAGATTAGGGCCAGTCATAGACAGCAGTGGGAAGTTGTGCGTGGAGCCTGAAGAGATTGGTGAGGCACTGAATAAATATTTCTCTTCGGTATTCACGCAGAGTGCTGGAAATGTAGCTGTGGAGAGCACTGATGTACAGGGTTGCAAATTGGGGAGTATTGTAGTAGATAGGGAGGATGTGTTAGAAATTCTCGAGGGTTTGAAGTTGGATAAGTCCCCTGGGCCGGACGGGATTTAACCTAGGATTCTCTGGGAGGCAAGAGAGGAGATTGCAGAGCCTCTGGCTCTGATCTTCAGGTCCTCGTTGGTTACGGGTGTGGTTCCGGAGGACTGGAGGATGGCGAATGTGGTCCCATTGTTTAAGAAGGGGAAGAGAGACCTTCCTGGGAATTATAGGCCAGTGAGTCTTACTTCTGTGGTGGGCAAGGTATTGGAGAGAATTATTAGGGATAGGATTTATAGTTATTTAGAGAGAAATGAATTGATTGGGGATAGTCAGCATGGTTTCGTGAAGGGTAGGTCATGCCTTACTAACCTCATTGAGTTTTTTGAGAAAGTGACCAGAGAGGTGGATGGGGGTAAGGCGGTTGATGTAGTATATATGGACTTTAGTAAGGCTTTTGATAAGGTGGCCCATGGAAGACTTCTACAGAAAATGCAGATGTGTGGAATAGAGGGTGATTTAGCAAATTGGATTAGAAATTGGCTGGCAGATAGAAGACAGAGGGTGGTGGTTGATGGGAGTTTTTCATCGTGGAGTTCGGTGACGAGTGGTGTGCCTCAGGGGTCTGTTTTGGGGCCCCTGCTGTTTGTAATTTTTATAATGATCTGGATGAGGGTATTGAGGGATGGATCAGTAAATTTGCAGATGATACTAAAGTTGGTGGTGTGGTAGATAGTGAAGAGGGTGTTTTAGTTTACAGAGTGACTTGGACAAGTTGCAGAGCTGGGCCGAGAGGTGGCAAATGGAGTTTAATGTGGCAAAGTGTGAGGTAATGCACTTTGGCAGGAACAATAAATGTGTAGAGTATAGGGCTAATGGTAGGGCTCTTAATAGTGTTGAGGAACAGAAGGATATTGGTGTATGTGTAAATAGATCCCTGAAAGTAGGCAGTCAAGTGGATAAAGTTGTTAAGAAGGCATATGGAGTCTTAGCTTTTATTGGTAGGGGGATTGAATTAGGAGCCGCAGCATCATGTTGCAACTGTACAAAACTCTAGTGCGGCCGCACTTGGAGTATTGTGTGCAGTTCTGGTCGCCACATTATAAGAAAGATGTGGAGGCATTGGAGAGGGTACAGAGGAGGTTTACCAGGATGTTGCCTGGTATGGAGGCAGGTCTTATGAAGAGAGGCTGAGGGATTTGAGGTTGTTTTCGTTAGAAAGAAGGCGGCTAAGAGGAGACCTTATTGAAACATATAAGATGAATAGAGGTTTAGATAGGGTGGACAGTGATAGCCTTTTTCCTAGGATGGAGAAAGCTAGCACGAGGGGAAACAACTTTAAATTAAGGGGTATGAGTTATAGGACGGATATCAGAGGTAGGTTCTTTACTCAAAGAGTGATTAGGGAGTGGAATGCCCTGCCTGCAGCTGTTGTAGATGCGCCAAGTTTGGTGGCGTTTAAGAGGTTAGTTGATAAGTATATGGATGAGAAGGGAATGGTTTAGTTAGGAGGGGCATTGCTTTTTATTTTGGTCGGCACAACATCGAAGGCCGAAGGGCCTGTTCTGTGCTGTATTGTTCTATGTTCTATGTTCTATGTTCTATAATTTGAGCTGGGCTACTTGGTGATGTCAGGCATTACTGTTTCACACTCGGTGGTCATTCCTCATGAGTGGTACTGAAGTATTTGGGGAATGTTTCGAAAATGCTGCTTGAGAATGTACACTAAGAATTGATGCAGTGATTGAGATGGCATTACATTGCATAAGGAATGAGGTGAGCAGGAGTGGGGATGTGAGGATGTGCATTGAATGTGAACATAGAACATAGAACATAGAACATAGAACAATACAGCACAGAACAGGCCCTTCGGCCTTCGATGTTGTGCCGACCAAAATAAAAAGCAATGCCCCTCCTAACTAAACCATTCCCTTCTCATCCATATACTTATCCACTAACCTCTTAAACGCCACCAAAATTGGCGCATCTACAACAGCTGCAGGCAGGGCATTCCACTCCCTAATCACTCTTTGAGTAAAGAACCTACCTCTGATATCCGTCCTATAACTCATACCCTTTAATTTAAAGTTGTGTCCCCTCGTGCTAGCTTTCTCCATCCTAGGAAAAAGGCTATCACTGTCCACCCTATCCAAACCTCTAATTATCTTATATGCTTCAATAAGATCCCCCTTTAGCCGCCTCCTTTCTAACGAAAACAACCTCAAATCCTTCAACCTCTCTTCATAGGACCTGCCCTCCATACCAGGCAACATCCTGGTAAACCTCCTCTGCACCCTCTCCAATGCCTCCACATCTCTTATAATGTGGCGACCAGAACTGCACACAATACTCCAAGTGCGGCCGCACTAGAGTTTTGTACAGTTGCAACATGATGCTGCGGCTCCTAAATTCAATCCCCTACCAATAAAAGCTAAGACTCCATATGCCTTCTTAACAACTTTATCCACTTGACTGCCTACTGTCAGGGATCTATTGACACATACACCAAGATCCTTCTGTTCCTCAACACTATTAAGAGCCCTACCATTAGCCCTATACTCTACACATTTATTGTTCCTGCCAAAGGGCATTACCTCACACTTTTCCACATTAAACTCCATTTGCCACCTCTCGGCCCAGCTCTGCAACTTGTCCAAGTCACTCTGTAAACTATAACACCCCTCTTCACTATCTACCACTCCACCGACTTTAGTGTCATCTGCAAATTTACTGATCCATCCTCAATACCCTCATCCAGATCATTTATAAAAATTACAAACAGCAGGGCCCCCAAAACAGACCCCTGAGGCACACCACTCGTCACCGAACTCCACGATGAATATCTCCCATCAACCACCACCCTCTGTCTTCTATCTGCCAGCCAATTCCTAATCCAATTAGCTAAATCACCCTCGATTCCACACATCTGCATTTTCTGTAGAAGTCTTCCATGGGCCACCTTATCAAACGCCTTACTAAAGTCCATATATACGACATCAACCGCCTTACCCCCATCCACCTCTTTGGTCACTTTCTCAAAAAACTCAATGAGGTTAGTAATGCATGACCTACCCTTCACGAAACCATGCTGACTATCCCCAATCAATTCATTTCTCTCTAAATAACTATAAATCCTATCCCTAATAATTCTCTCCAATACCTTGCCCACCACAGAAGTAAGACTCACTGGCCTATAATTCACAGGAAGGTCTCTCTTCCCCTTCTTAAACAATGGGACCACATTCGCCATCCTCCAGTCCTCCGGAACCACACCCGTAACCAACGAGGACCTGAAGATCAGAGCCAGAGGCTCTGCAATCTCCTCTCTTGCCTCCCAGAGAATCCTAGGGTAAATCCCGTCCGGCCCAGGGGACTTATCCAACTTCAAAACCTCGAGAATTTCTAACACATCCTCCCTATCTACTACAATACTCCCCAATTTGCAACCCTGTACCTCAGTGCTCTCCACAGCTACATTTCCAGCACTCTGCGTGAATACCGAAGAGAAATATTTATTCAGTGCCTCGCCAATCTCTTCAGGCTACACGCACAACTTCCCACTGCTATCTATGACTGGCCCTAATCTTGCCCTAACCAATCTTCTATTCTTAACATATCGAAAGAAAGCTTTAGGATTCTCCTTAATCCTATCAGCCAACATCTTCTCGTGTCTCCTCTTAGCTCTCCTCAATTCACTTTTTACCTCCTTCCTAGCTAATCTATAGCTATCCATTGCACTACCCGAGCCTTCAAGCCTCATCCTGACATAAGCCTCCTTTTTCTTCTTAACCAGCAAATCAACTCTTTTCGTACACCAAGGCTCTCTTACGCGTCCATTTCCTCCCTGCCTGACAGGGACATACTTATCAAGGACTCTCAGCAGCTGCTCCTTGAATAAGCACCACATTCCAGATGTTCCCAGTCCCTGAAGTTCCCTAGTCCAATCTACGCACCCTAATTCTCTCCTGATGGAGAGAATTAGTTGTGTTTGCAAGAGAAGAGAAGTGTGTACAAGGGATGATGTGCAGGGGTAGGGTGTGATTAGTCTGGGTGGGGCGGGAGGTTGGGGGAATGGGATTGGTTGCAAAGGCTGGAGGAGACTGTCACTGACAGATGTCAATGTACGCAGAGCACAGAAACCTGAGCATGCGCAATGGTGCCCCACCTTCCTCCCCCTTGCTGGCAGAAAACTGATTTAGCTTTATTTTTTGACAGTGAGGTAAGATTCCATTTTTAATTTGCCCCAAAAAAGCACAAATTTCTCCAATTTTCATGCCTGTTTCATAGTTAGAAATTTTTTTTTGGTGTTATTGCCCCAAATGCAGTATTTCATGTTTGGTATAATGCAAGATTTAGATTGGCTTGCTGGTGAAATGAAGGGAGCTGACCACATTTGCAGATGAATGGTGTGCCTGCCTTTGTATAAATAAAGCAATACAATCGACAGAGAACCAGCTGCAGCATTAACCATGAGCAACAAGTACATCGACAACCAACTTGCAGCATTGGGGTGGCTATCAGTAGGCGTCAAGACTATCATTTACCTCGAGTTACTATGCCTGTGACTCATTCTACACCAATCCTGCAATATCAGCTAATGTGTTAAACAGATGACGGATAAATGGAACAGCATGGTAGGCACTATGAGTTCCTTTTACATTATACAGCATAACATCATGTATCTGAGTTAGACCATTTTCTAAAATACAAGATACCACGGCTGGCTGCTGAAGTCTATCCTGATTGCTAATATTATAAAATTCTCATCCCTGTTTTTAACTATCTCTGTGTCCTCCATCCTCTTGAACTGCATAAAATCCTCCAGCCCCCACAATCCTCTGAGGTCAGTGTAATCCCCCAATTCTGGTCTCTTGAACATCTGTCACCTTTGCCCTGTCTCCAGGAATCTCAGCTCTTCACTCTGCAATTCACTCCATAAAGCCTCACAACTTCTCTCTCTGTTGAAAGTCACTAAAAAGCCGACCTCTTTGATCAAGCATTTTTTGAAAAATCATCTATTCTCACAGTTTTTACGTAGCTCGGTGTGAAATATTTTGGGAATGCCACTTGGTGCTCAAGAGGTTATATAGGATGGGATTTTCCAGCCCATCCCACCAGCAGGACTGGTGGAAACTCCTGAATGTAAATGCAAATTGTTGTTAGAAACATAGAAACAAAAAAACTAGAAGCAGAAGGAGGCCATTTGGTTCTTTGAGCATGATGCTCCGCTGTTCATCTTGATCATGGCTGATCATTGAATTCAATATCCCCCCTTTCTTCCATATCCCTTGGTCCCTTTTAACCCAAGGGCTATAACTAATTTCTTCTTGAAATCGCATATTGTTTTGGCTTCAACTACATTCCGTGGTAGCGAATTCCACACATTCATCATTCTCTGAATGAAGAAATTTCTCCTTACCTCAATTCTAAAAGGTTTATCCATTATCCTCAAATTATGACCCCTCGTTCTGCACTCCCCCACCATTGGGAACATTGTTTCTGAATCTATCCTGTTTAATCCTGTTGGAATTTTATAATTTTTTTATGAGATCCCCTCTCACTGTTCTAAACTCCAGTGAATATAATCCTAACTGACTTAGTCTCTTCTCGTATGAACAAGAATCAGCCTGGTAAACTTCCACTGCACTCCCTCTATAGTAAGGACATCCTTCCTCAGGTAAGGACACCAAAACTGCACACAATACTCCAGTGTCCTCACCAGCGCCCTATACAATTGTCACCAAGTGCCCATGTGTGATGCAATAATTTGATGTATAAAGTCTTTGAAAGGTTATGAATTCTATCTTGAATAGAGCCCAAGCAGCGAATATGGAATAAGTTTCCTGGCAAATAATCTTGGATAGCAATCATCTGCTACCTGGCACTGTTGAATCTTCTTACCTTGCCAACTGCTCTGATTTCCTGATTTCTCCTGCACCTGTTTTCCTAAGCCGCATGGCTGCCATTTCCTGTTGTACACCGTGCACTGCCATCTTGTGTAGAGAATGCCAAACAATATAACCACCTTGTATCCAACCCTTAGATTTTCGGGCGATTCTTTCTCATCCATCCTCCAGTGCCTGGAAGCGTAAATCATTTAAATTCCGCACAAACTCAGATTTATGCAGTATATCACATCCCACCATCATCTGCTGGGACTCATGGTTGACCCTAATATGCTGTTACAGCTTTCAGATGTTTGCTCACATCATCACTGAGAGAAAGGGGCACCATAGTATTGAAGCACTTCTAAAGTGTTTCTCTTTCTTCTGAGAACTCTTGAGACAGAAAACCTTCCCCTGAGAGACGATTTCCTGAGGAATTGATTAGTTTTAGATTCTTACATTTTGGCACAAGAAATACTTGGTTCACTAAAGAAAATTGCCTTTTCTTTTGGGATGTAGAATTTAGCTTGGTCACTGCTGAATGTCACTACCACTGTGAGATTACATGTTACAATCCACTTTGCACTGCCCCAATTAATTCAATGTGCAATCCTCCTGGGACTCAGTACGGAAATAGGAAGGATGCCAGATAGCAGCTTTAATAATAAAAAAGTTTTGGTTGTCTTGTTAGCAGTTGAAATTGTGAATTAGAAATTAAAACAAAACTGCAGCACTTTCTGTTGATGAAGAAACTGAAGGGATAGATAGAGGCAATGTGATAGATGAATAGTGCATGGATTTTCAGAAGTATTTGTTCCGACAACTCAGTGAGGCTCAGCAGAAAAAAAATGACACCATCTTACCACACATTCACGCCCCTGCTCCTGCTGTAGCGAGGTTGGAGAATTTGGCGTCCAACTTTGACACCATGCCAAGTGTCCTAGAATAGTCAAGTCTTGAGGTAACATGTAGCCATGAATGGAGGTTTCAGCAGCAGAAGAGCTGAGGTGAGGGACTAAATCAGAAATCAGTCTCAGTGATGGTGCAGATATATGGCCTAAAGCTCATCTCAGGACTAAATATGACACACAGGTTGCAAGCAGTGTGGTTTAGACTCGGATAGCTGCCAGGGAAAGAAATAGAGTCAGTAGCTATGAACCAGCATTTGAAGTGGAGACTGAGGGCAATAGCTTTAATCTCCCCTAGTATTTAATTGAAGCAAACTTCTACTCACCAATGCTGAATATTGGGCAAGCTGTATAAGCTTCAGCCAAAGTGCAGGGGAGAGGTGGTGGTGAGATAAAGCTGATATCGTCAGTATTTCTATGATAACTAATTCGGCACTTTCAGATGACGCAGGAGTGGGAAGAGAAGCCATTGCAAGTGACAGTGATGGGGCGATCTTACCACGTGATGAACTGGTAAGATCGTGAAAGGCAAAAAACTGGCTCTGTGCCTGGCATTTTGCCTTGCGCTATCTTACTGGTCCTAGATTGTCAAGGTGTGATTTCAACATTTAAATCTAAATTTAAATATAATTAGTGAGCCTGGAATTGTCCAGGCTCACTTGTTTTAGCAGCCTCAGCAGTGAAGGCCTCACTGACAAGGAACACATATCACCTCCATCGAAAGGGGACTTGATGTTGTGACCTTGCTGGTGGGACTGGATGCCACTGAGGCCCCCTGGGTGGTTGGGGCGGTGGGCGCAGTGCCCCTTTGGCAGTGTCAGTTTGGTATTACCAGCCTGGGACCCTGGCATTCTGGCAATGCCCACCAAGCACTGCTGGGCAGTACAAGGGAGGGGCCATGATGATGTTGGGGCCTGAGGGGAGAGGGTGAGGGAGCTATGTACTGTGCAATGGGGGTTTGGCTGGATTATGATTGACCAGGCCTGGGGAGAATGGGCTGGCGATTGTCTGGGGTGCGTTTTGGAGCAGCAATCAGCTGGGGAAATATTGGGGTGATATCCAAGGGATTGGGGTTGGGTGGCCAGGCAAGCTAGCGCTGTGGTGCAGGGAAGGGGGTGGGTGATACCTGGTGGATAGGCAGTTACAGATCTCTTTTCTGTTGCATCAAACAGATAGATTTCCATATGCGTGATAGTGATCTCTAGTGTGAGCAGCTGGCTTTCTGGCATGAATATATTCCATTAACTCCTCTATTCCTGTGAATCAGACTTTGCCTCTTTTTTTGCATAACTGCCATAAAATCATGTCCGAAAACTTGCTGAGTAAGTGGGTGCGATTATCTCCTGAACTCATGCTTGTTTGGCAATTAGAACTTTTTTTAGCAAAATTGCCCCCTTTGTTTCCAATCTTCTCTGAGCAAGTGCAGCCCCACCAAGTAATATGAGTAAAGAGGGATGTAGGCCAAATGTGGGCAATTGGATTAGCTTAGCAGTAAAAACTGGGCAGCATGAATATGTTGGGCCGAAAGGTCTGATTCCATGCTGTAAATCTCTGTGACTCCAAGTGAATGATACCAGAGAGGCATTGGAGGACAGTTCTGTGGTAAACCATGTTAAAGGTACAGAAAGAGATCATTGAGCCCAATAGGTCAACATCCGTGTTTACATTCCACACAGTCCTGCCCTTCAGCTGATCCCAGCAAAAAATCCTCATATTCCTTTCTCCGTTACATATTTATCTAGCTTCCCCTTGAATGCACCTCATACTGCTCCTCTCACCTCCTCATTATGATAATGAGTTCCATATTCTAACCACTCTCTGGGTGTAGAAGTTTCTCCTGAATTCCTTATTGGATTTTGTTGGTGGCTATCTAGTGTTTATCGCCTCTAGTTCTTACCTCTCCATAACTGGAAACCTATGTTTACCCTATTAAACCCTCCCCTTCTTCTTTCTGAGAAACAAATTCCCAGCTAGTTCTGCCTTGATAGATATAGGTTGTTGGTTCTGATCTTATTCCAGTAAGTTTGTTTTGCATTTTTTCTAGTCCCTCCACATCCCCTTAATCAACTGGAGATCTGAGCTGTTCTCAGGACTCCCAATTTTGTCTGGCAAAGATTCATAAGTGAAACATAACTGATCTGCTTTACAATTCCACCCCTCGAGAAATAAACCCAGTGTTTTCATAGAATCATAGAATTCTACAGTGCGGAAGGAGGCCATTTGGCTCATAGAGTCTGCATAGCTGCAATCATACCCTATCCCCATAACCCTGTGCATTTACCCTAGCTAGTCTCCCTGACACTAAGAAGCAATTTAGCGTTATCAATCCACCTAACCCGCACATCTTTAGACTGTGGGAGAAAACCGGAGCACTCGGAGGAAACCCACGCAAACATGGGGAGAATGTTTAAACTCCACACAGACAGTGAGCCAAGCTGGGAATCGAACCTGACACTGTGAACCACTGTGCCACCATGTCACTTTTTTGTTTTTGCTTTTTTTATGGTTTTGTTTATTGTTGGTAATCTTGATGGTGTATCCCCAGATACCTCTGATATTTTCCCCCCTTTATTTAGGAGGGATAGTATCAGAGGTATCTGGGGATACACTGTCAATAAAGAAGTTATAGTTCTCCTTGTGTATGTGTGAATTTGAGGGCATATGAGCATATCGGCAAGTCAGATCCAACCTGCCAATATCCACATTTAACTTGAACGTGTAAGTTGCACGCATGGAGATAAAGCTTGCCTATCACTATGTGCTAGTCTCTCAACTAGGGCAACATTTCATTGACTTTAAAGTTTAACAGAGCACATCCACAAGTGACCTGGTCTTTCAATTACCGCTGAAAGTCAGGGGAGAAGATAGTCGCCATTGAGAGGGCTGTTACAAACTTGTGGAAATAGCGTGATACATATTTGCTTCAGCTATTTTCTAACCTACTACTGGGAGTTTGTTCACATTACTTTTATTGTGAATTTACATTCTACACTTGGGTTGTTATTTGGATTCACAGCAGAATGGGTTGCAACTTAGCTCCCTGAGATTGCACCTCTGTTGAGGATTAGCAATAGCAGGTTGCTGTTGAGCAACGTGTAGCTGGACAACAGAGGAGAGACCTGCAGCAGTAGCAGAGATCTGAGAAGCAGAGGAGTGTAACGTGCAGTGAACATTACTCATGGCACATTTAGACATTGAGGTTTCTCAGTACATAGAGGGTGCTTCAAGAAGCTGAAGATGTCACACCAGGCAGTGTTGAGGTGCAGAGAAATGAGCAGAAAACCCACCCTTGTGCAGGTCATCATCTTTGCTGTGTTAAACTGTAAGAAGCTCCAGTAAATTCTGATAAAAGCACAATATTGTGGATGCTGGAATCTGAAACAAAAACAGAAAATGCTGGAAAATCTCAGCATATCTGATAGCATCTGTGGGGAGAGAATAAAGGCAATATTTTGAGTCTAAATGACCCTTTGTCAGAGCTGAAGTCTGAAGTAGCCAACACTCATTTGGGCTTTTTATGACTTTGCAATTCAGTGCATAATTTGAACTACAGTTTAAAGCTGTTCTGTGGCTGCTCAAGTGAAACATCCAGTTCTTTAGTGGCCTCATGCTTCAAGTGCTCACATAGAATAAAGTATTTCGTTAGCCTGATGGCAAAATGAAACTTTGCAGGAAGAGAAGTGAAAAACAGACTAAAGTACATTTAATGACAAATTCAATGGGATGCAGTGCACTCAATTGACCATACATTATCTGGGTTAAATCAAGTGCCTGAGAAAAAGCTATTGCTTGGTAGATATTGAAAATCTCGAATGAAACATGTTAAAGCAATGCAAAAAATATTCCTTAACATTTCTGTTCATTAATCGTGGCAAAGAGTATTCCATTCTTTTCTGGGTTCACAAAGCTGGAGTCACATGGCATTTTGATTAACAAAACTACATTTTTAAAAATTGTCCATGCAATTATGTCTAATTATAGAGCTGGAAACAAAAAAGACAGAAATTGATGTGCATAAATTCCAGATTGATCTTATATAACAGTTTTTATTAATACAGCCTGTGTTAATGCAGTATCTTCCCACTGCCTTTGATGTAGTAAACGCACAGCGCTAACCAAAGGTTCAGCCAATGAATATTATTCCAAATGTTCTGATCAATCTGATCAGCTTCATCCAAAGCTGATCAAACCCAAAACTACCCGCTCATCCTGCCTACATTTAAAAAGGCCAGACTGACCTGTGGTGCAGCAGAGCTCCCTCTGTGCTGAAAGCCACTCAGAGAATCAGCGCAGAAACAATTGACCCTGGCTGCTGTAATGTTCGTTCAAATACCCAATATGAGTGTCAGTGAATGGGTGACGGATGAATGAGCGAGTTTGTAGGGTGCTAGATGGATAGGTCAGGGAGGTAGTTGGGTCCACTGGGTGAGCTAAATGACCACGTGGGGAGGGTGGGTGAGAAAAGTGTGTGGAGTGGTGAGTGGGTAGAGTGGTACGGTGACAGGCGGATAGGTAGGGAGAGTGGTAGGGTGGCAGGTGGGGAGAGTGGTAGGGTGACAGGTAGGTAAGGTTGCAAGTGGTTTGGGTGGCAGGTGGGTAGGTTGGCTGGTGGAATAGATTCTAGGGCAGGAAACTTAGTAGCTGGTAGGATGACAGGTGGGTGAGGCTGGTGTGTAGGTGGCAGTGTTAGGGGTGAGTCAAATGGAGGGATAGTCAGGTGGTGAGGGCTCGTGATGATTGGAGTACTCAGGTTGGGATGAAGGATTCAGAAGGGGAGTCTGGAGGTGTCAGTGTGAGTAATTGGGGAGAGATCAGTTGTATAGTTGCACAATATTTAGACTGGGATCTTTTTGCCTCGCGTTTCATGAGTAACTATCCAGTTAAGTAAATTGGAACCAATCAAAATCTCTGATTCTGAGCTTTCTTGGAGGGTCCAGGGGAATTTCCCAATGGAACTGGACAATTCCCATGGAGTTAGTGCATCGACCCTTTCTTCTGGGATATATCTGGTCTCTAATCCAGAGACCAAGCGATCTGGGTCACGATAAATCTGTTGATTCAAACTTTATAACAGAGATTTATGAAATATATTTAAATTTCATACAAGTGAATTGATTTGCATCAATTTCAGTCTTACTGGTTTCAGCTCAATCTGGGGCAATTAATTTGCAATTCTGTTGAACAGACAGTAGAACACAATGTTTATTATAATCTTCATCGAACTGCATTAAATCTGGGAAGAAAACTGCTGAGCCAGCACTTCCACTCTGACTAAATTAGTAAGCTAGAAGTCATATGGAATTTATTTCCTGGGAATTTGGAAAAACTTGCTGATTTTTTTAATGGATTATAATGCTCAAAGATATGCTAGTGCTGAAATGTGCCTATTAACCAAAGGGGCAGATTCTCCAGGCCCACAAGCTCTGATTGCCAGTCACGATGGCCGGAGAATCGGGAGTCAGCGGGAAAGCAGGTTCGCCATCAGGGACTATACCTGCTGTAACCTTCCCAGGCCACGCTGCCGACCCCAGTTGGGTTCCCAGACAGGATAGGCAGGAACCTGGTATGTTAAATATCATTAGCAGCCTGCAGTTCAAGTCAAATGGCCCTCACTATTCACCCGTTTCCCCAGCGGGATCTGCACAAGGTGGGCTTTCATACAGATCCTCATAAATGAGTGCCTGGCGTGCTGGACCCTGAGGGTCAAGGAAACACCACTAGCCCCTCATCAATGAGAGGCATCCTCCACCCGACCTTCCCCTCCACATATGCAGGCATGATGTTTATCTGATCTGACCTCCCTCCCCACTCCCAAACTCAGATCCTGTTCCACCTCAGACTGCTAAATCAGGCTCCCTTCCCCCTCGAATATCCCCCACATACTCACAGATACCCACTCACTACAGACACCCAATCACCCTCATTCCCTCTCAGACTCCCTCCCCACTCAGCCTCCTTTCATTCACAAACACCTCCCTCTTTTCCCCTCATCCTTCCTCACTCAACCTCCCTTCACTCAGATCCCCCTCAGACCCCCCAGTCAGCTTCACTTCACTCACAGATCCCCCATGATCCCTCCAATCAGCCTTCTTTCATCCACAGACACCCCACTCACCCTATTCCTTTTCTGATCCCCTTTTCCTCATTTAACCCCCTTTCATTCATAGATACCCCATTAACTCTATCTTCCCCCTCAGATCCCTTTCATTCACACACCCTACTCAACTCCATTCCCTCACAGATTCCCCCCTCCCCCACTCAGTCTGCCTTCAGGCTCAGCATCTTGGCAGTCCTAACTGTGCACTGCTCCCTGGCACTGACACCCTGGTCTGCCGCTTGGACTCCAAGGGAGCTCAAGGAGGTCGGTCCAATGGTTATTTGTTTCTTTGCTGCTGGCCTTCAAAGGTCCTGAGGGCTTGGACAGCACTCCATTCTGCAGCAGAGATTTTCTTATCTCTCTGCCAGAAGCTGTAGGTGTGATCTGACCCCTTTGAAGGCTTCTGACGGGGGGGGAGGGGATGTCCATTTCATGCATCACGGGGTGGGGGTGGGAGAGTGAGGGGGTTCCAGTCTGCCCAGCTGTGCACTCAATTCCGATATATGCACACAGCTTTGATTTGAAGTTTCTGAGGCTTCCCAATAATCAGAAATCATTGAATCTGTCTCTATTTCACTTGAAGACCTTGTCTGCAACACATTCAATGTGCAGTGCTCTAAAGGATTGAGCTGTCAGATCAATGGATTTCTATCATCCTCCAGCCACCTGTGTTTATTTTAATTTCTCTTCGTGGTTGACTGAACTACAACATTGATCCTGACCAATGTAGACAGAGTCTACATTGACACCTATGGATTCACTTCCTCTTTTGTAAACACCTTAAAAGAGGACAGGGGTCGGTGATCCAGGATGGGTATTAGCTAGTGACTGATGATCAGGTTAGGGGGAGAGAAGTGCCAACTCCGATCCGGGTGGGGAGGCGAACCCAAGACCTCCATGGTGGCTGGGTGGGAGATTACATGTTCTGATTGGGGTGCCCTTTAAAGGTGGCACCCTAATCTCTGAGCAGTGGGATTTTGCCAGCATGTTGAGGCCTCATATAGAATGCTGTGAAACACAGCCCCTTGACTTTTTTTTTGGCAGTGTGGTAAGATCTGGAGAGAAATACACCAGTTTGCTCACCAGAAACAACGGTCTGCCATATTTTGGTAAGATTCTCCCTCGCATGTGGGATGCACCACATTGACCCAGGCACAGGAGAAGGGGGATTGCTATTGGAAAGTACCTTTGTGTGGATGTGAAGAGCAACGACATCAAGTTGACTACAATGCTCTCCATTGTGACTGGCATCCTCGTGCCTAGGCATGCAAATTGAGAAGAACAATGAGGCATCCATGATTACCCAGATGTTCCTTAAGAATTCAGGTCTTGATTTTCAATGGCCAGATTAAAACACACTCAAACCCTTCTGGAATCCTCCAGTGCTGACTCCCCATCAATGGAACAGGAAGACTCCGTGGGATGGTGGCCTAATACGGCCACATACAGACTTTAATTGGGAAAGGACAGGCTTCCCTTCTGAGGCTCTTTGTTGCCAGGCCCCAACATGAAATCATACCCAATAGGGGGTGGGTAGGGACTCAGAGGGATCCCATCTATGCAATTTCACATCCCTCCCCCCCAACACCTTAGGACCCACTGGGATGGGGGTGAGGGAGGCAAAGTAAAGTTCCAGCCCAATTTTAGTTTGTCAAATTAATGTACAGAAATATTAAGCTGTTGAAAGACTCCTATTTATGTTGTTCTTACATCAGTGGTGTTCAAATTGGGACTTTTTAGACCTATGATCTGTAATAAAATTCATCAGGATCAGCGTTATAACAAAACAGAAAATGCTACAAGCAAAGCAGAGAGCAGTCAGCACTTTTTCTGCTCGAGGCTTGTCACGCTATGTACTTTCTGCTTTTTTTTCAAGCATTTGCATTTCCTTAATTTCTTTATTAGAACTAATGCTTTATTTTTACATTTCAAGCCACAATAAATCATTGCTACTTCCTGCAAGGGTTGAGTTTAGAACTTTGCATGAGGCAAAACTGCTGACAGGATCCAAAAGATTAAATATTAAAATGAAAGGGTGAATTATTCTTCACATCATAAAGGGTCGGGTAATTTGTCATTAATTAGTTATTATTAGTCAATGAATAATGGTGACGTTACATCATAAAATGAAAAGTGTGCAGAATGTCTAATTAGACTTCTGATTTTAACCATGTTTTTGTGATATTGGAAAAGTGCATGGTAGTTGGAATTCTTTCCTGAACTGTTAACTCCCTCCACCATCCAACATGGGAGGTGCACCCATCATAAGTAGATAGGGGCCTACTGTACACGGACATGTCACAGCTTGATGATGTCATCAATGCAGCCATCCCATTTTTAGCTTCAAATCGTGGAAGACCACCTGGAGACCAGGTTTAACCAAAGAAAACTTACCATGTGCATTGATAAAATCTTAAAGATGAAAAAAGGCAGTAAATTTGATTGAAAGCAATGTGTAGAGTTACAGGCAAAAGACAGGAAATTGGCACTATGTCACTTGGAGAGCTAGTACAGACACAATAGATCAAATAACCTTCTTCTGTGCCAAGGTGCGATCTTACTGACCATTCACGTCACTGCAGCGAGGTTGCAAAATTTAGTGACCAGCCAAATGCAGTGGGACAGGAAAATCTGACCTGTGATTCTGTGAATTCAGTTGCTGTAGAGAAAAGAGCAGCTGTCATTCATGAAGGAGACAACAAGGTTTATGGCATTATTACACATCTTTATAGCATGCTGGCCGTATCACCATATAAAAAAAAAGGTGGTCTTGAGTTGGTGTGGTGCGGGGAACCTAAAGTCTGAGAAATTGTGTTCCTGACCTGAACACACCTCCAACCCACACATTCCCGGTTTTCACTCAAGCCTGTGATCTCCCCCCCCATCTTCTCCCAAGGTCTCTGAGTTCTGATTTGAATGGAACCAGCCACCCCTACACTGCAGGCCTATGATGCACCTTCACCTGGCCTTTAATCCTCCCCAAGCCCTTCTGTTTTACTATTATAATTCTCTTACGCTGTCACTGCCTGTAATGTGAAATAGTTTGTATACAATTCCAGGATGACAAACTATAGGAAACTAGCCCTCAAAAATATAATTCAATGTCAGGAGTAGGAAGGACAATAACTTCTTGAGATTCGATCTGACAAGTGAGCCGTAGAACCATTGAATCCCTGCAGTGCGGAAGAAGGCCATTGAGCCCATTAATTCTTGAAAAGAGCATCTTCCCAAGGCCCATCACACACCCCTTTCATCATAACTCCACACATTTACCATGACTAATCCGCCTAACCATCTTTGGACATTAAGGGGCAATTTGGAATGGCCAATCCACCTAGCCTGCACATTTTTGGTCTCTGGGAGGGAACCCCACCCAGAGGAAACCCATGTAGACATGGTGAGAGTGTGCAAACTCTCCACACATAGTGACCCAAGGCCAGAATTGAACCCAGGTCCCCAGTGCTAAGCACTGTGCCACCCGTGCACCATGAAGATTGGAATTTCCACTTTTTCATTGCAATGTGCCAATTCATTTGGTAATGGTCAATCTGAGATGCAGGGGTGAACAAACTCCCCCAAAATGAGTGAGCTGGAGTTGTATTAGAAATGAAGTCTGGAACAGGAACCAAACCCACTCTCATTTCAACAGAAATGCAGCCAACTCTGTCGCAGGAAGTGAGTTGGTCATTTAAATATTGTAAGAAGGCTAGATGCTTTCATTTCATCAGTCATTCCATTTTTAAGCACATGAATTTCCCAGGGCACAGGCAAGTCCAGTATTAACTGCTTTTACAGCACCTCTTGTGGGCCAGGTGAAACAGGAATTGCTTCCTTCTGACCTAACACTAACCCAGTAAAACTTGCACCCGAAGTGATTTCTCTACTCCATCCACCCAGCATTGAATCCCTCCTCTAGAGTGCACTTCAGCTCCCCTGGGGCCACTGTACCTCTCACCACAATGAAAATTCCCCAGAAAACCACAGGCCACGCTTTGTACTGAGGACTCACTTGTGCTGGGGCCCTCGTTCCTCCCTACACCCCTCATACCCCAACACACTCTCTCACTCCTCTTTGCACTAACATGGTCTCGCAAGCCGGCCTCTTGCCCAAGCTGCCTCTAGCCAGTCTATTAAGCTGCATGTAGGTGGATTCCCTACTTAAAGGAGCCATGGAGTGAAATTCTGAAAGATATTTGGGAAATCTTTTCCCCTGGTTTGTGACCTCACAGGACAGAACCCAGCTAAAGTCCTGGCCTAAATGTTAGCTTGAGATCTTGCAGCCGTTTAGAAATAGTTGTGGAAGAATTAAGTCGAACTCCACTATTTAAAATTTGATTTCAGACTTCACCAGTAGGTATGTGATGAGATCCTTGCTAATTGACAGCCCAGTTTACACCATGCCTGATTGTGTTGTCCTTTGAAATTAGTGGAAAAGTAGATGGCCAATTATATAAAATCCATAGAATCCCTACCGTAGAGAAGGAGGCCTATTAGTCCATCAAGTCTGCACCGACTCATTTCTACCCAGGTCCTATCCCTGTAACCCCACATATTTAGCCTGCTAATTCTCCTTACACTAAGAGATAGTTTAGCTTGGCCAATCCATCTAACCATCTACCTTTGGAGTGTGGGAGGAAACTGAAGTGTCCGGAAGAAACCCACAGGGAGGAGAATGTGTTTTGCAGACAGTTGATTCACTGTTAGGTTATTTTTGTACCATTTTGTAAAGATCAACTTCAATTGCAATGCCTTTACTTCCATGTAATTCATTATCTGCAAGAATCAGAGAGCCACTTTCTCAGTGAGTTAAATGTGAAATCTGTTGTGCTTAGGTCAAGAACTTATTTCAGCACTGAAAAGTTTCCTAGTCTTTCCAAGGGACTGGCAACCATTAGCTTGGTCACTAGAGACTAGCTCAGCACATAGCAGTAGGGTATTGACATTTTGTTCTGGGTTGTTGAAATGCCACTGGTTAATTCTCTGACACAGATCTGCTACCATTGCGTGATGTTTGATTTTAATCCTTTAAATGTGTGACCTGAGCTACAAGGAGACTTAGGACGTACTTCACTGAGTTCCATGAACTCTTGTCACTCTGATATTTGATACCAATTGGCAGAATCAACATTTTACAATTTACCCTTTCCAGACTTTTGCAAAAGAAAACAATTTTTGCACAAAACCGAGCTTCCTTTTGCAGAACATTGTCGGTCATAAGCATTGCACATTATGAGAGCAGATATGTTGAGCTCAGTGTTCACGTGGCAAATTAAAGAAAAGCACATCATGGAATGAGATTTCCTTGTCAAATATCATTCAGGTTGATGGCACTTCAGAAATCAACATGGTTCGCACAAATTCTGTAAAAGCTTCATTTTCAATGGAAACGTATGAATCTGCATTATCTTCAACCCTACAAAAACTCACCTACCTTTTCATTATTCTCCGCTTGAAACCTAATTGCTGAAGCTGGAGAGATGCAGATTTTATTCGTACTCAGTCTTCTCCAGTCTATGCTTTCTGAAACCTTATTAGACTTAATATCACAATCTGTTTTCCTCCAGATCAACTAGTCCAATGCGTGTCTTAACCTGGCCCTCAATTCTAGACCAAAAATTATGCCATAAAATGCCAGAATGGTTGATCCATCCAATTAGGGGTGATATTCACAGCCTTGTCTGTCCCAAACAACATTTGTCTGCACAAAAAAAGCACATGGAAAAATTCAACAAAACATTAAAAAGAACACAAAATTCCAGGACTAGGATTTTTGTTCCCATGTAATTTTTTTCAAGTTTATTTATTAGTATCACAAATAGGCTTCATTAACACTGCAGTGAAATTACTCCCTCGTCACCACCACTGAGGGAGAATTTAATATGGCTCCTAACCAGCATGTCTTTCGGACTATGGGAAGAAACTGGAGCACCCGGAGGAAACCCCACAGACTCGGGGAGAATGTGCAAACTCCACGCAAGCAGTGATCCAAGCTGGGAATCGAATCCGGGTCTCTGGCACGTGAGGCAGCAGTGCTCATCACTGTATCACCATGCTGCTCGTAGTATTGGGCTGGGATCAATTAATGTAAAATAAGCCCATGGCTAATTAAGACCAATTATCAGAGACCAATCAGAATTCTCTAATCAGCCGGAGGTCATTTGTGATGTTGGAAAGCAGTTTCCTGGCAGTAGATTAATTTGATGAAACAGCACTTTAAGATGGAAGTATCTCTCTCTCTCTGAGGCTTACCTGTAACAGTAGGCCACAGGTCAGAAGGTATCCAACTGGTTCTTCAACTTTTACAGCCCACCTGCCATCCTTAATCGGTCAGCGATTTTGGCCACCAGTTGACCAATTCAGAAAAAATGACAGCCAGGTAACAGTTTCCCACACAGTGCAGTGCCAGGATCCCTGTTTGACCCTGATATCGGTGACCTGACCCAAAAGGCAAAAGTTAAAATTTATTTATTAATCCCAAGTAAAAATTACATTAACACTGTAGTTACTGTGAAATTCCCCTAGTTACCGTAGTCTGGCACCTGTTCGGGTCAATGCACCTAACCAGCACATCTTTTAGAATGTGGGAGGAAACTGGAGCACCCGGAGGAAATCCATGCAGACATGGGAAGAATGTGCAAGCTCCATACAGTCAGTGACCCAAGCTGGTAATTGAACCTAGGTCCTTGGCATTGTGAGGCGGCAGTGCTAACACTATGCCACTGTGTCGTTCTATGGTGCAAATGCATTTGGCCAGATATGCATGTTTCTGTTTGTGTAGAAGAGAGGTAGGCAGGATTTACAACATGGTCGACAGGTTGCCACTGAGGGATTCCACCCCCATTTCCATTATGTGGGACTTTTGTGGCCCTGGGATAAGGACTCAGCAATCCTCCTTTGTCTATTTGTGATTTTTCCATTTCAGAAGTCATGGAGCCAGATCCATTTTGGTAGGAGAAATTGTTCGTGGCACCTTTGAGAAGTTAGGAGCCTCAGTACAAAGTTGAGAACCTACTGACAGCTAAATTCAAAAAGGGATGACAACTTCACATGTAATAACATAATGGTGTATGATAAGTTAAATCTTCTTTGAATACAATGTTTAATGATGGGGCTTTGTTCAGAAGAAATACATGTTGATTACATTGACCAGCTTTGTGGAATTATCCAACATATTAGAGTACTTTATCAAGTGGCTAAAATATTCTTTGGAATTTGACGTTATTGAGATTAAAATGTTAACATGCCAATTTTCACTATGATTTGATCTTTCCTTTGGTCAATAATTTAGCCATCTGTTCAATCTTTGAAAAATGAAATTGTTGGTCGTCTATTCCACTGCAGCATAGCTATCAGTTCCCTTGCATGAAAGGTTGAATGGGTGGCTGAGGTCTTTTAAGACAATGCTTTTAATGTATTAAGTGCTGGAGGTTTATTGACATAGCTATCTAATGGAATCCCAATGTGAATGTTTGGCTGAGTTTCAAACCCATGATTAAATTCACCTCAGCAGAATAGGTTAGTACAAGCAGCAATAGGTTGAAGCCCATAAGGCTGCATTAGGGGCCCTTAATTGGTGGCAGGATGGGAAGGGCACCAAGGGCCTTCCTGCTCTGGATGTTTTATGTCCTATAGTCTTATGTAATTGAGGAGGAGGCAGGAAGATAACAGGGTTGCTATCTTGTACCATCTCACCAAATTAAATTCTTCTGCTATTACCGTTGCCATGAAGGAGAGCACAGACTTCTGCCAAAGAATAAAGTATGAATTAGCAGTGTAGAGCTACAGAATTCTTCAGATGAGGTGTCAGTTGGTAACAGTCTCGTCTCTGAGTCAAAAGATCGTGGATTCAAGACCCACTGTAGAGGCATGAGAAAAAGATATTAGTTGACATTTTGTTGCAGTACTGAGGGAATGCAGCACTGACAGAGGTGTTCTTTTTCAGATACAACATTAAAACAAGGCCCTGTCAGTCCTTTGGTTGGATGTAAAAGATCTATAAAACAGATTATGGGTGGGACTTTACGATGTCGCCCATGGCTAATGGAGACTTCTGTTCTGGGAACCTCACCAGCTCTGATTCCGGTACAGGCGAGGTGGGAGGCTTTCAGCCTATATCTCCAAAGTCAAGTCACTGTTTGTCAGACCGTATTATAAACAAATTAGTTTCCTCAATTCCTACATTAACTAAGCTTCAAAAGTACTTCATTGGCTAAAGTGCTTTGGGATGCCCTGATCTTATGAAATGTGTTATATCTATACAGGTGTTTTTATTACTGAAAAGTGATTATCTTTCAGCTCTTCCTGACTAATACAATCGCAATAGCTCAGTGGAGGCTTTCTAACTGACAGATGTAGTTGAAATTGGGGCAGAAATATGGGACAAGTCATGTAATGTGAGCGGGGTGTGCCATTAGAAACCACTTTCTTCCTTTTCTCTAATCTCACAAAATATATCCAATGTTGACTGCTAATCACATTTATAAACTATAATTAAGCAAGCACCTGCAGTCAATCAAATCTAAAGCTCACAGAAAAGCCAAAGTTAGCAGTATGCATTTTACGTTTTAGCAACCAAGTAGGTCCATTATCAAAACCCATTGGTGAAAAGTTCAAAGTCCTGAATTTATCAATTTTAATCTCAAAGTGATGGCGCTTCCATTTTTGTAAGATTAATGGATGATGCCATTAATTGAACAGATAACGCAAAGAATATATCGAAGGCAAATTCTTAGTGGAATAATCCATTACCAGCAACAAGAGAAACATAAATTATGCTGAGTATTTTGAAAGGACCGGTGGAAAAGATTCACCGCTGGACTATTTAGAAATCTGTCTCTGGGAATTGAAGGCAAAGAATAGAATCTCACTGGTAGCTCCAGTATATTCTGCTGTTTGTGTGTAGAATTAATGTTGACAATGTTATTAAACGGAATTCTGAAGAGTTGTAGCGTTGTTTGCGATGGAAGTGGAACAAAACATAAATGGTGCTACCTATTCATGAATAATATGGCCTGCCTTGCAAACATGTATTATCATTTTGTAATTAGGTCATTGATCCCTACTGGATGATCAATAAGTTAATGGCATCGTAATCCATAACTGTCTAAATTGACCGCTTCTTTAACCTTATGGTATTTCTGCACTCTAAAGTAATTTGTGCACACTTTTTGTTAATGTTGAACCTGTGCACCATTAGATCACCTTGTCGAATTCAAGTTAAGTTATGGATAATAATAATTGATCAACTTTATTTGGACAAATGGGAGAATGTTATGCCAATATGTGAAGTTTCATACTTTGTTCACATCCAGGTCTGTTAACTTTTGTACATTTTACCAGAGATCCATGCTGTTCTGATTAAAAATATTTCCTAATTTGATGTGTTTCACTACCAAATTTAACACAGTTGTAACCTGAGTTCAAATCCTTCTCAGATGGTGAGCTGAAAGACCTGGAGTTTTTATCCTGGTTCAGAACCTGTTGTCACAAACCAGATCTGAGAGAAAATGGCCCTTAAGGCCAGATTTTCTTTCTGGGGTGGTGCCTTGACAATGTTTTCAAAGAGTTAATGGGTAGAAGTTTGACAGCACCCTGTGACAGTTCAGCTTGACAATTTTTACAGTTGTTTTGACAGTTCCAATGAGTTTTACAGTTGCAGTGGACTTCTGCACTTTTTATGCATATTCATGCCTATTGTTAGCAATGCTAACGGCTGCATTTCTTCTTCCAAATGTCAGCCAATCTTTACCAAATGTGTCAGGGGACCATGTCCAGAGGGATGTCATACCTCTCCAAAAAAGTACAGAGACAATTTAGCTGAATTCACTTAGATTTTCACTGCTCTTACCAGGTTTAATCTGTGCATTTCAGACACCTCTCACACCAAAATAGCACAAGTGGATGCAGCTGCTGATTTCCGTGCATAGGTGCCTCAGCAGAAAGCATAAGTTCCGACCTGGACCCATTCTGTGTCCTATTAACATAGTAGACACCGTGATCGGCGATGGGACGTCTGAATAAGGGTCTCTCCCATTCTTTCCAGAATGACGGAGATAGGTTCTTCCTTATGGCCAAGATCCTATCAAGATTTTTGAAGTTAAATTTCACTGGGACAAGTTGTAAGAAACCTGTACGAAATGAAATGGGGCTTTCTCAATCCAATTCCCCATGCTCAAACGCAACAGAAAAGTTCATAAATGGAATTAATTAGCATAAATTGACAATATTATTCAGAGACATAGCTGTAAAGGGAAACAGAAAATTCACACTGATACAGTCTGAAATGCTCGTTGACAACTTATATTAATGCAACACATTTAATATTTCCAAGTTTTCAAAAGAGACAGAAAACTGGAGTCATCCCAAGAATTAAGGAAAGAGTTGAAGGAGGTGATTAAAGTGGAGATAAAATACATAAGATTTGAGGAAATTTTTCAGATGGATAGAGATGTGAAGGTTCAGCAAGAGAACCTGACAATGCAGCATCTTAGTGGCAGAAAGCCCTGCTGCCAGTGATGGAATGGAAGGAGGGAAATCATTTATTTTATTCTTGGATTTAATGCACTTCAACAGGGTAGAGTAAGCATTGCTACCATTTGATTTAATAGTATTTTTTAATCTACTGTAATAATTCATCTGCTTTCAAAACCAGCAAGCAAAGGAAAGTAGATAAATGATGTGAATGCTAATTTATTCCAAATTGGAGCCTCAGTAAAAGAATTGACTGTTGTGTTTCTTGTCATTTAAATATCATCTCATCTACGACTTTACTTAAGCAAATTTCAATGTAAATACATAAAAGTTTGGACTCTGTGATGCAAATGATCTTGTCCAAAAAGAAAGTACGAGATGTTCCACTAAGGAAGCAATGAGACACACAACATTACTGTTAGTTGACTTTTTTCACATTCTATAAGCTGGAACAGTCGTACGTAGTATGTGACCGGGAGGTTAGCCCGAGTTTCTGCCCCTGATCTCTGTGCATTTTCTACGTGGGTTATAAAAATGGCTTCTGCCTCAATTTGTTTTACCAAAAATGACCTCAGAGATCACAAGACTTCGGCAAACCGCATTTCTCAAAGAGTAACAGGGCACAAAGGTATCTCCCTGTTTATTAACAAAAAACAAATGATAGTGCATTTGCAGTTCCAAGTTACCCTCAACCATAATCTATAAAGAACATAATCTGGTGGAATTTCCCATCCTGCATGCCACGGGTATTGTAGTGAGCAGGACAGGACCATGTGAAAGGTCTGTTGACCTTGGGCGGGAATTTCCGGCCTTGGGGTGAGTGCTGCTGGAAAATCCCATCACCCATGCGTGCACAAAAAAACTAGCTTTTTCTTCTTAGCTTTCTGGTACAGCATGAGTGGCTTCTTAGTTTCATGTTTATTAAACAGCACTGAATGATTTGATCTTTCATCTCTTTACTCATGTTGGGTGAGTGGAACACTTCTCTTGCCTTTCTCTGGCTTGCATGGATGCAATTCAACATCTGTCTTCTCATCTCTTCAGGGTGGCATGGTGGCACAGTGCTGAGCACTGCAGCCTCACAGCACCAGAGATCCGGGTTCGATTCTTAGCTTGGGTCACGGTTTATGTGAAATTTCTACATTCTCGTTATATCTGCATGGATTTCCTAGGGGTGTTCTTGTTTCTTCCACAGTCCAAAGATATGCAGGTTAGGTGGATTGGCCATGCTAAATTGTCTCTTAAATGTCAGGGGGACTAGGAGAGTAAATATATGGAGTTATGGCCTGGGTCAGATTGTTGTTGGTGCAGGCTCGGTGGACTGAATGGTCTCTCTCTGCACTGTAGAAATTCTGTAATGATGCTAGTCCCTTTGTACAGGGTGCCATCTTGGGCAATCCCTTCATCTCTGTATACTCAATACTGCCTCATATAGTTTCCAGCCATCTTTTTATCATGACTTCCTGCAGTATTTGCAGCTCATTGAGTAGTTTGCTTGATCTGCGCAAACCCTTATTTGTTAGATTCAATCTCTCTACGGGGTTGATGATTCCAGAGCACGTCACTGATTGAATCTGGAAGATTTCATACTCTTTACCAGAATCATCGCCTATCTACAAACTCTGTACGACTCTCAACAACATACCAATGATATACATTTGCGACCCTTGTTTGAACTTCACATTTGAATGACATCTCTGCAAAAAATGGAGCATCCTTTCTGGGTGCTTTACAGCAGGTGGATGCAGTGTGAGAAAGATGCTTTGAAGTGGTTCATGGTCAGAGTTTACTGTCACATTCCCTTTCCCAAACAGTTACTGATTAAAATACTCACAAGCAAAGACAAAAGCTAGGCACTCTTTCTCATTCTGTTCATAGTGTTGTTTAGTTTCTGTTTATGTTCTGAATGCAGACACAAATGGTTGTCATCACTATATAATAATTACTCCGAGTCCTGCCTTGCTGGTATCAGTGGGGTCAAGAATTTCACAAGACTGGCTTTTCTGCTCCTCAGTGAGACGTGGTGTGCAGTATAGCTTGTAGTACACTGATAAAAAGAATTGCTTCTCTTATTCATTCAGATTTCTTCTTCAGCTCTGTGACAATCTCATGATTCTGTTTTTGAGACTGAAAGAATTTCCAATTCTTCTCAAATCTGCTTTCATCTCCATAGAAACCTGTACGGAATATTCAAAGCCATATTGACTCACTCATCAGCCAATGCCCTGTACAGTTTAAATTATTCTCTGCTGCTCCTTACAGCGGCTGACCCTCTTACAGCTATCAATATCCATTCAGCTTGCACACTCCTGAAGCTATGTTTCACATGATATGTAAAAATGCCTTCTGCCTCAATCCTTTATTTTACCCAAAATGAGGTTAAGCGGTCACCCCCAGAAAGGGAAAAAAACACTAAAACTTGGGAGACGGCAGGTACTGGTCCACACTGGAGTTCATCATAAGGCATATAATATACCAGTTCAGACCAGTCACTTCCTGTATTTTATTGGTTTTCCCTTTTGGGCAAGTCACAGTACTCAACAGGCAAGAGTGCACAAAAGTATTTCACTGAGCATCCACATGTGTGGACAGGATCTCTTTCTCATGCCAAGATTACATTTGGTGATGTATCAGAAAGTTGTAGGCTCCTGTAAATGATATCACAAATAAGAATTGTACACATAAACAGAGCCAATTACATTGGTATGAGAGAAGAGCAAGCTAAGGTTGATCAGGTGAATAGATTGATAATAATCTGTGGAATTCATCATCATAGAAAGTAGTTGAGACCAAAACATTATGTGATTTCAAGAAGAAAGCAGATATAGTTCTTAGGGCAAAAGGGATATGGAGGGAAGATGGGATCAAATATTGATGATTAGCCATGATCAAAATGAATGGCCAGCAGGCTCGAAGGGCTAAATGGCTGACTGCTGCTTCTATTTTCTATGTTTCTATATTAACTTGGGTGCACAGTGGCAGAGTGGCTAGCACTGTTGCCCCACGGCGCCAGTTCGATTTCTGGCTTGGGTCATGTCTGTGTAGAGTTTGCACATTCTCCCAGTGTCTGTTTCCTCCGGGTGCTCTGATTTCCTCCTACAGTCCAAAAATATGTGGGTTAGGTGGATTTGTCATGCTAAATTTCCCCTTAGCATCACAGGGACTAGCTTGGATAAATGTATGGGAGTTATAGGGATAGAGTCTGGGTGGGATTGTGTTCAGTGCAAACTCAATGGGCCAAATGGGCTCCTTCTGCACTGTAGGATTCTATGAAAAGAAATTGTATGGTGGCAAATAAATAGCAGGAAACAGTTGAGGATGCAATTTGAAATGTTCATTGACATTCTTCACAAACCAATAACTGTAGAGAGCATTTACACTGCATTGTTGGCCACATGATGTCCTTTTGTATTCAGAGGCACAGACCAAAATCACTGTCTTATGGAACACATCCAACCTCCAAAAGCAGCACATTGCCTTGCTTTGCATCCAAGAATTAGGCCTACCTGCAGGAACTGTGCTGCCAATGACAATCTGCATTGACAGTCAGAACAAGGCTGCACAGAAATTTCAAATCTTTTGACAATTGCTAACTTCATGTTAAAAATACTTCAGCATCAGCACCGTGTGTGCAGTTCTTTTAACCAAGTTATCGAGTGGGGAGAAGAATGTCTATGGGCCCTGGATTTAAGCTGCTCGTACTTCTTCCTGTAAAAGTATCACTTCACAGATCTCTGCTCACAAAGGCAATTAACTTTCATCACCATGGCAACCGTGAGTCTTAGAAGCTCTCATCCCAACCTACCTCGTATATACAGAAACCAACTAGTTCTGTAGGCCAGGCCTACCTGATACTTATTTCATCAACAGGAGGAAACTAGCTTTGCCCTATGTTGTGAGATCAAAAGCCACAAGCTTTCTAAAACTCTGTGGAATAGGCTAGTCCTCATTTCATCTCAAAATAAACACAAGGGGAAGCAGGCTTTCCTGTGACTGGCACCCATTCTACATTGTTACAAATTGTCAACATGCACCTGATTAAATTTATAATTTGATCATCCCTGTGTGCCCTTTATCAAACCAATTACATCCAAAACCTTCAAATTTTGCTGGAGTTTCTGATATTTAGTATTTTGTTTTAGATTTTGGGTTAATGTTTGACAATTTCATAGTTAAAATATGCACTGTATCCAATGTTTTCATTTGCCTATTGTTAAAAGACTAACAATGATATGAGAAGCAGGTATCATAAAGGCTTCAACTTTGGGGGAGCAGAATATTGGAATGCAAAGCGAGGAAGTGGTGCTACGGCTCAAAAGAACATTGGGCAGGTCCTACCACAAGTACTACTCTAGGCAACACTATTCTGGAAAGGCTGAATGGTCTTGGAGGGAGAACATCTCACATCCTCACGAGGATGTTATCTGGGATTAATGGATTGTTTGTTTTCTTATCTGCGCACTCTTTCTCTGGAGAACAGTGTAAAGTGGTGAAAGGATTTGCTCAGTGATTAATATGCTGACAGGCTGTGTTGTTATCACTCTTACTACGGCAGGAGGGTTTTCTTGGCTCTCACAACCCATGTGATGTGAGAGCCCACCCACATCCACCGTACAAAACCATCCTGCTGGATAACAAATGAGAACTCAGAACAGAAACTCTGTTTTCTACTTGGTGAGAGTCTATAGAGCGGCATTTAACACCACCAGCCTGCTTCCCCTTGTGTTTATTTTGAGATAAAATGAGGGCTGGCCTATTTTACAGAGTTTTAGAAAGCTTGTGGCCTTTGATCTCACAATATAAGGCAAAGCTGGTTTTCTCCGATTGATGAAATAAGTATCAGGTAGGCCTGGCCTATGTAACTAGTTGGCATCTGAATATACGAGATAGGTTGGGATGAGGCAACACCTTGCTCTGTTTAATGAGCTAATTTATCAGGGTAGGTCGCACAAACTTGGTTGCTTTTCTTTAAATTTAGAAGCTGGGAAGATGATCTAATTTAAGGTCTTTAAAACGGTAGAGGATTTCCATAAAACCATAAGACATCAGAGAAGAATAAGGCCATTCAGCCCATCGAGCCTACTCCATCATGCAGTCATGGCTGGTATGTTTCTCAACCCCATTCTCCCCCCTTTCCCCGATAAGATCATAAGACATAGAAGCAGAATTAGACCATTTGGTCCATCAAATCAATAGGTACAGAAAGATTATTTTCTTCTAATGGAAAAATCCAGAGCAAGGGGATACCATCTTCAAATGAAAGCTTGAGCAATTCAAGCTTTCAATTCAGGAAGTACTTTTTCACATAGGTGATTGGGAACGTGTTGAACTCACTCCCCAGAAGGTTGTGGTTGCTGGGTGAAATTAAATTTTCAAGACTTAAGATGGTAATTTTTTTATTTAGTAAGTGTAGAAAGAGATCTAGGGAAAAGATAAGTATAAGGTAAAGGATCAGAAGCATATGTGATGCCGATGTAATAATGATACCAAATCGTATGACTAAGGAAGAAGAGAAATCTGGTCAGGGAGAAGCTCCAACCTTTTGTCAATGTCCACCTGTGGTAAATAAAACCTAATGGCTTTGAGCAACTGTAGACTTGAGCAGCATATTTGGGAGAACAGGCAGTCTCCAGGAGCGCTCATCTCGACCCTGACCACACAGTGAAATGTTTAGAAAAAGGCATTGAGATGCAAATCAGCAATGATTTGATAGAATTGCAGGACAGAGTCAAGCTATTGAGTGACCCACTTCTATTTTGACAGTGTTACGTCCATTCATTCATTTGAACTGTCAAAGGGACAGCACCACCACAAGTTTTAAAATGGTTTTCTTTTATTGAACAGAACCTAAGATAATTAACATGACAAAAATGAAGTAAGACTTGGACACTGTTTTCTACTGCAGCTCTAAACTTGGACACACTGAATGGATCTCTCATACAAACTGAAAATGTACACACTAAAATCCAAGCTATATGTTAACCATATTTTGTTATTGGAAATCTTTTTCGCAGTCTGTCTCCATCTTAGAAAAATAATCCTTGCAGCTGCTATGATGAAAACTTGGTTGCCAGCCTTGTGTACCCTTCAGGAATGCAGTTAATTTTTAGCTAATCTTTAGCCTTCTGATTCTACATGTAGTCAGGGCAAACAGTAATTTTTTAAGCTTAGCAGAGTTAGTTGCATCAGCAGAAATGTCTTAAAATTAAGTCTTTGTATAGACGGTAGCAAACTTGGCTAAATATGTACAGGATTCCTCATACGGTTAATTAAGAAGCTTGAAGATAAGAATAAGATTCAGAGAGTGGGGTTTTTCCAGCCCCGCTTGTCACTGGCATCAACCGGTCATGGAGTAAGCCAATGGATCTTTGGCTTGGCCAGCAATACTCCCGTGGTGCGTCCCATCGTGGCGGGACTGGAAATCCCAGCCATCAAATGGTCTTTTGAGCGCAGTGGTTTCAATGCAGTCTATGAGTTGACTACGCCACTTTAGGTTAGATTTTCTAATCCTGCCTGGGGATCGTCATGAGTGGGAAAGAAAATTTGGCGGACCACTTAAAGGTCTGTTGACCTTATGCAGGAAATTTCCAGTCTCTGGGCAGGCATGAATGGAAATTCCCGCCCTTTAATTCCTCCAAATTTGAAAGTTAACTGGAATGCGTACGGCAATAATCATTTCATTTGCTTTTGTATATCGGTGAGCGAAAGAATATGTGTTTGACCAGGGGAGAAGCATGTTGTTTTCTTGCCAAAAGAAGGAATACCACTGTAGCTGCATTTAATACCCTTTTACAACAATAAGAATACTCATCCAATATTTATCACCAAAACAAGTAAGATTTAAAGACAGATTTATGTGTCATCTGAGACCCAGCAGGCGAGTGTGTGTTTTGGTAATCAGTAATAGGAATAGTTAAAACAACATGGAGGAGTTGTTGAATAAAGATGTCTTAGTGTGCATTTCAAAACAATATATTTCATAATATCGACAAGGCATATACGATTTCTGTGCAATTCGCAATCAGTCCCTGCGTGGACTTCTTGGAATTATCAATATATCTTGAATGATTTATAACAATAAATTGCTATTCTCATCCTAAAGAAAGTGATAACATTCACATTTTTCTTACATGTAGGTAATAGATTTTTATTGCTTGAGCAATTTTTTTCATGGAAATATTGGAATCTAATTTTGAAATGCAACTCACATTTTATTTCATATTACTTTGCAATACTTTATGGAGTAATTCCATTACCTTTGTATCATAGATATTAAAAGTTAAAATGTCAAATTAAAAAATATGTTTGCTTGTTATATATTGAAAAGTGTACACTCTGATTCACTTTGTTTAGTGTCAACAGAAAGCACTGCTACAGCTCAAACTGATCTAAGTAAAGCGGGTGAGGGATTCGCAAGAATCTCCCTTTCAGTACCACCAAATTAGTCCAAACTGGAAGGACAGAATTTTGGAGTCCCAGCAGCAGTAAAGAAGGCATTCCGCACAAATTTGAAACAAGCTTTTTTTAAAAATCATATAATATAAGGCAGCACTGTGGCGCAATAGTTGGCACTGCTGCCTCACAACGCCAGGGGCTCAGGTTTGATTCCCGGCTTGGATCACTGTCTATACGGAGTTTGCATGTTCTCCCTCTGGGTTTTCTCTTGAGTGCTTTTGTTTGCTCTCACAGTCCAAGAATGTGCGGGTTAGGTTAATTGGCCATTCTAAATTGCCACTTAGTGTCAGGATAAATATATGGGGATAGGCACTGGGAAGGATTGTGGTCAGTGGAGACTTGATGGACCAAACTCCTGCATTGCAGGGATTTTGTGATAATTGGTGGTGAAATTTAACTGTTCATGAATAAAGACCTTTTGGAAGATTAGTAGAGAACAAAATGATATTTTGGCTGAATTCAAAGAGTACAAGTATCAGATCAATCAAAATGGGTGGCACACTAGTTAGCACTGCTGCCTCATTGAGCCAGGGACCTGGGTTCGATTCCTGGTTTGGGCAACTGTGCGGAGCCTACACATTTTCCCCATGTCTGTGTGGGTTTCCTCTGGATGCTCCGGTTTCTTCCAACAGTCCAAAAGATGTGTCAGTTAAAGGCATTAGTCATGCTAAATTCTCGCTCAGTGTATGCGAGCAGGCAACAGACAAATTGAAGATTTTCACAGTAACTTCATTGCAGTGTAATGTAAGCCTACTTGTGATGCTGATAAATGAACTTGAGCTTTAAAAAAATAAGAAAGTCAGGCAAAGCGTAAAACAGGCCATCAGTGCTGCACCATCTGTTTCAGAATATCACATAATACAAATCTCTACCTCCTAAACAAATCTACAGTGTCCAGGGAGAGGATAGTGTACTCTCAAGGTACTGAATAAATTCCTCTTTTAATAAAACATAAAATAATTTTCTCTGTAACTGGAGATACAAGTCCAAAAGTAAAACACAAGGCATACAGTTTAATCTCAGTGTAATCTATCCTTACTCTGTCATTTTTGGACTTTCTAAACATGCACTCTGCTTCAATATATCTGTAAACATTCTTCCTCTGGCTTCAGTCTTTTTGACTCAAGAGTCCACATACAAGAGGAATCATTCTTTTCAACATTGTGTTTTCCCACAATTTTGTTAGTGGATTGTGAACTATTTATTTGTTAGTGTTACAAGTATGCTACATTAACACTGCAAGGAAGTTACTGTGAAAATCCCTTAGTCGCCACACTCCCGTGCCTGTTCAGGTATACTGAGCGGTGCTTTAGCATGGCCAATCCACCTGATAAGCACGTCTTTTGGACTGTGAGAGGAAAGCGGAGCACTCAGAGGAAACCCATGCAGACACAGAGAAACATGCAAGCTCTGCACAGCAAGTGATCTAAGTCAGGAATCGAACTGTGAGGGAACAGTGCTAATCACTGTGCCATAAAAACAGACAGCCCATAAGATAAAAACTATTTAATCTCTCATTTCTAGAAAATGTAAAGCAAATTCATATTTCAATTTAGCACTTTTTTGCATGTTTCTAGTTTCTATATCTTGAATTATTTTGCTTTGATTTTAACTGGTTATTAAGACTGATACCATTTTTTTTTTTACTTTCTGTATTATTTCAAAGGTAACATCTTTTGTAATTGGTCCTGAAGGCTTAAATCATAGGGAGAAATGTATCTTCTGTGGAGTTTGCCACATATTTGATTTGTAATTTAGAAAAATTCTTTCATGGGACATGAATGTCATTAATTAGGGCAGCATTTTGATTGCTCACTCATCTTGAAGGTGGTGGTGAGTTGCCTTCTTGAACTGCTGCATCCATATGGTGTAAATTCACCTAGTAACTGAGGGTGGGAGTCATAAAATGTTCTCAATCTGGATCTTGGATGGCAAGGAATGGTCAGATACTTCCTTCTGAAGACTCCTTCAGACTGGAGGCATCCTTCCTTCATGGATCAGAGACGTCTGGCCCTCCCAGCCCATGGCCTACTTGCATTGACAGCAAGAACGTCCCTCCTCATGATCCTCTGGGCCTCCCCATCCTCCCTACCTGCAACCTCTAGTACTTATCAGCACAGTAAGAAGTCTCATAACACCAGGTTAAAGTCCAACAGATTTATTTGGTAGTAAAAGCCACTAGCTTTCAGAGAGCTGGTCCTTCATCAAGTAAGTGGGAGTTCTGTTCACAAACAGGGTATATAAATTCACAAACTCAATTTACAAAATAATGGTTGAAATGCGAGTCTTTCCAGGTAATTAATTCTCAAAGGTACAGACAATGTGAGTGGAGAGAGAATTAAGCACAGGTTAAAGAGATGTTCATTCTACGACAACTACAGACTGTCTACAGGTGCTACAACAACAGATGATCACCAAGCAAGATGTTCTCTTCCTGTTGGGGAACACTTCAGCGATCATGGGCAATCAGCCTCTGATCTTTGGATAAACATTCTCCAAGGCAGCCTTCACTACACATGACAATGCAGAGTCGCTCAGCAGAGACTGAGAGCCAAGTTCCGCACACATGAGGATGGCCTCAACTGGGATCTTGGATTCATGTCACATTATCTGTAACCCACATGACCTGCCTGGGCTTGCAAAATCTCACTAACTGTCCTGGCTGGAGAAATATCCATCCCTTTAACCTATGCTTAATCCTCTGTCCACTCACAATGTCTGTACCTTTGAGATTTGATTACCTGTTAAGACTCTCATTCCAACCATTATTTTGGAAATTGAGTTCCTGCCTTTATATGCCTGTTTATGAACAGAACTCCCATTCAGCTGACAGAGGAGCAGTGCTCTGAAAGCTAGTGGCTTTTGCTACCAAATAAACCTGTTGGACTTTAACCTGGAGTTGTGAGACTTTGTATTGTGTTTACCCGAGTCCAATGCTGATATCTCCACATCATTTATCAGCACTGCAGTTCCCAGGGCTTAATCCCATGCAGGCACAGTACTGCAGTACCTCTTCCAGCCACTGCAGCGCCATGCCTGGACAGGCTGGAGTGCTGTTGACCAACCAGATTAACATAACTTTCATTTCTTTGTGTTCCAACATTTCCTCAGATTTCATTTGCCTTTTTAATTACTTTAGGTACCTGTCCACAAGCTTTTGATGATTCCTGAGCTTGGATCTTATAAATCTCTACACTGCCCTTCTGTTCCTAGCTTCATGCTATTTAGAGAATATTCTGGTTTTAGTTCCTAAGTGATGACCTCCTACTTTGAACTCTATCTGTACAGTTCTGCCCACTCACTTAATCTATCACTGTCCCTTTGCAATTTTCTTGCTGCACTTACACTATTTACTGTGTCACCAAACTCAGTGTCGTCAGCAAACGTAGACATGCGGCTTGTTAGTCCTTCATTCAAGACATTTATAAATATTGTAAAAAGCTGAAGCCTGATCCCTGGGGGAATGACATTAGTCACAATCTGCCAAGTTGGAGAGGGGTATTTCATATTTCAATGCCCATAAAGATGTGCTATGTGAGAGGCATGTCTTGACCTCTCAAACAAAATTAAAACTTGTCCTTTCAAATAAAGAATGTAATGACATTGTAACAAATTGATCTTCTATGTTCTTTATTTACTAGTGTCACAAGTAGGGTTACATTAACACTGCAATGAAATTCCTGTGAAAATCCCCTAGTTGCCACACATTGACTTACAATGTTCAGGTACATTGAAGGAGAATTTAGCATGGCTAGTGCCCTGAACTGGTGTGTTTTTCAGACAGTGGGAGGAAACTGCAGCATCCAGATGAAACCCATGTAGACACAGGACGGACAGGAGATTGCACAGACAGTGGCCCAAGCAGGAAATCAAATCCAGGTCCTTGGCGCTTTGAGGCTACATCCTATTCTTTTAATTTCAAGTTTGTAAACTGATGTGTTAGAATTTACAAAGATGAATAACTGATTACATTACTCACTTTTATTCCAATTTTCAGTCATGCTCTAGAGTTGTAAAGATTTCTTTTTTGAAAAATGATCCATCTAAGCAATAATAAACCAGAGGTGAGTGAAGTGTCTGCCCAGTAAGTAAAGCTATATCACCATGGTATGGACCATGAGAGAAATCGGGCTCTGCAGTGTCCGCCTGAAATGTTGCACACACTTCCGATGTGAAGTGTAACAGATCTCACCTTGGCAAGGAGGTTTGCAGATGTACACCGACTGGCTGCCGACAGCATGCTCAACTGGTTAGTTGTGATACTCATCAATGTACAAAGCTGGATTGGCACTAGGACTGCCATTCCTGATTGCCACATCACAGCCTCAGAAAGATGAATATGGATGTGGCCCTATTGATGCGATTTAAAGGGATCAGGAACTACTTATGATTTAGTTGCTTGATTATTATTTTGTCTATTGGTGCAGTTGTTACTTGGAGCTTTCCTGGTGAAACTTTGAATATCTACAGGGAGTAGTAACCTGGCTGGTGGGAAAATACTTTTTTGATTCTTTAAAAACTTGTGCTGAAGCTGTTTGCTTCCAGACCCTTGGGTTTGGCCGTGACAAAGAGAATGAAGAGAAATCGTTCAGAACAGGACAGCTTTCTAAAAGAGGGAGGAGGAGGAGAAAGAGGACAAGGTCTTTCAGTAGGGAGCCATATCTACTGAGGGAACTTTAGGGCTCGTACTTCAGCAACAATCAGTGCTTGACAAGTCATCACCTCACTAATGTGCCTAACATCTGTCAACTGCAACAGCCGACTCCGGCCAAAGGCATTTGACAAGGTGTTGCACCAAAGACTGCTACATAAGGTAAAGATGCACGGTGTTACGGGTAATGTATTAGCATGGATAGAGGATTGGTTAACTAACAGAAAGCAAAGAGTGGCGGTAAATGGGTGTTTTTCTGGTTGGTGATCAGTGATTAGTGGTGTGCCTCAGGAATCAGTATTAGGACAGCAATTGTTTACAATTTAAATAGATGATTTGGAGTTGGGGACCAAATGTAATTGTAGTGTGTCAAAATTTGCAGATGACATAAGATGGGTAAAAGAGCAAAGTGTGCAGAGATGTGAAAGTCTGTGAAAGGATATAGATAGTCTAAGTGACTAAGTAGATAAGGGTCTGGCAGATGGAGTACAATGTTGGTAAATGTGGGGTCATCCATTTTGGTAGGAATAACAGCAAAATGGCCTATTATTTAAATGGTAAAAATTGTAGCACGCTGCTGTGTAGGGGGACTTCAATTTTCTTGTGCAGAATCTCAAGGAGTTGGTTTGCAGATGCAACAGGTAATTAAAGCAGCAAATTGAATTTTGTCTTCATTGCTGGAGGGATGAAGTTTAAAAATAGTGGGATCATGTTGCAGCTGTATAAGATACTGGTGAGACCAATCTGGAATATTGTGTACAGTTTTGGTCTTCTTACTTGAGAAAGGATATATAGGCACTGGAGGGAGTGCAGAGGAGATTCACCAGGTTCATTCTGGAGCTGAGGGTTGGCTTGTGAGGAGAGACTGAGTAGACTGTGGCTATATTCATTGGAATTCAGAAGAATGAGGGGAGATTTTATCAAAACATATAATATTATGAAGGGAATAGTTAAGATAGAAGCAGGATAGTTGTTTCCACTGGCAGGTGACCGTAGAACTAGAGGGCATAGCCTCAAAATAAGAGGAAGCAGAGTTAGGACCGAGTTGAGGAGGAACTTCTTCATATAAAGGGTTGTGAATCTGTGGAATTCCCTGCCCAATGAAGCAGTTGAGGCTACCTCATTGACTGTTTTTAAGACAAAGATGGATACATTTTTGAACAGTAAAGGAATTAAGGGTTATGATGAGAGGGCAGGTAAGTGAAACTAAATGCACAAAAGATCAGCAATGATCTTATTGAATCGTGGAGCAGGCTCAAAGGGCCAGATGGCCTACTTCTACTTCTAGTTCTTATGTTCCCTTAAATCTGGCTAGTGTGTGACAACAAGCTGTGCATCAGTCAGGTATACTGGCAATGGTTAAAATCATAGAATACCTATAGTACAAAAAGAGGCAATTCGACCCATCGAGTCTGCACTGACCACAATCCCACCCAGCCCCTTTCACTATAACCCCACATATTTACCCTGCCATACCCCTGACACTCGGGTCAATTTAGCATGGCCAGTCAACCTAACCCACACATCTTTGGATTATAGGAGGAAACCGGAGCACCTGGAGGAAACCCAGGTAGACACAGGGGGAATGTGCAAACTCAACACAGACAGTGACCTGAGGCTGAAATTGAATTGTGGTCCTTGCCGTTAACCATTGTGTCACTGTACCACCCCAGGGTTCCTTTCGGATTCCTTTATGCTGTGGCAGGCCTCTGTGCCCTTGTATTTGAACTAATTTGGCAAGTCAAAGATTGCTGACTGGGTGACAAGAGTTATCCACTCATGACAAGGTTCAGTGCTCAGGTTAGAAATCTACACACCTTGTATCCCCCAGGTCTCCAGTGAAAGCCAACCTGCCACATGGAATATTACAGAACAGACCATCAGCATTGTCAAACACTGTTTCTGCTCTCTGGGCTGTTCTGATGGAGTTCTGCTGTGTTGTGGAGATGCCGGCATTGGACTGGGCCAAACACAGTAATAAATCTCTCAACACCAGGTTAAAGTCCAACAGATTTATTTGGCAGCAAAAGCCACTAGCTTTTGGAGTGCTGCTTGCTCATCAGGTGAGTGGAATTATTTTGTAAATTGAGTTTGTGTCTTTATATACCCTGTTTGTGAAGTGAAATCCCACTCACCTGATGAAGGAGCAGTGCTCTGAAAGCTAGTGGCTTTTGCTACCAAATAAACCTGTTGGACTTTGGGTTATGGTGTTGTGAGATCTCTTACTAAGTTCTGCTGAGCAGGCATCAAGATTTGTGGGAATATGTGATATTTTGTACAACCTGGATATCATAAGGCAAGATTGTCATCTTCCATCAGATGAGAAGCTGAGGAGCCAAATATGGAGGAGGAAGAAGTAGATTGAGGAAGTACAACAGCAAGTGGAGGAGCAGGGAGAGGAAGGGGGACTGTAACATTGGCAATCCTTTCATGCACTAACTCTGTGATGAAATAATTAAGTAATGATACCTTAACCAAACTGTCTATTCACCAATCGCCCATAACTGTCTTTCTTGTTCACTGACCTCTTTCCAACAACACAAAAATCAAACCACCAGAAAGTGCACTTCACAATCTAAATTTATAATTTCAACCTTGACTTATGCGTGTCTGTTACGTTCCTGCCCTCCCCCAGCACAAATATGCAGCCTATTACGACAGAAACAATAACATATTTTTAACATAGTACAGCATCCCAAACTATTTTATAAGAGTATTATCACACTGAATTTGACACTAAACCATAGCAGGAGATATAAGATCTGATGACCAAATTCAAAGAGTTAAGGTTAAGGAAGCAGCTTACAGGAGGGGACAGAGTGGTGGCAAGACAGAATTAACTGTTTAGGAAGGAAATTTCCAAGCTTAATGCCTTGGTGGGGTGGAGACAGTGGCGTATTGCTAATGTCATTGAACTAATAATTCAGAGGTCCAAATTAATACTGTGAGGGCGTAGGTTCAAATATCACTCTATGCTCAGTACTGTGGAGTTCCTATGTACAGCCTAACCATTGGTCTTTGAAGGAAGAAGGCCATCATAGTTTGTTTAAGAACTAGTGACCTGAATATGAAGCTAGGAGGAAGAATCACCACTACAGTTTCAAGAGACCATTGCCTACTAGAAGCCGTTCAATCACCATCTCTCCTTTGCCTGATCATTCCCCCCCCCCCCCCACCGCCCTCCAGAAGGCTGCTGCTGGCTAAAAAACTGGTTGAAAATTCAATTTCAATTTGATGGTGTGCTGCCAGCAGATGGCAAGCACATCCAATATTGGATGTCTGTTGAGTCTGCCAATTCTGGTGTGGGGATTACTGTCTGTGTACAGCCTGCTTCTCCTAGCAGGTATCTTCTAAAAAGCAATTTAGCTTTTGAACATGGCCTCTAGTGGTTCCTTAAGATTGCTTTGGCTATTAGTGGTCCTTATTTCCCTGAAAACTGCCAGCCCTTGTGGAAGTTACGGCTATTCACAAACAATTTTCACAAAGGGGCCTCAAGAGACTTTAGGCCCAGTTATTTGCAAATGCAAAGGCCCCCAATGTCTCTTTTGAGTGTTTTGCTGCATTATCAAAATAGCAAGAACCATTTTATGATGGAATGTGTGCATGTGTCACTTGCTACATTACAGAATCAACATCAGTGTGGTGCCAGTAAATTTGTAGATCAACATTTTGTGCACTATAGAAGCAATGCAATGAGCTCTGAAAACTTGACCAGAATCCTATATGCTTTGTTTAAGTTCCCATCCATGTAACATTATTTTGGTGATATTTAATTACTTCATTCATACCAGTTTTGCAGCAATATCTGAGATTGAATATTGAGTTGAATTTGGCATTGAGATAGAGTTGAGGGCCGGATTTTAATCTTGCCTGGATGAGTGCAGCTCCAACATCACTAAAGAAGCTCAATGCCATCCAGGCCATTTGATTGGCACCCCTTCAACAAACATTCAATTGCTCCATCTCTAGCACACAGTGGCAGCTGCATCTACCATCTACAAGATGCACTGTATGATAGCTCAGTGGCACAGTGGTTAGCATTACTGCCTCACAGTGCCAGGGACCTGGGTTCAATTCCAGCCTCCCATGACTGACTGTACTGAACAGTCTCCCTGTGTCTGTATGAATTTTCTCCTAGTGCTCTTGTTTCCTCACACAGTGCAAAGATGTGCGGGTTAGGTTGATTGGCCATGTCAAATTGACCCCAGTGTCAGGGGATTAGCAGGGTAAATATGTGGGTTACGGGAATAGGGCCTGGGTGGGATTATGCTCAGTGCAGAATTGATGGACCGAATGACTTCCTTCTGCACAGTAGGGGTTCTATGATTCTATGATGATTGAATTCACTAAGTCTGCTTAGACGGGACCTCCCTAACCCATGACCTTTACCATCTAGAAGGACAATCCTGGGAAAAGCGTCACTTGGAGGTTCTCTTCCAAAGCATTCACCATCCTGACTTGAAGATATATCACACTTTTCCACTGTTGCTGGGTTAAAATCCTGGAAGATCCTCCCCCAACTATGATCAGTATGTTCAGCCGTTGCAATCTGGATATTGGACAAATGATTCTGGAGATTAGTTAGAAAATAATCAACATTCACTTCTGCTGATTGACTTGACCGGACTGAATTTCCTTGGTGTTTCTTCACTCCATTACTCCAACACTCCATTACTGTGACCCTGGATGTTTGGCAAGTATCAGTGGCATTTCTACTGAATTTTCACCTCAGTTACAGAAGCTGCACAGAATTCCTGAAGAAGTGTTTGCTACCACGGAGAGTCTTTGGAGTTTTTAAGACGCAACTTTTGCTTCAAGTCTAACCACGGCCTGGCATTTCAGGGGAAAGTAGTGTCAAATTGAAAGAAAGCACTGCGGGGTAATTTGCCTATGATTAATCCTGATTGGTCAAGTTGTTAGTAAACAAATTTGATGAATAATCAACGACATTGTTACACAACAGAATTTATACAGTACCTTTAACCTAGAAATGTCTTAAAGGAGAGCAGGATACCAAGCAATAGTCAAAGGCCTGAGAGAGATGACTGAAAACATGATTAAACAAAGACATTTGGGAAACTTTTAAAGATGGAGAAAGAACTAGCAGAACAGAATGGTTTGGAAAAACAATAACAGAGAGTTGGGAGCTTTTGTTTACCTGCAGGAACAAGTGGGCCTTGGAGTCTGTGGGGGGCTAAAAATACTGGAATTTTGATACTGTGTTGCAAAACAGGCTCCAACCCTGCGCCCTCTGCAATTAACTGCAATGCATTAGGTTGCGCGGGAGCAATCCTCTTAGGGCAGATTGGTTGTTTTTCTCAATATGTTAATAGCTCATTAGAAGCAATTTTAACATGGGTTTTTGGGTTTAACTCTGAGAATGTGAATGTCCCAGGTTTCCTGGAACTTGGTACTGGAAGCAAAACAAGAGTATGCCAACAATTATGGGGGGCTTGTGAAGCAATCAAAGTTTCCCATTTGAAATGAAAGCTCACGGCTACTTTCCTTATTGTGAATAAGGTTTTTGCATGCAGCACTTGTTCTGTAAGATTACTTTCATTGCTTTATAGATTAATTTCATTATATTACAGTCACCTTCATTACTTTGAAAGTGGCTTCCGTTATGTTGAAGGTGAGCTGTACTGTTTTGAAGGGTTGTGGATCTGGGGGGCATTCTCTGGCCGTTCACATCAGCAGGAATCTCTGGTGCCACTGCAGTGGATGGAAATTTGGTTGAGAGCCAAATTCTCCATCCTTCCTGGCAGCAATGGTGAGACGTGAAGGGTGATCTTGCAGCTGTGATCAGTATGAGTGCCGCTTAATTGTAAGAGTTGGATCTCGTAAGAGGAGCATCAACTGCATCTGCAGCAGTAGGAGCAACAGAGAAAGGAACAGCAGCAGTGGTCTCCTCACCAGTCTCGCAGCCTGGAGACACGTGACTCCACAATATGGTGCCACCGATGCCAACAGTAAAGAACTGTTTGTTAGTTTCAAATAAGAACTTGTCACAACAGGGAATGATTGAAGTGAAAAATATAAAAGTATTTCAGGAGGAACAAAGCAATCAAATGAAGGAGAAAGAAGTAGATGCTTGTGATGGTACATTGAGTGAGAAAAGATTAGAAGAAGATGGATGGGAACTTAAGCATTGACATAGACTGGTTTAGGGCTGAATGGTCTATCTTTGCGCTTGTTGTCTTTTTAAAGATTCATTTAAGGATTCTGGGCATTGCTGTTCATCCCTAATTTCCTTTGAGAAAGTGGCGGTTAAAATAACTTCTCAGAAGCTGGTATCTTTTCACTGGTTCCCTTTATGTACACGCTATTGGAATGCTTCAGGTACACAGAATCCGGAGTGCCAGTGGACCTGACACTCCCATATTTATATACATATGAGACTCCCTGATTGGGCAGGGAGCTTATACTCCAAGAACCCAACCTCATGGGCCTCATTAAAGCCATTAGAGTGGTGAGCCACAGGCTTGAACTATTGTAATTCACGTGGTGTAGGTGCACCCACAGTGCTGTTGGGGAGGGAGTTCCAAAATTTTGTATTGCTGTGTAATCCTTATGCATGGCAGCTATGTTATTCAACATATTGAACCTCCCAACTGACACCAGCTCAATCATCATCACTCAGTACAATACCATCCCTTTTCCATTAACTCTCAGTATCTCCTCATGTAGATTCATCATGGACATGCACAATATTCCATTTATACAGTGGATGGAGCTGTGTGGTGTCTGTTTTCAAGTGTGACGTATTTTGAGAAGAAAAAGGAACGTTGAGAATGAAAGGACAGGTGTCCATTAAGATATTGTTAAGGGCAAAAGAAAAGAGATAAACTGAAACACCCAATTGCCTTCACTTCTGTCCGTAATCACAGTAGATAATTTTTTGAAAGATAGATGTGTGTGTTTCTCAACCACTATTAGTCTGCTCAATTCAAAATGGCAGCAACGGACTTGTAAACAAAAAAGATTATTTATTCACGCATTCATTCAGGAGAATTGATGCTATATCTGCTATTCACCATTCATTTAGAAAGAAATAATTAACAAAGCCAGTGTAGTTCTACAAATATGACCAAAAGGATAGTTAACAGTTCATGTGAGAGGCCAGTGAAGGAGACTTTCCCCTCTTGAATTGTAAGTGCAGAAAGTTCTGATGGCTGGTGTGGGATATTAGGATTTCAATGAAAGGGATGTTCAGCAGGTCATAGAATCATAGAATCCCTACAGCACAGAAGGATGCCATTTGGCCCATCAAACTTGCACCAGCAACTATTCCACCTAGGCCCTATCTTTATAACTCCACGCATTTACCCTGGTAATTTCCCTGACAATAAGAGTGGTTTTAGCATGACCAATCCACTTAAGCCACACTTCTTTGGAGTGTGGGAGGAAACCTGAGCACCTGAAACCCACACAGACATGGGGAGAATGTGCAAACTTCACGCTGTCACTCAAAGCTGGAAATGAACCAGGGTCCTGGTGCTTTGAGGCAGCAGTGCCAACCACTGTGCCACAGCGCCACCCTGATGTCATCAAATGAGGCACTCAACGGCTGATATATCAGGAGGTCCAGTTTCTTTGCAGATGAACTCAGAGCTTTGGAATCAGGCTGGGAGGTTATACTTTTTAATTGCCTTGATCCTTAGAAAGCAACAATAGCACAGCTTTCCTCTCCAGCTGTTATCTTGTTGGTGTTGTTCCAGCCTGGATCTCTTCTGAGTTTGGGGATAAAAGGATTTCCGTATCCGATAAGGAATTTCAGTCATACAGATAACAGCCATTGATATATACTAGAAGGTAGATAGTGGTCTTTCACACTTCTCAATAAATGGTCTCATCGGTTTTTCTTCATTACATTACAGATTTATAGACAGGGTCTCTGAGTCCGTTGACTTTGTGGTTTGGAGTAAGTTTCAAGCAATGGCAGGCATAGATTCCATAAAGGAATGCTGTCTGGGCATGTCCATTCAAGGGGAGATACCCCCATCCAATATGATTCAATTATAATCTGTGCAAAGGTCACCTGACCCCTCTTGGCAGCCACCTTAACAGTTAATCAGCGTCCATTTTAAATAACTGCCGTCTGTCCCAGAAACTTTCACATGAGCACTGTACAGTTCATGTTTAAAGTTATGATTATGTCATGAATGTGTAGTTACAACGTTACAGATTTTAATGGCAACTGTTTTAAAGACATATTACTCTTTTTAAATCATTGAGTGTAAAAACTTCTTCAAAACTGAAGTATGGACAGAAACTTGGCATTTATTCAAATTTTGTCAGACTTATATTTTGAAGGATGGCTACAAAGAATCATTAAATATGTAAAGATCCTCTCGTGTTGTCCACTGAATTCTAAATGGTGTGGAAACCCCTTTTACTTCTAGGGAACAGGAGACAGAGCAAGCACAAGACAACAAGAAATAGAAGCAGGAATAGGCTATCAGGCCTTCAGGCCTGCCAAACCATTCAATATGATCATGCCTGATCTATGTTGGCCTTGGCACCTTTTCTGTGCTATTTCTCCAATACCTTATGTTCCTTGATCTTTCACATATGTATCTACCTCTACTTTAAATATTTCCAATGATTCAGTCTCCTTTACCCTTTTGGGTGGGAATTCCAACAATTCACCACCCTCTGTAAGAAGAAATGACTGCCCTGTTGTTCGAGACTCTCTTACTAATGAAAACATGTTATCATCTATCCAATCAAGCCCCCTCAGGACCTTATATGTTTGAATAAGGTCACCCTTCACTCTCCTAAACCCCAAGGGATACAGACTCAAACTATTTTGTCTCTCTTGATAGGACAACCGTCTCTTTCCAGAATTTGCCCGGTGAATCTGCTTTGGACAGCTTCCAATGTTCTCTTTTTTTTAGGTAAGGGGACCAAAACTGTCCGCTGTATTCCAAGTAAGACCTCACCAACACACTGTACAATTACAACAAAACCTCCCTATTTTTAGATCCAACCCTTCTGTAATTCAGGGCAAAATATGGTTTATCTTCTTAATTACTTGTTGGACCTGCTTGCTGCTGTTAATGATTCATGCACCAGAACACCTTAAACACCTAGCCCCTCTGTACTTCACTCACCTGCAGTCTCTTGCCAGTTAGATAACACTCTGCCTTTTGATTCCTTCTGCTGAGATGCATAACACTCACACTTCCCCACATTAAACCCCATTTGCTAAGTTTTCACCTAGTCACCCAATCTGTCTATACCCTCACCAGAGCGTGATTTTTCACTGATCTTCATAGCATTGGTACATTTTGTTCCTTCTCCAGGTCATTAATGTAAATAATGAACAATTGCCGGCCAAGAACTGATTCCTGTGGTATTCCACTAGTTGTATCCTTACACTCTGAAGAATACTCATTTATTCCAACCCTCTATTTTCTATGTGAAAGCAAGTTTTCAATCCATGCTTAACACTTTTCCGCCTATTCCAACGATGTTTATTTTATGCACTAGTTTTATGTAGCACCTTGTCAAATGACTTTTGGAAATCTAAATACGCAATATCTACATACTCCCTTCTGTGTAGTCTTCCTGTTACATCCTCAAAGAATTTGAGCAAATTTGTCAAACATGATTTATCTTCCATAAATTGAAGACACTGTTTATGGACCTATGGCATTTACCCTCAAACTCTATCTGGAATTCTATTATATTTGGTCACGATACCGTAGGGGATTCTTAGCCGCAAGAACTTTAATAAATCTTTCTTCATTACACAAAACCAAATATATAGTAGCCTGTTCCTGGGCAAGTTCCACAATTTACTGCTCTAAAAAGTAATCCCTGATGTATTCCACAAATTCTTCTTCGATCCTACCCTTGCCAGTTTGGTTTGTCTAATCAGTATGCAGATTAAAATCTCCCATGATAATTGCAGTTCCCTTCAGTTATGCCCTTGATATTTTCTCATATGTGATCTGAATTCTTGAGAGGTCACATTTTGTGGGGCCATAGATTATTCCCACCCTTGGCTTCCTTCCCCTGCTGTTCATGATTTCAACCCAAACTGATTCTAAATCACTATCCATTACCTTTATGTCATGACTCAGCACTGCTCTGAAACCTTCCTTGATTGACAATACTACCTCAGCATCTTTCCCCTTTGGCCTTATCTTATCAAACATTGTATACCCTGGAATATTGAGCACCCTGCAACCACATTTCTGTAACAGCTAATATATCACACTCATTCATATGTTGTAATCTGTGCTTTCAACTTACCTGTCTTGTTGTCACACTTGCCTGATGAAGCACTCCGAAAGCTTATGCTACCAAATAAACCTGTTAGACTTTAACGTAGAGTTGTGAGCCTTCTTACTGTACTTCTCCCAGTACTGAGCCATGTGTTCATCTCTATAATTTTACATGTCCTTTGCCAAGTTGCATGTAGCCCAGGTACTAATCCAGAAGTTATAGCCTTGTAGGTTTTAAAGAAAAGTTTCTTTATTTTCACAAATAAGGCTTACAGTAACGCTGCAATGAAGTTATTGTGACATTCCTGTAGCTGCCACACTCTGGTGCCTGTTTGGGTTAATGCACCTAACTACCAGAAGGTCTTTCAGACTATGGGAGGAAACTGGAGCATACAGAGGAAACCCATACAGACGCAAGGAGAATGTGCAAACTCCACACAGGCATTGATCCAAGCTGGAAATTGAACCCCGGTCCTTGGTGCTGTGAGGCAACAATGCTAACCACTGTACCACTGTGCTGTCCATAGTAATTCTGTTTAGGTTCTCTTTTTTAATGTGAGTAGTTACATGTAGAAGTGACAAAGACATGAATAAAGTTTTTGGTATGATTACTATTGCAAAGATATGGAATTTTGATTGGGGTCACCCAAATTGATAGGATTTTCAGGCCCTTGCCATCAGCATGATCTTCCAGTCCTACCGTGGCTGACTCAGCACAGCAGGTTCCCTGGTGGTGGGGTGGGTGAACCACACAAGATGACATAAACTTCAGCAGGACTGAAAGATCCCACCAGTGGACAGTAGTGAACTACATCCACTGCAGGAACACCCCAACCAATGTTGCAGATTGCTGCTTATCGTTCTAATAGCACACTTGCTGCACTCCTGCAAATATTTCTGTTTAACCCTCAGAATTTTCTTTCATATTCTAAAGATATTTTGTTCTCCGATATTGTTGGGTTATTCAAAGCTTTGTATGCTTGTACAGTTCATTTTCTTCTGCATCTCACACCATTGGCCTGACTTTTTTCAGAAGAGGCCATTCAGTTCATCAATTCTGCACTGACTCTCCGACAAGTATTTTACCCAAGCCCTCTCTCCTGCTCTATTCTGTAACCCCACTTATTTACCATGACTAATACTACTAATTTACACATCTTAGGATACTAAGGGACAATGTAGCGTGGCCAATCCACTTAATTCGCACATCTTTGTTGGAGGAAATTGGAGCATCCGGAAAAAACCCCCACACAGACACAGGGAGAATATGCAGACTCCACATAGACAGTGACCTAAGCTGGGAACTGAACTGGTCTGTGGCACTGTGAGGCATTAACCCAACTGTGGAGTATGCAAAACCAGCTATCACTTGTACTGAAGAAATGAAGAAGACACATTTGTGGTAATAGAGGGTAGCAAATGTAATGCCAAGCGCAACAATATGTCAGAGATCAAATGAATTGCACGTCGACCAATTCAGATAAATTAGCCCAGATTTTGCAGTGGGTGATATCAGCAACATTGTCTGCATTCACCATCATGACTCGTGCAAAATTTCAGAAGTTGCTGCCAGTGATTTGAAGCTTCTCCCAGTGCAATACTGAGATCCCCCTGCCCCAGACTGAAATGAATAGCAAATCGTTGAGTTGAAAGAAATTTGCATTTCAAAGTTGTTAGTCTCACTGCAGTGACAGCACGCTGGCACAGGGGATCTCAATATTGCACTGGGAGAAGCTTCAAATCACTGGCAGCAACTTCTGAAATTTTGCACGAGTCATGATGGTGAATGCAGACAATGTTGCTGATATCACCCACTGCAAAATCTGGGCTAATTTATCTGAATTGGTCGACGTGCAATTCATTTGATCTCTGACATATTGTTGCGCTTGGCATTACATTTGCCGCCGTTCGTTAACACAAATGTGTCTTCTTCATTTCTTCATTACAAATGATAGCTGGTTTTGCATACTCCACAGTTGGGTTAATGAATTTTTGACACCAATGCTCAAAGCTAAATGACTTGGTCGTGACATGAAAGGATCACTATTGAAGGTCCTTTGCCACTGCTGCGAGTTTTCTCTTGGCGCTCTTGAAATGTTACTGTCCGGAAATGCACGTTTACCTTCATCATTAAGAGTGAATTAATTACTCTGAAAAACAGGCAGTTTTTTTTGTTAATTTGAAGTGGAAAGTCAAAGTTCTAAGTTTCGTAGCATTTATGGCATGCATGATTAGTAATTGACATCTAATTTTAAATGAAAATTGAAATTCTGCACAGAACAGGTTACCATGCACGCATTTATTCAGCTTGCGGATTGACATACAGCCATAATATAAATACAGTTGCTCTACCAGCATCATTTCTCATTGGCAGAAAGCTATTTAAGTGGATTTTCTCGCTTCTAATGTATCTCATTATAATTGCCAACATTGCCATCTGTCATGAACCAACATGTTGGGGGAAGTAATGGTGATGTTTCCATTAATCTCTTTTTTATATCTCCCCTAACTGTGTCTCTGCATGAATGCTATATTACCCCATCCTGTGAGTGTACATATATTTTGCAAAAGGCATCTTATTTTGTTTTCCCCCAGTCGAAAAGAAACAACAAATCTCAGCGACGAGATTTTTCCTTCAGGGGAAGTTACGTCAACAATCTTAACATGTTGTTAAGGTCTCAGCGCCTTGGGCCCGCATGCAATTTCTGCCTCGGGTGACTGTGTGGAGTTTGCACGTTCTCTCCATGCCTGCATGGGTTTTTTTCCAATTGCTCCAGTTTCCTCCCATAGTCAATTTCCTCCCATAGTCAAAAGGTAGACAGGTTATTGGCTATAATAAATTGCCCCTTAGTATTAGGGGGTTTAGCAGGATAAATACATGGGGTTACAGTGATCGTGCAGATTTGATGGACTGAATGGGCCTCTTCCTGCATTGTAGGGATTCTATGATTCAATGTTGCTAACCAAAGAACACCATAGCCATTCTTTTACTGAGGAGAGTTGCCATCTATAGCTTTCCATTCTGTTACACTGCATTTGTACCATGGCCAACGAATACATCCTTTCACTTTAGGCAGCATGATTGCTGCCATGTCATGAATGCTTGAAAACATGGCACCTTTAATTGGCTTTTCTGAGGTATTGGTTCAGTTAAATGTCAAGTGAGAATGCAGTGATTATCCTGGGGTGCCTTTTCGACAGCAGATTAGTGCCCGATACCTAATTGGTCAAACAGGCAATTGATCTCATGTTGCGAAATTGCTGCAGAAGTTGATGCCCAAATGATTGATTGGTAACTTTTCAGGTATACAGACACAAATCGCAGCTCTTGATCGAAAAAGGAAAATAAAGAGAAAGCTCTCAAATGCAAAGGCTCACTTTAAAGGTGCCTAAGCAGTTGACTGCTGTTAAACTTTAATAGAATTGACTGCTTTGAATTTGAGTTTGTACTATTTTATTTCTGCTGTTGCGTTCCTTCAGAAATTCGCCATGGCTGCTGAAATGCAGAGGGTGATTTTCTGAGGCTAAGTTACTACTACATGTGAAGTGTCAGCACTCAGTCAAAAGATCTGACGTAGCCTTCGTTCATAAGAGCTAGATAAAAGTAAATTACTGCAGATACTGGAATCTGAAACCTAAAGAGAAAATGCTGTAAAATCTCAGCAGGTTTGGCAGCATCTGTAAGATGAGAAAAGAGCTGATGTTTCGAGTCCAGATGACCCTGTGTCACAATTCCATAAAAGCTGTGTGGTTAAGTAAAAATGTTTTTAAGTTATGATGGATTGTTTGTGTTTTCTTTGTCACTTTTCAGAAGACTGTAATTAATGATTCATTATTGCAATGTACTCTCACAGAAAATACTGGAGAATTGCAGCAGGTCTAACAGCATCTGTGGAGAGTGAATAAAACCAGCATTGCAGATGACAATAATCCTTTGATACCCTGATGAAGTGCCATTCTGACTCGAAGCCTTGGCTCTATTCTCTCTCCACAGATAAGGGGAGATGATGGCCTAGTGGTATTATTGCTTGACTATTAATCCAGCAACTTAGCTAATGTTCTGGGGACCCAGATTCAAATCCTGCCACAGCAGATAGTGGAATTTGATTTCAATTTTGAGGGGGGAGGGGGGGCACCCTGGCACAGTGTTTAGCTCTGCTGCATCACAGTGTCAGGAACTTGAGTTTGATTCCCAGCTTGGGTCACTGTCTATGTAGAGTTTGCCCGTTCTCCCTGTGTCTGCATGGGTTTCCACCAGGTGCTCCCTCACACACTCCAATGATGTGTGGGTTAGGTGGATTGGCCATGCTGAATTGACCCTTAGTGTCGGGAGGTCTAGCTAGTGTAAATACAAACAGTTAAGGGGATACGACCTGGGTGGGATTGTGGTTAGTGCATACCTGATGGGCTGTATCTTTCTGTACTGTACTATGATTTTCTAGTTCTATGCTATCAGATCTGTTGATTTTCTCCAACGTTTTCTGTTTCTGTTTCAGATTCCAGCATCTTCAGTATTTTTCCTTTATATTATGATGGATTGTTGGTGTTTTCTTTGTCACTTTTCAGAAGAATCTGTAATTAATGATTCATTATTGTAACTTGGCTCTCTTTTACTCTCCATGGATTTCATATCTGTATCTATTTTTTTTGCTATTCATGGACTTATCTTTACACATCTTCGTTTAATGAAAAGGGTAAGGACATGCACTAGATTCTGACTTAGCTGTGATAGCGATGTTAAGACATTCAATGCTTAATCAGCATACACTACAGGGTTACGTAGTTTGTTTGATTAAATAAATCCAAAATTCTCAACATGTCAATTATCCTTCTGATTCCAACACAGCCCTTACTTTCATATAGTTTATTATTTGAACCAATACCAGTCTGGATTGATTCTTTCGCTTCTGAAAATCAATGTGAACTTTTCTCCAATATTTCTGTTATGATCCCAGCTGATGTCAATATGAGGCAAGCCAAATCTCAGAGTGAAACCTGACTTCATAGATCCAAACTTTGTTATTTTAAGAAACCATGCCAGACAGTTACTGAACAAATTCAGAGGAATCTGCTTATGAACTTTTAATACAAAGGATAAAACATTTATTGAACAAGAAAATGGATTATGCACCAGACATGTCTGTGTGGGTTTCCTCCCAGTGCTTCAGTTTCCTCCCACAGTCTGAGAGAAGTGCTGGTTAGATGCATTGACCGTGCTAAATTCTCCCTCAGTGTATCCGACCAGATGCCAGAGTGTGGCGACTAGGAAATTTTCACAGTTACTTCATTTCTGTGTTAATATAAGCCTACATGTGATACTAATAAATAAACTTAAAAAACAAAAAGTTTGGAATAATTTCAGTGCAAACATAAGCACGATTCAAACTTTCACCATTCCTTTCAGCTCGGCAATATATTCAGAAAGATAAAATAATTAACAATATTTATCTTATACTCTAATATTCAGTGTCGGTAAAAGGTATATATGAGTTAACAGATGAATTATGGTTAAACACAAAGTAACTGACTGACGTGACCAAAGTAGATTCCATAGATCTCTCACCAACCTATCCAGATATTTGTGAGCCAATCTGTCTCACTGAAACTTTGAGTGGGATTCTCCCTCGAGTGCAACTGAAAATTCCTGCCAGAGGTCAGTGGATATTTTCACTGCCTGCCCCTTGCCCGCTCTGATTCTGTGACGGGCAGGTTGGCAGAATTCCAGCTTTTATCTTACTCAAGACGGTTTCCAAGCTCCACAATTGATGATTCTTTTCAAATGCTGCTCCAAATTAGATAGTTTCAATGAAGGCACTCCTCACAGGGTTTCAAACTCACTAACTGAGATTCCTTTCCTCTGATCTCTGAGGACACTCGAGCTTCACTTTCCAAGCACGATTTCAGATCCCTGGCCGTACCAAACAGAACACTACTATTACAAAAGGCCCAGAGTAAGGAGTCACCAACCTTCTGCTGTGTTCGGATCTCTCAAGCCCTCTTTGCTCCAAGGCTGCTCCTTGCATTTCTGTCTTCAGCTCAGAGTTTATTTTTCTGCTCCTTTCTTCTACCTTGAGTTCTAGAACCTCTTTCTGGTCTTCTCTTTGTCCCTGTGTTGTTCTGGGAACCTCTTCCTGTCTTCTTCCCTGTTGGTCTGCTCCTTGAGACAGCTTCTCTGAAAAGGAGCTCTGGTTCAGGGCACCAGACCTGCAGTTTCATGCCATTTCATTTCTCTGTAAGCAGAGAGTAAAAGACACCAAGTGTGCATGTGCAACTGTTTCCTGGCCAGTGTGTGCAGAGAAGATCCAAGACCTGCTCTGAACTGAAGTTCCTGAGCTACATGTGTCTATTCACCTTATAAACATATTGGTGATATCTCTGACTAGCTTCAGAAAGAGATGGTCTGAAGGAATTTGAAGAATTTAATGTGTACTTGCTTACCCTTGAAATTGCGCCAAAATACCAAACATCGGAGCTGTGATTGGGTTGGGTCATGATGGGGGTTTGTGTTCGGGTGTATCTACGGGTTGGGGGAGATCAGGTTGTGTCCGCAGGTCGGGCGGTGGAGGTGGCGGGTTTGGATTGGATCTGGAGGCAGGTGAAGAATCGTTATGGAGTTGGGGTGGTGGGGAGAACTGTGGCAGGTGATAGATGTGGATATTAGAGCAGGAGGGTGGAGTTTCTTCAGGTTTTTTGAGATTGTGGAAGGGAGTTTCATGAGGGGATGGTATGAGGACTCTATTTTGGTGTTTGCAATAGTTACCTGGAAGCTAAAAGAGGTTTTAATTCCACTAACTTTTGCAGACTATTAGTTAACCCTGGCCGAATCATCCAAAGTTAGCAATTTAAATTTCATTCTTGGATGGTTTCCATCACATCACAATTGCCCCAAGGAAGTCAGCACTGCTGGATAAATGACACATAAACCGTTACCTGTAAGGTTCTGAGGGGGATTCTCTAATGCATGTGCAGAATAACCCACTAATCTTATCCTGGGGAGCTCAGAAGTTAGGGCCTAGGTTATAGCTTTCTGTAGGATTTGATGGCTTTGGGATTCGTGTTAGACCTATTTACCTGGGTCATGGACATAATTTGCTTTCCCGCAGAGAGGGAAGAGACAGTATCTGATCCCATTTACAGCTGACAACACAGGAGGAGATGGGACGAGGCAGTGCTATCTTTGATGCCTTGTCCTGAGTGCCTTCCTGAGGTAGGTACATGAAACTGGCAGGCCGTGAAAGTTTGGATTACCAAAGCTGGGACGATGCCTGAACAAAATTGTTGTTTTCTCCTCAATGCAGCAGCTGGCCCGGCAAGTGCCTGTCCATTACAGTGAACTCATCGTATCTGGGGATGCTCAGTTTGTTCGGTAATGGATTTGCTCAGTTCCAAGAATGTCTCACTCCACGATAATAATGGATCGTGGAACTAAATTTCATTCCATGGTATTGACATTTTAGCCAGTGACAGCAAAAAAAAAATTCTAGTTCCAAATGTAAATTTATAACGGCAAATTTTAATGTCCGACTGCCTCCGCACTGTTTTCCCATGTGTCTTTTTTTAAATGAAGCAGTTATACCAATTTGAGGAAAACCCCTGTTGACATGATGAGAAGTAAACAGTAAGGCTACTGCTGTTAGAAAGGTCAACGCAAAAGCTGCAGTCTGATGCGATGACAGTGGGAGATGAAAAGAAAATCAAGTGTATGCGCGAATCATGTTTACCTTCCAAGCTAATGGTTTTACTTAATTGTAAAATATTAAGTCAGAATGTGAACAAGTCAGAATGGTGGCCGTCCAAATGAACGACACTATAATACTGAGATTGCCTGAGGTTCTCCCAACACTGGCCAAGTCCAGATTTGACAAGGCAGCCACGTTCATCACAACCGAAGTCTTCCTGAGGTGAAGCAAAGAAAGGGAACCTGTAAACACTCTCAGTGTGTGATTAGGTGCCATTCCCACCACCCCCCTCCCCCTCCACCCCATGCCTAAACATATCATTGACCTGCTGGACTTTCACTTGCTTTCAAATCACAAATCTTTTAGTCACCCATACCTGGCAAGCTCTAAACAAAGTTGGTAGCCATCCAAATGAACGACACTGCAATACTGAGATTGGCTGAGGTTCTCCCAACACTGGCCAAGTCCAGATTTCCCACTGAGTTCTCACTATCATCTGGAATTTTTATTTTTGTCAGTAATTGCAAATGTAAGGAAACCGGCAGGTTCAGATTGATCACTTTAGAATCAGTGCAGAAAGAGGCCAAAAGGCCCATCAGGCTTTCACCTACGACAATATCACTCAGGTCCTAACCCTGTAACACCATGTACTTACCCTGCTAATCCTCCGATACGAAGGGGCAATTTGGCATAGCCAATCAACCTAACCCGTACATCTCTGGACTGTGGGAGGAAACCGGAGCACCTGGAGGAATCCCACACAGAGATGGTGAGAACATGCAGACTCCTCACAGACAGTCACCTGAGGCCAGAATTGAACCTGGATCCCTAGCCCTGTGGGGCAGCAGTGCTTGCCGCTGGTCTAGGTCAACCCACCCAGCTTTACATTTCATTGACTTCATTGCTTCACATTTTTGGTTTCCAGGCTGCAAGTGTATTTCCAGATTGGTTCATTGTGTTATTTTGCTGTGACATACATCCTGTCAAACATGTAAACGTTTCTCTCCCAATTTTGGGGAAACAGCCTGAGAAAGGGCAGGGGCCCCCTTTCTTTTCCATTACTACAGGGATTAATTACGAGGAACATTTTAACATGTTTTGCAGCCTGACTTTTAGATTGAAGATTTATGACTCTCTGTGAACTTGTGAGGGAGAGTGCAGTACTTAAGTGTTACTTATGGCTGGTGTCGTGTTGTAAGACCAGACTTGTCACATAAATATGTTTAATCTAGATTAAATGTACAGCATTCAGTCAGTTCAATTGAGGTAGTGGATATTCGTTTGCCATGGTCAGAAAATGGTTGAGGGTATCACTGTTCTAATTTGATTAAAGATTATGTTCAATTTGATGGTTACACTGGATGGCACAGTAGTTTGCATTGCTGCCTCACAGTGTCAGGTATCTGGCTTTGATTCTGGCCTTGGGTGACTGTCTGTGTGGAGGTTGTACCTTCTTCCCACGGCTGCATAGGTTTCCTCCGGGTGCACTGGTTTCAGTCCAAAGATGTGCAGATTATGTTGCTTGGCCGTGGTAAATTTCATTGTGCCTTACTATTAGGGTGATTAGCAGGGCAAATACATCAGGTTATGGGAATAGAGCCTGGATGGGATTGTTGTTAGTGTAGCCTCGATGGGCAGAATGGCCTCCTCCTGCACTGTGGGGATTCAATGATTCTAAAGCAATGCTAGAACTACACAATGGGGCCATTAGTATCTCAAATAGGGTAGGTTGATATATCAGGTGGGGGTTTTATTGATTTTGAATGCTCCACTGCATATTTTCAGGATTTTTGAGTTTTATTGCAAATTTGGAAAGCCAATGGCTGGAACCTTATTGCTTTGCCCATCATGGGAATCAGAATGGGCAAGCAGTGAAATCTGTTGACCTCGGGCAAGATTTTACGGTTTTGGGACAAGCAAGGCCGTAAAATCCCTCCCTGTACCTATTGCAGATAGAACATAGAATCTCTACATTGCAAAAGGGGCCATTTGGCCCAGTAGGCCTGCATCAACCACAATCCCAGCCAGGCCCCGTAACCCCACATTTTTACCCTGCTAATCCCCTGGGGTCAATTTAGCATTGCCAATCAACCTAACTGCACATGTTTGGACTGTGGGAGATAAAACAGGAAATGTTGCAAATTCCCAACAAGTCAGATAAAGCACCCGAGCAGAGTTAGTGGTAGGTTTACTATTCATTCAGTCCCCTTCTTCCAAAACGGAAAATGTGACAAATGAACAATTTAAAAGGAAAGGGGAAAAACAGATAGGTGTGAGATAAGATCAACTATATTTGTTGATAACTGATGATCTGCTGATAACTATAACTGATTTGCTTATCAGAAAGCAATGGCTGAGCACTCTAAGTCTGTACTCGTTGGATCTTAGAAGGATGAGGAAGACTCTTATTGAAACTTACGGGATACTGCGAGATCCGGATAGAGTGGACATGGAGAGGTTATTTCCACTAGCTGGAAAAACTAGAACAGAGGGCAGAGAGGATCCTGCCCAGATCAGCTAACAGAGATATTCGCAGACACTTTCAACCTCTCTTTACAACAATCTGAAGCCTCTATCTGCTTCAAGAAGTCAACCATCATCCCGGTACTTAAGAAAAACCAAGCAGAGTGCCTTAATGACTATTAGCTGATGGCTCTGATGTCTATCATTACGAAGTGCTTTGAAAGGTTGGTCATGGCATGAATCAATTCCAGCCTCCCGGACTCCCTGGATCCATACCAGTTTGCCTACCGCTGCCAACAGGTTTACAGCAGATGCCATCTTCCTGTCCCTGCACTCAACCCTGGAACATCTAGACTTTTACTTATTAATACAGCTCAGCCTTCAATACCATTATTCTCATGAAACCCGTCTCCAAACTCCGTGGTCTGGACCTCAGCACTTGCCTCTGCAGCTGGATTCTGAACTTCCTTTCCCACAGACCACAGTCAGTAAGGATAGGCAACAACACCTCCTCCACGATCAGCCTCAACATCAGTGCTCCACTAGACTGTGTTCTCAGCCCCCACTATACTGTGTGGCCAAATTCCTCTCCAATTCAATTTTCATATTTGCTGATGACACCACTGCAGTGGGTTGGATCTCAAACAATAATGAGACAGAGTACAGGAATGGGATAGAGAATCTGGTGAACTGGTGCAGCAACAATACTCTCTCTCCCAATGTCAACAAAACAAAGGAGACTATCATCGACTTCAGGAAGCATAAAGGAGAACGTGCCCCTGTCTAGATCAACGGGTACAAAGTGGAAAGGATTGAGAGCTTCAATAGCCTGTCCTGGTCACCCTATGCTGACACCATAGTTAGGAAAGCCCACCAATGCCTCTTGTTTCTCAGAAGACTTAGGAAATTTGCCATGTCAGCTACAATCCTCATCAATTTTTACAGATGCACCAGGGACAGCATTCTTTCTGGTTGTAACACAGCTTGGTATAGCTCCTGCTCTGCCTAAAACCGCAAGGGACTACAAAAGTTCATGAATGTAGCCCAATCCATCATGCAAACCAGCCTCCCATCCATTGACTCTGTCTACACTTCCTCAGCAAAGCAGCCAGCATAATTGAGGACCCCGTGACCCTGGACATTCTCTCTTCCACCTTCATTCGGTAAAAAGATACAGAAGTCTGAGATCAACTGACTCAAGAATCGCTTTTTCCTTGCTGCTGTCAGACTTTTGAATGGACCTACCTTGTATTAAGTTCACCCTTCTCTACACCTTAGCTATGACTGTAACACTATATTCTCCACTCTCTTATTTTGCTCTCTAAGAACAGTATGCTTTGTCTGTACAGCGCAGAGAAAACAATACTTTTCACTGTATGCTAATGTGACAATAATAATCAAATCAAAAACCTCGGGATAAAAAGATGATCCTTTAAAACTGAGATAAGGAGGAGTTTCTTCAGTCAGAGGATGGTAAATTTGTGCTGTAAAAGGCTGTTGAGGCTAGGTCATTGAGTGGCTTTAAGATAAAGATAGATATGTTCTTGATTAATAAGGTTATAGGGAGAATGGAGATGAGAAAAATATCAGCTATGATTGAATGGCAGAACAGACTTGATGGGCCGAGTAGCCTAATTCTGCTGCTATGTCTTATGGTTTTATGGCTGGAAAATCAGAGTTTTTTAACTAGCAAAATACGAAATAAAAGAAAGATGAAAGATGTGCAAGAACCAGAGAAATTTGACAAGTTAAAGCAATTTAATTAATTTGACTTCTAGGATCTGCAGTATTTTGCTTTAGTAAAGCTGAGCAGGAAGAAAATGTGAAGAGAGAAGAAAAGGGCAAGTTAGTAGTAGAGACATCTCAGCATTGAAGGATTGAGTTTTCTCATGAGTGTAGACTTAGAGCAGATCTAATAGAGGTGTACAAGATTATGAAGGGGTATAGATAGAGTAAACAGGGTTAAGCTTTTTCCTAGAATGGACTCAAATAGCACGAGGGGTCACAGGCTTAGGGTGAGGGGGGTAAGGTATAATCTGGATGCTAGAGGGAGTTTTTTCACACAGAGGGTGGTGGGGGTATGGAATGTGCTGCCAAGTAAAGTGGTGGAGGCAGGTACTCTGGAGTTATTTAAGAAATACTTAGATGGACACATGAACAGAATGGGAATGGAGGGGTATAGAAAACTGATTTAAAATAGGGATCATGAGCCCTGGGAGTCCCTGGGAAGTGTGTAAATAGATGATGATATTGATGTACTTGTTTTTATCCTACAGGTGCTTTGGTCCACCTTGTTGTCTAACAAGGAGCATACACGCGATGGGTCGTGAGAGGGCTGCTCTTGGATTTTTCGAGAGTATCCTAGTGCTTCACGTTGTTAGTGTATGCTTGACTTGGACCATTTGATGGGCAACACGACAGCTCAGTTACTATTGCTGTGCTGTGCAGATACATGGATTTGGGCCTATGTCTGTGGGAGTTTGCGCATTCTCCCCGTGCTTGCATGAGTTTTCTCTGGGTGCTCCGGTTTCCTCCCACATCCCAAAGATGTGCTCTTAGGCTAATTGGCAGAACAAATTCTCCCTAAATTGTCTCGAATTCAGTTTCAATCCATAGATCTATAAACATAGACAGGGATCACGGGTAGAAGTGGGAACATCGAGGTGGCAGCACAGGCTTGTTGGGCCGAAGGGCCTGTTTCCCGTGCTGTTTTGTTCTTTGTTCTTTGAGTGACTGACGATGATTACAGACGAAGACTGCCTTTTCTAAAGCCTTCCTCATGTTAAATTTTAGATGTTAAATTTTATTTCCTCAATATTACCTTCTTCGTGTCATTAAAAATTATCAGCAGCCCTTTACAAAACTAATTCGCACACCAGCTGATTGAAGTGCTTGCTGTTTGTGCTTGCGAAGCCAGAGTGAAGCGATCAGCTGCCCATACACCGTGATCGATATCCTAGCATTTTAGCTTACACAGGCATGACTGCAGCATCAGTCAAAACGTAGGGCTGAGATCTACAAAGGAGTTCCAACATGCTGCAGGGCGAGATGCGTTTTAACTTTCTCTTTGTATGTGTCCCGCAAATGATCTGCAAGCATTTAGGGACTTTAACCATGGGAATTAATCTAATTATCTGATAATCATTGTAACTTCCACCACACCTTCCCCCACCCCTTCCCTACATTCGATTCAGGATTTCATTCTGACTCAACCTTTCATTATGCAGCATCAAAGCTGGAAATGTGAAGCCCTTTGAATCAGCCGCACTGAAAATAAATTGAGCAGTGCAATAACATGCGCACCCTAATGAGCTGAACTGTTGGTGCTTATCCTGGGTTTGAAAAACCAGAATCATTTTCGTTACTTGGCTATGCTTTCTACCAAAATCACTCCAAACCAATGATAAATGCACAGTTTTGAATTAATTATTGCTGCTACATTAGGAGTAAGTGTTCATTACTGCCTAACTTGCTGTGTTTTGAGCTATTTGCTGGAAACAACAGATTTCCAATAGTGTCTTAGTGACTGCAAATATTTAAATATATTTAATTTCCAACACATGCAAATGCACCTCACACTGTGTATAATGCATGCACTGGAAGCTACATATATTAATAACTAGAGCAGACAGGAAGAACAGGTACATACATTGCACCTCTTTCAACTAAAAAAAAGTGACAATCATTTAGTGACTCATTTCTCAGGGCAATGCCTCAATTAATCAGAGTTAATCTGTTTGGTTTAAATTTCAAACAATACTTGGAAGTTGAAGAGCTCTGAGGAAGAGCCTTCAGAACTGATATGTTACTCTGTTTCTTTCTCCACTGATCCTGTCAGACCTGTTGAGATTTTCAAGCATTTTATGATTTTATTTCAGATTTCTAGCATTTGATATATTTTGCTTCTTTTGGAATGCTTCACAGTTAAATGTCAGTCACCTGGTATATTCTCTATAGCAATGTCTCAACCAATAAAAGTCATAGAGTCATAGAGATTTACAGCATAGAAACAGGTCCTTCAGCCCAACTTGTCCATGCCACTCTTTTTTAACGACTAAACTAGTCCTAATTGCCTGTGCTTAGACATATCCCTCTATACCCATCCTTACCCATATAACTATCTGAACGCTTTTTAAAAGACAAAATTGTACCTGCCTCTGCTACAAACTCTGGCAGCTCGTTCCAGACATTGACTACCCTCTGTATGAAAAAGTTGCCACTCTGAATTCTTTTGTATCTCTCATCTCTCACCTCTCACCTCTCCTTAAACATTGCCCTTGAATTTTAGACTCCCCTACCTTTGGGAAAAGATGTTGACTATCTAGTTGATCTATGCCCCTCATTATTTTATAGATCTTGATAAGATCACCCTTAAGCCTTCTATGCCTCAGAGCAAAGGTCCCAGTCTATTCAGCCTCTCCTTATAACTCAAACCATCAAGAACCAGTAGCATCCTAGCAAACCTTTTCTGCACTTCTTCTAGCTTAATAACATCATTTCTGTAATAGGGTGACCAGAACTGTACGCAGTATTCCAAGAGTGGACTTACCAATGTCTTGTACAACTTCAACAAGATGCCCCAGCTCCATTGAACAATGAAACAAAGCATACTGAATGCCTTCTTCACCATTCTGCCAATGTGACTCCACTTTCAAGGAGCTATGAACATTTATGGAAGAGAAGGGAATGGTTTAGTTTGGAGGGGCATTGCTTTTTATTTTGGTCGGCACAACATCGAAGGCCGAAGGGCCTGTTCTGTGCTGTATTGTTCTATGTTCTATGTTCTATGTATCCTTAGATCTCTTTGTTCTATAACTTTTCTCAGTGTACTATCATTAAGTTAGTAAGTCCTGCCTGGTTTGATCTACCAAAATGCATCACCTCACATTTATCTCAATTAAACTCCATCTGCCATTCGTCAGCCCACTAGTCCAATTTATCAAGATCCCATTGCAATCCAAGATAACCTTCTTCATTATCCACAATGCCACTAATCTTGGTGTCATCTACAAACTTACTAACTATGCCTCTTAAATTCTCATCCAAATCATTAATATAAATGACAAATAACAGTAGTCTCAGCACTGATCTCTGAGGCACACCGCTGGTCATAGGCCTTCAGTTTGAAAAATAGCCCTCTGTAACCACCCTCTGTCTTTTGTCATCAAGCCAATTTTGTATCCATTTGGCTACCCCACTCTGGATCCTGAGAGATTTAATCTTATGCAAAAAACCTGTCTGTGCGGAGTTTTCTTGTTCTCCTTGTGTCTACGTGGGTTTCCTCCAGGTGCTCCGGTTTCCTCCCACAATCCAAAGATGTGCGGGTTAAGTTGATTTGCCATGCTAAAAATTGCCCCTTAGAGTCCCGAGATACATAGATTAGAAGGATTAGCAGGTAAACATGTAGGGATATGGGAGTAGGGCCTGGGTGGGATTGTGGTCGGTGCAGATTCGATGGGCCAAATGGTCTCTTTCTGCACTGTAGAATTTCTATGATTCTGTGAACCTACCATGCAGTGCTTGTTAAAGTCCACGTAGACAACATTGACTGTACTGCCCTCATCTACCTTTTTGATTACCCCCTGACAAAACCCAATCAAATTTGTGAGAACTTGCGTCTCTAAATGCCTGTAGATCTTGTCTCTCAGAATATTTCTAACAACTTAACTATCACAGATGTGAGGCTCACTGGCCAGTAGTTCCCAGATTTTTTCCTGCAGTCTTTCTTAGACAAAGGCCATTCTCCAATCTTCAGGCACCTCATCTGTGGCTTCGATGATTCAAATATCTCTGCTTGGGTTCCCGCAATTTCCTCTCTGGTCTCCCACAATGTCCTGGGATATACTTCATCAGTTCCCAGAGATTTATCAATCTTGATGCACTTTAAGACTTCCAGCATCTCTTTCTCTGTTATATGTACACACCTCAAGACATCACCATTTATTTACCCAAATTCTCTAACATCCATGGTTTTCTCAACAGTAAATATTGATGAGAAATATTCATTTAGGATTTCATCCATCTCATGTGGATCCGCACATACGTGACCTTGTTGATCCTTAAGAGGACCTACTCTCTTCCTTGTTACTCTTTTGACCTTTATGTATTTGTAGAAACTCTTTGTTTCTCCTTTGCCTTATCTGCTAAAACAATTTCATGTCTCCTTTTGCCCTCCTGATTTCTCTCTTAACTCTACTTCTACACTCTCTATACCCTTCAAGGATCCACTTGATTCCAACCGCCTATGCATGTCGTGTGCCTCTTTCTTCTTCTTGAACAGAGCCTCAATATCCCAAATCATCCAGAGTTCCCTGTTCTACCAGCCTTGCCCTTCGTTTTACAAGGAATGTGCTTACCCTGAACCATGATTAACGCACTTTTGAAACACAGTTTAAGCCTAAATTTCCTCCTCTTATCAGATGTCCCTTTCTTGCCAACAAACTGTCCCAATTAACTTTTGAAAGTTTCTGTCTGGTACCATCAAAATAGGCCTTGCCCCAATTTAGTATTTTAATTCTTGGGCTAGACCTATCATTCTTCATAGCGATCTTAAAATTAATGGAATTATGGTCATTGGTCCCCAAGTGATCCCTCACTAACATCTCTGTCACCTGCCCTTGGAGATCAAGTTTTGCCCCCTCTCTAGTCGGGCCATCATTTACTGAATGAGAAATTCCTCCTGAATACACGCAACAAATTTCTCTCCATCCAAGCATCTAATTCTATGGCTGGCAAGTCAATGTTGGGAAAGTTAAAATCCCCTACTATTACTACCTTATTTTCCTTGGGACTACATGTAATCTCCTGACATATTTTTTCCTCAATTTCCCACTGACTATTTGGGGGCCTATAGTACAACCATATCAAAGTGATTTCCCCCTTCTTATTTCTCAGTTCTACCCTTATAGTCAAGAGGGGAACCCTCAAGATATATCCCCTCTCAGTACTGATGTGATGTTTTCCCTCATCAGATGTGCAACCCTCGCTCCTCTCTTACTTCCTGTTCTATCTTTCCTATAGCATCTGTATTCTGGGACATTGAGCTGCCAGTCCTGTTCCTCCCTTAACCATGTTTCAGTAATAGCTACAATATCCCAGTCCCATGTACCCATCTGGAACCCAGATGAGTTCATCTGCCTTATCCATCAATCCTCTGGCATTGAAATAAATGCAATTTAATCTGGACTTTCCTTGCTCTGCTCTGCTGTTGCCTGACCTGTCTAGTACCAAGATTACTTACACTGCCTTTGCTATTTAATGTACTGTCTTTAATTTCTGTGCTATCCTCAACCTTCATTTCTGTCTCCCTACTTTTTTGGGTCCCACCTCCCTGCCAAACTTCTCATGCCAAGTGTACTTATCAACCAAACAGCACTCTTTTCTCATACATAGTATAAATTGTTGTTTTCCCCAGATATTGGTATCCCGAGAAGTGTCCTGAAGAGTGCAAGATGAAAAACTTTGACGCATCTCTCCTTTGTTCATCAATATTCAAGTTCTGCACCAAATGACTACTTCTGTCTTTATTTTAGATTTCCAGAATCCACAGTATTTTTGTTTTTCTGAGAGTTTGGAAAGCTGTACATATTGTTTTCTAAAGTTAGTGCCTGAACCTGTTGCCACAAATTGCCTCCAGATTGTTGTACATATCTCATGAAAATATAGCTTGGACCCTATAAAAACACTTTATCAGGAACAAATTCACTTATTTTATTTAGCTGAAACAGGTCCAATGTGCATACCTGTTCTTACTGTCAGTGAAGAACAGGGTTCTGTGTGTTAGTATATCTAGCTTCCAGTACATGCTGTGACATAACCAACAATTAGCACCAGTTTTTGCTTTGTTATCTCTTTCTTTATGCCTAAGTTTTCCAAAAACGATGTCAGGTAGGGAAAATAACCTTCCTGCCAAGCTTCAGATCAAAAACTTGATATACTGAAGTATAGGTGCTAGTATTTATCACTAGTGTCTCTGCAAAGTTATGTCTTTGTTCATTTAATGCATCATTGCTAAAGAACAAATGTATATCTATTATATGTTTTCTTTTCAAAGCACTAGCCTAGAAATCGAATCAATCAATGCCCATTTTCAGAGTGGGCAGGGTGAACCCACATAATCCAGGTTGAAGATATTAGGTAAGGACCAGCAAGAGGCACATAAAGGGCCTAATACTTTCCCAGGATCCTTTGGGCCAGATTGATTTACCCTGATGTGGCCAACTTCCTTGCAGTTTGCAGTCAGTAAAAACAGCCCAAGTAATGAAAAAAGAAGGCAAATAGTGTGTTTGAATATGAAGGTGATCCATTCAAATTCTCATTAGCCACATTTCTGATTGCTGTCACTTCGACCTCGATGATCCTATCTTCTAATGGCCTCATCTCCTGACCATCAGTCACCTAATGCTCCAGATTATGATCCACCAAATCAAGCTCCCCTTCCTTCATCCCAATCTCCCACACTCCCAGTTTCCTAGCACCAAGATTGTTGGTCCTGTTGATCTCATTCTTCTCTCCCCAACCTCCAACTCCTCCACCCTGTCTGCAGGCCCTCCAAATCTCCATGTCATTCAGGCCCACCACTGTTGCCACTGAGGACAACAGTGGAAAATTACCATTCACAGCAGTGGGATGGGAGAATTCTGTTTGTGTGTATAGCAGGAGATTTCTGTCCCAGGTGCCCATGATTCCAAGAGAGCAATCCAATACTGGCCTGACTGCTGAATTATCGGGGGTCTGCTGTAATGCTAGCGGTGGCCTCAGTTTCCTCCTTCTCTTCTTGAATCTTTGGCTATGTGTTGTTTGTGAAAGGTCGGTTCTATTCCAATTAGGACTGGAGCCCAATATTGGAAATGGTTTGGAATTCATCCCTTGGGTGCAGAGATTTTTGGCACTGATATTGTGGCACTGTCTTACAAACCTTCTTTTCATTTAGTGTACATTTTTATAGTTTTTTAAAAAAATTCATTCATGGGACGTCGGCTGGCCAGCATTTGTTGTCCATTCCTAGTTGCCCTTGAACTGAGTGGCTTATTAGGCCATTTCAGACGTCAGCCACATCAATCACATTGATGTGGCTCTGGAGCCACTCATAGGTCAGACCAGCTGAAGACAGTAGATTTCCTTCCCTAGAGAACATAAATGAATTAGATGGATTTCTGCGACAATTGACAATGGTTTCATGGACATCAATACATTCTTAATTCCAGGTATTTATATTGAATTCAAAATCCAGCATCTGCTGTAGCATAATTCATACAATCCCTACAGTGCAGAAAGAGACCAATCCAGACCACTAGCTGAGTTTCTGGAGTAATATTCGGGAGATAATACCATTAGGCCATCTTTCTTTTATTCATTCTTGGGATGTGGGCATCGCTGGCTGGCCAGCATTTTCTGCCCATCAATGATTGCTCTGAGAAGGTGACGGTGAACTGCCTTCTTGAATCACTGCAGTCCCTGCAATATGGGTATGCCCACAATGCCTTTCGGGAGGGAGTTCTCAGATTTTGACCAGTGACTGTGATATATTTCCAAGTCAGGATGGTGAGTGGCTTAGAGGGGAACTCCCAGATGATGCTGTTCCCAGGTATCTGCTGTTCTTGTCTTTCTGGATGGTTTTGGTTGTGGCTTTGGAAGGTGCTGCCTAAGGAGTCTTGGTGAGTTAATGCAGAGATCTTTTAATTATTTCTTACATTTTCCACTTCAGTTCCTTTTTCATATTTGCTTAATTACTTCCTGCCAGCAGATTTGGAAGAAAATGTTAGAAAAGTAACTGCCAAAGTTTAGATTTTAAATTTCATGACAAGTAATGACTTTGATCATTTCCTGTAAGCCTTCAACATAAGTAATTATAAAACAACTTATCAAAAAGAAGAAACTTGAATTCCTATTACACCTCTTCGGAATGTACCATATTGTTTCACATTTAATTCTTTTAAAGTGTCATCACTGTTATGTGGTTAAACTTGGCAACAAAATACAATATCAGCCAATTAAATAAATTACCAATGAATCAGCATTTGCTGGCAATGGCTAAGGGAGAGCAGTTGTCCAGAACATGGGACAATGTTCTGTTCTTTGAGAATTGTGCTATAGAATATATACATATATTATATTTATAGATAAAACACTTCAGTTTTAATATTTCATCCAAATGACTTTGGCCTGAATGTTCAGAAAGCTGAATAGTTCTGTTCCTTAATTAAAATGGCACAGAAGGCCCACTTCTGGAGGTCTAACTTCCCAAACTGCCACCCACTATTTCTGCTGGGGTGTGTGGAGCACTTCTGGTGGAAGGAGGGGCAGAAATATGGTTTGTTCTTCACACGTTTGAGGAACGGACCTGAAGCTTGCCTGTTTTATAGGTGTAAACCATGTGATTAAGCATCTGTTACATTGTGTGTGACATGGTGTATTCATTGTGGCATTGGAAATGTATTGTCTTCCATATTGGGAAAAGCTGAGAATATACATGTGTAAGGCCTGTGCCTGAACCTGGTGGGAAAACTTCTGGCCTTTAACTTTTAAAAACCCTCCTAATGTTCCCACCCAGTCTGCGATGATGCCCGCCAGTCTCAGGGCTGGAAACTTCTGCTCTCTGTATGTGCGGGAGCAATTCCTAATTGAGATCTCCTGGGCAAAATTCATCTGACTGTATTTCGGGAAACAAGTTATATATGTCGCCTTTAACCAGGATCCCCGGATACTCTACTGAAAGGATATAGAGTCATAGAGATTTACAGCATAGAAACAGACCCTTTAGCCCAACTTGTCCTTTTTTTAAACTCCAATGCTAGTCCCAATTGCCCGCATTTGGTCCATATCCATCTATAGCCATCTTACTTATGTAACCATCTAAATGCTCTTTAAAAGACAAAATGGTAGCTGCCTCTTCTACTACTTCTGGCAGCTTATGCCAGATACTCAGTACCCTCTGTTTGAAAAAAATTGCCCTTCTGGATACTTTTACATCTTTTCCCTCTCACGTTAAACCTACGCCCTTTAGTTTTAGACTCCGTTACCTTTGGGAAAAGATGTTGATTATCTAGCTGATCTACGCCCCTCGTTATTTTATACACCTCGAGGGGGTGCGGAGTTCTCCTGTTCCATCTGCCACAGGAATTGTAGCAGGCAGAGTGTGGACCATACAACAGTACATTGATCTCGGTCGGGATTTTTTGGTTTTGTGGTGAGTGCAGCTAGAAAGTCCTGCAATTTCAAAATATATAGGGCAAGAACTTTCCATTTCCCCACTGGATTTTAAGTGTGGAACATGAACCTGAAGGGATGATTCCCTCCAGGTTCCTGCCTGCTCTGACCACACAGTAACTTTATGCTGGGATGGGTAAAGTCTCAGAAGGAATGTCCATTCTGCACCAGTTGAGACTTGTAAGGGAGCAATTATTGAACAGTTAATGATAATTTTCTGCCCTGTCTCAATTTTTAAGCCGGTAGTAAGGTTTCCTTGGGAGAAATCTGAAAAAGAACAGACTTGTATCTCGGGCAGGAAGAAAATAGGGGTGAGGGGCTCCATTAGCAATCCCCTTCTGAAGTCAGTCGTCCCCTCAATCCCAGCCTCTCCCACAAGACACCAATTACACTCATTATTTCCCCACCCCCTCTTCCCCCCATCACATCCCATCCCATCCCACCCTGGAACCCTTGAACTTACCTGAGCGTCTCTCTCTGGTGCCAGAACCTAGACTGCAACATCCGACTGAACTTCCATCTCGATTCATTGCAGCGCTATTGCTTCAGGGATCGGACAGCTGCAATAGCCAATTTGATTGGCTGGCAGCTGTCACAAATGAAGTCCTGCATACAACCACTTCATGCTCATTCTAGAATGGAATGACCATGGGGCACTAGGAGTGTAAAGTGAGACCCCACCACCCCAAAAATTCAGGCCATGGAGGTAGGGTGTGCCAGAGTAATCCACTGCAGTGCTGAAATCTGTCATTGACCCTCAGTTAGCTCCTTCCGTTTGTTCTGATTATTCCTCCATTTCATCTCAATCATCTCATTCTCTGTCTCTCCTTCTCTCTCTCTCTGGTGACCCTTGACCTTTCAGTCCCCCCACCACCACCCCTTTCCCCTCCACCCCCCCACACCTCTTGTTGATTACATTCTCTCAGAACCTTCCTTAGGATTATTGCCGATATACTGAAAGTAAAACTGTGTCCCCTGGTGAGCTGCGTAGGAGGTGACCGATACGTGCCTGCAATGTGCGGTCTCATATTGTGTGTGCTTCACCCCCCCCCCCCCCCCCGCCCATTTCAAGACAGAGAACTGGACAGTGATAGCCTTTTTTGGACAGTGATAGCCTTTTTCCTAGGATGGAGAAAGCTAGTACAAGGGGACATAGCTTTAAATTAAGGGGTGGTAGTTATAGGACGGATGTCAGAGGTCTTTACCCAGAGGGTGGTAAGGGTATGGAATGCCCTGCCTGCTGCAGTTGTAGATGCGCCAAGTTTGGTGGCGTTTAAGAGGTTAGTAGATAAGTTTGTGGACGAAAAGGGAATGGTTTAGGTTAGAGGGTCATTGCTTTTTCTTAATTGGTTGGCGCAACATCGAAGGCCGAAGGGCCTGTTCTGCGCTGTAATGTTCTATGTTAACTGTTCCTTGAGACTATTTATGCCGACACACACACATATTTAAGCCCTATTGTTTTATGAAATATTTTTGCAATTGGACAGTGTAGCTGAGCACTTTAAAACACTGAATTTTACTTTGTTTAGCAGTCGCCCAAGTACTTGTGTTAGGTTCAGGTGGTCACTCCTTGAGTGTACTGTACAATTTCTTTTACACTTGGTGTAAGTTGAAATTCCTCATAATCCGCATTCTTTTTGTAAATCTGCTGAATTCTTGTGATCTATCTCTTTGAAATCCTAGTTTACTGGAGCTTGGGTCTGACCATGAGCTATAGGATGCTGTGAATTTGCAATGAAATGCAGCTCCTGTGATTTGCTTAGTTATAAGGATACATTTTATGTTTTTAACCCCTGGAGTCGATGGATGTAATGTGATTCTGAGCCATTAGAGGTCTCCTATGTAATGTCCTCTCCAATCTTCAGGAAGCGTGCTTCAGTCTATGAATCTCTACAGCCTGCACAATACCCCTACAGTGACATCGTTCCATCATTAATAACATCGCTGTAGGAATTCTGTTTGAAATAGATCAGAGAGTGGTGAATCTTATGAAAAAAATAATGATTGAAAGAAAACAGGCACCTACACGGAATCAAAAGTGTCCCCATGTAACACTGCTGTGTACTAGTTAAACATGAAATAAATACATGAACCAGAGATACCAGGAAAACGCCTATAACATTCTGAAATACCACTTTGTTCAGAGCCTGAGGAAACTGTGAGCATTCATTGGAAATAACTTTAATACTTGGTTTGCCAGTGAATGCCACTTCAAAAGAGACAGTGTAGAAGTGAAGAAGCAGTGGAAGTGTATTTTTAAATTGAGCTAGGCAGTTGGCTGTTGTTTTGGGAAATCCAGGTGGATTTGGTTATTCACATCAAAACAGTCCTCTTCTATGTAATGGAAATGAGCAATAGGGGCTGCACCGTGGCACAGTGGTTAGCACTGTTGCCTTAACAGCGCCTGGGACCTGGGTTTGATTCCCGGCTTTGGGTGACTGTGTGGAATCTGCACGTTCTCCCTGTGTGTGTTTCCTCTGGATGCTCTGGTTTCCTCCCTCTTTCCAAAGATGTGGAGGTTAGCCATGCTAAATTGCCCTTTATTGGGGTTACAGGAATAGGGTCTGAGTGGGATGAATATTTTTATCAAGAAAAAAAGTTACATACGCTAGTGAATAAAACACTAAATATTTTTAATCCATGATGCATGCTGTAGTTTTTGAATGGCTCCTTTTGCTCAGTGCATTGTCAGTGCCTAACATAGGAAATAACATCCTGATTACATGTTGCAATTTCCTCGGCTGGATTTTCTTTCAGGAACATAATATTCTCACCCATGCAGACGTGGTTTCTTTCTGTTTCAGCTAATGTAGTGATTGTACCTGTGACTGAGTCTTTGCAGCTTAAACTGTGACTTGCTTTAGCTAACCAGAGACAGGTGTTAAGCTATTAGAGAGCAGGAAAGTGGCTGAGGTAAGATACAGTTGTGTTGTGAACTTTGAAAGTGCTTAAAATGTTAGGGTAGAATTTCCATGGTTGTCTCTCAATCATTTGGTATAGGATTGGCAGAACCTCAGAGGTACTGCAGAAGCAGTAGTTACACTGGAAAACCTGAAGATTCCTTTTAGAAATTATGTCTCGTGCATCTCTTGGACCAGGCTACCTTTTGAATCCTTTTCTACTTTCTCCTCCTGCTTCATCTCAATGTTGGACAAGGTTGGATGAACCAACCTGATTCTTGTTTTTATTTTTCCACTTCAAAGATCTTACTTTCTATCTTGTTTCACCATCTTCCCTCTACCCCACTAGAGCCTCTGCCACATCCATACACTCTGCACCTTTGTTCTGCTATTTACGCATTCCAGTCTCTTAATAGACGTTTAGCACCATTCTCAGCCTTTATCATCACCATTTTATTCTCTTAGTCTTTTTGTCTATACCATTCATGTCAATTAGAGCCCGCCATCTCCAGCCCTCATCATTACAGTATAAATCTCATCCTATTTCCTTTCCCTTCAGCTTTGACAAAGGAACATCCAGACTCAAAATGTTGGTAGTATTCTCTGTCCATAGACACTGTTGAGACTTTCCAATGTTTATAGTTTCAGATTCTAGCATCAGCAGTATTTTGCTTTGGTCTACTTCTATGCCATGTGTGCACCAGTTCCCCTTCCCTGTGCAATACTCATGGGTATCTCTTGTTTACACAGTAGCACAACAACTATGGTCTTCAGAATGCGGGCAAAGGCTGCTATGGCCCACAGCAGATTGTGATTTGTGTTACATTAGGATGCATTTAAGAATTGTTTTTTTTTAATCATGTTCTCTGCAGTTAAGCAGCTTTCATTTTTTTCATTGTTGCTGAGCTGTTTGTTTAGCAAGCCTTTTATTGCTGCTTCAATGGTTTAAATGGGGTTTTGTTTTTTTTACTCAGGGCCTCAGCTGCTTGCTGGGATTTTTTTATGACCCTGCATTGTTGATGGAAGAATGATTGACAAGTCAGGTGATAGGAGTTCTTTCACTTTCAGTTCAGAGCTGCTTTTTTAGTTTAGAAGGTATTTGGACATCAAATTGAAAAGCAGTGTTCCTATTTTTCTTTCTTCCTGGTATTGTTAATCCTGCTGGCTAGCTGGAAGCAAGGCCTTCTTGCCTTCCTGGATTAAAAATTCTGGTAGTTTGCTAGCTAATAACTAAAGTTTGTCTTTCTCCCTGATGTTTTGGGAAGCTATTTTGAATCCAAGCTTGTCTGTGTGTGTATATCAAGAGATCTGCTGGAAGTTACAAGGTTGGGAAGTCAGAATTTCAATTTTCCAATTAAGAGACTAAGTTTCAACCTTATGTGAGAATTCATATTTTCTGTGCTACACTTGTGAAAAGGATTTTTTTTTAAGGATGTTTGTTTGGTCGAAACATTTCATGTATTTGTCAAGGGTTATACAATATCATGTTTTTTTTTTTGTTTTGTTTGTAATTGGTAAAAGTTATTGTGATGTGTCAGCTGTATTCTTAAATAAACTTTGTTTGATAAAAGCTCCCGGGTGGGTCATTTGAATCATACCTGAAGTGAAATATTTCATGCTCACCCTGGCCAAATTCAAAGTGCAAAACTTATGATCCAAGCAAACTTCATAAAATACTTTGGAGTTTCTGACCTGAATTACAACAGTTGGCAGTTCATTGGTATAGCAGTGGGCTATATCACAAGTAGCAAGAATGTGGGTTGCATCTGTGACTTGTCAAACTTGGAATTTCCAATGTTTAGTTATAAAGTGGCATGATCAGCTTGTTCTCTTGTGTGGGGGAGTTGTATAAACCTAACCCAGGAAAAAATGGGAGAGGGGAGAATTTAAACAAAATCATTAAGCAGATTCTGACTCCTGTGAGAGGTGTTGTAATATTGAAGAATGACTGACCAACAATTTATCCTCATGGTATGTTTCTCTTCAGATTGCTACATTTATATATAAAGTTGTTTAAAAAAAACTAAAATTTACTCATTAGGGGTTTATTAAAAGAGTGTTTATGCAACATTTTGTCTGGGCAAACAACTCAGACTTGGAGCCAGTGCACTTAAAGGAAAGGAATTCAAAATATCTTCAAAGATCACAGAAGAGTTTTCCGCCGTGAATAAATTGGGCTGAAGTGATGGAGCAGCAAATCTTAAAAATATAGTGGTGCAGGAAGAGTAAGATTCACAGCTGATGAGGCTGGAGAGGGTTAGTTTACCTGTAGCACATGGAGAAATTCAGGCTCATCAGTTAAGTCGGAACAAAATTGTACCGTTTAGGTTAATAAACAATTGTAGGGATATCCACGTCTGATGTTTTGTATATCCTTCACCCCCTCCTCCCCCCCACCCCATGCTTACACACACACACACACACACACCCTTCTTCCAGCTAATGTCAGAAAAAGGGCAGGACTAATAGGGTATTGTCACCTATCTGAAATTGCACAAATTCCACTCCAATTCAACCCCAGCAGGAAGGGGCGCCAATACTTTATAATCCCTTTGCTACTGTGACCTTCCAGGCACCCATATGAACATCTCAGAAGTAAGCCACTTGACATTTTAATGGCTGCACAAGAAGAGAATGACAGGATACTAAATATATTAACATTGCATTGAGGTTATTCAGCCTTGTGGTGCAGATGATATGAATGGACATTGGATTTTATTGACTCATTTTCCCTTGTGTGTTGCCAACGTCCTGATTATAGATGGATCCTATGTCTAAGTGCTTTATTAGCTGAGGGAAAAGTGCTGGCAGATAGCCAGTTGTCAATTGTGGATAGTAGCTGGTCTGAGTACAAACTGACTATTCTGTTCCACCAGCTGATGACATTACTGAAGGTCAGTCTCCATACTGACCACTGACCTGCCTGAGCAGAGATCAACTGTCAGTCAGTCATTAGCAGTACGGGCCCCATTTTCACTGGGATGCTGTGCTTGTTTGCAAGAGCAGGCTTTGTGAATTTCTGATTGGTACCAACAGCATCCCAGCCCTGCCTCTGCCACTGACACCAACCCACCAGTGAGAAATAAAGGGGCAGAAAAAACACTGAACTGGTGTTGTCCCAAATTCGGTCTCCAACCCAATTTATCTTTCCTGCTTCACATGGAGCTTTTCAGGCCCAAAGATTTTGGGCCATTGGTTCACGTTGTACTTTCCTGTATTTCTATCCAATTATGCCCTTCATTCTCCATGACATCAAAGCCTCCTGAATAAATGAAGATAGCTCCTTCATATGGAGTGAGATGATTAACATTGCAGAGCCTGCCATTGTTTCATGCTTCTATTGTGAGAGCGAAGATAAGACATGCTCATTTATTTAACTGAAATATATTAATTGTGCATTATGTTCTCGTTCCCATTGTGGCATATATGATGTACTAATGGTTTCAACTTTACTTACTGGCATTCATGTGAAGGCTATTTAAAATATACTGATGCTGGAAATCCAGGTGTCTCAGGGATGGATTGATGCATTGGATGGAGATGGCCCAGGAAATCAACCATACATTGATTAGGTATTCACTCTTCCAGACTAAAGTTCAGATTATTATTGTGACTGCAACCATGCAATGGTTACCCCCATTACTCCTACTTAACTGAAGTAGTAACTTTATAGTATGTCTATCTGTCCTTCGAAACCAGCTGCTGAGTTTCTTGGTACGTTTGCCCATGTCTTAAACTGGAGAGAAGAAATAGAAAATCTAGTTTATTCCATCTTGATTGTATCTCAATACTGATATATTAGAATGCGTTAAACAAGAACTAGTGGCTGCTTTCATTCCATAGAAATTCTCTGAACCCAAGCAATTTTGTGACTATAATTTTTGATTTCATGAATCTTAAATATTTCCTGTGCCCCAATTTAAATCGTTGCTAGGCATTTATGTGTCACAATGTTAATGATAGGGAATTATGTGCATTGAATTATGGTCAGCGTAGAGCAACAAAAAAAATGCAGGCAAAATTCAGCTCTGTACTTAAAAATGATTCACTGATTATGTTTGATAGATCACAACTAAATCTTGATCGATGTATGATTTATTTATGGTACATCACTGCAGGGGTCCCCTAGGGCAGTATCCCAGGCCTAAACAACTTCAGCTGCCTCATCAATGACCTTGCCTCCATCCTAAGGTCAGAAGTGGGGATGTTCACTGATAACTGCACAATGCTCAGTACCATTCACAATTCCTCAGAATATGAAGCAGTCCGAATCTATGTACAGGAGGACCTGGACCTTTGGACACTAAGGAGTAACTTAGCATGACCAATCCACCCAGCCTGCACATCTTTGGAGTGTGGAAGCAAACCGGAGCACCCGGAGGAAACCCACACAGAAAACAAGGAGAATATGCAAACTGCACACAAACAGTCACTCAAGGCCAGAATCGAACTCATTTCCCTGGTGCTGTGAGGAAGCAATGCTAAAGGTTGTTCCACTGTGCCACCTGTAGAAATAAACCTTGCCTGCCAGTACAGCTTTCACACAACTCGTTAGCTTCTCATTGGGGAATTGAACCCCAGTTTCCTCTTTGATAGCAGGGATATAACCAATATACTGACATGGAACTGCAGCATATAGCACACTTCCCAAAGCCTGTCAAACAAGGCACAAGTCAGGTGTATGATAAAATGCTCTCCATCTGCCTGGATGAGTGCAATTCCAACAATCCTCAAGAGGTTTGATACCATCTAGGATAATATAGCCTGTTTCATTGGCACCCAGTCAACCACCTGCAACATTCAGCCCTCCACCATAAAAGTACAGTGGCAGCAGTTTTTGCCATTTACAAGATGCATTGCAGCGACTAACTGAGGCTCTTTCGACAGTGCATTCCGGAATCATGGGGTAGGATTTTCTGGTCACGCTTATCTGAAAACTGGAAAATCTTTCCTGAGGTCAACAGACCTTTGCATGGTCCACCCTCCCACCCACTCTGATTCCTGTGGTAGGAGTCATGGGAAAACTCCCCCCCTGATCTCTACCATTTCAAAGGACAAGGGTGGCAGAAGCATAGGAACACCTCCACCTGGAAGTATAAAAGATCTTGTTGGAGTAGACACAGACAGGATTTTCTATTTGTAGGAAAAAGCAGAAGTAGAGGCCATCAATACAGGATATTCATCAAAAACATTAAATTGGAAATTCAAAAGAAACTTCTTCACTGAGTAAGTTGTCATGTTGTTATAAAGGCACCAATCACTCATAAAGGATTGGAAAAACACATTTTGCAGGTTAACTTATTAAGACAAGACACAGGAGAACAATTATACAAAATTAGAAAGCTGGAAGACCTCAGAAGCAGAGCTGTATGTGCAGTGTTCTGTTGTGTTCTGAAACTGAGACTGCATCACATGTCACATTTTCCTCTCCAGGGATGTTATGCTGTTATCCCTCAAAGATGTATTTCAGTGTCAGTGGTGAAAATGTGGAACTCAGTTCCACAGGGAGATGAATAGTATGAATGCTTTGAAAGACAGGCAAACAGGAAAAAGGGAATTGAGACTTATGCTGACACAGTGACATAGTTTTACTTAGAATATGCAGCAGGCCTTACAGTCCAACCATTTCATTCTGACATTGGTACTCAAGCTTTCTCCCAACCTTCCTCATCTGGTTATTCACCTCGAACAGTCAGCTAAAGGAGCAGCTTTGCAAAGCTGCCTGTTCTATGCACAGTTTGATATTCAGTTCTATCAAAGGCTACGGCATTGACTATAGGATCGAGAATATATCAGGTGGGAATATGGTAACACTCATTTATTGCAGTAGTCCAAGATATGAAAAGACTAAATCATTTCAATTTTCAGCTTGCAATAGTGGGTGTCAAAGATAGAAATGTTTCTGATTTTTGTTCAATTCAGAAATAAAGGACGGAACTTTCCATTTCTTTTTGACTAAGTGTTAGCTTGAGTGGGAAAAATGGGATTTAGCCCACTGTCTGCACCATGTTTTTTGACACTTGGTCAGAAAGTGCACAGGAGATGGTTCCCACGATGATATGGGTGGGGGGTACTTTGAATGAACACTTCCCACCCGCAAATTTGGTTCTCAAAAAATTGGGGCACTCTTTGAAAAGGTCACTCTGAAGTGAAAAGAGAAAGGGAAAAAGATCAGGATGTAAATAGAATCCTCCTTCAGCCCCCACTTCCCCCCACCTTCAACTCCCAATCTACCCACCCCTGCCTCCACACCTCCCTCCTCCCCGTGTCACCAGACAGTGCTAACCCTCCCCACCATTACAGGACTCCCTGCTCCCCCCATCCTCCCACCCCGCAACACTCTCAGCACCTCCCCATGGAGCCCCTCCCCAATACTGACCCTCAACAGTGCCCCCTGGCAATGCCTCCAGATTCTGTTCATCAGGTACTTGCCACTGGAGATCTGTTGTGATCTGCACACTGATGTGACTGGATAGTCCAACCTGGGGAACAATCCTGCATAAACACCAAATCTGCACTGGAAATAAAATGTAAATAGGGATCCCAAGAAAAGGACAATTGAGTCAGAAAATCATTCCAGCATAAAAGGTGCTTTGGGTTTAACACTCGATTCTCCACCCTCACCACCAGTCCTGCCCGCCAAAAACAAGGGAAGAGAATCGAAAATACTTCAAGGCTTAGCTGGAGTCAAAGGTTTGATTTGAGTGTGAAATTGCTGATAATTACCTTGTTCTTTATGCCTGTCATTTTACTGAGCTAGATAATAGAATATTACAAAAATGCCATTTATTTGAAAGCTCATTCTGTGGATGCAAGACATTCTATCATGGAATTAAGCTGTGCTCAAGGAAAATGTTTCTTTGTAAATCCAGGTATATTATGTCATTTGTAAATTTGGAGAGAATTGCAAAATGTCACCAGAAGGTACACAGTGGTATTACCAACAGATATAAGCCCTCTATCAAGGAACTTTAGCACCAGAGTATGTTTTCAGAAAGTATTTTTAATTGGTTTCTGTAATGTCTCACCTTATCAGTGTACATCTCCAATTCCATTGGCTCAGAAAAGCAATGTAATCATAGAATGCCTCCAGTGCAGAAGGAGATCATTCAGCCCATTGGGCCTGCACTAACAACAATTTCACTCAGCCTCTATGTCCGTAAGCCCACATTTACCCTGCTTATCTCTTGGTACTATGGGGCAATTTAGCATAGTCAATCAACCTAATCTTACCTAATAATCAAGCACCGTCACCACGCACACTACACATACTGTCTTCCACCATCTTCCATGAGGAAAAAGATACATAAGTCGAAAAACACATACCAACCAACTCGAACTGTTTCTTCCCTGCTGCCATCAGACTTTTGTATGTTCCTATCACGTTAACAGAAACAGTGTGGTAAATCAGCCACTGTGATGTGTGCTTGTAAATACACTGTATAAAAATTTAGACTGCATTGGGATACCTTTGAACTTACATGATGTTTAAAACTATACTTGGAACATATATATCTGATATGCTAGTGTAATTTTGCAAGATGTAAATTTTAAATTTTCACATTAAGCTGATTGTTTTTCTTCTCTTCACCCTTTCAATAATTATAACACTATATTCTGCATCCTCAACTTTCCTTCTCCCCTTTTATACTCCGTAGAACATAGAACATTACAGCACAGAACAGGCCCTTCGGCCTTCGATGTTGCGCCGACCAATATAAAAAGCAATGCCCCTCCAAACTAAACCATTCCCTTCTCTTCCATATACTTATCAACTAACCTCTTAAACGCCACCAAACTTGGCGCATCTACAACTGCTGCAGGCAGGGCATTCCACTCCCGAACCACCCTTTGGGTAAAGAACCTACCTCTGATATCCGTCCTATAACTATCACCCCTTAATTTAAAGCTGTGTCCCCTCGTGCTAGCTTTCTCCATCCTAGGAAAAAGGCTATCACTGTCCACCCTATCTAAACCTCTAATCATCTTATATGTTTCGATTAGGTCCCCTCTTAGCCGCCTCCTTTCTAACGAAAACAACCTCAAATCCCTCAGCCTCTCTTCATAAGACCTGCCCTCCATACCAGGCAACATCCTGGTAAACCTCCTCTGTACCCTCTCCAATGCCTCCACATCTTTCTTATAATGTGGGGACCAGAACTGCACACAATACTCCAAGTGCGGCCGCACTAGAGTTTTGTACAGTTGCAACATGACGTTGCGGCTCCGAAATTCAATCCCCCTACCAATAAAAGCTAAGACTCCATATGCCTTCTTAACAACCTTCTCGACTTGACTGCCTACTTTCAGGGATCTATGCACATACACACCAAGATCCCTCTGTTCATCAAGACTACTAAGAATCCTACCATTAGCCCTATACTCTACACATTTATTATTTCTGCCATAGTGCATTACCTCACACTTTTCCACATTAAACTCCATTTGCCACCTCTCGGCCCAGCTCTGCAACTTGTCCAAGTCCCTCTGCAAACTATAACACCCCTCTTCACTATCTAACACAGATCTATCCATGCACAGTATGCTTTGTTTGTATAGTGCACAAGAAGCAATACTTTTCACTATATCTCAATGCATGTGACAATAATACTTCAATTCAATTTAATTCATTTGAACCTTAACAGCGCTTTGCTAAGTTAGCTAATCTCAGCTCAGATGGTGTTGGGTACTGGCTGATGGCATCACTTGTGATTGGTACATCCCAGAACAACTCCACATGTTTTTCAAAGGAGGAATTAAATATGGAGGGAGAACGATTATTAATGGAATCATTGCTACCCACATACAAACATTTTACACATTCATATTTTATATTTTTAAAGTAGCAAGAACAGATTGCCCTCAATCCTAATAGTGGGTCATAAGTGATATTTGCCAGCCTAAAAAAGCGGCCATTGTGTATTCTCAGAGAGCCAAATCGAAGTGTCGTGCACAGTCAATTCCCTCAGCACACTCACAGTGGAACTGGTCACTTGGACAGAACACCATTATTCTGCCTTTAATGTTAAGAAAGGAAGTTGAATTATTCAAATCACTTGACAGATTGTTTGTGACCGAAGAACAATTAACTTTTGCACTGCTAGCAATTCCAGCCTGTGACATGTAATTCCACTGAAGACTGCAGAAATTTTTAACATATTGCCCTGAATAAGTTAAGATGGGAACAGGCTTACTATAAGGTCTTTTAATACAGGTTTTATTATGTCATGAACAAAAATCTTATTAAAATCTGGTTAAGCTTACATTGAATGCTGTTGGATGTTTTCAAAACACCACTTCCTTTTATTTACATATTAGTTGAAGAAAATTATGAGTTAACATTAAAGAAATGTACCAAGGGATTCTGCATTTGGCAATGTATCAATATTTGCACTTTCCAAATAATATTTTGCTGAAGGGTTAGCTGTGGGATAGCACTGTGGTTAGCACTGCTGCCTCACAGTGCCAGGGACCCAGGTTTGATTCCTGGCTTGAATCACTGTCTGTGCAGAGTTTGTACATTCTCTCCATGTCTGTGTGAGTTTCCTCTGGGTACTCCAGTTTCCTCCCACAGTCCAAAGATGTGCAGGTTTGATTGATTGGCCATGATAAATTGATCCTAGTGTCAGGGGGATTAGCAAGGTAAATACATGAAGTTACAGCAATAGGGCCTAGGTGAGATGATGGTCAGTGCAGATGTGATAGGCCGAATTGCCCCCTTCTGCACTGTAGGGATTCTATGAATGATTAATTACACTAATGAAGGTAAGGGATACCAATACAGTATGGAACTCAGTTTTCTTCTACTTTAAGCAATCACTGTTATCACAATTACTCCTGTTCTCGATATAGCAATGAGCAAATGGAGAGGGATGGTAGATCTTTGGTTTCATTACCTATGTGAAGTGCATTTGATCATGCATTGGAAAATCATGGGCATTTGCAATTTGGTCTTTTGGTGCTTTTGCTACAGTTAAGGATTCTGACTCATTATTATCGAAATTCAGTCACCCCTGCTTTAAACATATACTTAAACCCAAACTCAGAGACATTTCCTCTTTGGCCTCAGCTAACATAAAATTACATGGCCGTATTTTCATGTCTGTCGGACAGACACAGGGCTGCATCTGTGCCTCTCAATGGAGGTGCAAGTTGGATCGTGAAATGCTGAACTTAAAGAGATGTCCCTCCTCAATAGAACTGCCTCAGTTTAATTGCTGCCAGATTTGACATTAGGAACCGGCATTGAATTGGGACTGCCCACCATGAAAACAGATTGTCAGTGGCCACAGGGGAAGGCAAGCTGGTGAGAAGATCTACCTTGGTTCTGTAGGGCTTCACATTTGTTGCTTTAGAAACAGCTAGGTCGTTCTAGAACTTACCCTACAAATCTCTTCATCCTGCCACATCTATTTCATGCTAATATATGTCCCTATTCATACCTTCTTGCTCATTCTTGTCACCACCGTGCCATCTCATAACCCCACGTCAACTTGTTATTTGCCTTGTAAAATAAACCATCTAACTGAACTCTCACTCTTCCGCACCTCATACTGAAACCCAATCATGAAACCCATCAGAGATTTTAAAAACCCCTCAAGTATTCATTCCATTCTGAAAACAAACAAATTTATATTCAGTGACCCATCAAAATCAACTATTCCTCAAATAGCCTATTTAAAAGATCAATCAAGAGGTTAACTTAGCACCCCGCTCCCTGAGATAAGTGCATTTTCAGAAGTTGAACCTCAGTCAAGCATTCATAATAATATCAGCTTTAATAATAGTCCTTGGGAAATGCCAACACTGAATTCTATTGAAAATGCGGGAACATAAGAGTATTTTTTTCTAACCTACACTGCACAGCCTTCCCTGTCACTGTGAAGCAGTGCAGCTAAAATTCTAACAGATAGCTTCAGCCAGTTTATTTTTTCAAATTAAAGGGCCAATGAGCAAAATAACTTCAGCTCCACTTCCCAAGAGCAGTTCCCTCTACTCCATAATTTGTGGCTCCCATACTATAGTTTAAGGTCCTTAGAACAGTAAAACATAGAACATAGAACAATACAGCACAAACAGGCCCTTCGGCCCACGAGTTGCGCCGATCACATCTACCAATCCACAGACCTATCTATAACCCCCTATCCTATTCTTTTCCATATACTCATCCAGAAGTCTCTTAAAAGACCCCAGTGAGTTTGCCTCAACAACCTCCGACGGCAGTCGGTTCCATTCACTCACCACCCTCTGAGTGAAAAACCTACCCCTGACATCTCCTTTGTATTTGCTTCCCTGCACCTTAAATCTGTGTCCTCTCGTAGTGACCATTTCAGCTCGGGGAAATAGTCTCTGAGAGTCCACCCTATCTATTCCTCTCAACATTTTATAAACCTCTATCAGGTCGCCTCTCAACCTACGTCTCTCCAGTGAGAAGAGTCTCAGCTCCCTCAACCTATCTTCATAAGGCCTGCCTCCCAATCCAGGCAGCATCCTTGTAAATCTCCTCTGAACTCTCTCAATAGCCTCTACATCCTTCCTATAATGAGGCGACCAGAACTGCACACAATACTCCAACTGGGGTCTGAATTGTGGTTGATGCAGGCCAAATGCCCCTTTTGCACTGTAGAGATTCTATGTTCTATCTGCAATGGGTACAGGGAGGGATTTTACGGCCTTGCTTGTTCTGAAACCGTAAAATCTTGCCAGAAGTCAACAGATTTCACTGCTTGCCCATTCTGATTCCCTTGATGGGCAAAGCAATAAGGTTCCAGCCATTGGCTTTCCAAATTTGCAATAAAACTCAAAAATCCTGAAAATATGCAGTGGAGCATTCAAAATCAATAAAACCCCCACCTGATATATCAACCTACCCTATTTGAGATACTAATGGCCCCATTGTGTAGTTCTAGCATTGCTTTAGAATCATTGAATCCCCACAGTGCAGGAGGAGGCCATTCTGCCCATCGAGGCTACACTGACAACAATCCCATCCAGGCTCTATTCCCATAACCCAATGTATTTGCCCTGCTAATCACCCTAATAGTAAGGCACAATGAAATTTACCACGGCCATGCAACATAATCTGCACATCTTTGGACTGAAACCAGTGCACCTGGAGGAAACCTATGCAGCCGTGGGAAGAAGGTACAACCTCCACACAGACAGTCACCCAAGGCCAGAATCAAAGCCAGATACCTGACACTGTGAGGCAGCAATGCAAACTACTGTGCCATCCAGTGTAACCATCAAATTGAACATAATTTTTAATCAAATTAGAACAGTGATACCCTCAACCATTTTCTGACCATGGCAAACGAATATCATAGAACATAGAACTGGGGTAAAAGTGGGACCTACCTGAACTCAGCACTAATTATAAATGGCTTTGCTGAGTTTGGGTTTCCTGATTGAATCATGTTCTGCCCTCTTCTCTTTGCTGACAAGAATGGGACCTTTATCTCCAGGATCCATCTACCACATTTAAAGATCATCAGAATCTGCTAGATTTCGTGGAAATGTAATGGCCATTCACTCAGGTGGGATTTTCCTACCCCACTGGAATGAACAAAGATTTAACTGGGCACCAAATGCTCCAACATCGCAGCAATGGGAGCATGGCGTGAACGGCTAGTAAGATTGCGTCTCTTTTTTTTGATGGGAAAGCAATTTCCTATGCCTTCCAAAACCCATACCATCTACATTGGTACACTAAAGGGAGAATTGACCATGCTAAATTTTCCCTTCAGTGTACCCAAACAGGTGCCAGAATGTGACGACTGGGGGATTTTTCACAGTATCTTCAATGTAATGTTAACGTAAGCCTACTTGACACAGTAATAAATAAACTTTAAACTAACTGAACTCCAAAAATGGGCAATTAATAACCACTTAAGGTCTTTTTCCCTCCTGCTGACTGAGGGACGCAGCATTGGGAACGAGTGTTTGCAAAGATCCTTCTCTCTACCTTTGCTGATGGAACCCTCCCACCCAATGAGCCTTCATCCCATCCTGACTCGCTTCTGGCCAGGGTCCCTCATCAATCCCCAACCTTTTGTCAGGTGGGAACATCAGGGTGGCGGCGTGGGCTCGTTGGGCCGAAGGGCCTGTTTCCCGTGCTGTTTTTTGTTCTCTCTGTATTGCCTGCACCCATCTCAGCTCTTGATGGCACAGATGAGTAATTGAGAGCCGATGGCTTTTGATTGGCAGCTCTGAGGGTTGGGTTAGGACTTGCATTGAAGTCCTGGTTCTTATGAAAACCTGCCTATTAGCCAGTCAAGTGTCTGACGAGCACTTAATATAGCAGGCCATTCCTAAAGGAGGCAATTTGAAGCTCTCCCCAGCTCTCCAGCCGTAAGCAAATACATGTGATCACAGGAACAAGGTTGGGGGGAGGGCGCTAGGTAAGATGTTCTGTTGGAGTGTGCGTGCAGACTTGATGGACCAAATGGCCGCCTTCTGCAGTGTAGGGATTTGATTCCATTACTCCCATTGCCTGCATTAAATGCCACTTTTCAGTGTTTTAAGTAAGTTTTAAATGTAATAAATAATATTACAAGTTATATCAGTGATTTTGTTTTACTTCATTAAAGTATATGAAAGTTTTTGTTTCGTGTAAATTACTTGATGGATTGCTTTGGCACATTTGCTGTTTTGCAGTAATAAGTTAAATGTTATAATCCATTGGGGTTCCAATAAAAATCAAAAGGGTCTCTGACTATGAGTGAACAGTGCCACTGGAGATAATAGAATATTACAGTAGCTACTTCTAGTCATTTAAACAAAGAATGCCCCCATGGAATAAAAAAAACGTGATGTGGAGATATCGGCGTTGGACTGAGGTGGGCACAGTAAGAAGTTTCACAACACCAGGTTAAAGTCCAACAAGTTTATTTGGTAGCACAAGCTTTTGGAATGCTGGCCTTTCATCAGCTGATGAAGGAGCAAGAGTTCGAAAGTTTGTACTACCAAATAAGCCTGTTGGACTTTAACCTGGTCTTGTGAGACTCCTTACCATAAAAAAATGACCAGAGAGGGGTTTGAATGGTTTTTGAGAAGCAGCAAAACTCTTGTGACTGAATTGCTATCTTAATCTTATTCTGAAACCTTGCTCCTAATTCTTGTTAATTCTCTATAAAATGCGATCCAATTATTGACATCAGAAGAATAGTGAGGCTAATTTTGCTGTCCATTTTTTAATGCACAAATTCTGCAATAACTTCAGATGAGGGCAGGTTGCAGGTAAGAATGGAAGTCAAATTGTTGCTCTCTTAGATACACCACTCTGCTATTAACTTCACAAGAAAGTTTATTTATTTGTGTCACAAGTAGGCCTACATTAACACTGCAATGAAGTTACTGCAAAAATCTCCTAGTCACCAACTCCAGCACCTATAAAGATACATTGAAGAAGAATTTAGCATGGACAGTGCACATAACCAGCACATCTTTTGGATTGTGGAAGGAAGCTGGAACACTCGGAGAAAATCATGCAGACGTAGGGAGAACGTGCAGACTCCACACAAACAGTGACCCAAGATGGGAATCAAACCTGGATCCCTGGCACTATGAGGCAGCAATGCTAACCTCTGTGCCACTGGGCCTCCTCGTTCAAATTTGAACAACATCAATTTTCTGTACTTGCAGTGTAATGATATGAACTAAATTCACTCCCGGATATTGAATCCACTTATTTTTACTTTTTCCCTTTGTCTATTTTTACTCTCCCAATCCATTCTCTCACTTCATTTATTTTCCTGTATCTGATGTAAAATTGAATTCACACACTCTGACACACACTTTCGCATTCAGGACTTATGCTGTTAACTTCACAATTCTTGTGATAGACTAAGAAGATGCCCAATTTCTTGTACTGTGCAACAGAGGCCGCTGCACTTTTCTGTCTCACATTTACAACAACCTGCAGAGCAAAATATAATGGAGATTAAACGGGTGATCGCAAGTCAAACTAGCTGCAGGTAACAAATTATTGAACTGCCAAAACAATGTTTGGACCAAAATCAATATTTAAAAAGTTCAGAAAATGCCACATTTTTCTCTCTATTTTCCATGGGATTGTGTGGTGGCACAGTGGTTGGCAGTACTGCCTCACAGTGCCAGGGACCTGGGTTCAATTCCAGCCTCGGGTGACTGTGTGGAGTCTGCATGTTCTCCGTATATCTCTGGCTGCTCCAATTTCCTCCCACAGTTATAAAATGTGAGGGTTAGGTGGATTGCCCATGCTAAATTGACCCTTAGTGTCCAAAATGTGTAGGTTAGGGAAATTAGCAGGGTAAATGTGTAGGGTTATGGATGTGGAACAATGGATGAACCTGGGTATGATTCTCAGTTGGACTGTGTGTGCAGGCGTGATGTGCCAAATGGCCTCCTCCTGCCAGTGCAGTACAGCTGTGGTAGCACTGGTGATGATTAATCATTGATGATCTTGGAGCTTGAGGGAGATGACATTGTAAAACATTGTAAATGGTATAACTTAGGCTCTTATATCACAAAGGCCCAGCTCCTCCAGTCTTCCAATGGTCAGAAACCAGACATACCTCCCAAGACGCACTGTAACATCCTGTGGAAGTCCCAACTCCATAATTCTGTGGAAATTACTGAGGAAGTTTGAACTTTGGATTGGTAATTCCCCTCTCCCCGGGAAGCTATGAAAAGGTCTCCAAATGATTAGAGACGGAGCCTTCTGACTGACTTACCTGGATAGTTAACCAGGAAAGGTAGAATAAAAACCTGGTCAAACACCTGCGTAACTATAAAGCTGACCCCCTCCCCTCTCTCCCACACCCCAGAGCCACTCACACCAATTCCCCAATCCACCCTTGAATCTCTGTACACTTCCCTCAATTCCCAATTTCTATCCGACCTTATATTAACCCCTGACCTGTTATGACCTGAGCTAACCACTGGGCTCACCTCCTAACCTTCAATGTCCGACCTGACCAACCCCCAGCATCTGATACCACCCCAAGCCCCTGATTCCCATCTGACCCTTTGATAACCTCCCCCCAACTTGACATGGTCTGGCTTCACCAACTGACTCAGTACCTGATTTCCCTGGCAACAGCCATCCTCACCACCAACACCAACACGACAGCTCAGTGACTATCGCTGTGCTGTGCAGATACATGGATTTGGGCCTGTGTCTGTGGGAGTTTGCGCATTCTCCCCGTGCTTGCGTGGGTTTTCTCCGGGTGCTCCGGTTTCCTCCCACATCCCAAAGATGTGTTCTTAGGCTAATTGGCAAAACAAATTCTCCCTAAATTGTCTCAAATTTGGTTTTTAATCCATAGATCTATAAACATGGACAGGGATTGCGGGTAGAGATGGGAACATTGGGGTGGCGGCGCGGGCTCGTTGGGCCGAAGGGCCTGTTTCCTGTGCTGTTTTGTTCTTTGTTCTTTGTACCCCCCCCCACTCCACCTTGACCTGGCCTCACCACCTCAAATCCCATTCCCCACACTTCTATTACCTACCCCGACTCGAGACTTACTCCCTTGAACTGACCTGATCAAACCTCATCAAATGACAACTCTTCCCTGACTCTCCAATTCCCTCACAATGCCCACCTCACCCTGGACCTGACATGTTCTGACCACAACACCTATCCCCAAACCCACTTTACACCCTTTCCCACTCTACCCTCTCATCCACTTTACCCCTAACCACTTGGCTTATGCACTCTATCTTCTCACCCACTTAGCTTACCCCTCACCCTCTTTACCCCAATACCCACCTACCCAACCCATCTTATCCCCTCACTCACTTACCTTACCTACCTTACTCCTTTGCCCACTTATCGTCCCTCTGTAACTTTTCAGGGAAGCTTAGGGACACTTAAACTATTTACTTGACAGCGAGTGCAATTGAAGGGTTCTGCATGGATCCTTTACTCTACTTCTTTCAAATTTTCCTGAACTGAATCAGATCTGCAGAATCCTCTATGGGAATAATACTCAGAAACATTAGAGGATTACAAGTGTGTATGCTTTTTGTCTGGTCAGGGTCGGAAACAGGGGTTTGGGTCAGGGTATGCCATAATGAATGTACTCATCAATCAGGAACACAAATGAAAAGGACTAAATAAAATAAGAACGTAAGAACCAGGAGCAGTTGAAGACTGTATAGCCTGTTTAGTCAACTCCAGCATTCAGTATGACCACAGTCAATTCTGAGCTTCAATCACTTTCCCAACTGCTCCCCAGATCCTTTGTTTCTCTGAGGAATCTGTCTACCACAGCCTTAAAGGGAGTTGACTTATTTTCTACATAGGGAGAGACTTCAGTGTGCTCTGGTGCAGAGGGATCTGGCTGTCCTTGATCATGCGTCATGGAAAACTAGCATGTAGGTACAGCAGATAACAAAAAAGGTGAATGGAATATTGGCTATTATAGCTGAAAGAATAGAATACAAAGGTAAGGAAGCATTGTTGCAACTATACAAGGCATTGGTAAGGCCACACCTGGAGTATTGTGCATAGTTTTAGCCCCCTTATTTTGAGGTAAGATACAATGGCATTGGAGTCAGTTCAGAGGAGGTTCACTAGATTGATTCCAGAGATGAGAGGTTCGTTCTGTGAAGAGAGATTGAACAGTTTAGGCTTACACTCTCTGGAATTTAGAAGAATGAGGTATACAAGATGATAAAAGATATGAATAAAGTAGACATGGAGCAGATGCTTCCTCTTGTTGAGGCATTCTTGGACAAGAAGTCATAGTCTTAGGATAAGGGGTAGCAAATTTAAAACAGTTGAGGAAAAACTACTTCCAAAGAATCTGTGGAATTTGCTATCTCAAAGTATGGTGGATGCTGGGACAGTGAGTAAATTTAAGGAGCAGTTAGACAGATTTTTAATTGGTAATGGGTTGAAGGATTATGGAGAGAAGGCAGGAAAGTGGGGATGTGGAGCATATCAACCATGATTGAATGGTGGAGCAGACTTGATGGGCTGAATGGCTTAATTGTGCTCCAATATCTTATGAACTTAAGAACTTAAAAATATTCAATGTTTGTGAATCTATAACACTCTGGAATAGAAAATTCCAAGTTTCACAAGCAGGGCGGTATGGTGGCACAATGGTTCGATTCTCGGTTTGGGTCAGTGTTCGTGCGGAGTCTGCATGTTCTCCCCTTGTCTGCGTGAGTTTCCTCCGGATGTTCCAGTTTTCTCCCACAGTCTGAAAGCTATGCTGGCCATGCTAAATTCTCCCTCAGTGTACCAGAATAGGCACCAGAATGTGGTAATTAGGAGGTTTTGACAGTCATTTCATTGCAGTGTTAATGTAAGCTTAACTTAAAGTTTTTAGTAAAAGAATTTCTCCTCATCTCAGTCGTAAATGCCAGAACTTGTAGGAGCCTTCAGAATGCTTACCCACCCTTTTCCCTCTGAGTTCCAAACCTTTGCTATTCCCAGTTACTAGATGACAGAAGGTGACCGTTACTCCATTCCTGAGCTCACACACTGCATCAGCTCCAAATGTACTTGAATTCTTTGCCCTGGTTAAATTTATATCATTACTGCTGACCTCCTTGTACTCCTTCCACACCCAACCGTTCTACTTTCCCAACCTTTGTCCTGAACTGCCCACGAGAAATATCCCAGAAGACCGAGCAAAGAGAAAGAAGCACTCACACTTATAATCACATTTTTAAGCTGTCCCTAGGCATTTGACGTCCATTCGAAAGCACAGTTGTTATTCAGGCTATCAGGAAAATCAACTCGTGTGCCACAAGGTGCACAAACAATCTGATGGAAACAAACCTGCCTCTGATGTTGTCAGGAATGTTAGTTAGGTGATGAGGAGAATGCCTTAGACTTTGACTCATGTTCCAGGGTCTCTTATGTCTGCCTGAACAGGCAAGTTAGCCCTGAGTTTAGCATCTTATCCAAATGATGGCACCTTTAATCTAATGAATTGCACTTAAGTGTCCGTTCAGCTTATCTACTTGAATTCTCGAGTGAGACTTGAGCTCACAAACTGCCAAACGAGAGGTGAAAACGCTAACGGCTGAGTGGAGCTGATCGACTGCTCTGTTTGAAAAAAATGTTGCATTCTAGTAATAGAAACGGAATGTAATCAGTGGAAGTGAAGCACTTTCAACGGAACAATTGGCAGAGCCAGATTTGTGACCATCCAGAATATAACTCAATACATCTCACTTTTTTGTAACCTATCATCCGCTTAGATTACTAGGCAAAAGTATTGTGGTTTGCAGATGGTTATATTCCTGACATGCGGCAACCTGTCTCATAGCAAGAGCAGTTTTTTTTAAGTTATGATGTTTCTATTTGTGGTTTCAGCAGGAACTGATTACAGCTTGTGATTATAACAGAAACTGTGTTGATATTCTCCGAATATTTTAAGACTTCAGGAGATAGTATTATTCTCTTGCCAGTGGTTTTTGGAAGTCACCAAAAATTCTGTTTGATGTATTAAATACAGAGCCTTAATAACACGTGTCTGCAACAAACGTACTTAACATTACCAGCACATCTTCCAATAAAAGTGAATTGTGTTTTGTATTTTGTTGAGGAGTTGACTTTGCAAGTCATGCACAATAGCACTTTTACTGGGAGGTGGGTAGGTTTAAGTGTCGCTTGATTGCTGTTTGTTAACTGTATGCATCTTAATGTTTCATCTCAATCCTATTTTATCATTACCAAGTCTGATGAATATTGTTCAAGGCCTTTTCCAGCAGGTGCCTATCCATTTGCCACCTGTCCCGATGTCGTGACTGATTCCTCAATTTAACAAAATGCATTTTAATTATTCAGGAAAATGTTACCTTGTATGACCAGCCTGAATATGCATAAGTAAATGTATGTTTCCCAGTCAACTTGCCGGCAACAGCAGCAGCCAGCAGCAATAGCACAGTCGTGTCAGTAGATGGCTGTAGAAAAGTACCTTGAACGCTTTGGTGTTGGTGTAATAAGATTGGGGAAGACCTTGACCCGACTGCTTTCTGGCTTTATCTGATGTACAGTCAGAGAAATAAAGGGAAAGCTGTGTGCAGTACATGCTCCAGACTTCAGTGTAGTAGATACCTTGTGTTGTGTTTGAGTTTTTGTGGGACTTGTCAGTAGGTGACCGTGTCTGTTGCGAACATGGTAATAGTTTGAATGCCAGAGCCATTCCACCACTTGAACTGACCTGTGTGCCTCTCTCATCCCTGTCTGAGTCCTGAGCACCCTTCTGTTTTTTTCCCTGCAGAGGGGGCTTCTAATCCCAGAGCTGCAATTAGGCTGACACACTCAGAGAGTGGTGTCACCCTGTTCACTTCTGCCTGCACCCGGATAGTGGGCTGCTTCAGTGCACCGACTTCCTCATTAAAGAGACGCGCCAAGGACCGTACCCAAATAAGCTTGGCATTCAAGAGGAAAAGATAGCGAGAGAAGAAATTGAGAACGAGCGGGGAAAAAAAAGGAAACAAAAAGAAACAGCCTGAAGCAAGTTTCTTCACACGGAGGAAAGCTGGTGTGCGTTTATCCAAGAAATAAGAGGAGGCTTGCAGGAAAAAAAAGGACTGTAAAGACTGATAGAAAACAGAAGAACTGTATCCTCTCTCCTCAGTTTGTAGCAGTAATTCTTAACCAGGAAAGGAATCTTTACTGCACAGCTGGAGCCTCAATTCCCTATTCAAAATGATGATGTATTTGTGGGTAGGTAGTATCTCTTTCCACGCTTTTTTTGACAGGAATGTATTTTATGTTCTTTAGCCACGTTAATGAAAATATATTGAGGAAAGAAATATGAGCAAATAAGCACGGCCTGAGTGTGCTGAAGTTACGTTATGATCTTTTGTTGGTTAAATTTGAGGCTTGGGTTTAATAAGTTCCGTAAGCAGGAAGATCAATAGCCCAATCTTCATTAAAAAGTTATAAGTGTGCAGTGAGTTAACGGGCAGCTGATGGGCCGCTGTATCGTGCTTCGATACAGTTACTGCAGCAGTTGTAGAATCCAGACGTGTGTTTTTTACCCAGCCAAATGACACCTGCTGCCCTGATGGGCGGAGGTTGAAGCCGATTAGCTTTTGTTCTTTGACCTGTGTTGTTAACCAGAATTATTTAACAATCCCGGTGGCCTTTGGTGTAATTTTGATTGTGTAAAGTCATGTGGAAAATGGTTTAAATTATACGACGCAGGACTGATCTGTGTGAAATCAAAATCAACGTGGGAATGTAAGCACCTCATAGATTTAAATACATGGTTGCATGTCAATTAGAAGTCACGCTGTGTTGTCTAATACAGCTGTAATTTCATATCCTATTATATACCTTACTGTACAAACATATTAAAACACATACAACTGTGCAGCCGTAAACCGGGCTGCCCTTGGCACACAGCAGGTGGACCGAGAGTATGCAACCTAATAATTAGCTATTAGTTCTAAAAGAAACTGCTGCAATGCCAATTAGTATTTAGCAGGCACCGGTACCTATGCATGACAAGGATATGTGCAGCACACATGTTTCAGGAACTATGTTAGATTGAAGGCGTTTGTGGAGTTAAGACAGATGTTCTGCACTGGTCCTATCTGCTTGTTGCACCTGCCCGCGTTTTCACTCTTGCTTGGCTTTAAGCCTCCAGCCTTATTTGTTTATTTGTTCGGACAATAAGATGCAGTGTTGTGCATTTACTTTGTCACCGCTCACACACTGGTTTATTTACGATCAGCCTGTGGCCCTATCGTACACTCACGTCCTCCATTTGTATGGACTGTTCTAAGCAGTTTGGGGAATGCGTATTTCACAGATTCGAGCTGCCCAGTGAAGTTTCCACTCTGCATTGCATTCCCTCACATTTAAACTGATCAAAGGAATCAAACAGACTTGTAACTTTGAACACGTGTTACCACTTTTGTCCCATTTATGGATTCGGCACAGATCTGGTTAAGCTCCCCTCTGTGAAAACGGTGCTCCATAAAAAAACATTGTGCCGCCATTGTAAGTGTAAAACCCATGGAATATAATCTATCTGTTCAACCTAAATGGAAATAAAAGGTTGGGAGATGTGATCAAAAATGCTGCAGTGCTTAAAGGATACAGAATAGATGAGGCTATCACTGCGGGTCCCTTGCTCTCTGAACAACACTCTCATGTTACTCCTAGTTCCCAGGGATGTTTTTAAAAATTCTTTCTGAATATTCTTTGTGTAATTCAAACCTTTCTATTATGCTGATATTCAAAATCGGCCAATAGCATTCAGTATTGGTAACTTCCGTGCTTGTGCAGCCTAGTGAGGGGAACGCATGATGGTAAATAATTCATGCTGAACCTGGTAGTGAATCAGATACTCCTCTTATTTGAAGATTAATAGGTGCAATTCATAGCTGGATATGTTATTTTTAAAAATAAATAAAATCGTAGGCAATAGCTTATGTAAGTTTAAAAGTGTTATGATTAAGATATTATTGACATGGTTAATTTTATCTTTTTAAAATACACAGCAAACTTTATTCTCTTGCTTTTTTAGGTCGACTGAGTTCAACATTTCACCTATTCTTGCCTTTAACATTCACATTTTGATCAAATGACATAAGATAATTAATAATCTGTGCTCATCATTGACAATTAGACAATTTAACCCCTGAATTCTTTTCAGATTCATCTGATTGTTCTTGGTAGGACACTGTCACTTTTTCTACTTGTGGTGTGTTTGTAATTGTTTTATAAATGTTTAGAAATATCATCATTGTGTGTGCTCTGCTCAAAGGCAGGTTCTTGTCTCATTGTTTGCTCTTGTTTCATCCTGAGCCATTTCCTTGGCAGTTTTTATCAGTGGCTTCCAGTCTCCAGGACAGGGTGAGAGGAGGTAGGTCCCAAGTCCAGTTCAGATGGAATGGGAGTCAAACTCATGCTATTGGTGCTATGCTCATCATCTAAGCTGACTGGCCCCCTTTATGAAAAATATATGATGAATGGGGGAGAGAGGGGATGAGGGAGGAAAAGAACAATATTTTGCTGCATTATACCCCAAATAGTTTGAATGTGCAACAGCAATCAGGAATGAAATCTTTATACATAACAAGTGTCTGTTCTAATGAACAGCCTTTACTCTGAGTACCCCTTTCAGAATAAAGAAGGACAAAACAACACCAAAGAACACTTTTGAGAGGCTAAAGAAAGTGGGAGATTGAGGGTCATTTAATTATTAAACAAAGTCAGTGTAGACTAACCTGAGGGGATATTGTGATGTAAGAAGTGACACGATTTGAACGCTAAATACATTTATTTTTCAGTCAGTTTTGAAGAATAATTGCATTGCGTTTAGCCGGAGAAAGACTTGTTAAAATGGCACACACGATGTTTCTGACCCCAGTGCACGGTCACTCTCAGGCACGTGAAAAATCCATCCTAAAAAAAATACTGTGTTCAGAATCTGTACAAAACTGCTCTCTTACTAAAATAAAACATAGTTAAAATCCTTCGTTCGACATTGGCTTTGAGCAATTCATCATTCCCTTGCAAGCCCAACGCTCAAACTCTCTTTCAGGTGACTGTATATTTGTGTGCCTCTTCCCCTCTGACATAAAGGTCCTGGTTTATTGTGTGATAAGCTATTTGTTGACACACACATTTTCTGGGAATTATTTCTTGTCTTCAAAGTACTTAGCTGTACATTCTACGCTTTGCCAAAGAAGGCTGGAGCATGTCAAGGATCAGACTGTGTGCCGTGAGCCGCGGTGTGTTAAAGTAATCCTGTACAGCTGACTCCAGAGAAATGTGCGCCTCACTCAAGTAGAATTCTGACCTGAGTGTAAAATTCAATAGACCAAGTGTTCCATTTGCTGCTATTATATGGAAATTTTGAGCTCAGCACAACACAAACATGTATCGCTGATGCAAACGGGAAATCTTACACAACCATTTGTGTTCTCATTGCTCAGCAGACTGAATATTGTAAGGTTAGCATGTGTCTGTCATGCTTTATATACCACCAGTGCTTGCCTGATAATGGAACATTTTAATTTAAACTCTGTTTACAGGGCGTGTGATTAAATGGATTGAACTTTGAATATTGCAGACTGGTCATTTATTTCCAAGCACTGTACATGCAAGCTTAACATATTATTGATAAACTTGTTAACTACTTAACAGATGCAGCGATATGTTTCTTTTAACTTCTGAGAATAAGTCGTGTCATTATACTGTCAAGTGACATTTATCCATTGGGTCAACGACTATAGTGTATAACCATGGCCTTTCCCCAATGTCATTTTTCACTGAGAGCTTTGTTTGACTGTGCAGTAAGTATTTAACACAAGAAATAGAAGTAGGAGTCAGCCACTTGGCTTGCTGAACCTGCTCTGCCATTCAATACAATCATGGCTGATCCTCAGCTTCAGCTCCATTTTTTCATCTGCTTCCCATGTCCCTTGATTCTCTAAGAGACCAAAAATATATCTATCCCAGCCTTAAATGTATTCACCGATGCAGAATCCTCAACCCTTTAAGGGAAAGATTTCTAAAGATTCACAACCATTTGAAAGAAGTAATTTCTCTTTATTTCAGCCCTAAATGATTGGCCCCCGATGCTGAGACTATGCCCCCATGTTTCAGACTCCCTGACTAATGGAAACAACCTCTCAGCATCCATCCTATCAAGCCTCTTCAGAATTTCGTAGTTTTCAATGAAATTTCTTCTTATTCTCCTCAACTCCAGAGAATATGCACCCAATTTATTCAACATTTCATCAAAGGGCAACCCCTTGATTCCAGGGACAAATTTAGTGAACTTTCACTTGACCGCCTCCAGAGGTAGTATATGCTTCCTTAAATTTGGAGACCAAAATTGCACACAGTATTCCAGATAGGGTCTCCCCAGTACCTTGTACGTGTGTAGTAAGACTTCTTCCTTCCTCCAATCTCTTTGCAATAAAGGCCAAAATGTCATTTGCCTACCTAATTGCTTGCTTTAACTGCTTGCTAACTTTCTGCGTTCCTTGTGCAAGCACAACTAAGTCTCTCTGAACATCAACACTTACAAGTTTCACACCTTTTAAAGAATGTTCTGCTTTCCTATACTTATGACCAAAGTAAATAACTTCACACTTCTCTACATTGTACTCCATCTGCCATCTTGTTGCACAAGTGCACAGTTATAACTCCTTTCCCAATATGGTCCAGAAATTTCCCAACAACTGATGCTTGGCTAATTGGCCTGCAGTTCCCTGATTTGCTCTTCCTCCTTTCTTGAAAAGTGATGTAACATTTGTCTACTTCCAATCTGATGGAGCCATTCCTGAATCTAAGGAATTTTGGAAAATCATGACCAGCATATTTGCTATACCTGCCACTGTCTCTTTTAGAACCCTAAGGTCCAGAGATTTATTGGATTCTAGTCCCTCCAGATTCACCGATACTGATATTAATTTCCTTAATTTCTTCACTCAACTGCTAGTTTCTATAACACTTCATTCCTCAGACTTGTTATTGTTTTTTGCAATATTGTAAGCTTCTTCTTTTACTCTAATGTTATCCTTAACTTCCTGGTTGAGCCAATGGAACATATTTTTGTTAAACTTTTCGAATTGTTCTTCAAATGCTTCCCACTGTACATTTATCACCATACCTTTTATTCTATTTATCCAATTAAACTTAGCCAATGCCCCCTTCTACCTATGCAATTTGTTTTGCTTAAGTTGAAGTTTCTTGTGCGATACTTTAAGATATTTGATTTTTTAAGATACTTGTTTAGTGTATGTAACTTTCAAATTTAACATGAAATTCATTAGTATTATGATGACTAGTTCCCATTTGCTTTGTCATTATAATTAACTCTGCTTTATTGCACAGTATTAGATCGAAGTAGTTTTATCCCTGGTTGGCTCCATGATGTAATACTTCAAGAAATGCTCACAAAAACATTTTGCAAATTCATCTTCTAGACCACTTTTCCCAATATGACTGTCCCAGTTTATATGAAGATTAAAGATTCCCCAGAATGTTTGTCATAAGCTCCAATATAGTCTTGTTTAATGCTCTGTCCTGCTGTTTGCGGGTCTATGCATGACTCCCATTAGTATTTTCTGACTCTTGCTGTTCCTAATTTCCACTCTTACTGTTTCAACCTTATGATCTTTTGAGGCTTGATCCTTTCTCACTAATATCCTTTAGTTATTCTTCATGATCAGGACTATCCCCCCTCCATTGCCACTCTGTCTACCTTTCTAAAATATTGTGTATCCTGGAATATTTACTTTCCAACTTTGATCATTTGGTAACTATGGGGACAATCTTACCAGAGTTTGTTGGTTCCGGCAAGATAAAAGATATGTTTTCAGGTCACTTTTCTCTCCAGATCTCACCACAGTCTGTCAGAAAAAAAACTTATCTGATGAAGGAACAGCATTCTGAAAGCGAGTGACATTTGCTACCAAATAAACTGTTAGACTTTAACCTGGTATTGTGAGACTTCTTACTGTGGAAAAATAACAGCTGAGCCAGTTTCACAACGTCATATGGGTGAGGGGTCTAAACATGCCAGCAAAGTCCAGCTGCACGGGGATCAGGGCACGGCCGATCAGAGTATGAATGATCCTCTCTCCTAGCCCATCACAGAAGTCTTAGAGCCTTACCTCCTCCCTGATTGGGTTTGACACTTTTCTCACCCCCATTTCCCCACTGATCAGAGTTGCTATGCCTCTCCCCACCCCCTCCATTAATCAGAGTTGTCAACTCTGTCATACCTCCCCACAGCAGTCAGTACCACCAGCCTCCACTTCCTGCTGAACTTGAGATCCCTTCATCCTCAACCCCCCATTCACACAGTCAATGCCTTTTTCCTGAACATCAGACCCCTCCTCTCCCTGATCCCCTACCCACACTATCAATGCTGAAACCTCCCCCCCCCCCACCCCCGCCCCACTTCCTGCTGACAACCATCACTGGCATCCCCATGTCTGCTCCAGTCATCACTGGGGTTTTCCTTGGCATCACTTGTGGCATAGGTGAAGTTGGCACTACCAGGTTGGCATGGGCTTGGTGCCAACCTGGCAATGCAAGTCTGTGCCAAGGGGCAGTGCCTGGTCATGTTCCTCTCTCCCATGGGCTATCGTCATTTTTACGTTCTGGGAGGCCCATTACAGTTTCACATCTGGGTGAACCTGTTGTAAATCATTCTGATGTGGGGGAGGGATGGCGGGGAGGGCTCAGTATCCGGCAGGGGGAGGGCCATTCATTAGAAATTAACTTAAATGTATGTAGAATAGGTTCATGCCCAATGTGAACCTGATTATATCACCTGCAAGGCAGGCGACAACCTGAAGTCGCAATCTCACCGATGATATCTGAGATTACCGGGTGTCACTACATCTTGAAGCTCCTCTAGCAATCTCATGGACGGCAAGAGTGAGCTCAGATTCTGCCCTGCGTCTCTGTAATGGAGATTAGGGCCGGAACCTCGCGATCTGGTTAGGGGGGCGTTCTCTGGTCCAGCTGCAGTGACTGGAGCTTTGCCTGAGCACTAAATTCTCCATTCCCACAGGTAATAGTAGCAGGGCGAGCGAGAACGGAGAATTCTGGCCAAGTCTAAATCATCGACCTCTCTTTGTACCATTAGTTCATCAGCTTTTTGCAGGTGCTTCGTGCATTCAGATAAAAGAACTTTTCATTTCACTGTTTTACTTCTATTCTCGGCAATGAATTTATTCACTGAAATACGATTTTAGTTTAAATGCTTTCCTTCGCTTTGCTTTTCATTAGCCACATTGCTACAACTTTAGATTATTGTTATTTAAAACAACTGATTCTTGGTGGGAGATGGGCTGTCATTCATTCTCAGGGATTGTCGTATATTTCAAATTATGTAGCACATTTTCCATCAATGTTTTCTTACATTCACGAGAGAAGACAAGTTTCATGATATTGCTGATGGATAACTGGGCATTTCATTCTATAAAGAAGAAGAATAATTTCACCTGATATATTCTGTGGTCTACTTTAGATCCGTACGCAGAGGTAATCCCCCTGTAATTTTACACACTGATATTAGACATCCATCTTAGTGTGCTCCTTCACACAACAACTGTTCCGTATTCTGAATGGCTTCTTTCCCTGTTTACGACAAATAAGCAAAGGATTCAAAGGACAATATTAGTCATCATTTGTTCACTTTGAGGTACAACTGCCTTCTGTCATTGACTTGAAGTCACGTATCTGAAGTTGAAACTGCATTGTGGTGATGGGTGGGTGGGTGAGTTTGGGGAAAGGTTATTGAGCAGAGATGGATTGATGACACAGTGGTCAGCATTGTTGCCTCACAGAGCCAGGGATCTGGGTTCGGTTCCTGGCTTGGGTCACTATCTGTGTGGAGTCTGCACATTCTCCCCGTGTCTGCATGGGTTTCCTCCAGGTGCTTCAGTTTCCTCCCACAGTCCAAAAGACATGCTGGGTTGTTGCATTGGCAATGCTAAATTCGCCCTCAGTGTACCCAGACAGGGTCAGAGTGTGGTAACTAGGGCATTTTCATAGTAACTTCATTGAAGTGTTAATGTAAACCTGCTTGTAACACTAATAAATAAATAAACTTTGAACAAACTAATGTTTTGGACTATCTGCTACCTAAACTAAACATTCATTTTTAAAATTAATTTGTGGAGCTTGGGCATCATTGCTGAGTGGTCAATATTTATTGCCCATCCCTTGTTGCCCAAGGACAATTGAGAGTCAACCACATTGCTGTGGCTCTGGGGTCATGTGTAGGCCAGACCAGGTAAGAATGGCAGATTTCCATCCCTAAAGGACATTAGTGAGCCAGATGGGTTTTTCTGACAATCAACAATGGTTTTGTGGCCATCAGTAGATTCTTAATTCCAGATCATTTTTATTGAATTCAAATTCCACCATATGTCAAGGTAGGATTTGAACCATACTCCCAGAACATTAGGTGATTTTCTAGATTAATAATCCAGTGATAATACTACTAGGCCATTGCCTCTTATCATTACAGCAAACATTTAAATAAGGGTACTCTTAACTGTACATCACGCACCACTGCTTTCCTTCAGTTCTGGATCATGGCTTATTAGATAGGCTTTTCCTTTATTAATCTCTTGACTTTTGAATAGTAACATGAAAACACAGATACAAACAAAGCTACTAGATTTTAGACTCTGGCTTAATGTCTTCTCTTTCAGAAAGATATTGTGAAATGCATTTATAAGACAAGACTGGCATTTACTTTGTTTTAGATAAAAGAAATGTGACAAAGCTCTGGCCAACACGTTCACACTAGCCTTCAGTGATTCACGTAGATTTCTTCAGAATGGAGCAGGAACATCTCTGTTCTAAATGGCAAGAGAGAAACAGGGTTTACTTTACTAAAACATATAAGGACTCCAAAGCTGTATGGATCAGGTTGATTGGCCATGCTAAATTGACCCTAATGTCAGGAGGGATTAGCAAGGTAAATGAGGGTTCTGGGAGAAGGGCTTGGGTGGGATTGTGACTGGGGCAGACTCAATGGGCCAAAGGGCCTCCTCCTATACTGTACTGTTTTTGTGATTCTATGATAATTGAGGCAATTTATATGCTGTGTCTCACAGTGACTCACAGGACTTTTCCTGACTGTCCACCAAAGTTTCATTAGACAACCTTGCAAGCTGACATGATGAGATCAGAATGTTTCCCCAAGAATTCCATTGTTCTTGTCTTAGAAGGTGAGGATTGTTACAATTATTCTAGAATGAAGAGTTAGGCTGGATGGAAGACCTCCCTTACTGCTTTGGTACTTGGCCGAAGATATCAAAAACTGAACAAAACAAAAAGAAGTCCTCAAGCCCGCACTCATCACCCCCCCCCCCAACTTCATACAGACTCTATATGACCCATCCTTGCCAACCCATATCATGTTATGCCCCACCCATCCTCGATGGCCCCTCACATCTGCCATGTCAACCCATGCCCCTTCCACCCAACCCCAAAGCCGCTCATTCCTTCTATGACAACCTTTATCCCACCAAGTACCCTTATGGTATCTGAAAGCTCCATACTGGCTTATGCCCCTTCACCTATGCTGCATAGTTCTTTTTAGCCCTGATCCTATTTATGTCCCTCTCCCCTCCTAATGGCCCTTTATAGCCTTCAAGCCAATTTATTGCCACTGCATAAATCAGCTCCCTTTTCCTTTTGCAATCAAGCCAACTCACCCAATACCAACCATAGGCTGATCTGAGGATCCATGATGCAATTAAATAAATTTTAAGTGTCTATTGATTAATTCACTATTTAACACAAAATATTTTCATTGATTAAAAACCTATTCACTACATTTAATATATTTGAATCCTTTGTGAAAACAAGCATTTGTGTTCATAGTTCCGTGTCAAAGAATTTATAACCATTTGGAGCTGCAAATCAAACTATGAACAGACTGGCACCCCACTGTATTGTGAAATTACTCATGCAGCATTAATCCTGTTATTATAACCTTTGGCCTTATGTCAACAGACAGAGTAAATAATAAGCACTGTAACATTGCAGTTTGTTTCCTAATATTTAAATGGCAGGATTTTTAAATTCCTTCACATTGTTACAGTTCTTTTGATCATTTTCCTGACAAATCCAATGAGTTTAACAGTTTTAATGAGTTTGTAGCACAGTCTTGTAAACTTTGAACAATCTCAAAAGGCAGCTTACCTCTCTCAAAGGGAATATGAACCCTCCAAAGGGCATCTTAGCTCACCCAAAAGCACTTGATCTCACCCAAAGATGTGTCAAGGATCATATCCAAAAGGTCCTTCTCAAAAGGGTTTCCCCCCTGTTCAAAAAACTCCAATAGCTTTAGACCATTTCCTACCAGCTGTAAAGTGCTCAAGTCATGTTTTGAACATCCTGTCTATCCTATCCAAAGTCTGAAGTCACATACCAACAGACTCAAAAACAGCTTCTTTCCTGCTGCTGTCAAACTTTTGAATGGACTTAACTTGCATTAAGTTGATCTTTCTCAGCACCCTAGCTATGACTGTAACACTATTTTCTGCACTCTGTCATTTCCTTCTCTATGAATGGTATGTTTTGTCTTTATAGTGCGCAAGAAACAATTCTTTTCATTGTATGTTAATACATGTGACAATAATAAATTAAATCAAATCAATCCTCCAGCCTAATATCAGATCTCACTGAGGAACCTGCACTTGAATTTGTGCAGTGGGCTCCATAAATCATACATTAGAACTTGCTCCCATTCCCACCAACCCTACCTCCTTACTGCAAAACTCAGAGAGATGCAGAAGATGCCAAATTGTAGACAGTTGTGCTGCAAAGTATCCATTAATTTCTAAGCTGCAAGAGAGTTGATCTCTCAAGGATAGCTAATCAGCCTTTCAACCTGGATAGAAGGTTAATGTGTTTTGCATTGCCATGGAGAAGAAGGCAAAGGAAACAATTTGTTTGAGATCAGTTTACAGACCTCCCTACAAATGAATAAATTCAGATAGACAGTGGTTTTGTGTGGTCAGCCAAGAGAAGAGGCTGATTGCCTTAGCAAGCTACCATATCCAGATATTGGTGTTAGACTGTCTCTAATTGAAAAAATGTATCTTGCAGCCTTTTAATGATTCCTGGAGATTTGCCCTGGCATGACGTGGGGAAGGAGAATCGTCAGAGCAAGCTTTACTGATGATGGTGGATTTAAGTAATTCCCAAAAACTGAGGAAAACACATGCAAGTGATGACTGCACAGTGAAATGAGGATACATAAACCTGGGAGCTGGAAGTAACAGCTGACGATTTGCTAAGAGAATTGTAATTTAACGAAGAGGCTGATGGGTAATAAGTAAACAAATTGAATATAGTTTAGGGTACAAGTTTTCTACAAAAAGAACATAGTGGGTGGGATTTTACAGCCTCGCTCGGGCGAGACCAGAAATTCCCACCCGAGGTTAGCAAAGATTTGTGTTGTTGAACTCTCATCCACACCGATTTTGTGTCAGGTGAGGTGGTGAAGAATTCAGGCCAGTGTTTCGTTAATTGGCCTGTTTGCCATTTGATTAAAGTAAAAGTCTTCAAATCACAATCTAATTGTGCCATTTTTTTCAGCTGGTAACTGGAGGTTCAGATTTCATTCTAAGAGCTAGCGGCTTCTGCAGAGATCATAACAGGCATTTAGAGGTGGGAGTGCCCCTCTGTGCACAAACTATATCATATGTTCTCTTGAAAATAAATCAGGGAAAGACAAGCCATTCAAGAACATGTGTCAAATACCATGCGAGTGCCAAAGTGAGAGACATGGGGGTATCAACCTGAAAAAATGGAGAAAAAAGCTTTATGATTGTGATGAAATAGCAGCTGGCAAGCAAAGTGCAAGTCGACAAGTTTCTGCTCTCTTAACCAGAGTGCATTGTGAATGGTTAGTCGTACAGATATTGTTTTAATACTGGCGTTCAGGTTAACCTCCTTCGAACTAACATCGCCGTTACTCCTTTGCTGATTGTGAAAACTTGCAGTGTGAAAACTGGCTGCCCTCTCTTTGTTTTTTTTTCCCCTTTTTCTTGCTTTAACAGAGATATGTGTTTCTGGAAATTGGATTGCACTCATGTTGGGACTGTTCCTGGCACTGCACTCTTTGCATATCCCCTTGGATCCACAGTAACAGATTTTTAAAAAAAATCAATCATCTACCTCACTGGAGGCTGGCTCCAGTGATTCACTTAAGAGCCATTGATTTTGGCTGGAGAGTATTTGCGAATCTTGCTTGCAGTGAATGAGGCAGTGGTGTTTGGTGGTGCTCACTTGTAAATGCCACTGAAGTACAGCATTAAAATGTGACAGTTAGTAGCAAATCAAATTTTGAGTCTGCATGTAGGCCTGTTTTTCTGAATATAAGTTGTTGAATGTTGCATAGAGAGTCTCAGATAGCTATCGGTGCTGACTCAATGGGCCGAATGGCCTCTTTCTGCATTATAAGGTTTCTATAATTCCATTAGTTCCTTTAAGTGCATGTACGTAGACACCTTTACCAATATAGCAGCAGAGCAGTTCCAGTGCAGAATGATCATATTCATACAACTGATATAAAAGCCAGGTAAAATGAAAGAAGGGCAATGCCATTAAAGTTCTAGATCATAACTTCGGCATGTTAAATACAAAAACACATATTATGCTTGCAAAAAAGCTAGAGATTACACGGAGTGTTGTGATGAACCAGCACAGCGCCACATTATGCTAAAATCACACTCATTACATATTGGCTGTTAGACTTGTACTAACGAATTTAACATATGGCCTGCAACAAGCAGCATCCAGCCACTACAGTTAAGCACACAATGTGTGAATGACAGCTGCATGTCTCTCGCATTTGCACGTGTTTTTGCCACTCCCAGTTTGGAGGGAAATGCCAGTGTGAGTGAGGCAGTGTTATTTAATGCACCTCAGCCATCCTGACCATAGGAGTAAAGCAATGACATTTATGGGTGTTATCCGGGGCGAGGGGAGGCGTTCCTTTTGCACAAGAGGCATATGTAGTATGAATTTATAAACGTTAACAATTAAAATAATGTGCTGGTAATCTGAAATTAAAACAGAAAATATTGGCAATGCCATTACTTTCTAAAAAAAGATAAATATCAAGGTAATATTTTGCATGTACACTCTTCATCAAAGCTGGAAACTAGAAGATAAGTGAGCACTTTATATAAGAACTGGGAGGAAATTAAGTGCTAAATTTTAATGATGAATCAAATTGTTTTGAGCTGCATATGTTAAGATTATGAGATCTTTGGGTCCCTTGACTTCATTTCAGCCTTAGAACTTCCTTTGAATATTCAGCTTCTCATAATGAAAACATTCATAACAAAGCACCCTCACACATTCATATAAATACAGCTCTAAGGTTTTCCGTGCAGGGCTCTGCGAATGCCTGACGATGCCAGCAGAGGTCTGAATCCAGATTCCTACTCCCAAAACTAGCGTCTGCATTTTCGCAGGGAAAGGAAAGGGGCAAATTGCACATCTGTGGTTCATGGAGGTAGAAGCCTATATAAATTAGTGCTGCCTCCATGAGTGAATTTGGTTAGGCAAGGATCTGAATCCCCAAGTGTGCAGATTAGACCTAGTAAGAGTAGATCTGTACCTCATGGATTTGTTTGGATAGCCAGGGTATCATTTTGGAGAGAAAAAATTCCCTTTGGTCTAGTTCTCGCATACCTTTGGGGCACATCAGATGCTCTTTTATAGTGGTAGGGCACTGCTTGGAAGAGGCCAGATGCACTTTGGGATTGTTAAAAGTAGACATGGTAGTAGGTAAAAACTGCATAAGCTCATCGGAAGTGTCAAAGCTGTCAACAAACTGTCAAGCTGTCTAATCTGTCAAAGAATTGTCAAATCTATTTGGAACTGCCAAAGCTGTTAAGGTTATTTAACATTCTGGGCTTTAAATATATGGAGTTTAAAAACCTGAATCAGTGATTGTTATTTCACTGTGTTGACATCTCAATGTTATCATTGTAGGAGTTGTCCTGCATGACTGATTTTAAGATCTCATCATGGGAGTGCCTGTTAAGTGAACAAGAAGAGCCTAGAACGAGAGAACTTCCTTTAAAAATAAGGGGGGCAATTTTACCTCCCTGCCTGTCATGGGAATTGTAGCAGGTGGGAGGGGGAGGTGGGACCATGCAAAAGTCCATTGACCTCAGATGGAATCTTCCTGTTTTGGGGTGAGTGCAGCTGGGAAATCCCATCCATGAGGTCTCCCATTGAAGATGGAGATGAGAAGAATTTTCTTTTTCTCACAGAGTCTTGAATCTTTTGAACTCTCTTCCCTAGTGAGAAGTATAGGCAGCATCATTGAATATTGTGAAGGAAGAGATAATTAGATTCTTCAATAACAAGTAGGGTGTGTGTGGAGGGTGGTGGATGGGGAGGGTGGGGGGAAGGATGGTCATAGTTTGCCTTGCTGGGGGGTTTGGGGTTGCAGGAGGAGTTGGGATTGTTGGCAAGGGCGGGAGAAGGTTGGGGCTTCCGGTGGTGGATGGAGGAATCAGGAGTTCGGGACTGTAGGGGAGGGAAAAAGGCAGGCTAAGGGGGAGGGCAGGGTAGTCAGTCAGGGCTTGCCCGGGGAGCCAGCAATTGGGGCACGGGGGTGGGAGGAGGTGGTTATACAGTTAGCGATGCGGGTTTGAGGTGTTGACCAGCAACTGAACTATCCAGAGATTTAATTGTCGGAAAAACCCATCTGGTTCACTAGTGTCCTTTAGGGAAGGAAATCCAGTGATTGAGAGGCCAGCAATGTGAGGCTACTGCGGATGCACTGATCTCTGGTCTGACAGATCAGTGCACATGCAGTGGCCCACTTAGCACTGTGCTGCCAGACTTCCCAGCAGGAATAGGTCCAGCCCACTGATTTCTAATAGGATTCGTTCCAGGGCTCTGCACAGAGTGAAAATCCAGCAAGAAAAACCAACAAGATTTACTCCAGTTTTTATGTGAATTTGGCGCTTAGAATTTTTTTGGAAGAATCCACCCAACTGTGGTTCCCATTTTATTTTAATAGAATAACATTCATCATTATCTTTCATCTCAAGAAGCAGGCAGTTACATACAAAGAGTCCTCTGACTCCTGAACTCTGAACAATGGAAAGACCTATTTTTGGCCCTTCATATACTGAAAAAGGAATGTAATGGGTACAGTGCACCGATACTGCATTGGAAACCTTCAAATCAATAGCAGAGTTAAAAGCCCTTACATTGCCATCCGCCTCATTCCAACAGGCCATCTGTTACATTGTATGATAGATTCTAAGTACTGTTTGGACTTGGGAATAAATGAATGACTTGCACTGTCAGGGACAGTGCTTTTTCTCAGATGAGATCTTATAAGAGGAACGTTAAAGAGCTCACAATGCCATTTCATGAAAAAACATCTTCAATGACTCTGGTATCAACAAAGCACACAATGATAACATCACATGATTCACCAGGGGGTGTAATCATTGTGTTTTTTTCACACTAGTTTCCTGACTAATTATGTGATTAGTAAAAATTAAAGTATCACTTTGTGCTTTCTTTTTGTCCCTTTTAATTGCGCCATGGTCTCTGTGGCCTCTTTTTAGTGTGCGAAATCATTATCAATATCCACCACAATTGCTTTGTCATTTTTGTTTGGATCTTGTCAGTGTTCATATGTGCAGCATTTTTATTCTGTGAGCGCTGATGATAATCTTATAGTCTAGGAATGGTGATTATCGACTGGTTCGAAATGCTCAATTAACTGAAGAAGATCCGCTGAGGAAGGATTTTGTGTAATTTTTTTTATTCGTATGACATTATTATGTAAGCTATTCTGTGGAAGTGCCAAGATGTTAAACAGTTTAAGATCTCGGTTCGAATGACAGGCAGAGTCTGTTGTATTGTGCTAAGCATTTCTATTCTACTGTCAAGAAGAACACCAATTTAGTTTACAGTCTCGTTTGTATGAAACTGCACTTACTCCACACAGTTAGCATCAGCAAGGGCAATTCTCAATCTGCACCCATGCTAAACCTACAAAGTATATCTAGCATGACAGAGTGTCTCTCTGATAGGTATCGAGTGGGAATTCATGGCCTCGCTTGTCCCAGAACCATAAAATCTCTTGCCTACTCTGATGCCTGTGGTGGGTGAGGTGGTAAAATTTTGGCCATAGTCTGAGATTGGTTGTTTCAAAATCATACAAGTGTGTCATCAAATCTGATGGATTCCCTTGACACATTGTAAACTCACTTAACCTCACTTTAAATATTTAGTGAGCTGGGATCATCTCCTTCCTGCTTTCAAAACAATTACAGTTTTAACTATTGGGAAGAACTATGAACAAGCTTTTATGCAGACTAACACATGGGTCTCTACTGAAAAAAGAACATTTCTGTTCTGGCCAGGAAGTGCCCAGCAACCTAAATACCCAAATCTAACTCCAGTTCCCATTCTCCACCAGCAACTACAATGTGAATTTCCTCAGAAGCAAACGTTCAGAATAAAGCTAAACATCACATTGGCGTACGTTAACACTGCAATGAAGTTACTGTAAAAACCCCCTAGTCGCCACATTCCAATGCCTGTTCAGGTATATACTGAGGGAGAATTTAGCATGGCCAGTGCACCTAACCTGCACATCTTTCAAACTGCGGGAGGAAGCTGGAGCACCTGGAGGAAGCTCACACAGGCACAGCAAAAATGTGCAAACTCCATACAAACTGTGACCCAAGCCGGGAATTGAACCCGCGTCCCAATGCTAACCATTGTGCCACCCCACAAATCTTTTGAAGATTCTTGCATGCATGGAACAGTGTTCAAAAGATAGTCATACTGAGGTTTTTCACAATGATGTTGAAGAAGAATGCTTGTAAATGCTCGAGCAATATCCTTGTATGTGATGCCAAGAAATCTTGGGGGGGAAAAAGATAGACATCTGTCATTCAGGCCAAATATGGGATGGGTAGGATAACTTCTGCTTTTACTGAAAATATAAGAACTAAAGGAAGACATAATAACTTGTATTTTGCATCAATGAACAATTTTTGGTAAATGAGCCAAAAATGATATGTACTTTCCCAACCTACTCCTTATCAGATCAAGAAATGGGAACAGGTTCAACTTCAGAGCAAATATGCTCCATGGATATGTTTCTTTTCTCTTAGAATCATAGAATCTATCGAGTGCAGAAAGAGTTTGGACTCATCTCATCCATCGAGTCTGCACACATCACAATCCCTCCTGGGCCACATCCCCACCCATTTACCCTGCTAACCTTCTGACACTAAGTGGCAATTTAGCATAGCCAATCAACCTAACTCGCACGTCTTTGGACTGTGGGAGGAAATCGGAGAACCCAGAGGAAACCCACGCAGACATGGGGAGAATGTACCAACTCCACACAGACAGTTACCTAAATCAGGAATCGAACCCGGCCCTCTGACACTGTGAGGCATCAGTGCTAGCCACTGTGCCACCCCATTGTTTGTGTTATGGTGTTTTAACCTCCATGTGTGGATATTTTATGCACACACTTGCAGAGTGATACAGGCAGTGGCAATATTTATTATGGAGGTAGGTGGGTGGGGGTGATGATTAACAGAACTATTGATGCAAATATTCAGACTGGTGCCAAGAATGGGGTTTACCAGCCTCAGACACTTCCAGTGAAGCATTAATAAGGTCTCCAACTGATAAAAATCAAACCCTAGTGAAAGAGGCTACCTTAATTTTGAATGAAAGCAGCAATTTCACTGCAGTTGTTAAGAAAGCAAATACAATGTGAGGTTACCTCCTGGGGAGAGCTTTGCATCGATCAGTAATACTGTGCAGCATCTGCTTGTGCAGTGACATACTGAATGTCTTGGCACTGCACCAACTTCAAAGGTGCAGTATAAAGACAGTGTAAATTGTTGATAAGAGCAAGTACCTCATCTTTTTATTAGTATCTTTTTTCTTTCATTTCCAGTGCATAGGCAGACACAACCAAAGTATCTGACTGCCGTCAATAATGTTAGAAATTTCCCTGCATGCTTCAAAAAGGAACCATAAGGGAGGTGAAAAGGAACATTGGCATGGCTGCTCGGGGTGTGAAAAGTGGATGAACTTTGGGTTGTGATTTTTGCACTCTTTCCATAGCATAGACATTCCATAACTGCCATAATGGTTCAGGATGAATTAGTCACTCCAAATCCTTTTTTCAAATTAATGACGGCATGGTGGCACATTGGTGTTTGGACAGAAGGTTGCATCATAAAATCAATTTGGAAACCAACAGAATTTCCAATGTAATTAGAGTCTGGATTGCTAATTACATCTAGATTAGAAACTCTATCTTTGTTTGTTGTTTCAATGTGTATACATGTGATGTATGTGTATGCTTGTATGTGTGTTTCTGTAGTGCGGGGGTGTATGTGTGTGTATATGTCTGTGGTGAGTGTGTGCATGTATGTGTGTGTCTGTAGTGGGTGTGTGCATCTGTGGTGTGATTGTATCTGTGCTATATATACATGTGTGTATGAGTCTTGTGTGTGCATGTGTATCCGTGTCTGTAGTGTGCATGCTTGTGCATGGCAACTGATGTATTTGCTGTGAGTGCATTTGTGCGACATGTACGTGTGTGTGCATCTATGGTGTTTGTATGTGCATGTGTGTGATGTGTGTGTGTCTGTGTGTATTAAGGGAATTATAACCCTCAATAATAGGTTGATTTAGAGCGAATTAAAAGGTCAGAAGTTTAAAAGTTCAAAACTACTATGGAAGCAGTTTTGGGGAAGGAGATGGGAGATCAAACCAGTCACTTTTGATAAGTCAGTTATTGCAATGCATGCCTCTATTTTAACAGGATTTATAATCATAATTTTGGGCTCCTTAGTGCTGCTGATGCTGCTGGCATGAAACATAGAAATATAGAAAAACTACAGCACAATACAGGCCCTTCAGCCCACAAAGTTGTGCCAAATGTGTCCCTACCTTAGAGATTACGAGGCTTACCTATAACCCTCTATCTTATAAAGTTCCATATACTGATCTAATAGTGTCTTAAAAGACCCAATTGAAACCACCTCCACCACCATTGCTAGCAGCCCATTCCATGCACCCACCACTCTTTGAGTGAAAAACTTACCCTTGACATCTCCTCTGTACTGACTCGCCAGCACCTTAAACCTGTGTCCTCTTGTGGACACAGTAAGAAGTCTGACAACACCAGGTTTAAATCCAACCGATTTATTTGATAGAAAATTTACAAGCTTTCGACCCTATGGTCTTCGTCAGGTGAATGAGGTGTTCTGGTCTCCAACAGCACACGTACCAGCACAGACGAAGACCATAGGGTCGAAAGCTTGTAAGTTTACTGTCAAATAAATCAGTTGGATTTAAACCTGGTGTTGTCAGACTTCTTACTGTGCTTACCCCAGTCCAACGCCGGCACCTCTACATCATGACTACTATCTTCTTGTGGAACCATTTCAGCCCTGGGAAAAAGCCTCTGACTATCCACTCGATCAATACTCTCAACACCTTATTCACCACTATAAGGTCACACCTCATCCTTCATCTCTCTAAGGAGAAAAGGCCGATCACTCAATCTATCCTCATAAAGCATGCTTCCCAATCCATGCAACATCCTTGTAAATCTCTGCACCCTTTCTATGGCTTCCATATCTTTCCTGTAATGAAGTGACCAGAACTGAGCACAGTATTCCAAGTAGGGTCTCATCAGGGTCCTATATAGCTGCAACATTATCTCTCGACTCCTAAACTCAATTCCTTGATTGATGAAGGCCAGGACACCATACACCTTCTTAACCTCAGCTTCAACCTGCGCACTGTTTTGAGCGTCCTATGAACTCGGATCCCAAGATCCTTCTGGTCTTCCACATTACTAGGAGTCCGACCGTTAATATTGTATTCTGCCATCCTATTTGACCTGCCAAATGAACCACAGCTGAAATGAAAGCCTCAAAGCCATAGAATCACATGGGTCATATAGCCAACCACTTCCTATGTGAGTCCTCATGTTGGATAGGATGATAGCATGGGTGTGTTTTATGTGCATCAGCGGGTAGTATGAGGAGAACACTGATTGTGATATCAACCAGCCCTTGCAGTTGATTTGGTGCACACTATTTAAATTTGGTTTGTACATCTCCACTGCTGTGCTAATCACTCTCAGCTGAATACATGTTCAGCAACATGAGTTAATTCTCCACCCCTACATTAGCATTCTTCAAAGGACCAAACATCCACTTGTAAGTACAGGAGGCTTTTGACATATTTCAGCTGTGGTAAAGGTGTTGTGAGAGTTGTTGCAGCTTGCTGTTAAGGTGTTGTGCTGGATTGGTGCATAGATTCAGGGAGGTGGAAGAGTCTGGTGACCGAACCCTGCCTAAGGTACAGATGTTGTAGTTGCAGTGCGACTGTCTTTGCAACATCAAATGAAACAGAAACTGCAGAGAGGGGAAGCTCTGGAATAAACAGAAGAGCACTTCTCTTACCACCACCTATCCCAGAAACAGCCCCTGAGGTTCCTCAGATTCAACAAGAAGATAGTCATTGAACATCTTCTTTGATGTGAGAGTTTTGCTTGGGATGATGCGGCCAATGGCTGGATAGGACACTGTGATGGTAAACCTCTGTGATATGTAAATTTTTCCAGCTAGGATGAGGCAACATTGCCAACATCTCCCAGTATACCATCCATTGTTATATCTGATAGATGGTGGATCTATGCCAGGAGGGAGAAATAAGATGAAAACCTTTGCCATAATAGAATCATAGAATCCCTAAAGTGCAGAAAGACGTCATTTGGTCCATCGGGTCTGCACTGACAACAATCCTACCAAGGCCCTATCCATCTAACACCCAGGACATTTGTCCCTAAGGGGCAATTTAACACGGCTGATCAGTCTTGCCTGCACATCTTTGGACTGTGGGAGAAAACTGGTACATCCGGAGGAAACCCATACAGACACAGGGAGGACATGCAAATTCCACACTGACAGTCACCCAAGACCGCAATTGAAACCCGTGTCCTGGCCTTGTGAGGCAGCAGTACTCACCACTCTGCCACCCATTAGGAGCACTAAATAATAGAATTCCCAATGGTGTACGGTGCCATCAGCAACACATAGGTGGCTTTGGAAGACCCCACATCAATACAGAAAGGTACAAGACCAGATTTAATTTGCAGTTTGCCTGTGACCATGAACAGTATGTCATGTCAGTGAACCTTAACAGCAGCTATAGTGGCTTCACTCTGAGACAGTCCGCCAAACCTGATGTCTTTACACTGCAGAAGGTGGATTGCTCTGGACAGTGCCCACCTTCTATATACGTACTCATGTGTCACTTCTACACACACACATGTAAGGATAATGGATGGATTGACTGGCCATTCCTGCTGTTTCCTTATAGGAGCTGACCACATTTCCTCCAGTTATTTTATAAAAGGATTGATTCTCTAGATGCTTAATGTCAGAGTATATCCCTCAATCTGCAGAATTTTTGTCGCAAATTGATAAATTCAAATATAAATGTATTAATTGTTCTAAACTAATTTGGCAATCCATTATTCCCTTGCCATTGGAATCACTGCAAATATCATTTTTGGATCCACGATTCTAACTTTAAATGTTAGACAATACTCTAATAAATATTTGAATAGAATTTCATATGACATATTAAGTATATCATAAGAAGCAACTGTAGGAAAAAAAATCTATAAATTCTCAAAAGAACACAATATTCCAGTTTCTAAACTAACTTATTGCCAGAGCCAGTGTACTCAATTTGATTCAGGGTTAAAGTTACCAATTTAGGAATTCAAATAATATAATGCAAGTGACTTAAAAAAAAAGCAGCATTAATAATTAAAGAATTAGAGGATGTGATCAGGGTCCATTATACTAATATATTATTGGATAAGTCATGTTGCAGAGATTATAAGTACATATTGTACTGTCTGTACTATACCAGATGCCCACAAGGAATCCCAGAGGACTGAAACTGCGCAGCCTTTCAGAAGTTTGGCTCTGTTCTAAAAATATTTCTGACAAAGGCTTTTGCTGTAGCTTCCACAGTGGCATTCTTAAACATAATTGCTCAAGTCATTGTCATTGTTTCGAAAAAAACAGCCAGGATTTTCCAGGACCTGTCGTGATGGGGGATTTGACAGCCCAGTCATAAGCCTATTGTCAGCGGGATTGGACGATCTTGATGGTGAATCCTAATGGTCGGCTGAGACATCCTGAAAGAATTGAAATGAGGTTCAAAGATGTGCGAGTTAGGTAGATTGACCATATTAAATTAAACTATAGTGTCTGCAAGCCTAGCTAGAGTCAATGTATGAGGTTATGTGGGGATAGGGCCTGGGTGGGATTGTGATTGGTGCAGATTCCATGGGCCGAATGGCCTCCTTCTACACTGTAAGATTCTATGATTCTAATTTGGCAATTGAACATAAACAAGTTTTAGGTACAGAGTAGAAAGCCCCAATTGCTTTGACATAATCATTTGATCTCAAGGTCACCATCTCTTGAATTATTTTATTTATTCATGGGACATGGTGTTGCTGTTGGCCAGCATTTATTGCCCACTTCTAGTTGCCCTTGTTTAGAGGGCAGTTGAGAGTCAATCATTCTGCTGGGGCTTTGGAGTCTCATATAGACCAGACCAGGTAGAGACAGCAGATTTCTTTCCCTGAAGGATATTAGTGAACCAGATGGGCTTTACTGGCAATCAATTGTTGATTGCCAGTCAAGTTCAACATTCTCATTAATGTTGAGAAAAATTATGTTTTGATGTAGAGGATGAGAAGGAGACAACATTTTGTTACATGTCTTGAACATGATTGAATTCTGGAAAATGGTGAATTTGAGAAGCTGAGGCCTTATTTTGGACATGAATTAGGGAAACTCCTACAAATAGTTGAATGCAGGTGTTTGAGTATTAAGGGGATATTTGTTTTGCACAGTGGAAAGCCACAATGAGGCTGTGAAAATTGCTTTCCTTTCAGACATTATCTGGGCAATGGGTGTGAATTGGTACCCAAGAGAGAAAAATATATGAAAATAACAGATATTTGCTGGCTATGAGTGATCTTTACTCAGCTAATCTCTCTAAATCCAGGAGGAATATGGACAGTTAGTGGGATTGCCAAAAAGTTGGACATGAGTTTCTAATGTTTGGGATTTAAAGTTAAACCCAGCCTAGACTATTGGAAAGAAGGTTTTACTCTCTGTTGACTTCTGTGAGAAATTAATTTGTACTCTGTTCTTGGTGCGTATGGAATGAAAACCAGCTTCTAATTTAGCAGTAAATTGACAGTACAGCTATAAACGACATGGTACGGATGGTAAGACAGATGGAAAATACAATGTTGTATAATAGGATTGCATTTTTGAGATTGGGTTTGAAACATGTGAAGGGAAATCCTTATTCTTCGTCTAATATATGGCTGGCCTGGCTGTTATTGATTTCAAATCTGTGAGCAAGAATAAAGTCCTATATAGCTCTCACCAATCTCTCTGCATGAACACCCATCACCCTGACACCCTTTCAGTAAACCTCTTCTGCACTTTCTCCAAAGGAGAAGCCTTGTGGCTCACTTGGGGGTGCATCTTGTAACAGACAGGGGAGAAATGATAAGGATGATTGCACTTTTCTTTCCATGTCTCGACTGACTGAAGCATGTTTTTCAAAGTGTTCGTAACCCAAGTGCTGTAACTGTCAGAACCTGACAAATAATAGGTTTATTGCAAGTTTTAAAAGAAAGATTAATATTTATTATTCAACACCCAAATACATATGCAACCTCACCCAATAACACAATCAAAGATACAGATATGCAAGAAAAGATTGTGATTATGAAAGCTAGCATGCATTTAGATCTTCAAAGTTCAAAAGTTCTTTGTCACACATGACTTTCCCCTGGGATGAAGTCTTGAAACAAAGTAGGCCTGGAATCCTTTTTTAGTCCACTAAGGAGTCTGGAGATTTTAAGATGGATTCGCTGCTATTGTTTGCGATAGCAGATTTATCTTGTTCCCCTACAGACAAGGTACCAAACCGAACCCATAGCTAGTGGAACCTTGGTTCAATTCAACATCTGGCTGCTGATGTTTCTTCGCAGTGTCATGTTCCTTTGATAAAGGCAAAATAATGTGGATGGTGGAATCTGAAAAAAAATTCCTGTTCTGATGAAGGGTCATTCTATCTCAAAACATTTGCTCTCTTCTTACCAAACCGAACCCATAGCTAGTGGAACCTTGGTTCAATTCAACATCTGGCTGCTGATGTTTCTTCGCAGTGTCATGTTCCTTTGATAAAGGCAAAATAATGTGGATGGTGGAATCTGAAAAAAAATTCCTGTTCTGATGAAGGGTCATTCTATCTCAAAACATTTGCTCTCTTCTCTCTTTATAGATACTGTCAGACCTGCTGAGTTTTTCCAACATTTTCTGTTCGTGTTTATCTTGTTCCTTTGCTGGTCTTGATGGTTCTACTTTAAGAATGTGCCTTATTAAATCTTCTTATCAGAAACCTTGACCAGATCATTGCTTTTTATTGTCCTCATCAATGTTTTGATTTGATTTGATTTATTATTATTATTATTTATTGTTAGTGTACAGTGGAAAGTATTGTTTCTTATGCGCTATACAGACAAAACATACCGTTCATCAAGAAGGAAGGGAGAATGCAGAGAGTGTTACAGTCATAGCTAGAGTGTAGAGAAAGATCAACTTAACATATGTTAAGTCTATTCACTGACAGCAGCAGGGAAGAACTGTTCTTGAGTTGGTTGATACATGACCTCAGATTTTCTATCTTTTTCCTGACTGAAGAAGGTGAAAACAAGTATGTCCAGAATGCATGGGGTCCTTAATTATGCTTGTTGCTTTTCCAAGGCAATGGGAAGTGTTGACAGTGTCAACAGATAGGAGGCTGGTTTGTGTTATGGATTGGACTTTGTTCACAACCCTTTGCAGTTTCTTGCAGTCTTGAGCAGAGCAAGAGACATAACCAGAATGAATACTTTTTATGGTGCATCTGTGAAAGTTGGTGAGAGTCATAGTGGACATATCAAATTTCCTTAGTTTTCTGAGAAAGTAGAGGGATTGATGGGTTTTATTCACTATAGTGTCGACGTGAGAAGACCAGGACAGGTTGCTAGTGATCTGGACATCTAAAAACTTGAAAATCTCAATCCTTTCTATTTCATCCCCATTGATGCAGACAGGGGCATGTTCTCCTTTATGCTTCCTGAAGTCGATTACAATCTCCTTCATTCTGTTGACACTAAGGGAGAGATTATTGTTATTGCACCAGTTCACTAGTTTTTCTATTTCTTTCCTGTACTGTTGGTTTTTGAGGTCCGATCTACTACGATGGTATTATCAGCAATCTTGAAAATCGACTTAGAGGGGAATTTGGTCGCACAGTCATCAGTGTATAAGGAGTATAGTATGGGGCTGGGGACATAGTTTTGTTGGGTACCAGTGTTGAGGATGATCGTGGAGGAGATGCTGTTGCTTATTCTTACTGATTGTGATCAATGGGTTAGGAAGTTCAGGGTCCAGTTGCAGAGGCCGGAGCTGAGCCCTGATCATGGAGTTTGGAGGTGAGTTTTGTAGGCTGAGCTGTAGTCAATACATAGTAGTCTGACAAAGGTGTCTTTGTTATCTAGTCTTTCAGGGTGAGTGCAAGGCCAGGGAGATGGTGTCTGCTGTAGACCTGGATCCAGACAGTCTGGGAGGCTGGAATTGCTTCGTGCCATGACTAACCTTTCAAAGCAATCACAAAAGCAACGTTTCTGATGGCTGGGACATTACCAAACAGTAGGGTTCGTGTATCACACATACACATACCACTATGATGAGATTGTCTTTTCACACCATTGTCTGAATTTCAACCCTTGAGTTAAAAAGTCTGCAAACAGTATGATGAAAGCAGTTGCTTTAATTACTTGCAGAAGGGCAGCCATTAACCACAGGAAGGGTATTTTGCATTTTAATTACTTCTCAAAGATATGTCCAGAAAGGTTATTTGCATTTTAATGATTTTGTCAAGACTTGTCCAGACGTGAAGAATGGCTCAGGGGTTCTTATAGTTCCATGTGCATTGGCAAGAAAGAAAAGGTCAACTCACCTTCCAACTCCATTTTGTCTTAAAGTGTCCATTTCTAGCTTATATTTCATAAATGCATATTGCACCAGTGTGATACCCTGCTTCTGAGCCAGAAGCTCTGGGTTCAATTCCCACTCCAGGTGTTTTTAGTTGTAGAAAGAGCACTCATGCTTCAGTTCAAACAGATTGATAATCAGCCTGCTAATCCTCCCAACGCTTCTCCATTATTCCCCAAATGGAGAAATATGTGAAGATACAAAACAAACATAATCCTCTCCAAGACCTTCACAGTTTCTTTACAATGTGGTGCCCAGAATTGAATGCAATATTCCAGCCAAGGCCTAAGCAGTGTTTTGTAAAGGTTTAGCAGAAGCTCCCTGACTCTATATCTCCATTAAGAAAACCAATGATTCCATATGCATTTTTTAACAGCCTTGTCAAGCTGTCTCGTCACCTTCAAAGTTTCGTATACATGTACCCCAGTTCCCTCTTTCACCCCTTTTAAAAGTGTACCAGTTAGTTACGATGCTTTTTCTATCCATCCAATCAAAATGTTATAAACCTCATATTTCTCTGCACTATATTTCACTGACCATGCGTCTGCCCATTGTACTAGTCTACCCATAGAAATCTGATATAATCATCCTTATTGTTTAGTATCCTGAGCTTCATATCATACTCAGGCTTTCAAATTGTGGCCTATATTCTCATGTCTAATGGCCAGTTTTTTGATCCCAGTCCAGGCTTGCAGAGACGGGTGACCTACATGTGACTCTAGAGCCAGAGCAATGTGGTTGACTCTCAACTTTTAACAGGGGCAACTAGGAATGGCCAATAAACGCTGGCCAGCCAGTGATGTCCATATCTTATGAATGAATAAAAAAAAGATACTTCTGACAATTGATTTTGACAGGTCCATTGACAGTTCCAATTAGCTTGATAGTAACTTCATCGTAAACACATTACTATCACACATTTATGCCTAATTTTAACAATTGCAAAGGGCATCTTATCTCCCTTAACGGTTTCCTGGGACCTGATCCAAAGGAGATACCTTAACTCGTCAAATAAATCCGCAGAATTGAGATCTGCCTTTACCTGGCCTGGTCTGCACACCTCAGATTTCACATTCCTCATTTACCAAAATCGCACTGCAGTAAGGTAGCTGATGATTTAAATTGCCACTTGTTCATAAAAATGCATGCATGAAATGTACCACACTCCATCCCTCCACCTGGAAAAACAGGAATTGCTGTGTTCAGGGATGGCCCTTATAATTTTTGGCCACTCCACCATTTTTGCTGCAGTGGAGTTATTATTAAAGAGAGGAATATTATGAACTTCTGGGGAACACCACTGTGCCTTCCTTCAATTGCATACCATTACTTTGGATTTCCAGTTCCTTTGACAAGTTTGCATCCAAAGTGCTACTGCGCCTTTAATCCCATGGGCTAATGTATCTATGATTTCGTATTTTGTTAAACTACTTTTGAAAATCACGTTTACAACTTCAACCACATCATCCTCATGAACTCTACCTTTTTCTTCTTCGAAAACCTCAATCAAATTAACCAAGCACAATTTGCTTTTAAAATATCTATACTGACTTTCATTTATTACCCCACAAATTTCCAAGTCTCAGCTGTGCATGTCCCAATCACCAATGTTCTGGATTATACTTGTCAATTTATCCCTATCCATGTTTATAAATGGGAATTAATGTTTGCAATCCTCCACTTCGTTGTTATCAACAGCTGGGATATGAATATTCAAAGGTTTTTGGCATTTCAGAAGGAAAAGAAAAAGAGATTTTTTATTTTTTTTTATTATTAAGCAACACAGCACGGGAAACAGGCCCTTCGGCCCAACGAGCCCGCGCCGCCGTCATACTATATAGTAGCAAATACATTATCCTATTTTAATATTCCTATATAATAATATATATATTATTCCTAATATGGAAAATTTTCACCATAGGGACAATTTGTTTCCCAATCAGCCTAAGAGCGAATTTTTGGGTTGTGGGAGGAAACCGGAGTGCCCGGAGAAAACCCACGCAACCACGGGGAGAACGCGCAAACTCCCGCAGACACCGGCCCAATTCCAAGTGTCTGCACAGCCACATCGATAGTCTCTGAGCTGTCATGGTGCCCTTCAGATGGTCCACATAAAGCACTCATATACGACATGAGGTACCAGGCAACCCATGAATCAACATCCAAGAGCTGTACCCGCACCACCTGCCGAATGCTTGCTCAAATTATGGACCGAATTACCTGTGGAAAAAAGCCGTAGTTAAACAGTCCTAATATATCCCTCTATCTGCATACCACTCATGTGGCTGTCCAAGAGACCCTTAAACAGCCCCAGCGTGCCTGCTCCCACCACCTTACTCGGCAGTGCATTCCACACCCCCACTACCCTTTGTGTGAAAAACTGCCCTCTAATATTCGTCCTATACATAGCCCCCCTCACCCTATGGCCATGACCCCTCGTCCTATCCATTTCTAAAGGTGGAAAAAGTTTACCTCCATTTACTCTATCTATACCCCTTATAATCTTATACACCTCTATGAGATCCCCTCTAAGCCGACGTCTTTCAAGGGAAAACAACCCCAGTCTATCTAATCGTTCCTCATAGGACAGTCCTTCCATACCAGGCAGCATCCTGGTAAACCTCCTCTGCACTCTCTCCAAGGACTCCACATCCTTCCGATAGTACGGAGACCAGAACTGGGCGCAGTATTCCAAGTGAGGCCTAACCAAAGATGGGATAGCTCAGTTAGTAAAAGAGTGATCAGTGCAGTAGTGAGAAATGATCTTAGTTCAGAGGATCAAAATGCTGAACCAGTTTGGATAGAGATAAGAAAGATCAAGGAAAATAAGTCACAGTGCGAGATACTGACAATAGCCTGGATACTATGGTCTCAAGGACCTGGGTGCCCTTCTATGTGAATCACAACCAATTAACACAAAGGTACAGCAATTAAGTGGGAAGAAAAATGGAATGTTGACCTTTATGGCAAGGAAATGGAGTATAAAAATAAGTAAGTGTTGCTATATCAGGGCATTGGTGAGACTGCATCTGGAGCACGTGTTTGTGTACAGTTTTGGTCTCCTTATCTAAGAAAGGATATACTTACATTTCAGTTCGGGGTAGGTTCACTTAGCTGATTCCTGGGATGAAGAGGGGATGATCTTTTGAAGCATATGCAATTTTGAGGTGTCTTGGCAGGATGGGTACTGAGAGAATATTTCTTCTTGTGGGGAAATGTAGAACTAGGGGTCCAGTTTAAAAATAAGAGATCTCCCATTTAAAATGGAGATGAGAAGTTCATCTCCATTTAGTTTCTCACAGTGCAATTGCTCTTTGGAGTTGTCATTGACAGAGAGCAGTAGTGATTAAGGATTGAATTTTCTATTCCCCTCTCATGGCGTGTTTTGTGGTGTTGGCCAGTAGCAAGATCTTCTGATTCTGCAGTTATCAATGAGTTTTTCTGTTGTTCATACCCTCCACTCCTGGGGAACTCGGAGCAGGGACAAGGGAGGGGGTCGCTGTCGGCTGGGCCTGATGATCCTGTCAGTGGGAATGGCCAGAAAATTTCAGCCTAAATCTTCGATTATGTTCAAGGTCGATTAGATTGAAGAGGCAACAGGCAGACAAGAATAGATTAACAGTAAAGATTGAAGGCATTGCACATCTTCCTGCTCAGCAGCTTAACCAGCCAGTTTATCCTGTACAAAGGCAGTGACTGACTTACATTTGTCGGCCTTTAGCTGTGCCAGGTTTGTGCACAAACATCCTAGACTGTCCACTGCCAGAAATGTTTTCTGAAGTTAAGGAACACTTAGAGTGCTGTTGGAAGGAATTGATCCATTGTATCCAGGGCTGTACAGTAAGTGCCTCTGGTTTGGGACATTGCTTCTCTATAGTTACTATTGCTACTTGGAGGAACGTATAAACATAAGAACTAGGAGCAGGAGTAGGCCATCTGACACCTCGAGCCTGTTCCACCATTTAATAAGATCATAAATGATCTTTCCGTGACTCAGCCCACCCGCTCACTGCAATCCTTAATTCTTTACTGTTCAAAAAAGGGAAGCTTGCAATCTCAGATGTGACCTCCACAATCCAATTGAAGGTCGCAACTCTTCGTGTGGAAATCTTTGGAGTATGTAAAGCACCTTGAATGCAAGAAGGCTTATGAACACTTCAAAGAAAGTCATTAACCTTTGCAATGAGAGTCTATTTATGACCAGTATTGAACATACTTACAGTGTAAAGCTTTAGTTGAAAAGGAAGGTTGGAATCCTGTGATCAACAGGAAGAATGATATCGGAGACATCTTTGATATGAATCAAAGTAAGACAAAGTAAGACCATTTAAACATTGAAGTTTTTTTGTGTTCTTAGCAGCAGAATCTAAATGAAATAAAACATGATAAATATCAAAAATACATACACTTGCTTAACTAAAGAAGGTTAATAAAGAAAATACATACACTAGATATTATTATTGATGTGCTTGCTGCTTCATTAGATTCCCCTTAAGGATTGCATTGAGGATATGGATCATTTGCAATAATAATTATACAGTGATCGATTGATTGTGTCTGACATTGTACTTGTCATTTTGAAATGTGAAATCCATCTATTATGGATTGTCTGGAGAGTTTTTGTATCATGCACACCAGCAACTGGGTAAGTGATTATTATTTACACGTAAGCATTTTATAGGCAGACTTTAATTGGCAATGAAGTTCAATTAACCCCTCCCGCTCCGAAGGTTGTGTTACTGCCTTCTTGGTTTAAAGATGTTTTCAAGCACGTGATATAAATGAGCATAATTGGGTCTTTAAAAATGACTGCCCCATCTCCACCCTCCATTCATTTCCAAAGATAAGGACGCACTCATCCTTCTCAGAATCTCATGTTTGACCTTCTTCCAACCAGGTTTCTCCCCCTCTACAGCATTGAAATTAATCTTATCAAATTAACAAATGACATGCTATATGACCATGACAAAGGTAAACTATCTCTCCTAATCTTCATGACTGAACCTTTTCAGCTGGTTGACCACAACATCCTCTTCCAACATACTCTTCCGACACATCTTGTTTGCCTCCATTTGGATGGAACTGCACTTGTCGCCTTCCAGTCAAAGTCAGAAAATCACCTGGAAACGCTTTGCTGCACATCTCTGGTGCTGATCCCCACAATGATTTATCCTTAACCTAGCTTCTATTTCTCATCTTCCCTCTCAGTAAATGGCAACATTATCAGAATATGCAGATTTGACATGTACGTGATGGCACCCAGGTCCCTTCTCCCCAACCTCCCTGATTCCCCCATAGTCTCTAATTTATCAGACATCTTGTCCATCATCTAGTACAGGGGATGGGCATACATTTTCTCTGACTAAATATTGGGAAGACTGAAGCCATTGTTTGAGTTCCCACTGCAAAATCTGTTCCATCGTCATTCCTTTCCCTAGCCTCTGTCTGAGGCTGAACCAAACTTTGTAAACTTGATGTCATCTTTGATTCTGCGATCAGTACTCAACCACATATCCATCTCAATAACTTCATCTGATTCGCCCCAATCCCAACTCACCTGCTGTTGAAACTCTCATCCAAGGCTCTGTTAGACTATTGTTTCTGACCAGCCTCCATGGACTACCCTGTGTAAACTTGAGGTTATCTCAACATCTGCTGCCCATGTTCCAACAAATATGACCCATTTGTCCATTACTTCAAGGTCAGAGTGTCAGGGGATAGTGCACCTACAGCACTGCCAAGATACATGGACCAAACAGTGGCCTGAGGGGCATGGGCATGGGAGACCTGAAGGGAGGGTGGGGAATCAGGTCAACTTCGTGATTGCACAGTGTGAGGGGTATAGAGAGGTGACCTATTCCTGAATCCTGACTTACCACCTGTGCCTGAATCCTGACTTATTGCCTGTGCCTGAATCCCGACTTATTGCCTGTGCCTGAATCCCGACTTATCGCCTGTGCCTGAATCTTGACTTATCACCTGTGCCTGTATCCAGACTTATCGCCTGTGCCTGAATCCTGACTTATCGCCTGTGCCTGTATCCTGACTTATCGCCTGTGCCTGAATCCTGACTTATCGCCTGTGCCTGTATCCTGACTTATTGCCTGTGCCTGTATCCTGACTTATTGCCTGTGCCTGAATCCTGAGTTATCGCCTGTGCCTGAATCCTGAGTTATCACCTGTGCCTGTATCCTGACTTATTGCCTGTGCCTGTATCCTGACTTATTGCCTGTGCCTGTATCCTGACTTATTGCCTGTGCCTGAATCCTGAGTTATCACCTGTGCCTGAATCCTGACTTATTGCCTGTTCCTGAATCCTGACTTATCGCCTGTTCCTGAATCCCACTTACCCCCGTGCTAAATCCAGATTTACCACCTGTTCCTGAATCCAGACTTACCGTCTGTGCCTAAATCCCAACTTGTTGCCTGTTCTTGAATCCCACTTACCCCCGTGCCTAAACCCAGACTTACCGCTTATGCCTGAATCCAGACTTGCTGCCTGTTCCTGAATCCCGACTTACCGTCTGTGCCTAAATCCCGACTTATCGCCTGTGTCTGAATCCTGACTTGTTGCCTGTTCCTGAATCCCAACTTATCACTTGCGCCTGAGCCCCGACTTAGCGACTGCCTGAATCCAGACGAAACCTGGAGTTTTATTGTGCTTTGATTGCGACTTGCCTTGGGATTTATGTTGTATTTGTGGTCTAATTGTAGAGAAATGACTTCAGAGCCCCATTCAGCTGTCTTGTAAATTCATCCTTCCTCAACGGTTGCGATCTATTCTTTTTAATTATTTTTGACATCTTGAACTTTCCTTTTTAAGGATACAAGAGGAGTAACTAGTTCCAGTGAAACATCTTTATGCTGGCCCTGAGTTCTAAATATTTAATAGCAGCATCACCTAGACGTCACCATATGGGATACATTTGATTACATTCACGCATTCATTTTATCCGAGACATTTCTCTGCTTCAATTTTTATTGCCATCGAGTTTAACCGCAAGTCTTGCTTGGAATTCAGCACTAATTGTTGCCAACCTGCTCCGCAATAATGTACAATATTACGAATTGTGTATTAAAAATAAACCAATGCTGCATTGATTTGAAAATTACTCTTCTAACAGCCACTAACAGCATATGACAAATCAATCTATTACATAGGAATTACGAAAAGATTTGGCATTTTGTACTTCACTAAGCATGACTGGTCAATTGTAACATATAGCACGGCATTATTTCCCCACAGTACACTTGAAATACCATATTCCCACACAAAGCCCATCTCTAATCCATCTGTTTTATGTGCCATATTCAGCTTCTGCCAACAGAACTCTTCCTTGAAAGAAATTATACGCGTTTTCTTTTTAACGTGGTGTTTGTAGTTCGATTGCACAGAAAGCTGGATGGAAATGTTACCACTATCTTTTCTGTGACATGATTCTCTTGATATATATTGGCTAAAGAAAAAGCACACTGACTTCTTTCAGTCTCTAATCAGTTTGTAATGTGGAAAATTAGAACCTTTACTCTGAGGAAATAATAACATGTGCATCATTTAGAGAGAATCAACACTATGGTCAGAATTCTCCAGCCGTTCACGCCGGCAGTTTCTCCGGTCCTGCGAGCAGGTTTCCTGCCAGCATAGAGTGACATCAATGGGAATTCCCATTGACTGAGGCAGGACTGGAGAGTGCCATCGCTCGCAAGCAACGCACCATCTCCCGCCAGTGGGAAACACACAGCTGGGAGGCCTGCGACTTTGAAATTCTGGGTGCCTGCTATGTACAATCAAAGCACCTCGACCAGATAATGCAGCTTAGGAAAGATATGATCGGAATTTTCCAGCTCTCCTTGTTGTGGACTGATGAGCTGTTGAAATCTCCATTTACGTCAGCAGGACAGGAAGATCCCGCCAGCATGAAGTGCTGGAAATTTCATCTGAGATTTTCCAGCGGTGGGAATTTCAGCAGCCCAGTCAGGAGTCTTTTAACATTTGACTGGACAGAATGATCTCAATGGCAGGTAGGATTGGAAAATTCCAACCATTGGCAATATTCCAAAATTCAAATAGGTTCCTGTCAGATTTTTAAGAAGTGATATGTTGCAATATAATCCAGAAAACATGGTATAACCAAAACAACTAAAATATGCCAGTTTGTTATATATAAGTATAATATATATAATGCTTAAGTGTACGCATGAGTAGATACAGTATTATGAAAGGCTTTAGACCATATTTTCTGACTAATGTTTTGATTTTCTATTTTATTGCTGGTTTTGTGAGTAGCTGGTCGAATTTTATAATTTTATACCACATTAGCTTTGTGTAGTTACCACAGGATTTAACATTTCATTCCTAGTTTGTTTTTGGATGATGCAAATGTAGGATTTTGCTTTAAGCAGTGAAGGTAGGGCACCAACCATTCATTAGACTTAAATTTACCCATTGGCTCCCAATGGATTTTGCAAGCCAACCTCCTATCCAAGAGGCCGAATATGTATCTTTTTGATGAATAAGTTGAAAGAATTCTAAATGAGCAGCACCGAATCTGAACCAAGGGGTGTTAATTCGAACAATGGCCTGGAGTTTGTGGTCACAGGTAAAGCCAGGATTCGGCACTGGTGATGGATTAAACTTCACTGAGTGATCTTGAAATCGCTGTGGTGGGAATTTAGAATTTAATTCTTTCCATTGTGCAATGGTCTTTATTGAGTAATTCACAGCATGGGAGAGCACAGATGTCATCAGGCTGTCCAAACAGCCAACCAAATTAAAGAATTTTTACAGACAGAAAACAAAAAGAATCAAATGACACATTTTCAGTCTTTTTACAGAAATCAAATCAAAAATTTACAAAGAAACATACAAGAGAGGAGCAGGAAGAAGCCATTCGAGTCTGCTTTGCCATTCGTTAGGGTCATGGCTTATGATTCAACTCAATAGCCTAATCCTGCTTTTTCCCCTAATCTTTGATTCCATTTGCCCCAAAGTGCTTTATCCAGTTGGACCTTGAATACATTCAATGTTTTGGTATCAACTATTTCCTGTGGTAATGAATTCCACAAGCTCACCACTCTTTGAGTGAAGGAATGTCTCCTCACCTCTGTCCTAAATAGTCTACCCTGAATCCTCAGACTGTGTATGTTCCTAGGGTGGAGGTAGAAGCTAAAATATTCTAGAAATACTTAAAAAATCATTATTAGTAGAAACTTTTGGGGCAAGAAGAAAATCTACCAGTTAATCATTTAACAACGTTCAATGTTTATAACACCAAATTTTCAGGACCAGCTATGTTGTTCATCACATTTTTATGAATCAAATGGGGATTAAAAACTTGCATCTGATTGAACAATGCGACTTCTGGGATGATTTGTAACAATGGATGGGAAAGGAATGTTGAAATTCTCGCTCATTTCATCATTTCTGGTTCTGTTGGCCCACAGCATAGCCCATGGCAAAACCCTGAGCAATTTCAGGATTTCCCCACTAATCTGCATGTGCCAGACATTGTCCAGTCAGTCTCAGAGAGTTACTCATGGCAAATCCTGACAGTTCACCATTGCTCTTGTGGCAAAACCCAGTCCATTAAACTCAATGTCAAACCATCAGCAGAAGATAAAAGGAAGAGAGAGAGTGAAATATTTGTATAAGAGAAAGATAGAAGAGACAAAACACGTTATTTTACATTGTTGTTATTTTAAAATCTCAAGCAATGATTAAAAACATAATGAATGAGACTGTACTTTGTAAAAATTTAGTCATGATGTAGAGATGACCGCCATGACTTGCCTGGGTTAGCAAAAAACCTCACTTACTGTGCTATCTGGAGACAGTACACATCTCTCTAACCTGTGCTCAGTGCTCCTTCCACTCACATTGTTAGCCACTTTAAGACTTGAATAGCAGGTTAGGTGTAAAGATTTGCATTCTAATCAGTAATCTGTAAACAGTCTGTGTTGTTATATGTGCTGTTTGAGACCAGAACACCTTATTCACCTGACGAAGACCAGAGGGTTGAAAGCTTGTGAGTTTACTGTCAAATAAATCAGTTGGATTTAAACCTGGTGTTGTCAGACTTCTTACTAAAAATTTAGCACCAGGGAAGATTAATTGGCAATAATTAAGACTGACAACATTGTTAAAATAATATTTAGATGGGAATGGATGAGTTGTAACTTTTTGTGGCAAGTATAGCCCACATTGTGAGGTCAGATTTGAACATTAACGCTGTTTAATGAATTTGAATGTTGAGCCAGAAGGGTTGATTTTCCAGTCCCCTACCACTCATGGCATGTTTTCCAATGGTGGTGGAGGCTCAGTTTTGGCTGTTGGTGGGATCTCCCTGTCCCCTTGATGTCCGTGGTGCTTTGAGTGGCTTACCTGACTGCATCACGGAATTCATCATGGGAGGGACTGCTTTCGGTGGGACCAGAAGACCACCTCACCAGCAGGAAGGGCTGGAAAATCCCATACAGAAAATGGAACGTCATTCTCATCCTGTTCTTCAAAGAGCAGGGCATCACAGGCAGAATCTTTCAGATATCTACATTCAGTTGTGCATATGCAGTCACTGGAAGATGCTGTCAAAGTTGCACATAAATAGTAGTGAGTGATGTTCACCTCACTATAATTTTTATAGCAAATTTCAGCCCAATATTTTAGCTAAAGGGCTAACCTTCTACAGGAATGCTGCTGCAGGTTAAGGCAATTATGGATCATCATTTGAAATGAGTAGAATTAGAGATTGCTCTCAACTTACAGAGAGCACATTCTTATACTTAAATGCTGTTGTATTCCTCTCATTACCCTGCTCTTATTCAAAAGTTCAAATGAAAGTAAGATTAGACAACAGCAGAATTCAGCCCCCACCTTTTCCTGAGGGACCCTGCAAAATACAGTGGAATGGTTAATGTGAAGCACTGTGAAAGAGTGGCATAGGAATGGAAGATGAAGTGTGGTAAAAGTTTGATGGCTTTGAATGACAGATTAGCTACGTATATTTTATACCTTCAACTTTAGCAACTAGTTTTGTGATACTCCAGCTGGGTACAAGGAGAGCTGCTTTCACTCTCAAAGGTGCACCCAGGTTGATGGGTGAATCAGTGATGTATGGAGATGGCTGCACAAACAATTGCAATGATGTTCCTGAAGTTTCTATTCAAATTTCTATTCAAGATTCAAAGTGGAAGATGTAAGCAAATGTTGCAGTGACATAATTAGTGAGCACTATAAACTCATTCTGTACGTTTGCAAACTTTACCAAATGATAATCTCACAAGTGTGTTTTTCTCAAAAAGCTAATTTTTCTCTCAATGTAAAGAAGTATTTCAAAAATGTTCCAGATGATGGCAGCCTGATGGAAATGACTACTGAGAGGACCTTCGCAATTAAAATAATTGGAGCACTCTTTAGTTTCCAACATATGGTTCAAGTTCTGCAATTGAAGAAAAATTTTACTCTCTCATTTAGGCTAAAATTCTCCAAACTCGCCCCTAGCTGGGACTCCCTGAACTTGCCCCCAGCTGGGACTCTCTGAACTCGCCCCCAGCTGGGACTCTCCAAACTCGCCCCCAGCTGGGGGTCTCCGAACTTGCCCCCAGCTGGGGGTCTCCGAACTTGCCCCCAGCTGGGAGTCTCCGAACTTGTCCCCAGCTGGGGGTCTCCGAACTTGCCCCCAGCTGGGAGTCTCCGAACTTGCCTGCAGTTGGGAGTCTCCAGTCCTACTGCAGTGAACAGAGTTTTGACTGGGCGCCAAATTTTTCGTTCTCACTGGCAGTAGTGACAGGCATATGAGATTTGCCTTAATTTCTGATGGATTAATTCAGATATTCCATTGATCAGAATTCCCTTCCAAGTATAATTCAAGTTCTTTTCAGTCCCAAACATTTTTGGTCTGAACACAAATCCCTTCCCCACAGGGTCTCCTGTCACTTGTTCTTATATATTGCCTTCACCGAGCACTTTGTTCTCCTATTACACATTCTGCCAAATTACCTTTATGCCACTATCAGAGCCTTTTATAGTCTTTAACATTCTCATTGATACTTGCTCTGTCTTGTGCCCCAGTACTGACGATTGACAATTGATTATGGAATGATTTGCAATAAATATAGCAACTTAAATTCTCAGCCCTGTAGAACAAATATCTAGATTTTTTGCCACTCATTTATTGGAAGAAATCATATTTTTATGTAGCATAGTAAGATCACAGTAAACTTCTCACTGTAAAATATGTTTAAAGAGTAATTCCAAATTCATTACACCCTATGTTTGTATGGACGAATGTTATGATGCTTAATCTTATTAAATTCAGTTATTTGAATTATGCTGAAGGTTTGACCTGATGAGAGAGAGCTTCCTTCTTTGGAGCTGTCATACAATTCTTATATAAAAATGAAGAATGGAATAGTATTCACATAGCACCTTCCATAACCTCAGGACATCCCAAAGAACTTCAGTAGTTTTGAAGACAGCTCCTGGTTTGTGCAGTTGTCAGTTAAAAAGGAAGGAATGCTTGTAGAAGATGCCATGATGGCCATCTCCTTTTATCAGTCTGAATCTACACTAACTTTTTGAATAAATGCTCACTGGACAGTACTGAAGGCAAACATATCAGCAGATTTTCAATTACACCTTGTTGCAAAACAATTGGCCCAAAAAAAGTTTTCCTTTCATGTGAATTTACACATGCACCAAATTAGTTTAGGTGCAGTCATTATAAATTAAGAATAATGGACTGGCACTAAATTGTCATTTGAAATGCCATATCACAGCTGGTGGAAGAAATTGAAATATATCATAGTGGCGTGGTCGAGGTGTATCTTTGAAGGATTTTTTATTAAGGGAAAGTTTTTGTTCACACAGTTTACTTCCTATACTGTGGAGGCTCCCTGAATCATAGTACGTTTGACTGGCACTTTGGATGCCTTCAATTGGACCTTGAATAAGGAGCAGTATCACCAGCATCAGTATCAATCCTGAGCTTATTTGTCAATAGTGAATCATCACGTATAAAAACCCATTCTCCAACCAACTGGCTCTGCCCGATATGTGAGCACCTAAACTGGTGCAGGGTGCTTGTTTGTGGTGGAGTAGCCCACACACTGATGGATTGAGCTGCTCTGAGGTACCATTGTGGCTTCTGCTGCATGCTGGAAAGCCCTGTCAAAGATAAAAGATATGAACTGGTCAGGCAAGGGGGAAATGTTGCAGCTTATTATTATGAATGTGTTCATATGTCACTCACTGTTGAAATCAAGTCAACAAGAGTCCTATATGTAGGTCACTGATATTTAATTGTGTCACCTTGCAGATGGGAGATTCCCCCATTCACATCCTTTGGCCAGGGATTCCAAAACTCCACTGATCTCTAGAATGTCCACTTCTGCACTTGCTAACTGGGAGACCTGTGAAGGCTTTCTTCCAGTTCTGTGCTCTTCCTCATCCGTGCTCCCTTTTCTTGCAATCAGTAAAACGACTGATCTTATGTAAATGGCATATGTTCCCTGTTGGGTGCTGTACATTTGGTGAGGGTGACTATAAAGGTGAAGGTAAAATTGTATTAGATGAAAAATATCGTGAGAAGAGGAATTACATAGAAGGAGAAGGATCGGCAGATGTGTACGATGGCTGTGAGAATTGATGTGATAGAGTAAGCTTGAGAAGGAAGGGGTATCGGGTGATGTACACAGCAGAATGGAGGCGTATGTCCAACTGTATGCACCATGCCTGACCTGCTTAAAAGCAAACAAAGAACAAAACAAAGTACAACATAGGAAAGGCCCTTTAGCCCTCCAAGCCTCTGCCTAAACTAAAAAATCTTCTGCTTTTACTGAGTCAGTATCCCTTTATTCCCTCCAAATCATTGAAAATGCTCTCCACAAGTCCACGGACATGGCATCATGTCCTTGTGGCTGACATCTTTAGGCATCTCCAAATCATCATTTTTGCTATCAGGAGCAAGTTTCTCCCTCCCTTTGCTCTCTCTCTCTCTTTCTTTGTTTCTCTTTCTCTTTCTTTCTTTCTCGCTCTAACTCTCCCTTTCTCTCTCTCTCTATTCCTCTGTCTGCAGCCCTTCACTGATCCAAGCAACCTATCAAACAGGGCATCACTGAATCACAGTGCAGCCTCTGTCCATCTGGAATGCATTGTCACTCCTTGTCAGGTATTGCTTCCAACTTCAACTCCTCCAAATTAAATTTTCAAGCATGCCCTTTAAATACTGGAGCATAATCACTGCGCATTGGATAGCAAGTTTGAAAATTAAATGTAAATGAGCTGGCTCAGTTAACAAGGCACTGTCAGATGCACAGGACTAATGTTTGTATTTCCCATGTGATATCAAAATGCACCACTTCGACTTGTCTCCCCGTTATTTTAATGGTGAAAAGAGAGCTTATGGCTTTGTGGCCACCATGGTTAAACTTGACCAGGATTGCACGCTATAATGCTAGGAATTGTGGGTTTTAAACAAAAAAGAATGTGTTTTGCACATTTATATTCAAAATAACCACAACAGATTTACTGAAGGAAGTGTTGCCTGTGCAGAGTAGAAAATGAAACTAAGGCAGGAGCTTGTGAAACACTGTAATGACATTACCATCAAATAATGTGGCCAGCTCTTAAAGTAATCATGCAACCATTGAAATATATAACACACTGTCTTTGGGCCATTCTACTTAACTCAACCTGATGAACAGAAAGTTCACAAAAATGGAAGAAAAGCAGAATGAATAACTTGCCTTTTCAAAGTTTTATTTCCACCACGCTACAATGGCTGATCTCATTTGTGGATCAGTTGAGGAGGTGCTGCAATGGTCTGGCTGGCTGGGAGTCAGGAGGAGGTGGACATCGGTCGGCTTTCCTTTTCTTAATCACTGCCTGGAGACTGCTGTTGGAAGTGTACATCTGTGGATGTGAAATGAGGACAGATTGGGCATGACTATTACAGCTCACAGTGAAACAGCCTGCCGACACACTCGTCAAATTAAACACTCAATAAATTTTGTTACTCTTCAGCTGAAATTGCTTTAATGGCTTTGCAAGCAATTGCCAACTGCTCCTTCATACACTTTTTGTGGAATGAAGCTCTGTTATCTAGTTCTGAATGGTGATAATTAGTAACCTGTGGAGTCAGATTCCAGTGAAGTATTCGTTGGTTGCACTAACTGATAACTTCTTGATTTGGTGTGCAATTTCACTTAGATCAATCTTTGAAAATGTGTAAAACCAGCTATTTCAAATGTAATGGTGAAATGTATTGTATTAGTGTCAAATGCTCCAGATTTAAGCTCATGGTTTGCAGCTTCAGTTATACAGTATATTGTTCCAATTAATTTTCAAATCCTAAGCTAAAAGAGTCCCACATTTTAACAAATGTTTTCCTCCAAACTGCTCCGTGTTGGGGAAAGGATAACTTACATGCTAGGCTTTTTTTTAAACTTCTGTACCAATATCTTCTGCCTTCCACTGAAAGTGTCGATCTCCCCTTGTGGTGGCTCTACAGATGCCCTCCAGTACCTCATCCAGTTAGCTATTACTCATTTATAATTGGTGCAGTGTGAGTTGGCAGAACAGTCGAGCGCCGGATGGGGAGGCTGGAGGCTGTCAGTACATAACAGCCAAGCATAAATGCTGTCCTCACCAGATATCTACACACAAACACACGAGGCGTTGGCAGTTAATGATCAAATGTAGCGCCCTCGGTCAACATTACATTGTTTAACCCGGGGATGTTGAGGACAATTGTGGCACATCTTTCACATTTCTGGTTGCAGTGAGCTAATTCATCACAAAGTACAGCTTGAACTTAGGCTTCCTCTGGTCTGGATGTCTCAGCTATATATTAGATAAAGCCATTGAGACAGCCTGGCTTCATTCCGTTAATCAGAGTCACATCATTGTGACATAGAGGGTGATTTAGCTAATTGGATTAGGAATTGGCTAGCAGATAGAAGACAGAGGGTGGTGGTTGATGGGAGATATTCATCTTGGAGTTCGGTGACAAGTGGTGTACCTCATGGGTCTGTTTTGGGGCCCCTGCTGTTTGTAATTTTTATAAATGATCTGGATGAGGGTATTGAAGGATGGATTAGTAAATTTGCGGATGACACCAAAGTCGGAGGAGTGGGAGATAGTGAAGAGGGGTGTTATAGTTTGCAGAGAGACTTGGACAAGTTGCAGAGCTGGGCTGAGAGGTGGCAAATGGAGTTTAATGTGGAAAAGTGTGAGGTAATGCACTTTTGGCAGGAATAATAAATGTGTAGAGTATAGGGCTAATGGTAGGATTCTTAATAGTGTTGATGAACCGAGGGATCTTGGTGTATTTGTGCATAGATCCCTGAAAGTAGGCAGTCAAGTCGATAAGGTTGTTAAGAAGGCATATGGAGTCTTAGCTTTTATTGGTAGGGGATTGAATTTCGGAGCCGCAACGTCATGTTGCAACTGTACAAAACTCTAGTGCGGCCGCACTTGGAGTATTGTGTGCAGTTCTGGTCCCCACATTATAAAAAAGATGTGGAGGCATTGGAAAGGGTACAGAGGAGGTTTACCAGGATGTTGCCTGGTATGGAGGGCAGGTCTTATGAAGAGAGGCTGAGGGATTTTAGGTTGTTTTCGTTAGAAAGGAGGCGGCTAAGAGGGGACCTAATCGAAACATATAAGATGATTAGAGGTATAGATAGGGTGGATAGTGATGGCCTTTTTCCTAGGATGGAAAAAGCTAGCACGAGGGGACACAGCTTTAAATTAAGGGGTGATAGTTATAGGACGGATATCAGAGGTAGGTTCTTTACCCAAGGGGTGGTTCGGGAGTGGAATGCCCTGCCTGCAGCAGTTGTAGATGCTCCAAGTTTGGTGGCGTTTAAGAGCTTAGTTGATAAGTATATGGAAGAGAAGGGAATGGTTTAGTTTGGAGGGGCATTGCTTTTTATATTGGTCGGTGCAACATCGAAGGCCGAAGGGCCTGTTCTGTGCTGTAATGTTCTATGTTCTACGTTCTATCATCAAACTGGCTTGTTACCTGATCTGGGCCTGCCTGCCCAATCCCAGGGCAAAATATCACCAGCTAAGTGTATTGCAATACACTTAGATTCATTAGATTAAAAAAAAATTGACATTCGTACTTACCTGGCTTCTAATGGATTGAGTTGATTTGATATTTTAATGTTAATTTAGTATGTTTTCCATGAAGCTAAATTCAGTTTTTTTAAAAATGTGAAGTTGCAGAGAAGTAGCTGAAATGTTTATAATGGCAGAAAAATAATTGTCATTTCAAAATTCAATATTCTTACATTCCAGACCTACTTGAAAAAGTGGGCAAGGATTAAACAGATACTAGAGAATCTTGTCCATTTAATGTTGGAATAGTTTTCACTCAGAGATGTCTTACTTAAATTGATAGTCTTATTGCCACAGCTTCCATGTCGAAAGCAGGTTTGGGGAGGCAGGGGTGGGGAGTGGCGTGTAATGTGGGGGTGGTGGGAGAAGGGTTCTGATGGAAAGAAATAGTTTTGATGGGCAACTTAGGCAATTGCAACGCAGAAAGATCAGGAATGGGTCAGAAGTCAAAGTTTTGTCCTTCATTCACTGTGAAAATATAGTCAGAATGTTACCATCATTCACATTGGTGAGATTTTCCTATCCCGATGCAGTGAATGGAGATTTAGCTGAGCATCAAATTCTCCGGCCTCTCTGCAGCGGGTGCGTGGAGTAAACAGTCGGAAAGGTCATGCCCATAGCCTTTGTCAGTTTGGCAACTGAAACACCCAGATTCAGATTTAGGTATCTTACCATTTAAAGCTGATGGCAGTCATTTCCACAAATGGTGTCTTATTATAAAAGTAACATCAAAGAAGCGAAAATCTGTAGGAAATTAACAATTTCATTACAAGCCTACATCATGATTGTTCATATATTTTATGCAAAATAAATCTTCTTTGTTCTTCACAGTTGGCTAGATCCCTACAGAGTTTCATCAAAAAGTAGTAGAATACATGGGGTTGCATTCACATAATTATGGTACAATGCATATTCGCAATAAAGATGGCATGTTTTAGGATTTCTTGACCAATTTTCCACAGAATGTGTTGGAAAAAGTAAATTTTCTCGTTGAACTTTTAAAGCATGGTGCATTAGATTAGTTTCAAAAAAGAGCTGAGAAAATAGATGATTTAAAGATTCATGAACTAACTATGTTGTTTTAGGCGAGCAATTAGGAGAGATCATCAGACATCTTAGCTGGAACTTTACCATCCTGTTTGCCACGGGAATTGGAGCAGACAAGAGGAAGATAACGAGAAGGTCCACTGATCTTAGGTAGGATTTTACAGTTTCAAGACTAGCCAGACCATAAAATCCCATTCCTACTCTTCCAGATGACCATATTATGAATGTTCGGCTGAACTCCAAGATGGCTAATATACTCAGCCCTGTAGGCAATATTGACACATCTTGCAGAGAAGTGATAGTTGTGTTTTCCTGTCATATTTTGTACCTTGTCATAACCTGGCATGGGGTTTAGGCACACATTTCTACAATACAGATATGGGATTCACACGATTTTTTGAATTGGTTTGATTTATTATTGTCACATGTACTGGTACGCAGTGAAAAGTATTGTTTCTTGCACACTATACAAACAAAGAGTACGTTCATACAGTACATAAGAGAGAAGGAAAGAAGAATATAGTTACAGTCGCAGCTATGTTGTAGAGAAAGATCAACTTAATGCATGGTAGATCCATTCAAAAAAGTCTGATGGCAACAGGAAAAAAAGCTATACTTGAGTTGGTTGGTGATCTCAGACTTTTGTATCATTTTTCCAACAGAAGAAGATGGAAGAGAGTATATCCAGACGTGTGGGGTCCTTGATTATGCTGGCTGTTTTTCCGAGGCAGTGGGAAATGTAAACTATGGATTGGAGGCTGGTTTGCATGATGGATTGGGCTACGTTCATAACCCTTTGTAGTTTCTTGCAGTCTTAGTCAGGGCAGGAGCCACAGTGTGTTCCTGGCATTAAGGTAATGGATATGATTTAAAGGATTTGGGATCTTTGGGGAGTGGGGAAGCAGAACAGCCAAAAGTCATCACTGATGTGAACAGGAAAAGTGTTGCGATCTTGGACACAGAGTTTCATAGGAATTTGGAAAAGAGAGTCTCAAAGGTTGCAATCTTTGGATTACTCCCAGCCCCATGTACTAGCTACTATATATATACATATATATTATTTATATTCCTTCATGGATTATGAACATGACTGGTAAGGCTTGCATTTGTTGCCCATCCATAATTAGCCTTGAGAAGGTAGCAGTGATTGTCAAAGCAGTCAAATAAAGCAGCTGGAGCAATGTTGCAGGAGAGAGGGCTTCAGATTCCTGCATGAGTTCTGGACAGGAACATGTACAAAGTGGACAGAAGCATCTCAGCAAGGTTGCGACCAATTCCCTTACAGGGATGTTAGTACTCTCGGGGAGGGTTTAACTCATTTAGCAGGTGGGAGGTCATTCGGATGAAGTAATAGAGCAGCGAAGCAAGGTAAACAGAGGACTGGAAGAATGCAACAGCATTAAAATGAAGACTAAATCAGAAATAGGAAATTTGGACAAGGGAAAAGTGAGACAGAATAAGATGGATTTAGAGTCAGTATGTGTAAATGCCCGGAGCATTGTAAATAAGGTTAATAAACTGCAGGAACAAGATAACAGGTAACAGAGGATTGACACATAATATCCCTGGTAACAATATACTTAGATGAGAGGGAAGTAAAAGAAAATGGGATAATGGAATGTGGCAATATTAATAAAATGAACATTTGCATTAGACCTGGGTGATGCACTTTGGGGTACAAAGATAGAAACTATGAGGTTAGAGTTAAGGAACAATAAAGGATATATTACACTCTCATATGTGTATAGTAGGCAATCAAATAGTGGAAAAGAGATTGAAGAGAAAGTTTGCAGGCAATTTGCAGAAAGATGCTGAAACTTTCGTGTGGCAAAAATGAGGGTTTAAACTGGCTTGCGGGTGGGTTTGCATTGTTAGTAAGGAATGAAGTTAAATTGATAGCAAGAAGTGATATAGGATCAGAAGGCATAGAATCTCTGTGGGTAGAGTTGAGGAATCACAAAGGTAAATGATGGGAGCTATGTACAGGTTCCCTAGCAGTAATCAAGATGTGGGACAGAAAATAAAATCAGGAGATAAAAAGGCATATAAAAAAGGTAATATTGCAATAATCATGGGGGACTTCAATATGCAGGTGAACTGGGAAAATCAGGTAGATAGTGGATCCCAGGAAAAGGAATTTGTGGAATGTCTAAGAGATAGTTATTTTTGGAGCAGCTTGTGACAAAGCCTACTATGGAACAGGCAATTCTGGATTTGAGGCTGACTTGATTAGGGAACTTAAGGTGAAGGAACCCTTAGGGAGTAGTGACCACAATATGATAAAATTTAGTTTGTGAGAGAGAAGATGGAGTTGATTGGAAAGGGAGCCTATCAGGGAAGGCAATGGAACAGCAATGGCACAATAGAAATTCATCCCTAGGAGGAGGAAACATGCTAACAAGAGGACAAGGCATCCATGGCTGATGAGGGAAGTCAAACATCAAAAGGAAAAGCATACAAAATGGCAAGGATTCGTGGGAAGCCAGAGGATTCACTTTAAACGTGAGCAGAGGACAATGAAAAAACAATAAGGGGGGAAGAGGTGAAAAATGAGTGTAAGCCAGCTAATAATATAAAAGATAGGAAGAGTTTTTTCAATATATAAAAGGAAAGAGAGAAGCAAAAATAGCCATTGGACCACTGGAAAATGAAGCTGGAGAAATAATAATAGAAAACAAAACAATAGCAGAGGAACTGAATAGTCACTTTGCATCAGTCTTTGTGGTGGAAGATACTAGAGGGATGTCAGAGCTCCAGTAGAATCAGGGGGCATAGGTGAGTGTAGTGGCCATCACTAAGGAGAAGGTTGTGGGGAAACTGAAAGATGTGAAGTTGGATAAATCACTTGGACTGGATAGAGACTTATTAATAAGTTAAGTGCCCGTGGTGTTAAGGATAAGATCCTGGCGTGAATAGAGGATTGGCTGACTGGCAGAAGGCAGAGAGTGGGGATAAAGAGGTCTTTTTCAGGATGGTAGCCGGTGACTATGTCTGTCTCAGGGGTCAGTGCTAGGACCAGAACTTTTCACAATATACATGAACAATTTGGAGGAAGGAACTGAAGGCACCTTTGCTACGTTTGCAAATAATACAAAAATATATAGAGGGACAGGTAGTATTGAGGAAGCAGGGGGCTGCAGAAGGACTTGGAGAGGTTCGGAGAATGGGCAAAGAAGTGGCAGATGGAATATGATGTGGAAAAGTGTGATGTTATGCACTTTGGAAGGAGGAATGGAGGCATAGACTATTTTCTAAATGGGGAAATACTTAGGAAATCAGTAACACAAAAGGATTTGGGAGTCATTGTTCAAGATTCTCTTAAGGTTAACATGCAGGTTCAGTTGGCAGTAAGGAAGGCAAATGCAATGCTGGCATTCATGTTAAGAGAGCTAGAATATGAGAGCAGGGATATACTTTTGAGGCTGTATAAGGCTCTGATCAGACCCATTTGGAGCATTGTGAGCAGTTTTGGGCTCCATAATCTAAGAAAGGATGTGGTGGCCTTGGAAAGGATCCAGAGGAGGTTCTTAAGAATGATCTCTGGAATGAAGAGCTTGTCGTACGAGGAATGGTTGAGGATTTGGTGTCTGTACTCTTTGGAGTTTAGAAGGATGAGGCAGGATCTTATTGTAGCTTACAGGATACTGCAAAGCCTGGATAGAGTGGATGTGGAGAGGATGCTTCCACTAGTCGGAAAAACTGCAACCAGAAGGCACAACCTCAGGCTGAAGGGACGATCTTTTAAAACAAAGATGATGAGGAATTTCTTCAGTCAGAGAGTTGTGAATCTGTGGAACTCTTTGTCGCAGAAGGCTGTGGAATTAAGTCATTGAGTGTCTTTAAGAGGGAATTAGATAGGTTCTTGATTAATAAGGGGACCAGGAGCTGTGGGGAAAAGGCAGGAGAATCGGGATGAGAAAAGTATCAGCCATGATTGCACAGTGAAGCAGACACGATGGGTCGAGAGTCCTAATTCTGCTCCTGTGTCTTATGGTCTACAAAGAGGAGGTACTTAAAAGTTTGGTAGCAGTGAAGGCAAAAGCATCATTTGATCTGGATGAGATGTGTTATATGTTGCTGAGGAAATAAAGATGGAAATTGTGGAGTCTCTAGCAAGAATCTTGCTTGAATGTTGGTATGGTGCCAGAGAACTGGAGAATTGCAAATGTTATACCCCTTTGTAAAACAGAACACAGTCAAGTGGGTTATCTTGGCATCACAAGTTAAAGTCAGCTTAAATTCAGTATTGAGAAAAGTCTTTGGGATGTTAATCCAGGACAGAATTAACTGATACGTGGAAAAATATCACGTTTAATATTAATAAATAAAAGTCAACATGGATTTGTTAAAGGAAAATTGTGTTTGACTAAGTTGATTGAGTTCTTTGATAAAGTTACAGAGAGGGTGGATGAGGGTTGTACTGCTGATGTTGTGTAAATAGATTTTCAAAAGGCATTTGATAAAATGCCAGATAATAGACTTGCTAGCAAAATTAAAGCCCGTGTGATTAAAGGGCAATGACAGCTTGAATATGAAATTAGTTGGGTAATATAAAGCAGAGAGCAGTTGTGAACTGAAAACAGAAAATAATGATTAAACATAGCAGGTTTGGCAGTGTCTGTGGAGAGAAAAACACAGTTAATGTTTCAAGTTCAATGGCCTTTCCCAGTTGTTTTTCAAACAAAAGGAAAACGTCCATTGTTGTCCTCCAGGATCAATATTTGGACCACTGCTCGATATATATTAATGACCTATACTTAAGCATACAACATCTGGTTAAGTGCACTGGCCATGCTAAATTCCCCCTGAGTGTACCCAAACAGGCGTCAAAGTGTGGCAACTAGAGGATTTTCACGAGAACTTCATTGCAGTGTTAACATAAGCCTTGTGACATTATTAAATAGACTTTAAAATAATTTCAAATATTGTAGATGATATTAAAATCAAATAGTAAACTGTAGACTTCAGGAGGATATAGTCAGCCTGGTGAAATGGGAAGACAATGGAAGATGAAACTTAACACAGTGAAGGTAATTTTGATAGGCAGAAAAGGGTAAGGCAATATAAACTACCTGATACAATTTTAAAGGGGATGTAGGCACCTGGGAGTTTAAATACACAGATCTCTAAAGGTGATTGAAAGCGTTGAGAAGGCTGAAAAAAAGATATAGTGGCTCTTTGACTTTATAAACAGAGGAATAGAGTACAAAAGAAAAGAGGTCATGCGGACCCTTTAGGAAACATGAGTTGGACCCAGCTGGAGCACCATGGTGGCTGCTGGACGTTAGAAAGGATGTCAAACCTTTCAACAAGATGCAATAGTGATTCAGTGGAATGAAATGACAGATGAAATACTTCTGTTATGTCGAGAAACCAGAGAAACTGACAAAAGCCAAGGCACTATTAATGCTGGACATCTGAGCAAAAAACAAGACACGTAAGATGCAAGGTAATTGGGCTAAAGCGCTAGCTGGGACTTTCCACACTTCCTCTTCCTATCGTTTTCTGCTAACACCTCACCATTATCTACTAGTTGAATCTTCCAGTCCTGCTAAAGTCAATAGCCATTTGTATTGTTCACTGGCCACGCCATTGGGAATCCTGCCATGGGAATCAGTTCAGCGACATTAGAAGATCTCCTTGGTGGAAAAGACCGGAAAACCCCACCCTTTGATTCTGTTTCTCTCTCCACGACGCTGCCTGAGCTGCTGAGTTTATGCAGAGGTTTCTGTTTTTATATGAGAGAAATTGGATTTTTTTTTATTCAGAGTGGTGAAGGTGGAAGAGTAATTTTACAGAGAGGTGTTAAAAATCTTGAAGGGTTTTGATTGAGAAAATAAGGATAAGCTTTCCAATAACCGAAGATTCAGTAAGCAGAAGACACAAATTTAAGGTAATTGATAAAAGAACTATGGGCAACATGAAGAAAAATCTAATTTACACAGTGAGTTGTTATGGTTTGAAACACACTGCCTGAAGAAATAGTGGAAGATGATTCAATAATAACTTTCAAGAGAGATATTACATAAATACTTGGAAAACAATGCAGAACTGTGGGAGAAGAGCAGAGAATGGGATTACTTGGATAGCTCTTTCAAAGAGTTAGTGCAGGGCAATGGACCACGTAACATATTTCTGTGCTGTATCATACTATAATTCAGTTCATTACATGAAAATTAAATTTCGGTATAATCGAGCTGCCATTAATTAGGCATATTCATTTGTAGTTCAAAAACTCCATCAAATAGTGTTCTAGATCTGGAGAGGGTCAAAGACTTCATTTCAATCTGCAGAGTTTTTCCGCTAAAAGCCTCATCTAGGAGAATTCAAATCTACACAACTTTACCGCACATGTCATTGCTTCACTACATATACACTCAAAGCAGGCACACGCACACACATGCTCACACACATACACCCATAAAGACTGAAGCAGGAGTTTCCTATCACTTTAAGTGGAAAATTAGCTTGAAAATTTGACATAAAATGTTGCCGTGGAACTTGGCAAGTCTCAATCATTATAACATCGCTGGAGTAGAGAGTAAAATTGAAAATCATTGCGGTAATAGGTCTGGCATGTATTGTGCTGGCACAATAGCCTTGGTAATATGCATTCATCTATTTTGATAGCAGCTGTGGAGTATCCTTGTGTCAGATTTATGAACACATTAAGCACAGGACAGTACTGAGTTGAGGAGAGTCGCATCTAGAACTGGAGAGTTTTATGGGCTGGAGAAGCTAGTGCTCACATTTTCTGTGTTATGGAAAATGAGAGCAAAGCTGATTGTAATTGGGTTGATGTCAGTAGTAATCGAATGTCGAGAAACAGAGACCATCCAGCTGACAGCTACAAGATTGCACACGCTTGCCAATACCATCATAAGCCCCAGGAGTTGTCATTTTTTTTCAGAAACCAGTCTTGCTCATATATTGCAGTACTTTGGCTTAATAAGTCTACAATGTACAGCGTTTATAATGCAACTCGTGCATAGTAACAGCAGTGAATGCTTCAACTGAAGGCAACACGGGCCAAAGAGAAGGTTAGGCTAAATCCAAGAAACCCACAAAGCAAACTCAGCACGGTGTGACAATTTTAAGTGGGGCACTACTTTGACTTACTATATTTAATTATCAAAGTAACAGGAAAGTTGCTTCAAAGATGACGAATGATTGGGGGGCAGGGCAGTAATGGAGAAGGGGACTGACAAATAAAGGCTTTGCTGTAATCTAGCACGTCTTCAGCCTTTTAATTTTCCTCCTGAATATTGAAATTATTGAAATTTGACTTGTGTAAAAATCAAGGGAGACAATAAAACTGGGAATCGAAGAATCTTCTTCCTTTTGATAGATTAGCAGTGGTCAGGACTACTGCCTGCATAGCTGAGTCTCCTGAGAACTTGAGCAAGTATTTTGACTGGCATTTGTTCCTTACCATTGCTTATTGGTTTACCACCAGGGGGAGAGAGGAAAATTGACTGATGCTGCAGCATTTTATATGATTAAAGGGACATTCACATTTCATCAGAGAGTAGCTGAACATTGATTGAGGAAAGAATGAGCAGTGAGGAGGGGGTGCCAACATTGTAATGGGTTGCCAATTTTAGACATGCTTTTTTGATGGATGCTTTCGAGCAGAAATTGGTTTCAGATGAGACGTCCTGAAGGCTTGGGAGGTGGGGCAGATTTCAGATGAGGATATACACACTTCGGAAGGAGGTAGAAGTAGTGAGTGGAAATCTTTGGAAACAATAAGGCACCACATGCAATGATTAGCCTCTGTGAGGACTCCAATTACACCTCTTGAGGTTCTCAGTTTCAAAAGAAGTGCCAAACCTTCAGGAAGTTTGCAAATAAGAACCAATCCATCATTGGCAAAGTTCTTGAAGCAGTGATGTAGAAAATTAAAAATGGTCTCTTTGATGTGGTACCTGGTTACGGGATACTATTGTACTGCTCATATCATACCTACAGGGTAATGACATTCTCACCGATGAAGTCTGGCATAGATGTTTGATGAAATGGCCTTGGAACAATGGCCGTATCTATCCAGAATAGTTACATACAATGCGGATAGGTTACAAGTCGGCAGGACTGCAGTAGGTTTGCCGAAGGAGGACATTGATACAACGTTTTTGACGCTCTATTGTAATGGTAGACTATACTGTCCCATTTGACTGGTCTTAACACTTAAACTTAGTCTAAAGCAAAGTGATTAAATAAAAGGAAGATTCAACATTTGGAATTACATCACAACCCTTCATCTCCTTCTTCCAAATGTCTATGTTTTAGAATTGGTGCAGTTATTTAAGTTTGCTGAATTTGATCATTTGTGGTGATGTTCGGGTATCCATATCAAGAACAAAAAAAAAAAATCACCATTTCTATGGCTTACGTGTAGTCTGAGTTTACTTACAATATGGCAGATCAAAGGAATGTGTTCATTGTCTTTTTACATCTGGACAGCGAGATACCAAGAACATAATGCACACAGAAACTCGCCAGGAATATAACTGGGGAGTGAAATATTGGTCTATTTCCGTTCCCCCCGACCCCCCAAGTCTGTTCTATTTTTTTGTGGTGTCTTGCATTATAGGGCAGAGGCCCTGTAGCCTCGATTTCTGAGAACACTCCCATGTTGGTTGAATCCTCTGGTCTCGCCCTACTGCCAACAAAAATGGAAAATATAGTGCTCAGTCAAATTTCCATTCCCTGCAGCAGGACTGGAGAATCCCAACCAGGGCAAGGTCAGAGAATTCCAGCCGTTGTCTCCAGCCAATTTAGTCAGAAGAACCTCGAGCATGTGTAAAATTCAGGGACCCATCTCTAGTTTCCAGATTAGAAAGCTAAATGTAATGTTGATTATATAGTCTATTCATTGAAAGAATTGCTGTGTTCCAATGCTGGTGCTATCCATTCCCAATACAGCAATGATCCCACTCTAAAACATTGAAGGGGGAGGATCCCCCCGCCTCCGATGACAGAATTGTCCAGTCCTGCTGAAGGCAACTCCTGTGCGGAATTCATGGCAGTGGGACGGTCATGGCGCACAAAGCGCAGTTGATAGAGGTTGGGCTGGAAGATCCTGCTGGATGTTAATGGAAAGTTGCTTCTGCCATTGGAAAATAAACCTGCAGGAGGCCAGAAAATCCTGTCAGTGATAAAGGAAAGAAACCGCAAAGATCTTGGGTGGAGTTGTGTAGCTAAATCTTTGATTTTAGGAAAAATTATCTTTCACTGAACACCGTGTGAGATCATTACCGAGAGTGACATTTATCCATGAAAACCTTTTGACATTTAGAGATAAGTGGATTTCCAACACAGGTCCATGTTAAATCCATTCACTGATGCTGATAAAAAGACTATTACTGTTATGGAGACTTAAACGTGAAGCTTCAGATTGGTGCCACTTGCGCATGATTACAAATTCTACTCATACCACATTCCTATATGTGCCATTACACAGGCATTAACCCATGCATTTCTTTCTGGGAAGGGATTATTAATCTGCAATGGTTTCTAGTATAATCTCACCACATCAGAATACCCCAATGAGCATTCTGTTTTATCTGCCATCATTCAACTTCCCTTATTCTGACAGTAAGGAACATTAGATCTTTTTTAGCTGATAGTTGGGCATTAATCTTTGTAAATCAGTAGCTATTTATTTGTTTTCTAAAGTTTACCATGTTGCTTTGTTATTCAGTATGCAGAAAATGGTTGGAAGGAAGACAATTATCATCAGAAGATTTTGACCTGGTTATATTACTCTCAGCTTAGACAGATGGTCTACTTCACATATGGAACATATTTTTATTTACTTTGTATTCTTGTACATTTGTTGATTTAACGGAAAGCTGTTTTGTCATATATATTTGCATTTTAGAAAGAACATGGAGCCCTCTCCAATCTTCACCATTGTCAAACTCACAAAGCCAAGACGTATGGCGTTTAAAGCCAATTCTGATTATAATAACAGCAAGCTGTTTTTTAGTATGGAGAGTACAAGAATTTTCCAATTCTCCTTCTGCATCTACTGATGCACGAGGGCAGACTTTCATCTGCTGCCATAGCTAACTATCCTTAGAACAGGTCATTAATCTGATACCAGGCCCTTATAGCTTGTTGGACACCATTCCACATCAAATGCTGTTGACCAGGAGTCTCTTCCACTCTTACTACCAGCCATTGATGTGTTTGGCAGGATTTGCAAGTTGACACTCAACCTGTTTGGCCGTGTTCTGAATGCACCTTCCTTGACCATCAAGTCTAGGTGTGGGATTTGAATAGAGAACTTCTGGCTCAGAAGCAGAACACCACCCACTGCACAATAAGACCTACTTGATTTGATTTATTATTGTCACATATATCAGTATACAGTGAAAAGTATTGTTTCTTCTGCAATATACAGACAAATCTGACTTAACTGCTAAAGATTAGGAAAATTATGTTGGAAAGAGAATCCAGCATGGTTCATTTTCCTGACTTTTGCCCACAGCGAGGGTTTATTTCCCTGTATGTAAAAGTAATAAGTCAGAGATTTCTGTATTTGTCTGTTGCTTCTGGAATTCCAATGGGGTGCAAAGAGGAATGGGATGGGGTGAGAAACTGGGTTGGAGTAGAGTAGGAACAGATTAGGGTGCAGGGATTTGATTTGATTTATTATTGTCACATATATTAATTTACTGTGAAAACTATTGTTTTTTGCGTGCTATACAGAAAAGCATACTGTTCATAGAGAAGGAAAGGAGAGGGCGCAGAATGTAGTATAACAGTTGTAGCTAGGGTGTAGAGGAAGAACAATTTACTGTGAGGTAGGTCCAATCAAAAATCTGATGGTAGCAAGGAAGAAGATGTTCTTGAGTCAGTTGGAATGTGTCTTTTTCCCAACAGAAGAAAATGGAAGAGTATATGTCCAGGCTAAGTAAGGTCCTTGATTATGCTGGTTGCTTTTCCAAGGCAGCACTAAGTGTAGACATGTCAATGGGCGGGAGGCTGGTTTGCATAATGGACTGGGCTTCGTTCACGAACCTTTATAGTTTTTTGCAGTCTTGAGAGAGCAAGAGCCATACTAACCTGTGATACAACCAGAAAAAAAGCTTCCTATGGTATATCTGTAAAAGATGGTCAGAGTCGTAGTGGATATGTCAAATTTCCTTAATCTCCTGAGAAAGTAGAGGCATTTGTGAGTTTTCTTAATTATAGCTTCAGCATGGGGGGATTAGGAGAGGCTGTTGATGATCTGGACCATTTTCACTTCATTCCCATTAATGTTGACAGGGGAATGTTCTCCACTATGCTTCCTGAAGTTGAAGACTGATTCCTTTGTTTTGTTGACATTGTGAGAGAGATTATTGGCATTCGACAAGGTGGCACATGGAAGGCTTCTGCAGAAAATGCAGATGTATGGGATTGAGGGTGATTTAGCTAATTGGATTAGGAATTGGCTAGCAGATAGAAGACAGAGGGTGGTGGTTGATGGGAGATATTCATCTTGGAGTTCGGTGACAAGTGGTGTACCTCAGGGGTCTGTTTTGGGGCCCCTGCTGTTTGTAATTTTTATAAATGATCTGGATGAGGGTATTGAAGGATGGATTAGTAAATTTGCGGATGACACCAAAGTCGGAGGAGTGGTCGATAGTGAAGAGGGGTGTTATAGTTTGCAGAGAGACTTGGACAAGTTGCAGAGCTGGGCCGAGAGGTGGCAAATGGAGTTTAATGTGGAAAAGTGTGAGGTAATTCACTTTGGCAGGAATAACAAATGTGTAGAGTATAGGGCTAATGGTAGGACTCTTAATAGTGTTGATGAACAGAGGGATCTTGGTGTATATGTGCATAGATCCCTGAAAGTTGGCAATCAAGTCGATAAGGTTGTTAAGAAGGCATATGGAGTCTTAGCTTTTATTGGTAGGGGGATTGAATTTCGGAGCCGCAACGTCATGTTGCAACTGTACAAAACTCTAGTGCGGCCGCACTTGGAGTATTGTGTACAGTTCTGGTCCCTGCATTATAGGAAAGATGTGGAGGCATTGGAGAGGGTACAGAGGATGTTTACCAGGATATTGCCTGGTATGGAAGGCAGGTCTTATGAAGAGAGGCTGAGAGATTTGAGGTTGTTTTTGTTAGAAAGAAGGCAGCTAAGAGGAGACCTCATTGAAACATATAAGATGATTAGAGGTTTAGATAGGGTGGGCAGTGATAGCCTTTTTCATAGGATGGAGAAAGCTAGCACGAGGGGACATAGCTTGAAATTAAGGGGTGGTGGTTTTAGGACAGATGTCAGAGATAAGTTCTTTACCCAGAGGGTGGTAAGGGTATGGAATTCCTTGCCTGCGTCAGTTATAGATGCGCCAAGTTTGGTGGCGTTTAAGAGGTTAGTAGATAAGTTTATGGATGAAAAGGGAATGGTTTAGGTTAGAGGGTCACTGCTTGTTCCTAATTGGTCAGCGCAACATCGAAGGCCGAAGGGCCTGTTCTGCGCTGTTATGTTCTATGTTCTATGTTCTATTGTTGCTGCACCAGTTCACCAGATTCTCTATCTCATTCCTGTACTGTGTCTCATTGTTTGAGATCCGACCCACTATGATAGTGTCGTCAGTGAACTTGAAATTGAGTTGGCGGGGAAAAGCAAGCTACTACTTACATTTGTATTCCAAATAGTTGAATTACTTAGAAAATTAAGTTAATGCTTTCCCCTATGGCAAGTTTGGGAGCTGGGAGGCATTTTATCAGGTGGGAGAGTAGTCGATGGTGATCCTGCTGCCTCCCTGCCTCCATACTGATTACATCCATGGCAGGAAGGCCCAAAGTTAGCTCTCCTGCCCAGCTGCCAATTGATCCCTTGCCCACTTATGGCCCTCATCTCATCATCACTGATGTGACCCTAGCAATGGGCGAGGGTCTCTGTATGTGGAGAGCATGCGGGCACCTGGGCGACCTTTGTTTCAAGGCACCCATACCCGTAGCCATTGCCTGACCAAGCATGGGAAGTTATGGGCAGAGGGGTGCTGCCATTGGAAGCCTTCCATTTCCCTTGGAGACACCACCCCCTCCTCAACCCTGAAACCCCACCCTATGACTCCCCTTCCTTCCATCACTCAGATTTAGCAGCAACGACGCCCAGCTTCGGGGGAGTGTGTTAATGAGAGCTGCCCCCGTTTCCCCCAGTGGTGTTGTTCTTCAAGAAAGCTGCTTCGGGGGTTTTCTGTCCCAGGGCTCCTTGATTGTTGGAAAGCATGTCCTGCTCATGCAAGATGCTCTATGTAATGGGTCTCTCCAAAGGTTAGCCCTCATCATCTCATTAATTCTACACCATATATTTAGTTATCAGAAATATGGCATATTACAAATCAAGCAAAATTTGTGATAATTTGCCTTCCCAAGTATGGTTGAAACATCTTTGTAATTGGATTATTTCAAGAGCATTTATGGCCTAATTGAAAACTCTACGTATAGTGCACTACATTAAAAACACTATTTTTGATGAACGAGGTTAGAAACACATCATTAATTCTGTTCAACTACAAAATTCTTCATTCTCTTTTCTTTCCTCTACTAAAACCTTGCTGGCATGTGTCACAAAATTATTGGCAAAATATCCACAGTGGAGTAAATATATTTACTTCAAGAATTGGCGGGATATGGAATGCTGCACCTACAATGGTGGTGGAAGTTGATTTCATAAATTATTTTTCCTGTAAGTTGGATAATGTAATGACTCAAGAAGCCCAACTGGAAAGGAAAATAATTTATCAGAGAATGCAATGTAAAACCACTACTGTGATGTACTGACACTAGCCCCTGTCTGGGATTACCATTCAGCAGGCCCAGTCCTGGGCCTGCCTTATAAAAAGCTCAGGTAATGAGTTCCAGCTGGGCAGGAACACACACTCAATGAACCCCACAGACAGATCAGTCAGTGATTCTCCATGGTCTTCATGGGAGTTATCACAGACTTGAGGATAAGGATTTTATAGGGTTACAGACTGGGATTTTTGAATCAGCATGCTGGCGGTTATAAAGAGCCAGCACAGGTACAAAGAGCTGAGTGGCCTCCTCCTGTGATGTTAGTCCCCATGGTTCTATGCTGATCATCTATACTTCAGTCAACCAGTCAAGGGGGCTTTGACTGTCACGAGTCACAGCTGAATGTGAACCCACCTCATTCTTAGCTCAAAGAAGGGGATTACATGGGTCCACAGGTGGAATCCAAACTGGGCATGTACCCTGGATACTCACAGGAATTTTGTATTAAAGGTTCACAGATTAGATTCCATGCTCAGTGCATTGCTTGTTCGGTAATGTTTTTAATTATTTCATTGGTTATACGCTTAGCTGGCAAGGCCAGTACCATTGCTGATCCCTAATTGCCTTTGAGAAGGAAGGGATGAATGACTTTTTTGGACTACTGGAATCCATGTGGTGCACTGCTGTGATTTTTGAAATGCAGAGCTGGCAAACAGAATTGTTGAGTCGGTGATTGCATGCAATCCCGTAGTAGCATTCCAGAGGGATCTGCAACACGTCCCCAAAATATATATTCCCGAAAATCTACCCAAAGATGGACATAAATACAAAATGAGTCTCATAGGTCAACAAAGCTGACAGAGCTTAAGTACATCCCCAGTTGTTGATGCACTCACTAGAATACCCAAACTTAGGGAGACATGAAGAAGGCATGGTCTTCTGTAAGTGCTAAGGATGTTGCTCAGCTTTTTATCAGTTTTGCAAGGTATGTGACAGAAGGGGCCAGTGGCAATGATGGTGCACTGGAGCAAAGGCTGATGCAGTTATAACAATCCATGCATTGATCTAAATGGACAATTCACAATGTGTACCTTCAAGTGAGAAGAGTGATCATCTGTTATCCCATTAGAAACGTGTATATAAGGTGACTGACAAACCAGAAAATGATAATGATGATGTGCATGACAAGATGAAGAGCAATGAACACATGTTTCACACCATCAATCTATTTAGTTGTGGATGCCACCACACCATCCAAAGTATTTTCCAAGATTTAAATCCTAAGAAAGTTTGTAAATATTCATATTGGTCAAGCCTGGTGCAGGGGCATGTGTCAACATACTACCTCTGTGGATTCTAAAAGACATCAGCATATGTCTAAAAGATGACCAAACATAAGAGGTACAAGATGATCAACCTTTTCATGACATTGATACGATATGGAATGGAAGATCATGCAAAACTACTGCAATGAAGCTTTCAGTGTAGAACCAGAATCCAATCCTTCAGTGCAAGTACAATCAATCCTCCTGGATGTAACAGATCTTCTACATCATGGAAACTAAAGACCCAGTGATTGCAGGCCTACCAGTGTGTCATCACCTGACACTAGTAATAATCCATGGAATCAGTCTGACACAACACAGATATCAACCTCAGAAATTGTTCCTATCACCTCATTTCACGTTCTAACATCAAATTATCCAGAATGTTTCAACAAAATTGGCAATTCCAGGGAACTGCAACAGTACACCAAAGGAGAATGCAAGTCCATGAATTGATCTGCCATGTAAACGCAGCATCCACATGCAAGACAAATTGAAGATCAAACTAAACACATTGGAGAAAGATAGAATTATTACCAGAACATAACAGTACAGATGTGTCATAAGGAAGGACCATTGAGAGTGTGCCTTGATTCATAACACTTAAATACAGCTTTGAAACGTTGTCCTTACAACATACCCACATTAGAAGAATACCTTAGTAAGATGCTCTTTCGGAGAGTCGGTGCAGACTCAATGGGATGAATGTCTCCTTCTGCATTGTAGGGATTCTAGGAATTCTGCGGTAATGAATATTATTCTAACATTGCTCTTCATCTTGTTATGCACATCATCATAATGTGGATTAATAGTCTGAAATGTCATATCAAGATGCAGGAGATCAATTTCTTTGGTTTTATTTATTTAATTCTGGCATATATATCAATCCAAGTTAAATAGAGGATGTTAAAGCCATGCCAATTCCTCAAGGTAAGGATCATCTTTGAAGATGTCTCAGTCTCTGTCTTTAATTTCTCATCTCCAAAATCTTGAAATAGTCATTGTCAGAAGCATCAACATTGTGTTTTTATGATTGTTGGGAAAAAAGTTTTAAAAACTTTATTTATTAGTCACAAGTAAGGCTTATGTTAATACTGCAATGAAGTTCGTGCAAAATTCCCTGAGTCGCCACAGTCTGATGCCTGTTTGGTTCAATGCACCTAATCAGCATGTCTTTCAGAACGTGGGAAAAAATGACAGCACCCGGAAGAAACATATGCAGACTTGGGGAGAATGTGCAAACTCCACATGGACAATGATCCAAGCTGGGAATTGAATCCAAGTCCATGTGGCTGTGAGACAGTGGTGCTAATCACGGTGTTACTACCCTGTTGTCCCTGAGGTAGATGCCTCAAAGAAAGACTTGGGAGCATGTATACTGCAAAAAGGCAAACTGATTTCATTTGCTTCAAAATCCTTGACTGTAACACACTGTAACTATTCCAACATTGAGCTGAAATTGTTAGCTGTTTGGAATCATGCATTTTCACACCCATCTGTTTGGGAAAAGAGTTGTGATAGAGAATGACCACATGCCACTGGAGAAAACCATTGGTGAAAACCATTGACCAGTATCCTTTTCAGGTAACCGCCTGATTCCTGTCAATTAATCGATCAGGGCTTGATCACCCTGATTGATAAGAGTCCAATCAGGTGCTGCCACATTGATCACTGGATGTAGGTGCTGGAGACACGTAGGTCACGTACCTCTCTAAATAAGGGGTTAAGGCTCCCCTTTGTCTGGTAAACAAGTATGTTTGACCAGAGAGTGTCTATTGTCTTTGGGACGGCCTATTTGCTGTCTCTTCAGTCAGCTGAGTGAACCTGTTTGTCTTTTAAGCTGCAGCCTGCCTTTTCAGTGCTTGTCCAATTATCCCAGCGTGCTCTGCAAAGCATCATTTTAGGTGGCCCGTTTGGCCACGCTACTCTTACCTATTTTACCCTGTTAAAAACTAGAGAGAGACTCCTAAAACTATAAGGGAAAGCGACCAATATGCATGACAAAAGTGCTGGTACAGGAATGCCAAGTTTACAACAAGTTCAGATCCAGGATCCCACAATAAGTATGTGTCAGCCAATGTGACAAGGATCAGTTCGGAATCAAGACCCTATAAGGTTATGACACACAAGGACGCAAGGATCAGAGAAACCAAGGGGAAATCAGATCTATTTTAACTTCTCAACCACAATGCAGTCCTATTGCATCAAGGACAAGATTCCATGCAACCAGAAACAACATCAGAAACAAGAATAGAAATAGCACAGATCACTGTAGGCAATTAACAAAACCTCCAGATGAGTTACAATATCTAGGCATATCAGCAAATTAATTTTATGTTTCAGAGATTCATAGATTCACCAGTTCTATGAACTTATGTAATGGTAATTAATCATGAACATGTATTGCAAATATTAATTTGGAAGAGGGGAACATATTTTTAAAAGAAAGAGGGATGTTGTAATATGCCTTTATGGGATATCAGCATGACATTTCTAGAAGGGAAATATGTCAAGTGATCCAGTCTTAGTTTCACTTTTGCTTTGAGTGGAGCACACACATACAGTTCTGATGCTTTCAAGTTTTATATCTAGCTTTTTAACTTACTGTTCACATGTGCCTAGTCTTAATAAATGAACCCACGACATAGATACCCAATTGAGTATGAGCGATTGGTACTTTATGTTTTGTACCAAAGTAAGTCCAAGATATTATATCAATACAACTCAAAACTCAGCTCCTGTTTGAGGGATCTAGTATCAGGAAGGGGGGAACCTGCTGAGAGCCATCCCACTGTCCTTGCTGCTGAACTCTCTCTCATCTCTCCCACTCGGCCCTCACACATGAACCCCTTCCACCAGATTCACCTCTGGCAACGGATCCAGCCCACGTCCTCAGCCTCAGGTGGCTGTTGTATCGGCCGCAGCCGCTGCCTCCTGATGGTGCTGGCACTCAACAGAGCTCCTTTATCCCAGGAGTCGGTCCACCATTGACTTGTCAAAAGCTTGACTGGCACATAAAATGGGCGGTCTCCTGGAAAAAGGATGATCTAGAAATCTTGCTGGGTCTTCAACTAGCAGCTGAAATCCTTGCTGCCTCCACAACTTGTCAATAGCAAGTTGTAGTGTTGAAAACAAGTTGTGGAGTTGATTGCAAGTTGTGAGACGGAATTTTCCCAACCCATCTGCCACAGGAATCGTAGCGGGCAGGACACAGACCTGTAAAAGGATTTTCCGGACTTGGGGGTGAGCACAGCCGGAATGTCTTGGAATTGATGGCAAGTTCTGGAGCTGATGGCAAGTTCTGGAAGAAATGGATGTTTCTGAATTGAAGTTCAGAAGTCTTCTTTCTGATGACTATGTCTAACAAGGCATCTCAAATTTCATGCAATTTAGAGGCAATACAGTTCTGAGATTCTGGGGCTCACCTTGTTGACTAATGGAGACAGCCTCCATTTTGAATTATTTCTGTTGAAGTAGCCTGCTGTAACTACATGTAAGTTAAGATGACCAAAGTGTTCTGCGGCACATGGGAAAGTGAACAGTCATGTTTTTTTAAAAAAATGTCCAGTTCTTTGTGTTAATGTATTGACTGTATTCTGCTGACCATGAATACTGAACAGGGCAAAAAAACGCCTCACATAAGTCAGACCTCATCTCTTACATTCTTCTTAAGCAGGCAGGAATTATTTTAAATTCCAGTAATTTAAAAAGCTAATCTCCAAAGCGCAGTTCCTAACTGAGGGAAAAAAAAATTGCTGGTTCCAATATGAATAGATGCTATGCCTAGTTAATATTTCAATGTAAATGTCACTTTGATAATGTTAAGCACCACACTATTCAATTGCATGGCTTGCAATATTTGAAGTTTGATATAGTACCTCACCAAATCCAATACATAGGCAGCAGTAATTCAGTAAATCAGTTTAGTACTCCGCAGTTTGTTATGTTGTATAAAAGTGACTGCACTGCAAATACAATAGTGATAATAAAAACTTCTATTGGTGGAAGAGAGTAATGAATTTTGTCGCCTCAGCAGAGGTCCAGATGAAATTTATTGTGATTTTTGTCATGTTGGGAAAGATCAATATAGTTTTGTTAATAACCTGCAGTATGGACCCCCTCCTGGGATGTGGCATTTTACTTGTACTCTGGCACTGCCAGTCATCGACAGTGCAATAACCATTTAAAGCTGCAGGATAGGGTGGAAAAACATGCATATCCACAGATTCTTTTCCTTGCTCTGTCCAAGAATCATATCTGTGTGGAAGCACGTTTTTCTTTTAACAATGGAATATCTGCATTTCTTTTCAAAGAAAAGTTTTGGAGGAAACCGTTTGGATTTATAATCGTCACCCGTGTCAGTTGTTCAAGGCTTGCTCCCGTTTAGCAGAAGGTTCAGAGAGATTTACTCACTGAAGGTGTGCTTTGTATTGGCAGTCTCAGCACTTTAGCAGAGCCTTTGTTCTGGTTGCAGGAGTGCATTTTCTGTCATGGTAGAGAGCTCAGGTTGGAAGCGTAGATGAGGGTGGGATGACGAGATTCAGTGGCAGAAATTTACTCATTGTTATGCAGCAAAATGAATGTGCAGTAAGTACAAAATAAATTATTGTGATATTTGAAGATTTCCTCTTGAGTGAGTTACATAAATTGCCTTCATGAGTGAGATTATCTTTATGCTCATAGTTGTGCTATTGTGATGTTTCTGAACGTTACAGTTAATGACTAATATGAAAAGGGAACGGCGCTGACATTAAATCATTTTCAAACTTAGAACCTTGAAAATTTTGATAGCCTGAGTAACAAAGCTCCAATGCTGGAGTTGCAAATGTTCACCCACTTTTCCAAAAAATAAAGCTAAAAAAAAGCGAATGCTAGAATCCGAAACAAAGACAGAAAATGCTGGAAAATCTCAGAGAATAGAGACAATGGACAGACTTTTTCTGTCCCACCCACCACAGATATCATAGCAGGTGGAGGGGTTGGGGGATGTAGGGGGTGAGATGGGGGAGGGGGAACCATGCAAAGATCCATTGACCTTGGACAGGATTTTCTGGTTTTGGAGTGAGCGTGGCCGGAAAATCCCACCCAACATTTCAAATTTCTCACTCCACAGATGCTGTCAGACCCGCTGAGATTTTCCAGCATGATCTGTTTTTGTAAACCTAAAAATGTTTGCTATGGTTGAAATGGGACCAAACAAGCTCTTGCTTAACATGTCCCTCCAAGTAAGTAGGATTTAGTAAGTGCATTTAGTTTACATATATGCCCAATGCTACTTGATTTCACACCAGAAGTGAAATGTTTGAAGTTTGAACAAAGGACAAAGAAATTACAGCACAGGAACAGGTCCTTCGGCCTTCAAGCCTGCACCGATCATGCTGCCTGACTGAACTAAAACCCCCTATCCTTCTAGGGACTATATCCCTCCATTTCCATCCTACTCATGTATTCATCCAGACACCCTTTAAACATCACTATCGTATCTACTTCCACTACCTTCCCCGGCAGCAAGTTCCAGGCATCCACTACCCTCTGCGTAAAAAATCTGCTTTGATGGAAATTTCTTTTGCAACTCTTGATTTTTTTTAAACTGTGACCCACACCACAACTTGATAAATTTCTGTCAGTCTCAGTGCAGCTGATTTCTTTGCCTTACACCTAGCTTCACATAATGGAAGTGGGGCAGCAGAGGCAGAAGGCTCTGACAGTAAGACACCAAACCTGGCTGTTACCACTTTGGTGGTGCTCTACTTGCACCTGTTTTATTGTCAATCATAGACGAACAAATATCACAGGAAGTCCATCGGCAGGATTGACTTTGTAATGGGATCCTGCTTCGCAGACCCTCAAAGTGAGGAGGATGTTTGCCATTGACTCCATGGCAAAGGCTTGCACATGGAATCTTTTAACATGGGAAGCTATTGCACTGTAGCTGACCAGTGCATGGTTCTAGCTGACTAGAAAACCCTCCCACTCTCACCATCTGTCATCAGGTGTATCTGAAGCATTTGCAAGTTGAAAATCAACATGCTTGACCACTCCATAAACACACCTCCCTGTGGCCATCAAATCCTGGGATGCGACTTGAATCCAGAACTTCTAGGGTCAGAGGTAGGAATGTTACCCACTGCACCATAAACCTCACATAAGTGGGATCTAGGACATCCTAGACAATCGCTACAGCTCAGCCCAAATGGACAATTCACAATTCACATTTATTTATTTACTTACAACAATTTAAGAGAAGTGAGATCCTGCTTAATTCAGGTGGAAGGAAGTTTCTTGCTGTTAGGTAGAAATTTGCTGCTTTAAGCTACCCAGACTGGAGCACTTGATTCACAATTAGTTATTATTTTTCAAATTGGACAGTAGATTTTGATATATGTTAATATATTACGATCCTGAGGTGTAGATTTCTGGATTCTTGATTTGATTTGATTTATTATTGTCACATATAGTAGTATAAAGTTTCTTGTGTACTGTACAGACAAAGCATACAGTTCATAGAGAAGGAAAGGAGAGAGTGCAGAATGTAGTGTCACAATCATAGGGTGCAGAGGAAGATCAACATAATGTGAGATAGATCCATTCAAAAGTCTGATGATAGTTAAGAGGATGATGATTTCTGTTCTGACTCTCTGCAGAGATTCAGGCACACCTTCCCTCATTATGAGGGCTTTACATCTCTTGACTCTCTACTGAAAGGATCAGACTCAATCTGCAGAATTACAGGAAGAGTAATCCTGTGTGTGAAATATGGTCATGTTGTTTCATTGCACTGACACGCTGCCTGACTTGTTGAGTGTTCCCTCCGTTTTCAGTTTTTGTTTCAGGTGTATTGTGTTGAGGGTACCCATGAATCTTTTCTGGTTCAGAATGTTCTACATTCTCAGTTGAAAGAGCCAAAATGCACTGCAGCAGGGATCATTTTAATGTGCTGGAAAATACGTACATCACTTTTAAAATGGATGAATAAGAAATACTTGTGTACCACTCCCATTGAATTGTGAACGCAATGAATTGACAGTGCTGTTTTTCAAAGACCTGTTCACTAATAATGTAACGCAGGCTTAAGTCTCTTAGTAGCAAGATATGTGTGTGCACATGGATTGAAAAGGACTTTAACTACTGCCAAGGCCCCAGCCAGTTGATTCTCATGCATCATTCTAGTAGTTAGTTTGCATAGATAGTACAATTAAATAATGCTTGATGCAGATAATCTCTGCAATATTTGTAAATTCTTAAAGAATATATATCCATCTGAAAAGTAATTAATTGCTGAAGTTTGGGAACGCAGTCTGTTAGAATTTTCAAATAACTAATAATCCTAGAGAAAGTATTGTTGAAACATTTTGATGTTTGAGAACAAGCTTTCGGATGGAATATTAAAAGAAAGAAATTTTCTCGTTGATAGACATCATAAGATTATTTGTAGGGATTTAAACATTTGTCAGCATTTTGCGGTATTAATGCTGAGACAAGGTGCAGCAGAACAATTTATCCTCAATGAGAATGCACAAAGTAAGATTTATGACTTTTGTATCTCAGATGACATTTCTTACATAGTTGCCGTGATACAGCAAATTAAAGGGCTTTGAGAATACCATGGGGTGTGTTTTTGTAATGAAGGAGTAGAGACCGAGGCAATAAGAAGATAATTAAGGTAACAACTTGTGAAAAATTAAAGTGTCTTTGTCTTTCATTTTTCGAATCTCGGAGCATAAACTTTGAAGTTGTTAATTTAATTGCTGATATTCTCCAAATCCCTAAAGAATGTTGAGGATTAATCATCTGTTCCATTCCAACAGGAGATAAGCCCTAAGTCAATTGAAATGTTAGTGATCTAACCCTGTATGCAATATAATTTGACAAGATTAACAAATTTTAATTGTGATGTCTAATGTTCTATGAGTGTTTCTGTCCTTAGAGTATCCTTACCAATTCATACAGAGATAATTGTTGCAAAATGCATGTTTTTCAACAGTGGAGGGAAAGAAAATACAATTTGTTGCAAGAACATTAACCCAACGTCCATGATTATGCGGACATTTTGTCTTACTTTGTCACGTGACAGGACAAGTGTCATATCCGCAATACATCCCAGAGCAGTAATGAGCTGGGAATGTCCTAAATTCCCAGACTTGAACATTTTAACCCTGTATTTTGGACCAGAGTAGTAAGTGATTTAGGATGAAGGATGATAAGCTTCTAAGAAGTTGAAAAATAACTTCCCTTTTTAAGGCTTTGAAAAGACGATTGCCATTCATAGTTTATGCCCTCTTTCAGAAGTATAAAACTAATAATTAATTAAAAAATAAAACACTTTGTTAATTCTGATATATTCTGCAATTAATCAAACATAATGAAAGATTACATTGGACAACTGGGCATGGTTAGAAGAGAAATAATTGAGAGTTCTACTAAACGCAAAAATTTACCTTGCACTTTAACGCAGTAGATCATTTTGAACAGGCTCCCGTGCCTCTTGCTGTTTAAGCTCTTGCTCCTCCTGGCTCTATGTCAGCCTGTGATGGGCCCTCCTTCTCATCTGGATGGGAGCCATTACTAAGGCAGAATTACCTGCACCCTGCATATCCCAGTGGATCTGTGAACTAATTGAAGTGACAGATTTGGTGAGCATATCTTTTACAGGTTTCCTTCCATCTCAAGGTCAGCAGGCCTGAGCTAAGCTTTTTACCTGGCTTCCATTTTGGCAAGGCATCCACACCCTACCCCTTCAAGTTGAAAGGCATCTGAGAGGAACAGAGATGGGTGTTTCTCCTGGTCATATTTTGCAAAAATAGACATTGCTGTTTGAGAGCAATGTGGGTGAAGCTTACCCTCTGACACTATTTCATTGTCTCCGCTCCTCTTGGGACTCAAAACGGAGACGATTGCCTTGGAAGCATGGAAAACCCATGTAAGCCATGACCATGTGCCTGGAGGATTGGAGGTTTGGAGTCACAAGTTGGCTGCAATTCATCATCTGAGCTCATCATTCCCTTCCTCCCTTCATCATTGCCTCTGACAGCAGGGAATGGGATTGAAATGAAGTCAATCCTATGCAAGTTAGCGTTGTACCTTATGTGGATGCATAGCTGGACTTGCCAGGAACACAACATTGGTGTGGATCATATTTTTGGCCTTATATGCAACTTACTTGTTCACCGTGCTGATTGACTGGTGTGGCGAGCTAGTAAGGTCGTGGCCGAGCTTAAAAGATGCAATATTGATGTTGTGTGGATTTGGTGTTTCATCAATGCTGTATTATGTTATTAACAATGACCATGAATTTCTGGTAATAGCAGTGAGTTTAAGGCACACCTCATTATTAATGATGCAATAAATACCTTGTGCTGAGAAAGAGCTGTGCTGTGATACACTGCACAGCATACAGATATACTGTATTGTTGCACATCTTATGCCACTCTGCCATTAGCCTTCAGAAAATGTGAAACTTACCTTCAGCCTTCCCATTTGAGAATTTCCTGCATGCAAACTGGCTGTGTTTCCTACCATGTAACTATGACAACACTTCAGAAGTATTTAATTGGCTGTAAAGTGCCTCAGGCTGATCATAGGAAAAGCACCATAGAACTGCAAGTCCTTTCCTTTCTCTTGTTGGTTAAAGAGGCAGACTTACTAAGTTTCCAGATTCTCCATTATCAGCTCACACTCACAAAGCCCATGGCTAAACGTTTTTCAACTGAGGGAGGAGGAGAAAAATCTAATAAATGGGACACATCACAAGATGTTCCACTCCAGCACCCTCCAGACAAACATCATCATGAGCATAGACTGCATGCAAAGCAACCTTACAGATGGCTAGCACATTGCTTTAGACACAGCCATAATACCTCTATGATTCAGATTGCATTCTGAAATATTAGTGTGATCCGGATCCCATGGTGCACTCAGCTTGTCGTACGGATGCTACAATTGACTGAGAATTTCATAACCTTCCACAACATTTCACAAAATTGGATCTTGACACTTTCAAGTGATGTTCCCATCAGACCTCAACCTGAATCGTTATCTAGGCTGGTGGTGGTCTTGTACTAAGGCTTGTCGCTGAGGAAAAGGGTTCAGAGGCAGTTATGGTCAGAGTGAGCAATTAGGGGAAAGGTACAGGCAGGGGAGGGAGAATAAATCTTTGTGCAGGCTTGAAGGACCTATAAGGACACTGTCATGCTCAAGAAATGACAAAGAAAAAAAGTATATATATATCTTCAACACCTGGCTATTTTATAAAATAATTTTGTTTTTCTGGCCTGTTAATAATGCAGAATTGCTGAGCTAACACATGGTTCAGACAGTCACCTGATGCCTTGCAGCAGTTTCAAGGTAGCGAAGACCACAGGGACGAGGATCCAGTCCTGCTACCTCTGAACAAAGGGAAACCTTCACAAGTCACAATCGATCAGAATCAGAATCAGAGTAACTTTTCTGTTACGGGTGGGTAGCAAGTGGGGAAATCAGGGCAGTTTAAATTGACCACCCACCTCCCCCCGCCCCACCTATCCACCTTCCTCTCCTTTCCTCTTTCTTACAATTTTATATGCTGCAACATTCTGGATTTAGATGTGTCTGGTGACACCTTTCCCTGGCATGGCCAAAACCCAGAGTTAAGTTACAGCCCAGGGTCAAAACCCTTTCAGACTCTCAGTGATAAGATCAGGTCTGATTTTTGAATATTGATGAGGGTTCTCACTTGCTTGTGACAAGCATCTCACATGTTACCTAAAATTGACCATCACGTGGGTTAGTGAGCAGGTAAAATCAGAGCCAAATGTACCGGCAATGACTCCAGCTGATTTTAAATTTATCCCTGAGGCTCTTACACAATTCACACTAGTGCAGAGCAAAAACTCATTTAAAGGGCATGCTAGGTAATCCGTATTAGTAACATTTTCCTACAACAATTGTGTGAAATAGAAAGGTGCAAGATTTTTGTTGCTATTTACAATTTCTTATCCTCACAGTCAATCCTTCATTGCATGTGAACAAAGCCATTTTGTGAGTAATTAGCATTTAATGTTCTTAGTTTATGTGACCAAGGTCAAATTGGTAGATTTTGCTCCATCTCCCACCCCCACCCCCACCTCCCAGTCACCACCATTCTCCTTGCTATAATACTGCTCCAGATTCCTTTTGTTATCTATTTTCACAAATGAGTTAAAAATAACAGACTAACACTGACTTCATTATTTTGCCCAAGACAATGAGCAATCTTTTCCATGACTTTTATTGGTTTGTGATTTTGAAGTTATAATGGAATGATGAGTATCAGTTAATGACCATTGGATATGATTATATTCATAGAATCCCTATAGTACAGAAGGAGACCATTCAGAACATTGAGTCTGTACTTACCACAGTCGCACCCAGGCCCTGTTCCCATAACCCTCATTTACCCTGACATTAGGGGCAATTTAGCATAGCCAATCAACCTAACCTGCACATCTTTGGACTTTGGGAGGAAATCCATTTGGGGGGAAAACACAAACTTCACACAGACAGTGACCTGAGGCTGGAATTGAACCCGGGTCCCTGGTGCAGTGACATAGTAGTGCCTCATTGTTAAAATTATTGGAATTGTTCATGAATTGCTCAGGTTAAGGTGAGAAGGTCACAGGGCCTTTTTCAGTGCTTCCTTCCATCCAGCTATGAAGCTGAATCCTTTGACTATTTTTCTTAAATGTTAGTGAATATATATGGTCTTGCTTCATATAATTCTGCAGACACAACTCCCATTCACCTATTTGGGTTTTGTTTCCCCCTGAGGAATGTAAGAAATCTCTGGCTTTTGCTTCACATTATGAACATGGCCCAGTCCATCACACAAATCAGCCTCCCATCCATTGACTCTGCCTACATTTCCCACTGCCTCAGGAAAAGCACCCAGCATAGTCAATGACTCACTCAACCTGGATACACACACTTCCATCTTCTGTTGGGAAAAAGATACCAAAATTCTGAGGTCATGTACCAAGTCAATCAAGAACAGCTTTTTCCTTGCTGCTGTCAGACTTTTGAATGGACCTACCTTATTCTAAGTTTCTCTGTATGCTAGCTATGACTGTAACACTACATTCTGCACTCTCTTGTTTCCTTCTTTATGAATGGCATGCCTTATCTGTGTAGCATGCAAGAAATAATACTTTTCATTGTACATTAATGATAAATCAATCAAATCAAAGTCACTGAAGGATAACAGTGATACCATACAATTATATCTTCAGTACATTAGAATGCCACATCAGTAAGAACGGTGGTCCTAATCAAACCAAATGATATTTTTCACACTTCCCCTCACAACCAGATTCATCCTCTTACTTCTTTTGTTTCTGTTGCTGGTTGCTACCGCCCACTAATCCCTTTTTGTGCAAGTATCAGTGATATGAGAATATCTTAAGCATACAGGCACTCTTAGAGTGGCTGATATTTCCTTTCAGATATCTCAGCTACAGCACTTTACGTAAGTGAAATCCCACAAAAAAAAACATCCAAATATGATGAGTGGATAATTTAACTCTCTTGTCTCAGATGCGCTCGACAACACTAACGCATAATGCTGTACAAGGTTTGCAGGGAGATGGGGGGCAGTGCCCAGTTTTGCAGGATTTGTTCCTGACAACTGAAACTCATTGCACGAGGAGATTGATATGAGTTGCCGAAAACTAATAAGCTCAGAACTTATGTTCCCCAAGGTGTTGTATCCTAGAGGTTTGAAGATGCTCTGATGGACTCTCTCAGATGACCCACACAAGGACTTCATGGGAAATCTCCATGACATTTAAACTTCAGATGGTCAATTAACCCTACAATGGGAAAAATTCAGAGACTTGGAATGGTTCTGACTCTTTTACCATAATGATTACTCAGGAAAAGTTCAAAGGATTAAAACCATTTCTAACTCCTGGGTAACCATTTCTAACTCCTGGACTCCCTCCTGGCCCCTAACACAGAACCCCCTGACTCCCATTGGCTCTTCTTGACTAACTCTCCGCCTCCCAACTACCTGATAACCCTCAATGCCCCCCACCCTTCACTACTCCCCAACATTGCCACACCCCTTCCGGAGCTCCCCCAACTATGGCTCCACCACCCTGCCTACCCCTCAACCTGATTCTCCCCAAATCCCTCCGTCCTCCTGATTTTCTTCAAACCCATCAACCCTACTGACTACACCCCAACTACCCCTCACTCCCCCAACCATTCCCATCCCCCTGACTCCCCTCCCACCACCCCATTCCCTGACAAACCCACATGCTCCCAACTCCTCCTCATTCCTGAATAAAGTCTGACCATTTGTTCCCTACTGAACACCTGATTCGAATAACCATCTGATCTCCCTGACCCTCCCCTTGACTGCCCAACAGCACGACAACATATCTGTTCCCCTAACCATCCCACCCCTTGCAACCACGTGACTCTTCCTGATCACCCTCTTCCCTCCTCCTCACCTACTTAGTGTACACACATACCTTCTCCCTGGTTTCTCAAACTGATTGTGACATTTAAACTTACCCGCTTTATCACAGCTTGTGCCTTAAAAACACCTTCAACACTACTGCCCTGCATTGGAAGCATTCTGCAGCTGCTGTGCTACATGTTGTTATATGCTGTTATATGCTCTATCTGAGGCCAGAACTCTCCATTCACCTGACAAAGGGGCAAACCCTGAATGTTTGTGAGTTTACTATCAAATAAATTGGTTGGACTTTAACCTAGTGTTGTGAGACTTCTTACTACATGTTGCTTAATAGAAATATGTGCTGCTCCAGACCTGGGGAAGAGAAAAGGGACTGAGTGCCATTCCTCATAAGTTCTGGGCCTTATATAATGTTTAAATGTAGCCTAATCTGTTTCCATAACAACTGGTCTAGTACACTACTGTCCAAAATAGAAACACATTGTCTGCGAGCTCCCTGAAGAAGCTGTATAAGTGCATTTTTAAAATGAGCAAGATGGTTGGCTGTTGCATTGGGCAATCCAAATAGATTTGGTTATTCCCACCTCTGATATGCTGCAGTTTGCAGATAAATCCTCAAGGCTTGAAGCTGATTGAGGTTGTGCATCATGGCCCTCTGACTGGCCTCATTGGAACTGAACAGCCTTCCACCTCTCAGGCAATAGCCACTGAAGAAACACTTTACAGGAACTGTATCATAAGAACACAATAACAGGATGAAGAATTTGCACAGTGATAATTCTTCATTACTTTGTTAACTGTTAAATGCAGAATTAATTTGTTTCAGTTTGGATTTGGATTTGGTGTTAATGTTTATATTTTAACCAAGTAAGAACAAGGTCCACCAAGTTAGGATATAGGAAGGCATCCAGCTGGCAATATATAGACACTGGTAAAGATTGTGGAAATATTGTTGCATTGGAATTGGGTTTGATGAAGCGCTGAGGATTCTCTGAGAGCTCAGGCAGCTGAGAGTATGAGAGGTAATGTCATTTCTCTTCTTCCTCCTCTTCATGACAAATTTTAGCTTAGCTAGCTAGATGGTTAAAGCATAATGTAAAATAACATAAATAGCATGGGCTGTGGCAATTTCTAGAGGTTTGTCTCTTCATCCTGTTCTACACTCACAAAGTGGTGTGCCTCAAACTACAAATGTGTGTCTGTAATAGAAAGAGGTGCTTATGGTCCTTTGTGGAATTGGGCTAATTATCAAATCCCTTCACAGTCATTGTGTCAAATTCCTGGAATGCCCTTTAGAACAGCATTGTCAGTACTGCTACAACATGGGGACTTGCAACAGTTCAAGAAGGCAGCATCTTCTGTTGGGCATGGAGGATAGGGCAATTAATGCTGGTCTGGCCCACACCCATTGAGTGAATAAAAAAATTCTTCCTCTCCTGCTGCACTCCTTAAAGAAAAAAACATATATTCATAAGGCATCATTCACAATCTCAGCATAGTACCAAAGTGTTTTACAGCAGTCACAAAGGAAAAGGCTCAAAGTTTCTCATTGTGTTTAGGGAAAGTAATGTAGGTGTTCTCCCAAATGTGTACAGCCTAATGACTTCCTTGATGTAGCAGTTGTGAATCAAGCACTGATGTAAATTCAATACTTTACTAAAAAGACTTGGGCAGCACAGTTGCATAATGGATGGCATAGTGGCACCACAGTTAGCACTGCTGCCTTACAGCACCAAGAATCTGGGTTCAATTCCAGCCTCAGATCACTGTGTGTGTGGAGTTTTCACATATTCCCTGTGTCTGCATGGATTTCCTCCAGATGCTCCGATTTCCTCCCACATTCCAATAATGTATCGATGAGGTGGATTGGCTATGCTAAATTGCCCCTTAGTGTTCCAAGATGTGCCGATTAGGGATTAGCCGGGTAAATGCATGGGGTTAAGGGGATAAGGTAGGGGCATGAGCATAGGTAAGAAGTTCTGTTGAAAAATTAGTGCAGACTTGATGGGCCAAGTGGCCGCCTTCTGCATTATAGGGATGCTATGATTTAGATATTCTAATTATTTTAATTAGCAATTTAAATAGTTCTGACATATTCCCTAGATGCAGACAAGATGCAGAAAGCTACTGGGACTTGATGGATTGAGTTATAAGGAAAAGTGGATAGACTAGGACTTTTTTCTCTGGAGCATAGGAGACTCAAGGGTGATCTTATAGAGGTCTATAAAATAATGAGGGGCATAGATCAGCAAGATAGTCAATATCTTTTCCTAAAGATAGGGGAGTTTAAAACTAGAGGGCGTAGGTTTAAGGTGAGAGGGGAAAGATACAAAGCTGCCAAAGGGACAATTTGTTCACACACAGGGTGGTGAGTGTCACCCTGCTAGAGGTAGTCGTAGAAGCAGGGACAATTTTGTCTTTTAAAAAGCAATTAGACAGTTACATGGGACAGTTATTTGGGTATGAAGAGATATGGGCCAAATGCAGGGCAATTGGGACTGGCTTGGGAGTTTAGAAAACGGGGGTGGCATGGACAAGTTGGGCTGAAAGGCCTGTTTCCATGCTTAAACCTCTATACTTCTAATGGATGCCTAGAAGCAGCCCAATCTAATTTCAGAAGTGAAGTACTTGTGGCTCACCATGAATATGTGTATCATATTGGAAATTTAGGGATCTGTTTTGTTGTTGAAACAAAATGGATGCAGCACCTACTAAGTTTTAGGCTCCTGAATACTGTTCTCACCAATGGCAAGTTCATTGCCAACGACACTCATTGGACTTCCAAATGTGTAGGATGGCACCAGATGTGCTAATAAAGAAAGCAGATTGTTGTGAACAAACCCCTACTTCACCGCTGTCCTTTAAAGATGAGAATCTGACAACACTCCTGCTTGATTTGGCCTGTGTGTAACTCCAGTCCCAACCTTTTTTTTTGTTTTATTCATTCATGTGACATGCGTTTATTGCCAATCCCTAGGTCCTCTTGGGGGGCAGTTGAGTATCAACCACATTGCTATGGTTCTGGAGTCACATGCAGGCCAGACCAGGTAAGGTCTGATTTCCTTCCCTAAAGGATGTTGGTGAACCAGATGGGTTTTTTTGAATCAAAAATCATTTGAAGGTCATCATCAGATTCTTAATTCCAGACATTCTTTATTGAATTCAAATACTACCATCTGCCATGGCGGCATTCGAACCCGACACAATTGATATTTAAAATCCTCAGGGCAACTCAGGACGAGCAATAAATGCAAGTTTTTTTCAATGTTATCCTAGACCTGAGAATAGATATAAAAAACATTACTGAGGCATGGTGAGATTAGATTTATGTGGTGCTTGTGACACCAGTTCATCAGGCAGGATTTATTCTGAAAGAGATAGAGAACAAATTTATGTATGAAGAAAACCCCATCTAGTAAATGAGACTTCAAAAAAAAACAAGGTGGAGGATGTATGCATGGATTTGCAGCAATTCACTCCAAACCGTGTTCCGCGTATCATTTGCTCCCTCTCACAAGCTGCAGGTTTGAGTCGAAATGGACTTGCCTGAGTTTGGCGCAGCATTCTGCGTGAATTTTCTACATGCAGATTGCACTCTCTGAACCCTCCTGACAAGTTGCAATAAAGATTTAGCAGCCTGAATTCCACGCCCTTTGTGGGTACTTTTAATCAACCGCATTCAGGAAGTTTTGGCTTGCAAAATTCTAACTGATAATACCTCGTTAAAACGTGGTATGTAGCACATAATTTTGTTGACAACTTGGGCAGATAGAACCCAACCTAGCAGATAATTAAGGTTGACTTTTTGTACTGTGGTGTGGTGTAGCGCAGTTACAGTAACGGTTCTCGGCAATGGAACGGCGGTGATGGTGAATACATTATCTAAATATAAATCTCATCCCTGTTGTCAAACTCCTGACAAGCTGATGCTAAGTAGTTATTACTGTCAGAAAATAAATAAAAGGCATTCTCTGTATTGTCGTGCAGGGATAACCGCGCAGCGCTGCTAGTTTATTCTGAAGAGGGGAAGTCGTTATTTGGCTCAGTTTGGAAGCTTTATAAATAAACAAGGTTAAAAAGGCCTCGCTGCATTCTAAACAGATATACTTTTGAATTTTAATTATCATGGAAGATTTTTGTATAAAAGACACTGAACTGTGCATACATCTGCAAACTAATTGTCTTCCGCCACCTCAATCCAAAACCTTCCTAATATTGCAGTATCTGACATGTGGTGCCATTTACCATCAGTATAAATGTCACAATAAAGTTTGTTACCCTTTTCAATACACAACCTCCGCGATGCTCGTCTTCCTTAAGTAAGAAGAAGCTTGAATGCGACAAATGCCACCTAAATGCTGTATTAAAATTAAAAGGATTAGAACGGAAGAGTTAAAGATTGTGAATCTGTTTTAGGATTTTTGCTGACACCCATAACCACTTGGTGATTTACAGCCTGTTCCAAATCCCATTGATTGAGTAGCTGCCCCGTAATCCCAGGTATATCATTCGCTTCACGTTGTGTGGGACAAGCTGGTTTTTCCTCTTGCGATCCTGTGTACTTACTGTTCTCTTGTCACCAGCCCAAAAACATTTTCTAAAGGGTGACAATCACAACAACGGCACTGCATTGGTAGTGTGATACTCCACTTAAGTTTATTTGTTTGTGTCACAAGTAGGCTTACATTAACACTGCAATGAAGTTACTGTGGAAATCCTCTGGTCACCACACTTTGGCACCTGTTCAGGTACACTGAGAGAGAATTTAGCACGGCCAGTGCAACTAACCAGCACATCTTTTGGCCTGTGGGAGGAAATCAGAGGAAACCCACACAAATACAGAGAGAATGTACAGATTCCGCACAGACAGTCACCCAAACTGGGAATAGAACCCTCCATCAAGGGATTGGTCCATTTTGGAAACAGCCTTAATGGGATTTTGTCAGGTGTGAGCTATTTAGTTGTAATTGACACTGGAGTATTGCCTTTATTTGCCTGGCTTTAGACCAACTTGCAACTTGGTTGCAAGTTATGAAAATCACAGGCTCCTGACTGAGGAGTGAATCAGAGCTGCCAGTTTGCCCCACCGAATACTTGGAAGCTGCTACAGCACATTTGGGTTGGATAGCATACAAGTGGGTTGCTTTATCACACAGGTTGTAATTGTCATTAAAGTGTCATTTCAAAGGCATTTTTACACTGGGATGGATGAAACAGTAAGGGGATATCGTGTCAGTATTTATAAAAGGGATTGGTTAAAAAAGAGTCTTTGTCACCTTCTTTTGTCACTGAGAGCATTGAAGTATCAAGACATATCTGATTTGAAAGTCAAAAGTTAATGCATCTATTATCTGTGACCCGAAGGAAAAAGTCATATTTTCCAGTAATTAGATTATAAAAATTCAATATGATTTGAAATATTCTTGCACCCTAGCTCCAATCCACCACTGTGACCAGAACTATAATGGAATGCACATTTATTTTTCCCCAGAGAATGAAATAAGAACAAAGCATATTAATTGTGATTTCCATTTTATGTTATTAATTTCGAAGTCAATTCATTTATGGTTCTTCTCTGAAGTACATGATCGAACTCCTTCATTGCCTAACTGTGAAAATGCAGAAACTCTCAGGACTGGACAAAAAAATGCAACAAACATCAAACTGCTGACCTGTCATTCATTATTACTGAGATGGAAATGTGTTACCAGTGTCAAATTAGCACGCACAATAATCTAAGATAGTGCCACACTTGGAGCATGTTCTGTTCAAATCTCTCCTGTCAGCACACAAACTTCATGTCGCCTGCTCATTTAAATGATTATAACTAGCAACCAGTGCTACTTGTGGGGTTGAGTGGTACACATTGGAGGAGGAAATGCATATTCTGAGGGGCTAACATGAGTGAAAGTCAACCTCCAATTCTTAAAGCAGAGCTACCTTATGGCTGGAACAGATTCTGGAAGTCATTTCACAACTGGTTCTAATAGTTAAGTGATAGGAAAGATAGACGAATAGTAAATACATGGCAGAGTATGAGCTCCAGGATATTCCACTGCTATACTAGAGGCCTTGATGCATGACATGCAGAGGAAGAGAGATGTGGATGCTTTGGAGAGCATGGAAAGAAGGTTTACCAGGATGTTACCCGGTCTGGAGGGTGAGGAGAGGTTGAATAAACTCGGATTGTTTTTGCTGGAAAGACAGAGACCGAGGAACAGCCTGTTAGATGTCTACAAATTTATGAGAGACATTTATAGGATGGAGAGTCAGAGGCTTTTTCTCAGGGTGAAAGGGTCAACTACAAGAGGGCATAGTTTTAAGGGGGTAAACTTTGGGGCGACGAGCAGGGAAAGTTTGTTACCCAAAGGGCGGTAGGTGCTTGCGATGTAGTGCTACTGGTGGCAGTGGAAGCAGGCACCTCAGCAACATTCAAGGCCTATCTCGATAGACGCCTTAACGGAGGCAATCAGAGGAATAGAATCTGCACATTGGCGTAGGCTTGGTGGGTCTAAGGGCCTGTTTGTATGCTATATTGTTCTTTGTTCATTTATCCATGGAAAGCCAGACTGCAGACAAATTTGGGTGGCATGGTAGCACAGTGGTTAGCATTGCTTCTTCACAGCTTCAGAGACCTGGGTTCGATTCCTGACTTGCCTCACTGTCTATGTGGAGTTTGCATGTTCTTCTCATGTCTGCATGGGTTTCCTCTGGTTTCTCCAGTTTCCTCCCACAGTTCAAAGATGTGCGGGTTAGGTTGATTGGCCATGCTAAAAAAAAAGCCCTTAGTGTCCTGAGATATGTAGTTAGAGGGATTAGTGGGTAAATATGTAGGAATATGGGGGTAGTGCCTGGATGGGATTGTGGTCAGTGCAGACTTGATGAGCCAAATGACCTTTCTCTGTACTGTAGGGATTCTATGATTCTAAATTCTGTGAAGTCACCTGGACCCAGGAGACCTGGATCCAATGCAGTGTAAGTTTAGTGACCTCACTCAAACTGTCATTGCCAGTGTTTCCTTATCCAGTGTTTCAAAATGCTGAAGGACTCAAAACTGGGTAGTAATTTGAAAACAGTGAGCAGAATACTTCTTTGAGCAGCTTTGGTGGTACCAGTGTTCCTGTGCAGTTCAGACACTGCTCCTTGTACATACACGTATTTCTCTGTAACACTTTTTGGTGCTGTTTTCATCTCGGTGAAAAGGTCAGCGAGACGTCCTGTGGTTGGCAGGAGGAAGCATCTGTCACTAAACATCAGGCAGAAAGTGGAGTCACTAATGCGTCTAGAGAAGGGTGTCTCAGTGAAAAAAACAATAAAATGATATTGATGCATCGGCCATTTATGATTTAAAGAAGTGAGTTGAGCCAAAAGACCTGAATCTGGAAAATCCCCAAATCCAGCACAAGGGTCTGGTCCTGAGCTTTCCGGATGTGGGATCGACGTCTGTATATTCTGGTGCCACATTTCCAACAACTGCACCATTAACCTTAGTGACTGCTCAATGCATCACACCCCCATCATTCACCTCCCAACAATTTCTATCAATCACAATTAGTGTATAACATCCGCAGCTTCATACTCAGCAATGCTACAAGCCTCACACCCATGTCTTGCACACTCTGCAGCACATCACCCAAACACATTTTACCACATTCACTAACACATTCCCCTCTTTCACATAGGACATGATGCAGCATAAGTGGAAACTACAATGCTAAATCATTGGAGGGACCAGCACACTTGCATATCCCTACCGCAGTGAAGGAGATAGTGGTTGGCGTCATTGGAGCAACTGTGATAGAAGCTTTGGCTAGCACCGAGGCTGAAGTTATCAAAAATAGCATCTGCTCATACTTAATCCTCTTTCTCACATCCCAGTTAGCCTCATTGCATGATCTTTTCTGATTTACAGGCTGCAGATGATGTAAGCATGTCCCTCTGCCACTCTGCACCCCTTCCCTCCCCACTTCAGATTAATCTATCTTTGTGCCCTTCTCCATATGGACACACAAAATGTGTTCCTCCTTCTTTCAGTGACTTGTCCTCCTTTCTGTCATGTCTGTTCATTCTCCCTGCAATGTGATGAGCCAAAGATGATGCACAAATTAAATTGGGCAAAATCTGTGATGAGTTCAACTAGGCACTGGAGTTTGGCTTCTTGGAGCAGGAACCCCCTGATTGAGTTACTACAGGTAGCAGGAAGCCACAGAGGGAGAGATCTCTGTTGTATGTTCTGGTAAAATCTGGTGGCAGTGTGCTAGCGCTCTGTATGCAGTTCCATTAGAGCATCATTGTCACTTAGAGAAAAAGGACTGCTGCCTCTCTCCAACAACAGAACAGGATGTTGGGGCTGGATGCTGCTGTTGCTGTTGTTGCTGTGAGCTTATGTTTCTAATCTTGCGTTTCCAGCACTGTCTCCATTGCTTTCTCTGTCTGCTGTGCTCCATGAAGCAGGGTCACAGTCATCCCCAGGCCTCAGTCAATTCTATCTTTTGAGCCTTCCTTTGATTCCTGTTTGAGGGACAAAGACTGTTTTCCAGCTGCCTTCTTATTGGGACTTGTGTAAGAACTTTTGTCCCAGCTGGGACTTGTTGAAGCAATGTTCCAGCTAAGACTCGTGCCCTGAAAGGCATGGCCCAGAAAGGTACAACCCCGGAAGTTCCAAGCCAGGAAGGAGTGGCTGGAAGCTGTGACTCAGGAAGATTCAGCCTCAGAAGGTGGAACCCAGAAGGTGCAGCCTCAGCAAGTGTACTTTGGAAGATTTAGCCCAGAAGGGTGGACAATGGATGAATATAGTTGAACTTTGTAAATTTCAGAGGGTGTAACATTGACGGGCGCAGCTCTAGAAGGTGAAGCTTCTGGAATGTCCAATGATTGTATGGTTCTTAAAGGAACTGTATATTAGTGTATCATGAGGTCTTTTATATTGTATTAGTTTGTTGGTTATTCCCCTCCCTTCTTTTTCCTTGTATTATTTATGGAACCGGGGAGAGCATCCTTCCCTGATAGAATAACCCCCTAGGGGCTGTAGCATCTGATTAGGGAGAGTTCTGGGTGGTGAAACCCTGGACATAATAAGACCGGACAGTCCCCATTCTCAGACTGAGTACCCCAGAGAGCCTCTGCTACCACCTCGGCTAAAAATTTGGAAGGGACGGTTCAGATAACGTAGGTCCAGGGTGGCCCCCCCATCTCTGGCTGAACATCCATAAGGTGTAACCCTCAGACTTAAGTACTCTGGAAGGTTGCCCCCTCCAGGGCGGGGAAAAAATCCAGGAGGCAGTGCCCTCGAGGGCAATGGATATGCTTCAATGTTCATTTTTGTTGTGTACAGTTACTGTGTTGTACAAATGTTCGTAGATTTGTAAATTGAGGTGCACTTAGAAGAAAACTATAACCAACAATGAACCTTTCCTAAATAGAATATAGTAATTGTTGGTTATTGACAATCTTTCTTTCATATTCGTATTTTGAATATTTGTAACTATTTTTGTAATATTATGTTTGTAATAAACAACAGAAACCCCTGATTGAGGTGCTGCAGGTAATAGGAAGCCACAAGGGGAGAGAGCTCTGTGGTATGTTCCAGTAAGATCTGGTGGCAGTGTGCTAGCGCTGTGTGTGCAGTTCCATTACAGCATCGTCATCACATAGGGGAGAAGGACTTCCCTTCTTCCAGCTGAACATCTGTAAGGTGCAACCTCTGAACTAAGTACCTCTGGAGGATTACAGTCCCCCCCTTTCCCCCCGGCAGGGAAAAACCCAGGAGACAATGCCCTGGAGGACAATGAATATGCTTCAATATTCATTTTTGGTGTATAGAATTAGTTTGCTATGTTGTATTAATGCTTGTAGATTTGTAAATAATGGAGTATATTTCAAGGGCAATATCCTGGAAAAGCATAAAAGCATAAAAAAATGAACCCTTTCTTAATGGAAGGTAGTAATTGGAGGTTATTGATATATTGATGGCGTTAGCCATCAGTAAAGTATCTTTCATATTTGTTTTATTTAACGGTTTGTATGTGTAATTTTTTTCTAATAATGTACTCATAATAAATAAAATAAATCTCTGATTGAGGTCACAACTGCCTATCCAATCAGGAAGCCTCACCTGTATATAAAACTGGGAGTGTCAGGTCTTCTGGCACTCTAGATTCTGACTGTGTACTAGGAGCATGCTTGAAGTGGAATAGAGTTCCTAAATAAAGGGAATCTGATGAAGGGGCACCAGCCTCTGAGGAGTTATTTCAAAATCCTTGAAGTTCGGAAAAAGGCTGTTCAAGCCTTCCCTTGTAGAATTCAGCAACTTTAAACTACTCTGAACACCTCAAAGCATCTATAGCATTGCAGCAGTAGCTAACAGAAATCAAGCAGCAAATAATCTGAATGCATCCCTTTAGGAAGTGATGTTTGTTGTTCACATGCATGTGTGAGTGTGCGTGTGGGGAGCAGTGTGGACAGGATGGTCCTTCCTGCCACTGAACAAAGTTAAGAGAGGACATTAGCTGAAGTGTTGAGCTTGTTAATGGCAGTGCATACGTTAAATATCTACGCAACGTATTTCCAATAGATGCTCGTTTCACACAAGCTCAAGTCCTCACTAAAGCGGCATCTGGCACAGCAAGTACAAGAAGCATGCCCACTTGTTCAGTTGCCATCTTGAAGGCAAATCAGCTCTCACTCACATTACAATCTGGGTGCCAAAGAGTCAAATTTCATAGTGTTTATCTTAACAAAGAATAAAGAAAAGTACAGCACAGGAATAGGCCCTTCTGTCCTTCAACAAAATGATTTTTGAACAGGAAATAAATGCTTAAAGGCTACTGGTGGAATGTATAATTTTTAAAACGTAACATTATATAAACAGACGATACAACTGGCCAATAATGGGAGAATATCATTTTTTGCTTTCAGTTTATTCTTTCAGTAATCTCTCATTCTGTACCACAGTTTTCTTAGTTTTTTTAAAAAGAAGATTTCCTAGTTTGATACAATATTCTGTTATTAGAGCTTCCTGGCAAAACAATATATTTCCCATTATTGAAGATATTGGAAGTAATACCTATACATCGAGTAGTATGCAGCCAGCATCCCTGTGGCTTCCAATAAAGTAGCAGTCACAGTGTGACATCGATAGGCATCTATGTGATACCTTTCTGAGTTGACCTATAGTATTGTTCACTGAATTTGTGCTCGAGATGGTCTGCCAGCAAATTTGAAGACAAATTCTTAAAGATTGCCTATGTATTACAGTAAATGACTTCCAGACTAAAACCGGAAGTCTACATTGTATTTGGATTTGTGTTTCTGCAGGCTATGTGTTTTTCAGCTGTTCAGTTGCTCTTTAAGAAAGTTTGTGGTGTGCCATTTGAAGGCTAATTCATTTACCATTTCAAAATAGCGTTTGCTGTCTTCTCATTATGTCATGTGGTCATATTTCATGTTTCACATAGGCTGAGGAGAAATCTGATAGAGGTTTACAAAACTATGAGAGGCATAGACAAAGTGGACAGTCAGAGGCTTTTTCCAAGGGTGGAAGTGTCAATTACAAGGGGGTATAGGTTCAAGGTGACATAAGAAAAGTTTAAGGGAGATGTGCGGCGGAATTTTTCATGCAGAGAGTGGTGGGTACCTGGAACACGCTGCCAGAGGAAGTCTGAGAGTCATTGAGGTTTACAGCATGGAAACAGGCCCTTTGGCCTAACTTGTCTATGCTGCCCAGTTTTTACCACTAAGCTAGTCCCAATTGCCCATGTTCGGCCCATATCCCTCTATACCCATCTTATCCATGTAACTGTCTAAATGTTTTTTAAAAAACAAAATTGTACCCACCTCTACTACAATCTCTGGCAGCTTGTTCCAAATACACACCATCTGTGGGCTCTTTTGTATCTCTTCCCCTCTCACCTTAAACCTACGACCTCTAGGTTTTGACTTCACTACCTTTGGGAAAAGACATTGACTACTTACCTGTCTATCTATGCCCCTCATTATTTTATGGACCTCTATAAAATCATCCCTAAGTCTCCTATGCTCCAAGGAAAAAAAGTCCCAGTCTATCTGGCCTCCCCTTATAACTGAAACCATCAAGTCCTGTTGGGATCCTCGTAAGTCTTTTCTGCGTGCTTTCCAGTTTAATAATATCTTTTCTATCTTGAGGGACCAGAAATGTACACTGTGTTCCAAGTGTGTCTTTACTAATGTTTTATACAACTTCAACAACAATTCCAATCCCTTGTTCAGTGTTCTGACCATTAAAACAAAGCATGCTAAATGCCTTCTTCACCACCCTGTCCGCCTGTGACTTCACTTTCAAGGAGCTATGAACCTGTATTCCTAAATCTCTTTGTTCTATAACTCTCCCCAGCCATTAACTGCATAGGTCCTGCCGAAATTCGATCTACCTCACATTTATGTAAATTAAACTCCATCTGCCATTCATCAGTCCACTGGCCCAATTGATCAACATGAAGTTTATTTATTAGTGTCACAAGTAGGCTTACATAATACTGCAATGAAGTCATTATGAAAATCCCTTAGTTGCCACACTCCGGTGCCTGTTCAGTAAATTGAGGGAAATTGAGCATGGCCGATACACTTCATCAGCACATCTTTTTGGACTGTGGGAGAAAACTGGAGCACCTGGAGACACAAGTAGAACATGCAGAATCCGTACAGTTACCCAAGCAGAGAATCGAAGCCAGATCCTTGGTACTATGAAGCAGCAGTGCTAACTACTGTGCCAATTGCTGCCCGTTGTAGTGAAAACAAGTTTATTAGCAACATTTAAGAAGCATGTGCATGGGTATATGGATAGGGAGAGTATAGGTGGATACAGTCTAAGTAAGGGCAGGTTTTTTTTAGTTTAGTTAGGGCATCATGATCAGCACAGGCTTGGAGAGCCAAAGGACCCATTTCTATGTTATACTTTTCTTTGATCCATTAACTGACATTCCTTGATTAAGGGTAGAATGGTTTTACCTGGTTTGTGACTTCTTTGACTTTATACATCTAAAGTCACTAAAATGAAACCATTTCCAAAGATAATATCATCGGCTTGCTTCCTCACTTTACTGTCAAACACTTCTCTGATTTTTTTGGAAAACAGCATTAGAAATTTACCTGTAGATTTGGCTAAGTGGTCAGTTTTGCTACAGCGACGTTTGTGTGATTGAGTTGTGAGTGCAATGTTTAATAACCTGTTGTTAATTTAGAAAAAAACCTTTGTCTACTTAATTTCCTGCTGATTCCTGTAACCACAATGCTACAGATGTTTCAGTTCAAATCCCCCACCCCTGCTGTTTTTAATTCCTTCTCGCCCTTTCTGGTTGAATCCCACTAAAACAAGTTTAATTTTCTTCAACGTCTCACAGATAGACAAGCATTTCCCCAGCTGAGGCTTCGATTGAGCTCAGACCTTAATTGTGGGAAAGAATTGGACACTTTACTTACTTATGCAGACACCAGTCCTTCTCTTTGTTCTGCTACTGCACAAAGCTTTTTACAAAGGCTCTGAGGTACACTCCTACATGCCTGCTGCTTTTCTCCCTTTTCTCAAACCTGAACCGACTCCAAGTTTTTTTTCCGCAGAGCCCTAAGGCTTTGAACAGTGTCTCTGTTATCTTTAAATCATTAAAACTGCCACACTCCATGCTTGTCTTTTCCCTAAACACCACAGCTTGTAACAATAATGAAGCAAAGTCACACATTAATACAATGGGTCCAATTTTATATTTACAATGTGCATCAGTGCACTAACAAAAATTTGCATAGTGCTTGGAACTAATGTTTGCAGTGCCTGTGTATTCTTCAGTTAGCAGGTTTAAATATTTAACTCAATTTAAGTATTTCTGGCACTTTGCTGTAGCGCTGGTTCTATTTTTGTGCTGATTGTGGAAATGAATCATTATTCCCAGTGCATGAGGTAATTTTTTTGACAGATTTCTCCCCTAATCTTGTAAAGGTACTCGTTTCTTGTTGAAGCTGAATCCCATGGATGCCAGGCATCTTCCTAAGCCCAACCCACGTGGCTATTACTCAAGTGTGGCTCTTAAATATCGCACATACTACAGCTGAATGTTGGTTCTGCACCAAATATCTACACACTTTCTCAGCCTGTGTCACTGAAACTACTCAATAACCATCTTGTGAATGCAACCTAGCTGATTTGACCCTTCTCCCAGTTAACTAATGATGGGATTAGCACATGAGAGAGATGACCTAAGTTCAGGAAACTAGGATGTAGAAGCTGTTTGGGTTGAGATGAGAGGTGGGAGTGATGTACAGATCCCATAATTTTAACTACATGGCAGAACAAGGTAAAACAGAAGAGATAATGGAAGCTTTTCAGAAAAGTACAGCAATAATCATGGGGGACTTTAATTGGCAAAGATTCATAGAATATTTCCGGAATAGTTTCTTAGATCAACACATTCCAAAGCCAACCGCAGGACAAACAACACTGGACCTGGTATTGTGCAATGAGATAGGATTAATTGATAACCTTACAGTCATGACACCCTGAAGTAGCAATAATCATAATATGATTAAATTTTACATTCAGTTTGAGGGAGAGAAGACTGCATCCAAGGCTAGATTTTAAACTTAAATAAGGGCAATTATGAGGGTATGAATGCTGAACTAGCCAAAGCGAACTGACAAATATTTTTAAGTGATATATGAACAGTTGTTCAGCAGCAGATATTTAAAGGAATATTCCAGAATATACACTTTCCAATCAGAAAGAAAAATTCCAAAATGAGGGACTATCATTTGTGGTTAACTAAAAAAAATTAAGGAAATATTAAAGAAAAATCATGACTCGAATTTCCCAGTGATTCATGCTGGAGATATTCTTTGATCCCACTGCAGTGAATGGAGATTTGGCTGAGTGTCAAATTCTCCATCATTGCAGTAGTGATGGCATGTGAACAACTGGAAAATTCTGGTCTATATATTTGCTGAAAGAAGAGTGGCAAGAAGATTCAGAAGAATATAAAGAACATCAGAGACTGACAAAAACGGTTTATAAGGAGCGAAAAACTAGAGTATGAGGAAAAGCTAGCCGGTAATATAAAAACGGACTGTAGAGTTCTTATAGATAATTAAATAAGAACGAAGTTAACCAATTGAGAATTGGTCCCATCCGAAGTGCATCTGGGGATTTGGTCATGTAAAGTTGGCCTATGTGGATAAATTAAACAGTATTTTGCATCTGTCTTCAGTACAGAGGATACTAGTGACAACTGATAAATAGCTGTAAGTCAGGAAATGGAAAGGAGGGAGGAACTCAGGGAAGTTACAACCATCAGGGAAGTGGTACTAAGAGCTGCAAAATCCCCTGGTCCTGATGGATTTTGCCGTAAGATGTTGAAAGAAGTGGCTAATGAGATAGTTGATGCATTGGTTTTAGTTTAAGAAAATTTCCTAGATTCGGGGAAGGTTCATTTAGATTGGAAGATAGTAAATTTAGCTCTTTTATTCAAAAAGGGAGGGGAGACAGAAAGCAGGAAACTACAAGCCAGTTAGCCTACCATCTGTCATCGTGAAAATATTGGAAGCCATTATTAAAGATGATAGCAGGACACTGGAAAAATTCAAGGCAATCAGGCAGGGTCAACATGGTTTTGTGAAAACAAATCATGTTTAACAAATTAATTGGAGTTCTTTGAAGCAGTCACATGTGCTGAGGATAAAGGGGAATAGATGGATGCATCGTAGTTAGTCTGTTGGAAGGTATTTGATATGGTGCTACATCAAAGCTTATTGTGTAAAATAACATCTCATGGTGTTGAGGATGGCATATTGACATGGATTAAAGATTGACTAACAGGAAATAGAGTTGTGGCATAAATAGGTTTTGTTCTGGTTGGTTGGATGTGATGAGTGGTATGCCTCAGGGATCAGTATTGGGGCCTCAACTTTTTATAATTTATTTAAATGACTTGGATGAAAGGAATGAATGTATGCAACTCTTCAGAATGTATCTGTTGATGACACAAAGATGGATATGAAAGTCAGTTGTGAAGAAAATATAAGGAAGCTACAAAGGAACATCGATTAAGTGAGTTAGCATAAATCTGGCAAAAGAAGTATAGTGTCGGCAAATATAAAGTTGTTCAATTTGGGAGGAAGAATAAAAAAAGCTTATTATCTAAATGGTGAGAGATGCTAAGCTCTGAGGGATCTGGTGTCCTAGTGCAAGAATGACAAAAGACTAGTATACAGATACAACAAAACTAATAGAATGCTTATCATTTATTTGGGAGAATTGATTTCATGAGTGGGGAGGTAATGCTTCAGTTGTATACAGACATTGGGTGAAATTGCATCTATATTGTGTACAACATTGTTCCTTATTTAAGGAAAAATGTAAATGTATTACAAGCAGTCCAAAGAAGGTTTACAAGACAGGCTGCACTTTAACGTGTGCAGTTAAACCATGAACCATGCATGTAAAAATGGTGGGGGCAGGGTTTTAGGATGCAACTCTTGGATCTGGGCCTTCACCACCATTTTTACAAAGACAGACAGCTTCTCCATCCGAGTGAAAATTCAGGTCCTCAAAAAGATCACCTCTTAATGTTCTCAATTCAAAGGAGTATAAGCCTAGCAACTTGACATCATTTAACCCTTCTGGCATCTAGATTCATTCTGATGAATGTGTACTGCATCTACGCCAAGGTTAAAATATCCTTTCTGAAGTGTGATGTTCAGCACTGAATGTAATATACCAGATGGAGCCTAAGCTGAGCTCTGTTCCATTGTAATGTAACTTCTACTTCTTTGTATTCCAATTCCCTGAAATAAAGGCCAACATTCAATTAGCATTTTGCTTGTTTTTTATATGTATCCATGAGCTTTTAATGATTTCTGCAATAGGATCCCCAAATTTCTCTGATTTTCCATAGTTCTTTGTTTGCTGCTGAGACACTTACCTTCATAATAAACCAAAATGACATCTCCCTTTTTTAAAACTAAAACCTAAGATTAGCAAGGTGAATCTCTCAACCATTAAAACTCCTACCGAGTACACGATAGCAAATCAAAGTATCACATGCAATACACAATCACGTTTAATTTGAGGTGGACTGCAAAGCAAAAGGTAGTCAACAAGTTGGTATGAGAAATGATGTAGAGTAACAAATGTGTAGAGTATAGGGCTAATGGTAGAACTCTTAATAGTGTTGATGAACAGAGGGATCTTGGTGTATATTTGCATAGATTCCTGAAAGTTGGCAATCAAGTCGATAAGGTTGTTAAGAAGGCATATGAAGTCTTAGCTTTTATTGGTAGGGGGATTGAATTTTGGAGCCTCAACGTCATGTTGCAACTGTACAAAACTCTAGTGCGGCCGCACTTGGAGTATTGTGTGCAGTTCTGGTCCCCGCATTATAAGAAAGATGTGGAGGCATTGGAGAGGGTACAGAGGAGGTTTACCAGGATGTTGCCTGGTATGGAGGGCAGGTCTTATGAAGAGAGGCTGAGGGATTTGAGGTTGTTTTCGTTAGAAAGAAGGCGGCTAAGAGGAGACCTTATTGAAACATATAAGATGATTAGAGGTTTAGATAGGGTGGACAGTGAGAGCCTTTTTCCTAGGATGGAGAAAGCTAGCACGAGGGGACATAGCTTTAAATTAAGAGGTGGTGGTTATAGGACGGATGTCAGAGGTGGGTTCTTTACCCAGAGGGTGGTAAGGGTATGGAATGCCCTGCCTGCGTCAGTTGTAGATGCACCAAGTTTGGCGGTGTTTAAGAGATCACTAGATAAGTTTATGGATGAAGAGGGAATGGTTTAGGTTAGAGGGTCATTGCTTTTTCTTAATTGGTCAGCGCAACATCGAAGGCCGAAGGGCCTGTTCAGCGCTGTAATGTTCTATGTTCTATGATGTTCACAGTCTCATTCAAGAATCAGTAAGAAGCAAACATTGGGAAACATGAAATCAAGTTAAGATGTATAGAAACAAAATTAATATTCATACATATTATGGCCAAGGACTGCAGTTATGCATTGTTTATTTTACAGATTTAAAACATGTGCTTAAATGGTGGGTGGCATGCAGACATTTATTCCACATTGGCATGCATGACAGCATAATCAAAAGCCTCATTAAAATTTTGAAATAGGAATCCTACACTTGTTTTCAGGCCCTTTAGTAAAATTGGTCATTCTTACCACCTGACTCATTATTTGGGTGAGCTGGTTTGTTTGCTTTTGGGACTGGATGATGGCGGGGAATGGCTAGCAAATGGGGCAGCTGGGAGCAGGAACATACAATATCACACCCACGATAGACATTAAAAGAACACTCCTCCTAACTTCAATGAGGAAGAATATGTGAGGCGCTGTGTGCCACTTGCTGCAGGTATAACTCAAGCCTCAAACTAGGGCATGGGCAGCATTCCCTATGACTGTCAAGATCACAGTGTTTTTAATAACCCATGGGATCATTTGAGGATGCCACAGGTGACATTGTGGACACCTCTCAGTTTGTTGGTCACTGTTGGACTCCAGTAGATGTTACCAGAGTTCTTTCTGCCAGGTGAAAACACCTACTCACACCGGATTCCCAATGGACAGAGTTAAGCAGGATAATGAGTGCAGTAGAATTGCAAGCTTCCTGGGGTTCAAGGTGCAATAGCCTGCTGGTTACTTGGCAACAAGAGCTATCCTTTTTGCATATGGCTCATGATTCATGTTAGAAACCCCAAGCAAAGCTGCAGTGCTGGTGCACACCGAGAGCCATGCTGCCACCAGAAACATTACTGAGCCGACTGTCGGGCTTAAGCTACACTCCCACTGCTTGGACTCGCGCAGTAGAGGTACGTTCTGATTTTTCATTTACTCTTTATCAGAGACATGACATTTTCAGGCTCCTGCATCTAACATTACTTGCTCGACCCCTCCTGCACTGATGGCCTCTCTCCTTCCCTGCGACATGCTATCAATCTGGGCTGGCATCCAAATCAGCAGATCTTCATCTTTCCTTCGTCGAGCTCCAAGGGGGAGTCCTGGCTGTTAGTAAATAAATGAGACCAACGGATTCAGTTTTGGTTGGTCTTGCCTTGGATTTACCGAGCTGGTAAATGCAGTACCAGGAATGTGTTCCAAGTTCAATGCAATCCACTTTCAGGACTATAGGTTCAAAGCTTTGAGACTAGTGCCAGGAGATTTTCTTTTCTCACAAGAGTAATAAACATATGAAACAAATTTCCATGACTGTAGTACAGGTGAAAAACCTGCAACTCTTCAGAAAAAACCAAATGTTGAAATGGAAAGAGTTGGACAGTTAAACTAAAATAGACTGAATGATTTTCCTTATATAATGTAGCTTCCATGTTTATCTTGTAATATAGATTTCATTGTCTTTGGAAAACATAACAGGCGGATAGAGAAATTTGGGCTGAAGCTCTTGTCTTGTACCCTGTCGAGCAGCTGACGTGAATAATGTAGAGGAGGAATACTTGAAACCTTCATTAAACAATCTTTAACAGATGGCTTGGTTTAGAATTCGATTAATTCATGTTGCTCTATTGTAAAAACATCTTTGCGTCCCCTCTGCGATGTCATCGTTATAAAGAAGGTCCAAAATCTCCAATCTGCCCCAGAAATATATTTTCAATTCAATCCAGAGAACATCAATTCTTGCCATAAATATGTTGCAATTTAGAAATAAAAATAGATGTCTCAAAATTTCTGGCAATGATACTCAACAAACGCTTAACAATATGATAAAAAAAAACTAGATTAAAAATACAGTCTTACATTAAAGATAGTCTGCTTGTGTTCTCATTCTAATTCTGTATCTTAAATTGGGCTGGTATTGTGACAGCCAATCTAACCAATACGGTACTGTTTTTGGAACATGTGGGTATTTCAACGCACACATTTTGCTGCAATTGTAGGCAATTATTTTAAGTTAATGATCTGCAATCAAAACTCTTTGTAAAGTTATTAAAAACATGACTTTTGCAGACTAATCCTAACATGATGTATTTTTTTCCATTTTGGTTGATTCCATGATAGTCATTATACTGCAAATTCCTTAGAGGCAATGGACAAAAAGATACTGAGTCATGCACACCAGATAGGCCTCAGGCTTGCTCCCTTGTGTACTAAGTTAAATCAACTGATTCGGCAGGGCATTATTCACAATTGGGTTTGGTGACATTGGACTATAAAGGGGCAAAATCAGATAAGTATACTATTCCAGTGACCCTTGCTGGAAGTGTTTTTGTTCTCAACACATGCTTGAGGTTCACAGCACAAAAGAAGGCACATTAATTCCCACCACTTCTGTGTCAGCTCTTTGCTAGAGCAATCTAAAAGTAAACCTGTTTTTCAACTTTCTCCTCACAGTCTTGTGTTTGCAGTAGGGCAGAATGGTGGCACAGTGGTTAGCACTGATGCCTCATAGCACCAGGGACCCGAGTTCAGTTCTGGCCTTGGGTCACTGTCTGTGTGGAGTTTGTATGTTCTCCCCATGTCTGCCTGGGTTTTCTCTGGGAGCTCTTGTTTTCTCCCACAGTCCAAAGATATGCTGGTAGGTGCATTGGCCATGCTAAATTCTCCCTCCATGTACCTGAACAGTTGCCAGAGTGTGGCAACGGGGGATTTTCACAGTAACTTCATTGCACTATTAATTTAAGCCTACTTGGGACACTAATAAAAAACTTTAAAACTTTATTTTTCTCTGCTTCAAATATTTAATAACTTTTCCCTTAAAAATGGCTATGATCTTCACTTCAACCATTCCTTGTGACGAAGCGCTCCATGTTCCAACAAAACTGCAAAGATTTTGTTCCTAATTTCACTGCTTGCTCCGTGAATGAATAAGTTAATTCCTCTTCACTCTACTTCTCTGAACTTTAAACACTTCACGTTAAATCTATAACCTCTAAATAATTACACCAACTCCAGCAGTGCCTGACAATTCCCATGTGCTCCTATCATAGAATCCTATAGTGCAGAAGAAGACCATTCGGCCTATCAAGTCACAGAGGTTTACAGTATGGAAACAGGCCCTTCGGCCCAACTTCTCAGCACCTGTTCTCCAAAAGTGCATCATACTCCGATTCTATTCCCATATTGTAATATATTTACCCCACTAATCCCCCTAACCTGCACAGAATGGACACTGAAGGGCAATTTTAGCATGGCCAATCCATGCAGACAGGCACCCAATGCTGGAATCAAACCCGGGTCCCTAGCACTGAAACAGCAGAACTAACCACTGTGCCATTCTGCTGCCTCCAAAAACTAAAATCTTCTTAAGCTTTTAAAGCTAAGTTTTATTGTACAATCTACATAGTAATGTTAACACTGTGCGGTGTGGTGTAGCAATATTAAAGTTTTGATCTGAATACAAGGGACGTGGTGGTTAGCACAGGGGCCTGGTTTCGATTCCCAACTTAGATCACTGTCTGTGCAGGGTTTGCACATTCTCCCCATGCCTGCGTGGATTTCTTCCAGGTGGCTGGTTTCCTCCCACTGTCTTAAAGATGCTCTGGTTAGGTGCATTGACCATGCTAAATTCTTCCTCAATGTACCCGAACGGACGCTGGAGTGTGGCGGCTGGGAGATCTTCACAATAATTTCATTGTAGCATTGATTTAGGTCTACATGTGACAATAATAAATAAACTTAAAATCAACGTTTGTGACTCGGGATTAAGTCAGATTTTTTAAAGCAATGGACGCTTCAAATTTGGACTTTTAATTTGAAACTATTTATTTGATGCAAGGAATGACACCTTTCCCAGCACGAATACTTGATGTTTGAAAAGATAACAGCAGTAAAGAGAAATAATAACTGACCCAGTTGAACATAAAATTGGTTTACTTCCTCTTTTGTAAGACTATTAATATTAAATTAAATGCTTATGCTGCGAACTATTAGACATCTTCATGTGGCTGCGTTTATTGAGCATTGCAGATCTTATGGTTCTAACTGTATGATCTGAAAACCAACATGAGCAACTTGTCAGATAATCAGCACCATATCTGCTGTTACCTTTTTAAACTAATTGGATGCATTCTTATATGTAACAGGAAATGGGAAATTTTTATCCTGAGTGAATTGACCCATAGACTGCTTTCTGTTCATAATGATAATGATATTTAACAAGGACTGAATTAGTTAATTGATGTGGCTTCACTATTTTCAGGAGTAGCGCACTTCCTTTACCACCTGTACTTAATTTGTTTCACGTACCCTGCTGTACCTAGTAGCACGGAGAGATGTTCGAGAATTCCTCATGTCCGCATACTGAGATATACATACATGCCGAGGGAATGTCTGGTAAATTTCAGTACAGCACACATCAGAGTTCTAATATAATCCGCAAGTTGCTTGATCATCCTTTTCAGAAAAAAGAATGTGTCTTTTTTTCAGAAAAGGAAACCAAAGTGAATGCCACTTATTATAGAGATGAAGCAGTGGTTGTTCACAGAAAGGCTGAAACTGCCTTAGGCTAGCACTCCCTTTAGTGAAGTCTCCAAGCACCCTCTTCGGGTTTTCAGCCTCATGTAAAACTCACCCATTGTTAGGTCAGGTAAAAAGAAAGGAAGGATTTGTGAAATTTATTAAAGTCATACCACTCAGCTAGTGGCCATTCAGTCCATCATGCCCCTGCCAGGTCTTTCAAAGAACTGTCTGTTTAGTCTCACTACTCTGCCCTTGCCCTGCAGATGTATTGCTTTCAAACAGATATACAATTCCCCTATGAAAGATTCTGGTGAATCTACTTATATCACTTTTGCCAGCAGGTTCTGGACCACAAAAGTTTGTTGTCAAGAAAAAAATCATTCCAATTCTTTTGCCAATTTTCTTAAAATGGAATCAATATTTTATCACTCCAGAGTTAAATGCATCTTAACACTAATTAGATATGGTTATTTCCATTTTAAACAAGGTTTTGGAAAACAGTGTTACAACAGGGTAATGATATACAGATGCCGGCGTTGGATTGGGGTGGTAAGAACTCAGTAAGAATTTAGCAACACCAATTTATAATCCAACCGATTTATTTGATAGTAAAAACGCGAGCTTTCGACTCCTGTGTCTTCCTCAGGCAAAAACAGGGTAACACAGTGGTCAGCATTGCTACCTCGCAATACCAGACACCTGGGTTTGATTCCTGATTTGGGTGACTGCAAGTCCTTGCATGTTTGTGTGGGTTTCTACTGGGTGCTCTGGTTTCTTCCCATAGTCCAAAATGATGTGTTGGTTAGGTGCATTGGCCATGCTACATTCTCCCTCAGTGTACCCGAACAGGTGCTGCAGTGTGGTGACTAGGGGATTTTCACAGAAATTTCATTGCAGTGTTAACGTAAGCCTACTTATAACACAAATAAATAAATTAGCCTTTGCAGTTTTTGGAGGGAAATCTTTTGTAAACCTGCGATCTTGCATGGCAAGAAGTCTGTGGTTGTTTTCTTCTATACGCGCACATGTGCGCGAGTGACACACACACACACACACACCACACACACACACACACACACACACACACACACACACACACACACACACACACACACACACACACACACACCCCTAAAGGGGCATATTGGAAGAGAAGGGGAACAAAAGATGAACAAGATAAATGACAACAAGAATAAGAAAAACAGCCTCCATCTTCACATTGCTCTTTGCTCAAAATACATTTTTTAAAATGTTTTCTAATCCACTTGGGATACTGAGTTTCCTTTACAGCTTATAGATTGTGTACACATCTGCCGAGCCTGTCATACAACAGCTGCACAATTTATATTCCTAACTGTTCACAACTAGAAAAATGATTTTACACATTATGCATGGTGCTGTACCCAATTTTATAATCATTGTAACTCTGCTAACAATTGTTGGAACTAAAATTTCAATATTTTTAATGTCTAAGTAAATATGAAGGGAGAAGGGTAAGGATGACAGAATTGTTGTGGTTACCCCAACAGTCACCACAAATCCAAAGTAGAAGGAATCCCCTACCCTGGAAGAGTTAATTCTGTTCAATTATTAAAAATCCCTTTCAGTGCAAAAATAATTACAAGCTTTATCTCATACATAATATGCAGCCAGATGGTAAACATAGCTTAAATGCAGCTTGTCATTTGTCAGTGGGGTCACTGTAGCTGTAGTCAATTAATGGCAGATCTTCTTATTACTTGTTAAACAAATTGTATTAGGAACAATGGAAGTAAACTAGGGCTTGTTTAACAAATTTGATAAGTAGAGCTGACACTTTAGATAGACTCTAAACTCTTGTGCTAAATGGCTTTGAGCCCTAAAGAAGGAAATTATGAGATTGCCCTTCTCTTTCTTCCCATCAATATCTGTGGGATGATTGATTGCCTATTAAAAATTCTACTTTTGTTAGGAATTAATTTGCAAATTTTGTCAAACGCAGGCTGTGGTAGTGCAACATCAATGAAAATATGGATTTGATTATTCATGAACTGTCATCAATTATTAAATAATCATTAAAAGAATGGTTTCGTTATTCAGCTGTTATCCTTGTGATTTTAGCAAAATGTTAAAGGATTTATAATTAAAGTGACATGTGTTACGGCCCTTTCCCATCATTTTGAGTTAATTAGCAATGTAATTATTGGTTTCCCTTTTGTACTGAATGGAGATGCAATGAGACCATTTGACCACTTACTGTATTCGGTGCATAGCACCTAATGAGGTTGTGGAAAAAAAGCCCTTTTACATTTCCAATTTGTTGGTTTTGTTCAAATGTTGTTAGCGTGCCGTAATGGGAAAAAAAAACAATGTATTTATCTGAGCAGAACTTTAGGAGTTGTTTGGAAAATAAATATTGTTTCTTAGTTTTTAACATCCACATCCAAGGAAGTCAGTAAGATGATTGGTTTGCTTTATTTGCTGATGCATTCTCACACATCCATTTTATTGGTCCCTTTCTACAGCGGCAGCAGGTTTCCACCTCACAAAATGTGGTGAAGGTTTTGTTGCATTTCTGCAATATCCGAGCTTCTCCGAATGAGAACACTTTAAACATCAAGAATAATACTGTGCATTAGCTACTGTGAACACTGAATTGATTAGCGAATACAAAGGTAGATTTACATAATGAGAAATGCTGGTCATTTATTTATTAAAAGGAACAGTGTGAAAATGCACCTCAGTCAATGGAAGCCAAATTTATCATAGAATCATACAGTGCAGAAGGAGGCCATTCAGCCCATTGAGTCTGCACCAAACACAATCGTCTTCAGGCTCTATCCCCATAACCCCATGCATTTACCCTAGCTAGTCCCTCTGACACTAAGGGGCAATTTTGTAATTTACCTAACCCACACATCTTTGAGCTGTGGGAGGAAACTGGAGCAGCTGGAGGAAACCCATGCAGACATGGGGAAAAGGCGCAACCTCCACACAGACAGTGACTCAAGCTGGGAATTGAACTCAGGTCCCTGGTGCTGTGAGGCAACTGTGTGCCTGTGACCCTGGTGCTGTGTGCCACCGTGCTGCTCCATTTCTGGAATCTGTGATGTTGCTACACCCACCCTCAAATTTGTTGACAAAGAACAGTGAAGGATATAGGAATATTAGAAGTAAGAAGAAAAGTAGACAATTGGTCCTTTGAACTTGTCCCACCGTTCAATAAGGCCAAAGCCTACATACTCGCCTCTTCTTTGCGTGACATTTCCTCCCTATGATTCCATGTGTATCTTAAAATCTACTGATCTTTGTCTTGAATATGGTTAATGATTACAGGTTTTTGGGATAGAGAATTCCAAAACTTCACAACATTTTCAGTGAGGAATTCTTCCTTTATCTCAGTCCTAAATAACCAACCCCTTATTCTGTAACTGTGAATTCTGGTTCCAGACTCCCCCAGCAAAGGGGAAACAGCCTCCCAACATTTACCCTATCAAGCCACTTAAAGAGCCGAATCAACTCAGCCTCACCTCACAGGATTATCCCCTCACCCTGAGAATTGAACTTTCATTGCATTCACTGCAGGTACAGTACATTCTTCCTTAGAGAAGGAGATCAAAACAATACACAGTTCTCCAAGTGTATTCTCATTGAGGCCCTATACAATTGCAGTAAACCTTCTTTAATCTTCTACTCCAATGTCTTTTGAATAAAGGCGCACATTTCATTTGCTTTCCTAGTGGCTTGCTTATTGGGTGGATATCTCAAGGTGGGGTGGATAACTCAAGGTAGTGTAGCTGGATTTTCAAAATCGATAAGATGCTGCTCAAGAGATTATTAGAGGCAATTAGTTTTACAGGAATTGCTTGCTGTATCTGAATGTTAACTTGCTGTAATTTATGTCCAAGGTAACCTAAATACCTGTGACAAGCAATATTTCTCAGTGTTTCAATAGCTGAAAAATATTATGCTTTTCTCTTTTCCCTACCAGAGTGGATAAGTTCACATTTCTCCACATTATATTCCATCTATCACATTTCTCTCCAGTCATTTAGCCTACCTAATTCCTTTTGCCACTACTTTACAACTTCATCACAACTTACTTTCCACCCAACTTTGTATTGTTAGCACATCTGGATACATTACACTCAGACCCCCCATCTAGTCATTGATATGAATTACAAACAGCTGAGGCCAAAGCTTCACTTGTTACAGTCTTGTTACCCTCAAATTATCCATTTATTCCTATGATTTTGTTTTTCTATCCATGAACCAATCCTCAATCAATCTTCATATTTTACTCCAAACCCATCAGCTCTAAGTTTGTACAATGATCTCTTGTGTAGCAATCTATTCAAAGCTTTTTGAAAATCCAAATATGCTACATCCACTAACTCCCCCTTATTCACTCTGTCACCATTCTTTTGTTGTTGCTGGATCAAATCCTGGAACTACTTCCCTAACAGCACTGTGGGTGTCCCTCCACCATATGGACTGCAGCAGGTCAAGGCAGTGCTCACCACCACCTTCTCCAGAGCAATTTGGAATAAAAACAGGAAATGCTGGATAAACTCAGTAAGTCTGGCAGCATCTGTGGAATCTCTGAAACGTTAATTCTATTTCTCTCTCCATAGACACTGCCAGAGCTATTGAGCTTATCCAGCAATTTATGTTTGTATGTCAGATTTCCAGCATCCATGTTTTTTTGTTTTAATTTATAAAGGGGGATTAGAATTGGCAACAAACGCTGGTCTAATGAATGATGCCTATATCTTGTGAAAGAGAATATTTTAGAAAAAGGAAAGATTTTGAGTTGTTCTCTTGCTCCCTTTCTTTGTATGATATTTTGAAGGTTCAGGAGTTTGCAAATATATTTTTGATTCAATCAGCCTTCATCCTGAACCTCAAATTGCATTCCTAAGCCGAGCAATTAAGAAGTTTTGACTATTTTCCAACAGAAACGTTTGCCTTTAGAATTTACAGATTTAACAGTGTGTTATTATCTTGTTTTATAACAAGGCACCCCACACCCTGCCGCCCCGCACCCACCCCCACCCACTGTGGCCCACGTCTCTGCCGATGTTGTTTTACCACACCCTTGATAATAAGCAAGTCATTAGATTACAAGATCAAAGACATTAGCCATGCCTTTCGAACATCATTATTCCCATTGTGTTGCAAAGTCTTTGGAAATGATTGGAGACAAAAAAAATCATTGGGTCCAAGATAATGATGAGTTGTATTTATTTAAAAGTAAAGTGCTATGAAGGCACTCAGATCCTGCAGAAGAGCTGGGAGAATGTTAGAATGCTAGAGTAGATAGACCAACTTCATTTAAGTCAAATAAGATGACATAGTGGTGTAGAGAAATGTAGTAGATTCATTATTATATATTATTATTTCAGACTTAGTTTGACTGATCAAACTATTTAATCTTATTTTAGCTGTTGTTCAGGGGAGGCCTTGTGATATTATCACTGGGCTATTAATCCAGAAATTTAGCTAATATTCCGGGAACCTGGGTTTGAATCCCTCCATGGCAGATGGTAGAATTTGAATTTCATTACAAAATATCTGAAGTTAAGAATCTACTGATGACCATGAAACCATTGTCAAAAAAAATCCATCAGATTCACTGATGTCCTTTAGGGAAAGAAATCTGCTATCATTGCGTGGTCTGGCCTACATGTGACTCCAGAGCCACAGCAATATGATTGACTCTCAGCTGTCCTTGGGAAACCAGTGATGGGCAATAAATGTGGGCCAACCAGCGACACCCATGTTCCAAGAATAATTGTTAAAAAGAGCTCTATGCCCAATGAAATAGCTAAATGATTCTTAGGCTTGTCTTACTAAATGTTTAGAAATCATAGAAACCTTACAGTGCAGTATAGAAGAAGGCCATTAAGCCCATCAAATCTGCACTCTCACCAATTCACCTAGGCCTTACCATGTAACCCCACATATTTACCATGCTAATATCTCTAACCTAGGTACCCCAGAATATGAAGGGGCAATTAAGCATGGCCAATGCACCTAACCCGCACATCTTTGGATTATCTTTGGAGGATCCCAGAGTATCTGGATGAAATCCACACAGACACAGGGAGAACATGCAAGCTGTGTACAAACAGTGACCCAAACTGTGATTCGAACCCAGGTCCGTGGAGTTGTGAGGCAGCAGTGTTAACCACTGCGCCATTGTACCTTGCTTTCAAAGAGGCTAAAAAAAACATAATTTGCTTTGATTTATTATTGTCATATGTATTGGTATACAGTGAAAAACATTGTTTCTTGTGCGCTTCATGAAGGAAAGGAGAAGGTGCAGAATATACTGTTACATTCATAGCTAGGGTGTAGAGAAAAATCAACTTAATATCCATTCAAAAGTCTGACAGCAGCAGGTGAAGAAGTTGTTCTTGAGTCAGTTGGTTTGTAACCTCAAAGGAGGTGGCAGACAGTATGTCCGGGATGCATAAGGTCCTTGATTATGCTGGCTGTTTTTATGAGACAGTAGGAAGTATAAGGATAGTTAATGGATGAGAGGCTGGTTTCCGTGATGGACTGGGCTTCGTTTCACGAGCTTTTGTAGTTTCTTGCAGTCTTCGACAGAGCAGGAGTCATACTAAGCTGTGATACAACCAGAAAGAATGCTTTCTATAGTGCATCTGTAAAATTGTTGAGAGTCATAGCAGACTTGCCAAATTTCCTTAGCTTCCTGAGAAAGTAGAGGCGTTGGTGTCTAAAAAGTCCACTCGGTCCAAAAAGTCTGGAATGCTCAGTTCAGCTCATGGGGGATAATCATCCAGTTACAAAACCTATTGCATGGTCTGGATTCACCTAAATTAAGCTGGTCAGTCTGCTTATGGGAGCAATTCCTACCACTTTATCCTAAACTTGTAGCAGTGTTTTATTTGAAAGTTAATCAATACCTAATTGAACTCTAGTTATGACTGATGCATAAAAACACTCTTTCATTGTAGTGTTGTGTATTAATACAGTTGGACTTTGATAAGTGTGTGACTAATTGATCAAGAAGTATTTTAATTTGATCAAGATTTCTGTAGGTTGTTTACATATGAATGAACAGTATTTGTTCTTCAGCCTATTTAATCAGTCATGCTTGCTACTGAATCTAATTTGGAACCAATCACCGTGATAATAGATAGAATTTTAACAACAGTTATCTGCCAGAAGACGATTGATTTGCTTGACTAACAGTATTTAATGTTCCGAGCAAAAAAAAACATTAAAAGTCGAGAACATTGCCTGGATATTAATTGAGTATTTGCATGTTTAGGTGAGAAATGCTATTGAAAGAAATTGAACGGGGAAGCAACTTTGTATTTCTGCGTATGCTGTGATTATACAGGGGCTTTTTTTTTACTGTCAACTGTACAGTATTTCTTCTGCCTCCTTATCTCTTTATTGATGCTGTATTTAAGGAATTTTTATATTAGACTTGCATCTCACAATGTGTTTTGGTTATTTGGACTGTGAATAATAAAAAAGGCCAACGTTTCATTCACAAGAAAATTAGATAGGTGAGGCTTTCCAAAAGCTTATGCTACAATTAATGCGTTCAGTAAAACCTTTCGTGACTCAGGAGGATATTATCCTAATTTGCATCCAATGAACCATCATTTGGCTTCTCTGTTGAACAAGAAGCCCAAACGCATATGTCTCAGGGAATTTTGTGGTATTTTTAAATTAAATATGAAGGCATGAGAGAAAAAAGAATCACAGATTCATTCTTGCTGGCTGCAATTTTTCAATCTGATATTATCATCTCAATTGACAAAATACTATAACACTCAGTAAAAGGAGCATGTTGGATTTTGTTAAGCTCTATACTCTGGCCACATCCAGCTATTGTCCCTAGTGACTATAGATATCAGTGTCTCCAGGCAGAATACCAATATTGATCTGGTCGGAGGAAGCCAGAAACATCTTAGCACATGGCTGAGTAAGATAATGTGAATTCAAATGAATGGTGTACTGGAATCTGTGCTTCACAACCCCACAGCAAAGAGATCAAGAGAATTGCAACAAATCTAATTATACAACAGTGAGCTTTTTTTGTAACTTGTCGGATGGTTTGATGATGACGTCAGTAGACAGGATGGAATGGTCTAAATGTCAGCAGAATTGGAGCTGCGTATCATCAGTCAAGCCAAGATAAGGATTATTTAGGTGATTGGCAACAGAACACCAGCTTTGTTTCCATAATTAGTTACAGAATACTCAAACATTTCAGTGTTATGAGAAGGATGGGGTCATAAAATGAACCAAGATCATTGACTTTGGCAGGCCTAGAAAATTCCACCAGTAAGAGGGACCACAGAATTACACTCTTGGAGTGGGAATTAAGTGGGTGAGAGGTGGGGGCAATTCCTAGGCCGCACTAGCACGCTGAGAGATAATTGCTTGCCTAAACTTGTGGAGGCAACAGGAAGATAGGCAGAAGAAGGCCTTTACCTGGAATTAAAAAGATTTGCCAATGCACCCGCATGTTCAGCCAAGAATACATAATGAGGCTCAGCTGAAAAACCAGACATCCATTGGTTTGTTGAAGTAACTATGCCCAAGCAAGTCTATTGCTTGATTGGCAATTGCTTCTCTTCGATCTATTTCTCAATTTCCTAATATTTATTTACATGAGAAAAAGAGGTGTCAAATGCTTACAGTTTCTGATATTACTTTAAAAGTCTGGTTGATTGTAACATTTATAGGTTGTTATAAAATCAGTTTTGTATGAACGATGTTTCTTCATGTAATCATAGAATCTCTACAGTGTAGAAGGAGGCCATTCAGCCCATCAAGTCCACACCAACTCTCTGACAGAGCATTTTACTCAGTCTCTATCCCTGTAACCCCACATATTTAATCTGCTAATTCCCCTAACCCATTCATCTTAGCATACAAAGGGTCCATTTAACATGGCCTATCCACCGAAGCTGCACATTTTTGGACTGTGGGAGTAAACTGGGACACCTGGAAGAGACCCACACAGAGACGGGGAAAATGTACAAACTCCACACAGCTAGTGACCCAAGGCTAGAATCGAACCTGGGTCCCCGGTGCTGTGAGGCATCAGTGCTAACAATTGGGCCACCGTGCCACCCCAATTTAAAGCTTTTGCACACATGCTGTAATTACTGTAGAATTAATTGGTTCTGTACAGCGTGTACACTAGGTTGGGATAAGCCATGAACAACCATAGGGGATGGGCAGGGGTCATAAGTTGACATGGAGGATATCTTGGGCCATTAGGGAAGGGTGGGTGGGTGGGTGGAAATACATAGGACATTATAGAGGGTGCATGGGGAACGTGTGGGGGTTGAAGGGATGCGAGGCATAAAAGCAAGAGCAGTGATTCCTGTTGCTTTGCTTTCATTACAATGAGGAGAAAGTTACAAAGCCTTTTAACCAGCACCCTTCGGTATCTGGCGGGCCCTGCGGCTGACTGCACATTATTTCTGGAGCTGGTAATCAGTACTCGGGTTAGCACATTGCCTCTACATCTACCTCCCCACCCCCATCACGAATAAAAATTGCCTTTGCAGGCACTTCCTCCCAAGCCAGGAAATTTCCTAACTTCTGCCATCCTCCTCTGGGATGGAAACCCAGTCCATTGGCTCCATTTGCTTACTGGCTTCCCCCACATTGAACATAAAGCTCCTATTTTAAAACCTTCCGCTAATCGTTCTTATTACTTCAAGTTATCTGTCTTGGATTTTGCTTGTTTGTCAGCACTTCGGGTGGGATTTTATGGCCTCACTTATTCCAAAACCACAAAATCCTACCTGAGGTTAATGGACCTTTCCATCGGCCATTCCAATTCCTGTGATGGGCAGAGCCCTTATGTTTTACTATTCAGCTCTTTCAAGTGGTAGACAAAATGGCTTCCACTCTCTACACAAAGGATGGCATCAGAAGTCACCTGAGATCATGTAACTATGGCAAGCCACAGGATACAAAGACACTTTTCCAAACATTCCCCTTTTGAGGAAAAGATAACATAGCCTGCAGATCCATCATTTGCAGCTGCATGTCGCATCTGATACTTCATACCAACTTAATACTCACTCTTCTGGTGTCATTAGGAAGGCGGCACAATGGCATAATGGTTAGCATTGCTGCCTTACAGCCCCAGGAACCTGGGTTTGATTCCTGGCTTGGGTCGCTGTCTGTGTGGAGTTTGCACATACTCCCTGTGTCTGCGTGGGTTTCCATCAGATGCTCCAGTTTTGCTCCACAGTCTGAAAGATGTGCTGGTTAGATGCATTGGCTGTGCTAAGTTATCCCTCAGTGAAACCAATAAGTGCTCAAATGTGGTGACTAGAGAATTTTTCCCAGTAACTTCATTGCATTGTGAATGTAAGCCTACTTGTGACTAATAAATAAACTTAACCTATTGTGAGCCTTGACGATGCCACCCTATCCTTGGGTGTAGACTGATTCATCAGAACCATTATCTAACATCTCCACAGCAACCACCTTTCTCAGCTTGTTATTTTTTATTTGCAGCAAAACGTGAGGAAAGTGATTCAGTTTCTTACAGTTAAATACTGTTTGTCCCCAGCTGGATGTTTCTTTTTCTTTGCATGCTGTCCTCCATGATACTTACCTTCTCTATCCTGGCTTTCATCTTTCCACTGACACTTCTACAACTATTTCTCCCTTTTCTCCGTTGTTATGTGCTTGTAAGGCATGGACTGCCTCTCAGCATAGTGCAAGGCCTCACCGATTCTCCCATCAATACTCTCCAGATTATCTACCTTAGAGAATCTTTCTTTTATTTATTCACTGAATATGGGCATTGTTGTCTGGCCAGCATTCATTGCCCATCCCTAGTTACCCTAACTATCTACATATGCCAGTAGCTTTCTTGAGAATAAGCCTCTTCTTTCAGCATCTGTGGTGCCATGGTGGAATTTCTTGTTTCCAAGACAATCCAATCTCTGACCAGATCATCCTTCAGTTACTTAAACTCTCAAAATTCAGCTGGACATCTCAGTGCAGTCATATACAGACCAATATTCTCCTCTTCTTCCTGAGCTCTGCTGTTGAACACATTGCATCATAAAAAAACACAAATAGTTGGTTCAGAGGGGATCTTCAATTACACAAGAATTACACATGACTGCCTTTTCTGATGCTCAGTAAAGTCCAGTGTACAATGTTTGTAACCCTCTTTCCCCAGCAGTGATAACAGAGTTGGAATCTTGTTCAGATTTCTTGTTTACCTCTGTGGCAGTTTCATAATTCTGCCAATGAGACTAAAAGAATTGTCAGTTCATTCTAAAACTTCCCTTCATCCTGAATGATGGAACCTCTTTCCTGAATAGCCTGGCTCTGATTTTAACATTATTGGTCCGATTTTATCATCGCATTGTGCTCATTTTTGGGTGCGAAAAGTTGGTAAATTCGTGCATGAGGTGAGTACATAGAACATTACAGCGCAGTACAGGCCCTTCTGCCCTCGATGTTGCGCCGACCAATGGAGAAAAAGCAACGACCCTCTAACCTAAACCATTCCATTTTCATCCATAAACCTATACACTGACCACTTAAATGCCACCAAACTTGGCGCATCTACAACTGCTGCAGGCAGGTCATTCCATGCCCTTACCACCCTTTGGGTAAAGAACTTACCTTTGACATCCATCCTATAACTACTACCCCTTAATTTAAAGCTGTGTCCCCTCGTGCTAGTCTTCTCCATCTGAGGAAAAAGGCTATCACTATCCACACTGTCTAATCCTCTGATCATCTTATATGCCTCAATAAGGTCACCTCTTAGCCGCCTTCTCTCTAATGAAAATAACCTCAAATCCTTTAGCCTTTCCTCATAAGACCTTCTCTCCATACCAGGCAACATCCTGGTAAACCTCTTCTGCACCCTCTCCAATGTCTCCACATCTTTCTTATAATGTGGCGACCAGAACTGTACACAATACTCCAACTGCGGCCACACCAGAGTTTTGTACAGTTGCAACATGACGTTGCGGCTCCGAAATTCAATCCCCCTACCAATAAAACTCCGCAGACTCCGTATGCCTTCTTAACAACCTTATCAACTTGAGTGCCAACTTTCAGAGTTCTATGCACATATACACCGAGATCTCTCTGTTCGTCAACACTATTAAGAGTCCTACCATTAGCCCTATACTCTATACATTTGTTATTTCTGCCAAAGTGAATTACCTCACACTTTTCCGCATTAAACTCCATTTGCCACCTCTCGGCCCAGCTCTACAACTTGTCTAATTCTCTCTGCAAACTATAACACCCCTTTTCACTATCTACAACTCCTCCAACTTTGGTGTCGTCAGCAAATTTAGTAATCCATCCTTCTATACCCTCATCCAGATCATTTATAAAAATTACAAACAGCAGAGGGCCCAAAACAGATCCCTGAGGTACACCACTTGTAACCGAACTCCATGATGAATAATTCCCATCAACCACCACCCTCTGCCTTCTACCTGCTAGCCAATTCCTGATACAATCAGCTAAATCACCCTCAATCCCATACATCTGCATTTTCTGCAGAAGCCTTCCATAGGGAACCTTATCGAACGCCTTACTAAAGTCCATATATACCACGTCACCTGCTTTACCCTTATGCACCTCTTTGGTCACCTTTTCAAAAACTCAACAAAGTTTGTGAGGCATGACCTACCCTTCACAAAACCATGTTGACTATCTCCAATCAATTCATTTCTCTCTAAATGACTATAATTCCTATCCCTAATAATTCTTTCCAAAACTTTGCCCACAACAGAAGTAAGACTCACTGGTCTATAATTCCCAGGAAAGTCTCTATTCCCCTTCTTGAATAATGGGACAACCTCTGCACTGGTTCCCCCTTTACCAAGACTGAAAATAGCTGTGATTGGAATTGCACCCAAAATGGGCATAATGGCCATTTATATCTATTTGCATGCATTTAACTTAATGGACTGCATGCTCAACTTTACCGGCACTTCCCCTTTTACCACCACGTTCGTCCATCCAAAATTGGCACAAAACAGACATGCTCCAAAGAAGTCCAATTTAGGCATTCCAGTTAGTGAGGCCTTGCGTCCAACAGTTCTCTGCTTGAGATCCGTGGGCGGAGAAGGGTGGGCTGGTCCGTCGCCATGCTGTCTCTGTGCCTGAGATCAGTGGGGAGAAGGGGGAGTCCACTGCTATTCTGCCTGAGATCAGAGAAGGGAAGGTGGGGGGTCTGCTATCACTCTGCCTGAGATCAGTAGGGGAAAGGGGGAGTCCGCTGTCACTCTATCTGAGATCAGTGGGGGGTGGGGGAGGTCTGCTGCCACTCTGCCTCAGATTGGTGGGGGAGGCGGGGTCTGCTGCCACTATGCCTGAGATTGGTCGGGGGGGGCGGGGGGGTCTGCTGCTACTCTGCCTGAGATTGGTCGGGGGGGGGGAGGTCCGCTGCCACTGTCTGAGATTGGTGGAGGGAAGGAGGGTCTGCTGCCACTCTGCCTGAAATTGGTGAGGGAAAGGGGTGTCCGCTGCCACTATGCCTGAGATTGGTCGGGGCGGGAGGTGTGGTCTGCTGCTACTCTGCCTGAGATCAGTGGGGGGGAAATGGGGGAGGGCCCCGTGATCAGTCTGTATAGCAGATGGATGGGATGATAAGCGGGTAAGTAATGTGGAGCGATGTCTGTATGGGCCAGGAGGAGGCATTAGCTGGCATTGGGAGAATGTGACAAGGAAACCACATTCTATCTTTTTTTTCTGTGCGTGCACCTATCAGACTGCAGGGTTGTGGGTATGTTAAACCCTGTGCCCACAGGCTTCTGCAGCGTGATTCAGAATCGCTGATATTATTTCAGGCAGAGTGCGTATGGGGGCACCTGAGAATGAGTCTAAAAATCCAATCTGAAACATTCCCAGTTTCAAGTCTGCCAGCACAAGATCAAAATGGTAAAATAGGGCCCTATGTTTCCTTGCCTCGGACTCTCTCACCAATGGGAAAAGCTTTTCATTATTTAAATGATGAATTTGCATAAGATCCTAAATCACATCACTTCTTAATCCTCTTTATTGCAGGGAATAAAAACCTACTTTATGTAATTCACCTCACAAACTAACTCTTGGAGACCTGGTAACATCCCGAACAATCTGCAGTCTTTCCAAGGCCTTTCCAAAGTGTGGTGCCCTCGAACTCTATAAAGATTTAGTCTAACCAAGCTTTGTATAGCTACAGCAAAATTTTGTTTCCTTTATGTTCTCGCCTCTCAGTTTCAAAAGCCCTTCATTCCCCTTTTTGTTTCGATTTGTACCTGATTAATATATTTCACTAATTTTAGTACATGGTCCCCTAAATATTTTCAGATCTTCATTGTTCCCAAGTTTTCACTATTTTCAAAATAACTTGGATCATTACATTTATGTATCTATATAGATGATGGCTTGTGCGCCATTGGTCTATCTGTTAAATATCACTAAATGGAAAAAAAAAATGCACAAAGACAAGTTATACAACCAAGCTTTCCAGACTAAATATTAATTAAATGTCTCCCCATAATGTACAGTAAATAATTGAAAATTTGGTCCATAATGGGCAACCTTGTATTTGCCTGCTTTGTGATCCATCTGCCACAGTTTTGTCCATCCCCTATCAATGTTCCTTTATAATTTTAGGCTTTTTTGTACACTATTTATAATGCCAATTTTTCTGTGATCAGCGACCATGGTTCTGATGCATTGTCTAAAGTTATTAATGAATACAGCATAAGTACTCTTGAGACTTCCTCCCAATTCGCATACCTCTGTCCGTACTCATTAACCCCACCAAGTGTTTTCTATAACCTAACCAATCTTCTAATCAGGTTATTAATTTGCCTTCAGTTCCATGAGTTTTAATTTCAGCTAACAGTCCCTTATGAGAAACCTCACCAAATGCCTTCTTGAAATCCATATGAACATAAACATCCGCTTGTTTGCTACTTAAGTGACCGGCTCAGAATTTGATTTGATTACGTGTGTTAGACATGACCTACGCTTTATGCATTTATTTTCGCTTTCTCCATGCAGCTCAAATTTCTCAAAGTACTTATCCACTTTCTTCATAATGATGAATTCTAATTACTTCCCTGAAGCAGATGTTAAACTGACAGGTCTATGATTTCCTTATTTCTTTTTCTTACCTTTCTTAAATAATGAAGGCACAGTTGCAATCCTGAAATTGAGAGTGTTTTGAAAGATTTGTTTACAGTACCTTCAGTTTCCCTGTCTACTCCCTTAACACTCCACAATGGGAGCTGGAGACTTTTCAGCCTTTCAATGCTATTATTTCTTATTAATGCTGTTATCTTGTTTACATTAATTTAGGTGAGTTCTAATCCTTGATTTTGTATCAGTATCCCTAGATTGTCAAGCATATTATTCTCCTTCTCTGTTCTGAAGACGGACACAAAGGATAGAATTTAACAAAAAAAGGGTCCTAAGTAGCATCCAACAGAGGCAGCAGAGGAGCATTCTGGGACAAGTTGACATAGTCACCTGGATTGAATGTTGGGTCATGAAAGAACTGGTGTCAAGGAGCAGACATCATTATCATATCAGATTATTATCTACAATATATATTTGCCCCATGGTGGCACAGTGGTTAGCACTGCTGCCTCATAATTTCAGGGACCCTAGTTTGACTCCAGCCTTGGGTGACTGCCTGTGTGGAGTTTGCGCATTCCCCGTGTCTACATGGGTTTCCTCCTACAGTCCAAAGATGGACGGGTTAGGTGGATTTATCATGATAAATTATTCCTTAGTATCCAAAGATGTACTGGTTAGGTGGATTGACCATGCTAAATTAACCCTATTAATTTAAGCAGGGTAAATACATGGGATTACAAGGATAAGGCTTGAGTGGGATTGTTGTTGGTGCAGGCGTGATGGGCAGAATGGTCTCTTTCTGTACATTTGGGATTCTATGATTCTATCTTCTAGCTTTAAATGATCCTCTATCCATGTTGCTGACCTAGTTGCACTGTTTTGTACCTTACCCCCAGACTTACACATCGTTCTTGTATTAAACCAAATTAATTTTTGAAGTCTTCTACTGTTCAACCACAGTTTCGGCTATTAACCAATTCTGACCATTCAAGTTAGCCATATCAAAAACTAGATTCTGATTAACTGTGTTGTTTCTTTTCATCAAACCTCATATTCTAACTGCTGCTGGGTTTCTGGTGGGTAACTTCTAGTGTCAATTAGTGTCTGATCTGAATGCCAACCACCGGGCTTCACTAATAGGTCTTCAGTGAGTATTGAGCAGGAAATGGCTGCTGACCTCTTGAAGATCACCCACCTGTTGGCACTCGGGTAAATGGGTTTCCGAGGACTCTTGCATAGGGGAAGGAGGTAAAGCCTGAGATTTCCTACTGGAGCCTGGAGGTATACCGTGAACTGGGTCATGCCAGCTCTGAATGGCTGCCTCTGCCACATATTCCAAAGCATCTGTTATAACCAGAAACAGGTGGCCTTCTGGTGGGGCAAAAAAAAATCTACCCATCCGATTTTCAGTCAGATTTTCATTAAGTTTGACATTGGACCTGGGAAATATATGAAGTGGTTTGTAAAACCAGCTGTTATTACGGGTGAGATTAGTAATGTTCAGGAGCCCTCAGCAGGGGAACTTTCCAGATTCCTTTTCAGATTGGAAAACACCTCGCGGAAAGAAGCTGGGAAGTTTCACACATGGTGCTGAACAGTCAATAAGGCAGAAGGGCAAAATAAACAATTAAATAATTAGTTAAAAATACAGTTGGAAGGAAAATATTCCTCTTGTCATTTTCCAATCTATTCTTTCGCATTCTTCAGTGAGTGTAATATTTCCTCAATGAATAAACGACACTAATTAAAACATTTCCTCCTTAGGTGAAATGCTTATAATTAGGAGCAATTTTTCTGTAAGGCGCAATGGGTATTCAGCGTGATAAATTAACTAATAGAGGCTACAGCAATTACATAGCTAATTATTAAGTAAAAAATTATCTCAAGTCTTTAATATTGCAGTATTGTCTCACTGTTAATGGAGAAATAAATGTGCAATGGTCCCACTAGCTACAGGTCTACCTCTAAACATAGAGTAAAATCAATATCCTTCACACTTACGTGTTCAAAATATTTAAAAATTTTAATTATTTCATACCTGCTGCACACCTAAATGCCTTATGAGCACCAATTTACCAGAACAGAGGTTGGAGTGTCATAGCCTCAAAACCTAAAGACAGCGGGCCTCACAAGAGCTTTGTTTTCAAAATCATTTATAAATAATTATGTTTAATTCTAAAAACCTCTTGTTTGGCTCTTCCACATCTGTTTTCTGATTAATCATTGTTCTGGATGATATTATCAGGAGTACTGGCTTAGAAAAGTTGCTGAGTTCATCAGTGTTCAAGAACTATACCCAACTTGTAGAATTGATGCTGAGGTCCCTTAGGTTAATGACTCTCTCTCTGCTCATGATACTTTACCTCTTTCACACACTGTCAGCCTCCGTAATTCATTCAAGCCGAAAATGAATGAAGTTCTTCTTAGCTTCTCTCAACGTTTAATGTGAGTCATAATTTTTCTTATTTGTTTATTATTTAAGAAAGATCCTAATGGTAAAAGCTTCTCTGTGAGGCAAAAATAAAAGTTGTAAATTTGAAATGAAAACAGAACGGGGCTTTTGTGAGATAGGAATAATAGTGAGGCACTCCCCATTACAACCAGGTATATTCAATAACCACTTCTGGCATCTGTAATGACTTCAGTGAGGTTGGCCTCTTGGTGTATGATATCCCTGATTGAGATCCTAATTGCCTGCCCAATCAGGGAGCCACATCTATCTATAAATATGGGAACATCAGATCTACTGGGACTCCAGATTCAGACTCTGTATCTGAAGCACCCTTTTAGGTGCTTTATAAATAAAGGGATTCTAGTGGAGGAACACTGGACTCATTGAATGGTTTCAAGAAGGAGATAGATATATGACTATTTGAAAAAAAGGGACAAGGGGATATGGGGATTTGAGATCAGCCACGATCTGATTGAATTGCAGAGCAGGCTTGATTGGCTGAATTTGTCCATTTCTTGTCCAAACTCCTACGTTTCCTATGAGTTATTTCTGCATCCACACACATACAATTAAATGAGAAAATCTGGAAGTTGTCACCAAAGGTACGCTCTTCCTCCATGACGTGTGCTTTTGCAATCCTTGTTAACCGACTCCATGCTAAAATTAATGCAATAGTGTGAACTTAGAGTACTTGCCTACCAAGTCTGCACTAAAGATGACAGAAGACATTAGGGTTACTGTAGTCAGAATTAAGTGAGTCTTTAATGATGTGATGAATGATAATTACTTGAACAATCTCTTTGGCCCTTAAGAATTGATTTTACAAGTGTGGGCTATCATTTGCCCAAGATAATTAATTTTGGAGATTTTAAAAATGTTTATTAACTTTCTCCGCGATGTGACTTTGGGCTGGATTTTCATCCTCAAGGCATGTGGATGGTGGTTGTCAGGAAATTTCCTGGTTTAGCCTGCCTGCTTGGGTGAAAGTGTCCGTGGAGCCTGAATTTGCATTATGGAGTGGTCCGGGTATTGGCTGCATTCAGGCCAGCTGACCTGAGAACAGGTTCTGGCGCAGCCATGGACATGGGCGTTTGCAGAGGTGGGCTGGTTAAAAGGCCCATCTCAACACAGTAACTCCACTGCAGTGTTATTGTAAGCCAGCTTGTGACTAATAAATTAACTTTAACTTGTTCTAATTATAATGATGAGTAAGGTTCAGATTCTTTCACACCAACACACTTCCCATGCTTCTTATGACATCTGGGGGGGGCTGATGTGTTTTGTATTCTAATGGATGTCTGTGCTCTCAGCCACAAAGGCACAATGATGTTGCACGGAGAGGTTTGAAATGTCTTTGTGTGGCAGGACCCTGGAGGAGATTTCTGAGGAGGCGGCCAATTTAAAGGCTGCCTCCGGAAACCCTGTCCAATTAAGAACAATGGCCCATGGAAGGTCAAAGAGAATAGCCAAGACCCCAGGAGAGATGAGCACTGCTGCTGGGGGTGGGGAATTGCAAGCCACCCACTGCAATTATGTAAATGGTAAAATTTAGCAGAGGGGTAACCCCTCCACGGGATGGTGTGCAGCTGTGATCCATATTGTGTCATCTTGTGGGATGTACTTCTTGCCACCTCTACCAACCAACTGGAGGCTACCATTCTTCCATCTGCTACTTCAATCACATCACGGGACTGGGGGTGAGGGAGTTGTGAGAGGTGGGGTGGGGAACCACCCATCTGGTAAATACAGCCAGCATATGACAAGTGCCCTAAATTGGCAGTTTAATTGATGTATTTGGCTATACATTCTTTGCAGGCAGGCGGCTGGCACCATCAGATGGCTGAGCACCAAATTTTCCACCCTCGCTTGCAGTGGCAGCGGGACGTGAGCGACCAGAAAATTATTTTTCATATGTCAATAAAGCTACTTTTTAAGTACAGGTTTTTAGAAAATTCCTCTCTAATATATTCAGATGTTGAAAATTTATATTATTGCGTATTACTTTAAACTGTGGCGTGAGCGGATTGGAGGCTTTATGCTCATAACCGCTACAAGTCATATAACTTGTAACGGGTCATTTTGTAAATTTAGCATGAACGCAAACCATTCTTGGCTCTGCACCAATGTTAAGTCTGTGCGGTATAAATCAAGTGCTTGGCTTTTATAGATCTTGCCCTGATTTTCTCTGGATTTACGCTATAGCTGCACCAAAACTTTGGCATTTCTGGGGCAGGCTATGTATGCACCTGCTTCTACTCCCCAACCCTACATTCCCCCTCCCCTATTGCCTGGCATAGACACTTATTGTTGTACAACTATCACATTTTCCACAGTTTGTGGCTTTCAGCCACTGGATGGTCATTTAGCCCAGTAACTCTGCAGGAATTTTCTACAGGGGTGGAAGCCCTAAATATGTTTTGTCATTAAGGCACAAGATCACCAAACATGATGTTGCACAGGCTGAGGAAGAGACAACAATGAGCAGTTTACTCAGGCAGAGGGAGGAAGATTCAAGTGCAGCCAGGGAACGCAATCCCCTGATGATGACATCGCTTTGGGAATCCAACTTCATGTTGCCTTCTTTAGAGTTTCATACAGTGCTCAATGCAGCTGCCAGGCAAACTATTTAAATATCCAGGAAACTTATTAAGTTGTATGTAGCCGAAGATTCTCACTTTAAGAGCCAGTGGGCTGATTTCCTAAGCTATGTAGAACCGCCAGGGTCATCAAAGCTTGTATTGCGGGAAGAGCTTCTTCTGAAACTAACAGGCTGGGAAGCCATTTGCAGTCATAGCCAGGTGAGAGGCAGCTTCTTACAGAATTCCTTCTCACTGTGTGCTCCCAAAGCTTAAAGGTGAGTGTCAGATTCATCTTTTCTGAGCTTCACTCATCTTCACTGCTAAATTTCCTTGTTGTAAGCCTTCATCGTGGCATGGCAGCAAATTATGCAGCTTCAAATGAAGTGCAGGATGAACAGCAATACCAACCACAGCACAAACACTGGAGGCCTTTTTTCTCGGTCATATGTCACTCCATTGGATGGAGGGAGTGGATATTGACTTTTTTGATTTGATTTGATTTATTATTGTCACGTATCAATATACAGAGAAAAATATTGTTTCTTTCTATACAGACAAAGCATACCACACATAGGGAAGGAAAGGAAAGAGTGCAGAATGTAGTGTTACATCATAGTTAAGCTGCAGGGAAAGATCAACCTCATGCAATGTAGGTCCATTGAAATTTGGCAGCAGGGAAGAAGCTGTCCTGGAGTTGGTTGGTACGTGACCTCAGATTTGTATCTTTTTCCCAATGGAAGAAGGTGGAAGAGAGTATGTCTGGGATATGTGGGGTCCTTAATTATGCTGGCTGCTTTTCTGAGACAGCAGAAAGTGTAGTCGGATTCAGTTCCAAGGAGCAAGATCCTCAGCACAACGACTAAGGGCAGCTCCCAGCAAAAATTAGCACCAATGCCTCTGGTGGTTCAGATTTCCCTGGTAGAAGTCCTTGGAACAAGAACTTGCCAATGAGCCAGCTGGGTATGCATCACTAGTGGCCCTGAAGATGCCTATCAATGGAGTAGCACCTCATCACCCCTTAGTGCCTTCCACACCCAGTCTTTACCTCTCCCTGAAGCTGTATGCCCTCTCTTCCTGCCAGGACAGAAAGCGGAGAGTTATGATTGTTAACAGTGGGTTTATTTAGGAGTAAGAAGTCTCACAGCACCAGGTTAAAGTCCAAAAGGTTTATTTGGTAGCAAACGCCACTAGCTTTCAGGGCTTTGCTCCACTCCCCACTCACCTGACGAAGAGGCAAAGCCCCGAAAGCTCATAGATTTTGTTACCAAATAAACCTGTTGGACTTTAACCTGGTGTTGTAAGACTTCTTACTGTGTTTATCCCAGTCCAATGCCGGGATTTCCACATCATTATTTAGGGAGCACAGAGAAGGGCAATATGTGGGGGGTGGTTGTGAGGCATGGATGTGAGAGGGCAAAAGGATGAGTGTGAGTGAATTGTTTGCTGTTCAAATGTGGATTTAAAATGCATGCAGAGTAAGGAATAAGTGGCCTGTTTTGGCTTGAGGGATGATGTGCTATAGAATGCGGTAAAGGAGCATGCCAGCCCAGTGTCTGAAAGCGTTCTGCCACTCACCTACCTCACTGCCCTGAAGTCTTGGATCACCTTGGTGCACTGTCTTTAGGCTGGAAAGGGCCACTTCTCTTCCCCGGCCACTTCTCTGTCCACCTGCTTGTTTGGAGAGCTTTTTGCTGCCTCCTATCCTGGGAGATTTTGCCTCACTGCACCCCCTCAGAACCCACAGCAGGGCGTCCAGGTAAGAGAGAGAGAGAGGGCAGTGGGGGAATCTCCTCTCTATTCCTGTGATTGCCATAGTGTTTTGGGTTACTGATACAGGTGAACCACTGTAACCTGTACTGGTTAACCTTTCATTAGAAATCCTTCCTTTGACAGATTCTGCATGTCTTCCCACCCACTCTGCCCAACTGGCTGGGGAACTCGGATGTGGGCCATTAATGATGTAGCTCAGTTATAACGTCTCAGCAAAGTCTGCTCCAACTGTCAGTCCAACCCACTAATGGGACTGAATCCAGAAAGCTTCACGCCGGATTTCTTTTCTCATGTCTGGTTTTGAAAGTAGCATGGAGGATTCCTGCACTTAAAGTACCTTAAGGCTGTAATTCCTGTACTTCAGTATGGAAAATCAAAATGCTCAAATGTTACTGTCTTCAAACAAGATAAATCATAGTTCCAGCACAATTGCTATCTGAATAATAGGATGGGGTCATTGCCTGGAACTCAATCCATGATGTGCCCATGAAAACCACAAAATTGTTAAACAATTTTAGTTTGCTGTGACATTATTTAATAGCTGGTGATAGGTATTGTTCCACTCATCAATAGACAGGGTGCCCCATTACAATTATAATAGGTGGTGGCGGCACAGTTGTTAGCACTACTGCCTCACAATGCCAGGGACACAGGTTCAAGTCCAGCCTTGGGTGACTGTGTAGAGTTTGCACATTCTCCCTGTATCTGTGTGTGTTTCCTCTGGGTGCTCTGGTTTCCTCCCACACTCCAAAGATGTGCAGGTTAGGTTGATTGGCCATTCTAAATTGCCCTTGGTGTCAAGGGGATTAGCAGGATAAATATGTGGAGTCACAGGAATAAGGCCTACCTGGAATTACATTGTCAGTGCAGGCTCAATAGACTGAATGGTCTCTTTCTACATTGTAGGCAGGCTATGATTCTATGATAATATGCTCAATCAAAGGATAAATACTGGTAATAAAGTTTATCAGTTCATTGAATGATAGCCCTCCTACTGAAGATGGGTAAATGACAGTCAGTGCATATATTATATCCACTTGTATTTGTTCCTCTTTAAAAATGTATATGAAGTAAATGCAATATTCAGCAAATCATCTAACCATTAATATGACTTGGGGCTGTTGTTATGACATGGCTTGATAATTGTCTTTGGGAATACTCATGTTATACAATGAATAATATAGAATTTATTCACACAGATGAAAATGGACTTCCCTGAGAGTTCAGATCTTGGGCTGTGAATCTTTATCAAGGCCTTTGGGTGGTAGCTACCACTTGGCCTCTCTTCAATACAAGGAGTATAATTTCTGTGGAGATTACTCCACAGATTACTGTGTGATCCCAAAAAATGAACAGCTTGACATATAAAGAACTTAGATGGAGTTTAGAAGTTTGAGGAGGATCTCATTGAAACTTACAGAATACTGAAAAACCTGAATAGAGTGGATGTTTCCATTCAAGGAGACTTGAGGATCCGAGAGTACAGCCTTCAGAATAAGGAGACAAACTTGTAGAACCAAGATAAGGAGGAATTTCTTCAGCCAGAGGGTACTGAATCTATTGCTACAGAAGGCTGTGGAGGCCAGGCAATTGAATGTATTTAGCAGAGATAGCTAGGTTCATGACTGGAAAGGGGATCAAAGATTGCAGGGAAAAGGCGAGGGAATGGGGTCGAGAAACTTATCAGTCATGAATGAATGATGGATCAGATTTGATAGGCTGAATGGCCTAATTCAGCTCTAATATCTAATGGTCTTATGCTTTACTCCACTAATCTCCCTGACACTAAGGAATATTTTAGAGTGGCCAGTCAATCTAACCTGTACACCTTTGGAATGTGGGAGGAAACCGAAGCACCCGGAGGAAACCCACACAGACACAAGGAGAATGTGCAAACTCCACACAAATAGTCGCCTAAGACTGAAATTGAACCCATGTCCCTGGTGCTGTGGGCAACATATAATCGTGGCAACATTTATATTAGCAACAGGTGGAAAATCTGAATTCAAACCTGGAGGGGCATTTTTAACCTAACTGCCTAATAGAGACTTATCCAATCAGAGTGGCTATTTGTTTGTTTGTAAATCAACCCCCCCACTCACCACCCACCACCCCGCCGCCCTGTTTGCGCAATGAATTAAAGTAAATGAGAGCAAATACAAGCAGTGTCAAGCGGGCAGCTGAACTGATTGGATCAGTCTCCCACTGGATGACTTTTTTGAAATCGCCCCCACTGTGAAGCTATTATCCCGATAACATATTTTCAAGTGCAAAGTTGTTTAAATCTATTAGTTCACACATACAAACACAGATTGTGAATTAGTTCAATGCAAATTGCCCTTTTATGAAAATAGGCTCTTGCAATTTTGCTTTATATTACTAATACACTAATTAATATAACATTGAAATCAACATCTGCTATAATGTGAGAAAGGCAAGGAGTTGCAAAAGACTATTTGACAGATTCACGAAACATATTGACAAACTATTAAAATAGATGCAAGAATTTGTCAAATGTACCATTTTCTCTGATAGCTATGGAGCAGGGGAATTTGCAATCCAAGCAGCCTACATTTCACCAGCGTGTATAATTTTGTTTTGTCCGGCTTGTGATATGAATATTTTTGAGGGCAGTAACCTAAAGATTGGGTTCCAGCACGATAAATTATTTTACTGTTCTAACTGAAGATATTCTCTGAGAGTCCACATTTCCTGCTGTCATACTGGCAATGTAATCCTCATGGAAGTTAAGGACTCTGTGCAGTTCATCAAACCATGTACCTCAGGATCACACACACACAACCATATGGATTTGGAGCAGGAGTAGGCCACTTAGCCCCTCGAGCCTGATCTAATTGTGACTTCAACACCTGCCCCGATAACCTTTCACTCCCTTGTTAATATATCGGTCTCTGCCTCAAAAATATACAATGATTCTTCATCCACTGTCCTCTGAGGAAGAGTTCCAAAAATTCATGACCCTCTGAGAGAAAAACATTCTCCTCATCTCTGGTTTAAATTAGTGACACAGTGAGAAGTCACACAGCACCAGATTAAAGTCCAAGAGGTTTATTTGGTAATAAAAGCCGCTGGCATTTGGAGCACTGTCCCTTCGTCAGGTAAGTGATCCCTTATTGTTAAACAGTGACACCTAGTTCTGGATCAGCAGCTGGCATGTAGTGTCCAGTATATTTGGACAAAAGGTTAAATGAATATACCCATACTGCCTTTGTCATTTTCTGACCTTTGACGAAATGTGTAATGAATTAGTCTCATGTAAGTGAAGTGAATAATTAGCTGAAGAGAAAGAGTGCAGGGCATGGAAAAGGGATAAGGGTATAAAACTAGCTGAGTCACTCTTGTAGGAAAATAGCAGAGACATAATGGACCAAATGTCCTGTTGCAGTGCTGTAAGCAATCTATAGCTGTTGCTCATTGCATTCAACCTGCTCACCTACACAGTGAATTTACCAAGACATGACACTGTCAGGTTTTCACAAACAGAGTAGGAGGGAGGTGGGAGAGAGAGGATAACATGGCAAATAATGAGTCATCACTCATCCAATTTAGGATGGCATTTGCATCTTTAATTTATGGTTTGCCATTGATCATTCACTACAAGTTGTTTCTATTATAAACAACTGAAAGGTCCAGGGCAGCTAGACAATGAACTGAAGCAAGTTAATCTGTTTTAGAACTTAGCATGAGATCGTTCCAATTTGACAGCAATGCCTTTATGCCATTAGTTATATATGCTGTTTAGAAATTCTGATGATTTGGGCAAAATGCTAAAGAAATGTCTGGTATCCTATTCTGGTTATCACACTACCAGAAGGAAGCTTTGAAGAAGATACAGAAAAAGATTTACCAGTATGTTGCTTAGCATGAAGGGCATTAGCTATGAGGAGAGTTTGGAGAAACTTGATTTGTTCTCACTGGAACGATGGAGTTTGAGGACGATCTGATAGAAGTCTACAAGATTATGAGGGATGTGGACAGAGTGGCTAGTCAGAAGCTTTTTCCTAGGGTGTAAGAGTCAGTTACTGAGGGCATAGGGTTAAGGTGCAAGGGGCAAGGTTTAAAGGAGATGTGTGGTGCCTGGAACTTGTTGTCTGGGAAGGTAGTGGAGGCAGATATGATAGTGACTTTTAAGGGGCGTCTGGACAACTGCATGAATAGGATGGGAATAGAGGGATAATGTCCCCAGAATGGTAGGGAGTTTTAGTTCAGTCAGGCAGCATGTCTGGTGAAGGCTTGAAGGACCAAAGGTCCTGTTCTTGTGTTGTAGTTTTCTTTGTTCTTAGGAGATAAATGATGTAGTGGTGAAGTCCAAGATAATTTAGCCTACATATTGTATGTGGAAAGAATAAGGTTGAAGGGGTAATTGGTCTATTCTTGCCTCTTGTTTTCTATGTTTTCAAATTGAAGGGTAGTAAAAATATATTTACTCCCAAGATTTCTGTCAGATAATTTATATGCAGTCACAATTGAAATACAAGAAATTATTTGTTACATTTTAAGATTTTTGGCCATTTTCCACTCGAAGTATTTCGAGAATAGTTCCATTTAAATGTTAATATTGTAAATCAAAGTATATTCACACAAATCCTACACAAATGATTGAGGTGAATGATGCCTAAAATACTAAAGCAGGAATTGAAATTGTTCCTCCAAAGGTTGGAACTCAATAAACTTCGCATTAGCCCATCTTTGTAATGGATACACATCTCATACCTTTTACATTCATCAGGAGCCATTGGCCCTCATCTTGCTTGTGAACACAGTTAAAAAAAAATGACAGAAATATTGGATGCAAAATTGGGTTTGCTGGTGTCCGTTGGTTAGATGTTATGAGTGCCACCTAGACACCAAAATAGCATCCACAACATATGTGCACATATTGATGAAGGCATAAGTGCGCAGGCACAACTGATACCTACCAAAAGTATACTGGGCAGGCAGCATTTTTTTTGTATTTATTCATGGATTGCGGCCATGACTGACAGGCCAGCACTTGTTGCCCATCCCTAATTGCCCTTCATTTGAGTCGATTGCTTGGACATTTCATAATCCAGTTAAGAGTCAACCACGTTGTTGTGAATCTAGAGTCCCATGTATGCAGACTGATATAAGGACAGCAGATTTCCTTCCCTAAAGGGCATTGATGAAGCAAATGAGTTTTTACACCTATCAGTGATCGTTGTCATGGGGTCACCATTGCTGATACTAGCTTTATATTGTAGATTTATGAACTGGATTTATATTCTATCAGTTGCATAGTGGCATTTGAACCCATAGCCCCATAATATTTGCCTAGCTCTCTGCACCAGTCCAATGACATTGTCACCATATCTTCATCTCTCCCTCTAATGACATCAATCAGCAACATGCTGTCAATTTGCTGCTCAACCTTCTAGCTCTTAACTGTCTCTTAACCTCAGATGACTGCACTTGTGCTAAGCAGCTGAAAATTCCACACAATGAAGTTATTTAAAGGGGTTTTCAATTACTTTTGGGAATGTTCAGACTAGTGGGATTTTCCCATCCCACTACAGTGAATGGAGATTTGGCTGGGAGCCTCATCTCATTTTGTTACATCTTCAAGGAATTCAAATCAGGTTTGTTACCATAGCTAGCCTTTCAGAATCCAAACAATTTATTATGTGTTCTATCACTAAATGCACTAATAATTGTTTATATAGATCTTCCTTATTACTTAAAAATGAAATGTTTTATTAGAATTAACTTTTTGGGCTGAGGTCACAGTTTACAAGTAAAGAATGCAAGCATGAAAAAGAAGACATGGGAAGTATAATTGGAGAATTGCAGTGGTGGCAAAATAGACCAGGTTTTGTTCTATTTTGCCACTTCTATATTTAATGTAACATAGAAATAAGGTCCATGAGAAGCCACTTGCATTCCCACGGGAGTGCGGTGCGAATGGCTGGTAAGGTTGCATCCCCTGATTAGTGGCTGGTTGATTTCTTCTGGATGTTGCTGCGTGCATTATGTATTTGGGCAGTTCCATAGTTCTTTCAAGTTATGTGACCAGTACTAACTAAGTTTTCCTGACTTCAATGTTTCCACAAGAATCAGTTCTTGCCTGACATGTAGCCATAGTACTAGTTCTGGTAAAATGAAGCATGACTGGGAGAATGAACAGAGATCACACAGAATAGGAGAAGCTACAAGAAGATGGAGGAGAAAGAAAAGGGATAGGAAGGGAAAAGGTGAGCTATGCATCACCTTTCTTTCCAGGCTGCAGGTGAAGAATTATTTCAAGTGAGATGCTAGGAACCATAATCTCAAATCCCCATTCACCACCAGCTCCTCTGTCACTGATTGTCATGCCATTCCTTCATCACAGTGCAAAAATAAAAGCCGCCACAAAATCAATGAATCAAACAAAATTGGAAATGAAGTCATATAGTATTGCATACACATATAAAGTAATTAACTTTGTGCACTCTGATAGCTTCCGATTTCCATGTACCCATGCCTGCTCTTGTGCTCCTACTCAGTGTCTGCAGCCTGTCTAATGAATTTCAGTGAAACAGACTGTCCAGACTGTGGATGATCTCGAAGAGTAACCCCGAACAGCTGTCGGCAAACTGCACCGATGTGACAAATCTGGGCTAGTCAGTTGACGGAAAATAGAAAGGGCTCTTGGCTCAGTGACTCCTGAGGGAGAACAGCAGGTTTGTGCTCCTGGGAGACATGGCTATTTTCACAGGGCTGATGAATCTAGTAATCTGTTCGGGGATAAAGTGCTTTAACGCTGCAGGCCTCTTTGTACATTACTATCTATCATCGCGGTAGCAGCAGTCTAAACTCAATTTGAGTTTCCATTTGGTGGAAGCCGAGATATTGGCCATCAGATGCTGCCTTATAGTGTGGATCACGGCTATTTTGGTGTCTAGGTGGCACTCATAACATCTAACCAACGGACACCAGCAAACCCAATTTTGCATCCAATATTTCTGTCATTTTTTTTAACTGTGTTCACAAGCAAGATGAGGGCCAATGGCTCCTGATGAATGTAAAAGGTATGAGATGTGTATCCATTACAAAGATGGGCTAATGCGAAGTTTATTGCTAAGAGAAGTTCAACTTCACTGAAGCAAGCTTCATTGCTGCAAGGCTGGGAAGCTTGGGCACCAAGCTATACAAAAGCCAATTTGATGGTGGACACTCCCATGCTCTTTGGCATTAATTGCAAGCATTCTGGAACACTTTCCAATGCATCTTTTGTATGTCTACTCTCACCCACCCTCAATCAAGATCCTTACTAAGTTCTTCAGCAAAGAAGAAGTCCTTTGCTGAAGAACTCATGAGCATCACCACATATTGATGCTCTCTTTACTGTCCTCTAAATTAGATCCAGTGCCAGTACCTAAGCTGATGGCTGTGAGTGGGAAACAACATGATGGTGTGTTTTTATCACCATTGTCTTCTTGTTGTTTGATCACTGACCAGGCTGAAAGGAGAAAGGCATGTGAGTAACCCAGAAGGAAAAACAATTAGGGCCAGTATTCTTATTTCCCTATTTCACTATTTCTTCCTTCTGGGAAGGTTGTGGAGAGGGGAGAAGCAATGGGGAAGTGTTTATATCTGCAGCTTGTAATACAGGAGTGAGTGTGGTGGAAAGAGGAAGTGGGGGGTGAGAAGGAGAAGCAGGGATGAGGATTCTGTCATCTTTAATGGATTCAGTGTTGGCCACTGGACTCAGAAGTTACCCTTCCAGTGTCGATCAGTACCGTCTCCTCCATAGGCGATATGACATGCACCTCCCCACTCCAGTCCACTCCAGTTGGTGTTGGCTGTGTGAACCATGTCCTGCAACAGACAGAGCAGTGTGTCAGTGAACATTAGTGCAATCTGTTCAGCTGGCGTGGCTGTCATGGTTGAATAGCTGCCAGTGTGTGCAAGCTGTGAGATGTGCATCTGAAACTTACAACGGTGCAAATTGTGCAAGAGTGTGATGGAGCAAATGAAATTAGGTATGAAGTGTGATTAGTGAGTTTCTTTTATTCCTGCATGGGACATGGGTGTCACTAGCTGGCCATCATTTATTACCTATCCCTACTTGCCCTTGGACTGAGTCACTTGCTGGGCCATTTCAGAGGGCAGTTGAGAGTCACATGTAAGCCAGACCAAGTAAGGGTGGCAGATGGGTTTTTCTGACAATTGGCAATGGTTTCATGGTCATCAATAGATTCTTAATTCTAGATTATTTTTATTGAATTTATTGCTGTGGTAGGATTTGAATCCAGTTACCCAGAACATTGGTTGAGTTTGTGAATTAATAGTCTTGCGATTATGCCACTTGGCCACAAGGGTATGATGCATTGAGGAGTGTCAGAGGTCACTGATGTACTTGGTAGGTTATGGCACCTGATTACTCCTTTGAGGCCATTGAATATATGTGGTCCTGTTTCTAGGTCCTTGATGCTGGAATGCTTGCATTACTGCAATGGTCTGTTCCCATTGCCCATTAAGAAAGCGTTTGGAGAGCCTCTTGGCCCTTTGTAGGTCCAGCACGTTTTCTCAGGTTCCACCCCCTCCACCATGGCCTCATTGAAAGCCTTGGAATTCACTTTCTTCCCATGCTGAGTCATTTATTGATGTTTCAGATCCCCAGCCACTCCTACATCTCAGTGCATGTCTGAAGAATTGCTGATGAGCCTTAAGCTATATAAGTTTGATTTAATCAGTGGTAGAACATTGGGATTTTGGACCCCCTGCTGATGCCGTTGGTTATACTGTACACAACAATCATTTTAATAAGCAGGCAGCATGAGGTTGGCTTCCCGCCTGAATTTTGATCGACAAGTGCATTGTGATTCCCCTGATCCCCACCGCCCACTTCAGGGACATTTCGTGCCATCCATTTTCAAATAGAAATCTGGAATGGCCTCCAAAAACATTCCTCAAACCACGCTAAGCTTAAAGTACAAGAGAGAAGCTGGACTCATTTTGTTTAAGTCAAGTAAGATATGGGAGAGAATAATGTTCATTATTTGGTTTTATTCTACAAATTAGATGTACTTGAAACAGGTATTAACTGTTTCTCTATATCTGCAATAAAGCAGGTTAACAATAATATCTGATCTCTCCTCACCAGGTATTTCACAATCCACCTTTGAAAAGCATCCATCTTTGAAAAATATGGATGCATGCGAGAAAAACACATAAATTTGGCTCCAATCACAATGACGTAATGTCGTTATACCTTTGAGTTATGATATCAAATTGTTAAATTGTGGATACACCCCTCAAGTACTTAGGCTGATTACTGGAGTGAATACTGTAAAAGTGATATCAGTGGCAAGACCTAAACTTGTACTGTGTAAGTTGACTTGGAGGAGAAGAAAAAAATCTACATGTTCAATATTGCTTGAGCTAGCAATGATAGACAGAAGCTTAATAGTTTATACGCGAGTCTAATATCTTAATGGAAACATTAGCGCTCTTAATATAAACAGGTTAATGCCTGCATTAAACTAATGGACACATTGAATGGAAATCAATGGAAATGAAAATGGGGCTGTTTCTATAGCAGATAGCCAATCCGCAACATCTACTTGAACATCTCTGGGGATGGATAGGCGCTTAATAAAATGTCTTGTGTCCAAGTGTCCATTCCAGTCTATCTGCCCTTGGTTATTGTTCTCTGGCAGTGATATCTTTATAGATAATTGATTAATAACTAATTTTAGTAGCTAAATAAATAAGCAACATTATTACGAGCACTGCTTTCAATAGTTCCTCAAAATATGCAGACATGTTATTTTTTTAAAAGCAACTTAATTGTAGAAACCTGGAGTTGTACAGTATACTTTGACATAAAAGAGAATGCAGGAAAGATATCTAAGTTATAATGGAGCTACGAAAGCAGCTTTTTCTAATATTATTTGGAAACCATGAATTACATATGTAAGTATTGTTGTAAAATAATACATTTTCTTCTGTGAAAAATGTTTAAATAGTTTATTATCCTACAAATTCATTGTTGTACATAATTTATGCTTTTCAAAGTACATTAGAAAAAAGATGCTTTTTTTTAATCTGACCCTATTTATTTACCTTTCCTCCATTCGAGGAAATATTGCACATCTTTTATTAAAATACACAGCAACAAACATTCTGCTGTCACATATTTTCACATTAGTGTGTTGCACTTTGATGGGCTGGGTTAGAGATCTTTCATTGCATCTGCATACAATTTCTCAATTTCATAGTCCTTGGGAACAAGCAGATACAGTTTAAAGTTTATTTATTATTGTCATAAGTAGGCTTACATTAACACTGCAACTAAGTTATTGTGAAAATCCCTTACTTGCCACACTCACCACCCTGGACCTTTAAGCTTTATTATCATATTCATAGAATCATTGAATCCCTACAGTGCAGAAAAAGCCCATTTGGCCCATTAAGCCTGTAACAAAAACAATCCCACCCAGACCTATCCTCATATTCCCATGTATTTACCTTGCTAATCCTCCTAACCTCCACATCTTGGGACACTAAGGGCCAATTTAACATGGCCAACCAACCTAACTCAAATATCTTTGGACTGGGGAGAAAACCGGCGCACCCAGAGGAAACCCAAGCAGATATGGGGAGAACGTGAAGATTCCACATAGTTCCCTGAGGCCGGAATTGAACTCGGGTTCCTGGCGCTGTGAGGCAGCAGTGCTAAACATCCCATAATATTGCCATATTGTTAAATAAAGGGCACACCCCTAAGATAGTTAGATTTGAATGAAATCTGTGCAGACGAATCGGAGATGGTTGAATTCACCCAGGAAGATCAATTCTTGCAGAATCCATTGATTTAATTGTGTATTCTTCATGGGGATGTATTTCCAGTGAGCATAAAAGGCAGCAGTGCCATTGAAGAGAAAAGCACAAAAATTAAAACCAAGCAGAATGGTAGCCTGCACTAAATGTAAGATAAAATGTAGTTGACAATAAGAGCAATATGTACACTAGTTTTTTGTAGCATCAACAGGAAAGACAGGTGAAGCTTTGTGGCAGGAAAGTGATCCAGAAATCCTGCCCAGAAAATGATGAAAGGCATGGACCTTTCTTCAAGGATTTTCGACAGCACGATGGCACAATAGTTAGCACTGTTGCCTCACAGCACCCGGGTTTGATTTCTGGCTTGGTTCACTGTCTGCAAGGGGTTTGCATGTTCTCCCTTGTCTGTGTGGGTTTCCTCCGGGTGCTGAGAGATGTGCAGGTTAAGTGGATTGGGCTATGCTGAATCTCCTCTTTTTGTCAGAGGGACTAGCCTAGTAAATAAGTAGGATTATGGGGATAGGGTGGGACTTTTGTCAGTACAGGCTCCATGGACTGAATGGCCTCCTTCAGCACTGTAGGGATTCTATGAGAACCAATTACTTGTACTCTGTTCAAAAAAAAGAAAAAAATTCTGTTGAAAGGAAAGGAAGACAATTATTATTACGTTTATTATTATTGAAAAGTCTAATCTTGTATTTGATGGAAAGTGAATGAAATGTTATTGCTTATTCTTGGTTGTGCTCAGTCAAAGGCAGTGCTATGTCATTGTGGGCATGTTAACGTTTTTCAGGTTCTGTTTTAGACAGACGAGGTGGTAAGGGCATGAACTCCACTGTCAGAACTTTTTCACATTTATTCCTTCAGTGGAGTGCACTGATCCGTTTGGACCCACAGCAGACTGAATTCAGTAAAAGGCCAGAGGGGAAGTAGATCATGATTTTGTTGCAAAGCCCAAAGACCTTTTCATTTTTGGTAAGGTTTGCAGATAGGATGCCTTTATGCTAGAATTATAGAATCTTGGAATCCCAACAGTGCCAATCCAGTTTGCCTCTGAACACAATCCCACCTGGGTCCTATTCTCGTAACCCCACATATTTACCCTGCTAATCACCCCAGACACTATGGGGCAACTTAGCATGGCCAATCAGTTTAACCCACATATCTTTGGACTGTAGGAGGAAACCAGAGCACCGGAAGAAACCTATGCAGTCACAGGGAGAACGTGCAAAAGCCACTGGTCAGTGATCCAAAGCCAGAATTGAACCCAGGTCCCTGGCGCTGTGAGGCAGCAGTGCTAACCATTGTGCCATCTCGTTCATGGTTTCCAATGAGTTTGCTCCAACTCTTCATATTGAGTGGCATGTGGAATCACATAAATGGTGATCGTGTTCGGCAAATCATTTTTGGGATATTTTTATTGGTATTCCAGGTGTGTTTGTACAGGTACACAGCCCAAGTGGATATTTGAGACAGCTCTCATTAGATATGGATTGTGCTGCTATGGAATAACCAGTGAACAACATGGCTTACCGACCTCTAATTTTTAACCTCTCGAGATGTAATGCACGCCTTGAAAACCTAACTTTGAAATGCTTGGAAATTGCTGCGACATGGTGGTGAGAAAAGGTATTAATGTGTGCTGCTGTTCCACGACAGAAAGATGTTTAAAGTGAGGTGGCAACCTTTTGTAAAAAGGTGAAATAAGCAAGGATTAAGCATTAGAATCAAATTGACTGAGACACTGGGACCAGATCATGGAGAGAACACAGTCTTGAGAATCACGTGCAAATCCAGATATTGAACATCTGTCACACCTTGATTACATGACAAAATAGTCAGCGGCTTTGTGCCACAAAGAGCTGTGTACTGGGGATGACACGGGCAGGAGTAGGCCCATTACTGTAGGTTAATGGAAGGAGACCCATTGATCATTTATCGAAACAGTGATCCAGTGGTGGCCTTTATTCACCGCAAAGCATCTCTCATCCATATGCACGGCATGCAAATTGGTTGTCGGGTGAGAATTGGCTTAAGCATTGGGCAGCAACTGCATACTTATTGTGGAACACCATATGGTATATTATTAAGTGAATTCGTAGACCGAGCTAAGTTACAGAGCAAGCGTAATGTAATTACACCATTCCATCTGAGAATTAGAGCAGGATGAGTGAATCAAAAAGCTGTCTTGGCTGGTGTCGAATGAAAACAAAAAAAAATTGTTTATTATGCATGTTTACTGGGAAAACAGATAACAGTTTAAGCATTGCGAGGTAAATTTACTGACTGCACTGAAATTCATGCAACTGTTTTAGAGTGTTAAAGGTAGTTAAAAGATTAAAGGCTGCAAAATTGGCTGATAGCGTATGGAATCAATGAGAATTAGAGTCGATTTCATGAATAACAGTTTTTTGTTGGCAGCAGTTTGATTTATTCGGCCTCTTTGGCACAGACAGCCTTCAGTAAACAAGTTTGCTGATTCGGTCATGCGATGTACCTTTAACGGAGCAAGCACATTCTTCAACCAAGCGAGGTTAAAGTGCTGAAATGGGAAAATGCGGTACTGCTATTTAGATTCAAAGAAACGTAGCTACTTTGGCAAATGATGCGAAATGGCCGTGATATATCTGGCATACAAATCATACATTAGGAGCCGGGCATGATTTGCAAAACGTAAAGATGGATTTTGGTCTTGATCAGTTCCTAGGTCCAGACTTGACATTATCAGACCAGAGGATTCCATTGACATGAAAGGGCTGGAAAATTCTGACTCTTGAAGTTTCAGTTTATTTATTAGTCACAAGTGAGGCTTACATTAACACTGCGATGAAGTTACTGTGAAATTCCCCTGGTTAATCTTGTAAGGCCCTTGTTTTCCTAACTGTGGAGAACTGCAGCATGGTACAATTTCACTCAGAAGTTTCCTTTGTTTAAAATAGTTAATCATGCAGGGGATTTTAAATTTCAGTACATTACTATACCAAGAGCAGACAAAGAGCAACGAGCAACTAGTTTTCCTCCTGAAGTGACCCTTCTTTAGAAGGGCACATGCCTGTGTCTCCAGCATTGCCAGAGGGTATGGGAGCTGTGACGGGTTACACCACAATTCTTATCATAGAATCATCAAATGCCTACAGTATAGATGGAGGCCATTTGGCCGATCAAGTTTACACCAAAAATGCCACCCAGTCCCTATCTCCATAACCTCAATATTTACCTTGCTAATTCCCCTCACAAGAAGGGACAATTTACCGTGACCAATTTACCTAATCTGCACATCTTTCAGACTGTGGAAGGAAGCCGGAGCACCCCAGAGGAAACTCACGCAGACATGGGGAAAATGTGCAAACTCCACTGAGACAGTGCCTCGAGACCTGGGTCCCTGGCACTGTGAGACAACAGTGCTCACCACTGTGCCACTATTACCATCCTCATGGGTGTCAGAAAACAGAAAATCAGAGTCAAGAAATTGGACTGAAAGAAGATTGGGTGGATTGGGATGCAGTTTTCCATGGTGACAATCAGCAACTAGCCTATCAGACTGGTGTCGCCTGGATTTGGATTTCATGTAGCTGGGAGCACGTGGAAGCAGCAAGATGTGGGCATAAAGATGGCAACATTGGTAGGTGCCTGAGGGTGAGGTGAAAATATTTAGATCTTTGGAATGAGTCCTGAGTGCGAGAGAGTATTGCTGGGAGAGGAATGGGCACTGCAGTGCATTGAGCAGCATGAGAGGTGGATGTTGTGGTTGGGTAAGAGATGTCATGTGATGATGTAGTCACTGGTTTTGATTACCCATGTGAGATCATTAGACTTAGTGTGGCATTGTAGCCATATCCACTAGGCTCCGGAATTAACCTTCCTGGACCAACTACTCCTGTTCCCTTTTGAGGGTGGGGCTTGAGATCCTTGTCTCCCCCAATCCACCACTCCAAGTCAATTCTCCTGATGTACAGTACCATTATTAACCCTTCCAGCACTACATAGATCATTCTGAAACTCTCTCCCTGCCCTGATGTTACATTCCCCATTTTTTAAATTTCAGCAATATTATCCGGTGAGCTTTCCTTTGAGAGGAACAGCCTGTATTTAAGAACAGAGTTTTGGCTCCATTGATCGGCTCCCTGTTGAGCACAGAAGAAGCCAGCAGTGAGGAACCCCTTGATTCCACAATCAGGTGGAAGGCTCAGGTTAACATCCTGCCCAGCTCCAACAAAACTGGTGTAAGCAAGTTTTGAATCACAAGTCTCAAATCAAATATGTAATAAATTAATTTTTGGCCCTGAATCTTTAAAAGAAACAAAACCTCTTCCATCATTGAGTAAGCTGGTAAAGAGCAGGAAATAATTGCAACCAATGATTTTTTTTTAATTCATTCTTTCACGGGATGTGGATGTCACTGGCAAGGCCCATCCCTAATTGACATTGAACTGAGTTCAATTGGGCATCCATTTCAGAGGACAGCTGAACATCAATCACATTTGCTGTGGGTCTGGAGTCATGTGTCGACCAGACCAAATATAAAGGTGGCAGATTTCCTTCCCTGATGGGATATTGGTGAACCAGATGGGTTTTTATGACAATGGAGGATGGTTTCACGGTCATCATGACGGGAGACTGATTTTCAATTTTAGAATTTATTTGTTTATTAAAATTGAATTTTAAATTCCACTGCCAAACTGCAATTGGAACACTCGCCCCCAGGATATTGAGCCTGGCCTCTGGATCACTAGCCCAGGGATCTAACCACTATGCCACTGTTGCCCCTGAGTCAACGTAGGCCAGTATTATCATGAAAGCAATGCTTAATTGTGAGGACATCTGGCAGTCAAGGCACAGATGGTTTCTGCTTCCAGCCAACTCTTCGGCACAATTATGCTGTCCCATCGCAGTGCCAGTGGAAACACAAAACATCATGCACGTGCTCTCGCATCGTTTTCTGTGGACAGCTCATTGTAATAGGCTTCCTGTAACTTGAAGGTATCAGCATTCAAATTGCAGGGAACAAACTAGCTGGATACAAGCATGGGACACCAAGCAAGCCAGTGAGTTTTATGAGCTTTCCTGCTCCACTTCTGGAACCACTTTGGCTCATCGCCACGTTTTACCGACAGCTCCAGTGCTGGGATTTACTGCTGTGTTTGGCAGCTGAATTCCCTGGGTACAGATAATGTTTCAAACTGAGGGTTTGAGATTTGGAAAGGAATTGCTGGGATCGATAGAGTAAAAATAGTTTTTGCTGGGGGTTATCTAGGACAAGGGAACGTAACCTTCAATTCAGAGCTGGGCCATTGAGGAGAAAAGCTAGGAAACAATACTTCATTCAGAGGATGCTATTTGTATGAAGTCTATCCCCCAATAAACAGAAGACACTGGTTCAATTAATCATTTTAAATTGAAGATTAAGACATTTTCGCTAGCCATAGGTATTTATGCGATATGGAATGAAGGCAGGTCATTGGACAATGGAACTAACAAGAGGAAATAAATGGTCTATTTGTGTTCACTTTGGGATCATCACTGACCCCAACTTTTAAATGCTTTATGATGGAAGTCTTGTTTCGGCTGAAGGCACCCGCTGTGTGAGTCAATGAAGTGTCCTATGTCCATGGGTCATGGGATTGGACGCAGAATAAATTTTCTGGACTTGTGAAGGTTCAAAAAGTTAGGATACCAAACTTAACTCACAAATGAAAGGCAACCAGAATTCCCTCAGTATCAAGGCAGCATACAAAATAGTCAGGCAAAGTCGCGGAGCAGCAAAAGGCAATGAAATTGGGGGATAAGACCTGCTGCTTAGAGGGCCAGAGCAAGTCTTTTACCCAAAGATGAAGATCTGATGATGTCTACCAACAAAGTTTTCTTGTCATCAGCATGTGGCCAAACGCCCCACAAAAAGGGATGTCCTCTAGCTGCTTCACTCCATTGATGTTTCAGGACATAATAGAATTGTGGCTCGTGACGAGTCCTGATCCATTTGCAGTGGAATGGTGCTGAGAGACTGTAAGGTTAGGTGCAGTTTCATGCATGTCCCAGCTGGAGAATTGGAAAGAGGGAGCTGTAATGCAGGATATCAATGACTTGCTTACTCCTTCAGCAGTCCAGTTCCAATGTTGTGTCCCAGAGGTTGGCAGGAGTTACCATGGTTGATGGAAGTATTTGTCAGGGCAACATGACATCTCTTTTGCACAGTGACCACTTAAATAACTCATAGTTTGTTGAATCCTGCCCAAAGCAGTACTCATTGAGCCAACTGAAACATCTGAAACTCCCACTCAGAATTCATGCACCATCGTTTTGCAAAGGGGCAGAGGTAAAACATGCAGAGATAACCTTTCCAGTTCTGACGGCAGCGTGAATTGCCATGAATGGGATGGACTGTCTAACAGCCCATTGAAAAATCTGTTGACCCAGGCGGGAATTCCTAGTCTCCAGGTGGGCGGGACTGTAAAATCTCATCTGATTGCACATGCATTTCACAGAATTAGGTAAAATAAAATAGGTAGCTAAGATTTGAATTGTCTTGAGAGCTGACTCGAGATGTGAGTTTAATAAAACAGCAAAGGGAGTATCCATTGCAAATTGATATTCATAGTGGTTGATGTAGAGCAGAGGGCAATGGTGGAGATAATGCACTAATCTATTTCATTAGGCATATATGGGCATAACTGTTAGAGTAGACACTTAGGTGAAAGTCTTATTGATTGGAGCTTTCCTTTTTCTATTTCTCTCAGATGCAGTCTCAGTTGCAGACCTTTAGCATTTTTCTTCTCTCCAGACAGCTTTCAGGTGGGTCGCAATAAGTATGAGGGAGCTGTGCCACTTCTTTTCATTGCCTCTGCTGTCAATTCTTTGAATTTGCACCTAGGTAATGCTCAGTGTATTACCAATTCATGCCTGCCATAGATATCTGGTCAATTTCAACTCAACGACTCTTATTTCAGGAATTGACTCAATGCACCACATCTGAGGTTTGTGACCTAAACCAAATATCAAAGCATTTTGTATGTGCACTTTTCCAGCCTCTCTGAAGGCAGACTGCGCAAATATTGGCAAAATAAATTTGATATGAATTGTTAACTTGCTTTATTTCACAGGGAGTAAGCATACAGAATGATGATCAAAGCTGAACTTACATTGCCCCTCAATCTGTCATCACTTCCAATTTCCTCTGGCACTGACCTCTCATGCATCCTCCTCACTTTTGTCCCACCATTGTTGTCCATACCATCAGCCATTCAGTCTCCATGCTCTGAAATTCATCCTGAATCCTTCCAGTTCTGTACCAACCCCCTCCACTCAAAAAGATCATTTTGCTTAAAGTTTCCATCACCCTTTTAGTGTCTTTTCTGAGACTGATATCTATTTTTTTGGCGGGTTACAGCAATGAAGTTACTATTTTTCTATATTGAAGTTGCAAATAAAATGCAAGTTATTGCTGCTATGTATGCAGTGACATCAATCAATACAACTTTTATTTGTGTAATGATAGGAAATAAAGAATGTGCCAGGCTTTCCCGTATAAATTGGTCACCGAACTTTATAGGTTATAATGAAATTAAATCGGATTCCCTAATGGCCAAGTGATCTGCTCTGCCAGATTAGCAAAGTGATGAAGATGAACATTGATTCCAATGTCTCATTGTTTCCCCCAGCATTCCTAACACTGATATTACCAAATGCCATCTAAAACCTTGACTGCAGTTGAAGCATTGCCAATTGTCGTCAAAAGTATATTCCTCACTTTACATTCCATTTGTTGATGGATAGATAGGGATCCAATTTAATGGATGTGAGATTGTTTTTGCACATGTTGCTAAAGTATCATTTTTTTTATTGTCCAGATTAACTATATTAGCCACCAATCTTCTTGATTTTTTTTCCTACACTAAATATACACTTGGTTTCAAAAAAAATTAGGTAGGAATTCTCTCCCTCTCCTTGGCATGTTTCACCGCAACAGGAGACGGCACACCACTCGCTGGCAGTAGGATCTTCTGGCCCCACTGTTGCCAAGAGGGTTTCCCGCTGAACGTACCCCTCGCTGGTGGAAAACACGCAGCAGGATACAAGATTTTGGCAATTAACTCTGGCAAATTGTTTGGTAATATACTCAATTAATCCAGCAACATGATTCTGGTGTGGAGTCTGAAAATAAAACAACAAACCTTGTTTTGGAGTCAATTGATCTCAGAACAAAGGATGATAATGGCAATATTGGAGATTTAAAGCAAATTATAAGAATTTATTTTCCCAAGCCCGCAATGCCATGTCCACTACACTGTACTAGCCCCAGTAATATTTCTTTCATTCTCCAGGAGAAGAAATCTGGGTGGGACTAGAGATACCTCTGAAAAATTCAAAATTCAACTGAGTCTCCCCCTGGGAGATGCAGCGAGGCAATGTGTCTGAGAGATAGGTAGGCCCAAAAGGTAATAATAGCAATTTAGACAATCCATCCAGATCATTCCATTTGCAATTGGATTGAGCAGGGAGGTTCATCTCTTTCTTTTTCCCCTAAAAGCCAACAAATAGATATACCCATCAGAATGCCCAACTTTAAAACTGCAGCCAAGCTAACTTAAATTTTTGCTACCAGCAATACACAGAGTGGATGTCGAGCATCACAGATAAATCAGCAATACACCAAAATTAAACCTCAAGCACAACCAGAAACAAATTTCGTAGAATCCTACAGTGCAGAAGGAGGCCATTTGACCCATCGAGTCTGCACCGACCACAATCCTGCCCAGGCCCTATCCCCAGAACCCCGTGCATTTACCCCAGCTAATCCCCTTGATACTAAGGGGCAATTTGGCAGTCAATTCACCTAATCAATCCACATTTTTGGACTTACCTCTGAAATTATTTTTTTAGAAATGCAAGGATCTGAATGAATAAGTTTTCTTCAAACAAAATTCTATAGCAAATAATGTGCAGAAGTGCAATCTTCAAAAGGTTTGACATTGTTTTAAAATGTTAAAGAGCAGACATTTCCTATGATTTGCATCAGCTCCATCTGTGCTTGAGTTGGGGAATAACATCCACAATACATTTTTTTTCTTTCATGGGATAAGTATTTGCCTCACTTGGCAAGGGCAGCAATTGTTGTCCAATCTTAATTGCTGTTAAACTGAGCGATCATTTAAGAGAACAGTTAAGACTCAAACAGATTGCTGTGGGTGTCTGGAGTCAAACATAGCTCAGTCCAAGTCAGGTCAGCAAATCTCCTTCCCTGAAGTACATTCATGAACCAGATGGGTTTTTATGACAATCAATGAAAGCTCATGATCATCAACCATCACTGAAACCATTCTTTCAATTTTAAATTTATTAATTGAATTTAAATTTCACCAGATGACGTATTGGGATTTGAACCTAGAGCATTAAGTTGGCTTTAGTATTCCCAGTTTAGTGACCTGACCATAAAGCCACTATCTCCAAAAGAGAAAATGCTGGAAAATCTCAAATCAAACCACTATCTCCCTTTGCAGACCATATTCATTTATTTATTAGTGTCACAAATAGGCTTACATTAACACTGCAATGAAGTTACTGTGAAAATCCCCTGGTTACCACATTCCAACGCCTGTCGGGGGACAGTGAGGGAGAATTTAGTATGGCCAATGCACCTAACCAGAACATCACTTGGACTGTAGGAGCAAACTGGAGCACTTATAGGAAGGCCACGCCGACACATGCAGATTCTGCACAGTGACCCAAGCCGGGAATCGAACCCGGGTCTCTAGCGCTGTGAAGCAGCAGTGCTAACCACTGTGCCACCATGCCATATATTCTGTATTATTTTCAAAAATGTTTCTTCAATAGTAAATACCTACCTACTGATTCCTACAATTGAAACAAAATCTGCAATGGCGACATCTGCAGACTGTATAGCTTTTTCAAAAAATCACATCTACAATCGTTAATTAACTTTGAAAAATTAAAATAAAGGTTGATTGAATAATAATACAGGTACTGGCCTGCAGCTAGTTCTAGCTAGCTCATTGAAATGTATCTGCATTTCCCTTCAGTAATAAAAAAAGGTCCACATTTAACACAATATATTAAGAAGTCCTTTGTGTTTTTACTGTGTCTTGTGTTATCAGTAAGATTTCTTTTCCTTCATGTATCATTACAGGTGGTTGATATTCTTAATCTGTTCAATGCTAATGACAAACTGCAGTTCATTGAATGTGGAAATCTGTCTGGACCCAGGACACACACTCCCATTACTACTTGCATGATTTTTTATTCATTTGTGGGATTTGGGCATCACTGGCTGGCCAGCATTTATTGCCCATCCCTAGTTGCCTGAGGGTAGTTGAGAGTGAACCACATTGCTGTGGCTCTGGAGTCACATGTAGAAGAGAGCATTTGCTGTGGCGGGATTTAAACCAGATCACCAGAACATTAGCTGTGTTTCCTGGATTAATAGTCTAATGATAATATCACTAGGCCATCAGCTCCCCTGTGGAAGGCAGTAAAGATGGAAGAGGGAAATTCCAGTCTGGTTGGGGATATTTTGAGCAATGTCACTTTAATGTAATGCTAAGCAAGCTTATTAGTCAAGATCAGAATCCCAGACTGAACGGATGTAAGCTCTGTCTGCGTTGTTCTATTTTTCATGGAGAATGAAACGATTAACTGTTGTCCTCAGACCTGTGGTTCAATTAATATGGTAACAAGGAACTTTTGTTGCAATTATGAGGCTTATTTTGGGACTGTCTCTTTAAATGCAAAGTCAAATGAAGGGGGTCATGTGATTTGTGCTGAAGGCTGACTGACTACCAGGTCAAAGGGCTGCTGAAGTTGAAAGGTTGGCCTAGGTTGCTTCATTGGGAATAAGGTGCAAGCTATTTGCACCTTTGTATATTTACACTAAGGCAAAGGCAGACTATGGACAGATTGAGTCTCCAAGTCCTATGCAAGTGTTAGGAATGTCAGGTTGTACAAGAATATACGTTGAACTATCCATTGGATAGGGTTGGGGTCAAAAGAATAACACACCTTCAAGATCCGTGTGATTTACATTGCCTTGAGGAAGGATGCTCAGGAAGCCATTGTAAAGATCGACTTCCAGGTTTTCCTAAGATCTCAGTGGATATCACAGATAGATTGGTTGGTCTGTCAGGCTCCTGGAGAGGGAGAGCAGCTGTAGGAGCATGATAGTGTGGGAACCCAGAAGTAGATTGGGAAGGTCAAATTGATGGGGAATTAAAGTGAGGCTGGAAGATTTGCCTAGCTTTAGCTGGAAGAAGTCGTCTCATATGGTGAAGGACGGTTCTGTAGTTAGGAGTTCCCAGGCTGGTAAAGAAAAAGGTTGGATGTAAACTTCTAGTAAACGAGAATCATTTTGTTTATTTATTAGTGTCACAAGCAGGCTTATATTAACGCTGAAGTGGAAGTCACTGTGAAAATCCCTAGTTGCCGCACTCAGGGTGTACTGAGGGAGAATTTAACATGGCCAATACATCCAACCAGCACCTCTTTCACGCTGTGGGAGGAAACTGGAGGAAACCCATGTTGACACAGGGAGAATGTACAAACTCCACACAGATAGTGACCAAATCCAGGAATTGAACCCACATCCCTGGTGCTTTGAGGCAGCAATGCTGATCACTGTGCCACCGGACTGATTCCAGGGGAATTGAATGTCTACTTTAAGGACATTGTAACCTTCCCCTGACAGTCAATTTTCTTCAGCTGTTTTAAAAGTGCTGTTCAGTCATTTACATTGTAATTTGCCTACAAAATGTTTAGTCAATAGAGCTTTTAGCCAGTTTGTAAACACCCTAAATGTGGAATCTTATCATGTTATCCTTTTAGTTATTGACTGCAAGTTCAAATTTCTCTTTTGAAAAGTTATTGGTCTCTAAAGGGATCTTAACACACAAATAAAAACGGAACTCGTTAAGAATACACAGCAGATTGATCAGCATCAGAAAAGTAAATGACAGTTGGTGATACTCAAAAATACGAACCAGACTTTCTCTCGCAGCTCTTTGCATTTTTAATGTGTTTCATTTTGTTTCAGATTTTCATCATTTCTGACCATTCTTTGCATTGCTAAATTGTTTACAGAGTCAGCAACTTATTCCTAAAAGCAGATCTGATCCCTGAGCATGTCCTTCAGAACATTATAGGTCTCTCTGAACTTGTACCAGGGCTGAAAGTCATCTGATCTCAGCACGGCTTTGATTTATTTTGAGTTAGATGATGATTTTCTTTACAATTCTGTTTGAATTTTCTCTCTGTGGCTGTACTATATTGAACCAAGTTCCTTGCAGTTGTAGTGACCTGCAGTTTTTTGGAGGTTGGTGTGTCTCTCCAACATTCAACAGGACTGAGCAACTGAAATGGCCTTTTTAATAGACATATATCTGTTTCACATAATAAGAGGACAGGCACAGCAGAGGTGCAGTGCTATGAGTGGGCAACATGGTGGCAGTGGTTTTAGCACTGCTGTCTCAAGCACCAGGGACCCGGGTTCAATTCCAGTCTCAGGCGACTGTGTGGAGTTTGCACATTCTCCCTGTGTCTTTGTGGGTTTCCTCTGGGTGCTGGTTTTCCTCCCACATGCCAAAGATGAGCAGATTAAGTTGAATGGCCATGCTAAATTGTTCCTTAGTGTCAGGGGATTAACAGGATAAATATGTGGGCTGATGGGAATAGGACCTGGTTGGGATTGTGCCAATGTAAACTTGATAGGCCAATTAACCTCCTTTTGCACTAAAGCGATTCTATGATGATTCTCTGTGAGTGTGTAGCACCAATGCAGATGGATTGGCAAAGTTAAATCATGGATACAGGAACACAATGTTGGGAATCTTCTGGGATCAGTTCCAGCTCCACTCTTGTGATATCGCTAGATGTGTGCAGAAACCTCCAGGAATATTCCAATCAATATCATTTAAAACTGAAACCATATCTGTTAGAAATGTTAATCTCAAAGTATTTCTGAATAATTCAGACCTCAGCAATGAGTACTTTGATGCTGGTGTTGGATGCTGCTCAAATTGAGATCACAGCAATTGTATCCAAATCAATCCTTCTAACTTCTGACTGGGTGGCATGGTGGCACGGTGGTTAGCACTGTTGCCTCACAGCACTAGAGATCTGGGTTCAATTCTGGTATTGGGTGACTGTCTGTGCACGGTTTGTATGTTCTTCCTGTGTCTGTATGGGTTTCCTCTAGGTGCTCCCATTTTCTCCCGCAGTCAAAAGGTGCGTAGGTTAGCTGTATTGGCTGGGCCTGTGTAAGATACTCTATCAGAGAGTTGGTGCAGACTTGATGGACCAAATGGCCTCTTCTGCACTATCGGGATTCTATGACTCCACCTTGCAATGGGACCATTTAGGTGCATGTGCAAATGAGAGTCCAAACCAGAAACAAAGTTCAGTGCAGTGAGGCTGGTGTTAAAATGCTGGGGATGTCCAATCGGCAACTGCATTTTAACTGCAATTCACACTTACATTGCAAATTCCAGTGGATCTTGCCAGACCGTAGAGCGATGTAACACTGTTGGTGTGAAGAATGTGAATGCTCTGTTCACACTCATATGTGGAGCTTTCCTGAGTTTACAACAAAAGGACCACAAAACAATAACAGAGTGCAATAAATGATTTTTTTTCTGAGGGGAAATAGCTTATGAAATACTTAATATCTACACCTGTAACATAAATGACAACAATTTGTGCATGCTGCATTTGTTCTTATTTTGCTCTAGTTTGAAAGGTCTAGTGTCAATAAATGAGATCCACAGGACATTTTGGCATAAGTTTACTGGCAGCAAAATCAGCGGAGAAACTGATGTATGTTTGAGGCTAATTCCTGCCCAAGTGCTGTCCAAGAACCAATATTGTATTGATTGCTGGGTTACAAGTTAGAACTTCATTGTGTGCAATTTTATAAGCAAGGCGCACATTTTAACATACTTATTTTTGGTTTTATTAGCTCAGTTAAAATGCCTATCAATCCTTTTTTTTAACGGCCATTTTTAGCTGCTGTAAATTAACATTTTTGGCATCCCGTATGGTTGGTGATAAAATAGATCTAAGGATAAATTTATCATCTGTGCCGATGGTAACAATTTTTTTCTTTCAACTGTGTGATGCTGCGTTTCTGCCTGAAACGGATTAAACTTTGTAGACGAGAACAGTGAATTTCCTGTCACAGATTTTTCATATCAAAATATTTATCTGGGAACATCAAATTGTCACATATCATAAACACTGGCTACGTACACGTGCTGGAGATGGACATAATGCAATGGACATAATGGCTGACTTCAGCATGGAGCGGAGACAGGGTGTCACAAAGGATTCCACTTAAGCTCACTGACATTAGAAGGGACTGTCATTTTGTCAGAGCACGTTCAGATGGCTTTTGTCTAGTTTATCTGATGTTTGAAAAAAAATCAATATTCTTTCAATTCATAACATGAGCAAGCTACAGAACCTGATGCTGTTTTCCACTTACAACTAATATATTCAGTCATGTTGAAAATTAACAGATGAAATTATTCAACTCCAATTCTAAACATTTTTAGTGCTCTTCTTATGTCTTCAGAGGAGCAGAATATAAATGAAAATCTTAATTATTCATAAAATTGCTCCATTAGTTGCTGGTTATTAAATTCAATACAACGATGGGTGAGAAAATCAACCATAATTCATCTATTATTCAGGCATAGCAAGGAAGATACCAAAGTCTGGCTTCTTCTTTTAACTTGTTCATTTGCAGGATGTAACGGTGGCACTGTGGTTAGCACTGCTGCCTCACAGCACCAGGGACCCGGATTCAATTCCCTCCGGTCACTGTCTGTGTGAAGTTTGCACATTTTCCCTGTGTCTGTGTAGGTTTCCTCTGAGTGTTCCCGTTTCCTCCCTCGCTCCAAAGATGAGTTTGGTTGATTGGCCATAGTAAATTGACCCTTAGTGTTAGGGTGAACAGGGTGAATATGTGGGGCTAAGGGAATAGGGCCTGGGTGGGATCGTGGTTGGTGCAGTTTTGATGGGCTGAATTGCCTCCTTCTATATTGTAGGTTTTCTATGTGGGCATCACTGCCTGGGCAACATTTATCGCCCATCTCTAATTGCCCTTGACAAATGATTTGCTCGACAATTTGAGAGGGCATTTAAGAGTCATTGCTGTGGATTTGAAGTCAGACGCAGGCCAGATTAGGTAAGGATTCCCTTCCCTAAAGAGCATTAGCGAATCAGATGGGTTTTTACGACAATTGTTTCATGGTCATCATTAAGCTTTTTTTCAAATTCCATTTTTTTTATTGAATTCAAATTTCACCATTTGCCATGGTAGGATTCAAACCCAGATCCTCATAGTATTATATTTGAGTAACAATACTACGATCTCCCCCAAGATCCCTCACACTTGACTTGCTCCCAGTTTTGATTCCTATTATTTTAATTAAAGTGATTTATTATCAACCAGGATGCTTGACTGAAACTGAAATTTTGAATGTAGTAATTTGTAGTCTGTCACTTGATTTAGGACTATGATATCAAAATGGGCCCAAAGTGAATAGACAAGCTCACTTTCTATGCATCAACAGTGGCTTAACCACTGATCTGAAAAGAAACACAACTCTGGATATCGCCACAGAAACAGAAATGAGTTAGGAGATGGACACGCTGAAAACTTCATGCCAGAACACAGTTTGCCAGTTGCTGATGAGGCCACAACTTGAGGACTAGGGGCTTCCTGCCAGGAAATGGTGGGACATTGGTTAATCTCATTATTAATTGAATTTGTGACCTGTTTCCTCATATTTGCAATTTTTCCAATGTTGCATTGATCCCCCTCTCCCAGGAATCCAAATCTGAAGTTTAGGCCTTGCCTGGAAGTGGTTGTTCAATGGCAGGCTGTGAGGTCAATGAAGCCTCACCCCTACCCTGTGAGTCATTGGGATCAGCAGGTCACAGTAGCGGCTGCAACTGGGTGCCATCTCTGAATGAGCTATGCCTCCGCAATGATGACATGGGACTTGTGGCCTGAAGGAGATGCCCTTGTGGTCCCTGACATGCATCAGCGACACCCACCTCTCCTGGTGGGCCTGTAGCCCCTACCCTTTCCAGTGTTGCCATTTGCCCTTCCACCCACACAGACCATCTCCACTTCCAAATTGGATCAGTAACCCCGACACAGCCAATTAACAGGTTGCTTCCAAGAAAAGTATGGATAGGAAAAGGAACATCCCGTTGGATAATTCAGCTCACATTTTCTGTATTTTGCATAGCTGGAACAGAAAACAGGAAGAGGAAAGGTCTTCCCTCCTTGTTCCACAACAATATTAAGGACCCACTGTGCACAAAACTCTAGAGGCAAAGTTGCATGCCTTCTCAGGACAGAGTGGGGAGGAGGCAAGGAACTTTATAATGGGATGGAAATACTCAGGGGGAAACTAGCAATCTCCAACTAAGTCTGCGATAGGAAGAGCCAATGATGACCTTCTCAGACAGAGAACAATTCGGCTCTCAAATGGTCACAAAGAGACAAATTTCACCATTGTTGGCATTCTACCTGTGGCAGGAGCTGAAGCCATGTGGACAAGCTGCAAGCTGTATCTTGCTAAGTCTCCAATGGCCTGCTGAGGAGATTCCACCCCATCCCCCTCCCCACACCCAACCTCCCGAAAGAAAACTGAATGCACCACCAGTACCAAGAGCTGCCCCCAGAGGAACATGCACCCAGCATTTTAACTGACCACCTTCTCCCCCTCACTGGAGCTTTCCTGACTAACCCAGCAAGTCCACCATTCTCATGCTGGCCTCTCCTGCTGCCCCTTTCCTCTGTTGCAATACACAGAAACGGTCATCGCTCCCACTACTGCTGGCAAAGAAAAGCTGCTGCCATTCTAATTTGCCAACAGCTCTCGGAGACAGAATATCTGTCCTGCAGGCCTGGGAGTCCTGACACTGACCGTTTAGGTTCCTGATGGAATTTCAGTCACATCAGGATTGGTCACAGTGGTGGTTGATGCCAGTGTAGTGCTGGTGGACAGGCTCACTGATACGATCATTAAATCCAGTCCCTAGTTTCTCCTTCAGTGAGTAACAGCTAAAAGACCCGTAGTCAAGCCAAGATTTTTTTTCTAGAAAAGGCATCTCTCAGGCTAATAATATATTTTCATTTAATACTCTTAGATCCTACATAAAACTGTCATGGTCTCCTCAGTTTGCTTTGTAAGTAGACACTTGATCAAAGAGGCAATATATTATAGAATCGCTACATTGTGGAAGGAGACCATTCAGCCCATCAGGCCTATACCAACAACAATCCTACCCAGGCCTTATCCCTGTAATCCCATGTATTTACCCTGCTAATCCCCCTGACACCAAGGGCAATTTAGCAAGGAGTGCATCTTTGGACTTTATGTTTAGATACATTTGATGGGCAAAACTAGTTTAGAATTCCAATGCAGTATCTTGCAAATCAGTTTTCCTTCTGTGATAACCCCAGGACTTAGTGGAGAACCACTAATTTACCTCCCTATAGGACCTGTTGAATACTAGTATTGGTAACTAACTAACCAGCTAGAGCTTGTGTACCGAGCCCTGTATAAAGCAGGCCCCTGAGTTGATCTATTATTCCATTGTCCCAGTCAGGACCTACTACGTTCACCACAGGCTTGTGGTTTTTTTTCTTTATTTTGTGCAATAAAGCACTGTTCCTTTACTGCCGATCCCTGGAGTTATTATTGCCTTCAATGCTCTTTGATTGTATTTGATAAAGAATCTTCCCATTAAGTTTGTTATGATGGGAGTGTGGCTACATAGATGCACATAATCTAAAGTCTGAGAAACAGAAATTTGGAACCCATACAAGTTATCGAAGATACATTTTTACTTCCTAACAACCTTTTATTTCCTATCTATGATGCACAAAATGAGCTGTCAGGCTTTTCACCTGGGGGATTGTGATCTGCAAATGTTTGGTTCCAGGATCTGGCTCCAAAGTATTACTTAGTCATTGTGGCCTCTTTGGCTATTAACACCTTCACGTGTGTCCTTCTATCAACAAACAATGGGAGACTGAGAGGCCAGTAAAAGTGCATCTTGCCTCAGGCAGGATGAGATTCACATGTATGCTTGTTCTTCTGTTGTTTCAATGGAAGTGGAAATAATTCATGCATGTCTGCTGCCTTACCCCTTCCTGACTGCTTCAATTTACATGCATAGTGGTTCTAGTTATTCCATACATTCCACATGTGAATTTTATATTAAAACATTACACTCTCAGTAAAATACAAGTGGAATATGCTGTAAATGTATCACTATACTGTGAAATGTTCTGAAGCCTCAAGCACATGATGAAACAATTGGATGGAAATCCTCAGTCTGTTCCGTACATGTTTTAATAGCCAATTAATAATGCCTAGTTCGAGGCAGGATTCAGGACCATGGACAGAGATTCTCCCTCGTATCCAGTTAGTAACAAGTATTCTTCATTCTAATACAATCATTTGGTTGACATTTCGCAGTTGTGCTGCTTTTGACTAGTTCTTCATAGATCCTTGATTTCATCATGCTGGAGGGATATTAAATGGCCCCTTAAATGCATTAAATTGTCTGCAAGAGCTGGTCAGTTCAAATGTATTGGCCTCTCTTGGATTAGTAATACTGAAAAAGCAAGTCTTTTTTATCTTATTGCTCGCAGTTGTCCTGAAGCATTTTCTTTAGTGTGTTAAAGGCTTCTAACAAGTACATTGGTACCAATAAGAGGACACAATCAGGCATTTTAGTGCCACATACACAATATTATCTTGTCCATTCAATGTAAACTCTGCTGATAACCATGAAAAGTTAAATAAGAAAGGCATTACAACCAGGTTCATCACAGGTAAGTTGCAGTCATGAAATGCAAACTCCTCAGTTCGACAATATTCCCACTTTTTTGTGCTTAAAATTAACCAGACTTAGAGATAAAGGAATGCGCACTTGTTGATGTTTAGGCCTTGAGGTAGCTCATATTTTCGTTCATTCACACATTGGGAGCTGCCCATTTAAAAATGAAATAAATGCAAATAATTATCAATTATTTTTCAGAAGAAGGCAACCAAAAGTTTACGTTTCCACAAATACTGATACTTTACAATTGACATCCTTTCTTTTAATACTTAATTAGGGTTATATATTCATTGAATTGCCAAAAGCTATATGGTAACATCTCTACCATTAACAACAGTAAAAAAGGTCTAAGATTCCAATCTCTACAACAATGCATGGTATGGCTATTCCAACAAGACTTCATCAAGGTGACCTGCTGATGTTTTAAACTATAAGAGTTTGAAGCAGGAGTGGTTGTCCCCTTATTTAATAGATCAGAACATAGCATCGAAATGTCTGTGTGAAATTTGAGAACAAGAATATATATTTTCACATAAGATTATGAGAGATGCAGGTTCGGTATCATTCAGTATTGAATTTGGAGTCTGGAATATGAATTATTGCAGTGAAATCCTCTGATCTAAAGCCTTGTTTGATTTATAAGTATGGGGTGGCATGGTGGCACAGTAGTTAGCACTGCTGCCCCACAACACCAGGGACCTGGGTTCAATTGTAGCCTTGGGTGACTGTCTGTGTGGAGTTTGCACATTCTCCCAAGGTCTGTCAGGGTTTCCCCCCACAATCCTAAGATGTGCAGGTTACATGGATTGACCATGCTAAATTGCCCCTCAGTGTCCAAAGATGTGCAGGTTAGGGGATTAGTAGGATAAACATGTGGTGTTATGGGAATAGGGCCTAGGTGGGAAGCTCTGTTGGAGAGTTGGTACAGACTCAATGGACTGAATGGCCTCCTTCTGTACTGTAAAGATTCTGTACAATTATAGCACTCCTGAGGATAAATCTGTGACAGATTGACTTCCAATATTGTCTACAAATTCTAAAGTTTATGGATGAAAAGGGAATGGTTTAGTTTGGAGGGTCATTGCTTTTTCCTAATTGGTCGGCGCAACATCGAGGACCGAAGGGCCTGTTCTGCGCTGTAATGTTCTATGTTCTAAAATAGAGGGTGAAATCATTACAAATACTAGGCAGGATATTTCAAATATCAGGGTTTCCAACTTCAGGACTTCTGCTCCTCACTCCCTCAATCTGAATGACCCAAAGCTCTTTAGTCACAGCAGTGCCACTGACGGTGGTGGCCAGGACTGGGACGACAACCAGTTCTCAGATTCTCAGTTCCAGAGTCCAGAACCAGGTAAGTACTAGGGGTGATGGGCCTTGAATGAGAGAGCCCTTGGGAGGAGGCAAACCTAAGAGGGGGAGAGGTTCCCAATATGGAATAGGCCCTAATGAGAGGCCCTCTTCTCATCTAAGGCCCAAGCAAGATTATCTGTGAGGTTCCACCTGACCCGAAACTCTTACCGCCCTCAATCGATGCCCCGTAGGAATCTGCCACTTGTCCTCAATTAGGTGAGGACAGGAGGGCCTCCAAGACCTTGCCCACATCCTGTAGTATTGCAGAATGTTCAGGGGGAGTGGGATGGTGGCAGGAAGGCCAACTGGGGAATGACAAACCTGCCATCAGGATACTTTAAGATTCTGCCCAATTGCCACCATGTTGTCAAGAAATTGAGTAATACGAGGAAGTATTTAGGAAATTGTAAGTTATTCATGATGATATTAAGGATATATCATTAGGCCATAACTTCCAAATAAAGATATTACTTTTTTTAAAATAGCAAGAGACTCTGCATTTAGAAAGTCTGCTATTCACATCTCCCAAATATGTCATTAATTTACTCATATAAAAAATTCTTTGACTATATTATTTTATTCTGCAATCTTGGTTGTTAATGTTGGATCTTTCAAACTCTCCACCTGTACTGCTTAGATTGGAGTCTAAAAAATAAATGATCTAGTTTAACAACTTAGATTTAACCATGGCTTTTTCACTGTAATTTGCAGTAGGTAGGGAAATGCTTTGCATTTTTAACATTGTTTTACTTCCCTGCATGGATGAAGACAGAATGATGACCCCCTTCACACTCAGAGATTTTACACTTTCTTTAGTTGCAAAGTGACATATATGTCAAAATTGAATATGCATAATTGCTAATTCTAAAGCCATCTTATATATTAACATTTTTAATATGTGTTACTTTGTGTTCTACTGCAGCATTCCCATAGCTCAATGCCATTTTGGAAAGTTCTGGAAATGGCTGAAGTGTAATCCATAGGTCAGTTGGTAGCACTCTTACCTCAGTCAGAAAGTTGTGGATTCAAGGCCCACTCCAGAGACTTGAACACAAAGAACAAAGCTGGCCGAGCAGTGCAGTACTATGGGAGTGCCACATTGCTAAAGAAGCCAGATTTCAAATCAGATGTTAAAGTGATTCCCTGTCTGCTCTCATAGCTGGACATAAAAGGAAGAAGAGCAGAGGACTTATTCCTGGTGTCCTCATCAATATTTATCCCTCAATTTACATCAGTAAAGCAGATTATCTGGGCATTAGCAAGTTGTTGATTGGAGGAGCTTCCTGTGGATAAAGTGGCTACCACATTTCCAGTGACTGGACTTAAGGCTCTAGTGCAAGCCACTTGTTTTATTTATTTTACAGTCCAAATTGCTTTCAGAATCAACCTGCAATAGAATATCCCACAATGAATTGTTTTCTACATGTGATGAAACAATTATATGCATGTAGCCTGGAAATTATGGATTGTTCAGAACCTACAAGGAACATTACAAATACATTATAAACTATGCTGTCTGGATGATACCAAGGAAAGATAGAAATACAATGGAAGCAGTTCTCAGAATGTTTACTGAACTGGAAGCAGGAAAGTTGTCATATGAGGAAAGGTTATGCTTGCATTTGCTGGAGTTTGGAAGAGTAAGAGGCACCTGGATTCAAACATATAATTATCCTGAGTGTTCCTGACAGCCTGGATATGGGAGAATGTTTCTTTTTGTGGGAAAATTGTGATGGCAATAGGGGCCACTGTTTAAAAAAGATATGAGAGGAATGTTTTTTTCTTGCAGTTGTGAGTCTCTGGAACTCTCTTCCTCAAAAGGCAGTGGAAGCAGAGTCATAGAAGTCATAAAGTTTTACAGCATGGAAACAAACCTTTTGGCCCAACTTGTCCATGCCACTCAACTAGTCCCAGTTCCCTGCGTTTGGCCCGTATCCTTCTGTAGCCATCTTACCCATGAAACACCTTTTAAAAGACCAAATTATACCCACCTCCAGGCACTCAACATCTCTACCTGAAAAAATTACCCCTCTGGACCCTTTTGTATCTCTCCCCTCTTATCTTAAATCCCTGCCCTCTAGTTTGAGACTCTCCTCCCCTTTGGGAAAAAATATTGCCCCTTATTATTTTAGAGATCTCACTAAGTTCACCCCCTAGTCTTCTACACACCAGAGATAAAAGTCCCAGTCTATCCTGCCTCTCCATATAATTCAAACCATCTTTGAATTTTCTTGAGTCAGACAGATTCATGATAAGCAAAGGATGAAAGGTTCTTGGGGATAGGCAGGAATGTAAATTTACAAATAGATCGGCCATGATCTCATTGAACGGCAGAGCAGGTTCGAGGGGCTGAGCAGCCTTCTCCTGCTCCTAATCTATTTGTTTGTATTTACCATACATTGTCTGTTAGTTTGGTTAGGGCTGAATTCATATAATCTGAATTGAAAAGATCAAGCAAAAGAAAGAGAAAGAAACTGTTTCGTCATTTGGAAGCAATGTTCACAATTTAAACTGAATGCTTGACTTTTCCATTCATTTGCTTTTCATTTGTTTTCCTATTTAAATTCATAGAATCACAGAAACCTGGAGCAAATAGCGAGGCCATTTGGCACACTGCTGGCTCTTTGAAAGATCTGAGATAATTAGTCATACACCTCCACTTTTGTCTGTTGTACTGTATAGGAAAGAGTGGTGACCAGCAAGCGGAGTAACTAAAGAACTGTTTATTAACAGGAGTAACTATATGCAGAGAGTAAGAAAGAAGTTATCCATTACTTCAGTCCGGTCTCCAAACTGCCTGTGAGACCACACCTTCAGCCCCAGGATTCAGCCCAATTTACCAAATTAGTCACGTGACTCCCCGAACCTTGCCCATAAACCTTACTACTACATCCCTCCCCTTTTAAGTCCCTTATAAACACGTGCTAATAAAATGGGAGGTGATGGCCTTGTGATATTATCACCAAACAATTAATCCAGAAACTCAGCCAATGCTCTGGAGACACAGGTTTATGTGTCACATGTGACATCAGAGCCACAGCAATGTGGTTGAATCTCAACTGCCCTCTCAATAAGGGCAACTAGGGATGGGCAGTAACTGTTGGCATGTCCCACAAATGAATGAAAAAAAAACATACACGAGTCAAGTCTAACTTAGTGTATGTTAAACCACCAGCTCGGCTTGGCATATAGGTTCTCTATTTTAGGTATGTAAAACTTGTCCAATTTTGTGCTTCATTCATCGTTAATTTATAGTCTCCACATCTTCACATGGTTTTATCAGGTTTAAGTAATGGCACAATGGGAGTTGTCCACTCAGCGAGTTAGACGGGCTTGATAATGCCCAAATCTTCTAATTGTCTAAGTTAGGTTTCCAACTTCTCATGTAGTGAATAGGGTACAAGTCTTGCTCTGTAAAATTTTGGTGTAGCCTCTGAGTGCATATAAATTTTGGCTTTCAACGTTCATATTTTGCCTAGTTCTTCTTGAAATACTTCCTAATATTTCCTGAGAATGTCATATAGATCCCCTTCATTAATTTATAAACTTTCTAGCCAATTCACTTTTATCCCCTGAAGCCAATCTCAAACTGAATCTCTTATCCCTCAGCACTCTCTTTGGTTCTGTACATTTTTGTTCATTAAATTCTGTGTCCGCAACTCTGGTGCTATTGCCAAACTTGGTGGACCTTGCTAGCTTGCATATCTTCAATTTCCATTGCTCCTTTTTCTACACTTTACGTAGCAAAAGCAATTTATATCACCTTCTTCAGAGTTATTTCTGCTTCCGTCATCAGTTTCTTCTGTATGGCAGTATTATTCACCTCACACATTAGCCAATCTCTCAACATCTCATAAAGGACAAACCCACATTCACAATGTTCAGTCATTTACCTCAACCTCACCATGAAATCTGTTGTTACCCACCTCCTCCCCCCCCCCCCCCCCCCCCCCCCCCCCCGATTCCCCCCAGAATCCTTGCCTTTGAGTTAAACTTATACCTTTGCATTATTATCGAGGGAGGCACAGTAACGTAATGGTTCGCCCTGGGACCTGGGTTAAATTCTGGTCTTTGTGGAGTTTGCACATTCTCCCCATATTTGTGTGGGTTTCCTCTGGGTGCTCTGGTTTCCTTCCACTATCCAAAAATGTACGGGTTAGGTGGATTAGCGATGTCAGGGCGATTAGCGGGGTAAATATGTGGGGTTATGGCGATAGGGTCTGGGTGGGATTGTCATCGGTGCAGGCTTGAAGGGTCAAACGGCATCCTTCTGCACTGTAGGAATTTATTTCCTCCCACAGTCCAAAGATGTGCAGGTTAGATGGATTGGCCATGCTAAATTACCCCTTAGTGTTCCAGCAGGTGTAGATTAGGTGGATTAGCTGTGGCAATGTATGGAATTATGGGAATAGGGTAGGGTATGATGCTCTTTCAGAAACTTCTGCGGACCTTTTTGGCCAAATGGCTTCCTCCTGAAGTGTAGGGATTCGAATGAATTCTATGATACAATGCTCTTTTGCTATTTCTATGAGTTCTTCAAATGTTTAAATGTCAGGGGTATCTTGAGAAGTCAACCTCCTCACCAATGTGAAGTTTGGGCACCACATGCTGTTACTTTCTGCTTCTCTTCCACCTAGCTAATTTGCTTTGAAGAAGTATAGCAGGTGTTTAACATATTGAACCTCATATTAATTGTGCCACAATTTCCGATTAGAGGCATTAAGAGAACTCACTGACTGCTGAACAGACGTGCTTCCAGTGACTCGTACAGAAGGCCTGCTCCACTGCCCTCTCTGGCAAATGGAAAGCCCTCAAATCCTCATCACCAGTGTGGCAACCGCCAAGTGGAGTAACAAAAGAGCTACTTATTAACAGGAATAACAGAGTGAGAAAGATGCTACTCATGACTTCCACTCTAGTTTCTAGCTTGCCTGAAAGAGCCCACGTCAACCCCAGGATTCACACACATACATGTCATATGACAATCCAAAACCTTGACCCTTGAAGGGGCTTACTACTCCATCTGTAATTCTGTTCAGTTCCTCAAGTAACTATCCAGTTTGTTTCTTTAAACTAGTCAAACCTTTTAAGCAAATCTCCTATCTCCATTTTCAGTCGAAACTTTCCGATCCAGACAAATGCTGCTAAAAAAATAATGTTGCAATGAAAATCTCAGCGGCCGACCATTCTGTTTCACTGCCGATCATTAAGGATTACCCACGGAGAAGGTTGAAAGGAATCAGAAGTCGTAGCCTCAGTTTAACCATCATCATTTCTACCTGTACAGTGTGGATTCCCCTCTGTCTCTTGATTCGATGGAAGAGGATATGCAATCTAAGCAAGTTTTTTGCAACTGGGTCACGGAAGACTTCACACTGTTGACCTGCTGCCCAACAAGCGGTGGTCTAATCACTGTTTTCATCATGTTTGAAAACCGCGGCTGTCTGAGAAAGCTCATCGTGTAATCTGTGGAAGCTCAATTATGTGCTGTGATTGTCTGTCCCCTGATACTTGGCCATCTTGAGAAATGCTGCAGTTTGTGTGCATGGGAAGTCTGCTGGAAATGTATTTTCCTCACTCTTTTCCTCCTGTATAATAATGCAACTGAATCACAAAGACATGTTTATGTAGTTATCCGTGGCAACATTGATTCCTGCATCGGATCAGTTGGCCGATTTATATTGGGCCGTACATTATAATTTAACTGGCATATCTATTTTTCTGTTGTGTCACATGCATAACAGAATGGCTAAGAGGCAAATCCATATTTTGAGTTATAAGTTACTTAACCATAAATATATGAAACTGCAGTATTTTTAAATTTGGTTAAAGTCAATAACTGATCAGAAAGCAGAGCTTTGCATCATAGAATCCCTACAGTGCAGAAGGGCCATTTGGCCCATCGAGTCTGCACTTACCACAATCTCACCTAGGCCCGAGCTCCATAACCCCATGTGTTTACCTGGTAATCCCAGCTGACACTAAGAGTCAATTTAGCCTGGCCAATCTGCCTAACCTGCACACCTTTGGACTGTGGGAGGAAGCTGGAGTATCCAGAGCAAACCCATACAGACACGGGGAGAATGTGCAAACTCCACACAGACAGTGACTCAAGACTGGAATTGAACCTGGGCTGTTGGCGCTGTTAGGCAGCAGTGCTAACTACAATGCCACCGTGCCGCCATAATAGGAACAAGGAATGTATTGGAATAGGATTGTTGAATCTTCACAACATCATTGTGAATCTGAGATCTGACGCCTTATGTTAATTAAAGAAAGAATAAACTGCATTGTGCTCTTTGCAGAATTACATTATTTTTCAATTTTTTTTCAAGTGGGCATAGCTGCAAAATTAATGTGGAGGCAACACAATTGAAATGAGTTTCCCAAGGTTTTTGCTTTTGGAGCAGTTTTGTACCCTTGAGCATTTTCTAAGTTTGTGTTTAATCACAGAATCTCAGCCATGATTTCTGTGACAGGTAATTTCCTTAATGCTGCTGACAGTGATGGATTACAAGAAAGGCTATTGGATCCTCTGCCTTTGTCTGCAAGTGATAAGACTAGATTAGGGTTATCTTGGTATGAGTGCTCAGAACGATATTGCTATCTAATAAGTCCCCTGATAATACAGCGACTTGTACTGGGAGAAGAAATTCAGAACTGGATGGGGTGTGCTAACCTGTGGAAAATATTTTGTGCATCACAGCACCTTGTGGCAACATCTGGTCTTGCAAAGAAATGAAATATTCCAGTCATGGCTCACAGAGTGTTGGAATGTATTAAAAACAATGATTTTGGCTGCTGAAACTATTTCTGCATTGAATAATTAAGTTGTATTATCACTTCACTCCATATATAACTTCACTGGTTATAATACTTTACACCGCACCCTCCATAGTGTGTAAATAGTCTACTGAAATTTGATATTTCGGCTCATTTTCATGAAATAAATAAAGGCCGGTCGTAGCAATAAATGCTTAGGTTCATTTCTTCATATCTTGAAATTGGCACTATTTTCCCTCTTGTGTAAGTACATGTGTAGAGTATTCCCAGGAGTACCCTACACAAAAAAATGTTATGTCCCTGGGGACCTACCAGCTCTAACTGGTCTTTCAGATTGAAATGTATAATGTAGCTCCAGGGTTATTTAAGTGTTAGAATTGTTCAAAGCTACCGGATGGTATTATTGTGCAGTGAAAGTCAGACTTCCAATAGGACATTTAAATTACAAAAAAATGCAACCACGTTTGACTAATTGTCTCCTTATCATAGATCAATTGAGAAGTGTAACATATGGGTAGTTTTGTAAGTATGAATAACTTCTTAATTTGGTAACTCATACAGGAAATAATGCTCAGAAAAGGTTAACTTTAAGACATCTCTTTTTACATCATTCTGATCATGGCTAACTTCATTCCACGACACAGAGTGTTGGAATACTTTAAAAACAATGATTTTCACAGTGCCAGGGACCCAGGCTTGGGTCACTTTCTGTGTGGAGTCTGCACGTTCTCTCCGTGCTTGTATGGGTTTTCTTCTGGTGCTCTGGTTTCTTCCCACAGTCCAAATGACATGCTGGCTACGGCTATTAGCCATGCTAAACTCTTCCTCAGTATACCTGAGCAGGTACCAGACTGTGGCAACTAGGGGATTTGCAATGTTAATGGAAGCCTACTTGTGACACAAATAAATAATCTTAAGGCTGATAGTTATTCAGCAAGATCCATCCCATATCATCGAATTTGGCAAAAGTCAGACTTGCCCTGTTTTAAAAGGAAAGGTAGCAGAAAGATTTATTTTGATTGGGGTTGAGGCACAGAACTAATAACTTATTGAAGGGAAATAACGATTTGCTTTGGTGGTTCAGATCTGGCTTCGCATTTTGATAGGCTCGGCTGATTTTAGATTGAACCACACTGAATACCAAGGCACGTTTAGTCATGGCCTTGTCACAGATTAAATTCCCAACTGACATTCAAACATATCAGCCACGTGTGAGATCAGTTTCATGAATTCTGAGACAACTTGAAAAATATTCAACTCGTACACATGTTGTGTTCATAACCTTGGGTCAGACTGGCACAGTCATGGTTGGAAGGAAATTAGATAAAACTAAATGTAAAAAGGGCAATTTTATTCAACTACATTTTAGCTTGTACAGCATGAGACAGAATACCAAGGATATTTGTGAAAAGGACAAATGTGTTCCTTTCTCAAGCATATGGCAGCTGTGCTTTTAAACCTAATAAAATAAATGAATACTTGATCAATTTTTTTGGCATGACACACAGTGGGAGGTGCGCTCACTTTGTTACGGCAAATTGAGTTTTGCTATGAAAAATTATTTTTAACAACTGCAGGGAAGTAGATCAAGACATTAGAAACAAAATCAGTAGTGTAAAAACTGATAAAATATGAAGTGACAGTCTGCTGGCAAACGTGTGCAGTGAGAATTAACTAGTTATTTATTTATACTCTCTAACTCTCTTTGTTTGAAGAGCAAACATCTAAAAGTGTTATTCCTTTGATCTGGTTATTTGCACTTTCTGCAGTATCTTTTTTCGCTCTTGCTTTAGGGTGAGAATAATTTAAAACAATTTTGAAGACAGAATATTAACACTTAGTACATTTTTATTTAATAAATATGGTGGGACAAAGATTCATTACTGTAAGCTAAACACTTGGTACTGTGACAAATCTCTGAGTATTACAAAAATGTCAACGGTTAAGAACCCCAGCAAAACATCCGATTCCAATATGTTCTTTATCCATTTAGAAGGTCGTAGTACATCGTATGAAATTACACAGTGAAATTTATCTGCTCCTTGTGTGTTAATGCCTTATGACCAGTGAAAGTGAAAGCACAAAAAGAAGTCCTCTAAAGCTTGGAAATCTCACTTTAAAGAAAGAATTGGGGCCAGATTCTCTGACCTTGCCTGCATTCTGAGACTCTCCGGTCCCGCTGCAGTTACAGAGATTTGGCTGTGTGCTGAAGTCTTAAAATTCTTACTGGGAGCAGCAGCGGGGCATAAATGGCCAGAGAATTGTTTGAATCGTAAATGAGAGAGGAAGGCCATTCACCCCATCAAGTCTATGTCAACTCTTTGAAAAAAAACATTTTTTGCATGTTTCTCGTAGCCTTGCAATATTTTCCCTTTTATATCCTATTATTAAATCTGCTTTCCTTGCTCTTTCATTTATTTGCATTCCTAGTTGTAAGAACCTACTGTCTTCAATACAAAATTCTCACTATTCCTCAGTTCTTAAAGTTTATTTATGCGAAGTTTCTTTATTAGTCACAATAAGCATACATTAACACCGCAATGAAGTTATGGTGAAAATCCCTGAGTCACTACACTCCGGCGCCTGTTCGGATACACTGAGGGAGAGCTAGCATGATCATAGAACATAGAACATAGAACATAGAACATTACAGCACAGAACAGGCCCTTCGGCCTTCGATGTTGTGCCGACCAAAATAAAAAGCAATGCCCCTCCAAACTAAACCATTCCCTTCTCTTCCATCAATGTACCTAAGCTGCACATCTTTCAAACTGTGAGAGGAAACCAGAGCACCTGGAGGAAACCCACACAGACTCAGGGAGAACGTGCAGACTCCCTGGTGCTGCGAGGCAATGATACTAACTACTGTGCCATCCGAGACCCAAAGCTCTTGTCCCAGTTATCTCTTATTATTGTTCTATGATTATGAACCAGATGTAATCAAGTAATTAACCCTGATTACCGGTGGATCATAATGAAATCTTTAAAATGGGTGTAGAGTCTGCCAATCCCTCAGCCAACAAGTCGATGAGATGCCATGAATCAATGGACAATATTATACAAGTGCAACATGAAATATTGTGATAGTTAACCTATGTTTCTTCTATGCTTATCAAAAAATCCAATTCTGCCACCAGAAATATTGAATTATTTCTTGCCCTACAGCAAGAGCAATAGCAGCTGAGTATGTTCTTGCATAGTTGATTGCTTGATTACATCTGTGCCTTTGACATATGTGATGTGCGAATATGTGTTAAGATGGGATTGCTGCCAGATACTAAATAAAAAATTGCACAGATCATGTTCAATAAACACATAGATTAATATTTTAAATAATTTACTATTGTACTCAAATGGGAGGGGTCAAACAGTCATTAATATTTTCCTAGTCATGATAGTCATATTTCAAGCTCATTCTTTACTAATATTAAACTATGATTAGTAGCATTGTATTTATCAGCTATAGATTAGAATATAAGAACGAGGAGTAGGAGTAGGCCATCTGGCCCCTCAAGCCAACTCTGCCATTTAATAAGATCATGGCTGATCTTTTTGTGGACTCAGTTCCACTTACTCACCCACTCACCGTGGCCGTTAATTCCTTTACTGTTCAAAAAGGTATCTACCCTTGCCTTAACAAAATTCAATGAAGTAGCCTTTAATGCTTCATTGGGCAGGGAATTCTACAGATTCACAACTCTTTGTGTGAAGAAGTTCCTCCTCAATTCAGTCCTTAGTCTGCTCCCTCTCATTTTGAGGCCATGCCTCTAGTTCTAGTTTTGCCTGCCAATGGAAACAATTTCTCTGCTTCTATCTTATCCATTCCCTTCATAATCTGATATGTTTCTATAAGATTTCCCCTCATTCTTTTGAATTCCAATGGGGATAATCCCAGTCTACTCAGTCTCTTCTCATAAGCCAACACTCTCAACTCCAGAATCAACCAAGTGAATCTCCTCTGCACTTCTTCCGGTGCCAGTATATCCTTTCTCAAGTAAAGGATTATTAATGTTAAATACTTGGATTGTTTTCATTCTCATTCCTGGAACATATTAAGACAACATGATTTCTCCACTGAGACAGTTTATTTGTTGCATCTTTGAGTCATATCTGAATGGATAATAAACTTTGATAGTTGGCACATACGTGCCGTGGCCTGATCCTAAGTGGTTAAGAACAAAAGGTCAAGATTTCCGATGATTGTCTCAGCCAGGGTATCTGTTGGAGCAGCACATCTTGATTGAGTGCTCTAGATTTGACAAGGAAAGTGGAGGTATTTCTCATTTTTTGCCATGTTATTATTTAGTAACCTTGCTGGAAAATGTGGTCCTGAACATTTCACTGGAATTCGTTGGAATGTGCAAATACTCATCTAGGCAAGTTTAGAGCTTTGCACTGATCTTTTTGCAATGGCTTTTTGGAGACCCTTTGCCCATGATATAAGAGAAGGATGGTATTTTCCTCAACAGCAGCCCAGTTGAAGTACTTGGCTAAAAGTGGCAAGTGTGGGGTTATCTTGGAATGCAGATATGGGACCCTGAAAATGAAGAATCCAGAATTTTGTTTTGAGATGAGGGCAGGATTGAGATAGCTCCCTTTGTGAAGGGGCTGCTAAGGTGGTAAATTGTTCTTCAGAGAGAGACACCATTGAAGCTTCTCAAGACTGTGGATGTCAGGTGGACCTGTAGCCCATTTGCATATCACAGCCCAATATCTGATTTTATTAAATATTTACATTTTGAACATTTGTTCCTTATTATGATGATGGCAACAAATCTTTTTACAGCCAGATTTAAAATAACATTCACTAATTTTTAAAAGAAACTAGACTGGAATTCTCCAGCCGTTCATTGCCTGCTACTGCTACTGCTGGTGAGAATGGACAATTTGGCGCTCAGCCAAATCTTCATTCATGGCGATGGGACTGGATAGTCCCAGCAGTAGGTGAGGTTGGAGAATCCAGCCCCTGATCCCCTTCAATGCAGCATGTAATTTAACAAATCTCAATTAAAGCGCATACTCCTTGATTCGATAGCCTTTTAACTATGAGCACAAACTCTGCTTCAGTATATATGCAGTTAAGTTAATAACCAGCTGTTTTTGTCAAGTGTGCCCTGAAGGGGAAACATGTTATGAATGATTGGTCTCACACAAAGAGGGGGATACAAAGCATCTCACTGAATCGACAGGTGAACTCCTTTCCAGCATCATAGTATCTTGTCTTTCTGTTAGCCTGTCAGAATCTAGAGGGCTTTACAGGTGCAAAATTTGAAGACCTGTATTAAACAGTTAAATAAGTATCACTTTGTGTTATACGTATGACATAAGGGCATCCAAAAATTTACTGCTTTGGCTTCATTTAATTCCAATTCCTTCATCAAATCAGAGTAAAGAAAGAGAAAAGTCCCGAGTTTGCTTCAAAGCAGTGGAGCACCTTAAGTTCAGATGTCAAAAAATAAATAAGTGAACTTCATTTTTTGGATTTATTGTCATTTGAACTTTTTGATGTTGTATTGGTTTGCAAAGAGATTTCTCGCTTGAGTTTCTCTCTAAATATTTGTTAGTTCTGCTGAGATTTGCATGTGTATTAATGAATTTGCTTATTGTTGTTTACGATTTCTTTATCGTCATTTGATAGAATCCTACAAGGCCATCAGGAGGCTCATCAAGTCTGCACCAAAAACACTCCGGCCCAGGCCCTATCAATGTAACTCCACATATTTACCCTACTAATCCCCCTGACACGAAGGCCAATCAACCTAACCCACCACACATCTTTGGAGTGTGGGAGGAAACCAGAGCATGTGCAAAACTCCACACGTTCACCCGAAGCTGGAATTGAATCCAGCTGCCTGGCATTGTGAGGCAGCAGTGCTAACCACTGTGTCACAGTAATTTTAAAAAATTACATTAAAAAGCTGGAAGGTAAAAAAACATTTTTTAATTGATATAGCCTTCAGAATGATCAAGAAATATATGAGAATTAATTGATAGCTATTAGCTAGAACATAACTTAAATCTTATGCAGAATGCACATATTAAAAGAAGAATGGATTGATTACTCCTTAAAAGGAAAATAATTGAAAAATCAGAATATAATAGGAAATGCTGTAAATATTCTGCAGATCGAGCAACATCTCTGGAGGGAAAAGCAGAGATAACATTTCAGCTCAATGACCTTTCATCAGAGCCTTGGGTGGGGTGGCACTGCTGTCCTACAGCGGGTTCAATTCCGGTCTTGGGTCACTGTTTGTATGGAGTTTGCATATCTCTTTATGAATGGGTTTCCTCTGGGTGCTTTAGTTTACTCCCAAAGATGTGCAGGTTAGGTGGATGGACCATGATAATTGCACCTTAATATCGAAGATGCGTAGGTCGAGGGGCGGGGGGGGGGGGGGGGGGGGGGTTGGTGGTGGGAGGTTAGTAGGATAAAGTGGGACTTATTGGGGAAAAGGGGTGGGCCTGGTGGGATGCTCTGCGAAGAGTCAGACTTGATGGGCCAAAGGCCGTTTCTCCACTGTAGGGATTTCTAGAGATATGGTTCTTGAAAATGTTACTGTCCCTCCAACATGGGGAATTGTAGCAGTAAAGACAGAAAGGCTGCCGGGATCATTAAAGATCTGTTGAGCTCAGGGTAGGAATTTCCATAGTTGGGGCACGTGTGGCTGGAGAATCCCGTTCATGGCTATAAAGGTGGGATTTCATGTCGATGACTCATCAAACACAAGAAGGCAACAAAGTAGAAAGGACTAACATAAACCCTGATGTATAGGAGAACTTTCTCAAGGCAGGTTTTGCTGAAAAAGGAGTGGCAGAGATTTAAAAACTAATGTACAAAAGCAAAATACTCCAGATGCTGGAAACCTGAAATAAAAACAGGCAATATCTGTGCAGAGAGGAAGATAGATCAATGACCTTTCATCAGAACCTCTTGGAGGGTAAAATCTCTTTTTTAACAGAGGGAAATGAATAATGAAAATAACAATGTTCTATAGTATAAATGATTAAAACAACAAAGAATCATAGAATCCCTACAGCGCAGAAAGAGACCATTCAGCCCATCAAGCTTGCACCAACAACAATCCCACCCAGGCCCTATCCCTTTAACTCCACATATATTTATCCTGCTAGCCCCCTGACACGAAAAGACAATTGACCACGGCCAATCAACCTAACCAACACGTTTTTGGACAATGGGAGGAAACCTGAGTCCCGGAGGAAACCCATGGAGAAATGGGCGGGGGAAAACATGCAAACTCCACACAGATAATGACCCAAGACTGAAATTGAACCTGGTTCCCTAGAGCTGTGAGATAGCATTGCTAACCACTGTGTCACTGTGCCACCCGAATGAAAGTTAATTGACCTGATGAGATAACTCTGATTCCCTCCCCATCGCTGCTGTCAGATCTAGGCTGAGTATTTCCAGAACTTTCTGTTTGTGCTTCAGGTATCCAGCCAGCAAAAAATTGGAACGGTTTAAAAATTAAAATGTCATACACTATTAAATAACACTTGTAGTAAATACATGTATTAGCTGTTGAGCAGGTCTCCTCATTGAGAGTACCAGTTCATTTCTTTCCTCTGTTGTGCTAGTTCATTGACAGTTCATACGCTTTCGTTGTCTTTCGGAACCAATTTAGCCTTTTGCAGCTCATCTTAATCTCATCCTTCATCCCTGTGATTTCAGGGGTTTATGGAAATGCCATGCAGATGTGCATATATACACAGCCAAGAATAACTGATAGCTGGGATTCAAATAACCTTATCAATCTCCATGGCATGTTTTTTAATACCTGATCAGGAAGGCAATTGTAATTTACTTTGTTTTATAGTCTCGTCATTACCTGTTCACGTGTTTGCCTATTTAAATATATATTGCACCATCAAACAACATTGTACTATGGTCACTTAGGTCATGCAGACTGAAAACATTCATTCACTGCAATCTCAAATAAAAGCTTATTGAGTATGCTGTGGGACATTATTATTTCTATTGTTCTTTTCCCTACATATTCTAAAAATTAGGTTTTATAGTCCTCTTAGTTTGTAATTTACACTATATTCTGGCATCTCCTACTCAAAAAAGAATGACATCTACATTATTATAAGGGAAAATACAACCTTTAACAGGTCTTATCTGTGAAGGTGAGAAAAATCGCTGGGAGTGGTGGCACACAATGGTTAGTACTACTGCCTCGCAGGGCCAGGGATCCAGGTTCAATTCTGGCTTTGGGTGACTGCCTGTGTGGAGTTTGCACATCCTGCTCATGTCTGCGGGAGTTTCCTCCACAAATATGTGCAGGTTAGGTGGATTGGCCATGCTAAATTGCTTTTAGTGTCCCAAGATGTGTAGGTTAGGCTTGTTTGCGGGAATAATGTGGAGGAGAGGGCCTGGAAAAGATGTTCTGTCAAAGAGTCAGTGCAGAGTAAATTGGCCAAATGCCCTCTTCTGCTCTGTAGGGATTCTACGATTCTAGAACATATGCTTCGTAAATGACCTTTCAGCATAAATTCAAACTGGCATTTTCTCGCCCTTTTTTTATTTAGAAACTTTTCTGAATAAAAATAAGAATTATTTGGCTTGAATTCCACATCCGTTCATGTCCTGTCGCTGTTGCTAATGCGTATGGAAAATTTGGTGCTCAGCCAAATCTCCATTCACTGCAGTGGCACCAGAAAATGCCAGCTGCAGGAGAAGTTGGAAAATCCAGTCTTTTGTCTCCAGTAAAGGAGCATCTCTCTGTCACTTAGATAAAATTATGATTATGCACCCTTCCTTATTCAACTAATTTCAGCTCAGCTGAAGTTAAGTGACCATACTGGGTATCATCGTGAGACCATTTTATCAGATATGGACCAATTATTGTTGGATAAGCTAGCTCAGGTTGGGCCGTAGGTCAGAGAAATAGGCAGCGGCAGATTCCTATTTTCAATTTACAAAATAGGATGATTGAACAGAAGGTTCACTTTCAGTATTTTGTTCATCTCAAAGGCATAAAATTGGTAAGTGAATGTTTAACCACAATAAATCAAATCCGTCAAATCGAACAATAGGAGTATACGCTGGCTCTGAGCTGTTGGGGTCTGCCTTTGACATTATCCCAAAAGTTGACATTCTTTGACTTGAATTTTCGTCTTTAGCCAAAATGGAGGCAGCTTTACCTGTCAAAATGTAACTGCTTTCAAACAAGCGACTTCTGTTACTAGGACATATAAAACATGACATTTGAGGGGGTAAAGGTCTAAATCTGCCAGAGGTATTTGCTAAGATTAGGAAACCCATTAGGATTGTTGAGGTGAGACATGAGTGTGAATAAAAAGTGGATAAGTTCTGTGGGACTTGTGGTGTCAAGTGATTTAAAGCCCCAGGCCTCCTACGTTTTTGAACAAAAGTGTATAGTTGAAAAAAACCAGTGCTTATTATTTCACTGTTTGACAAGGTATTTAATTGTTGACGTAAGCCTGAAGGCTATCATTATACAATTAGTGCTGCTTGCCTGTTCCCACAATTAATTGTTACATTTGTGTCCTGTAGATTCATAGTTTGATTTGCAAATTTAACTAAGTATAAAGTGATTAGCTGGCTTTGGGGTTATAGATTTGAATATATGTTTTATAGGGGATTAAGTACATGAAGGAAATGTTTTATACAGGATTAGGTACTTGAATGGATTTCATTGTCAGCAATGCTTTCTTTTTAATATAATGAAGTCTGCAGTAAAAATTTAGAATTGTGTCTTATTTCTTCTTACCATGGCTTCTGAGATCTATCCATGGTAGATACAAGATGAGTGGCATGTCAGATGGTAGAGCAAATTGTAGCAAGTGGAGGAGGGCATGAGTTGGCATGATTTCCATTTCCAGCAAGAGAGAATTTAAGTACCTCCTCTTGATATTCAATGCCATTACCATTGCTGAATCCTCCCCATCTCAACATCCTGGAGGTTGGCCAGGACTGGACCAGTCATATAAATACTTGGCTACAAGAGGTTCAAAGGCTGGGATTTCTGTGGAAAGTAACTTATTTTCTCACTTCCCAAATCCCAAAGAAGGCCCAAGTCAGGATGGTGATGGAACATGCTTCACTTGTCTGGATGAGTGTAGCTCAACATCATCCAGACAAATCAATCTGCTTGACTGGTTCCCCATCCATCATTTTAAATATTCACTCCTTCTACAACCAATGCAAAATAGACAACATCTGCAAGAAGCACTGCAGTAACTCACTAAGGCCACTTTGACAACACGTTCCAAACCCGAACTACTACCAGCCAGAAGGGTAGGAGCAGCAGATGTAAGGGAACACCATGAAGTGTTAAATCCCTTCAGGCCATCCCGATTTGGAAATATATCGCTATTCTTTCAACGCTGTCTGATCCAAACCCTGGAGCTCTGTCCCTAACAGCACTGTGACTATACTTTCACTACGTGGACTGCAGTGGTTCAAGAAAGTGGCTCCCCACCACTTTCACAAGGGCACGCAAAATGAAATGTAAGACATTCAGAATAGAGTAAGGGACACATTCTCTACACTGAAGGGGTGATTGATCTTAACCCTAATGGCTAGGTGGAAACTGAAGGGATAGGCAGTTATGATGTCAGCAAATCCCATCCCTTGAAAGCTGGAACTCAGTGAAGTTAAGGCCAGCGAGATGTGAAGGTATGGAATTATTTTCAGGGTTAATGGTCGAGACAAAACAATGGATGGGATTTTCTGCACCCCCACAATGTGCTTTCCAGCAGTGGCTCACCATTGGTTGCTGGCAGGATTTTCCAGTCCTGGTGATGCATATGGCATTTTGCACAGTTTGACCACTCCACCAACCAGGGACCGCTGTGGGCAGTTACCTTTAAGGGGATGGGAAAACTCTGCTGGCAGAGAGCACTGGAAAATCCTGCCATATAACCATGTTCAAGATTAGATAGAATACATAATGCAGAAAAATTGGATGAAGGGAAATGAAGAAAATTATTAGGGAAGTATGTGATAGTTAATGATGAAGCCTCCCGCTATGCAATGTTTATGTACTTCTTTCAATGTATGTTTTAATAAAGCACCACTCTTTTGAGACTTCCTTATTAATTATACCCTTCATTATGGGTGGACTGCTGCCCACAGCACCAGGGTACCAGATTAAATTCCAGCCTTGGCTAACTGCCTATGTGGAGTTTATACATTCTCCCCGGGTCTGCATGGGTTTCCTCTGGGTGCTCCAGCTTCCTCCCACAGTCCAATGATGTGCAAGTTAGGTGGATTGGCCATGCTAAATTGCCCCTTAGTTTCAGAAGGACTTAACAGGGTAAGTATGTGATGCTATAGGGGTAAGGCCTGATTGAAAAAGTTGTTAGTGCAGGTTCAATGGGTTGAATGGCCTCTTTCTGCACAGTCAAAATTTTACGATTCAATGATTTATTCCTGGCAGCCATTTCATTAATCTTCACTGCACAACTTTATGATTTTGATACCCTTCCTACAATGATCTGCGCACAATACGCCAACTAATGCCGTGTATGAATTCAGCATCAGTCTGATTTTATATTTAACATCTCTAAACTTCAGAATCTCTTTTCTACACCCTCCGCTGCCAGTACCCACCTTTGCACAGATCTATTTATTCACCTGAAACCATTAAACCCTGTTACTTCATTTTAAAAGTAAACGAATGTGCTGTATTCCCATTTTTTTTGCTGGAACAGATAAAATTGCTGTAAAACCGTGAATTTTTCTAAAAGTGACCTAGTAACTCTATCGGCAGACTGCTGTCTTCCATCCAGAGGATCTGAAATTGAATCTCAGCCTTTTAAATGGCATTCAGACCTGATTATCTTCATTGGACAAGTTTCATGATTGTTCGAGTTGGATCACTAAATGAAGCACTTAGCCATGGTGGAGTGCACGGTCTCAGGGGAAACAGAGACTGGCAGCAGCATCTCTATCCCTCAGCAGCACAACTGAATAGTCGAGTGACATTGGTCATCCCTCGGGGGAGAGCTATTGTCTGCACTGCCCTCTACACTGTCAGCCAGCAACCGCAGGGGTGGGGTAGGGCCTGAAGGGAAATATGTACCCGATGGGGGGGGGAGTTCAGAACTAGGGGGTCATTGTTTGAGGATAAGCCTTTTAAGACTGTGGTGGAGAGAAATCTGTGGAACTCACCAACACAAAGCCAAAACATTGTGTGATTTCAAAAAGAAATTTATCCAGCTCTTTGGGCTCAAGGGATATGGGGGGAAAGGCAGGATCAGGATATTCAACATTTTGTTGAATTATATATGACCTTGAGATTTCTATAGAAATCGGGCAATCTGAAATCTCAAGGTTATATATAATTCAACAAAATGTTCCGTGGAACAGTTCACAGGGCCCCACTCCCACGCACTGCCCCACCTGCCCAATATTGGAATTGCTTGAGATACATTGATTAACGTGAAGGATTACTTGAAAGCTTTTTCCGAACATATCCCCCTGACAAATCCACCAATTTCCACCTTTTCCTTGTGATTATGTAAGAGCCGGGTGAAAAGAAAATACCCGGCAATGGTACATATTGAAACTCGAAGAGAAAGAAACTAAAAACACCCAAGGTCGGCGCGAGGCCACATTTGCCAGAAGAGAACTTAATTTCTTAAAAGAAAATCCCTTCAAAGGCGATGTGGCTAGCATTCCAAACTGCAGTACTGAACGGCTCAGGGACACTTACTCAGTCAGCCACAATGCAGACATTTAGTGCTTTCTCTCTGGGTCTCCCAGTTTACAACAGGCTTTGTAAAGACAGAAGGGAAAAAGGGCAGAGTTGACTGCACTACCAGTGGTGAGTGATTTGCTGGGAGTTGTTGTGATGAGTATCTGTAGATTGTCTGAAATGAGCTTTGGAGTTTCTCCATTTATTTAGGTCACAGGTCATCCTTTTATCCTTTATTTGTCCCGTAAAGTTATAGTGTTTCCAGATCCATTATCTACTTGGTATATGAGGATTTATCTACTTCGAGCTGTAAGGTTGATCTTGTTTACCTCTGGAGACTGGCAGTTTCCAGTGGGCTGGGAGGGAAATTGGTGGCGGCATCTGCCAAAGACGTTCAGTATAAATAAAATTCAGGCCGCTGATAATCCTCACTATACATTTCACATCCCCAGCAGTGCACTGGCATCAGTCAGCTTATGTTTTGAAGCCTTGTTAATGTACCAGTAGGATAATGGAAATTTCATATGCGTTGACATAATTAATGAAGAGGCAGTCAGTGTGCTCAACCAATTAACACCACAGGGAAAAATAAAATTGGCCCCTTTTTTTTTATATGTTATGCCAGAGTTAAGGACTGTATCACACAGCAAATAAATGTAGAGGCTTTTAATGAGCTGCGGGATCAGACTGCGTAACCCGGAAAGTATGTTGTGTAAACACTGCCAGCTATTTAAACTGTTGGCATAATTGATGAGCCTGACTAAAATACTTGGGGAGGAGGGAAACAACGATCGTTAGGTAGGGAGATGTGTGTTTGTTCAGCACTGGGGCTAGGTGACACAAGAAAGCATCGATCTTTTTGATTCAACCAAAAATACAAGGTGCAATTTTCCGAAAAATGGAAGTGTCGTTTTTGGCGAGAAATTCAGTACGATTCCCACAGGTTCTGGTGGCACGATCCGGATTGCAGTTTTCAGGCAGAGGAATTTATTTTCCCCCCACGTGAAAAACACCGCACCTAAAGCACCAAGTGTCAGACTTGTCCGACCCTGGGGTCACCCGAATTCCTTCAGTGAAGGGAGCGCTGCGTTTAAACAGCTCTACCGCACTTGCTGTTATCCATGCCAGGAGGAATGGCAGCAAGGAAGCTGTCTCTTCGATTTACAGAGGGCATCCCCTCGCCAGTCTGCTGGATACTGAGGAGGAGAAGCAGGCAACAAAATACCCTTGGGCTGGCAGGACATCCTCCAGCAAGGTTACGAATTACTGGGAGACGGTGACAGCACTGGCCTGTGCCACTAGCCGGACAAAGAGGACAGGGGGTTGCCATGCTGTGAAACGACAAACGACCTACTCCGTTCTGCCAGAGTAAGTGCTCCCAGCCTCCATTCTGAACTCCGTCCTTCCGTCTAGAATATTACCTCCATCCCACATGCTGTCACCTTGCAGGGCTCCAGCACCTGACTTCCCACAAACTTCCTGACACCTCAGCCTGCACTCCTCATCCTTGCTGAGGCACAGTGCCTACACATGCCAGGAATCAATGCTCTCTGGCATACCAAGCAGCCAGCTCACATCTGCCCCATTCCCCTTGTGTGTTCCTGCAGAAGAATCCCACACACAGCTGCCGCGAGCGAGAGAAAATGGGCGGCGGGATGCCTGAGCTGAGGATGCTAACTCGTCATGAGGGAAGGGTCATCAGGAGAGGAGCAGGAGCAGGCTCGTGCCCAGGGCGGGAGGTGGGGGTCCATGCCAAGGGCAAAGGGGGATTGGGTGGGCCCATGCCATTGGGCAGGGGGGTGGGTTTGGCCCGTACCGAGGGTGGGGGTTGTGGGCCCTAGCCAAGGGCAGTGGGGTGGGCCCGTGCTGAGGGCGGGGGTTGGGCCCGTGCTGAGGGCAGGGGAGGTTGGGTGGGCCTGTGCCAAGGGTGGGGGGTGCGTAGGCCCGTGCTGAGTTTGGAGGGGGTTGGCCTGTGCCGAGGGTGGCAGATGGGCCTGTGCCGACGGTGGCAGATGGGCCTGTGTCGAGAGTGGGTGTGGGCCATGCCGAGGGTGGTGGGGGATGGGCCTGTGCCGAGGGTGGGGGGGTTGGCCCGTGCCGAGGGTGGGGGGGTTGGCCCGTGCCGAGGGTGGGGGAGTTGCCCGTGCCGAGGGTGGGGGAGGTTGGCCCGTGCCGAGGGTGGTGGGGTGGGCCCATGTCGTGGGTGGGCATGGGCCTATGAGAGAAAAGTGACAAGCCTCTGCTCCTTCGTCCAGATGACCATTCTCAATTGAGTTCAGTGTAATCCATACCCTTGACCAGGCCATGCTCTAATACCATCTTCCTTTCCTTCCAGGATTATCACTCGAACAACCTGTCTCATCCACCCATCCTCAACACAACCTCAGAGGAGCCCTCAGAGGAAGACATAGATGAAGCATCACAACCCTCACCTGCGCCATCCATCATTGCAGAGGCACACACCTCTATAGGTTATCTTAGCAGGCAGGCTTGTGGGTCACTACCTGGTGAGCTCCACACAGCTTCTGATACAAGTCAGGTGGAGGCAGTAATGTCCCATGGATTGATCAGATTGAATCCCAGAATACAACAGTATCCCGGGCAGGTGCTGTGCCTCTGTTCATCCCTCAGCAGCTGCAGATGCAAAGGCAGAGCCAGGAATACCAGGAGGTGGCTCAGCAACACTCCTGCAATGACAAGGCCAAATGGAAACATCCCACAGTCATGGTGCAGGAGATGATGCCAGCAATGTGTGGCACGCAGGCCACGGAGAATTCTGAAGCATGGCTCAGTCCCTGAGGACCATGGCTGTGGCCTTCAGTTGTGTGGTTCAGGCAATAGTGGGCCTCCAGAACTGACAGACCGTTGGTGCTCACTCCAGCTGTCTCCCAGTCCCATGGAGTAAGCCAGGGGCTAATGAGTACCCAGAGAGAGAGGGAATCTGCTGGAGCACTTCCTGGGGCCTTCCACCCAGGAGAGTCTGGAAGTGACCAGCCCATCTGAATCCCCCCTTCCTAAGACAGGCACAACTCAGGGGCAGCAGGCTAAACACGGTAACGCTGCAACACCAATGCCACCTGAAAGTAGGCCGAGACCCTCTAAGTCTCAGTCCTCTGGGCATCTGAGGCAACAAGGTGTGGAAGGCAGCTGACCCTTCCTTTCATATCCCTCCTGGGAACACACCCAGACATAGTGGGAGGATTAACAAGTGTAAGGAATTGTAGGGACACAGCATTGGCACAGGTGAAGTTAGGCACAGGTAGTTGGGACATTGTCATTGTTGAAATTGGAAATTTCACTGAATTAAATATTATTGATCGTACCTTTACACCGCAGACTCTTTAACTTCCTCCCATGGGCATTGCGTCTCTCCCCATCGGGATATAGTTGTTCTCAGTGGGCTTCCATGTCCACCAAAGAGGTAGACCCTCTCAGTGTGATTATTTCATTCACTGTGATAGGACTCAGCCATTGATCAAGAGGACAAAGGAATGTAGTGCTTAATCTCACTTAGATGTAGGCCAGGAAATCAGCGTGCCGGCAGCAGACAGACAGACAGACAGGAGACTGACTGACAGGAGACTGACTGACAGGAGACAGACAGAAGCAACAGTTGAGGAGCATCAGAGAACATTCCTCACTGCGAGTTGTCTTCACCATCCTGCATTAAGCAGGCAAGCAGCGATTCTCCTGCCCCAGCATCCTCTGCTACCTTCATTTCCAGGTCTCAGAGGAGTCACACCATTCTGGGGATGGGGGAGTGGGTGAGGTTGAGGTTGGTGGGGGCAGGGAGTGCGCGCCACACTGACACCATGCGAGTCCTACACTATGAATACGGAGTTGCTGAGGGTGTCCCTAGCACTCTTGTCTATGCGTACCCTTGTCTCCACTTAGCCTCCATCCTCCAGATCCTCATTGGCTTCCTCCTCAACTCCCTCCTGAATGTTCTCCTCATCCAAGGACACGTGCCGCTCCTCCATGTCTTCCTCTTGAAGCAGAGCCAGGTTGTGTAGGGACAGCAGACCACCATGATGTGGGAGAGGGCTGTATTAGAAGGTGTCACTAGACCTGTCAAGGTAGTGGACCTGTATCTTGAGGAGGTTGAATCATCGCTCTCCCACAGATAGGGTGGCACTCTGAGACTCATTGTCTTGGGCCTGTGCTTCAGTCTCAGGCCTCCACACTGATGTCATCTCTTGTCCCTTACAGTCTAGGGTGACCTTTGAAAATTCCAGAGAATTGGATTGCCCAAGGATGTAGCTGTCATGCATGCAGCCTGGAAAATGTGCACACACATGCATGAACCTCAACTGGTGGTGATACACAAGCTGGACATTGAGGGAGTAGAACCCCTTTTTGTTTATGAGTGGTACTGCCTGATGCCAAAAGACATAAAGAGTGACATGAGCACCAGTGGCAGTTCAGCTATGGTGTTGAATCCTCTTGGCCTGTGCCCTCACCCCGAGTTAGAGTCGTCTTTCTGGTTCTCCCCTCCATTATTCTCTGTCTCACTGAGGATTCTGACTGGAAATTGCACATCCCTAATGGGCAGGGTCAACTGGACAGTGATATTCACCATGGTGGCTGATGAATCTTCACCAACACAAGCAAACCCAGTGCCTCTCGAGCCCATGCACCAAGCATTCAGTCTTGAACTTTGAGTGTTCATCCTATTCTTTGACTTTGAGACTGTGGGCAGCCAGCATTGCTCAAGGGTTACACTTGATGGCCAACCAGTGTAATGTGCATGAGTCTCAGGAACGTTAGAGGGTGCAATTGCTTTCTGTTTCAGGGAGAGGCAGAGCTAAACCTTTCTGACTCAGGTTGCATCATTCTGAGGTATCTCATTGCTGTCACATTTCAACATTCAACACTCCAGGACAGCCTTTGTAGAGGCATGAGAGTTTTCCCATCAGACACTCCCAAAGTCTCCCCCCTTGCCCCCGGCAATTATTGTTAGGGGGAAAGGGGAGGGAGTGCCAGTGATTACCATTGTGGTGGCGGGGGCGCGGGGGCGGCAGGAGGAGACATGCTGGTGATGATCAGGGAAGGAGGGGGAATCCCTTAGACCTCTGTAGTAGAGTGGAGGAGGTTGTCTCTTGGTCTGATAGAGGGGCATTTAAAAAGGACATGAAACACACTCCCCCACCCACCCACCCACTCCACCCCTGCTTTTTCTTGACAAAGTCTGGCAAGGAAACCTACCTCTCTGGAGAGAAGCACATCAGGTTTTCAGCCTCACACATTGCCAGTTTTGGTTAATATTTCACCCATAGACTCTGCATTTAGCTTTGAAATAATTTAACACAAATTGTTATTTAACTGTGACAGACTGAATCATAACTTTCCTTTGTGCCAATATCCTCAGTAATATTGGAGTCACTAACTGTCTATGATCCTGGTGGACAAAATCTATATTTTGCTTAGCTTTATAAGACATTCCAAAGCAGTCTACTCATTAATGAATGTGCTGCAAATTAGATCCAAAATTTGTGCTATTGCAGCTTATATAGGATTAGGGAAGGAAAATGCTACAGAACAGTGGAATCAAAATGTAAATACCATTGAGTTCAAATGGCATCAGGTTTTTTTTTGGAGACAGCCGCAGTCACAGCAATAAATATCAAGCAGGATTCTGAGTGTTTGTGCTTTTTGACAAAAAAAGACCAGGACTATAATCCTTATCTATGGTTTATTGAGATAATTAAAGACAATCTTGTCAGCTTGCTTCAGTCCTGCCTTTCTAGAGTTTTTAATGCCAGTCTTGATCACTGGTTGATCCATCAGCTTTGAGGGTGTTTCTACTTATTTGTACTGAGTCATTACTTCATGTGACAGGCACTGGTTCTGTCAGAATGAATAGATTCCTTGAAAAGTTGGTAGCAAAGGGAAGTGACAAGTTAATGGAAGCTAAAACACTCTAATGGCACTACCTGGTATAAGCAAAGGAAAGTCATCTGGAGAACTTGCCCTAACATTGAAGATGTCCATTTGCATTGCTATCCAGGTGTAAGGAACAGCTTGACTGGGTAAATTCCTGCTGCTGATAATGCTAGTGAAAAGTTAATGCGAATACAAAGTGGATTTTCCTGTTTTGTGCTCTATATATTTGTTACAAATATCACGAGGAGAAATTTCCTGCCTTCTGGTGATTGCAATAGATGAGATATTTAAGAAGTATTTCTGGATTGTTCTGAATGTATATTTACATGCTCTCTGTTCAAGTGACGTACCAAATCCTTCTGAAGTATGTAAGGTTAATTAAAAAAGAGCAACATGGTGAAGAAATTAAACCCCTGCAGCATTTCATAGAATCCCTTCAGCACAGAAGGAGACTATTCAGCTCATCGAGTCTGCACCAACCACAATCCCACCCAGACCCTATTCCCGTACACCTACATATTTACCTTGTTAATCCCCCTGATACTAGGGTCAATTTAGCATAGCCAATCAACCTAATCTGCGCATCTTTGGAGTGTGGGAGAAACTGGACCACCCTCAGGAAACCCGCACAGACATAGGGAGAATGTGCAAACTCCACACAGACAGTGACCCAAGGTTGGAATTGAACCCAAGTCCCTGGCATTGTGAGGCAGCTGTGCTAACCACTGTACCACTGTGTTTGTTACTGAATGAATCCCCCAGCACCATATGTGACAATATGTGACCACTATTTTAGTGCCTGGTTTCTATCTGGCAATATCATTCGCCAATCAGTTAACACTTTGTAATTTAGGGCCATGGATTTCTCCAGAGCTGTTGACGATATTCCCATTGAATTGCCAAATAAAAAGCCTGGCAATTGCCAAATGTGCTTGTCACAGTATTTTTCCTCACTCACTTCAAGATGCTGGGACACACATAAAAGAAATAAGTGAGCTGGAGTGATGAGCAGCCATGGGGATTAAAATTCACCAACTTTTTCCTTGTGAATCGTGTACTGCTGGAGCTGGAGGCTGTTAATCTCTTGTCTCTTTAACCCAAGATGGAGATGCTGTAGCTTTTGTGTTATATGGAATATATGAAATTTTGGATTCTTCAGCCAGGATGAGGTCGATAAATCCTTTCTTATTTAAGCTCACATCTATTGATTTGGGGAGACCTGAGGGTAGAAATTCATCTTAGACACTGGTGTTGGAACAATTGCCCATTATACACAGCACCCAGTATTTAATTCTCTGAACCGCAGTGGAACTGAATGTGGGGCTTTGTTGATTATGGGCACCTTGCCTGATGCCAAGTCAAGGGGCACTTCTACTCCTTTAACTTTTGGGCAACCAACTAGTAGAGTGTGTTTGAGGGCCATTCATCCTTATAGCCAAGAGGCAAACTGTAATTTTTGCCACTCAGGCCTCTTCTGAATCTGCAAATGTCCTAAGAGGGAAGGGAGGTCTAAGGGGAGAGCCCAGGCTGGCAAGGTCCCTTCCGATTGTGAAAAGCACATTTCCGAACATTTTTATGGCTGTTTTCTGAGCAGTCCACAGTGATCCCATTTGAAATAACTCCTCAGAGCTGGTGTCCCTTCACCAGATTCCCTTTCTTTACACACTCAATTCCACTGCTAAGAATGCTTCAGATACAAAGTCAGGATCCAGAGTGTCAGGAGTTCTGACACTCCTCAATATATACACAGGTGAGATGCCTTGATTGGCAGGCGAACATTACCTCAGTTAGGAAGCTCATACTCCAAGAGAGCAACCTCATAGTTCCTCATTGAAGTACTCACACGCTTAGCCTTTCCACTTCAGGTGCACATGACAGGCCATGCATGGTACACATTCCAACAATGTAGCCCTTTCATTTGCTACCAGGATTCAAACTGCATCATTCGGAAGTTAGTTTGCTTGAGAAAGGGGTCCAGTACGTGTCCAGGCAGTTGTAATAGTTGTCCAGTGATAGGGCCTTGTCAACATGACAATGCTAAGGGTATTACCTTTAACAGAGTGATACATCTATCAGCTCTTATTGCCCTGTTCGTTTCTACCTCTCGATAAAATCTGAGAGATTATAACGGCACTGGAATTTTCAATGGCAAGTTGTACCTTAAATTTAGTTTCATATTTGTCAATAATAGCTTTATATAGAATTTTTTGAGGGACAAGTTTAAAATTTCCTATGACTTATTTCTCTGGTACATTCCAATCTATTAACAGCTGATGTATGTTCCTCGTGAATGAAAACAGTGAATAGCTATTACATATGTGGGAAAGACAGACTGATATTGACTGTAACTGTTACATCTAAATTATATCAGACCACTGACTGAAATTGTGCTTGTGACGTCTGCAGTGGCAAAGAGATCATAGAATCATAGAGTCCCTACAGTGCAGAGGAAGCCATTGGCCCATCAAATCTGTAACAACCCTCTGACATGGTATCTTATCTAGGCCCTCTTCCCCCATTCTAGTTCCATAACCCCATGGTTAATCCATCTAATCTACATACCCTGGGACACAAAGGGGCAATTTAACACAGCCAATCCACCTAGCCTGCACATCTTTGGACCATGGGAGGAAACTGGAGCACCTGGAGGAAATCCATGCAGACTGGGTAGAACTTTACACAGGCAGTCACCCAAGGCTGGAATTGAACCCTGTCCTTGGAGCTGTGAGGTTGCACTGCTAACCAACATGCTGTCCTTGTGTGAATTTGATTTAATTTACAATCATTGACAGAGTACTAGAAGTAGAAATAAATGAGAGACACCGCTCCAGTTTATTCAGATGCCTTTTCCTATGAACTTTGCAAAATCAGTTTCAATTGATTATATTCGTAAAGCCATTCAAAGTCTTCCAAGATAGTAAAGTAAGACCATTTCAGGGGTGCCCAACATGGTGACAGGCAAGAGGTTTCATGAAAGTTGCATAATACTTGCAACCTATGGGCGAATGCTTTGGTATAAATATCTCCTGTTTGCTATTTTAAAGATGTCTTTCACACTTATGTCATAAACTGAAATAATAAACAGAGGGTGGGCGAGCCATGCAAAATGCTGCACAGAACAGCAGAACCAGATCCTAATTGTGAGCCACTTGCCCCTTCATTGCCAGGAAACACGACAGAGATGGAGTGATGTGGGGTGGGAGAGGCGGGGGATTAGGGGGGGGGCGGCATGAAAAATCCCATCCAGATAAAAATTATAGCATGCATTAAATGTTGTATTATAAGTATCACATTGTAAAGTTTGAGCCTTTTTATGCTGCAGTTCCCAGAGCCTTAAGAAACATTAAATCCTGGGAAGGCAGAAGACAAAAAAAATTCAATCAAAATGACAATTTATTGCAGTGTAACTAAAATACAAATGTAAAGACGTGAATACTAATTATCATCTGGAAAGCCCCGATATTTTGTGGTGGCACAGTAATTAGCACTGCTGCCTCACAGAGCCTGTGAGGGATCCTGTTTCGATTCCTGGCTTGGGTCAGTGTGCGGAATTTACACATTCTCCTCATGGGTTTACTCCGGGTGCTCCAGTTTCCTCCGACACTCCAAAGATGTGTCATTCGGTTAATTGACCATGCTAAATTTACTGTAGTTTTGGAGGATTAACAGGGTAAATATGTGGAGATACAGGAATAGAGTGGGATTGTTGTCAGTGCAGGCTTGATGGACTGAATGGCTGCCTTCTGTACTGTGGGGATTCTATGATACGATGGTTAATTTAGATATTAAGTAATCAATTTATTTTTGCATATTTAAGCATTGGGCAATGGGGTCAGTAATCCTATTGTACAAGATTTTCTGCTGTAAAATTACAAATCAAGCCTTTTACTGCACTGCTTACATATGATGGATGTGGACTGTGGGATAACTGGAGTTATCCAGTCTGAGCTGAGTTGTTATTTGTCAGGCTGGGGTGTTAACAGAAACAGAACGAGAGTGGATGGCTGAAGTTGAGATGCGATTCAGCCAAGGCCTAATTGAATTGGAATGCAATTATTGCTGCACTATAAATATCACCCAGAAAACTACGAAACCCTGTGAATGCAATTTTCTGGACCCACCCATGGGAGATCCGGTGACTGGGCCAAAAATCATTCGGCAGGATTGGATGATCCCGGCGGTAGGTGGGGCCGGAAAATCCTGCCTTATGTTTCAGTTCCAGTTTGAAAGATTGGGATCTGGGAGGACAACAGGAACATAGAAATAATAAAAATCGTTGCAGCATAGCTCAACTGTCATCGTAAGGCATGATTATAGGTTCAAGGAGTTGAACGGCCCACCACTGACCCTGCTTTCTAATCAATATGCAAAATCTCCTAGCCTTTTCCCAAAGATAATGATTGGCCCCATTTCAGAGACTGTCCTAGACATTTATAATAACACCATTGGAACATTTACATTCACTACAGGGATCTTGTTGGAAGGTTTCATCTGTTTGGTATTCATAAATGTTATTTTTACTCTGTTTATGACTTAACTATGTACATAGAATTACATAAAATCTGAAGCACATAAATGGACTGATCTATGTTTAAACTCAGCATCAACCTCCTCCTAAACCAATTACCTATTCCCATTCTGTTCATATATCTCTCTGTTCCTTCTTTTTGAATGTGAAGGAAGGTTTCCTCTTAAATGCATCCACACTATCTGTTCCTTCTACACCAAGTGACACTAACTTCCACTTTCTCACTCTTCTCTGTGCAAAGAAATCCTTTAATCTGTGTTTTAATGGTTACCTTATATTTATAGCCGCATCTGCTGGATGCACCCACAAGTGGAAATTATTTCTCCACCACCCTTTTAGTCTCCTTTCCAGAGAAAATGACGGTAGTTTTGTTCAATATTTCCTGATTGGTGAATCTGCCAAACTCTGGTCATTTCTTTGTGAATTCTATCAGCTCTTTCTCTTGTGCTCCGATATTCTTTTTATAGGGGGGAGATTCACAAAACACTTCAAGGGTGGCCAAAGGAAGAGTCTCTATGAATACATTTCAGTTGCAGTGATGAATTGATGCAGACCTTGGGTTCATACTTTACTCAAGCTGATCAGATGAAAGCGTCTTTCTTTTGTGCTTTGATTATGAGGTTTGACCTGCACTGAGTCTGGAGTGAATTGTTTCAGTTTCTAGTGACTGTAAGTCCACAGCACACAACCTTCTTTATTTTAGTTCCCATTAGTGCTTGATATCAGAGACACACAAGGAAGACTAGTACCGTTGAGGAGTGGGTATTTCAGAGAGATTTCACTTGTGATTTATTAATAATGATTATTATCACAGCACAGTGGCACAGTAGTTAGCACTGCTGCCTTACTGCACCAGGGAGCTGGGTTCAGTTCCGATCGCGGATCACTCTCTGTGGGGAGTTTCCAAGTTTCTTCCTTTCTGTGTGAGTTTCCTGTGGGTGTTCCAGTTTCCTCCCACAGTCCAAAGATATGCAGGTTAGATGGATTGGCCACGCTAAATTGCCCATTAATGTCAGGGGAATTAGTAGGGTAACAGGGATAGGGCCTGGGTAGGATTGTTGTCGGTGCAGACTCGATGGACTGAATGGCCTCATTGTGCACTGTGGGGATTCTATGATTATTATTATTATTTATGATTCATGCAGATCAAAAGGGAAGCCATTTCTCTCCATTCTGTGTCTCCTGAATCAGGCACATTAAGTGTCAACAATTGTTACGCAGATTAAAAGAAGCTTTCTTGCAGCTAACCCATGCCACATTTTGATTGGATTGCTTGATGCAACCACTTTGTTTCTAAAAGAAAAGGGTTTCAGTTTCCAGCAGTGACATCGCCCACCTTGATGAGTGCAAAATTTGATCAAAACTTTGAAATCACACGCACTAGAAGATTATATGTCCGTGGCGATACGTAATATGCTGCCATCATGTTTACAGCTGTCAGCTTCTGTTTCAAAAGAACATTTTTAAAGATTACTTGGCCTCTGAGGTAAATGGGTGGGGAAAAGAAGTATTGGTGTGTGCCAGTGGAGAAATATTTCTTAATGAAAACCATTGGGGTTGCCAGAATCCTACCTTACATGTTTCATGCCATTGGTTTGGAAGCACAGCTCATACCACAAGCACAGTTCTCCAACTGTGGCCTGAATTCTGCAGACACGTACCACACTCCCACCCCCCCCAAACCGTTGCCAGCAAGGACAGGGAATTTGACGCCCAGCCAAATTTCCGTCCACAGCATCAGGAGTGGAGAATCCTTGCCACAGGCGAGGGCGGAAAGTCCTGGGCTAGGGCAAGGTCGAGGTCGAAGAGTCCCAGCTGTGGGCTAGGGCAGAGAGTCCCAGCCACGGGCGAGAGTGGACAGTTCCGGATGAGGGCGAAGAGTCCCGTACACAGGGGAGGGCAGAGAGTCCCGGGTGAGGGCGAAGAGTCCCGTACGCGGGGGAGGGCGGAGAGTCCCGGGTGAGGGCGAGGGTGGAGAGTCCCAGGCGAGGGCGAGGGCGGAGAGTCCCGGGCGAGGGCGAGGGCGGAGAATCCCGGGTGAAGGTGAGGGAGGAGAATGCCAGGTGAGGGCGGAGAGTCCTGGGCGAGGGCGAGGGCGGAGAGTCCCAGGCGAGGGCGAGGGCGGAGAGTCCCAGGCGAGGGCGAGAATGGAGAGACCTGGGCGAGGGCAGAGAGTCCCAGGCGAGGGCAAGGGCAGAGAGACCCGGGCGAGGGAGGAGAGTCCCAGGCGAGGGCGGAGGGTCCTGGGTGTGGGTAGAGAGGCCTGGCCCATATTTATTTCTATACAGAATTGAGAGGAGGCAACATATTTCCTATACATTGTGGGGAGGATGGTGGAAATAGGTTGCAAGACAGTAATACATTTCAGGCTTTACATAACATTTATAGGCTGCTAATGTTGGACTGTTAGTTTTTGACATCATCTCAATTCTGTGTGTTACTATTTCAGAACAAACTGTAAGTGATCTATTAACCTAGAATTATTAAAATGTAAATTGCAGGTTTTACTTTGAAGACACGAAAGTTAAAATACAGAAACTGGCCATTTGGCCCAGATAGTGTATTCGCCTTTACAGACCACACAAGCATTTAGAAACATAGAAACTACAAGCAGAAGTAGACTAATTGACCTTTCGAACCTATGACCATTCATCTTGATCATAGCTGGTCATCAAATTTACCCACCATGTTCCCTTATCTCATTAACCTTTAGTCTGGATCCCAATACTGTGGGAAGTGTTCTAACTGGGGTCTTATTTAGCTTTAGTACAGGTTCATCATTACTTCTGCCCTACTAAGTTTCATAGCTCTTGAGATGACATTAAGATTCTATTAACTATTTTTGCCTAATTCTTGATGTTTTATTAATTAAAAAAAACAAATGTCTTAGCAGTTAATTAAATGTGTTTTGTTGTACACAAGGATTGAAATAACATATTTAATAGAATCCTATCCTGATTGGGTACAGATAGTAAAAAGAACAGAGCTAAGAAAATTAACAATGAATGCAAATACCCACACTGTGATAAAATAGTAGCATTGGTGACATCCAAACATTTAGTTTTACTATGTGTGAATCATTAAGTAATGAGTGTTGAGATAAAGAGCTACATTCCACCTGGTCTGCCTCTTAACCAGCTGCAGGGTAGACATTATAATTAAACTTAAACTTTAGTTTCCTCAATAAATCCACCACCCAATGCGGTACAGAGCCACGTGGATTGAGAGCAGTCTTAGTTTAATCCCTAGATCATGCTTAATTGGATGATTTTAGCCAGTAGTACTAAAACTGGGAATACTGGGAAGAATTCTCCAGCCATTCACATCAATGGGACCCTCTGGTTCTGCTGGCAGTGTGTCCCCACCCGCGGGTTTCCTGCCAGCGTGAGGTGATGTCAGTGGAAATTCCCATGAACAGTGGCAGGACCAAAGGATCCCAACCATGAGCAAACATCACGCCACCTCCTGCTGGTGGGAAATAGGCAGCTGGGAGGCTGGAGAATCGCATCCAAGGAGAGGAATTAGCCAGAGGACTCTGACTTGCTGTGGTTACCATGTGATTCATCATCTTCTTAGGGATAAGGAGTAGAGAGAATCTGGAAAGCTCAATTCCCTTCCCTTTCTGTATAACTAGTCTGGTTTACTTTTGTACAGTTAGATGTGTGTGTTTCTAAAGCCCCATCAGCATGTGGTCAGTTTAAGGAAGGAGTGCCAACAGCAGACATTTGTGAGTTTAAGCAAAAACAATTATTCATTCACAAGCTCATCCCAAACGTTCTAAATGTTTCATCAGTCACACACCACATACTCAAGAAAGATACAATTAAAGAAGGTTGTGCACTTCTGCAAGTCTCAAAAACAAAGGAATATTTAACTGCTCTCCTTCCTGTCCTTGAGAGTCCAATAAATAAGGAAGTTTTTCCACTCCTGAAATGTATTTTGATTAGTTGGGATGGAATTATCCAGATTAGCTGAAGGCTTCCTTCAAAGAGAAGATTATCCAACAGGGCACACAGACAGGCACTCTTTGGTTGTTGTCTCTTGAGATCCAATTTATTTACAGGGTATCATGGAGCTTTGGAGACAAATTGTGAGGTTTTTTAAAAGACGTTTGAGCGTCTTGGCTCTTAAAAAGCAAAGGTGGCACAAGTTTTCTCAGTCTTGGTGGAATCATTCTGCAGACTGTGCCTGAGTTTTGCTGTGACAGGATATCAGTATCAGATAACCAGTTGCAATCACATGTTCAACAGCTATTGATATACAATAGAAGGGATATGGTGATCTGCATGATTAACGATTCAGGAGTGCAATTAAATAAAGATAAAGAGTTCGATTTTTCAGACCTACCTGCTGCCAGAATCAGTCGGTCCTGTTGAAAGTCAGTGGATTTATGGCTGAGCCACTGAATCACCTGCGATCAATCCCACCGCGATGGGCCCAGAAAATCCCGACAGGTCACATTGTCAATGGTGAGATATACCACTTCTCCTGCATGCATGGGAAAGTCAAAACTCACAAGTACCAGGGTGGCACAGTGATTAATACTATCCCTCACAGCACCAGGACCCAAGTTCAATTCCAGCCTCGGATGACTGTATGCAGTTTGCATATTCTCCCTGTTTCTCTGTGGGTTTTCTCTGGGTGCTCCAGTTTTCTCCCACAGCCCAGAGATGTGTGGTTTAGATTGAATGGCCATGTGTGCAAAATTGGCCCTTTGTGTCACTGGAAATAGCAAGGTAGAACGTGAGGTTACAGCGATAGGGCGGGATTGTTGTTAGTAGGCCGAATAGCCATCTTCTGCCCTGTAACATTATATGATTATCATGACCCAGGTGAAGGGATATCTGGAACTCATCATCATTAGTGAAATGTCTTATTCATTCTGTGTACATATCGTTCCTGGTGAAACTTGAAGCCTGTCTTTGAATTAATTCTGGAACAGCATGTGGTGCTGTGAATTATTGCATGGTCATTTTTGATCTTCACAAATGTCTATGTGAAATTTTCATTTGCACTGGCAGAATAATAAAACATGTTTCATATTTAGTTTGCCCAAGAATTCCATGAAGGTCAATAATGTTTTGAAAGAAATATAATCTGATGTGGTTAATTCAAATGCTTTCTCCCAAGTGATATACAGGATTGTCACTGAAGGGACAAAGATTTTTTTAAGAGACCTACATTTTGGCATAGTCAGCATTATAACACTGCTCACTGCTGACCTCGAAGAAAACTGCCCAGGAAAATCGAATGAGCTATACAGTGTCAATTTCAATTTATCTGATATCAACTTCATTCTGGCAGGTCAGCAACTGTAATATCACCAAACAGTTATGCAACCCATTGCACTGGGGGATTCTCACAGACAGCACACCAGGAAAGCAGCAAGCGGATTTTATTCTGCTCTTGTAATTTTACAGAGAGAGAGAAAATATTTGACTATGCACAATTAGATTAAGGTTGAAACTAAAAAGATATAAATAAATCTTATACACCTATATATTGTTTTGAAAAATCTAATGGATTTTTATTATGAAATTGACAAATTTGATATTCTACAGAAATAAAATTAGTTTTTCAGGACCAGAGAGGTTATCAGCACTCTATATGATAAAGTCTGTATAAACCCAGCTATGCCTCACACAAGAAGTCAGAACATTGTCAAAGGTTTTACCATGATGATAAAAAAGTTTAAATTCACGTCAATTTAGTGATCTCTGATTGACGGCCACCGATAGGTAGTTCAACAGCCAACCTACGGAGGAGTAGGGAATCATTAATAGCTTCTGGATTTCCAACTTTAATTGAGCATGTGGTGGCAGAAGTTGTTGTCAGTTTCACAGAGCAATGGCCATGAATATTAACAGTATTCTGTCATTACAGCCAGAAAACGCAGGCCAGAGATTTTGTTTCAGAGGTATTCCCACAGAATCATGGAATCTTTACAGTGCAAGAGGAGATCATTCAGCGCAATAAGTCTGCTCCTACTCTCGAAAAGAGCATCTAACCAAAGCCCACCATCCCCCAATCATCCCTGTCTCCCAAACCTCCTCCCCCCACCTCCCCGCCGCCCCCAGCCAGCTGCTGCAATGCCAGGATGACTAAATTTGGACCATCTAGATCCAAGCAACAGATTCATCAATTACTCGGCATGGTGCCACAGTGGTTAGCACTGCTGCCTCATGGCACCAGGTGCCTAGGTTCAATTCTGGCCTTGGGTTGCTGTCTGTGTGGAGTTTGCACATTCTCCCTGTGTCTGCATGGGTTTCCTTCGGGTGCACTGGTTTCTTCCCACAGTCCAGAGATGTTTGGGTTAGGTTGACTGGCCATGCTAAATTGACCCTAGTGTCAGGAGGATTCGCAGGATAAATGTATGGGGTTATAGGAATAGGGCCTGGGTGGGGATGTGGTTGCTACACACTCAATGGGCAAAATGGCCTCCTTCTATACTGAAGAGATTCTATGATACTCAGTAACAACAAATGGGAAACTCCGAACTGATCTCTGAACAGACACGCCTTAAAGAATTAGGCATCTCAAGTACGATCATTTTTAAGAATTGTTGCCATTCCAGAATGACTGGAAATTGTTAGGAGTTTTTGGACTTGCAAAGAGTGATGATGCACCCTCACAGGGATGGCAGAGGACACAAAGACTTCAACAGGTACGTGGGCAGTAGTTGCAGTGTCTTTGGGTCTCCAGCATGACAGAGATGGAATGGAGGCAGTGGAGAGTTTAAACTCCATGCAGTGCCCTTGGCCAAGTACAAGCCAGACTCTTGTATGCGCATTACCATAGGAATTAGTCAGCCAATGCACCACCATCCCTGTGAACATGCTGATTAGTGATGTGCTAGCCCATTGAGGGCCACATCTGAGGCCTCAGCAGTAAATTCCTGTGCGACCGTGCTATCTGGTGGTCTAACAGATGACCATCCTTTCCACCTGTGGTCCACTCATTTCTGTTTCAAATTATTGTGCTGGTTTGGCCAATTCTGTCCAGATTGGCCACAGTTGGAATGCTGTGTTCAGTTCTGGTCACCCTATTATGGAAAGAATATTATTAAACTAGAAAGAGTGCAGAAAAAAATTACCAGGATGCTACTGGGACAGGATGGTATGAGTTATAAGGATAGGCTGGACAGACTATGACTTTTTTCTCTGGAGTGTTGAAGGCTTAGGGGTATCTTATAGAAGTCTATAAAATAACAAGGGGCATAGACCAGCTAGACAGTCAATATCATTTCCCAAAATCTAAAACTAGAGGGCAGGGGTTTAAAGTGAGAGGGGAGAGACACAAAAGGGTCCAGAGGGGCAATTTTTTCAAACAGAGGGAGTTGAGTGTCTGGAACAAGCTGCCAGAGGTAGTAGTAGAGGCGGATGTAATTTTGTCTTTTAAAAAAGTGTTCAGGCAGTTACATAGATAAGACGGGTATAGAGGGATATGGGTCAAATGTAGGCAATTGGGACCAGCTTAGGGGTTAAGAAAAGAAGGGCAGCATGGACAAGTTGGGCCGAAGGGGTTGTTTTCATGCTGTAAATCTCTATGACTCTATTGGGCTGACTGGCATAAAATGAACAGAATCCCAAACTCAAGGACTCTTATTTCTATGTTGCTGTGAAACAAAGAACAAAGGAAATTACAGCACAGGAACAGGCCCTTCAGCCCTCCAAGCCTGCACTGATCATGCCGCCCGACTGAACTAAAACCCCCTACGCTTCCGGGGATCATATCCCTCTATTCCCATTTCATTTATGTACTTGTCAAGACACCTCTTAAAAGTCACTACTGTATCCACTACTTCCTTCGGCAACAAGTTCCAGGCACCCACCATACTCTATATAAAAAATCTGCCTCGTACATCTCTTTTAAAACTTACCCCTTGCACCTTATACCTATGCCCCTTAGTAATTGACTCTTCCACCCTGGGAAAAAGCTTCTGACTATCCATTCTGTCCATGCCTCTCATAATCTTGTGGACTTCCATCAGGTCTCTCCTCAACCTCCATCGCTCCAGTGAGAACAAACCAAGTTTCTCCAACCTTTCCTCATAGCTAGTGCCCTCCATACCAGGCAATATCCTGGTAAATCTTTTCTGTACCCCTTCAAAGTCTCTACATCCTTCTGCTAGTGTGGCGACCAGAATTGAACACTATATTCCAAGTGCGGCCTAAAAAGCAGCAGCATGACTTGCCAATTTTTAAACTTACTACCCTGGCCAATGAAGGCAAGCATGCCATATGCCACCTTGACTATCTTCTCCACCTGCTTTGCAGGAGAGTTTAGATGAACAGACAGATCAAGGGACTTAAATACATGGCCTTGAAATTTCTTGGCATTTTGCCAGTTTAATGAAAATAAAATGGGCACTGTGCACCCTCTATAGTGGACAATATATGCAAGCAGATTCTGTAAAGTGCACCATGTACCATGTGGGTAAAGAGTAAGAAACAACATTTTTATGCAAATAGACAACTTCCCAAAATTGAACTGCACCAAATATATGCAGTGCGTTCAAGATTACCAAGACCATATGCAACTGAATCAGTACTGCTTAAAAGAACCACTGGAAGCTATCATCTAAAAGATATGTCTTTTAAGAAATCCTTTTCTAAATTGCAGCCTTTGAAGCATTTGATCTTCCTAAACACTCTTCCTCACTTCACGGCTATCTTTTCCTTTCTGGACGTATCTGCGAATTGGAATTGATATTACATGCCAGCTACTTAGCACTACACCATTTTAAGTTTTAGTTGATTTATTACTTTGACAAGTAGGTTTACATTAATATTGCAATGGAGTTACTATAAAAATTCCCTTGTCACCCCACCCTGGCACCTGTTCAGGTACGCTGAGGGAAAATTTAGCATGGTCAGTTCACCTAACCAGCACATCTTTTGGACTGTGTGAGGAAACCGGAGCACCTGGAGGAAACCCACGCAGAAATGGAGAGGACATGCATATTCCACACAGACAGTGACCCAAGCCAGGAATTGAACCCAAGTCCCTGACACAGTAAGGCAGCAGTGCTAACCGCTGTGCTACTGTGCTGTCTACTGATAGTGGCTCCAGTTGTTGCACAAATTTAAATGAAGCCAGAAAACAACATCTGGTGTACCACAATTTACTGGTGTACTCTGTGTCCAGTCCAGGCCAGTGATAGTCAGTGTCACTGCCATGATTCTCTTACTGCAGATGCATAAAACCATAAGAAAAACTGGTAGAACATTCGGTTTTATAAAACGTGATGTAGCTTGAAAGAAATAATGATACATTTACACAAAGCAGTGGTTTGGACACACTTAGTATACTATGTGCAGTTTGGTCACGCTGTGATAGAAAGTACATTAAAGCCATAAGAGAGTGTTCAGCATAGATAAACTAGGATGATCCCAGGATAGGAAACTATAATTATGTGGAAAGATTTGAGATATGAGGTCCATTTCCACTGAAGCAGAGGGAGTTATTTTTTAAAATTATGAATGTTTTTGATAGAAGTGCTATTTCTTCTTGTTGGGGGAGTCAGAAATAAGGGATTGTCAATTTAAGATTGTTACTCAGAAAGTGAGAAGACTGATTGCGAAAAACTTTTTTGTGCAGAGGATTATTAGGGCACAGAATCTTTTACCATAGCAAATGGTTAAATCAGAGATCATTACGTGTTTTAAAGGAATACTACATGAATCAATAAAGCAAAACAAAATACAAGGCTGTGGGGAGACTGTGCAGCAGTATGATTGGTTTTGAATTGTTCTAACAAGGAATCTCGCAGATTATTTCCTGCCCAGCGATGAAACTGGCGCTGCGGACCCATCGCTGCTCATTTTAAAGGCTTGTCTGGTTTTGATTTCAGCCAATGCCAATGCAAATGAAAGCTGGGATATTTTCGTAATAGGTGGTTAAACCAATAACCAATATTCGTATATGCTGCTGCTTTGCAGGTCAACAAGTTCAATACCTGGGCTAAAGAGTCGAATGGTCTCGTTTTGTGCTTTAAAACATTATGGTTCAATCCCCCCACGAGGTACCAGAATCATCAGGGCTGCTTCACCTAGAGTTGACATTTTTCACAATGCTATTAAATATGCATGAGAATATGAAATTGCTTTATTTTTTTGCGCCAATTACTTTTGAAATGTCAGGTGGGCAACCTTTAACCAGGCCTCTGCCAAACACCAGCAGCTGAAAAGAGCACAATACTGGCCTGGGGGTGACTATCCTTCCAATTCTGTTCCTTCACTGTGCGCATCCTCAGGTCTTTGTAATCTCCCCACAGCAGCGCTACTAATATCAGGAGCTTAGTGGCATGAGGGATCAACCCTGCAGCCCACTGCTGCAGTGCCACCGTGCAACACTCTTTTAATCTGAAAGGATTTATTCTTTTCTCAATGCGGAGAAAATATGAAAATATATGGTCTGAGAAGGGAGATATGAGCAACAGTTAGAGTGATCCTATTGTGAAATGTTGACGGTTTGCCAACTGCGCATGCAGACCAGGAGGAGAGAAAATAATTATTTTGGATTGTGATTCCAAAATATTCTGTTTCTGAACATACTTGTTTGACATGAGAGAGACTGCTTGCGACTGCCATAAAGGTTGCCATGGGAGTAACTGCAGCTAGCCTGCTGCAAAAATAAACATGTAGAGGGAACTCTCCAATGATAACATGATTCTCTACCTGGTGGTATCGATGTAATTCTTTTGTCTAGTACGAGGAAGCTATCATGGGCACTGTGGAAGCCATGGGATAATGTAAGAAGCTAAAGGTCAACAGTAATATTTTCAACTTGGCAGTTGTTTCCACTTTCAGCAGTTGTTTCCCGGCACTGAAGTGGGATCGCTCCTTGCAATGTGCCAATTAAGCTCTGTCAACATCAGAACAAAACTCCGGTAGTGTATTTATGCATGTTTAATATGTGAAAGGATGAATCATAAATAATAAATTTACTCCCTTACCTGTTTAACAGACAAATTGTCTGCTGCTTTCTGACAATGGCCTACAAGGACTTTTAAACTACAACAAGAAATTGATGTAATATTACAGCAATGGGGTTTCCTCTACCAGCACTGGTTAAAAGCTTGTATTAACCAGCAGTCAAAAACAATCTAACCCCTAATCCAGGTCATGCATCTAAAATTGTTACAGAATTACCTATTAGTGAATTTACCAGTCCGAGTACATTAAAAAAAACTTCAATATCTTAGCATTCAGCATTGATGCAGTAGGAGCAACACATAACTATGCTCAAATATTCTGACGTGTCATTTATTGGCCTTGAGAACTTATTGCTTTAAATTTGCTCCAGGTTAGAATCATGGAATCATAAAAACCCTAGAGTGCAGAAAAAGCCCATTGAGTCTGCACCAACCACAATCCTTCCCAGGCCCTACCCCATATCCCTACACATTTACCCACTAATCCCTCTACCTATGCATCTCAGGACATTTAGGGGCAATTTTAGCATAGCCAATCAATCTAACCTGCACATTTTTGTACCCAAGATTGAGGTGATGGCCTAGTGGTATTATCTCTAGACTACTAATCCAGAATCTCAGTTAATGTTCTGGGAGCCTGGGTTCAAATCCTGTCATGGCAGTTGGTGGAATTTGAATCCAATAAAAATATCTACAATTAAGAATCTCCTGATGATCATGAAACCCCATCTGGTTCACCAATGTCCTTTAGGGAAGGAAATCTGCCATCCTCACCTGGTCTGGCCAATATGTGACTCCAGAACCATAGCAATGTGGCTCACTCTCAACTGCCCTCTGAAAAGGCCTAGTAAATCATTTATTTTTAAGGGCAACTTGGGTTGAGCAATAAATGCTGGCGATGTCCCACAAATGAATTAAAAAAAAACAGAAAGAAATATTTTTAATGGGGCTTTGGATATTGATAATGGAATGTACTTCTGGTTTGAAATCTGCTTTGGCTTTTGGGAAAGAGACACTTCTATGACTGTTAATCAACTCTTGTTTGAAAGTACCATTGTTATCTTATTCCATTTTGATTATTTTAATGGTTAAACATAAATGACTGTGTCAGATCATGAGATACAAAAAGTTTTTTGAGCTCCCTTCAGTGAGCTATTTAATTGGACATTCATCCCAAATACATAATGTTTAGATCCAGAGAATTCTCTGTATTAAAGAATCTGTGTCATTCTAAAGAACTGGATCTTTGAAGTTTCATGTTAATATTTGGGCCGGAACTTTCTGTCCTGGGTTGGGAGCGCATATTTGGGACAGTTCAAGACTGTGCAAACCTGACCCAGGAGTATCTTATCCAGAAGGTCAGATTTTTGGTCTGGTGGGGTTAGGGATTAAAGGACAAGGTTAAAATCAGAATTACACTAGGTGGTACCGGAAAGAGTGCAGCGATTGCTATGTGTGGAGGTGGGCTGGGCAGAAGGCGTGTCGGGATACAATGACACTCTGTCTAGGCTTTTTTTTAAAGAAAACAATTGCATGGACTTGGTTTGTTTTTGCTGGAGCAGAGAAGGCTGAGGTGTAACCTGATTGAGGTGTCCAAGATTATGAGAAACATGGACAGAATGGATAAGGAGCAACTGTTCCCCTTAGTTGAAGGGTCAGTCATGAGGGGCAAGAGGTTTAGGGGAAATGTGAGGAGAAACTTTTTTACCAGAGGATGGTGATGGTTTGGAATGCACTGTTTTGAAGGGTATGGAAGCAGGTTGCCTTACATCCTTTAAAAAGTACGTGGATGAGCACTTAGCACATCATAACATTCAGGGCTCTGGGCCAAGTGCTGGAAGATGGAATTAGATGGGAGTCCAGATATTTCTGATGTGTCAGTGGGCTTGATGGGCCAAAGGGCCTCTTCTGCACTGTATGATTCTATGAATGGCCAGAATTCTCCAATCTCACCCACGGCTGGAATTCTTCAGTCCCACTGCAATAAATGAAGTGTTCGCTGAGTGCCAAATTCTCTATTCTCGTTGTCAGCAGTGGCGGGATGAGATCAGAGAATTCTCGCCAATAAAACATACAGCCTTCAAACCCTAACCCTACACATTCCCACCATGGCCCCCTTATAACCTCCACATCACCCTATGCCACTCTACCCCATTGACACCTCCATGCCAGCCTATGCTGCTCCACCCCCCATCCCGCCTTTTATAGCCTGTATGTCAACTTAGTGCCAGTTCATGTCAATTCATGCACTCCAACCAGTACATTTGGTTCTTACAATAACTGTGTGAAATAACTCAGTGCTTACCATGGGGAGACCTCAGGACCTAGGCTGAGATGATAAAATAAAGTTATTTTGTGTTTATTGAAGAATTCACTATTTCAATAAAAACAATCTCATTGATGAAACCAATTCACTAAATTTAATTTCCTTAATCCCTTATAAAAACAAACATTACACCTGATAATTCCACTTCAAAGATCTATTACTGTCATCCCACCATAATCATTGAAGGTTGTGAAATCATCATTGGGCATTAATGATGTGATGTTAACCCTCAGAGATATGTGTACAGGAAATGTGAAGTAGCAAGCATTGATTTGTTTAAAACTATAGACTGCTATTTTTCACATGTGTAAAGGCCATGAACTTTAAATACCTTGACAGGTTGACAGTTTATGCTTTTGACAGTTTCAATGTATTTGTGTACTTTTCATGCATATTCATGTAGACTTTTAACAATGCCAAAGGGTACCTTACTTCCTCCAAAGGGTAAAAAATGGGAAATAATGACCTCTTTCTGCACAGTAGGAATTCTGTAGATTATATGGATATTCCACCAAACCAAACAACTCTGCTAACTTTAGACATGCCCCAATCCACAGATATCATTTTTCTCCATTCCATAAAAATGTTGGTGACCAGGTACATAGCTTCAATCCATTTTATAAGGACTAAAGTTTCAACAGGCTCCTTACTGCAGAAAAGAGAATTCTGATTTGAAACTTGGTGGAGGTCTTCAAGGGCGGTAAGTTGCAGCTGCTCCTGCAGGCAGAATTTTCCAGTGTCACCAATGGACATTTGAACAGCTCACTGCATTTTCCAGCCCTGCCCCCACTGTGACAAGAGTTTAAAATTTCACCCTGAGGTTGTGACAGAGCTTGACAGAGTAGGCATCGCAAAGGTGCTTTTGCTTACGGATTAAAGCAGAACTGAAGGCCATTAATCTATAAGGGTAACGAAGAATCCATTAGATAATTTGGGGAAAAGCATCTGCGGAACGTGAAACTCATTATCACACAGAGCAGTTAAGGCGAATGACGTTGATGAGATAAGCACATGGGAGAGAAAAGAATAGGATGATACACCAGCAAAGGATGTGAGAAGATTCAAAGGGACCTTAAAGTCCAATATTGGCCTATTGACCATTGGCCTGCTTCTTTGCTATTACTGCTAAATTTGCACTTGTTTGTACCATTTTGCACAGGCAAATGAACACTCAGGAAATTGGGCATAAGTGTCTTTTCACAAGATTGGAGTAGAAAGTGTTTTAAATTTCGGTGCTATTTCTGTCAGTGTGATCCAAGAAATTTCAGGCCATCATGAAATATAGTTAAAGGAGGATTTCTGCATTGCCACGCTTAACTATAGTTGAACAAAATAATGGTGACCCCATGGCGTGAGGCAATTCTTAGTGTCTGAAAATCTCAGCAATGTGAAATGGCGAAATGATATGCCAGGTTTTCCAAGTTGCTGGATGAGTTGTGTCACATTGCTGACAAGGTCACGAAAATAGGAACGACTTATTAAACCATGGGTATCATTAGATTTAATATGACTCAATCTGCTATACATACTTAAGTCTGGTATTTCACTTTTTGGAAGGATCCTATTAAAGACATAGGGGGCCATGTGTGGTGATAGTGTTGAATTTGTGTGAAAATTGGAGTAAATCATCTTAGTTGTTTCAATGGGGATTTTAAAATGAATCTCCCACACTCTGTGCACTGCAAAGTGCACCAGCATAAATCATGTAAAAAATCAGCAGGCGGGACCCATTCCATTGGAGAGACCAGTAGCAAAGCACTGAGTGAGTCACTGCGTATGCACCAAGATCAGCACATGCACAATGGCCCAAGTCTGCCGGCCTCCTGATTGCTGACCACTTCGATTGTTGGCCAGCCCTGCAACCCTGCAAAGTCAGCTCTCCACCCCACCATGACCTGATTTCTAATTGTCCTATCCCTCTCCACACTCCACAGTGCCAAACCCCCCCAGCAGGCTGGCTCCCTCCCACTCCAGTGGACAGCTTCCCTCCCCTATTATTCTCAATCACAGATGGTAGTGGGACCCCCACCAATTGTTTCATCAGGCCACTCCCCCATTAGGTCACGTCCCCTTGGCACTGCCTCCTGGGCATTAGCACATTGCCCCTTGGGCAGTTCCAGAGGCCTAGGCTCACAGCCCCAGCAGAATGGCATTCATTGCAACAAGAGTGGCACAGCACTATGGCCAGCAGGCTATTAATGTAACTCTCACTTCAAAATGATGAGCTAACTGAGGGTCTGATACCACACATTTTCAAATGGGTTTGAGACCAATGTAATTACCTGCTTACCTGATTGGAAGACATGACAGCTATTTTAATGAGCCCTCATGAGATTGAAATAAACGGTAGTGGCGTTCACACTACTAGGCAGTGGGATAACCAGCCAGCCATTGGGAGAACTGCAAACTGCTTTTGCACTGGCATGTTTATGATTTTTTGCCTGGCACTGGATTCTCCACTCCCACATGCCATGAAACCTGCTGTGGGCAGATGGGAAAATTCCACCTCCCAGAAAAGGAACAGTTGGAACCTTTAGTCTCACTCATGCAATTGAAAATTGTTCCTGTTGATTCTTTTACATAAATTCTTTTATAACATTTACATAAATGTTATATGTCTCTTAACTTTTCTTTCTGTTTCTTCTTTATCTCTGTATTAATCAAATCTTTCTTTCGCTGTATTTCTCCTGCCCTGTCTAACTGGGCTTTAAGTTGCCCAATTTTATTTGCTGTTTGCTTTGTTTCTTTTTCCTTAAAATTCATTTGTTAAGGCCATCAGATATAGGAGCAGAGTTAGGCCATTTGGCTCATTGGGTCTGCTCTGCCATTCAATCATGGCTGAGATGATTCTCATCCCATTTCCTGTCTTCTCCCCATAACCTTTGATTCCCTATTGAACAAGAGACTATCCACTCTGTCTTAAAGACACTCAATGACTTGGTCTCCAATGAGTTCCACAGATTCACCCTCTGGCTGAAGAAATTCCTTCTCGTCTCAGTTTCAGTCTGAGGTTGTGCCCTTGAGTTTCACTAGTGGAAACATCCTCTCCATACCCACTCTCCACAGGGACGGCACAGCGGCACAATGGTTAGCACTGCTGTCTCACAGCATCAGGGATGTGGATTCGATTCCCAGCTTGGGTCGCTGTCTGTGTGGAGTTTGCACATTCTATCCATGTCTATATGGGTTTCCTCCGGGTGCTCTGGTTTCCTCCCACAGTCTGAAAGACATGCTGGTTAGGTGCATTGACCCAAACAGGCGCCGTAGTGTGGCAAGTAGGGGAATTCCACAGTAACTTAATTACAATGTTAATATAAGCCTTACTTGTGACTAATAATAAATAAACTTACTTGCTCTATCTAGGCCTCTCAGTATTCTGTGAGTTTCAATTTGATTCCCCCTCATCCTTGTAAGCTCCATTAAGTATAGACCCAGACTCCTCAACGATTCCTCATATGACAAACCTTTCATTCCTATGATCACTCTTGTGAATCTCCTCTGGATCCTTTCCAAGGCCAGCACACCCTTCCTTTGTTCAGTCTGTGTGGACTGTGCATGTTCTCTCTGTGTCTGTATGGGTTTCCTTTGGTGCTCCTGTTTCCTCCCACAGTCCAAAAGACATGCTGGTTAAGTGCATTGGCCATGTTAGATACTCCCTCAATGCTCCCGAACAGTTGCCGGAGTGTGGTGACTAGGGGATTTTCATAGTATTTTCGGTGCAGCGTTAACGTGAGACTACTTGTGATGAATAAATAAATGTTATGTTACTTTAAAATGCCAGAGAAAAGAATAACTATAGGAAATAGAGCCATTAACTTATGACAGCGGAAGGTACACAAAGGAAAAGCTGATAACAGAAAGAGTGATAAAAAATTAAGAGGAAAAAGGGAAGGAAAAGGCCAAAATAGCTAATTGTCCCAAATGTCTTCTTTCATTAAATCTAGAGGCCAAAGAAACCTACAAAGAAAGGCTTCATCCACAATTAATATTGTCCTGTGACAATATCTTTTCAATTAGCAATTTTAAAATTTCTCATAACATTTGTTGGGAATGGCCTGTTCCTCTGTGTGCTACACTCGAGTAAATTTAATGCTTAAAAAAAATCAATGGTATCTTTGAACTAAAGAAAGTAGAAACAGGTAAGATTGTTTAATTCCAAAGGTTGACAGACAGTGAGATTTCATTATCACAGTGGACAGGAATTAGTCCTCCTAAAGACACAATCTTCTCTGGAGAAATCATTCCTTTTAAGATTCTTGGAAGTACTGTCTGAATCCCAATGTCTCTCTGGTTTCACTAAACGACTTTTACTCGTTATGAGCTTCTGCTGCTTTTACTGCCTTCTCATATGATGGACTTCCTTTTCCCATTGAAATCAATTAATCATAAGTGAACTGCTTCAACCCGACATTTGAATAAGGATCCAAATGCTGGCAGAGTGGTGTCTGGCCGTTAGCAGTTGTATACCTTTGATTTGAACCTTAATTAGAAAATAGGCATTCGTTAATGTCAGGAAAAGTTGATTTGCTGGGGTTTTTGAACAGAAGTAGTGAATAATAAATGGTTTATTGACTGGATGAGATGCCCTCAAATGCATTGTAATGAATTTATTTTGCTTGGTCATTACAATAAGCCTGTTGATGAGAATGCAGCATTGTTCCCATAATGACCCTTCCACTTCAGACTGATACGTTACCTGTTCTGTATTCCCTCAGCCAAGTTGGCTCATTTCTTCATCCGCTCTCATCCCTATGATGTTATACTGCAGTGCTGCTAATGTATACAAGGGCTGCTGCTGTTGCCAAACCATCTAGGGGCCTTTAATACATAATTCAATAACCTAATTATACAATAGGTTAACAGTCTGTGTGCACTTTTGATTTTAATCAGAGTGACTTTCGCTCTTTCTCTGCTGAATGGTCCACAATAGTGGGTATGTGTGAGAAAGCAGATTTCAGCACCCCTGTAATAGTTGAGTAAGTTGCTCTCCTGAGCGATGTGCTACGCATTCTGGGTGAGGGTTGAATTGATCTCTGCCAGCTGTATAGAATAGGCTTGCAGGAAATGAGCCAACTTCTTTACTGCATCTGATCTTCACAAAGTTTCAGCATCCACCAAACAAAAGTTTGAACTCTCCTTGGGAGACTCACTCTCCTGTCTTACTGTAGCTTTTACTTGGGTTCGAAATTTTTTAAAAATCTAGGCAATATTTCATGAGAAGTTGGAAAATAGAATCTGGCACAGTGAAAACCCCGCAGTGGATTCACCCTGGGGCTTGCCTCAGGCTGAAGCCGAGTCTAACTTCACCTCGGAAATGCCCGAGGCGGCTTGCTGGCTCCGTCGGTGATGCGGGTGTTCCGGCAACCTCAACATTTGCCCATCCTCGCCTACTATCGAGTATTGTTCCAGCCGAGGAAAGATCATCTGAGGTGATAAAGTTGATTCTGGAGCACAAATTGAGCTCAGGATAGAGTGCGATCTCGCCAGAAAACTTCAGTAGCCGATACAAAAAGAAAGCTTTGAAAAAATTTGCAGCAACTGGCAGAAATTCACAAAGTTGGAAGTGTTTGACTCATTAAAAGAAGTTGCACAACAGGATGTCTTCTCTTCATCGATCATTTCATTCTATGTTCTCTCACTTGTGCATCTAGCTGGGTTAAGCTCCCTAACACAAGCCTAGAAATGCAAATTATATATGTACAGAGAAAAGGCCTGTGATGGTCAAAAAGACCCTTTGTCTGTTATCTTATTGTCATTATTTTTCCCTATTTTATCTATCATTTTTGCAAAACCTACATCAGAATAGGTAGGCCTAACTGAGGCAGACTCCATATTCTTAGAATCACAGAATTCCTACAGTGCAGAAAGAGGCCATTTGACCTATTGAGTCTACACTGGACTTTCCTGACAAAGCATCTTACTCAGGCCCGCTCCGAACCCTGTCCCTTTTACTATAGAGTAAAAACACATGAGAACTATTGTCATCAAAAAGGTTTGGGCTTCAGGCATCCTTTAAATAAAATCGGCAAGTCGCAGGCACAGACTGAGTGTCACCAGGGAGCTGAGGGAAAAAGGGATTGCTGGCGGCTGCACTGCCAACAGTGGCAGTGAGGGAAGTCCTGAGAGGGCATCAAGTTAAATTAAGGTTTATTAGTTAATTTATTAGTCACAGGAAGGTTTACATTAACACTGCAATGAAGTTACTGTGAAATTCCCTAGTTGCCACAGTTCACCCCTGTTCAGATCAAAGAGTAAATTGCAAATTTTGACTCCAGTGAATAGGAAAATCAAACAGGCGGCCAAAGTGATCCTGTCAAGTTCCCACTCCGGTTCATGTTAAAAGTTAAAGGTATCACGTTCTCCCGAATTAAGCCTCAGCTTAGAGTTTCGGAACAGAATTGAAACTCTATGAACTGAATTTGGACTGTGCAATCTGAGCATGAGCAGTCTATTTAATTGCCCATCTTACGTCAATCCTGTTCAGGCAGCTGTACTCTTAAAACATCTTGCTTTATTCTAGTAGTTGCTGCTTGAAGAGAAACTGGAGGAAAACTGTCAAAAGCTTTATTCAGGTAAAGTTGATGTAGCTTTTTCTTTTAAACAGAAAAGTTATACTGTACTTGTGTGCACGTGTGTGATTGAATGTGTGCAAGTGTATGTTTGCATTCGTGCATGTGTGTCTGAATGTGTGCATGCATGTGTTCGTATTTGTGCACGTGTGTGCATCTGTATGTTTGCATGTGTGCGTGCTTGCATGCGTCTGCGTGGTATGTGTTTGCATGTGTCTGGTTGTGTGCTTGCATTTGTGCGTGTACATGTGCACTTGTCAGTGTGAGAAGCTGGGTGTCTAATACATGGGGCAGGGGGGCATAAATATCAGTTTGCTTGCTCTTGGGGACTATGCAGGATTTTATAATTCTATTCATGATTCTTTCAATCTTAAAAAAAGTTATAAAACCTTGAGTCTTGAGTGTTCAGGCCACTTCCTTGATCCAACTCCACCAGTAGGTACCATTTCTACCCAATAATAAACTTTACCCACACTGACTTGATATATTAGCCTCCATGGATGCACTGAATCCCACTGGAAACCAAAGGAGAGGAACCGCTGCCCATTGGGAATCCCAGCCCTGGCTTTTCATCCTGAAGTTCAAACATTAAAAGGCTGCCAAGAAATTCACTGAGATGGCAGATTCTGAGTACAGTTTGTTTTCGATTTCTTCTGCCTGGAGTTATGGTCAGAGGCCGACAGACCCTTTGAGGGATTTCAGGATCACAGTGTCTCTGTGCAATGTAATTAAGTTCACTTTACAGTGGAAACTTGCAGTGTTAATCATCTCACCTGATTGTCATCTACATTGTGTTAGAAAATGTGAACTTCTAATTACTAATCACTGGAAGGCATTGAGAGAGTGAGAGAAAAATCAAGGGTACAAATGCAATTATAGCACTCAACTTTTGTTTCATTTGCTTTTGAAAACTGAGGAGAACAAATGAGTTGGATTTTGAAGTCTCGAATTAGAAAGCTTTGGTTTATTTATAGTTATTAACATTGGAGTGTTTGCAGTTTCAATCACAAAATAGCCAACATAGGCTAGGATTCTTCCATCTCATTCACCCCCTCCAACATTGCAGGTGAGAATGGAGAATTTGGCACTCGCTCCACTCCTCTACCCCCAATGCTCAGTGGCAGCAGTGTGTACTATCTACAAGATACACGGCAGCAATTCACCAGAGATCCTTAGACAACACTTTCCAAATCCACGATCACTTCTATCCAGAAGGACAAGAACAGCAGATACATGGGAACACCACCGTCTGCATGTTTAAAGTTTAATGTTACTGTTAAAATCCCTTAGTTGACGCACTCCAGTGCCTGATCGAGTTCATTAATGGAGAATTTATCACAGCCAATGCATCTAATCAATTCCATTTCCTTCCCCTTACAGCCCTCCTATTCCAAGTCCAGCATTTCCACTTATCATGGCTCATTCTAACCTCAACCACTTTTGAATCCCCTCCAATCCACTCGCCATCCTGACTTGGAAATTTATCGCCGTTCTTTCACAGTTGCTGGGTAAAAATCCTGAAATCCCGTCCCTAACAGCATTGTGGGTCAACACAGCACATTGGACTACAGCGATTCAAGAAGGCAGCTCACCACCACCTTCTCAAGGGCAATTAGGGATGGGCAATAAATGCTGGTCAGCCAGCGATGCCTATACCCCATGAATGAATAAAAACAATCACTGCAGCAGGACTGGAGAATTCCATTGCAGGTGAGGTCAGAGACTTTGGGGCTAAATGCTTAAAAAAAATCAAAACTCGGCACAGTTCAGTTAGAATTTCTCGACACCTGGTGTTAAGGGTGAGGTTTCAATTATTGGCAGATGCCAGGAAATCTAGCCATTGTCAACCCCTAAATTCCCCAGTTCCATATTCTAAAGCTTTATCCTGGCCTACATTTCCCTACTTCATTGATCCCAGACTAAAGGACTCAACTGCCAGTGCCCTCATCCATTCTACCAAACCCCTAGGGCCCCTATTGCATTTCTACCAAACCTGAGTATGATTCTTCAGTGCCACCAAAGCCCATAAGTGTTCTTGCTACCAAAGTGCAGATGAAACTCAATCCTCCCTTCCTCGTAGCTGTCGGATTATTTGTCTCATCATAGTGCAGCCTAGTCTATCTTGCTGTTTATTCTTAATGTCAAAATGTTATGAGATAATAATGAAATTGGCAAAGTCAAAGGTGAAAAATATAAACACCTTCCATTTTGAGTTTAATATAGTCACAGTTGTGAAATTTAATTCCCAAAGAATGAGGAAAATTTCCAAATATGTAGGAAATGAAAATAAAGTTTGACTTATTCTGTCACTAGCTCAGGCCTGAATCTTTGCTCACGTGTTGGCCACACAGAGGCAGGACATTTTTTGATTCAGTGAACCCGATCTCTGAAAAAGTGGTCCAGAAGGTCAAATTTTAGTTTTACGGACATGAGTCGGATTAGAAGACAGCATGTTGTCCCCGTGATGATGGTAAATGGTGCCGACAGCAAAGGCGAGCTGGTCAGGTCTGACTCTGTGCTCTGGTACTTTGTTCAATGTATTTTGAAAAAGAGCCATCAATCCCCCACACTCTCCATGTGATCCTCATACCCACTATGCCATCCTATTCCCCTCTACCCACTCCTTTTGACAACTCTTGCCCCTTATGTTAAACCATATCTGCCACGATCCTCACAGCCTTTTCCAGTCCCAATGCCAATTTCATGCCAAATCATGCTAACCCTGCTCCCTTTTACCACCCTTTATCTTTAACCCCAGGTCAACTCACCTGGGCAAACCTCATAGAACCCATACAGTGCAGAAAAAGGCCATTTGGTCTATTGAGTCTGCACCAACAACAATCCCAGCCAAGACCTACTCTCATATTCCTACATATTTACCCACTAATCCCTCTAACTTATGCATCTCAGGACAATAAGGTGCAATTTTTGCATGGCCAATCAACCTAACCTGTACACCTTTGGACTCACGTTGATACAAAATAAATTACATGTCTATTAGTTCCTCACAATATAAAAAGTGCTCCGATTGATTAAGTAAAATAAACACATTGAAATTCCTTCAACTAATCTCTTAAGCAAGTAAATAGTTCTACTCTTTAACAACCCCACTGTGATAATGCTAGGTTGTAAAATCGGTCAAGAAGCACAAATCCTATAAGGGAAGCCTTTGGACTTATATCAACACAGAATGAAATATCAAATATTTTTAAGCTCCACACTTCTTTTAAAATCTGAAGCCTGACAGAGTTAAATCCCTTGACAGCTTTGATCGTTCCAATGAGTTTAATCAGTTCAAAATGTCAGTTTCAATCAGGTTTGACAGATTTGAGATAATTTGGCAGTTCTTTAACAGCTTGGACAGTGTGTTGACAGATTGACAGTTCCAATCGCTTTATGAACTTTATACATTCAATGATGTCTACTTTGAATAAACCCAAAGAGTACCTGACCTGTCCCAAAGGGTGCCTTACCTTTCCAAATGCATCGTAGCTATCAACATAAATCCACAAGGTTCAGTCCTAGCTCTACTTAATCTATATACTCTAAGTTTCAGATGCATACCTCACCAAAATGGCACACGTGAATGGAAGCAGCTCCTGATATAAAGGCTCCTATATAAACTGATATATTCAGGCAGCTGCATCCTGAAATTATGCATGTCCAATTTAGAATTCAACCCTTCCCCCTACAAAGATGGCAGATGACAGGCTTGAGGGTCGATGTCACCATCTTTGTGCAAATCCAGGCCGCAGTGTCTCAGACATTGCCATCTGCATGACAACACTATTGTCATGACTCTGCTGACTAGCCATCTGTAACATTGTAGAAGTCATACTGGTAATGTTTATTTTCCATATTATTCTTTTTGTTTAAATCGCAAAATTTGAGGTAATTTGGGAAGTGGGGAAGTGAATATTGCAATTTTTCTCAGTAATACTAAGGAACTAGGAGTGGCATAAATCAGGCACTACAGTGCCACCACTGCCAGGAGGGTGTAACTACAGAATGATACATTTACAAAGATGTGTTCCATTATAAATATTAATAGAGTGATTTATTATAGGACAGGTCAACATTCATGAGAAGTAGAGTTTTGCATTTGTACTTTTTTTAATATTACTGATGTAATTTAAAAACAGGATTTACCTTCATTGGCTAAATTAAATAATAATCAATATTCAAGCCATGTTTGTACGATAAAGCAATACTTCTTCGTACAATGTTGATTTCGCTGTTTCGACAGGAATTAACTTCTGTAGATGCAGCGTTATAAGTGCTGTACATGTTTAGATAATCGTAAAGAATTAATGAGTCCTTGAGCTTTGCAGAGTTCACCTGCTGTTTTTCAGTTATAACAGAAAAAGAAATATTCAATCTAAAACATCTTTTTTCTTGCATAATATTTGTCACAAAGCTTAGCATAAATACATCAACCATGAGGTGGACCTTTTCTTCCCCCTAGTCCCGGTTGCATCTCCAAGTGCAATGCTTGATTTAGTGTATGCTGTTTTTGCTGTGAATGTTCAGTTTTTAAAAAATTACCTTATTTGTTTTTGAGTTCCCATTGCATCTAGATCTTATTCTTCAATTGCCTTTTGGTGTGTATGCCTTAGATTTCAGTTGCTAGGGGAATAATTTCTTTGGGTTTGCTTCATTTCCTGGTTTTCTCAGAGGAGGCAGTGGCGTAGGGGTGTTGTCACTGGATTAGTAACCCGGAGACTGTGGGCAAGATCTGGAGGATCTGGGTTCAAATCCCACCATGGCAGATGGTGATAGCTGAATTCAACAAAAAAAGTTTGGAATTAAAAGTCTAATGATGATCATGAAACCATTGCCAATTGTTATAAAAACCCATCTGATTCACTAATGTCCTTTAGGGGAAAGAAATCTGCCACCTTTCACTGGTTTGGCCTACATGTGATCCCAGACCCACAGCAATGTGGTTAACACTGAAATGGAGGATAGTTAGGGATGGGCAACAAATGCTGACCCAACCAATGATGCCCACATTCCATAAATGAATAAAAAAATTGAGATATAATGGATTGTGAACTCTTGGAAATTCCTAACTCTGGGCATTTGCTGCTTTCTTTAGCAAAGTAATAAATGTAGAGAGATAAAGATGTGAAAGTTAGTATTTTTGATATTGATATTTTTCTGTCTCATTTTAATTTTGTATAGTCTTTGCTTTGCAGGTCTTGTGCATTCTATTTATTACTGCATTTGAGTTAGTAGATTGCCAAGGTAGAGGACACCCCTAAGATGTTGCATTTTGAGGAAGAAGGTGAATAACCAAAAACCATGATCCAGGAGGGAACCAGTAAGATAGGAAGGAAAAAGGTTGAAGCTCCGTAGTTCGAGTCAGGAAGTATAAAAGCAAAACTTCAAAGATATTTGTATTATAGATAATGTCATGCAGCAGCGAATATAGGAGCAGCAAGATAAAACAGATCAATGCATTACTGAAGAAATGGTGCAAGAAGGAGGCTGTCAGATTCCTGGGGCATTGGAAACTGTTCTGAGACAAGAGGAATTTGTTCAAGATGAATGGATTGCAACTCTACAGAAATGACACCAATTTCCTCATGGGAAGGTCAACTAGTATCATTTAGTGCAGATTAATTATTGAAAAGGGCAAGATACAACCAAGCAATATACTTCAGTGGAGGAGATGAACTTCAGTCAGTTGTTCAGAAGTTTGGCCCAGTTGGATTGAAATCAAACGTTTGTTTGGAAAAGCAGCAAGTAGGCAATGAAAAGCCTTTAAAACAGAGGGTGCAGAGTAGCCCTATTCCCATCATGGGAAAAGGAACCATATTTAAAACTGGAACTCCCTGGATAAATAAAGCCATTGTGATTAGAAATGAATTCTTATGATAATAGTAAAGATAAGAAAAGGAAGAAACAATATGGCCTTCTGCTTTTTCCTGCATTCAACATAATCATGGCTGATCTTCTGCCTTAACTCCACTTTCCTGCCTTAACTCCACTTTCCTGCCAGTTGCTCTTTCCTAGGTACCCTGAGAGAACAAAATTCTGTCTATCTCAGGGCACAGTAGGAGAGACTAGGATCCAAGGGCATAGCATCAGAATAAAGTGATAACCCTTTGGAACTGAGATGAGGAGGCATTTCTTCAGCCAGAGTGGAATTTAATACCACAAAAGGTTGTGGAGGCCAAGTCATTGAGTATATTTATGACAGAGACAGATAAATTCTTGATTGGTCAGGGGATCAAGGGTTATGGGGAAAAGATGAGAGAATGGAGTTGAGAAATTTATCAGTCATGATTGAATGGCAGAGCAGACTTGATGGGCCAAATGCCAAATTCTGCTCCAATATCTTATGTTCTTATAAAAGAAAACTAGAAGACTTCGTAATACAATGAAGTGGTAAAAGGATAGCCAAAGAAAGTTTATGGTCAAATAGAGACCAGAATGAAATCTTTAGGCGAATTTTCCCACCCTGCCTGCCAAGGAATTGTAGCAGGTGGTACATGGACCAGCAAATGTCCATTGACCACAGGAGGGATATTCTACTATTGGAGCAAGCGCAGTCGGAAAATCCCACCCTTCGTGTTGAGAAGAAGGCGTGCTCAATATTTTGCATCTACCTTCACTAGGGAAATGGATGCTGTCAATGTTATAATGGAACATAGCAATGTAAAAGAGGAGGCAGTGATGATATTGCATCCGATAAAAATTGATAAGGAAGAAGTGCTTGGAATATTGACCGTCCCCAATTTAGGAAAGGTAGGTGATTCAGATGCTGTGGATAGTAGATTACTGAGGGGAAATTAGGTGGAAATTATGAATGTCCAGGCCCCAATCATTCAGTTTTGTTCAGATATGGGAGTGGCACCAGGAGATTGGAGGATGTCAAGTTTTGCATCTCTGTTTATTAAAATGGGGAGGGATAAACCTAGCAACAATAAGCCAATCAGCCTATGAGTGGTGGTGGGGAAACTTTCAGTGACAATAATGAAGGAGAAAATTAATTGCCATTTGGAAAAGTACGGGCTATTAAATGATAGTTAGCACAGATGTCTTCAAGGATAATTCTGTTTGACTAACTTAATTAAGTTCTTTAATGAAGCAACAGAGAGGGAATGATGGGTGGGATTTAATTAGCCTGATGGGGTACCTCACCCACTCACCCAATCAGTGGGGAATCCTATCAGTTATATGGTGGAGGTCCAATGAAATGAATTGTCTCTCAGTATTATGTACAATGTTGTTTTTCCATACGAAGTAATTTTCTGGATTTTGATATAGATTGCATAATAATTACAAATGATAAATACAGCAAGCAATGAAGAAGATAGGAGCAATCTTCAAAACGACATGGACTGGTGAAACGGGCAGATCCATGGCAGATGAAATTCAGTATAGAGGAATGAGAAGTGACATATTCTGGTCAGAAGAATGAGGAGAGACAATGGGTGGGATTTTCCAGCCGCGCTTCGCCCAAGGCCAGACATTCCCACCAGAGATCAACAGATGTTTGCGTGGTCCATGTCCCGCCACCTTCGATTCCCATGGCAGGTGGGATGGGAAAATTCTGCCCAATATGAGCTATATAGTATAATATTAACTATTAAAGAGGTGGAGGAATGTAGAGATGTGGGTGCTTCTAAATAAATTGGTAAGACAAATTGAGATGATTGTTAAAAAAGCATTGAGAACCTTTATAATCTTTATGTACTTACTAACTTTATAAAGTACATAAGTGAGTACATAATCAAAAAGGATATGCCAAACTTCTATAAAGCATTGGTAGAAGTAAGTATTGTGTTCTAATTCTATGCACCACATTCTTCATGCAAATGACGAACAATAGTTTACATTGACTTTTTATTGTGTTGTGTGTCTGTAAATGTTTTTCAATCCCAACTTTCAGTAACAATTCCAAAACTTTTCTTATTGTCAGTAACAGGGTTACTTGTACATAGGTCCCTAGAATTATTCTATTTCTCCTTTTAAATACAATAAAAGGAAAAATATATAATTAAATAACATTAGCTTCAAATGTCAGTTCTTTCTCGCTATTCTGGTTCTATTAGTATGTTGACCCTGCTATCTCATTCCTGACATCTTTTGGAAAGTGCAAGGGCACCAGGGGTTTATCCTCTATAAATTTGTCTACTTTATCAATTATGTCCCTCCTTTCTATCTTAAATGTCTTGATATCCTTTTTGATATTTTATTCTAAGGCCACGGTCCCTCTGGTAAATACTGAGGTAAAGTAATTATTCAATATTGCTGCCATTTCATTGTCATTATCAGAGTGTTTATTTTACACATTCCTTAGTGGCCCTATACCAATATTAATTTGCCTTTCACTATTTGTGTCTCTGTAGGATGCTTTACTATTTGCTTTGTATTCTTAATTTAATTTCAGAATTCCACATTGATTTGCACTTTTTTTAACTGCCTTGCTAACCTTTTTATGTTCCATTTTGTCATCTTTATCTTTATTGTCTATGTATTTAATGTACTTTTTTCAGTTTCAATTTTATCCTTATCTCTTTATTTAGTCAAAGTATTTCATTATTGGCTAGTTTGTCTTTGGTTGTTAGCAGAATATATTCCTCCTGAATTCCACTGTTCACCTTCCAATGTTTGTTCTTCCAATGTTTGTTCTATCTCTTGGGCAGAATTTTTCTAGTTTGCTTTGCCTATTCTTTCCTTATCCACTCATAATTAGCTTTTATCCAAATCTATTACATTGTCTTACCTACATCTCAATCATCTTCCACCTTGTGTAAGATTGCTATTGCCTAGACACTCCTCCATATTTACTTCTCTTAGCTGCTCTGGATTAATTTTCCGTGAATTACTCATTTAATTAACTTAATCATCTCTGTCTTGCACCAGTTCACAACCCTCCTCTTGTTCTTCCATATAGTTTTCAAAATAAGCCTGTGACATCATGACTTAGACAATTCCAAAGTTTTTACTGTTATCTTGTTAACCACTTATGCCAATTAAGTTACATAACTATGATTTTACAATTACACAGGTACAAATTAATAAATTCTCTTTTTACGATTTCTGATTTCCATTTTAACTCATAAATAATCTTATCTACTTAACTGTTTCCCAACTGCCATGACTTGATACTATTGGCTGAAATCTTACCACCAATCATGCTGATGGGATTTTCCCATCCCACTATGGTGAATGGAGATTTGGCTGGCCACTAATTTCTCTAACCATGCTGCAGCAGGAGCGCAGCGTGAATGACTGGCAAGATCACACCCCACTGTCTGTCTCCAAAATAACCATTAATTTGGCATTTATTTTCAATCACTTTTTCAAATCTGTCATATTTCCTATTGAGCCTGACACTGACTTTTAAGTCATTCAGACTGCTTTCAAAATGACATCAGCAGATGCATTGAAAAGGCTGAATCATTTAATATTACCTCAGTCTCCCCTTCCATTCATTTCAACAGCTCTTACTGCCCTTGAACGTTCCAAATAAATCTTCCCAATAATTCCCTGAGAATTTAATGGCAAGGTCTTGCTCCTGGTCCAGCAATGTTTCAGATTTTAAAATTCTCATCATTGCCTTGAAATATTTCCATTCTCTTCAAATCTCTGTAGTCTCTATATTCTACACCCTCTCTTTTCCTTCTCCCCTATGTACTCTATGAATGGTATGTTTTTGTCCATATAGTGCATAAAAAAACAATACTTTTCACTTATCCCAATGACAACAATAAATCAAATAATCTCTTTGAGCTCTGCCTTTCTGAATCACACAACTCTAGTCTCTTATGCCTTCCCCATTTTAATTTCTCACCATTGCCAGTTCTGCTTTCAACTACCTAGGCCCGAACCATTGGAATTCCCTCTCTTAGTCTCCCAGTCTCTCTGTTTCCTCTTTTAACACACTACCACTTTAACCGAGTTTGTGCTCATTCGTTTTAATATCTCTTTAGGTGGTCTGGTGTTTAATTTTGTGTTATAACAGCTGTACAAAAATCCTTTGGATTTCTTAATACATTAAAGACTTTAATTAATCATCATACTTATTAACCACTTAGATGATGGAATAGAAAACTAGACATCCAAATTTGCCACTGACTCAAAAAGGTGGACAGAATCGTGAACATTGTGGTTGGGACCATAACTTTATAGAGGGATATTGAATGTTTAAGTGAATGGACGAAACAGTGTTTATAGAACAGAAGGACACTATTTGGCCCATTAAGACTGCACCAATTCTCAGACAGCATCTGATCAGACAGCATCTAAAATGAGCAGCACGGTAGCACAGTGGTTAGCACTGCTGCTTCACAGCTCCAGGGACCTGGGTTCAATTCCCGGCTTGGTTGTCTGTCTGTGTGGAGCTGGCACACTCTCCTCGTGTCTGCATGGGTTTCTTCTGGGTGCTCTGGTTTCCTCCCACAGTCCAAAGATGTGCAGGTTAGGTTGATTGGCCATGCTAAAATTGCCCCTTAGTTTACTAGGATACTTAGGTTAGAGGGATTAGCGGGTGAAATATGTAGGGATATGGGGTAGGGCTGGGTGGGATTGTGGTCGGTGCAGACTCGATGGGTCGAAGGACCTCTTTCTGCACTGTAGGGTTTTTATGATTCTAATCCAGGTCCTATCCTCGTAATTCACTAACTTACCCCACTAATCCCCCTGACACGAAGGGGCAATTTAGTATGGCCAGTCACCCTAACCTGCACATCTTTGGTGTGTAGGAGGAAACTGCAGCATCCGGAGGAAACCCACAGGGAGAAAATGCAGACTCCACATCGTCACCCTAGGCTGGAATTGAACCTGGGGCTCTGGCGCTGTGAGACAGCAACGCTAACCATTGTGCTGCCCCAAATGAGTGCCAATGAATTTCAATATAGATAAATATAGAGCATCAAATTTGGACCCTAAAACAATAGAATAGGATAATTTCTAAATGGTTAAAAGCTGGAAGGAGTGGACATTGAAAAAGACATGACTTGCAGGTAGAAGAATCATTAAAATGTCATGAGCTGTAGAAAATAATCAGAAAGGCAAATGCAATGCTGGCTTTTATCTCTACAGGACTTAGAATACAAGGTGTTAGAAATCATGTTTCAGCTGCACAGAGTCTAGTTTGATTGCACATGGCGTACTGTTAGTTGCGGACACAACAGGCTAGGAAGAATATGATGACCCTGGATATAGCATAATCCAACTTTATCAAAATAGTACCTGGACTTCAAGGGTTAAATTTAGAAGCCGGTTACATGAAGCTGGAATTTCAAAGTTAATACATAGAACATAGAACATTACAGCACAGAACAGGCCCTTCGGCCTTCGATGTTGTGCCGACCAAAATAAAAAGCAATGCCCCTCCTAACTAAACCATTCCCTTCTCATCCATATACTTATCAACTAACCTCTTAAAAGCCACCAAAATTGGCGCATCTACAACAGCTGCAGGCAGGGCATTCCACTCCCTAATCACTCTTTGAGTAAAGAACCTACCTCTGATATCCGTCCTATAACTCATACCCCTTAATTTAAAGCTGTGTCCCCTCGTGCTAGCTTTCTCCATCCTAGGAAAAAGGCTATCACTGTCCACCCTATCTAAACCTCTAATCATCTTAGATGCTTCAATAAGATCCCCTCTTAGCCGCCTCCTTTCTAACGAAAACAACCTCAAATCCTTCAACCTCTCTTCATAGGACCTGCCCTCCATACAGGCAACATCCTAGTAAACCTCCTCTGTACCCTCTCCAATGCCTCCACATCTTTCTTATAATGTGGCGACCAGAACTGCACACAATACTCCAAGTGCGGCCGCACTAGAGTTTTGTACCGTTGCAACATGATGCTGCGGCTCCGAAATTCAATCCCCCTACCAATAAAAGCTAAGACTCCATATGCCTTCTTAACAACTTTATCCACTTGACTGCCTACTTTCAGGGATCTACTGACACATACACCAAGATCCTTCTGTTCCTCAACACTATTAAGAGCCCTACCATTAGCCCTATACTCTACACATTTATTGTTCCTGCCAAAGTGCATTACCTCAAACTTTTCCACATTAAACTCCATTTGCCACCTCTCGGCCCAGCTCTGCAACTTGTCCAAGTCACTCTGTAAAGTATAACACCCCTCTTCACTATCTACCACTCCACCGACTTTAGTGTCATCTGCAAATTTACTAATCCATCCTTCAATACCTCATCCAGATCATTTATAAAAATTACAAACAGCAGGGGCCCCAAAACAGACCCCTGAGGTACACCACTTGTCACCGAACTCCACGATGCATATCTCCCATCAACCACCACCCTCTGTCTTCTATCTGCTAGCCAATTCCTAAGCCAATTAGCTAAATCACCCTCTATCCCATACATCTGCATTTTCTGCAGAAGTCTTCCATGGGCCACCTTATCAAACGCCTTACTAAAGTCCATATATACCACATCAACCGCCTTACACCCATCCACCTCCTTAGTCACTTTTTCAAAAAACTCAATGAGGTTAGTAAGGCACGACCTACCCTTCACAAAACCATGCTGACTATCCACAATCAATTCATTTCTCTCTAAATAACTATAAATCCTATCCCTAATAATTCTCTCCAATACTTTGCCCACAACAGAAGTAAGACTCACTGGCCTATAATTCCCTGGAAGGTCTCTCTTCCCCTTCTTAAACAATGGGACCACATTCGCTTTCCTCCAGTCCTCCGGAACCACACCTGTTAAGGAGTGATTTGATCAAAGCTTTCAAGGCATTAAGGGGAATAGATGGGGTAAATAGCACTAGAAAGTAGGGTTATGTCGGTTTGGGGTATCACTAGGCATGCTAAGTATCAAACATAGCTGTACTTTTCTCAAAGAGAAACAATGGGCTCTAATTCTAAAATGCACCAAAAGACAGATATCGCAGAAGGTAGTGGCTTGGAGTGGAGGTTCAACGTCTGTGCTCATGGAAACCTCCCCCCCCCCCCACAAAACTTACTAATTAGTGCCAAGCAAGTCACCAAGTAAAGTTTGAACAATTCTCATGGGTGTGCATAGAAAATGCACAAGCCGAGGCCCAATCAGTAAACTCAGAATATACATTGTGTATACTGCTCCTTCAGTGCAAATCTTATGAAGATACAGTAACTTTATATTTATATTGAATTCATTTTTTTCCTCAAGTTTGCCCTTGCTCATGGTAACACTTCACTCTGGATTTAACAGGGCCAGGTGTGATTGCACTGAAAAGGTTGCAGGAGAGATTCATTAGATTGTTGCCTGGGATGGAGCACCTGAACTCTGAAGAGAGGCTGGATAGGCTCAGTTTGTTTTCTTTGGAGCAAAAAGGCTGAGGCGGCGATTTGACTGAGGTATAAAATAATGAGAGGTGTGGGCAGGGTGGCTAGGAAGCAGCTGTTTCCCTTGATTTAAGGGCCACTAATGAGGGGATATGATTTTAAGGTGAGGGGCAGAAAGTTTTGATGGGACTTCAGGAAAAATCTCACCCAAAGAATGGTGGGAACCTCAGATGTGCTGTTTGAGAGGGCAGCAGACAAAGAAACCCTCAGAACTCTTTGGATTTGATTTGATTAATTATTGTCAATATGTTGGGACATGCTGAAAAGTATTGTTTCTTGTGTGCTATGCAGGCAAAGCATATCATTCATAGAGTACATAGAGGAAAAGGAAAGGAGAGGATTCAGAATGTAATGTTTTTAAAAGTTGTGGCTGAGCATGTGAAATATAACATTCAAGGCCAAGTGCTGGAAAGTAGGGTTAGTGTCGGTTTGGTGTTTATAACGTCTAGACTTCAGTCTTTTGGTATCCCTTCTTGGGGATGTGATGGCCCAGAGGTATTATCGCTAGACCATTAATCCAGAAATTCAACTCATGTTCTGCGGACCCGGGTTCAAATCCCACCACAGCAGATGGTGGAATTTGAATTCAATAAAAAAATGTGGAATTAAGAACCTGCCGATAACCACGAAACCATTGTCGATTGTTGGAAAAACTCATCTCGTTCACAAATGTCTTTAGGGAAGGAAATCTGCCATCCATACCTGGTCTGGCAACATTGTGATTCCAGATCCACAGCAACATGGTTGACTCTCAACAGCCCTATGAAATAGTCTAGCAAGTCACTAAGTTCAAGGGCATCTAGAGATGGGCGATAAATGCTGGCCAGTCAGTGATGCCCAGGTCCCACCTATGAACAAAAAAAATGTAGTTTTGTCAGTGCAGACTCAATGGGCCAAAGAGCTTATTCTGTGCTGTATGAGTCTTTGGGTAGGATTCTCTGGCATCCCGTTAGTGTTCTTTGTCGGCAGCAGGAGGCAACATATCCTCCGTTAGCAGTGGGATCCTCTAGGGAATCTCATTGGAGCTACCCAGCATCACTGGAAAACCCATGGTGGGGGGAATGCCACTAGGGAGACCAGAGAGTTCCAGCCTGTGGCCCTATGGAGCATGGATTTCACCGTATGCCCAGTAAAAGCAGGTAATAGCACACATTTCACTGAGTCCATAACTATTCTGCCAGACTTTCTATCCCTTTAGGTTTGGCACGCTTAGGCACACAGACCTCGATTTTGCGACTGAGCTGCACATTAGTGAAACTTGGCCAAAAAGGGTGGGAAAGTTCGAATAACATCTGAGGTTATGACTCACATTTTCAGCTCCCTATTGGGAGTCCATCATTCAGCTGAGCTTCCCTATAATTGTGATAATTCTCTCCTCTCTAATGTTTTACTTTTAAAATGAATAATCATGATAATCATAATTAGATAAGCATTAGAATTTAGAGAACCATAACACACAATATGTTGTGATACTGCTCAATGATTATTGTGCTATCAAAGAATTATCTGCGCTGATTACTTCCCATGATTTAGGGGTTGAAGGCAGATGATGGTTCTTGGATCTTACTGCACTCAGTCCTCCAGCCTGCAGTCTGAGGCTCCAAAGCACAATATGATTATGTTTCTGGCAATGTGTTGTGCACAGTTTTGATACAGTATAAAAATCAATATATTCCATGCTAAAGTAAACCAGTTCATTTTGTTTCAAGCAGCAGAGGATAAAGATTTCCTTTTCCATTAATAACAATCAGAAGTAAAGTAAAACTGACCAAGAATGGGTTGAGTTTTGCCTCACCTTTTAGTCTCCTGTTCCAAATCAGAAGATAGATGTGTGTGTAATAGATTGAGGGCGACTTGATGTGGCTTGAATCAACAATAGGCTTTATTACCAAATAAAGAATAATATATAATAAAAACACGTTCCAGACTAATGCACCTGCTCTACTTGACTTTCTGGATCCAATTGTAAGTCTCTCCTTCTCCTGTGGCACACATTCTGCCTCAAGTTCACACCAGGATGATGATAGTGTTCTTAGCCCTAGGGAAACAATTCCACCCCCCCCCCCAACCTCCTGCCTTAAAGGGCCATGCCATTACACTCCTTCCCCTAAAATCCAAAATATACCTATAGAGGAGTGAAGAACAGGATAAGTCAGACACCCAATAGGCTTTAAGTAAAAAGGGTAATGGGAAACCCATTGGAAAACTCATCACAGATTTAATCAGTTCGGAGATTTCCAGGCTATGTTCAGGCACCTCAGTTCATTGGTAGCTCTTCTAAATTTAAAGAGCGAGATCAGACAGTTGAGAAAGGCTGGCTCATTATTCCTGGATTGTGTGGCCCTTTGGCAGCTTCAGGCTCTCCTCAATCATGAGTTGCTCAGGCCCCGCATTCTCCACTGAAATTATAGTAGCCAGGCCTGGTTTCCTCCAATTATCTGTAGGAGTCACCTATTGATCCCCTGTATACATTACTGTTCTCCTTCTTGGGTGTTTCACGTGTTTCCTAAGCCTGCAGTCTTGTACGTCAATGACCAGTCCTGTTTTTTCACCATTGTACCAGCCAGGAGGATCCCATTCAGAGAGGCTTTGAGAAAAAAGATCTTTTCACTCAGAGGATGGTGAGAATCTTGGATGCACTGCCTGGGAAGGTTGAGGAGACTGGACACCTTGGATCTGTGTGCTTCAGGCGAGGTATCAATGATCAGTACATCATCCAGATAAACCACACATTGGGATTGCCTTGCAAGGGACTCTCCATCATATGTTAGAAAATGGCACAGGTTGATGAGACTCCAGAAGATAACCTGGTATACTGGCACGTACACTTGTACATGCTGATTGTCACCAGATTTTGCAAGTTCTCATCTAGCTCCAGCTGTTGATCGGCATAGCTGAGGTCCAATTGAGTATATGTTACATTCCCTGCTAGTTTAGCGTGGAGACCTTCAATTCTGGGATGGGCTATCTGTTAATCTGTGCTCCTCTATTGACAGCTAATTTGTGATCCCTGCAGATTCTTCTCAAAGTCAATCCAGTTTTAAACTGGGGACTACGATTACAGCTCATTCAAAGAATTATACGGGCTTTATAATATCCAGACTTTCCAGTCACATAAGCTTGATTTCCACTTTCTGATGCAGGGCATAAGGCGCTGGGTGAGCTCCAAACAACTTAGGCATTGTTTCCTGGTCCAGCTAGATTTCAGCTTTAGCACTCCATATACATCCTAATTCATCTCAGAGTATTTATACCATAGCTCCTGCAAACCTCCATCCTTCAGGTTTCAAATTTACAGCCAGCTTAGCTGTATTTGCTTTAAACAGTCATGGCCCATTAAACAAGGTCTGTGATCTTTGGGTTACCAAGACTGGCAGCTTCGCTGTCTGGTTCTGATATGTCACTATTACTGTTGCTGCACTGTTGTCTGCAGTGTCTCTCCAGTATATGTTTTTATCCTCTTTAACCAGTGCTCTCTCCACTCACATTATCTGTACCTGTAAAGATTTGATTACCTGCTAAGACTTGCATACAACTTTTGTATCCACATATGCTCTGCTTGTGAACCCAACTCGCTGCTCACCTGATGAAGGAGAAGTGCTCTGAAAACTTGAGCTTGTGCACTAAATAAACCTGTTGGACTTCAACCTGATATTCTGAGACTTCTTACCATATGTGGACAAAATGGCACCTGACTTATTTAGTTTTAATGGTTGAAATGCTTTTGGAAAGTAACAAAATGCCTGTTCCCCTGTTACTGCTGCCCTTATATTGACCTCCATCTTGCATGGTCTGCTATTTACCAACAAAGTTACCTTTATCAGGGGTGCATTGCTTAGCTCGACCTGGTTTAGGGGGAGGAATTTGGATCCCTTGTCGGGCTCCTCATCTAAACTGTTTAAGGGAGTTAAGTGAATAGCTGTAGCCTTTTTTTTTGGCACTGAGTGCACTTGCTGTTTTGCTCCGCATCTAGCCTTTAAGTGATCTTTCTTGTTATACTTGAAGCACACATAATTCTTGCTCATAATTCTTGCATCAACAAATTTCATGGGAGTGTTCTCCCCCACATCAAAAACACCCTTGGCTCTCTATGTTGCACTTCATCTATCGGGTGCTGTTGCACCTGTACCTGGGCTGTTTTGCACCATAGCCATTTCTGCCACGAATGATTTACCTTGTACAGCACACCTTACAAACCCTGCAACTTTGTTACACCTTGCTTTGCACATTGAATTGCCTGGGCAACTCCACAGCTTTTACTAGGGTAACTTTTCTCTCCATCACTGACTTCTATTGTATTATTAAGTTGTTTTTACCACAGACTACATGTCCCTTAACATTTCTGCTAACCCCCAGCCAAATTCGCAGCATTCTGCCAGTCCCCTCAGTCTTGCCATGAAGCCTGCTACTTTTCCAATATCTCACAGATTGCTGTATAAAATTTGTATCTCAGCATAATGACCAAGGAACGTGATTAAAATGATTTTTGAGGACTCTACAATCTGCTCAAAACATATTGGATGGAATTTTCTGGTTACGTTTGCCTCAAAACCAGAAAATTTCACTCTAGGTCAAGAGACCTGTGCATGGTCCAACAACCCCGCCTACTACAGTTCCTGGGGTAGGCGGGATAGGAACATTCTTCCCATTGTATTTATCTGCTGCGTTAATGTTTTCACTAAACTATAACTTTATGGACCACAGACTGTAATCAGAATAACCCTTTGCCTTTCTTCAGCGGCTATTTCATTCTCTGTAATGAAATAACACAGTCTTTCAATGTATTGTCCTCAGTTGTCTGCTTTCAGGTTAATTGGCTCAATTTTTCAGATCAAAGGTATTGCTAAGTGATATATCTTTCTTCTTCTTACTCTCAATACTCAAGTCTCCTCTCCCTCTAGCTGGGCACTCCAATCCCAGGATATTCCATGTCTGTGACCAAGCTTCCCCTTATAATAGGACACAAGTTAGCTTACCTTCCACTTGAAGGTAAACTTGATGTTTTGCCTCATTGCCAATGTAAGAGATTGAGAGGAACTTGATGTGGTTTGAATCAACAAAGGCTTTTTTACCAGATAAAGAACAATATATGTATACCAAGGTCAGACTAAATTGCAATGTGACTGCTCTACTCAATTCCTTGGCTTCAACTGCGAGTCTCTCCCTGACCCGTGGTACACATCTCCTGCCATTGGCACAGCTCCATAGAAATTCTTGCCGATCAGGTGGTCCACTGCCACCTCTCTCCCCCGCACTTAAAGAGCCACACTATTACATTGCTACTACACTGTAATAGTGTAATATCGGAGTTGGAACTTATGGAATGCTATGAAGTTTCACAAATCTCCATGTTCGGTTTTTGGTTCCTGAAACCTTTCAAGATCCATCAGTACGTAAGTAGACACAGGAGGTGATTGCAATTGTTCTTTATTGCTGTTACACTCAAACTAATGAGAAAACATGGATCCTGTATCACTCAATATATTCGTTTGCAAAGTACGGCCAGCCAGACTAAACGTACAATGTATAACACTCCACATGATGTACTGTGCAATTTAAATGAGGTTATTTATTTATTTTGTGCATAGCTTTCACATTTATGTTTTTTTTTGCAGTCCTTAGCCAGCCACTAAGTCGATACTATCAGAACAAATCAGCTTGAATGAAAGGTAAAGCTAACTTGCGTCCTGCTACAAGGGGAAGCTTGGTCACAGACATGGAATATCCTGGACAGGTCAAAACTCCCAGCTGAACAGACTGAATATGAATGATAAAGGCATTCATTCATTCAAAGTTTGTTGTCGGAATTTTACTGCCCCACCACCCGAGACCAATAGAGAATGTTGTCTGCGAGCCTTATCCATCCTGGAATCAGAGTGGTAAAATTCCAGCCAATTATTCCAAAACTTGTGTATGGATCTGGAGTTCTCATTGATAATGAACTGTTGAGCAGGAGTACAGTATGTTGATAGGAAGTGCTTCATGAGGCTGTGCTTTCACTTTCCTAAGCTCTCTGAATGTGCGTTCGGCATCATTTTTCTGCTCCCATGTAGTCAGAGTCTTGAGCATCGAGATCTTGCTCGATTTAAAGTATGCTGGAATTTCCATGTAAGGTCACTGTTTGGAGTTGTTCTGAAGTATCCAAGTTAATCGGCATTACCCACCATTTTGTTACTCGATGTTCTTCCTCATGGAAGATTCGGCAAGGGATTTTAAGAGACAAAGTGTAATTAAACCTTCTGTTTGATGGATTATGTACGTGCAGTAGTTGTTAGATTTCTCACCTTCACTGATGGTGGTCCTGTCAGTGCTAGACAGTATACTGATTAGTGTGAGGACAAAATTCCCACACAGTTCTGACAAGTTTGAGTTCAGTATAAGTATTGAATGTATATTCTATGTATGACCATCCTAGGATATGGCACTCCATAACTGAATAGCAAAGACTGATCGCTCAAAGTGGTTAGGGATCAGCTGCTGATTTTGGATGTTTTGGCCTGTTTCGCACAGATCAGACAATTCTTGAAGTTCATTTTCTTTCTCAGCTGCCTGATGTATTCTTTGAATACCAACGCTAGTTTGAGAGTTATCTCACTGTGCATCAGATATTCATAGGACTGATGTTTCAAATGGATTAGTGTGAATGGAAACAAGTTTGGCTACAGCTTGAATGTTGCATTCCCAGAGGGTGGCACTGGATTTTGCCACCTCCAAGAGACATTGCAATTTTCAAAGGGAGGATGGAAAGGAGGGAATTGGAAACCCGCTTGGCTCCAATTAACAACTCATTAAGCTTCTTGAGGAACTCGTGAATAGGCTGGGGATGGTGAGATGGGAATTTTCAAAGTTGAAAATGCAGAACTTGAACTGTCTGGCAAGCATTGGTGTACAGCTGTCAGCTTCAAAACAGGCAGCAACTCGAGCTTTTTTTGCATAAAAAAATTTTGGGAACAGGGTATCTTGTTCTGAGTCATCTATTTACTTTTTATTTGGCCTTTTGTGTAGTCAGTGAAACTGCTGACCCTCCAAGGTGAAGTGTAGGCAATGGCAATTGTCATTGGGCTGATAATACAGGACACAAGTTCAAATTCCAACATGGCAGATGGTGAAATTTGATTGTCGATCGTTGGAAAAACCCATCTGGTTCACTAATAGCCTTTAGGGAAGGAAATCTGCCATCCTTACCTAGCTTGGCCTCCATGTGACTCAGAGCCACAGCAATACAGTTGAGTCTGAAATGGCCTAACAAGCCACTCAGTTCAAGGGCAATTAGGTGATAGATGGTGACCCTATCAGCAATGCCCACGTCCCACGAATGAATAAAAACAAAGGTACTGCCTCCTGTCTTCTGAAAGGGAGTGTATTAGCATGGAGCTCTGATTACTAGAACAGTGGCATTACTATTATGCCATCATCTTGCCACAGATATTGCTTTAGTACACACTTACCCTCAAATGAAAAGTTTACTAAATGGAAGTGGTTCTTACCATTGATACTGAAGACTGAATGCTGAAACCTATCACTCATTAACGCCATCAGAAGAAAAGATATTGTTTTCTTCTCCAGACTTTGAGATGAGTGGTGGTACACTCGGAGATCATGAATTAAGATGCTCCTTACAATATTTCTTGTTCATCAGTGATGGCCTTTAAGGAAGGATCAATAATCAGATGGAAAGATCAGATCCAGTTTATCAGGTGCAAACAGAGTGTTGTGTTGAAGTAGTCATCCACATGTGAGTGTTATACACTTAATGAAGTGAATCCCCTATATGTCAAGATGACATCTATGCTCCAACTGAAGGCAAGTTTGTGTGATTTCTCCACCACATTATAAGCCGTTGCCTCCTAGGTTGAGGGTCACAGGGAGTTAAGGTGTTTGGCACTGTTCCATATTGCAGAAATTGCCTACATCTGAAACTAGATGCCAGTATAGGATGGATAATGTGTAATTGGACAAGCTGTTCTACACAAGTGTGGCATCGCTATGCACAGTGTGCAGTTGTTGCATTCTGTTAGCACATACAATCATATCTGAAGGTCATGGGTGTATAGTCCTCCTGGCACCACTGGCAGACTGGGCATGGTTTCAGTAAGCTTTTGCTGGCTCATTGACAACCTGTGACAGAAAGGTGAGCAGTCCAGCTTGTGAAGAACCTCTCAAATTTTTGTGTATTATGTTGAGGGGAGGGTCATGGTTTCAGCATGAAGCATGTGCTGTATAGCACGTACTGTTGGTTTTCTTTCTTATTGGGAATGAGATTTTCCTGAGGAAGTGTCGTCTCCATGTTAAAGATTTATTATGTGGAAGATACCCAGCAGGGGCTGGCTGATGTAATTTGTCATCTTTCAAGAATCTCAGAGAATCTGCTCTTTATGAAGAGCCTTAAGGGCATAGATACCACCTCCTTCCCTACCCCCCACCCGACTCTGCCTCCTAACCCCCCGCCCCCACTCCCCCACCACTGTGAAGAATAAGCCATGGCTGCATGGGCCTGCCCTCACCTGGTCTCCCATTACTGCTCTCTTCCTCCTGATCCAAGTTAAATCCATGACCTTGGACAAGGTCTTCCTCCTCCTCCTCCTGTTCCTCACCTTCCTCATCAGCTCCTGCTAGCTGTAGGCTAAGTGTTTTATATATTGTTATATTATCTGTAAAGAGCTAGTAATTATTGAGCCAGGAACTAATTGGTGTAACTGTTCCAGGAAACACTTTTCATGGCTGCATTAGAGAGTCTTGTGAGGTACAACAAGGCTACTTCAGACTGATTTTTCTTTTGCTCGAGGTAGCATGGCAAGTTAAAGATAAGAGCTCTCATCTATTATAATTCAGATCAGAAACTCCAAGGTAATTCATTGAAGTCAGCTTGGACCATAAGTTTGGCAGTTTGAATTTGGCTGGGGTAAACATGAGGGGATCGATTCTCCCACTCGACGCGCACATTGTTTGATGTGTTGGCTTGGGAGACGCATGTCGTCCACTTAGCTGGATTCATGTGTTCTTGACATGTGAGCATCTCGCACAGGTGGAGACTATGTGCAGTTGGGACTGCGCTGGAAACTGGTGGAAAGACAGCTAAGTGGTTTAAATCTATATTTAATACTAGTTAAATGTCATTATCAGGGGGCCTGGCATGGAACTCGACAGAGCCAATAGCATCTCCCACCCCAACAGGGCTTAAAATAGCTCCATACTTGTGGGGAACTAGTGGGAGACCCCACCAGAGTGAGAGAAGGGCAATTGAGGCCCCCCAGGAGGTCACGAAGCGGGGGGGGTTGCTGTGCCTTGGCACCTTGGCACTGCCACCTGGTATTGGATAATGTCAATTGGGCAGGCCAAGGGGTGAGGCCCAGAGGCAGGGCCTATTATGGGTGGGGTCTTGGGAATGATCGGTGGGGATGGGGTTCCTACTGCCACTCTGCAGATAGGATCAGTCAGGGCATGCACAGCGGCCTGAAACTATCAGACTTCAGTTTGCTGAGCACCAGTTCAATCGCTGGCCAGTCCAGGCCTCTCACACTGCTGCCCCTTGTGACACCCCCATGGACTGATCGCGCCTCACATAAGCCCTGACCCTCCAGCAGACCCCCCCCCCCTCAGCCTACCCTGATCGCTGGCCTCCAGTTTTTAATTATATTCACAGTTGTGACCTCTGCATTGCACAGAGTGTGGGAAATTTGAGTCCGAACTCCCACTGAAGAGACAATCATGAATTACATCATTTTGCTCACCAATTCAGCAATTAGAATTTTTTTGGGTGAATCGGACCCGAGACGTTTCACTTCAGGTATGATTCAAATGACCCCCTGGGGAGCTTTTATCAAACAAAGTTTATTTAAGAATACAGTTGACACAGAAAGAAAATCAATGACAACTTTGACCAATTACAAACAAAGAAAAGACAATGTGTTATTGTATAAATGGTTTAACAACTAAATACCATTCCAAACTAAATAGTCCCTTCCCGTAGTAGGAGGTTGTGCTGTCTCCTACTATGGGAATGGGTGATTCTCCAACCTTGCCACTCCTGGCGTAGATCACGCCAATCCCAGAAAACAGCATGTGGGCCTAAAAATTAGTTTCTTACCTGCTGCCAAACAGTTTGCGATTGCCATGACCCTGTGGCTCATTTTTAGTGGTGCAAATTCGATGGACTACAATTCATCCCATTGCAAAGTTCAAAGAAGATGTATCCTCCCAGTGCCCTGATTAATATCTATCTTTAAATTTGGATCATTATAAAATAGATCAGCTCGTTATTATCTCACCTTAATTTGCTATCTGAAAAATTGTTGCTACATTTGTCCACATTCTAATATTTCTTTGGACATTCTGAAGCATTAAAAGATGTCATGTATTTATAGGTTTTTTCTTGTAAATAGTGGAACAGAATTAAAGAAAAACGGAATAGGGATGATTTTTTTTTTCTCTGTGAAACATTTCTTCCGCTCTGGTTAGATTACTGTGGCATCTCAGCAGAGAAAGGCCATTAAAACCAAAGAGTAAATTCACTATGATGTTGCCTGTAATGGTAAACTCAATTGTGAAGAGATAATTTGTGATGCTGGATCTATTTTCAGAGGAACAGAGAATGGATAAAAAGAAATCTCATGGACTTTTGTAAATTTTGACAAGGTTTGGTTCAGTAAATAGGAAAAGAGCATTTGGCCTGCTTTGGGGACAAGGATTCATCAATTGAAAATTAGAGGAAGAGATATTGGGAGAACGGTTTATTTGACAAATTATGAGACAAACATTCTCATAATAGAGAATGTTTGTGACAAAGACTGGCATCTTTTCAGGGAAAATTGGATAAACAAAAGGCTACCAGAGTATGGGGAATGAGCAAGGCTGTATGATTGGTTTTGGATTGCTTTAGCAAACAGCTGGCAGAGACTGAAGTGGATTGGAAGTGCATGTGTGTAAATGCATGGAGGGTCACAAATAACATGGGTGAGCTAGGGACACAAGTTGCCACCTGGGGGTAATAATAAGAACATAAGAAAATAAGAACTAGGAGCAGGAGTAGACCATCTGACCCCTTGAGCTTGCTCCGCCATTCAATAAGATTATGGCTGATCTTTTTGTGAACTCAGCTTCACTTACTCGTCTGCTCACCATAACCCTTAATTCCTTTACTGTTCAAAAATTTATCTATCCTTGCCTTAAAAATGTGTGGCATTTCAAAATGTATCATTTCAAGATGTAACTAGCTGATCTATTTTATAATGATCCAAATTTAAAGATAAATATTAATCAGGGCACTGGGAGGATCCATCAAAAAAGGACTGAGTGCCAAATTCTCTTTTCTTGATTGCACTGGTGGCAAGGCTTGAAGGGCAGGAGAATTCTGGTACGTCTCCAGTTTCACAAGGAAGGAAGGAAGAGGTATTTAACCTATTCCTGGGGAAATGACAGTCTGAAAGCCAGTTACAGCAGTCAAGCATTTGGGAAACAATGATGACAATGAAATTAGGCTGGGGACATTCAAAATTAAAAATGCTCACGTAGAGGAAAGTTACTTCTAGCAAGTTGCAAAAGGACTGGAACCCAAGTGGATTGGAATCAAAGATCGTTGGGTAAAGTGTTGAATGAGCAAGGGAGGAGCCTTTGAAGAGAAGACAGTTGGGGTACAGATCACACACATTGCTATAGGGGAACAAAGGAAGAGCATGCAAAGTTACAGCTTCGTGGATGACTAAGGAAATTGAGATAAAAATGAAACAGTGTAAAGGAGGGCAATGATATAAGTTAGATAAATAATGCAGTAAAGAAAACCCAAAGCATGGAGGAGATCTGAAATAGCAAGTAAGAGGGGCAAAGGCAGTGCACGAGAATAGACTACTAGATGATGGTAAAGGAAACACTATAAATAGTGTGAGGTTAATCAAAGGAAGGATGGTGCTAATTAGGGATCAAAAAGAGATCCTCTTTTGGAGAAAGAGGACACACAGATGAGCAACTGAATATTTTGCCTGACTTCACAAAAAGGGGTGCTGCCAATATCACAGTATAGCAGGAGATAGTCAGCAATTGGGTAGGATAAAAATAGATAAAGAAGAAGTTCTAAAATGGTTGGTGGTGTTCAAAATTGAAGAGCCACCTGAGATGCTCAGTTTATAAATAGAGGCGGAGCACACAAGGCAAAGGAGTTATGCTGCTTCCATATAAATCAATGGTTAGGTTTCAGCTGGAGCATTTTCGAATTGTCACATCTAACAGCACAGATAAAGGCCATTCAGCCTATCATGCCTATGCTAGCTCTTAGAAGAACTTAGTCATGCTTAGTCCCACTTCAGTGCTTTTTGTCCATTAACCTTTAAGTTCCATTATACAAAACCATGATGAGAGGATGGAAGAAACCTTGGAAGATATCTCATTGTGACCAATCTGTTCAGAAGTGAAATATTTATTTCATTTATGCTCTCAATGTTTGCTTATACTGAGAGCATCATGAAATCATTCTTTACTATTCATTAGGTAAAATAAAAGTGATGCTTTATACTTTGCCTCTGTTTGAGAGATGATCCAAGAGGAAAATAGAGCATTTTATTGATTTAAACACATACACCATTGCTGTGATATTGTGTCCGTGTTTGTCGCAAATAGTAATGTGGGCACCAAAATATCATTGGTGAGATTTCATCTTCTGATTTTCACTGCCCCTCGCCGGTAACATAATGGGATTCCCATCTATAAACATCAGGAACCTCATTTTAATAAATTAACATGTAATTAAAGGACTTCTCATCCTATGTTCTCCTCATATTAGTAATTCCCCCCGCCTTGCCAATGTGACACCACATCAGCGATACTTACAACTGCTTTTGCAAAATATCAGCCAAGTGAAGGGAACCTGCTGGGGTGGTGTTGCTTAGTATAGGGGATAAAGGAACATACCCAGACAGTCTCCTGGCGCTGCTCCTTGACCCTGGTACTGCTGCCCACCAGTACAGTACCATGTGGACAGTGTTAGCAGCCTCTCCAAGGAGCTCCATGTTTGGGGAGGGGGAGGGGGAGGGGTGGGGGGTGGGGGGGAGAAGGATTGTTTCCCCTTATACATGGAGGGGGAGAGGTTGCTCTTATTTGTGTTTGTGGTTCCCCCCTTATCCATGGGTAGGGAAGTATTTATTTTATTACAGATTGGAGTGCCTTTCAAAGTAACACCCCAATCACTGTATTAGGCCCCATTCCATCAGTGTGAAGGTGTGGGCCTTGGCTCCAGATTTTCATGCACACATTTCCAGGAGTAAAAAGCCCAGATATGAAGCCTATGAGCTGGATCATACCTCAATCTCACCTCAACCAGCACTCTGTAACAATAATGGAAACTTCCACCACATCTGTATATCCCCATTTACCTGGCCTTTTAATAATGGTGAGTGGTGAATTATAACATTTTGAACAATTTGTTCACAGCAAGCGTGACCCATGAATGAATCATTTAAGTAAATCAATCCATATTATAAGGGGAAACTGTTACAATTTTCTCTTAGTGTGTTAGCCCTGCCATGACACTACAAACTTCACTTTCATGGGAAAGATGACAAATTCTGTCAAAGTTCTGAGGAAAAAAAAGACACACAGAATATTAAAATTTTAAGCTGTCATACTTGTTTTTTCCCTCACTGAATAATGCTATTGATCTTCCTGTCTTTCTTCTGCTGAGGAGTTTAAGATCCTCTTGTTGTAAATATATATATATGAAGATAACTCTCTGAAACACAGAAATGTAGAGACTAGACGCAGGAGCAGGCCATTCAGCCCTTCGAGCCTGCTCCTACATTCCTTTTGATCATGGCTGATTATTGAATTCAATATCCTGATCCCGCCTTCCATATATATCCCTTTAGCCGCAAGCGCTATATCTAACTTCTTTTTGAAATCACACAAAAAAGCACTTTGCGTGTCATATTTTTCTAATAGTTTTATTTTTTCCTTATGATACTGACCATCACTTCAAGTTGGAAAATGCCTCATGCTTCAGTGACTATTATACACATGTTAGTGTTCATAGAATAGAATCATCAAATCCCTGTCTTTCAAACTTCTCATAGAACAATACCTAGGAAGTATGGACTGCAGCAGGAGAGGCATGTATGGAAAAGGATAAATAGACAGGACTATGGCATTCATACTCACTGCAGGCAGACAGGACAAAATACAAATAACTACATCTCAGATGGGACTAAAACAGTCACTCCAAGGTTACAGCAACCATGTGAGAATTGATATCAATTATCAAAGCTCCAAAAGATCTAGGTGAACCATTGTGCCTCTGAAAACTTAATCAAACATCCAGTGGATGGGATAAATAACACCCCTTTGACAAACACAATGCTTTGTTATTGTAAACAGGAGGATAGAAGATGTCCAGAAAACAAATAAAAACTAAAGCACACAAGACAACGGGACCATAAAATGTGATCAAAAACAGAACTGTAATCAATTCAAAATAACAGTATGATGATCTGATGTAAATCTAACACTTTGTAATGTAAAGAAGGGGATATCAGAATCTGTAAGAGCTGATGCTCAGTTGAGTAGCTCGGAAGCAAGTTGTTGTTACAGCCACAAGTTGTGCTCTTGAAGCCATTCTTGTTGAAGTTCTACATGGCCTCAGAAGACTCAGTTCGTTCATTCCCTTCCTATAAACCTCTATAGCTGGTTATCTACAATAGATGGTGAACTCGATTTTGTCCTCATCCCATGGCCAGCGTTCCCAGTGGGGAATATGTCAATAATAATTAGAATCAGGATTCTGAGCAATTATCCCTTCCTTGTCCCAAGAGTTGTTTAGCCTATTGTGGTCCTGAAGTTCCATCACACAGCAGTGAACTCAGCACTTGCCAGGAATCTAAGTTGAGATCTTCTCGGTTTACTTCTATCAGGATCTCACTTGGATAAAAGCATAATGGATCTCAGCAATATAACTTAAACATTGAGTGGTCAATTGAAAATCAAACTTCTGAGTATTGTCCCTTTTCTTTGTGGTATGTCTGCTGACAGTTTATATGGTTAGGTTTTATCTATTGAAACATTGCCAATCCCCTCACTAAAATGTTTACTTTCCATTTTGGAGGAAGAATAATTTAAAAATCTTAACCCAGTGAACTACTTTGCAAACGGTGCCTGCATTTACGAGGTAGTCATTTTTCAGGATGTTCTAAACTGGGACACCTGCTGTCATTTCTCTTCCAGCTGTTTGTCATTAATAAAGACGAGGTTTGTTGTTGGAAAACTATTAAAACTTACTGATACTGTGATGCAGTGGCTTAGGCCTTCAATTGATGCACTGTGCCACCTAGCCTTAAAAAAAGTGTGTTCCTTTCACCATTCTCTCTGTTCTTGTGCTCACCATGCACATGGTCCAGAAAGTTGCAAAGTACATCCCCTCAGATTAGCAAGGGGGGATGGATTGGAATAAAACTCACCACGAACAGCCCACTGTGATCTCTGGATTAAAACTTACAGTACCATGCTAATAGAGAAAAACTTGACAATGATATTTTTGATTGGATTCTCCAGGTTAACTTTTATTGATCCTGGTATTTTTATATTGGAGAAGAAAATAAATTAAACTGGAATAGCATATAATCTCAAATTGGAAGTTCCCAGTGCATTTATATTTGAATAGTGTGTACAGTCAAATTGGAATAATATGAATATATTCATATTGCAATAGTAGGTATGCTCATGTTGCAATAATCCAGATGAACTCCCATCAGAATAATGTAGGGGGAAGCTCAGTTTGGAATAGTGTGCTTAATCAAATTTGAGAAGTGTTGCACTGTTGACTAGGCATTTTATGAGTACACTTATGTTGGAATAGTTTGAGTACACTTGACCATACTCATTTTGGAATAGCATGGCTGAACTCATTAGAGTTTAATAAAAATCATTTCTGGGATGTGGGCTTAGCTGATGTGGCCAGCATTTATTGCCTTCTCTAATTGCCCCTGTAAGAATGCAGAGTGCAGGGTTCTTGAGTGACTGCAATCTATGTGATATAGGTACACATATGGTACTGTTATTGACTATGCAGGAACACCAATATATTTCCAAGTCAAAATATTGAATGGCTTGGAGGGGAACCTCTAGGTTGTGGTGTTCCCAGGTATCTATTGCTGTTGTCCTTTTTGTGGCTGTGGGTTTAGAAGGTGCAGTTTGAGGAGCCCTACAGTTCCTACAGTTAATCTTATAGATGGTATAATGCTGCTACTATGCAACAGAGTGGGGGAAGTGAATGTTATGTGGAGCCAATCAAGCAAGCTGCTTTATCCTGGATGTGGTGCCAATTGAGCTCCTTGAGTGTTGTTGGAACAACACTCATTCAAGTAAGTGGAGATTATTCTATTATACTCCTGACTTGTGCTTTGTAGATGGTGAAAAGACTTTGAGGAGTCAGGAAATGAATTACTCGCCTGAGCAATCCTTGTCTCTGATCTGCTCATACAGCCACGGTATTTATCTGACTAGTCAAGTTCTGTTTCTGGGTAATGGTAACCCCCGGGATGTTGATAGTGAAGGGTTCCGCAATGGTAATGCCATTGAATATCAAAAGGACATGGTTAGAATCTGTCTTGTTGGAGATGGTCATTGCCTGACATTTGTGTGGTATGAATGTTGCTTGTCACCCAAAGCCTGCATTTGACATGGACTGTTTCAATATCTGAGGCATCATGAATGGTACAGAACATTGTGCAATCATCAGTGAACATCCCCACTTCCAACCTTATAATGAAAGGAAAGTCATTAATGGTCCAACTGAAACTGACATAACACTGTGCAACTCCTGCCATGACATCCTGAAACTAAGATGATTGACCTCAAATAATGAAAATCATCTTCCTTTGTGCCAGATATGACTCCAACCAGGAAGATATTTTCCCCAGATTCCCATTGACATCAGTTTTGATAGGATTCCTTGATGCCACATTCTGTTACATACTGCCCTGATGTAAAGGGCAGTTTCTCTTTCCTCACCTCTTGAGTTCAGCTCTTTTGTCCATGTATGAATCAAGGCTGTAATGCAGTCAGGAGCTGAATAGCCTTGGTGATATCCAAACTGAGCATCAGTGAGCAGGTTATTGCTAAGCAAATGCTTCTGGAACTGTTAATGACCCTTTCCATCACTTTACTAATGATCGAGAGTAGACTGAATTTGTTGATGATAATACCATTGAATGTCAGGTCAAGGTGATTAAATTCTTATTTGTTGGGGATGGTTATTTTACTTCAGAGTAAAGTTATTTATTGAATTGCACAGATATCTTTGCAGGAAACTTTTACAATTGTAGTGCAGTGCCCCCAGCATTGGAAGCAATCCTGTGTCACAGATCTTCACGTTCCTTGGCAGCAGAACCTGTGATTGAAGAGCCTTTCATTTCTCTTTTGTTGTTAACTATTGCCCCACATTGTCTTTAAAGTAAAGGAAGACTCCGTCTTTTCTCCTGGGTGTTTTCTGCAGCTGCATCACTACTGCTGGATGCATTTTGAAACATAAACATAGAAACTAAAAGCAGGAGTAAGCCATTTGGCCCTTTGAGCTTGCTCCACCATTTGTTTTGATCGTGTCTGATCATCGAATTCAATATCCTGATTCCCTCCATCCCCCCCATATCCCTTGACTCTTTTAACCTCCAGAACTATAACTAATTATTTCTTGAAATCAACTTTTGGCCTCAACTACATTTAGTGGTCACGAGTATTACTGAGCTGTGGTTTGCCTCTCTTTACAATTGCCACGACTACGTCACCAGCACCAGCAGCTGCTAGTCTGTTCATACATCCCTTGACCGCTTTGACAGAGACAATGTGCAAATCTTTGGCACCTATGTTATTGGGGAAACTAAGGGACACGCAAAATTTCGCTCTGGGCAAACCTCTACCTCCTCTCTCAGACATTGTTGCGTGTCATAAATGTCACTTATCTCTTAGTAACCCCAGTCTGAATGTTGTCAAGCATAAATCATGTTTGATTTACCTGAATTTTTTTTTGATCAGGAGGAGGAGGTGTGTGAGGACAATGTATTTGGTGGTGTGTAAGTGGCTTTTCAGGAGGTGCTAAATAAAATACCATGAATTAGACATGAAATATCATGAATACCTTGTTAGCCAAATTACAGTTCCTGGGATAAAATGGTCTGTGGCAGCATGGTTACTAAATTGGCCAAGGGACATGAACAGAAATTTGTGGGAAATGGCTGCCGGGACTGGGAGGAAGCATAAAGTGGAGTCCCACAAATGTTCAAGAATTTAGACAACTGCTGTTTTTGAGCTAGTACAGCCATGATGGACCAAATAGCTCTTTCTGTGCTGCATTATTCTATGCACACAGGCACAGACTGCTTCATTATGGGAGGAATTGCCAGTGGAACTGTACACGATGCAATCATCAATGAACATCCCCACTTTTGATCTCACAATGGAGGGAAGATCATTGATTCAGCAACTGAAAACGATTGGGCTGAGCACACTGCCCTGAGGAATTTCTGAAGTAATGCCCCAGGTCTGAGGTAATTGATTTCCAACAATCACAACCATTTTGCTTTGTGTTCGGTATGACACCGGCCACTAGAGAGTTTTTCCCTTAATCTCCACTGACTTCAATGTTACTAGGATCGCCTTTATGTCAAGAGCAGTCATTCTCATCTCACTTCTGGATCAGCTCTTTTGTCGATGTTTGGTCCAGAGCTGAGTGGCCCTGGCAGGCCCAAACAGAGCACTGGTGAGCAGTTATGGGCGAGTAAGTGGTTTTTGATAGCAATGTTGACAACCCCTCCCATCACTTGACTGAAGATTGAGAGAAGACTGACGCAGTGGTAATTGGCTGGATCGGATTTGTCCTGTTTTTTTTCTGTCGACATGATGGACCCAGGCAATTTTTGACATTGTCAGGTAGATGCCAGTGTTACAGCTGTACTGAAATGGCTGGGCTAAGATTTGCAGCTACTATTAACTTGAAATAATGTGAGCGCCCTCATATTGCAAATATTTCAATTACTGAAAAAGACATACTGAAATAATGTGAGTAGATACATAATGGGATAGTGTTGATATGCTCAAATTGGAATATTGTAACATAGTCATATTGGAATGGTGTAAACACATCACAGTATCACAGAGGACATGATTTTCCAACCACACTCATCCCAAAACCAGATAATCTCACCCAAGGAGAACAAACGATGGTTCTTGTGGTGGGGTGGGACAGCAAAATTCCCCGCAGAATCTTAAAGTACATCCGACTCACTGCGTTTGTGTTAGCTTTTTGAGCTAATCAATGAGTTGACCAATTTAGTGCCACTCAAGTTTCTTGCCCCCATAGCTCTGCAAATGAGTCTTCTTTGAATAAATATTGAATTGTTGTTTAAAGATGTGAATGGGAGGCAGCACAATGTGAAATGTGAAAAAGAAATGTCTTCTGATTTGCCCCCTCTCCCCATCCCATTCCAGTTCTTTGGCCAATTATTTTAAATCAAAGACCTCTGGTTGCTGACCACATGCCAGAGAAAACAACTTCTCCGTATTTACTCAAACAAAACATCGCGCTATTTTGAATACTTCTATTATGTCTCCTCTTATCCTTCTCTGCTCGAAGCAGGATAATTCCAGAGGTGGATACGCAGATTGGATGACTGAAGCCAGACAGATATTTGAATAGTGTGAATGCATTCATAGTCTGGATTGATTCAGTGGAATTCTGTAGTCACACAGACACATTGGCATATATAGGTACATTCAAATGAGAATAATGTGGCCACGTTCTTTTTAGAATGGAGTGTCAACTCAACTTGAATTAGTGAGGGGTGCACTAATATTGGTGTGGGTCAACTCGTATTGGAACTATGTGAGCATTAAATTTTGAATACCATGCGTCCGTTTGAATCGCATGGAGGGTGCGGGGGTGGGTGGAGGCTTATATTGTAACAGCATGGACACATCTGTAATGATGTGGGCAAATTCATATCAATGTGGCACAATTGCACTCATATAGGAAAGGCATGGGTACTAAGTTAGGATAGCATGGGACACAGATATTGGAGTAATTTGGGTGCATTCAAATTGGAAAAAGGGGGATCTATTCATATTTGAGAAGTGTGAGTACATTCATAGAATGAACACTACGATAGAGGCCATTCAGCCCACCATGCCTGTGCCAGTTCTTTGGCTGAGCTGCCTAATCATTCTTACTCCCGCGCGCTCTCCTCATAGCCCTCTAAATTATTTTCTCCCTTCAATTATTCAACCAATTCCATACCACAGAATATGTTTCCTCCCCCTTTTCAGGCGCTGCATTTCATATCATGACAGCTGCCTGCATGAAAGAAATATTTCTTATGTCGCCTCTCATTCTTTCGCCTATCCCTTTCAGCCTGGGTCCTCCAGTTACCAGTCCTCCTGCCCCTTGCATGCAGTAATCTTGCATGCATCCTCTCCAGACTGGATGACATTTCTACTTGGAGAATTGTGAATCTTTTAAGTGCCTCCTCTTTATCTACATTTATCCTATTTTATATAGTCATTATCTCCTCCTTCACAGCCACATAGAAAGCATCCACTTGTCTGGAGAGGACAGATGCTGAGGTCTTCATTTCATACTTCAACCACACTCTCTGCCTCAATAAAAAAAAGTATTTTTTGATTCCTCACTAGCCCCACCTTTTCTTTAATTAATCTTTAATGTTTATTAATGATATTTGAATTCCCTTTCTGTTGGATGCAAATCTATTCTTGTTGCCCTTCTGTTTTTAGTACTTATCTGTAATTTCTGTATTTATTTTGGCTTTCTTGAACATAGAACATTACAGTGCAGAACAGGCCCTTTGGCCTTCGATGTTGCGCCAACCAATTAGGAAAAAGCAATGACCCTCCAAACTAAACCATTCCCTTTTTGTCCATAAACTTATCTACTAACCTCTTAAATGCCACCAAACTTGGCGCGTCTACAACTGCCGCAGGCAGGGCATTCCATACCCTAACCACTCCCTGGGTAAAGAACCTACCTCTGATATCTGTCCAATAACTACCACCTCTTAATTTAAAGCTATTCCCCTCGTGCTAGCTTTCTCCATCCTAGGAAAAAGGCTATCACTGTCCACCCTTTCTAAACCTCTAATCATCTTATATGTTTCAATAAGGTCTCCTCTTAGCCGCCTTCTTTCTAACGAAAACAACCTCAAATCCCTCAGCCTCTCTTCATCAGACCTGCCCTCCATACCTGGCAACATCCTGGTAAACCTCCTCTGTACCCTCTCCAATTCCTCCACATCTTTCTTATAATGCGGGGACCAGAACTGCACACAATACTCCAAGTGCAGCCGCACTAGAGTTTTGTACAGTTGCAACATGACGTTGCGGCTCTGAAATTCAATCCCCCACCACTAAAAGCTAAGACTCCATATGCCTTCTTAACAACCTTATCGACTTGATTGCCAACTTTCAGGGATCTATGCACATAAACACCAAGATCCCTCTGTTCATCAACACTAACAAGAGTCTTACCATTAGCCCTATACTCTACACATTCAATTGTACTATTAACCATACATTTGTCATCAGTCTCCTTTTCCTGTTTTATTTTCAATCGTTTTATCTTTAATCATCCAGGGAACTGTAACTTTAGATGAATTTCTTTTCCCCCTTTTCGAAATGCATCAACTCTGTGACTAAACTATCTCTGGGACAGCACAGTGACACAGTGGTTAGTGCTGCTGCCTCACAGTGTCAGGATTTGATTTCTGGCTTGGGTCACTGTCTGTGTGGAGTTTGCACATTCTCCCCATGCCTGTGTGGGTCTCCTCTGGGTGCTCTGGTTTCCTTCCACAGTCCAAAGATGTGCAGGTTAGGTTGATTGGCCATACTAAATTGCCCTATAGTACTAAAAACAGGAGGGCAATAGAACATAGAACATAGAACACTACAGCACAGAACAGGCCCTTCGGCCTTCAATGTTGCGCCGACCAGTATAAAAAGCAATGCCCCTCCAAACTAAACCATTCCCTTCTCTTCCATATACTTATCAACTAACCTCTTAAACGCCACCAAACTTGGCGCATCTACAACTGCTGCAGGCAGGGCATTCCACTCCCGAACCACCTTTGGGTAAAGAACCTACCTCTGATATCCGTCCTATAACTATCACCCCTTAATTTAAAGCTGTGTCCCCTTGTGCTAGCTTTCTCATCCTAGGAAAAAGGCTATCACTGTCCACCCTATCTAAACCTCTAATCATCTTATATGTTTCGATTAGATCCCCTCTTAGCCGCCTCCTTTCTAACGAAAACAACCTCAAATCCCTCAGCCTCTCTTCATCAGACCTGCCCTCCATACCAGGCAACATCCTGGTAAACCTCCTCTGTACCCTCTCCAATGCCTCCACATCTTTCTATAATGCGGGGACCAGAACTGCACACAATACTCCAAGTGCGGCCGCACTAGAGTTTTGTACAGTTGCAACATGACGTTGCGGTTCCGAAATTCAATCCACCTACCAATAAAAGCTAAGACTCCGTATGCCTTCTTAACAACCTTATCGACTTGACTGCTTACTTTCAGGAATCTATGCACAAATACACCAAGATCCCTCTGTTCATCAACACTATTAAGAATCCTACCATTAGCCTATACTCTACACATTTATTATTCCTGCCAAAGTGCATTACCTCACACTTTTCCACATTAAACTCCATTTGCCACCTCTCGGCCCAGCTCTGCAACTTGTCCAAGTCCCTCTGCAAACTATAACACCCCTCTTCACTATCTACCACTCCACCGACTTTAGTGTCATATGCAAATTTACTAATCCATCCTTCAATACCCTCATCCAGATCATTTATAAAAATTACAAACAGCAGGGGCCCCAAAACAGACCCTGAGGTACACCACTTGTCACCGAACTCCAAGATGAATATCTCCCATCAACCACCACCCTCTGTCTTCTATCTGCTAGCCAATTCCTAACCCAATTAGCTCAATCACCTTCTATCCCATACATCTGCATTTTCTGCAGAAGTCTTCCATGGGCCACCTTATCAAACGCCTTACTAAAGTCCATATATACCACATCAACCGCCTTACCCCTATCCACCTCTTTGGTCACTTTTTCAAAAAACTCAGAGGTTAGTAAGGCACGACCTACCCTTCACAAAACCATGCTGACTATCCCCAATCAATTCATTTCTCTCTAAATAACTATAAATCCGATCCCTAATTATTTTCTCCAATACTTTGCCCACAACAGAAGTAAGACTCACTGGCCTATAATTCCCTGGAAGGTCTCTCTTCCCCTTCTTGAACAATGGGACCACATTCGCTATCCTCCAGTCCTTCGGAACCACACCCGTAACCAACGACGACCTGAAGATCAGAGCCAGAGGCTCTGCAATCGCCTCTCTTGCCTCCCAGAGAATCCTAGGGTAAATCCCATCCGGCCCAGGGGGCTTATCCAACTTCAAACCCTCAAGAATATCTAGCACATCCTCCCTATCTACTTCAATACTTTCCAGTTTGCTACCCTGTACCTCAGTGTTCTCCATAACTACATTTACATCACCCTGCGTGAATACCGAAGAGAAATAGAGCATTGACCTAGGCACCAGAAACAACAAAGGCAAACCCAATCTGGTCGACACTGCAAAGTCCTCCTTACTAATATCTGGGGCTTCTGACAGAATTGGAGAGATGTGTCACTGACTAGACAAGCAACAGCCTGACCTAGTCATTCTCATGGAATCAGATCTTACTGATATTATAACTTACCAATATCATAATTGCTGGGCATATCCTGTCCCAGTGGTAGGACAGAGGTGGAATATAATCCAGAAGGGAGTTGCCTCAAGTGTCCTCAATATCAACTGTGGATCCCATGAAGTCTCGTGGCACTAAGTCAAACATGGGCAAGGAAACCTCCTGCTGATTACCACACACCCTCCCCCCACTTATTCCTCCATATTGAACACCACTTGGACGAAATATTGTGGGTGGCAAGGATGGAGAATATACTCTGGGTGGGGGGCACATTGATGTCCAGCACCAAGAGTTGCCAATAGCACCATTGCTGATCGAACTGGCTGGGTCCTAAACATGCAGCTGCTAGACTAGGCCTGCATCAAGTGATAAGGGAACTGGTGGGCAAAACATATTTAACCTCATCGTCACCAACCTGCCTGCTGAGGTGCATCTGTCCATGACAGTATTGGTAGGAGTGACTACAACACTGTCCATGTGGAGACAAAATCCCATGTTCACACTGAGGACATCCTCAACTGTGTTGTGTGACACTACCACAGTGGTAAATGGGATAGATTTTGAATAGATCGAGGAACTTAAAACTGGGCATCCAATGAGGGATTGTGACTCATCAGCAGAAGCAGGATTATATGCAACCACAATCTGTAATCTCATAGCCTGGCATATCTGCCATTCTATCATTATCATCAATTCAATGAAGAGTGCAAGAAAGTATGCCTGGAGCAGCATCAGGCATACTGAAAAATGAAAGGTCAACCTGGGGAAACTACAACACAGGATTACTTGTATGCCAACAGCGTAAGCAATAACTAATAGACAGAGCTAAGCAATCCCAAAACCAACAGATCACATCTAATCCTTGCAGTCCTGCCACATCCAACTATGTATGGCAGTGGACAAATAAACAACTAACAGAAGGAGGAAGCTCCGCAATTATCTCACTTGTCAATGATGGGGGAACCCAGCACCTACAGCAAAAGACAAAACTGAAGTACTTGCCATATTCTTCAGCCAATTCAATTCAATCCACGTTATCAAGAAAAAGATGCTGCAAAGTCTATAGGCTTTGAAAACATTCCAGCAGTAGTACTGAAGAATTGTGCTCCAGAACATGCTGTGCCCTTAGCCAAGCTCTTCCAGTACAGTTACAACATTGGCAATAACCCAGCAACGTGGAAACCTGCCCAGGAATCTTCTGCACACAACAAATGGGACAAATCCAATCTAGCCAATTACCACGCCAGCAGTCTGCTCTTGATCATCAACAGTGTGATGGAAGGTATCGCTGGCAGTGCCATCAAGTAATACCTGCTCACTGACATTCAGTTTGGATTCTGCCAAGGTCACTCAGCTCCTGATTTCACTATAGCCTTGGTTTCAACAGTTAAACCCAATGGGTGAGGTGAGAGTGACAGCAAGGCAACATTTGACTGAGTGACTGTGCAGGTTCGCCTGTGCAAGTTTGCCTCAAAGCCACTCATCATCCTGACTTGGAGTCATATCCACCGTTCCTTCACTGTCACTGGATCAAAATCCTGGAACTCCATCTCTAACGTTACTATGTGTGTGTCTGCACTTCATGGGTTACACTTCTCAAGGACAATTAGGGATGAGCAATGAATGCTGGCCTAGCCAGTGACATTGGTATCCCGAGACAGAATTAAACAAAATATGCACCATTTACCCCACTTCATTCCTCAAAGCTAAATACATCATTGTGTATTCAGCATTATTTCTTTCCTTGTTGGGATGAAACAAGAAAATCCTCTTTGGCAGATTTTGTGAACTCCGCTCCGCCACTCTTTTCCATTTCATCTATGCCCTCTGCATGGAGTAGTATTTTACAGTTCCCCACCATCATGTTTGCAATTGGGGATGAGAGAGAGTATAGGGGATGGTAAAATGTTGCAGGTGTCTTTCCTGCTGCTTACTCACCTGCCCCCAACTTGGCAGTGATTTTACAGAGGGCAGGAAAAGTCTATGGAAGCCCATGTATCCTTGCTCTAGTTGAAGCCCTTACGTGGTCAATTAATAGTCTTAAGTGGTCAATTAATGGCCTTTTACATCTGACCTTTGTCTCAGCGCATAAACTGGCGGGAGAATGTCAGGGATAGCAAGGGTGAAAGGTCTCATCTTAGGTCCCATTTTCCTGATAAGGTCTCCTTTTGCACATCTCTCAGATATCTTCTTTGGTCTTTGCAATCCAGCTCCCTTCTCCCTCATCCTTTCCCCAAGTACTCTTTAGGAAGAGGATTGGGGACAGATGCTTGGAGAATTCTGGTCTTTGTTCTGTTCTTTGTTGTATTTCTGGAGTAATAGAACAATTGCTATTGTTCTGGGTGGCACGTGGTTAACGCTATTGCCTCACAGCGCCAGGGTCCCGAGTTCAATTTCAGCCTTAGGTGACTGTGTGGAGTGTCTGTGTTCCTCCCTGTGCTCTGATTTCCTCCCTCAGTCAAAGAGGATTAGTGATGCTTAGTATCAAAAATTGTGTAGGCTAGGGGGATTAGTGAGGTAAAAATGTGGAATTACGGGGATAGGGCAGGGGAAAGGGTCTGGATAAAATGCTGTGTCAGAGTGTTGGGGCAGACCTGCTGAGCTGTATGGCTCCTTCTGCACTGTAGAGATTCTATGATTCTCTTTCTGGTGGTGCTTCTCAGATTTTAAAGTTGACAACCAATCAGTGACCAGCAGATTTCTGTGGTCAACCTGTCCTGATAGATGGAGTCCCACCTCCATTGGCTGCAGGGAGACTATCAGACATGGGGGAGTGGTACGATCACTACCTATCAGATACGGGATACAGAGGTATATGATCATTATACATCAGACATGGGGGAGTGATATGATCATTATCCATCAGATAAAGGGTGCGGGGGTATACAATCATTACCCATCAGACATGGGGGGTGGGGACACAATCACTTTTATCAATGACAGAATAGAAAACCAACATTCCACAAAACTCTGGGCTCTGTTACCATCAATCTACATTCAGATAATTGAAGTCCCCCCTTTATCAACATTCTATACTTATTGGATTTTTCAGTCAAATTGCATACAAATTTGCCCCTTTATCTCCCTCCTGTCATTTTTGGTCTATAGTGCACAGCCATTGTTCCCTAATCCAAACCAAATGGATTCTATCCATGACCGTGATTTCATCACTGACCAGCCCTTTAACTGTTTCTTTGATCAATACTGACACCTCATCTCCTTTCCTATTTTCCTGAATATTTTATAGCTTGGGATATTAAGTCCCCAATCCTTCACTTCTTTGAATTGGGTCCCTATTGTTGTCTCATGTGGTGATTAGTGCCTGCAGCTCTTCAACCTCGTTTCACCACGCTATGTGCATTCGTGCAAATGTACCCAAGGCTATCTAAGAATGTTTTGCATTTCTCAGCTCTTTAGTCAACTGCTACTCATCTCTGCCAGCCCATTGTTAACCTTGTTTCTGCCTCAAATGTTACATCTTGGCGCCCTATCCACCTTTTAATCCATTGAAACCCTCCCTAAATAGTACCAGTTAACCTTCCCATGAAAACAAGGTTCCCGTTTCTGTCTAGGTACAACTCTTTCATTTTGACCAACTATCTATCTCCTTTCTGGCCCAGAACAGGCTCCATAGTTACAGGAAGCTGAAATCTTTCATCCTGAACCATATCATTAAATACACGTGAATCTGTTTTGTCTACAATTCTGGTACGAGTGTACAGCGCTATGAGAAATTCAGACCACTGTCCTTTTTTTTTCATTCGTGGACCATGGGAGTCATTGGCTGGCCAGAATTTATTGCCCATCTCTAGTTACCCAAGGGCAGTTGAGAGTCAACCACATTGTTTTGGCTCTGAAGTCATTTCTATTTATCCTTGAGAGAGTGGTGGTTAGCTGCCTTCTTGAAGTGCTGTGGGTTGACCCACAATGCAATTAGGGAGGGAATTCCAGGAGTTTGACCCAGCGACTGCGAAGGAATGGCAGCACATTTCCAAGTCAGGATGGGAAGAAGTCTCACAACACCAGGTAAAAGTCTGACAGATCTATTTCGGAGAACGAGCTTTTGTCACTTCATCACCTGGTGAAGGATCAGCTCTCCGAAAGCTCATGCTACCAAATAAACCTGTTGGACTTCAACCTGGTATTGTGAGACCTTTTACTGTGCCTACCCCAGTCTAACGCCAGCACTTCCACATCAAGTCAGGATGATGAGTGGTTTGGAGGGGAACTTGCAGGTAGTGGTTATTTTCTGTCTTGTCCTTGTAGATGGAAATGGTTGGGGGTTTGGAAGGTTTTGTCTAAGAATCTTTGGTGAATTTCTGCAGTGCATCTTGTAGATAGTACACAGAGCTGCTACTGAGCATCACTGGTAGAGGAAATGGATGTTTGTAGATATGGATGAGGGAGTATGTGGAACTCAAATTGGCACTTTCAGGAGACACAGACTGCCCCCATTCCATCCCATGATTATTGATCCTCAATGTGCTCTGAAGTGATCTCCTCAAACTCAGAAGCTGGAATAGTACAAATTCATTCATATTTGAATAGTGAGAGCACATTAATATTGGAATTCTATCAGGACACTCATGATGGAATAGTGTGGAAAGACTGACATTACAATGTGTTGGTACTCTTCTCTCAGGGTAGGTTAGGTAGACACTTGATGCAATGATGTGAGTCCAACCATGAGAGAATAGTGTAGTTGCATTCATATTGAAATGGTGTGAGTTCATTGATGTTGGAATTATCTGATTTGGATCCAATGTGGTGGGTTAGAATGGTTATAGTTGAATTGGAACAGTATTGGAATAATGTGGGAATTTGAATTCTGTGTTCCCATCTTACCTTTAGTTCCTGCAGTCATTCTTCTTTTCGATATGTCCTTGATATTTTAGTCAGTACCATTTCTACGAAGTTGTCATATATTTGCCATCTGCTGCATTAAATTGGATAGAGCAGGAAAATGGGACTCATTGAATAGATCTTTCAGAGAGCCAAACAGGAATGATCAGTTGAATTGCCTCCTTTGTTGCACGATTCTATGCATCAGGATTTTTTCTTGGAGAGATGAATGTCCAGTGTTTAAAAGATGGCTTCTGAGATACTTCCATTTTTTTCTACATTTTGACACTGAAACCTGACAAACCTCCTGATTCCTTTGTAAACTTAAAAAAAATTGGTTTCACGTCCTCTAGTAAGACTATTGTCCGTATCCTATACTCAGATCACCTCTCTCGGGTTATATATCAGCACATTGTATTTCTTGCACCACATCAAGAACAAATGTGGGGCCCTAATAAGCATAGCGGCATCAAAAGGGAAATCAATCTTCAAGCAACTGCTTATGACCTCCCATTCCCAAACAAAATATAGAATAAAAATCCATAAATACTGATATACATTAAGCTTGCGATTGTCGTAAATGCTGTGATCATGATTATCTCAATTTTGTGTGAGTTATACGGAAATAAACTGAACTATGCTAAGCAGAACATTTTTCCCCAAATCTACAGCAGTGTATTATATATTTGGTTGTGGTGCAGCGCAAAAGCTTGAACATCAAATGTAGAGTGTTACTGAAACAGTATGTCTCCTAATTTAATAATGATACTTTTCCTTATATTGCAACATATTACTGGGGTGGCATGATGACACAGTGGTTAGCACTGCTGCCTCACAACGCCAGGGACCTGGGTTTGATTCCTGGTGTGGGTCATTATCTGTGCGGAGTCTGCATGTTCTCCACGTGTCTGCGTGGGTTTTCTCTGAGTACTCCAGTTTCCTCCCATGGTCTGAAAGACGTGCTAGTTGGGTGCATTGGCAGTGCTAAATTCTCCTCAGTGTACCCAAACAGGCACCTCTGGCGAATAGGGGATTTTCACAATAACTTCTGTGCAGTGTTAATGTAAGCATATTTGTGACACTTCATTACATTGAAAAAGGCTCCCAACCATAAGGTACAATGGCGTTGTTTTGTAAGCAACGAATAAAAAACAAATATAAGCCAAAGATGCTGAAGAGAGATGATACACAATTAACCCATTTCAGTGGCAGCGACAGTCTCCTAATACTTTTTGGGGCAAAATAATTTAAAAACTCTGCAAGTCATTAAAGAAAATATTCCAGCATCCCTAAATGTTAAAGAAAGGGCTTTGGCTGGGAGGGGGAGGGGTGGGGGAAGGGAAAGGCTAATATCAAGGTATTACCACCAACAATTTATACATGCTAGTTTTAATTAATAGCACTCTATGAATGAAATGAAATGGGTAACCTTTCCATAAAGAGCAGTGTAATAATACAGAGGGAGTTGATGGCTGAAGTCAAGTCACTATAGACATTTGCTATTAAATGCTGGTGAATTCTTTGGAAATAACACACTGCTTAATAGAAACAGAAAATTAGCAATTCTTTATTGCCTGAGGTTAATGCAGGCCTTCATAATCTCTTAATCTAGTGCAGAGAGCCACTGTAGACCAGAAGCAGTAATAAAATCATGAAATAGCGATAAGTATTTTTGTCAAGAAATCACAGCTGGCAAGATACACTTTGATCTGAAAGGGAAATGTATTTAAATAAAAAACACAGGTTTGTTCTTGGACTCAAAGCATTCATTAACTCTGCCGGCACTTTTCAAAATAGTGCTCGTTGGATGCGACTAATTTTATTCACCTTCCTGTGTCTTTTGTTGTTTGTCGATGCATAGCACTTTATTGGATCAAATTAGAACATTATTTATTATGTTTCATTGGAGAAAAGAGATGTCATGTACTGGGAGTACTGAACAGAAAAAGCCTAATGCATAAAAGGAAGAGGAGGAAGACGTGGCATATCTCTGTCAGTCAAGAGACTGGCTCGAGAGAGAGAGAGAAAAGGAGAGAGGGACACATTAGTTTCACATTGTTTTTTTGCATGATGAAAAGTTTGTTAATTTTCAAGCGTAGCTTTCAGCATATCAACCTCGTGACAGAATTGGAAAATAGTTGTCACTTCCTGAACAGACCTTCTTGTAAGTGAATTAAGTATTAATTCCCGTAATCAAGAATGATTTGCTTGATGATTTATGACGAGGCTTTGCTGAAATTATTTGGCACAGACCGATTTTGAGTGGTTGGATTCTTTGTGCGCTTGTATTTCCTTGCGTTGGGATGTTCCCACTGCCCCCTCCCCTCCCCATTTTCCCCCCATTGTTTAATGCAGGTTAATTCCGCATTTAAGTGATTACATCAAGCTAGCAGCATGGTCTCAGCTGGGTAGTGACATTAATTGCCAAAATCTCCCAGCCATACACGGTTCAGCCGGGTCCCCCCTTGGGAATGTTTTTTTTAATGCAGTATTTGAGTTTCAGTGCAAGGGGGAGAGAGTGAAAAGACCCTGCCCTAAGACCCATTTGACAAATGAGAGCCATGAAATATCAGCACCAGTCGACTGAGCCCCAGTGAATCAGACGCCCTCCACTAGTCAGCAACTAATGCTGTGTGACGAGCCTTCCCTCACTCTGTCATTAGGAAGAGTTGCACATGTTCGTCGTCAGCCAGGAACCTGAGTTTAGCTCTGTGCAGAATTTTTTTTAAACTGTCTTCACAGGCCTGGGCAGGTTGACGACTGAGTCTTTTGTATGCTGCACTGCTTCACAAAATAAGAGAGAGAGAGAGAGAGAAAGCTTGCTTATTTCAGTGCAACTTGGCACAAGGCTGCCTATGAATTGGTGCTGAAAGAAGATAACAGGACAAGCGTGTATGCATGCAAGCCCCCTCGCTGGTTCTTCCCAGACCCCAGAGTAACAGAATGCAGCATCCTCTAACGGGTGCAACCTGTGTCGCTTTGCCCAATGTAGGCATGTGTCCCCAGCTCTCCTGTGCGTTGACTTTTATGTACCTACAGCAGGTAAGGAGAATTTATATTCTCTGCAGTAATATTTCATAGTCTTTAGCCTTGTTATTTTGCCAAAGTTTGCTGAGTAGAGTAAATACTGAATGAATGAAAAAGATTCTCTATTTGTAAATTGTTTTTTGTATTTATATAAAAACATATATAAATGTCTGTGGCAATTAACAATTTATTTTGAAATGGATTATTAAATTTTAACACTGAGAGGAGGCTCCTGCTTCATTAGCTTCTGGAAACAATTATGAAAATAATATATCACCAATCAAATCTTGAAGTGTGTGTTAGATGGGGTTTTTTTTTAAATCCTCACCTATTTTTCTTCCAACTTTTTCTTTGCTGCGCTTTTGTCGAGGACTGTTAAAATAAAGCTTTTTGCACAATTCATTCAGGCCAGTCTCATTTCAAAAGCTATTTCCATATGTTTCAATGTTCCCAAAAATAAAATTCTGGACATGATTGAAAGGGGAAATTATCCAAGTTGTTAGTTGCAGGCATGTAGCATAAGACTGAAATTCGTCCTTTTTATATTTAGCTCTTGGGTGGGAAACTGTACATTATCAGCAGTCAAAGTGTACTTAAGCACGGTTTAGTATGTATTATGTGGCACATCTGGAGATTTGAAAGCTATTGCATTTCTACCTGTTTACAGCTAACTAGCTATTCAGATATCCCCAGTTAGCAGAAAGTATTAAGAACTGTTGCTATATTTATGCAGTGTGTTTCTTGTGGCATCGTTTCATACCATTCATTTTGCAAAGGCTTCACTTTAATTTATAATTAAAATCTTATAAACAAGGCGAATGTTTGGATGCACACTTGCATAATTATTATTTTCATTCTTCATGTTTTTGACACATATCGCTATCCTTCAAATATTCAATAAACATACTAACAAAAGCTTTGACCACTAACTTTCCTTTATCATTTTCAACCAATTACATATAAAATATTTTACAATTTTAGATTTTCTTTTAAAAGTGTTATGTGTCTAATTTTTGCAGCAAATTTAAATGATAATGCTGCTTATGTAGGTCCTGAAAAACAGCTAAACCGGATCTTTAATTAGTTGTGAATTAGGTAGTTAATGTTAGAATTGCTTAAGATAAATAAACAATACAGTAAATTGAGTCTATTTTGTTATGTAATTCTTTTACATAAAGCAAAATTGCATTGTTTACATGCAAGGAAGAAAGTAAATCTTATCAAGAAAAGTTGAAGTGTGTGAACGTATATAAATGTCCACGTTGATGTGTATCATACAAATAAATGTATCTTTTGGGCCCATGGACTTTATAGCAAAAAGAAATCGGTAGTCCTAATGGTCATTGTCAATGATTGATTTGACTTACTGTAGGTCATTCAACCTCATAAAGTGATCATTTGCATAGACAGGTTCAATATTGTAAAGCAGAGGGATGACAAGGGCAGAGGTCAATGCACGTATATGGGGAAGAGGAGGCGGAAAAATGGCATAAAACTGAAGAAAGATGACATCAGTCGCTAATTCAGTAGCTATGAGTTAAAATGCAATCAGTCATTAAAGCAGCTGTATGAATATCACAATAATGAGAATTTGAGCTGAAGGGAAGAAAAGACAATCTGACTTTTCCACGTCATCTGTTTTAGTTGTTTCTCTTGTTGTTTTAATATCCCAGCCTCCTAATATTTTATACATGTCTAACATTACTTTCAGCACTTTAGTATGGCACCATGACTTTGTTTGACAGTTCCTAAGCAAAAATTATTCTTGGTATTGAATCTGCTGTGTTTCTTTGCCTTGCTCTCATCCACCTCATTGCATTGACTTGCTGGCTCATTGGCTTGACCTCTGTCACAGCTGTAATGCTGTTTGCCAGCATGGTATCTTTCAGCACCACGCGTTTAAGCATGACATGATTTGTGTAGCATGTATCATTTAATTCTCCAGCATGAACAGAATTAACAAAAATGCGAATCAATCTTGTCCATTTTTGAATGCTATTGAAGTAGAAATTGAACTAACCTTGTCACAAATGAAGAACTCACTGTTTGGAACCAGATTCATTTCCTTCAAAGCTGAACCTGTACTGAGCTTAGCAGTCAGCAGCAGCTCCAACTTTGGGGAATGCAATGTCAAACATTTACCAGTATGCTTGCAGTTAAATAATTTGATTAATCGGTAGTTTAAATTGGAGAACAAAAAATGCAAAGCTATTTTGAGCGTTGTTTGCTATAATTCTGTTTATAATTTGAAAGCAAGGTTTAGCCTTTATATATTTAGATTACAATAAATAGTAGGTATGACAAATTTAATTGCATACATGCTCCTCTGAATGTAAAACTTGTATCCTAATGATATTGGGGTTTGGGAACTCGTGGGCATTATATAGAAAAGTTGTTACTTTTTTTCTTTGTCATATAGTTATTCTTATGAGGTGAAGTATGTATACAAAAGCTAATTGTGCAAATGAAGTCAGTGCTCAGAAGATACAAGTTAAATACAAATATCTTCAATTAAAATATTCTGGGTTGGTAACTTGGCGTTCATTCTACATTGTGCCCAAGGATTATTTTTAATTGTTGCCTTAATTTGTTCATTTACTATTCTTGAAATATATTTTCTAAAAGGTTGTATCATCATTGTAAAGTTTAACAGTTGATAGTCATGAGGATATATTGCGATGCTTTGTAAAACAAATGTTGAAATGAAGCTAAAGATACGTTTATTAAATTCCTTTGCTTGTGCCAAGTGTTTTTTGTTTTATTGCAGTAGCTCATGTACCATTGTTGTTGTTTCTCTGATGTGTGAACGTGTCTCATGGAATCTAATGTGCAGTGGGCAGGAAAAAAATGTCTTTGTCGTCAGCCTCCTTTTAATGGGAAAGTCTTAGCACTGATGAAATGTGAACACTCTGGGTCATCTTGACTTTGCGCGAAGGTACAAAATTGCCAATAACAAACTGGCAGCCCGTTTACCATCCTTTCCATTTGAGGTCAATGGAAATAAAAATCGAGAGAGATGTAAAACAAGCTGTGATATTTGCTCTCACCCTTGTTACATTATCAGACGATCGAAATTACTCCCGCAGGAATTTGGAATTGCTTTGCCTAGATTATGTTTGTGGATTTATAAAGAGAAGAGTGGAAGATCTACCCTATGCCCCACATAAAATATTTTTAAAACCTTCTTCAAAAAATGTGGGTGTATGAACTGTGTGATAAATGTATAACATAATCAATCCAACATACCATTTATCAACAGTTCAGTTTTAATGTTTTGCTACGTTAAGCATATTGTATAAATAGAATACTCAACAAAGGACTTAAATTTGTATTTGCTTCTGCTTGTGGGGAAGGTCTCCAAGTTTTGGTGATGCCTGCTATTAAGGAGTTACTTGACTCTTTTGAGTCTTGGAATAAGTTTCTTTTTGTTTTCTGTGGTTGAGAACTAGATAGAAGTTCAAAGATATCTGCACCTTGTGCTTTGGAACATTTTAATTGCATAGCTCTCTTGAGCATGAAACTTATTTTGTAAAACAGCATGAATAGTACTGTCATTAATTCATAGTGAAAAAGTAGACAACAATGCACCTGAATATTTGTGTTACAACACTTATACCATTAAGTTGGAAGCCATGTTAGTATAAAAGTAACTCAGTCTAACAATAATTGTATACGGTGTTTAAAACAAGGGGAGGTTCATCTTTTTGATAATGATATCACAACTTTTTCAGAACAACTCCTCTTTGGACAATGATAGCCATTCGGATTGTCCCAAATTGAGGAAGGTTTTGTAATGTAAGGAGAATAAATTGTTTCAAATTTAGCATGCTGGGATCTGAAAACCAAATGCAGCTGCAGATCACATACTAATCCCCCCCCAAAAAGTTCCTTTGTCATTTTTATATATAAATTGGATGCAAAATGTTCCCAAGGATTGTTTCTCAGCAACTCAATTATTATAAAAGCAAGAATACCTGTAGCCGCCTTTTGCAAATAGATTAGGCTTCAGGTAGCATTATTTCCAACTTTCTGTTGACCCATCATCAATCGTACGTGGACATAAAATGTGATTGAAATTATTAAAATTAGAAATTTGTTCACATTTTTAAATAGTGATTCATTTTTCAAACCCTCCCTAAAAGTCCATCTGCATGATTGATTTTAGATGTTAATATAACTTCATCGCATTGTGCAATGATCAGAATACAGTGTAACTCATTATGCAAGCTATAATTCTTCCCACCCTCACCACATTTTTTTTGTTGGGTGCTTGTTTGCCCCCCCCCCCCCCCCCCCCCCATCTGTTCCCACAGCAAGGGTAGAGCTTCTTCACAGCTCCTATTGGCATATCTTTGGAGAATAGGCCGAGGATTGGGGTACCTCTGCGAGATTGCTGTCGCTGTTGTTTCCTCGATGAAGGTTTCAGCTCCTGCTACGTGCTTCACACGGCAGCCTGGCTGAGTTCTCAATAAAAATAGAGAGCACCCATTGATTGTAGGCAACAATGAACATTATTCATGGCTGGGATTTAGACTCCTGGGGATAATCTTGGACTGTGTGCGCAAGAACAAAACAGGCTGCCGACTTGTTAGCATCCACTCCGCACCATTGCGCAATTCCTTGTTGGATTTCCAATATTTTCATTCTGGAATACTCAAATGTGCCATTTTTTATTATTTTGTTTCAATGGACATACTCCAAAAGAGGTTCAACGTATCCATTTCCTGCAGAAATGACAGTGCAAAATGTTTCATTTGAACATTTCTGATGTTCGATTTTACTTCCCCGTGTTGATCTGTGACAATCTTCATGTGAAAACATGCAACCATTGTTATGCTGCATGACTGAAGGAAGCCTATGTTACTAATGCTCACCTGCCATCTGTTTTTCCTGCAGCTGGAGCTTTATAATTATCCAAAGGCTGATGGATTTAGCCCCAATGAAGTATTGTCTGTAAGGACATAAAATGCACCAAACCAAAAAATGAATTTGAGTGCCTTGTGAGCAAATTGTTTCTGATTTAATTGTAGTGGTAACGAGTCAGCACAAGGAATTCAACCTATCCTCTTTCCTAATTTCAGATGCCTCTTTAACTGACGGTTTTGTTTTTATGTGTTGGATTGGTCATTGTCTGGAAAACAAAGGTGGAAAACACAAGTAGAAGGAAAATCATTCATGCTTGTGGATATGAATTATCCCTTATGAAAATACCCAAGATCAAACAGCACTATCTTTATTCTTCGTTCCAAAAGTAGGAAGATGATAAAAATGTCTGCAAAGGCGTATAAAAGAAATATTACGCGTTCAAAATTGTGACTTGCTGTAATTTAGGGAAACATGAATTATAACTTATGGTCTGAACGCAGCTTTGGTTACGGTAGAAATGTAAAATAAGTGGGATTTTTTTTAACAGTAAGACCGAAAGCCCAATTCCATCTCCGGATGGATTATGTGCGGTTGCTCATTCTTTCGTGAGGGGAAACATTCTTTTCGGGAAGGGGGTACCCGAGGCTCGAGCAGTTCGGATAATTCATCTTAGTTCTCTTGATTTTTTTTTTAGCAGTGGCTGCATGGAAAATAAAATGACACATTTTTGCATTTTTCTCTGCTTACATTCTCTCTTGAAAGATCGTCAATGATATCCAGATGCTCTGTAGGTTGCAATGCCATCAGTTTTAGATTCAGGTGTTTCAAGCTAGTTCTCAGGAGGGAAACTGTCAATTTCTGCCCACATCAGTCATTTAATGACGACTGTATGCAATCCAGAACAATTGACTTATTTCACATTTCACTTCCCCTCCTTCCCTGTCAGGACTGAAGCCCAATGAATTTAATTAGGAAAAATAGCATATTTAATGCCTGTGCTGCGGTGGGGTATTTGGAGTCTCTGTCTTTGGTCTCTGTGCTGTCACAAGCTCCAGCTGTGTGGAGATCTCATTGAGTTTTGATCCGGTTCCTTTTGTAAGAGGCTACACATGCAGAATAGGAATTAGCTCGCTGCAAGAAAGAGATGTTCTGACTTTTTGATTTGGAAAATCTGTTAAGACTGGCAGGATTCAGAGAAATATGTAAATACTTTTCTAATCTAAACCTGGAAGATAGTCGTGTAGCTTTGTTGATGCAGCACTACAATGGGGAATTTAAACAAAAAAAAATCAAGATGAAGGTGTGTAGACAGAAGCCAAATTTGTTTCTTGGACCAAAGCACTTTCAGAACGAGATTGGGACGTTCCCAGAAATATCCATGGATTATTATCATGAGAGCTGATGCAAAATAATTAATAACTGCATTCTTCCAGCAAAATTCTAATCGTTCTTGAAACAAACGTTATTGTTTTTAATGCAATAACTTTCAGTTGAAGCAAAACTTTGGTCACCGTTCTCATTTCAATGGAAGGCAAATTAATACACAATGATAATGTGATAATCAGGCCACATTTATCAAGGACACGTTCTGCTGAAAAATCAGTCTTTCCTGGATAAATAATTCATGTTTGTAAATAGAATACAGCAGATGATCTTGAAATTCAACTGGATGTAATAATTCCAGAACTGCAAAACTGAGATTACCAAGTCCTGCACCTGTTGTAATTAAGTGATTTGTCGTGCTGGTACAAGCTAGATTTACACAACATGGGGAGAAAAGAAATGCTATTTTTCATCACTGATGCATTTACAACAAGGTAAAATTGCCAACTACAACTGGATGGGTTTCATTATACCCAACTGTTATGTTCTCAGCCCTCCCGAAAGTTACACAGCTTGCTTATTATCAGCAATTAAAGTCAAATGGGGGCAAAGCTAATCAAGTTCGATTCTCAATGCCCACATTGTACACAGATACCAAGTTCCTTTCCTCCGTGACCTGCTTTTCTTTGTCAGAAGTAGAAGTAATTTATGATTGGTTTATCATCTGCACCCTCCCATTTAATAATTCCTACAATTACCTATTAAACCCCATGCACCGCATAAGTCCTGTTAAATGTGCTAGATAGGTACATTAAAAGAAAGTGGCTGGTAATTTGGAGTTTACATACTAATGAAAAGTTAAATAAATGGAAGATTAAACAGTAAGCCATCAATTCTGCTGGTGTATCATTTGGCTTACTCAAGGGCAATCTATTCCATAGCAGTTCTGACTAGGTTTCTGTTGACGGAAAGAACAAAGCTGTAACTATAGAGATTACCATTCACATTGATTAATCATTGCCTTATTGGGATTCCATTTTTTTTCTTGGATCCTTGGACAAGTCTTCCAATGGGCATTTTGTTATACAGTAACAGTGATGTGTGCTGGTTATAATAGTTCAAGTGGGACTGCTATAATGCTTCATATTCTGGATAATCTGAAAGCTGTCACAATAAGAGGCAATGATGCATTCTCTCAAACAGAAATGAGGTTAGCCTTGTTTTCTAAAGTGCTGTGAACTCTGGGGAACTGCAAAATCCTCTCCAAGCATTCTTTTCTATACCTTCACAGAAATTGAGCTGGGGACAAGAAGGGAATATACCCAAATATTCTGTTTATTTTTCCCCATAATTTCTCAAACAGCTGTTCTTTGGGTTGCTCGGTATTTGTTGAATTGAATTTTCTCATGACTGTTACTACCACACTGCCCCCCCCCCCCCCCCCCCCCCACAAACTTGGTAAGGACTGAAAATCTGTATCTTGCTCCCAGGATGACCCAGTTTTGTCCCTTTCCTTTAATTCCAACGTGCATGTGTTTTTATTGCCGACACGTACAAACATTGAGCATCTAACCTTGCAGTCGAGTCTTTTCTTGGAGCACAGATTGCCTTTAGAACATTGGCTACTTATTGAAAGGAGATTACTGTCCGGCTGTTACATGTCAGTTATTGCATTATTTCACAATTTTTCACATCGGAAGATTTTAAATGAAAAATAGAGAAGCCTGTGAGGTTTTAGGAGACCTCCGATTTATTATTACTGATGTCACTTAAGTGAATCAAAAGCTGAGGGCTTTTCATTGATACTCAACTTAACAATTATCAATACTTGAACATATTTAATGTTAGGTATTTAAAACAGACGAGGATTTTGTTTTGATTCATGTTTTCTAATCCTTGGAATAGATTCACGATAGACATAAGGTAATAAGAATCTTTTAGACAATTGGATCAAATTAAATTGACTTGGAATGTGTCAGAATGTGATGTACTTTATATTCTCTCATAAACCTCCTCAGACTTTCCATGATATCTATTTCTCCATACTCAGAAAGCAGGATGTCATGATGTGGGCGTCAAAACTGACAAAGATCATTCTTGCATAAAAGTAGTTTACTGCATGTGAGTGAATTTATATACAAGCGGAACTTTTGGAAAGTACATTTAAATGTATCAATGTTTTTATGCGGTGGTCAGGATGGAGGTGTCAGACATAAAGCATGTGATTCATTAATTAAAAACCTTTTAGACTTTATGGAAAAATAATGGACTTTCTTAGTTAACAGTACGAGATAAAATTCGGAGATTTGAGGTAGGATTTTATAGCCTCGTTCGTCCTGAAATTGTAAAATCCCGCCTGAGATCAATGGACGTTTCCATGATCCGTCCCTCACCTTCTCCATTTCCTCTGACAGGCAGGGCAATAACATTCTAGCCACAGTGTTTTTAAGTTACTGGAGTCACAAGTAGGCTTGCATTAATACTGCAAGAAGTTGCTGTGAAAACCCCCTAGTCGCCACACTCTGGCGTTTGGGTACACTGAGGGAGAATTTAACATGTCTTTTGGATTGTGGGAAGAAACTGGTGCACCTGGAGAATTGTGCGCATTCCACGCACACAGTGACCCAAGTGAGGAATCAAACCCGGGTCCTTGGCGTTTTGAGGCAGCAGTGCTAACTACATGCTACCATGCCACCTTGTAATGGGGCACTTTGGTTTATTTTTCTACACGAAATTTGATTTACACTCTCTTTGAATATCGTTTCTTACAGTGCAGTTGAAAGGATCAGTTGACCTTTGGAAATATTACTCATTGGGTGGAATTCTCCCATAACCTTGCTGACAGCATAAATAGTGGGCAATGGAGAGTGAGGAGAATTTGGTGGGAGGCGAAAAAAATCGGTTTTGTACCTGTGAATTTACAATAGGAACTTCCAATGCTGCTTGCCATGGTGGATCAGGAAACCCACTGGAGGCCTGGGTGAAACTGATTTGTATCCCACTAATGGGATGCTGACGAAAGCCGCGATAGAATCTCTTCCTCCTTCCCCAACCCCAAGTCCAATTCTTTGTGACGCCAACGGGAAATCACACTGGTCCAGCACGCGTCCGGACCAATGTGATGTGCAGGAGTTGGGATTTGCACACAAAAGGCCTGGGGTTGCCTTCAGAGGCCTGGTTTGAGACCACCAGCAAACCTGGACCCTGGAACACTTGAGCATCTATCAGGTGGACCTCAACTTCAGGTATCAACAGGGAATTTCAGCTTTGAGTCTTTGACTGTTCCTGGAGGTTCATTCTCTTTTCTTCAATCGTGGAACGGTGATATTGTCACCTTTTAAATATGGCACTCGGGTATTATGGTTGGATGCTTGTCATCAAGCCTGCCCTGCCATGTTAATCATGGATGGATGGATGATTAATTATGCTGGGGACAGATGATATGGTGTATCTTTCTATTGGCCTTTACGGTGGGAAACATTCCCCTTTCCCACCTCTGACACAGGATTTATCCTGAGGGGAGAATTCCACCTAACATCTTATCGTGGTCCACTTCTGATATAGAATTCAGTTGAAGCATTTTTTTGCAATATTTTCCTTTCTCTGGCAAGCAAAGAATGTCGGTATACGTTGAGAATGTGTCACTCTATTTTTCAGTGAGGCAGTCATTTTGCACCATTTTAATCCATACTGATTGGAGGAAAAAGCAATGATTTTGGTAATTCAATAATTAAAGTTTCTGAATGGAGATAACTGTGTCAGTAGTGTCTCACTGTCAGCCTTTGAGACACTTTCTCTCTTTAAAAGCTGCTAGTTAAAAGTAGCCTGTGGGGAAATATGCTTCACAATATCCCATGTTTTGACATTATAATAGTCATATTTTTCCAGATGCCTTGAATAGTGTGTGTTGCCAGCAACCTATTTCTTCCATGCGCTGGTCTTGATTTTAAATCCCCCAGCCAGTACAAGAGATCAAAAGATTGGAGGTGGGGGGAGGGGGCGTCTTTCTTGTCTAGATGCAGTTGGGGCAAGGAGACAGCTCCAACCTCCCTGTCCACCAACACAGCAGGTTCATCTTTAAAATATAGGCGTATTTCCAATTATGTTTTTGAGGACATGATCTGCCATTTTGTTTTTTTCATTAGTGTCACAAGTAGACTTACTTTAACACTGCATGATATTCCTGTGAAAATCCCCTAGTCGCCACACTCCGGCGCCTATCCGGGTACATTTGAGGGAAAATTTAGCACGTCTTTTGGACTGTGGGAGGAAACCAGAGCACCCATGCAGACACTCGCACAGACAGTGACCTGAGGCAGGAATCGAACCTGGGTCCCTGGGACTGAGAGCAGTGCTAACCATTGCGCCGCCTTTAAACTGAGCAGCGGGGCAGTGGCACCTTGGGCAGACCCAGAGGAGACCCAGCTTTCTAAATAAAAGATGATGCGTTTTGGTATTCCTGTGGCTCCAGGTCAGATAAAATCAAGGCCACCATGTTGCTCATAGAATTTTGGAGCTCCTGCACAAAAAAACGTTTGCTCCCAGATAGACTTTAAGGATTTTAAACAATGGGTCACAATAAAGATTGATAAATGCATGAGTGTTCTCTCCAGTTAGTCGGGCTATCTGATAATTGTGTGGAATGTACTTCCCTTATAAGATGCATCATTAAACACACTTTAGCATGTTGTGGAAAAGCAGGATAGTGCAATAACTGGATCAGCATGCAATTAGTGAAGCTGTTGATCATCTTAGCCTACTCACTAAAATCAAGAACCAGCCCATTAACTTGGGCATAGAGCCGTTTGGTGCACTATGCCCAAAGCTTGCATTTTACCAACTTGTTTCAATTTAGGCATCGCTGTGTCATTATTGCAATCAATGAAACGTTTGACTTTTTTAACTAACATTAACTCAATGGCAATATTGTTTTTTCCATGTGGATTAATATCCTGTGATATTGCAGAGCAACATTATTAATGAATATAATTGCCTGAGATTTAGTGGAAGTTACCAAGCTCGTTCATACCAATCCAAAGCTTTAAATTTAAGTTACAAGTTCGGTTAGAACAGAATTTTATTTTTTATTTAATTTCTCCAACTTTGCCAAATCTAGTTAAACTTCTAATTCTTGATGCTTATCTCAATGTGATTCTTAGATTGATCACTGCTTGGTAACAATGTGACCAATGATGCGTTCCTACAGAAGTATAACAAAAATAATATGGAACCGCGCATCCATTCATTCAGAAAGCTACGTTAACTAATATGCTGGCACGCTATCTCAATAAATGTGAGCTTACTTTTTATTTAAACAATAAAAAGAAATATACCTTGATGATTACCATGCAAAAACCCTCAGGCAATACACATCATGAGCCTGGAACCAAATGGGTTGTATGGTAAAATGTTTGACACACAACATCGCTCAAGATGTCTGTAATGAGTGGTCTCCCCTTTCAGGACTCTCAAGGATATGCCACAGAAAAGCTTAAAGAAGTGTCCTGTTCCTAGGCAGCCACCAATGTTAGTTTCTTATTAACAGCTAGAAGGTGAGCAAGAGTAAATCAGTGCTGACTTTTCCATTTCCCAATGCAGAAGGGCTGTGTTACTATTCAGCTATCTAATATCAAGATCAAGAAGTTAGCACAGTGAGAGATTTGGCTACCATTTGCTTGATGCTGGAACTGCACGTAGTCCATAAGATATAGGAGCAGAATTAGGCCATTCGACCCATCGAGTCGTCTCCATCATTCAAACATGGCTTATGTGATTCTCACTCCATCCTCCCTTTAACCCTTGCTCTCCTTACTAATCAAGATCCTATATATCTATGTATTAAAGATACTCAATGATCTGGCTTCCAAAACTTCCTGTGGCAATGAGCTCCACAGATTCACTATCTTCTAACTGAAGAAATTCCTCCATCTCCTTTTTAAAGAAGCGTCCCTTCACTGAGGTTGTGCCTTCAAGTTTTATAGTCTCTTTCCCTAGTGGAAACATCCTCTCCATCTCCACTCTACTTAGGCTTCTCAGTATTCTGTAAGTTTCAATTAGATTACCCTCTAAACTCTATTGAGTGTAGATCCAGAGTCCTCGACTGCTCTTCATATGACAACCCTTTATTCCTGGGATAATTCTTGTCACCTCACTTATTTTCATTGTAAAGTTTCTTCTCTTAATACAGCTATTAGTTGATCTGGCTTGGTTTGCATTGCAGCCTTCAACATTCAATCTAGTACGACCGTGGAGCGTCGTTTTGTGCATGACAGATTGGCACTAAACACGCATCCAAAATACCTGAAATGATACAACCCGGCTTGTCCCTTTTGCTGGGAGCTTGGGAGTGATAGTAATGCTGTTGCCCAGGTCCCGCACCAATTTCTTTTGCAAGGTCCCAGTTTGCACACCTGGGCTGAAGAGGGCAGTCTGCAGCCTTGTAGAGGCTGATATACCTCAGATAACTCAGTTTACTGGTGATTGCGGCAATGCTGCATTCCATTCTGTGGCCAAGATCAGCTACTCTGACTTTGGGGTCTTTATGCTGGCCCGAAGAGATTTCCGAAGAAGCCTTGCCCATCATTAATTTACCTCTTCTGAAAATTCTGGAATTGACAGTGGCCTGATGTGATCGAGTCCCCATTGTTTCTATAGCATTCCAGTTGTCTCAAATTCCCCCCCCGAATTTCAGTGCTGTATTTGTGTGAACAGTTTGAATTCAACACAGCTCTAACTCCACTTACTAAAAAATATAGACAGAAGAAGAGAAAGGAAGGCCATTCTTCCCTTCTGGTCTGGCAATAAGAAATTGTTAAACTTCGCTTACCAAGAGAAGTTTAATTTTGACTTAATTTGAAGATTTAAAATTGGCTTGATGAATACAGAGAGGATGATGATGAATTAATGGAAACAAATGGTGTGATGCAAAACAGGTTGTTGATGCTCAAAGGCCCATGTTGCAGTATTGTTGATGACTAATCCCATCAGCATGGGGTTTCCACTTACAGCTGTCAATAATAGATTAACAGCCGAATTTTCCAGCCACCAGCCCCCACCATTATCACTACCATGGCATGTTTTCCAGCAGCGGAGGTAGCTCAATACTGGCCACCAGCAGGATCTTCCAGTCCCGCCAATATCTGCTGCATTTTGCATAGCTTGCCAATCCAGTCACTGGGAAACCCTATAATAAGAAAATCCCACCCTAGGTTTCTGAGGCAGCACAGTGGTAAGCACTGCTGCCTCATAGCACCAGGGACTCGGGCTCGATTCTCAGCTTGGTTCACTATCTGTGTGGGGTTTGCACGTTCTCCCCATGTCTGCATGGGTTTCCTCCAGGTGCTTCTGTTTCCTCCCACAGTCTGAAAGATGTGCTGATTAGCTACATTGACCTGAACAGGCAACAGAATGTGGTGCCTAGGGGAATTCCACAGTAACTTAATTGCAGTGGTAATGTAAGCCTTACTTGTGACTAATAAATAAATTTCAAAACTTTTACCACAACTCTCAAAATTAAAAGTTTTCTTTCAATGTGTTGATGGGATTTGGGCATTATTGGTGAGGCTGATATGAATTGTCTGTCCCTATACAACTTGCCAGACTATTTCAGAGGCGAATTAAGAGTCAAGCATTTTGCTCTGGATATGGAATCAAAGGCAGGCAGGTTTCCATCCTAAAAGGATGTCACTGAACGGCTTTTAACAACAGTCTTGGAGTTTCATGATCGCTATTACTAGCTTTTTATTCCAAATTTCTGTAGAGGTGCAACTTGTGGGCCAAAGAGCCTGTTTGTGCTGTTATGTTCTAAATGAAATTATTAATTGAATTTAAATTCCTAAGCTGTTCTAAGAACATAAAAAAATAGACTATGTGACCCACTGAGCCTGCTCAGTTCAGTATGATCATGGCTGACCTTGGCCTCAACTCTCTCTTCCCATATCTCTTAATTTCCTAAGGGATCTCTTTATTCCAACTTTAAATATTTCAACGATGGAACATCCACAATCTTCTCGGCCAGAGAATTCCAAAAATTCACAACAATTTGAGTGAAGAAATTTGTCCTCATCGCAGTCCCAAACAATTGGTCTCTTATTCTGAGATTTGCCATCCCTCCGACCTCCCTCCATATTTAATATTCCCTGACCAATGGAAATAATCTCTGTGTCCATCTTATGAAGCCCCTTCAGGATTTAGGAGTTTCAATGTGATTACCTCTTGTTCTTCTAGACTCCAGAGAATATAAAACCAAAAGAGAAAATGCTGGAAAATCTCAGCAGCATCTGTAAGGAGAGCAGAGTTGATGTTTTGAGTCCAGACAACCCTTTGTCAAAGCTTTGACAAAAGGTCGTCTGGACTCAATGTTTGCTCTTTCCTCTCCTTACAGATGCTGTCAGGCCCGTTGAGATTTTCCAGCATTTTTTTTCTTGGTTTCAGATTCCAGCTTCCACAATAATTTGCTTCTTTCCAGTGAATATAAGCTTTATTTACTTAGTTTTGCATCAAAGGACATCATTTCCCCCCCCCCCCCCCCACCAACATTCTAGAAACCAATTTAATAAACCTCCACTGTACAACCTGCAATGTAATACACCACATAAACTGTAAACTACTCTAGTTGCGGTCTCACCAAAATCCAGTGCAGCTGCTGTGGTTTAATCTTTACTCGCATCTCCAGATCTTTAATTAAGGTCAAGACTGACTAGCCCAGTAACATAGCAATGATATTACTGACTCTGAAGTTTATTCAATACAGCAAGTATGCTGATCTGCCTGCAGATCAAAAATTATTTCAGCTATCACAAATCTGTTTCTCAAAAATTGAAACTTAAATGGTATTTTCAGAGTCCAGTTCTTTAGAATCATGGAATACATACAATGCAGAAGGCGGCCATTCAGCCCATCAAGTCTGCACGGACAGCAATCCCACCAAGCCCTACTCGCACATTTACCCTGCTCATCCCCCCTGAGACTAGGAGTCAACTTAGCATGGCCAATCAACCTAACCTGCAAATCTTTGGAGTATGGGAGGAAACCGGAGCACCCAGAGGAAACCCATGCAGACATGGGGAGAATGTGCAAACTCAACACAGTGACTCAAGCCTGGAATTGAACCCAGCTCCCTCAGTGCTAACCACAATGTTGTCATGTCACCCGCATTGTACCTGTTGTGGAACTATTGGGTTCCAATAACCAGCAACCAGGGACCGACAACAATGGAAGGGATTCTCCAGCCACGTGCGCCCAAAGACTGAAAATTCTCACCCAAGCTCAATGGACTCTTGACCTGCTGAATTTTCTGTCTCGCCTGCTGTGGGAATTGCAGCGGGCCAGACTGGAGAATTTCAGCCAGTATGCATACACTACTGAGCAACTCTTTATATGCTGCGTGTCTGCTCATGCTGTAGGAAAACTCCTGCAGTCCTGACGTGTAACCCCTTTCGTATCTGCTTCATCCCTGTACCCATGTGATCATCCTATCTACCCCTGTGATGGTAGAAGAGCAATGATGATAGGTCACTGAGTGAGGTTTTGTTTTTCAGAAGTACTGCTAAGAGTGACTTCCTCTACTGAGATTGCTAGCATCTGTTTCTTTCCAGCAGAATATATATGTGTAAAAAAAAAAATTAAGCTATGAAAAATGCAATAAATCCATGGATCAGAAATGTATACGTTGAAGTGATCTCAATTTTGTAAAGATTTGATTTTAAATAATTGGCCTGCATGAACAATAATAAGGGTAAAATTAGTTTTGCTTGTATTTAGTCAAGGTAAAATGTATTTTGCTTTGTGGTACTTGCTTATCCACCCTTTAGTGGATTAGTTTTCCTCTGAAGTAATTGGTATTCTTAGATTCATATAGTAAATTCTTTCTGTCACTGGTGACAGGAACTCTCCATTTTCTCTACATTCAATTGGAAATATTTCCTTCGTAAGTGAAATGAAAGACAGCTTCACAATAGCTCAGAAATAGGGGCTGCATTGAGAGCTTTCCTGTAATCACAATTGGTGCCTGAGATGACTAAAGGTTTAAGCAAAAGGAATTGAACTGAGTCTGCCCATTTAGGGATGCTGCAGTGGAAAGTTCAAGTTTAACTCGGCAATTCCCCCACATGTTAAACAGTGGGTCTCAACCAAGCTGATTGGATGAGAAGTTGGCACACTAGCAAGTGGAAACATTTGAAAGGTGAGTGAGCCTGCCACACTCTTTTTCTCCCCCCCCACCCCCCTCACCTCACCTCCACCACTTTACGCAACTCCTGGGATTCATCCAACAACATGGATGCCAGCCATCACTGAAGCAGATTTTCTGCTGACTCCCTCGGCCTGGGAAATAGGGAATCGAAGAAGACCTGAAAAATGAAGAAGCGACTTAAAATACGAGGAAGAAAATTGGTGAATGGAAAAGAATACAAAGTTATTGTGTCTCTCTCAGATCAGAATATATGTGCTGAAAGCTTTATGCATAGAACCCAGGGAACTTCCCAAGACTGGAAATCTGAAATAAAACAGAAAATCTATATCTATAGGAAGAAAAGTCTGTTTAATGTTTGGACCATTCTTCAGAACACATTCACTCTTACAAAAGGTTCAACAATTGAGACAGTAATCTTGATACTGATTTCTAAGAAGCTGCTGTGTATTTCTAGCCCTAGTAGCTTTTATTGTCATGCCCACTTTACAATGCCCTTAAAACTTTGGCACTTGTGCTGGCTCTGGTTCAGCAAGACTCCATTCACTCCTGTCTGAATCCTATGCTGCTGGTCAGAAGATGGCTATGTAGCTCAATTAATGTTATGTGGCAGGAGCAGGGGAAAAAAAAGATCAGTCTTCTCATGTCAGGAGGGAAGTTATTTACTTTTTACAAACTGACGGAGAGGCACTGCGGGGGCATCATTTATTTCAGTTCAGAATGTCATTATCATTTAATGCGGAGTGACTTCTGCATGCATTTTGGTCTCATTCTCATAATCTTTATTATGCAGGATGGCTGCTTAAGTACTAGCCGGGTTAATTTGCTGTGTGGAAAAGTCAAATTTTTTTTATCCTTCTTGCGAAGGCTAAAACGTGAAGAATTGTGTGGCCTTCCCCCTTGTTTTACTCTGGAATTGTGAGCTTTGGGCACGGAATTTTCACTATAAAATCACTTGGTATACTTGTAAGTGTCGACATTTGTCTTTTCCGTCGATATTGTGTTTTGTAATACCTGTGTCAAAATGATAATCATTGCACGTCCTGGTTTGCTGAGGTAGGTGTTCTTATAGCAGTTAATATAATTCAGTAGCTCAGTTTTATGGAAAAACTGAATACATCTCGGATAAATGCTACCTTGTTTTCGTAAATTTTATAAATACAATATTTTGGGACTGACTTTGGTAAATCACTAAATGCAAAAACAAGGAGGGACCAGACATGCACCTGAATAGTCACAATACACCCTCCATGTTTTATATTATCAATCATGCACTAGTCGCTAAGCATAAAAATATTTTATTTAATGCAGTGTGTTTTATCCTATCATTTTTCCAGGGTATTTTTGTAATGTACAGTTGACATAATAGGATATATAAAATGTGTTGCTAGGTTACAAAGAGCTTCAGAATTTAAAGAGCTAAGAATTTTTCAAATCTACAAGATTCATGAAAGATGTCAGAGGATGTATGCAGTAAAATAAGAACCATAAATTATTGGTTTAGTGTGGAATAAAACAAGCCTGAAATAAAATATCGTGGCTGTGAGCTAATTCACCCATCAGACACTCGACACCGAACGCATCAACTAATGACTTTCTTTAAAAGATTCCTGGAATTAATTTGTGCTGCCAAAGCAAAAGCAAGAATTAAAAAAAAAAATAGAGCACACAGTCTCAGGAAGCGTCAAGTGCAATGAATGATGAAGTACTTTTCATTGCAGCCAATTCCATTCCAGAAATCCCTATAGTGCAGGAAGCTTTAAAGCTAACACAGCAAATTCAGCTATCGTGCGGTACAGTATTAATGATTTATGCTCGTTGCACCATTGCTTTTGTTCACTGGCAGTGCCCAGTTCTGCTAATAAAGGAGTTTTTGAAAGGGTCCCCCGTTTGCAGAGCAGTTTTGCTTAATGCAGCGATGTTGTCATTATAAATCAGCGGAATTTAGCAGTTTACAACCTTGCTGCGATTTGCTCGAGGTTTTCTGTTTAGTCTGCTTCATCTGGGCATTGAAATATTTTCATTGTGTTTCTGTGGACAACAAATGAACTGGCGGATGAGATGTATTTTAAAGGGTTGATTGGTTTAATTTAAAGCAGTGCTGGCCATCCATTTGTTTTCCTCCCCGTTTACTTTTTTGCACTTTATCATATTGTTTATGGAGATGAGCAGAGCAACATTTCATTAGCATAAAGAGATGCAGATCATAACAGGAGATATTTTTCAGCACCTCCCCCACCCCCCCCCCCACCGACTCTCACCCCAAAATGAAGAGACAGTAAAATATAGTGCTTTGAGCAGATGTTAACGTATATAGGAAAAATGATGATTTATATTTGCTTCTCTGCAAGTGGACATCAACATGAATATTTAATGATAGCTCCACACTTTCTTCTGGGGGGGTTGGTGGGGGTGAAACATACTTCATCCATTGATATAAGAATAGAGAATTTGCATTTGGATTGTCTGACTGTAATAAGCTTAAACAGTGAGGGAGACAAAAGTTAGTGGTTTTGCATGCAAAGAAAATAACAGCATGTGAATTGTTTAATGGAATCTCTTAATTCATTTCTAAAAAAATTTGCTTTAATGCACTTAGTGGACAGAAGATTCTATGATTACACAGGGGCATTGCACATTCCTTTGATAGGTTTGAATAATTAATAAGATTTCTGTCTAACTTCCGATGCCATTAAATCTTAAGCATTTTGTTCATTATTATTATGCTGCTTGTACTTTAGAACCTAACCAAGAGCCTGATCTGCAAGAAAATGATTTCCCTTCACCCTCGATGACCCTCCCCCGCCCAGCCTACATACCGCTTTGTGAGGGCGGCATAATATTTTTGACTCCCATGGAAGATATCAGGCCGCAGTATTGCGCAGCTCTGGGAAATGCAGAATATCCGCATGCAAATTGGATTGCTAAAGCTGCCAAGTGTATGTATGTATTGCTTGTTTTGTGAGGATGGGGGCTGGGGGGGGAAGAAAACAACTGTATTTCTGAAAAGCAGATCTCAGTTTCACTGCTGTAGTATGAGCTTTTCTTGATGATTTTTAACGTCAAGGCCCGGCTTGGTTTCAAAGCCATTAGTCAGTGGACTTGAATTTTTGAAAATTATGTACATAGCAATGATGGCACAGATGTGGCATGCGCCACTGTCGTGGGGTGGAAATTTCAAGATGGCATCAATGACTTGCGCCAAAACCCACGCCACACCCATCATTTTTGCGTCAAGTGAGGATGTTGAGCATTTTATCCCTACCCGCCCTCCCCTGACTAAATCAATGGTGAGAAAATCAATTTTGTTGATTTGCCAACACTCTAACAACCAGCCACTTAGACGATTGCTGGTCAGCACTGCAGGCTCAGAATTAAAGTTTATTTGTTAGTGTCACAGGTAGGCTTTCATTAACATTGCAACAAAGTTACTATGAAATCCCCTAGTCGCTGCACTCTGGGTACGTTGGCCATGCTAAATTCTCCCTCAGTGAACCTAACGTGCACGTCTTTTGGACAGTGGGAGGTATCGGAGCACGTGGAGGAAAGCCACACAGAGACGGGGAAAATATGTAGACTCTGCACAGTCACCCAAGGCCGGAATTGAACATGGGTCCCAGGTATTGTGAAGCAGCATGCTAACCACTGTGCCACAGTGCCACCCGTAAATTAGTATTCAATTGCTCAGTAAATTGTTTAAGGGACGGACTTGTTCTAGGAATTTCATTGAAAACTTAAGCCTCAATTAAGTGATAAAATAAGTGTTTTGACAGTCAAGCTTGCTCAGATTTTCCCCTGACTGACATTATTTCTGTATTAATATTTATTGAGCTTGTGTGCTAAGTATGGATTTTAATCGGTAATGAAATACAGCTAAGGATTGCATTTGGATTGGGAGACAATCCCTTGCATTCAGGTTCTTCTGTAGTGCCGGCACACATTACAATGATACTATTTCAGCACAAATTCATCAATCAAACTCGAACTCTCTGTTCTGTCTGTATTTATAGCAACCTATTCCAGCGTCATCAAATCAGAACATGGAGTTTTAGCCCCAATATAGGCGTATAAATAGTAAAGCAGTGAAAGAAAGCAAAGGTGAGGCCAATTAAGGATCAGAAAGTGGCTTAGTGCATGCAGATGGGGTGAATCCTTTACATCTGTCTTTTTAGAAAGGAAGACAAAGTCTAGGCCAAGATTAACTGGCCCCCTCATGACAGAAGGCTTGCCATTGCTGTTGTGAGGATCACTCGCACATCCTGCTACCAGGGAAACCGCCATGGTGGGCGTTCCCCTTTGGCATGACTAGAAGTTCGCATTGGTGAGAAGATTGGAAAATCCTGTCCAAACTAAAGAAGGAGGGAATTGAGGTATCAGATATTTTAAAAATTGCTAAAGACAGAACTGGCTTTGCTTAAGATTGTTAAATCACCTGGATTGTAGAAATGAAGCTGAGGAAAGTCAGGTCAGAAATCACAATGGTACTACTGGCCATAATCTTCCAACTTTCCTTAGATATCTCTTTAATGCATGGTAGTACCAGAGAACTGGAGAATTGCGATGTCACCTAATGAAGGGGCAGCATTCTGAAAGCTTGTGCTTCCAAATAACCGTGTTGGACTTTAACCTGCTGTTGTGAGAATTCTTACTGTGCCCGCCCCAATCCAACACCAGCATCTCCACATCAATGCCCTAAAAGAGATACAAGGATAAACCCAGCAGCTACAGGCCAGTCAGTTGATCCTTTGCAATAGGAAAATTAGAACTTGGTTAAGAGTAGATTAATTAAGGAAAGCCTCATGATTGAGCTTCTTGATGTGTTACAGAGATGGTAATAAAGGTCCTGTGGTTGATTGTCCAGTGATATGGATTTCCAAAAGCTGCCTGAAAAAGTGCCACGTAGCTTATTGGCAAGTTTGAACCCCATGGAATAAAAGCAGCGGTGGCAGTACGGATATGAAATTGTTTGAGTGGCAGGAAATAGAGATGAGCAGTGAATAGTTGCTTTTTGGACTGGAAGTAAGTATATAATGGTGTTCCACAAGAATCAATATTAACACCAGTACTTTTCTGATAGACATTAACAACATAAACTTGGAAGTACAGAGTACAAATTCAAAATTTATAGTTGACACACAACTTGGAACCGTGAGGAGGATAGTGATAGACTTCAAGAGGACATGGACAGGCTGGTGGAATGGGCAGATACCTGATAGGTGAAATTTAATGGAGTGAAATGAGACATTTTGTGAGGAAGAATGAGGAGACACAACATAAACAAAGGGGTGGTATTCAAAAGTGCCTGCTGGGGCAGAAGGTGGCAGGGCAGGTTGAAAAAGTGGTTCAGAAAATAAAGGGAATCCCAGGCTTCATATTTCAAGGAATAAAGAGCGAAAGCAAGAACCTTCTTCTGAACTTTTATAATTCACTGGTTTTGGCCTGTGTTGAAATATTCTGGGAACCATGCTTTAGGAAAGATGTGAAGACGTTGGAGAAAGTGCAGAAGAATGGTTATAGGGATGAGGGACTTCAAGATTTGTGACAGATCAGAGGCGAAGTTATTTACCTTATGGAAGAGAATGTGGAGAGGGGATGTGACAGATATGTACAAATTACTGAAGGTCTGGACAGATTAGATGGAGAAAATCTGTTCCCTTTGGCAAAGGGGTTGAGAACCAAAAAGACACTGAGTTAAAGTGATTGGCAAAAGAACCAAAGATAACAGAAGAAAACATTACCAAGGTGTTAGTGGTTAAGATCAGGAATGAACTGCCTGAGAGCATGATGAAGAAGATGCAACTGTGGTTTCCACCAGGGAGTTGGGTAAGTACTGAAGATGAAGAATGTGCAGAGTTATAGGGGAAAGGAAGGGAGATCAGAATGAGCTGAGTTGTCCTTGTCAGTAGCTGGCTTGGTCTTCGTGTGTTGAATGGTTGCAGCACAGACCTTTGTCTGTGTTGTAACGATTTGATGATTCTGTGATTTGGGGGTGGTCTCCATTCCACCCTCTACTAATTTAAGGGATTTGATTTGGAGTGGGTGACCAGTCTTCTCTCAGGAGCCAGTGTAATCATTTTAAGGTGGCAGTGTGCTTCCAATTTAATGGGATTTTTATTTTGTAACAGGCTCAAAACTTCCAACAGCTAAATGAAGGGCTAAATCCACGAGGCAAGTGCTTTAGTTGTACTGTTGGCTAGGATGTACAACAGTGTTTATCTACCAGGCCACATGATTGGACCCCCCACCCCCAAGCTCGGCAATATCTGTTTTGCCTCAACTCCCACCTCTCAACAATGCCAGACATACCTGGTATTAGCTCCCCGCCTGCTTTCTCACTCACCTGTCAAACTGCTGGGTGGAAAAGCTGTTGAAAATTTTCAAAGGGTGTCCTGCTGTTAATTTTTGCAGGAAGTCCATGGAAATCCATACCCTGAGGTTCCTGTCTGAAAATCTTCACCTGTCTATGCTCTTGCCAGCCTTGAGTAACTAGCCTGGCCATTGGGTGCCACTATTAAATAACCTGTTGTTGCATTCTGTGCCATTTTCATTTCCTTGGATGTCTCTCTAATCAGCTAGACAATTTCCAACCTGCTATTGTGCTTTCTGGCAAACTGTGGCATGAATTCACCGGTGGAGGGTGGCAAGTACATGACTGACTTTTCAGAGGTTTAACTTGTTAGAGGGCCAAGTGGTGGCACAGTGGTTAGCACTGTTGCTTCACAGTGCCAGGGACCCGGGTTCGATTCCTGGCTTGGGTCACCATTTGTGCAGAGTCTGCATGTTCTCCCCATGTTTGCATTGGTTTCCTCTCAGTGCTCCAATTTCCTCCCACATTCTGAATAACGTGCTGGTTGGATGCATCGACCATACCAAATTCTCCCTCAGTGTGTTCAAACAGCTGCCAGAGTGTGGCGACTGGGGATTTTCACAGTAACTTCATTGCAGTGTTAATGTAAGCCGACTTGTGACATTAAACTATGGCATTAATTTTATTTATTATCAATAATCCAGGACTGGGCCTGCTGAATTGTCATTCCAGGCAGAGATTCGTATACGTGCACTACTGCAGTGGTTTTACTTTGCACTGTGTAAATAAATGGTGTGCCTTTCCAGTCGGGCTTCCTTATTCTTAAAGGCATGTTCTACAACTGCAATAAATATAGAAATGCAGTGAATTCCAGCAGACCTGTTTAACACCAGCAGCTGGCATTAATTTTCAGAAAACATCTTCAGTGTTGTTAAGATCAAAATGTAAATTACTAAATCAACCACACACATTTACTGTAAGTATAGCCAACATTCTTCTTCCAAAAGCTTACAGTGCTGTCCTTGTTCTGGTCAATATTACATCTAATTGTTTGATTCAGGGTCGAATAATGCTAATTGTATTTCTATTTTCCTTTTGGTATGGACAAAACTGTGGCAATGGACACCTGGTTTAGCTGGACCATTTCTGAATTTAGGGTCTATATGCAGTAATAATTCCAGGAACAAGCAGCTTCTATGCAAATTTCTCATAGTGAATTGTCACTTCATCAAGATTTCCGGTTTCTGTGGGGCAACTCAGTCTAGGTATGTTTTACAAACTGTGCTATTTCAATCTACAGCAGAATGGAAATGTGAGGAAGGAGGGAGTACACATGAAGGAAAGGATTCGGATTTTATTTGCTGTCCTTGAGTTAAGTGTTCTACATCTGAAGCTTGCAAAGTACTGACCAAAGCATAGGCAAGTATTCCCATGGAAGTGCCTGGCAAAGGGAGTATAAACTGGGCTGTGAAGGGATTGGACTTTTACAAGACTGCCAACTAACCTAACAATTTCCATCACTTGATGACCAAGAAAAGACACAACAAGCTGACTAGCCAGGCTGTCAAAGGAATTAAGGACCTCCACTGAGAAGCTAGAGAGCTCAGCTCGCTACTATTTAAAGGAAACGTTTTCTGACCCAAGCTGGTAACTCTTTTTGTCTCCACTATGTAGGAGGTAATCTGTTCAGTGGAATGAAAATGTGATGCTGTGGTAACTCCCTCGAGGTTCATGGGGAATCACTGCTCTCCCTGTGGGGCTTATTGACTTCCCCTGGTAACAGGCCGATGGCCTAGAACTCGTTACCTGAGCCTTTGATAAGGCAAGCTCAGGACTGGGCCTGCTGAATTGTTATTCCAGGTAGAGATTTGTGTACGTGCACCACTGCAGTGGTTTTACTTTGCATTGTGTAAATAAGTGGTGTGCCTTTCCAGTCAGGCTTCCTTATTCTTTAAAGGCATATTCTACAACTGCAATAAATATAGAAATGTACCCAATGGTATTGCAAAAGCAATTGCTGTAAACCACTCCTTAACTATGAGAAGGTTGGATATGTGTGTTTAAATAGTTTATGCTGTTTATTGTGCATGTAATCCTGGCACAGGGATATGCACAGTGCCCAATTTGCACCAACATTTGTCCCATTCGTTGGGACTCTCATATTAGTCCCCTAACATCTCTTGAAGGTTACCATGGATGCTGTTTGGGTTTTGAAATTTAGGCAATCTGTCGGATCTGGCTTTCTGTACTCAGGTAACTATGCCATGAGGCTGCCTCTGGAGGCTGACATCTTAGGGCAGTTCAGTAAAGACCTCTTATTGAGAAATGATGAATAAGACGGGGTCCTTATACATTAAACAGAGACATAGGCAGTGGTGAGTACAGCATGTATGGGCTACATTAAAGTAAGAAGTAAAATAAGGTCCATAATAGAATTTAAACTAGAGGGTAAAGTAAAAGGAGCAATTTAAGGGTAAAAAGTTTTGGCAGAGAAACTTGGCCATGTGGCATGCTCCTCCTGTACGATGAAGGAAGTCAGGAGTACTTTTAGTATCCTGAGTGATTGTGAGTATGGAGAACATTTTCAGTTGCAGCCACTCAAAATCTGCATTGTGGTCCTGAAGCTCTGCAGTTGGAGGGATTGTGGAATATCCACAAAGCTGGGATTTTCGCAGAACGACGTGCAGCGAGGTGCTCACATTACAGGTGAAGAATGCAGAGGCAGAAAGGGAATGGATGTCCATGAGTCAAAGCATTGTGCAGGAGTCCCCTGGGTCCATCTCCCTCTCTAACGGATATTCCGTTTTGAATGCTGCTGGAGGAGATGGTTCCTCAGGGGAATGCAGCAACAGCCAAGTCTGTGGTACCATGAGTGGCTCAATTGCGTTGTGGAGGTGGTTAAAGAAGAATGGGAAAGCAATAGTAATAGGGATTCTAGTCACAGACATGACATCAAGATGGTATGTTGCCTACCTTGTGCCAGTGTCAAGGATGCTACTGAACAGCTGCAGGACTTCTGAAGGGAGACCAACCAGATGTCATGGTCCATATCAGTACCAATGACGTAGGTTAAAAGTGGAATGAGATCTTGCGAGCAGAATGTAGGGAGCTTGGAAATAAATTAGAAAGCAGAACCTCAAAGGTAGTAATCTCTGGATTACTCCTGGTGTCACATGCTAGTGAGAGTAAACTTGCAAGGAACATAAAAATAGAGTGCTAAAGTCTCTATAAATATGGAAAAAGATCAGTGAAAATAAATGTAGGTCCCTTGTGTCCAAAACAGAAGAATTCATAATGGAGGACAAGAAAATGGCAATTAAGCAATCACTTTAGTTCTGCTTTCATGGATGAAGACATGAATTACTTCCCAGAAATGTTGGAAAACCACTGGTCCGGTGAGAAGAAACAATTGTAGAAAATTAGTATTAGTATAATGCTGGAGAAATTAATCGACTGAAAGTTGATAAATCACCTGGCCCTGATAATCTATACCCTCGATTACTAAAGGAGGTAACTATGATTGGGGGAGGCAGTGGTTCAATGGGCTAATCGTGAGTAATCCAGAGAGCAAGATCTGAGGACCCGGTTCAAATCTAGCCATGGCAGATAGTCAAATCAAAAGAAATCTAGAATTAAAAATCTACTGATAACCATGTGTCATGAAAACCCATCTGGTTCATTAATGCCCTTTTAGGGAAGAAATCTGCCATTCTTTCCCGGTCTGGTCTACATATGATTCAAGATTTACAGCAATGTGGTTGACTCTGAGATGGAGAGCTGTTAGTTCAGGACAGGCTAGCATAAATGAGCTAGCTCATAAATTAATCGGGAAAAAAAAATGATTGTCATCTCCCAAAATTCTATAGATTTCAGAACAATCCCAGCAATTTGGAGGGTGGAAAATGTAGCCCTGCTATTTAAAAAAAAAGAGGGAGAAAACCAGGAATTAGACTGGTTAGCTTAACCTAACATTTGTAGTTTGGAAAATGCTAGAGTCTACAACAGGGCACTTAGACAAAGAAAGGGAAATCATGTTTGACAAATGCACAGGATCTGCTCTCCATGGACACTACCTCTCATCAAAGGGCCAAAACAGGATTGTGCCATGGACATCTCATCACATGATGCCATGCCAGTGAGTATCACTACTGCTCTCCAGTGTCGTCCCCGGTGGTCAGGGACAGTGCCAATCTGTTTGATACTAATTGAGGTTAGGACCTGGAGTGGAGTGGTGGCTGAATTCCTCTCTCTCTCTCTCCTTGAGATCAGGGCACCTTTTTATAAAGAGCATCCCAATCTTTGTGGAAGTGGCCTCAATAATCCTCAGTATGTTAAGAACTAAGCTGACAGCCAACTTCAGATTGTTAGTCTGGCTTGCAGTGTGGTACATTTGCATGTACTGGAAACTACATCTGTTAGCACTTACGGCGGGAATTTCCAGCTGCCCTCGCCCCGAGGCTGGAAAATCCTGCTCGAGGTCAATAGTCCTGCCCTGTCTGCTTTATTCCCGTGGTGGGTGGGACAGGAAAGTTCTACTCTCATACTTTGCGGACAGAAAGAACAGGTACGTACATTGCTCCTGATTCAGCTAAACTAAATGAGCGACAGCCATTTGCTGATTCATTCCCCAAGGCAGTGCCTTGACCAATTGTGGTCAAGCTGCCTGACTTAAATGTTTGACAGTTAACTGTCAGTGAGCATAAATTGATGTATTCTCCGTGGCAATGCATCAACCAATCAGATTCCACTTCCCAACTGATCAACACTCCCCTCTCTCGCAAAATGAATTGTTGTTCTTCCCTTATGTTTGTGCAAGATATCCTGATGAGTGCAAGACAAAAAGCTTCATGTTTCTTTTTCTTACAAATACACAGTTCTGTACTACTACACGGTATTAATGTTAACTCAGTAAAAGAGTTTTCCTTGTCTTTGTAGAAAATAAATATTGAACTGAAGTAAGCATCTATAAAAATGTATACACACAGTGCACCCTCACTATGACACTTTCATTTCCAATATTATTCATTATAAGGCTGTCGGGGCATCTTCCCTGAATTTTTCATATTCCAGTTAGTAAAGTTAAAGTTTCATTCCAATAGATGTAAAGTATCTATTAGGTCTCCAAGTGTACTGGTGTATTCATACATGAAGTGCTCACAGATGGACCAAGATATTATTAGATCTCTGCAAAGCCCAACTAACTCCTGACTGGATCACTCACAAGGTAGAACATGTTTTACCTTGAACAAAGCAGACATAAAAAATAAATGTAAGTGGAGTTGACAAATAAATGTAATAACTCTACCCATCACCCACTGTCAAACTGTTAAATTATGCTGACACATTGGCTCGTGCCTTGTATTTTATGCTTAAATACAGCTCAAGCCTTCATTTGGGGAGTGTGGCAGGGGGTAAATGAAATCTCTGTCTTTTGCAGAAACAGCAGAACATTCCCGTTTGGGCACAGCGTGATGTTTAAGACAACACATTTCTCTTTTATGTTCAGGAGGTGGATCCTATACAGAATATGTTTGTCAGCAGCATATTAGATTACAGTGACCTGCTTTATTGTTCGTTTGGAATAGTCTGAATATGCCTATCATGTCAAACAGTAATAAACAAAATACCGGTATGTCTTTCATCAGCTTGTAAATAGGAATACAAAATATGTAGAAGAGACAGGTGCCTGATCAATGGGGACAATATTTACTGACAACACAGAATTATTTGGTGAGAAATACAAAAGGATCCTAAACTAACAATATTCTTTTGTTTATCTGTCCTTTTCTGTTGAGATGTTGGAGGAGCCTTTTGTGTGTCGTGTGTGTACAAAGCAGAAGACAGTAGACAGCTGGTCTATTGTTGTTCTCGTGCATGTATAGATTTAATGGGCTATTAAACAAACTATTCTGCAGGAAGAAGTGTGGTTTAGAATATCCAATAAAGCAGACATAATGTAATCTTGGACAGTTCGTAGCAGCTCCCCTCGTGAAGCTGTTCCTGTAAGATTGCTTTCGTGGAGAAACACTTGTGTACACTCATACAGGACTGTAGGCTTCACAGTCGATCAAACCAATTCCCTTCTCAGTTGTTTCCTGCCTACTTCCTTAATCTCTTTTGTAGCAGAATTAACTCAACACATCTTATATTCCTGGCCCATTTGAACAGCTAGATTAGAACTGGTTTGGCTCTTCAGTATACAGACCACGATTTTAACTGGCTGTGGGGGGAGGTCAGTATGTTATGCCGGAGCCCTGATGTAACTGGAAGGGTGGGGATTCCAGGGGATTGTGGAACCCCAAGAGATCTTAACTACAGCAACCCACGTCTATAAATGTCACTAGAGCCCAGAAGCACCACCGGCTGATAGATGAGGGAGGAGGAGGTAAGAGTCGGCAGCCGCAGCCAGTGGCCCATGCGTTTAGTCCACGTGATCGGGGAGAGAGTCACAGTGAAGACATGGGAGCAAGCCCAGGATAAAGGCCTGAGATTTCGTTGAGGTCTAAAGGATCTCCTGGTCCTCAATCATAGAATCCTAAAGTGCAGAAGGAAGCCACTTGGCCCATTCAGTCTGCACCAACCACAATCCCATCCAGTCTCTACCCTGTACCACATGCATTTACTCTTCTAACTAGTCTCCTGACACTAAGGGGCAATTTGACATGACCAATCCATCAAACCCGCCCATCCTTGGACAACAAAACCAAAAACATACTTACAACATACAAAAATCCTAAAGTTACTCCAAGACATAATGGAAGGCTTTAAAATTCCTAGAAAATATGACAAAGTAGATAGAAATACACTATTTCCAGGAATCAAAAGGGCCAGGGTCAAGAAATCATCAATGCAGACATTTAGAACGCAGAACAACAAAAGCAAAAACTTCTTCAAACACGTGAGATCATGTGGAATCCATTTCCTGAGTTAATGGCTGGAAACAAACTCTGCCACCATTCAAAATCAGATTAGATAGAGGGATGAAGGAAGTGTTTAAAGAAATGTGTGAACTCCTTCAATCCACTGCCTTCTTTGGCGGAAAGCTCTTTACATGTTTAGATCTTTGTCACAAAGATTGGAGCCGCAATCCCAGTCTGGTGTCTGTGCCAGGGAGTAATGACAGCTTTTGTGTCAGGCGAGGCTGACAGGGGGTGGATTATGAGGTTGAAGAGGCACAATAAGTTCCTCTCGTTTCAGCTGCTGGAACAGGAGGAGGTGTTAAACTTGGGGCACTAATATTTCAGACTCACTTTATAAATAACCCTGTTTTCTATACTTGGAGACAGAGGTGGACTTCGACTGCTTTCATGGCTAGTGAAACTAATACACATTATTTCAAAGCCAAATTAACTGCAAAACTAGCTAAACTGAGAAGGAAGTAAACAAGTTCTTTTATCTGAGCAGTTCCTCTTCTGGGGTGGTATGGTGGCACCACGGTTAGCACTGCTGCCTCACAGTGCCAATGGCCCATGTTCAATTCCCAGTTTGGGTTTCTCCCTGTGTGGAATTTGCACATTTTCCCATGACTGCCTGGGTTTCCTCCGAATGCTCCAGTTTCCTCCGTCAGTCCAAAAAATGTGCAGGTTAAGTTGATTGGCTATGCTAAACTATTTCTTAGTATCAGGGAGATCAGCTAGGGTAAATTCATGGCGTTACAGAAATGGGCCTGGGTGGGACTGTAATCGGTGCAGAATCAATGGGCCGAACAACATCCTTCTGCACTGTAGGATTCTGTGATCCCCACAACCCTCTCTCTCAACATCTCCAACTTCATTCAACAGATTACTGATTTTGGGATGCAGGAATAAAGTTATGATCTCATTGGTGGAGTAGACTTGAAGGATCAAATGACCAACTTCTGTTCTTAAGTCTTATGGTTTTATAGTCTAATTTCACATCCGTTCGTGAACTGCTGCTGTATGTGGGCTGCATTGAAAGGCACAGTAGCAGCATGGTTAGCACTGCTGCCTCACAGCACCAGGGACTTGGGTTCAATTCTGACCTTGGGTGACCGTGTAGAGTTTGCATTTTCTCCCCGTGCCTGCATAGGTTTCCTCCCACACTCCAAAAATATGCAGTTAAGTGGATTGGCCATGCTAAATTGTCCCTTAGTGTCAGGGATTAGCAAAGTAAATACGTGGGGTTACAGGAATAGGGCTTGCTTGGGATTGCCGTTGATGTAGGCTCAATGAGCCGAATGGGCGCCTTCTGTAACGTCGGGATTCCATGAACGTGGCCAATAGTAGACGGCCTCAAAAACCTGGGAGTACACAATAAAGTAACAGATGAATCTCTTACAAACTGAGTATTGGACCATGCCATAGTCGCTAGCCACCTTCTGCCGGAGAAGCCTCTGGCTATCTTCAGATAATTTAGGCATGTTTTATTCTGAGACCAGCTACTAAAGCCAGCAGTTCCCTTTGCATCATCCCAAAGGGACAGAGCACTCAAGAAAAAACTTAATTACCTATAACACAACTGGATACAAGCTGCAACTCTGTAGTGAGGCAAGAATCAGAAAAGATGAATTGTAGATGGCAGACATATGAATTAACGCTTGGCAGAGAAATTCGTACTTGCTTCACTGTGTTAATGACCAGTATAGATGTCAATAATCATTAACAATTGCAAAGAGGATTAAAACCAGGGAGGCTTGTCTGATTTTCAACTGGAAATTCTTTTGCGATCAAAAGTTATGGATTTAAACCTGGATCAGCAAGTAATTTTTCCTAATGCAGTATTAAAATATGGTAACTATAAAATAATGACATTGAATTTTAATTGTTGAATATGAAATGATGTATTAATACATTTAATTTTCACTGGGATTAATTTAGAATGTTTTAGATGACAGAATTTAAATTAAAGGCAATACATTTGCCTTACCTTTCCACATTGAATTTACCATGTGTGAATAAAAATGTCAAAGATTTTAAATGGTTAATCTCACACGATAACTGCACAACAATTAAAAACACACATTTGCTAAATTCCCCAGCATTATTAAATGTTTGGGCACATTTCTAAATGCTAATGTAAGTAACTCCACAGATTGTTGAATGGAAAGTTCTCAAATTTAGCAATTAATGCCTTCTCCCTTAGGGTCCTTCACCTAGTTGCCTCTAAACTTTTCAATTAAGTCCTCTTTGTATGTTCATGAAACTATATGCATCTCTCCGAGTATTCAAATAATTGATTTGCAAGGAATTTTTTCTTTTAAATGTGTGATAATTAAAAGGCAGAAGATAATTTTTGTATCTTGTAGTTCTGGTAGGTTTTCACTCCATTATACTTAGTAAGTGGCCACTTGACAGATAAGAGAGAGGAGGTTTTAGTGCAGTTTAATTGTATAGCAAGGATGTGTTATGATTATTTTAAGGTTGGAAAATTATACAATCAGAAGTCCCACTTAAACCTATAGTTTGTGTCAAACCTCTTGAATTGACATATTTCCCTATATTAAAAAAAGGGATGCATTCTTGAAGGAATGCACCACTATAAAATATTGATTGTGAATGAAAATAAGGTTAAAAATGCAATAGAGGAGAATTTTGTGCTCAATTTAGAATATCTAATGTCAAGTAATCCTTGTGTTGAGAGTGTGCGTATATTTATTTATTACTTTTAAATATGGATGTTTCATTTTACAAATAGGGTACAGTCCAAGTTCTGCGCATTCCTGATCTGCTAATCGTAGATTTACATCTCTTGCAATATTTACAAAGTTCTTTGGTAGGTGGCTGTATTCCACACAGTCATGATACTAAAATGGAACAAAAAAATCTTGAGTAATTGCTGGAAGTAATACTCAAGTCTGCAAAACAGAGAGCTGTGAAATATAGGCATTTCTGTCCCGTTCTGTTCATTCCTATTAATTATTCTGCAGCAGTTCTGCAAAATGGTAACACCATTCTGATTAGCCAAAGCACGAACAATTCCTTAGCTACAAGTCCAGTCTGAATGAGCCTTTCTAAGTAACTTTGAGTTCTTTCTGCTGAGTATTCCCCTTGTGAAATTATTCTTGGCACCAGCCAAAATTCCCCTATGAAGGCATTTCCAGAACTTGAGTAGATTCATATTGTTTAATCAAAAGATCACAAAATATTCACCTGAGCATATTAACCGTTCATCTGTTGTTGACACCTATTCTTTCTTGAAAGTTTTGTAATAAAACGTAGCAATACCACCTGCCTGATACCTCCGTAACACCAGCAGTTTTGTTGTTTCAATTCTAAACTGGTTAATTTTAGCTTTGTATAATTGGTATTATTTTATTCCAAAATCTGAATGTCATCAAGAAGCGTCAAGTACTGTGACACTAAGTAAAGTATACTGAGTAAAAGTGACACAAGTTTCAAGCAGACTGAATTTGGCTCCACAGACAGAAAAGAGTCCAAAAGCACACTTCTGAAGGTGAAATTCATCTCCACCAGCATTGAAAAACGGGGTCAGAGTGATTCTGCAGCTGGTTTTTCACTGCCTGACTTTTTTTGCTCATTGAAGTTTATTCAGTAGAGCACTATTTCGAACTCTTTTTGGAGACTTGTTTCCTCATTTCTCTTATCAATTTTATTTTAGTTTGAAGTGAAAAAGCTTGGCACTGTTTTCCAAGCTGATGGACAATAAAAACTGGTGTAGTGAAAAAAAATCAGTTGTAGCTTCATTCCAAAGCCCATTTCTCACTCTTGAAATCCGTTTCACCCACGCCTCAACTCCCAACCCTTCGCCCTAAAATTAAAAATGTTATCACTGCAAGGGGGTAACATACAGTTGCTGGAGCAATTCTGTTCCATGGTATCAGAAATCAATTGCAACCAACCTTTAACGATGGCTGAGATGTAATGTTAAATAATTGGCAGTCACGTCAAATCTTGCCTGTAATTAGTTATCTAGATAAGTAATTAAACGGCACCATCCTATTACCAGGATCAAGTGTCATGTTCTCTTTCTTCAGGTAATAGAAAGCACATTGTTTCTTTTCAGAGATTTGTGTGTGCTTTACCCTTTGCAGATCTGATTCTTTTCATAGCTGACTATATTTATAAATCGAAAGATAATAATGGACTTGAAAGTTGAATGCCTGGAATTCGGCTCACTTGCTTGGGTATCTATTATAAAAAATCAGTAGTTAGCTGGTCTTACAATTACTCAATTCAGAAATACAGTCTTCCTTTTTGGTCCTCCTGAATTTGCTATTTTTCTCCATCCGGATCTGTTCAAGGATTCTGTTTAACATGGGTTTTTCTTTTTGGCTTAAGGTTTTCTGCCTCCTTCTGTAATGTATGAGTCTGTATAGTAACTAACTCTGATCAATCTATGTTCCGTTGTGTCCTGGGTCCTCTCAAACCAATCATGTGTTCCTCTTCCTTACTACGTTAACCTTGGCTTGATATAGCGCAAGTGCCTGAAAAAGGTAGTGATACAATGCCGTCATCGCAAGAAGTGCTGTTGCATCCCTCTGCACAGTATTTGCCATGATCCCTACGACAGTGCAATACCTCACTGGAGCTATTCAGGTAATGCAAGGCCGCTTCCAACACGAAACTTAACGCCAATGCACTTAGACTAATAATTGGAATTTTTATGGTTGAGAAGGCAAACACTTTTAATACAGGCAAAACCCCTCATGTAGTCAATGGAAGACAGTAGGAAATCAAAAAGATGGATCACCCTAATCTATGTATTGACATCTCTCATGGCTGAATAAATGGTGTAGTTGAGCTATATTCGCTGGTATTGATCTAGCTGCTGCTTAACATTCATGCCTTCGCTTCTTGAGGTTGACCACAGGGCAGGGGATTTGCCATCCATCCCCAGCTTACAAAGGGACTCAACACTCCCATAGCAGAACAGTAGGCAAAGTAACTTATCATGATATGGCTTAGAGTTAAGTGCTGTAGTGTAGGGAATAAGAGAAACATTGAAAAATCCATAGCAGCTCTTATGGGGACTTTTGACAGTAACAGAATTGTGTTTTAAAGGTTATTGGGAATTCAAAAAATGATACAACATCTTAGCTGCTTTATAGATCACTTTGCTTAGCAATAAGGTGTATTTTCTATTTTGTATTGCAAAAGACATTCATTAGGCAGGGTCATCCATTGTGTGATTTAGTAATCTTTGGCCAGATTCTGCTTTGTGACAATCTTTTTAAAATGCAAGTGGGATTGAAATAATTTGGGATATTGGTTTGCGATATTTGCACTTGTATGTTCTAGCCCGCACCTAAAGGAATAGCAGTTCTTAGTCTAGCATTGCAATGAATATTTATGTTCACAAAAGGAGGGCTGTTCACACTTAAGTTAATCCAATATGCCTTAAAAAGGAATACAGCCTGCTGTTATTAATCTGTGCCTCATAATGGCTATTAATTGATTCAATTAAAATTAGCATTTGTCTTGGAAAAGGTCAACAATAGTGCAACTATTTGCAGGAAATAAGACCGTCATACCTTTGGTTTACTTAAACGTGAAAGATCTCCCGATAAGTGACTACAAATAAAGACGACGCAGCTACTTAGAGAGCATGTAAATCTGCAGTCAGTTGCAGCTAAGATTTTTAAAAATATATGTATTGAAGTGGCCAGGTTCTGCATAATATAGATCCAGACTGGAGTCCTTTCTTTTTACATGTGCTGATGCGGAAGTAAATCTGATCAGCTTAAAGATAGCATTTTGTTTCGAATACAGATAAATCCACCCGACTTGGAATGGCTGGAATGCTTAATATTCTTAATGCTATTCGCCATCTCGTTCATTTAAATCTTTACTTGAAGCAAGACAGAGGCGTATAAAGCAGAAGTGTAATGATCAATGGACGGCTATTACTAATTTTCCTGGCACCAGCAATTGGAAGCTATTTTTTTCCAGGCAGGAGGGAGTGCAAACATAAAGTTTAACTTGTCCCATATTTATTCCAATTTTTGGGTGAAGGACCTGAGTGTTTGTGTCCAAGCACATTGCTGCCATTCCAGCCAGTCAATGATTTCACCAGATCACACCACCTGAACAATGCTGATTGATGCTGAAATTGCCTCTGAAAGTTCTCATAAGTTCCCCTTTTATAGATTAAGTGCTGGGCTACGGAAAATAACTGTGCACAGCTGAATTCTGGTGAGTTTAATCAGGTTTAATGGACTTGGGAGCTTGTTGGGAATTAAATAACTATTGATTTGTTGGAATGTTACTGTCATTACAAAATGCCAGTATACGGACATTATCCAACAGATGGAACTGATGTAGAGGCTTTTAAATTTCAGGAGCCCAGTCTTAACACAGTAGCAACACTATCTGTCCTGGCTGCTATAAATTATTCAGATATGTTTTAGAAAAGCTGAAAACCACCATAATGGAAGTCAGAACTTAAATATAGTGTATATTTATCATATATATGTACATAGTATTTATATAGTGTATATATATGTAGAGATATATCAAATCATAAGCAAAAGTTCAAGTGCAGGTCCGTTAAATTATAGTTGCGTAGTAAAAACAAGTAAGCAGATGTCAAAATCTCAGTAGTTAATTTATCACAAGTACATTATCCCCCTTTGTCAACCTACACTACACCTACAATTTAAACTTCAAAATAAATCTGACAGATCTTCTTGGTGTCCTTGTCTATCTTTCCTAATTAGTTCAAAGAATAGATTTGGAATTCTGAAACTTGAGTTTGATCATAAACCAGTTTTTTTGTGCTGCTGAAACAGACACCCCTCTGCTCAGTGTTGAATAATGATTCGATCTTTCACTCATTGTAAACTCCACCCCACTATGAGCACAAAATTTACAACACAGATTAGAGGTCTTAAAACTAAAAATAGGTGGGACAGTGGTTATTACTGCTGTTTCACTGCACCAGGGACCCTGGTTCGATTCCTGGCTTGAATCACTGTCTGTGTAGAATTTGCACGTTCACCCCTGGGTTTCCTCCAGATGCTCCGATTTCCTCCCATAACTCCAAAGATGTTCTGGCTAAGTATATTGCAATGCTAACTTCTGTTACCCGAACAGGCACTGGAGTGTTACAATTAGGGGCTTTTCACAGTAACTTCATTGTACGTGAATGGAAGCCTACTTGTGAATAATAAATAAACTACTTTTTCAAAGATGTGCAAGGTAGTGGATTGGGCATGCTAAGTTGCCTCTTAGTGTCCAAAGATGTAGAGGTGAGATGGATTAGCCATGAGAAATGTGTAGGTTTAAGAAGAGAGAGTGGGGGAAAGGGTCTGGGTAAGAGAGAGTTGGTGCAGTTCAGTGAGCCAATTGGCCTCCTTTGGCACTGCAGTGATTCTGAATTATAAAATGTTGATTTGGAAGAGAGTGCCTTAACTCTCAACTTGCACTAGTTTGGGCATTTACCTCAAGAAGAGAGTTGCCTTTCCCTTTTCAGAAGATGTCGTTGCTAATGGTATATTCATGGTGTTTAATTGTAAGCAGGTGGTGGGTTATTAACTGGGGATTCGCTTGTGCCCTTACAAATAGACATGGCTGGGATCGAAGGTGAGTATGTTTGTAATGCATAAGCTTGTAAATAAATGATTTGAAAGTGTATAAAGCTTGGCACCTGTTCCAGCCTTCACCAACTGGCTTTCTGGAGTGCACACAAGGTCAGTAGCACTGCCAAGCTGCTCAGTTTACTAGGGTTGCAGCACCTGTCACCAGCTGCTTTTGGCTTGATCCCACATGGTGCATCATTTTGAGAGTGGTCCCCCGTGAGCAATTAATTACATCCTATCTCAACATTGTACCAACCAACCAGGAGAAATCATGGCCAGTTTTCAAATTTGGATCAAAGAATTCCACTCAACAAGTTAACATGCTGTTCACACAAAATGAAATGTTCAGCTACAGGATGGTCCCTGGACTCATGTTATTTAAAGAGCCAGGCATTCAATTTGCAAGGAAGATGATTTGGAAGAACTTTTGCAATTGCAGAGGACCTGGACGTACCCTGGAGTGTTGCTTGGGCTGTTGTGGTGAGTTCTGGATTTAGCAGGGAGTATTGCTGCATCCTTACAGGGAAAACAGAGGAGTAATGTGGTGTGTCCGCATGAAGAATGCAACAGCAATGGGTTCATTAGTGGCAATGCCTTTGGTTCTTTAGCGTGACAGGGAGATGGAATAGAAGCTGCAATGAAGGCAAGCACAGAACAATACTTAGAGCCTGAATCCTCCTTGATCCTCGACAATGACAGGAGGCTGTCTGGAAGACCGGCTAATGCATCTAGCATCTCAGCATGAATGCCCAATGGCACTTCCCTGTCTGCACTCCAAGTTCCTTACCTCAGTTGCCTGTAGCAGAACCCAATTGTGATTTGGCCCCACTGTGAGCTGACATATGAATCATACTTTTCCTTTGCCTTGCTGCAGCCCACTTATGCCAGGGATTCACCATGCGCCAGTCCCAGTTCTACCATTGTCTAATGTAAATGCAGAACCTGTACTTAAGCTGGTAACTGCAAGTATCTAATCAAGGGGCAGAGACTCTTCATTATGATTGTGCTATTGCTTTTTTTCTAATTGTGTGGCTGCTGTGGCCCGACAAACTTGGGATTTTGAAAGCAGAAAATTGGAAAAAAAGTTCCAATTTCTCCTCTTCTTTGTATCAAATCTGTGGCACCTTATTTTACAGCTGTGTTCCCTTCAGGATCTTAGATGTTTCAATAAGATCATCTCTCACTCTATCAAACTCCAATGGATCTAGGCCAGATCTGCCCATCCTTTTCTCAGTAACAATCTTTTTCCCAGGATTTGGTCAAGTGAATTTTCTCTGCACTGCTACTTATATAGTTATATTTCCTTAACTAAGGAGACCAAAACTGTGCATAGGACTCTAGACATAAGCTCATCAATACCCTGTACACGTGTAATAAAGCATCTGTAGATTCTATTCCATTCCCCTTTGCAATAAACAACAACATTCCATATGCCTTCCAAATCACTTTCTGTATCTGCATATGAACTTTTAGAAATTTATGCTCCAGAACATCCAAATTCATCTGCACTGCAGTGCTATGCAATCTCCCCCTGTTTAAATCATGTGCTGCTTTTCTATTTAACTTGTCATAACTGAATTACTGGGGGTGTCTGAAGGCTGGCAAAGTATTAAGGCATTGTTGAATCCTCAACCACCCTTGACGAAATATTAAAAGCCATTGGCAAATATTTTAAATGTTCAAGTTGTGGAACACACAAAGCTTAAGAAGTAAAACAGAAAACTACTGTTAAGCTACAAAACAAATAAGACATTACCTGAGGAAACCACACAAGGGTGTCAGAGAGACCTAGAACTTTTGGGTAGTCCCAAATATATGTAGTTTTGTGAAGCCCAACACATTAGCTAAGGTGCGACAACAGGTGGCACTGAAAAGCAAGCAACTAACTTCATAAAAGAAAACTATCTGAAGTCCAAAATAAACAACCAACACAGAAGGAAAATGGAATTATTAGAAAATGTCCACATCAAAGTTGAATTGAAAGATTTGAAACAAAAATTTCAAGTTATGTACTTTGTACTTTTGGAAATACATGATAAACTGAAGTCTTCATTGAAACCAAACCGTTTGAGACCTGAGCAAACAAGTTCATGAGACATTTCAAAGGTACAAGGAGTAATTAACAACTGTAAATTTTATTGTTGGGAAAACACAGCCCAGAAGTACAAACAGGCACATCAGCAAACATAAAAGGATCTCAAAGCAGTTGGGGCCTTAAAGACTCTTAAGGAAGCAATAATCACCTGTAGGAAAGCATGAGTTTAAAAAAGAAGCTGGATATTGCTTCAGAATAAGCTGCAGTAGAATTACTAATAGTGACAAAGCAATGCAATGAAGTGCAGTGTGAGAAGGCAAAAGCTGAACAAGAACAGAAACAATTGGGGAAAGAAAAAGCTAACCATCTTTCAGTATCAAATTCAAAAACAGTGCATAATCCTTCAGCAGTATGAAAAATAAAGATTACATTGAGTGAGTGCAGAATGGAAGAACAATTCTGTTCCAGACCCAGTAAGACTCTGCTATGTTATGAGAACTTGAAACTGTACAATTGGGCTTTGCAATGAAATGAAAAACCTGGTAAATAACTTTCACAACCTGACAAGGATCCCTCAGTCAAAGTTTGTTCTTCTGAAAAATGACAAATTGAAGTAAAATGAGTTCACTATCACTAGAATGGACTGATGAACCAGTTAACAAAGAAGACCCATAAATGTTTTGTTTCTGTCAGAGGAAGCTAAGAAGTACAAGAAAGAGACTACGGAGCTGAAGAAATTGATTGGACATTTGGAAGAAAATATTATCTTTCCAAAAAAAATGTGAAGAGATGGCAATAAATAATTTAGAATGGCAAAAGCAAGTGGAACCTCTCTCAAGTCCATAAGGAATCTCAAAAACAATTGGCAGAAGTGTAATGACAGAATTGAGCTTGGAGGATAGCTCTGAGGTATTATGCACTCTGAAAAAAAATTTGATCAGTGTAGAGAACCAGCTTTCACATCAGAGAGACGAGTTTGTGAAGAATTAAACAAGAACTGATAAGAATACTCAAAGGTAACTCATTGGAAGTGGAGCACTTGAAAGAGGAATTGAAATGCTTTAGTTCCAAGCTTGTAGAAACACATTCAAAAAAGATCCTCAATTAAAACAAGATTCCTAGCCTTTCATAGAATTCCTACAGTGCAGAAGGACACAGTTCAGCCTGTCAAGCCTACAACAACCCCATCCAGATGTATACCTGTATTTGCCCTACCTAATTCCCCTGATACTAAGGGCCAATTTAGTATGGTCAATCAACCTAACCCATACATCTTTGGACTGTAGGAGGAAATTGGAGCACCCAGAGGAAACCCACACAGACACAGGGAGAATGTGCAAACTCTATATAAATAGTCCCCTGAAGCTGGAATTGAACCCAGGTCCCTGTGTTGAAGCAACAGTGTTTTGATCTGCTCCAGCAGTCACAGTATTCATAGAACTAGTTCAGTTTAGTTCCTGTTCAGTGGTAACTCCTAACGTTGATAATGGGGGATTCCGTATTGGTAATGCCATTAAATATCAAAGTGAGATGATTAGATCCTCTCTCATTGGTGTTGGTCATTGACCGGCACTTGTGTGGCGTGAATGTTATTTGCCATTTGTCAGCTCAAGCCCAGATATTGTCCTGGTCTTGTTGCATTTGAACATAGACTGCCTCAATATCTGAGGATCCTGGATGATACTGAACATTGTGCAATCAAAAGTGAACACCTCCACTTCTGATTTCCTGATGGAAGGGAGGTCATCGTAGCAGCTGAAGATGGTTGGGCACACTAAACAGAGGAATTCCTGTAGAGATATAGGGAGGCCTTATGGGGAAGGTTCAGGTTAGAGAACTTGCGGAAGTGCGATGGGATGCCCAATTGTCTTGTGTTGTTTAGGTGAGATTGGGAGTGCAGCTGTTCACCAGACAAGTATGCTTGATCGAGCAGGTTATCAAAAAGTCACTTCCTCTTTGCATATAGCAGTAGTCGCAAAAGTATACTGCGACTTTCAGGAAACCTAATCGCCTACAGTAAAATGTCAAATGTTTACTAACAATCGAGTCAAAGTCTCATTATAATATTTATGTCTGATATTGGCTGCCCCATAGCCATTGAATGCTCAAACTCGTGTTAATTGACTGGAAACAGAATGTGTGCCCCTCAGTCAGGAAGAAGTCACACCTCATCGGCCTCCTTATGAAGAGTTAGTCGCCTGCTTACTATCATCTGCCCACCCTCTGCCCACTTTAATACTGCAAGTGAATTGGCTTATGGTGGGATGCAGTTTTCTTCAATCCCCAATCTTAGTCCAATCCCAGGCATTCACTGAGGTTAAAAATGCCTCCTGTTATGAGTCATTGCGGACACTGTTTGTTTTAGGAAGTATATCAGAGTCTTTGGGAGAGAGTGCAAGGGCTTTCATTCTCAGTTACACGCACCAACTAGAGAAGCCAGTACTGCTCTGCTTAACGCAGAAGTTTAAAGGGATTTAATAGAGGGGTTTCAAATTCTGAATGGCTTTGATACAGTACAGATAGAGAAACTTTCTATGGACAGGAGTTAACCAGCAAGCTATGATGATCTGGAATGCACAGCCTGCAAGTTAGAAGCAAAATAAATTATAACTTTCAAAGGTACATGTGATATATACTTGAAGGGGAGTGCAACTAACTGGATAGCTCTTTCAAAGAGCTGACATAGACATGGTGGGCCGAATGGACTGCTTTGTGCCATATCACTCTATATAATTTGAATTCCATCCTGAAAATAATTGATTTTTCTCTTTTTATATGAGGTTAGAAAACAGATGTTATGATGACCATCATGATGACCATCATGATCTATTTGCAAGGTCTCTCTCTCCCAGGGGTTGAATCTTTTTCAGATCTGGAAAGAGGGCTTAAAAAACAGTGGGAAATGTTGCAGAAGCTGCTGTTTTGAAGTGAATGTCTGGCTCTCCATTATAAAATGGGTATGTGTGCATGTCTACTAGAAAAACCAGGGGAGATATAAACGGGTGCATCTCTGACATATTTACTGAATCAATATGATATTTCTGAATTGCTGCAGCCTTGACAATTACAAGTAAGCAATGGTAGGATGGATAGAAATATGTGCTTAAACTTTAAATCTCAGGGCATCAGTCAGCCTTGGTAAGTGTCTAGCTTTGATATAGTTCTCTCGGTATTTTTCTCTTGCTGTGGTGGGGGTCTGGGTGAAGGATTAAAAGGGAAATAAACATGGCTCCATCTGCTGCCTTTAAGGTGGTGCAATTCAGATGTCCTTGGAGTGGTGCAACATCTAATTAACATTTTAAAATTTTGGCTCTTACATAGCATTTGGAAACCTGACTTTAAAATTTACTGTTGCTGCAGTGGTTTCCCATGGAGTGTGAAATGGAGGTGCTGGGTAAGCTGTTGTTCCAACATTCCTTCTGGGTCAAGAGAAGCAGAATCACTAGCCTCACCTTTCTCCTCCCAACCTTCTAATTTCAAAGTCTCCTTGCATTGTTTGCAAGGCTGGCATTTGATGCCCATCTCTAATTATCCTTGAGAGTGTGATGGTGAGCTGCCCATAGAAATTCGGCAGTCCTTGTGCTGCTCTTGTAGATGATGCTGATTGTGTACCGGCAGTGGAGGGAATAAATCTTTAAAGCAATGGATGGGAGTCAGTGAAGGGGGCTGGTTTGGAAGGTGCTGAGCTTCTTAAGTTGGAGCTACACTAATTCAAGCAAGTGAGAATGTTTTGTCACGTCATCAACTTGTACCTTATAGATGGCAGACAGGCTTTAAGGAATCAGGTAATGAGTCACCCACTGTAAAATACCCAGCCTCTGCTCTGCTCTTGTAGCCCCAACATTTGTATGGCTGGTTCTGTCAATTTCTGCTGACCTGCAGGATGTTGACAGTTGGATACTCAGGATGGTAATGCTGTTGTACCTCAAGTTGGAGGTTATTAAGTTCTTTGCTATTGGAGGTGGTTGTTGTCAGGCGCTTGTGTCAAATGTCCAAATGTTATTGCCACTTATCAGCCCAAGCCTACATGTTGTTCAGGTTTTGCTGCACATCAGAATGGATGGCTTGATTATTTGAGAAATTATGAATGAAATTGAATACTCTGAAAATATTCCACTGCTGACCTTACAATGGAGCAAAGGTCATAAGTGAAAGCTGAAAATGGTTGGGCCTAGGCCAATGTTGAAGGATAAATTTAAAGTATTTTTGGCAGCTATGTTAGATGACCATATGGAATAGTCAAAAGTGAGTCATGGTATGATGTAAAATACCAAGCTGCCTCAACAATGTGAGTATCAGGAGAATGTCTTGCATTGTATTTCTGGGTTCTGATGTGCAGCACAGCAACAATTCCATTCCCACCTTGCTGGATGTTTGGCCATTGTGGAGAAGATTCTAAGTGATTGCTGATTTTTTTTTTTAGGTTGGTCATTTTGAACTTGAGGTTATCTTCCCTGGCAGAACCTGAGCATGTTTAAAATCCCTGAGGTCAGTTATCCATCCTGGGGAGCCACCGGGAAGTGACCTGCTAGGATTTGCACCTCATTTGAGAAGAGCACGCAACTCATCCAAAACTGGTAGCCTCATTTGGTCCTCAAAGCTATTCCCCCATCCCCCTGCACATGAACTGGGGCCATTGACAGCTAGGCTAAAGTGATCAGGGGGGAAGGTAGGATCAGGATATTGAATTTGATGTTGAGCCATGATCAAAATGAATGGCAGAGCAGGCTTGGATGACCGAATGGCCTACTCCTGCTTTTATTTTCTATCTTTCTGTGAACTGAGACTGTTAGACTCATTTCATACAAGTTTCTCGATTGCTTTCATAATCAAAAGCAGGACATGGCTGGAAGGGATCTTGTTTTGTATATGTGCTCACGCACATATTAAATATTATTATGTATGTACGTTTTAGAAGACATAGCAAATATATTTCACCTTTACTGCCATATCTTTTCCTATCCTGGGTAAGTATGGCCCTTTGTGTATTTAAATCCTGAAACGCACAGAATCATTATTTCAGATTAGACAATCTGAAGCTGCCTTACATTAATCGCTAGGAAAACGTAGGCTATTGGAGCTCAGTTATCCCAGTGGGGAGGGATGTGTGTGTATACACGTGCTGAAAGTTTCTACTTCATTTCCGCTTTAAACTTGTCATAACCCATGAACAAGTGCAGTAACTTTGTCGTAGGTGGGATTTTCTGCCCTCCCTTTCAACAGGCAGGAATGGTAGAGGGAGCAGAGAATCTGATTTGAGCCAGATTGGAGGAAAGAAGGGTTGGGTTGGAGGAGGAAGGGGTGGTTCCATGGTAGTGGGTTGGAGGGAGGAGCAGGGGTGCTGTTTCTGTGTTTGTTTCTTTTCCTATTTTTATTTTTGACATTGAGCTGAGGAAGATGGGCAGAGGTCCTGGATGGCGTTGAGGCTCTCCCCTCTTACCTTGCATTATGTGGAGGGGAATCCTTCCAGTAAGAGTGTTTCAGCAACTGTGGACAGCTTTTATTTCCAATATTTTGAAGGTGTTGTGAGGATAGCATCCACTCTCTCTATCTCTCACACTCTGTGCGTGTGCGTGCGTGTGTGTGTGTGTGTGTGTGCGTGCGCGCGCTCTGTTATTTACAAAAGCCAGCTGCAATTTCTTCAATTCCAGAGGATCTCCTACTAGCTATCCAACTTTGAGAGTTCACTCACTTTGCTTGATTAATTGATGAGCTGTCCTCTCTGGTCACTATTTGGATGATCCAGCAAAGATCAATGTTGCATTGCTGCTCACAAAGCAATGTGGGATGGGGGCTATATCTGGTGAGCGGGGAGAAGGTTGGGAGAGCACGGCCCTGCATTGGAAAATTCTGCCCACGGTGTTGACAAGCCCCTTTTTATCTGAGTTACAATATGTTATGTATGTTAGGATATTGTCCCTTTAAGGGAACAGACCCTGGAATGTGGGGTGAGCTGGTTGGAAAGGATCCTGAGTGGGAATCAACATTTGGAGTGTGGAGTGAGTAGATGGAATAAAAACCAGTGTTCCCTGACCTCTGGCTGTGGAGTAGTTCCTGAGGGGACACCTCAGTACTAAAAGATTTAACGCAATAACGATTCATTGACACAAGAGCGGGAATTCTCCCATTCTGCCTGTCACAATAATCTTAGCGTGTTGTGGGGAGGGGGGGGTGGTGGTGGTGGGGTAGAACCATGCAAAAGCCATCGACCTTGGGCAGGATTTTCTGGTTTTGAGGCGAGCACGGCCAGACAATCCTATCCACTAGGTTCAAAAAGGAATGCATTGGGAGAAATCGGTATGCATGGGGTTTGTCTGCTTATCACAGCCACTGTATAAGCATCTCCTTTCTCACAACTGAACTTTGTTTAGCAGATCTAAATATTTATTTGGCAGCTTTTTTATTGCTGACCCTGCAAATGTACAGCACTGGGACATTGGCCCAGCAAACTACGAGAATTAATAAAACAACAGAAAAGAGAAAAGGCTGAAGGACATTAGGGCAGAACTTTTGCAAAATCACTTGCAGTAACTTTCAAGTTTAGAATTAATCCTATGTCTATATCATATCATGGTTATTTCTAAGCAAATGGGAAATAATAAAGCAGGAAGATAAACTAATTAATGAAATATTGTTTAAAATTTGAAACTATTGTAAAATTTGATGGGAAAAGAAACACAAAGACAGGTGAATGGGTGTGTGAGGAGTAAATGCACAATGGAAGGATAACAGATGGGAGGATGTTCCCGTCCCGCCCACTATGGGAATTGTGAGGGGTGGGAGGGTGGTGAACCATGTAAAGGTCCATGGACCTTGGGCAGGATTTTCCAGTTTTGGGGCGAGTGTGGCCAGAGAATCCGGCTCTTGTTACTTTGTAAGAAAATGGTTGATGATTTGTGACAAAGCTGGGCCTGTGATAGAAGGGGTGAAGCCTGTGGTATTGATGGTTTTTGCCAGTTAAAGTTATGTTTCATGGGGTTTTTTTTTGAGTGAAGTCTTTTTCTGTACAGTTCAGGGCTGGGAGGGATACAAAAGAAGACAGATGGTTTCCCACAGAATTACCCTGCAGCTCTTTCATCTCTCATCTAACTATTAATTCATCTGTTCGGATGGATACATTCGTGCATGTAACCAAGATGAATATTAATGAGATTTTTAATAACCCTGTACATTTGCATTCTTAGTAATTCTTACATGGTTCTAGCTGATTAAAATGAATAATTTACATAATTAACATATGGTTATACTGTTGCCTTTAATATGCTGATTATCTCAACACTTTGGTCTAAAGTCAATTGGATTCTGAAAACTTAATGATTGTTTGAAGTTAGAATGGTTTATTCCAATGAGGATGGTAAATATTTGCTGTGGCGCTCAGTTATAAGAGAAATGTCCATCCAAAACTTCTCTCTGCTTTGCTAAATATTCATCATTTATTCTAATCAACGTGAGGATGGGTGTTGCAGTAGTCACGGCAGAATACATTCTATGGAACGTGCTGTGTATGTTTTACTGAAGTTTGATATTTAGACCCTGTTGCTGGTAATTAATCTGTTTTAGATATGATTATTAAGGAGAGCATGTTCTTCTATCTGCACAACTGGTGGGAGGTCAACCAGAAAAGGAGGTAAGTGGTTACCATTGGATTCTTGGAATGAATATCAATGAATTTCGACCTGTAATGACTGTGGTATTTTTGCATTACCAGCAAAAGATGTTTCAGGCTCTTAGCTCTCCATCTTAAAGGAGTGATTAAGTTTGCATCTTTCCTAATTTATGTATCAAATCATGAATCTGCAACAATTTGAAAATGTTCACTTTTTTCTGCTCATGACTCCATTGAAATTTGTCTTATTGCATCCCTACAGTGCAGAGGAGGCCATTCAACCCATTGAACCTGCATGACAATAATCCCACCCTATTTCTGTAATCCCCATGTTTTTACCATGCTAATCCACCTGACACCAAGGGGCAATTTTAGCCTGGCCGATCCACCTAACCTGCACATCTTTGGAGTGTGGGAGGAAACCACAGCAGCTGGAGGAAACGCACACAGACACAGAGAACATGCAAGTTCTGCACAGGCACTCGCCCTAGGCTGAGATTGAACCTGGGTCCCTGGTGCTGCGAGACAGCAGTGCCACCAAGCTGCTCTAATAACTTTTATATGGCTCAAACAGAGGTTTTTGAGGACATGTTGCAAAAAAAAAACTAGATTTCCTAGCTGCAAATTTTGGCTCTTTATCACTCTTTGTCTGATGATGCAAATGCCACTTTGTCACACAAACGGCAGCTGATGTGCTGGTACACTTCTGGTGCTATCCACACTGTTTCAACAGAGACATTTAAGGCACACGTCCGTTAGAACTATGCAGAGTAGATAGATCGTAGCCTTAATTGGTTTTAATGCTGATTTGACAATAGCACTGCCATTCTGAATCACAAAGCTCCAGCTGATGCCTTCTCTTCCCGTCACACACACGCACAGAAGCAGAAGGACTTCCTACCTTCCCAAGTCCACTACCCACTCCCCCAATCCACAGTACGTTAAGGGATCCCCAATAAATTTTGGTTAGTCGTTGATTGATTCCAGCTGGCTCCAGTTGTGTTTTTAGGAATGTTTTATGGTTTCCGAACTTGTTTCATCGACACTTGAGCCACCCTGACAAGATGGCTGTTTGCCAACAAGGGCTATTCTTTCTCGAAGAAATTGCTTATGACTGCAGTGTTTCACTCATGTCTATGTACATGTTATTCATATTGCACGTAAAAGCCATGCTGCTAGTCAAAATGTACTTAAACAATGCTTTTGCTATCCACTCTGGAACAACCATGTGGCTTCGCGGCATAGTGTTTAGCACTGCTGCCTCACACTGCCAGAGACCAGGCTCAGTTCCGGCCTCAGGTGACTGTGTGGAGTTTTCACGTTCTTCCCGAGTTTGCATGGGCTTCCCCTGGGTGCTCCAGTTTCCTTCCATAATCCAAAGATTTCAAAGAGCAACACAGCACGGGAAACAGGCCCTTCGGCCCAACGAGCCCGCGCTGCCGTCATAAATTTATAGTAACAATTCCATTTTCTTATTCTAATTTTAGGTTATTCCTAATATGGAAGAATCTCAATATAGGGTCAATTTGTTTCCCAATCAGCCTAAGTGCGAATTTTTGGGATGTGGGAGGAAACCGGAGCGCCCGGAGAAAACCCACGCAACCACGGGGAGAACGCGCAAACTCCCGCAGACACCGGCCCAATTCCAAGTGTCTGCACAGCTACAGCGATAGTCACTGAGCTGTCATGGTGCCCTTCAGATGGTCCAGATAAAGCACTCATTTACGACATGAAGCACCAGGCAACCCATGAATCAACATCCAAGAGCTGTCCTCGCACCACCTGCCGAATGCATGCTCCTTGTTGGTCAAGTATGGACCGAATTACCTGTGGGGGAAAAAAAGTCATAGTTAAACAGTCCTACTATATCCCTCTATCTGCATACCGCTCATGTGGCTGTCCAAGAGACCCTTAAACAGCCCTAGCGTGCCTGCTCCCACCACCTTACTCGGCAGTGCATTCCACACCCCCACTACTCTTTGTGTGAAAAGATGCCCTCTAATATTCGTCTTATACATAGCCCCCCTCACCCTAAGGCCGTGACCCCTCGTCCTATCCATTTCTGAAGGTGGAAAAAGCTTACCACCATTTACTCTATCTATACCCCTTATAATCTTATACACCTCTATTAGATCCCCTCTAAGCCGACGTCTTTCAAGGGAAAACAACCCCAGTCTATTCAATCGTTCCTCATAAGACAGTCCTTAGATATTTGCCTTAGGTTGATTGGCCATGCTAGATTGCTCCTTGCCATCAAGGGGATTAGTGGGATAAGTATATGGGGTCACAGGGGTAGGATAGGACTATTTGGTGGAGACTTGATGGGCTGAATGGCTTCCTTCTGTGTTATAGAATTCTATGATACTTAACACATCAATAGCCTATTGCATGCCGAATCGCCTCAGTACCACGAGCACAGTCTGTATGACCTGTTACATGGCAATCAACTGTTGAGGAAGAGGAAGGGAACCACTACGGCTGGGCAGGGCTGTCTGTGATCGACTCATCGGACTGTTGTGCAGTAAATGCACCCTCAGTCATGGCCAGTAAAACGGTGATGACTACCATCTCCATCAAGCTAAGGACACACAGCTGTTACCTCTGGTTATGAGATATCGTGTCTGCCAGAGAGAAAGAAATCTGCCAGTGAATGTGCGAGGTTTTTGGGCAATGAGGTTGTCATCGCTGGTAGTGTATGGAACTTATACCAGGGCAAAGTTTGAGGAGATCAGCTGATGAGCTGTGAAAGTGAGTAATGCGTCAAGATTGTCAAAGATTGCCAGTAGGTGAGTGTTGGATCTGTACTGAGCAGTACGTGAGGATAGTGATGCGGCTGGTGAGATGTGACATTTGAAGATGACCTTGACCGTTCATGTGAGTTTATTAAATTATTTTGTGGCACTACATTCAAGTAGCATTGACTGCCGTGGTATTCTGAGCCCTTTGTCTTTGCACACTTGTCTGGAGGGTAATTTGTGGCTATGTATGGGTGGGGTCCTCTGTTAGCATGCTGCTTGGTGGCTGGAGGCAGCTCACCTTTGGCCAGTGGTGAAATCTTCTGGGCCTGCCATCATCGATGGAATTTCCCATTGATTCTGCTCTACACCACTGAAAAACCCATGCCAGAGGCACGCCATTGGCAGGAATGAAAGATCTTGCCAGTGGGTTTTCCTCACCTCTTTATGCCACCAAGATTTTTGGTACAACATTGGAAAAGCCTAGTGCCCATTTACTGCCATGTAAGTCTTGCTTCTCAAAGCCAGAATCAGTTGTTCAGTAACTTCCAGTGGCCTGTCAGTACATTTGCCTTTGAAGAAGTGCAGGATGGTGCACAAGCGCAATCAACACTTCTTGATTATTTGAAGTTTAAATGTTGCCTGCATTGGGAGGAATGGGTGCAGTTTAATCCTGCATTGTGATCCCTACACCTGATTTTGGGACTTGTCCAATTCTGCAACCTTTATGTTCCAGTTGTGTCAGAATGGAAAAGGAATTGTATCTCCGTTTGACAAAAAAAAGGGAAAAAAAAAATCACAGATGGAAGAGAGCAAAGTCTTTTGGGATTTGATTTTGTGATGGTGTAGGTGACATTTGGATGCTTTTGTATCTGCCAGTTGAGTAGAAAATATGGGAAATAAATTGCATGTTTATATACTTCCCCTTTATTTACGGGAAGACTCTGGACAACTTATGGCCTCCAGGGTCAGCTGAGAAAAAGAAGTAGTCCCTTTACTCTAGACTTTATGGTGTTAATCCCTTTTTTCTTTCCTTTTAATGAATGCTGGATCTTGGACAGGATATGGCCCCCAAACACAGCACTCGAACAAGCCTTAATCTTTAATAAGCTGTGGTGCAAGTCTATAACTGTCAGAGGATGACGGAGGAGCGGTGCTTTCTGCCTGCCTGCTCGGAATATGAAAACACTGTTCTTAGGTGGAGAAGAAATGTCACTTTTCACTGTTACTTACTGTGTCGCCGATTGATACAAGCAAACTCTATTTAGGACCGTTTGCCGTCAGAAAACGCACACTTTCAGTTTGGAGACCAAATTAGTAGAAATCTTAAAATGAAAGTATGTATTTTTCCAGTTCACTTCCTGATGTGGAAATCCATTTGGTTGTGGATATTTTGTTATGTCAAAAACATCCTCACGATTGCTTTGAAACTAATTGCACCTCTCTTCACTTGTAAACAAAAAAATTACTGCGTAGGTCACTCTGAATGAAATTGATGAATGTATCCATAGTTTCAGTATTGAACTTGTTTGAAATTGGCTAGCGCTTATTTGTGTAATAAGTTCAGCTCCAGTACAAAACTGAAGTATCTGAAGCACTTTTGAAAAGAGTTTTTCAGTGGCTCACTTAATGGCTGTTTTAATACGTTACTTTAAAGCAGCTAATTTGCTGATTAACTAGAAAAGCTAGTTTTTCTTTCAGGGATTTTTATTTAAATCAAATCAAGGGAGTTTCTTAAAAGTTTGAGTGTTCTATCTTCACCACACCGTAGTAATTTATCTAATATTGAAACAATAATACCTATTTGAGCTAGCATTAGCCTTTAGGTGAAGTAATCATAAATAAAAGGTACTTCATGAGCAAGCCAATCTATAGAGCTACTTAGCTTGTTACAATTTTTTGTATCTTTGATACCGAGGGGAAAACTGTACAGCAGATGTGTGGCATTTGAAATTTGGTACTCTGATTATCAGGCTGGAATAATTTTCAATAAAAACAATCATTTTTAATGCAAAAATAAAGCTTTCCTTTGTGACAAAGATCAGATTCAGGTTGTTTTTTGGAACAAAGGAGGCTGAGGGGAAGTCTAATTGGACTGTGTAACATTAGAAAGAACCTACACAATGTGGACAAGGAAGCTTCATTCCCTTGATTGAAGGGCCCATAGTAGGGAGCACAGATGTCAGGTCAAAACTGAGGTTTAGCGGTGATTCAAAGGGAAATTTCTCCACTGCTCGTAATTTGCAACTAGCTGCCTGAAAGAGTGACAGAGATAGAAATTCTCATCATATTTAGAAGAATTTGGATGTGTGCTCGAAGTTCCATAAGCTACAGATCGAGAGCTGGAAAATGAGGTTGGCTCTTGGTCTGTTGGTGCGGACATGATGGGCTGAATGGCCTCTTTCCCTGCTGCAAATTCCTGGTCCATGATTTATCCACAAGCAGTCATTGTTTGCAGATGAATCTGCCTATTTAGAGAAAGCCTAAAATGTAAAACGTATTTAGAAAAATCCCTTTATCATAATCTATAATATGTACCAATTAATTTAGCCTTACAACATGTATATAGTTCTGCAACGTAGGCTTTGTGCTTCTTAAAATAACTTAAAGTTCATGAGAAATAAGACAGCCAAACCATCTACTGCTCAGGTGGTTCCTGTAACTATCAATCTGTTTAATGTGAGGTACTTCACACACGTTCAGGGTTCCACATTCAAATAAACGTACAGGTTTTAAATAATAGGTTGTGGTGTTTCTTGCTCTGTCATTGTGTGATTTTAGTCCAGCTGGTACACTGACCACTGTATCCCATCATTGTTAAGGTTGTATAAACTACATTTGTCAATCTAACCGTGATTAAAACATTTCTGCACTTTACTCATGCTCCCTGATTACTACAAATTGGTTGACTGAAGGTATTTTAATGTTGGAGCACATAATAATTCCAGAACAGAACAAAGTTATGTTTGCCCATCTGAACAAATTGTCTAGCTGAGTTGGCAGGTATGTTTTGCATTCATAATGTCTCCTTTATTAGTCACACTAATTGTGAATTCTGCAACAATCCTGTGTCATTTATCTACTTTGCTGTTAACTTTGGTCAGAAGTTTAATCCTCATCAACTGACTGCAGTTCAAGAGTGCTAACATGAAGTCATTTAAAAATGATTCCTCATTAACTAGTATAACTGAAGCATTTTGGATTTTGAGACTGTTCTCAGTGGTTGTGAATAATGAATTGTGTTCATTTAAGACCAAACTATTGGGATGGAATTTTCTGGCTGTGCTCACCAGAAGACTGGAAAAGCTTGTTGGAGATCAATGGTTCTTTGCGTGGTCTGCACCCCCTGCCTGCTACTATTCTCGTTTTTAAAAAAAAAAAAAATTCCCCTTGATGTTTCATGAATGTTGAATATAAAGATTAAGTAATATTAAAGCATGACATGGTGGTGGATTGGCCGTGCTAAATTGCCCTTAGTATTACAAGATATGTAGGTTAGGGGGATTAGTGGGGTAAATACCCACTAATAGGTTACAGAATAAAGAGACCTAGAGATACATGTTCGTAACTCCTTGAAAGTGGAGTCATAGGTGGATCAAGTGGTGAAGAAGGCATTCGGCATGCTTGGTTTCATTGGCCAGAACATTGAATACAGGAGTTGGGACGTCTTGTTGAAGTTGTACAAGATATTGGTAAGGCCACACTTGGAATACTGTGTGCAATTCTGATCACCCTATTAGAGAAAGGATATTACTAAATTAAAGAGAGTGCAGAAAAGATTTACTAGGATGCTTCCGGGACTTGATGGATTGAGTTATAAGAGGAAAGCATAAGAAAATAAGAACATAAGAAATAGGGGCCGGCCATCTAGCTCCTCAAGCCTGCGCCACCATTCAATAAAATCATGGCTGATCTGATAATGGTTCAGTTCCACTTACCTGCCTGCTCCCCATAACCCTTAATTCTCTTATTGATCAGAAATCTATCTATCTGTGACTTAAACACATTTAACGATGTAGCCTCCACTGCTTCAATGGGCAGAGAATTCCAAAGATTCACCATCTTCTGGAAGAAGTTCCTCCTCAACTCTGTTCTAAATTCATTCCCCCTTATTTTGAGGCTGTGCCCTCTAGTTTTGGTTTCCTTTCTAAGTGGAAAGAATCTCTGACTCTACCCTGTCTAGCCCCTTCATTATCTTATATATCTCTGTAAGATATGCCCTCAGCCTTCTAAATTCCAACTGAATAGATTGGGACTTTTTTTCTCTGGAGCATATGAGGCTGACTTTACAGAGGTCTATAAAATAATGAGGAGAATAGACAAGGTATATAGTCAATATCTTTCCCTAAGGGTAGGGAGTCTAAAACTAGAGGGTGTAAGTTTAAGCTAAGAGGAAAAAGATGCAAAGTGTCCAGAGGGTGGTGAGTGTCTGGAACAAGCTGCCAGAGGTAGGAGTAGAGGCAGTTACAATTTTATCTTTTAAAAAGCATTTAGATAGTTACATGGGTGTAATGGTTATAGAGGGATATAGGCCAAATATGGGCAATTGGGATTAGCTTAGGGGTTTTAAAAAAGGGTAGCATGGACAAGTTGGGCCGAAGAGCCTTTTTCCATGCTGTAAACCTCTGATTCCAAATATGTGGGGTCAAGGGAATGGGGCGGGGGTGGGCCTGGGTAAGATGTTCTGTCAGATTCCTGACAACGCAAAGGAGGCAATTTGGCCCATCCAGTCTCCTCAGACTCTCTATGTACTTTGGAATAAAATGAACACTTTTTAATAAATTCCCTCCAAGAATGTTGACTTGGTCACTGTGCACTAAGATACACACCGAAGGATAACGTTAGCTGTCCAGTCTGATTTCCATTCCCTGAATGCTGGCATTCAATCCTAGATTTCTGAAATTAAATAAATATTTGAAAAATATTTGCCAACTGTTTTATTGGCATTTCAGGAGGCAGTTCTGGCATCTCTGTGTTTGAAGACAGTTCTTCCTGTCAGCTTGCTGGATTGCTAAGTCTAATTGTGTATGCAGCCTGTCTATTCAGGATGTTCTTAGTTGAGATCTCCACACTTATTTTTCGTAGCAGTCAACTTGGACATAGAGTTCTGCGCAGGTATTTTCCTATATGCCTGTGTGATATATTTCTATACTAAAAATTGTGTGTGTGCGTGTGCGTACGTATTATTTTAGTGTATTTGAATTTGGACAATGGATGGTCAAGTAAAGGTTCTTGCTGCTCAGAGGTTTTTGCTCCTTGGGAATCAGTCTGCAATGCTGTCAGTAGTGTCGACAGTAAAACAATTTTGTTAGTAAATCTCCACTTCTCCTTCCTTCATTTCATTTAATTAGAGATTTTACACCATTTTTTTGATATTAATGTCAGACTTTTGCAAGGTGGCATTATTCTTTAATTTTGTAAAAATATGCAAATAATCCTGTGATCAAAAATTGGCTTGGCTTCCAAATCCAGTGAACGGGATATAGTTCTGCAATTGTTTGGTTTGATTGATTATGGTAATGTGATACTGCAGAAATCTGGGAGACATGCTTCGAAAATGAAATCACTGCCTATGAAATTGATTTATTACCTATAGAGCTTTCTGAAGTCTCCGCTTAATATTGTCCTGCTATATATACATAATTATATTGCACTGTAATATAGTGTGATAAAATTATTCTATACGAGATCTTTATTATACCAGTAACATAATTGCAAGGGATTGTTTATTATGAAAGACTCTGGGGCCAGTAATGACCATAATCTGAAGCTGTATCTTCTATTTTCAGCTGCTGGCTTTGGAATTATAATTTGTACATTCCTGTGTTAAGTGTAGGCATCTTTGAAATTGTTAGTATTATGGGAATATGAGTGTTCAGGTGTCTATTGTTGGATCACTAAGTCTTGAACACACTTACGCTTAAGTTATTGGCAGTGGTGCTTCCCATAACTGGATTATTTGAAGTCAGAGGGATTTGGTTGGCTAACTGGTCATAGTTAAACGCATTATTAGCCTCAGAATGGTTACGTAATGCCTGTAGCGCACCCTGAGTAAAATGATATCGGTTTAAACTTATTGCCAATTTTAAATAGATTCAATGCACAGATGTGGAGGTAATTTATCCCCTCTATTTTCAGAAAGTGTTATTCCTATCTTAAACCATAGTATGTAAATAATTTGCTTCAATAATGTTGCAACCCGTTCACCATGCGTGGATTGTCACCATCCATTTTTGTGGTTACAGTCCCATTAATCTCCATTATTCATAGTTTCTTCAGTTATTTCATGCAGAAAACAATGCCTACCATAATACAATTTTATTCTGTACCAAGTTTGAAAGTGACACACTCCATTCCCAAACAAGAAACAAAGCTATATGTATATATAATGTATTTTCTTAGTGTCACAAGTAGGTTTATGTTTACATATTACTGTGAAATTCTCATAGTCGCGACACTCTGCCTGTTCGGGTACACTGATGGAGAATTTAGCATGGCCAATGCACTTATTCAAGATGTCTTCCAGAGTGTGAGAGGAAACCGGAGCACCCGGAGAAAACCCACACTGACACTGGAAGAACACATAGACTCCATATGTACAATGACCCAATCCGGGAATCGAACCCAGGTCCATGACGCTTTGAAGCAGCAGTGCTAACCACTAAGGCGCTGTACCACTCTTAACTGTTAAACAAAAGCACAGGGGAGAACTTTTAAGATTGACTGGGTGAAAAGACAATAGCAGTAAAACAGACAGTGGGAAACATTTCAAGAATTAATTTGAAATGTTCAACAAAAATATATTCCATTCAAACATCTACGAACTCACAAGAAAGATCCATCCATGGCTTATTAAGGAAGTTAAATTTGTATTAGATTAAAAAGCTTATGATGTTGCAACAAATAATAATACAGCTGAGGATTGAGAATGTTTTCAAAAGAATGATCATAAAGTTGAGAAAATGGGGGAAAAAATAGAATCGTGGAAAAACCTGCCAGGAACATAAACCTAGAGCTTTTGCAAATATACTGAAAAGGAGGAGAGTAGCTGAAATAAAGGTTGATCGAGGCAGAGACAAGAGAAATTATCTCGGGAATCCAGAAATTATAGAGATGAATGAGCAAATATTTTGAGCAGGATTTCCAGATCTCCTCTGTAGCATCTTGCTGCAAGTGAGAACAGAGAATTTGGCTTTTCAGCTTAAATTCCACTCACTTTCAGCAGTACCGGAGAATTCCAACTGTGAATGAAACTTGTGGTGTTGTGTGTCTGTCTTCACGGTAGAATATGCAAATTACATGCCTGAAATAAAGAGTAATGAAACATCTAGTAAGGATGAGGGACATCGGGTGATTAATATCAACATAGGCAAAACGTAATGGACTGGGAACTAACAAATCCCCAAGACCTGATGGCCACACCCTAAAGATATACCTGCAAAGGTAGTAGATGCATTGGTTACGATTTTTCACAATTCCCTAGATTCTAAAACGCTTCCATTAATTTGGAAATTCAGATATCGCACCACTATTCTAGAAAGGATAAATTGAGAAAATGTGGACTTAAGGATCGATTAGCCTGACATCAATCATTGGGAAAGTACAGAAATGAATTATTTAGGAAGTCCTAATGCACTTAGCAAAATGATCAAGGTAAATATGTTTTTATGAAAGGACAATCGTTTTTGAAAAAATTATCGCAATGTGTTGAGAATGCAACTCGAAGGATGGGATTTTTCCATCCTTCCTGCTGGCAGGATCTAACAGTCCCACTGCTGCTGATTCCCACCGTGGGCTCCCTGTTGGGGAGGGTGTGAACAGCAGGAAAACCCTGTTGATGATCATGGGACTGAATGATCTCACCATCAGCCAATGGCGTCTCCACCACCATGGAACATTCCATGGGATGGGGACAGAAAATTCCAGTCAAAAGTTTGAAAAAGAGGAACCAGTAGACATTTTATACTTGGATTTCCGAAAGCCATTGAGTAAGGTGTCACATTAATATGTAAGACAAGAACATGGACAAGGAAGTGGTTAATTTATATTAAACAGACCATAGGGATACATAGGGCACTTCCGACTACATCATGTTAAATCAGTGAAGTGTTGTAAAGGTCAATGCTGAGATCTTAGCTAGTTATAATTTACACTAATAACTCAGAAGAAAATACCAAAAGTAATGGATCTAAATTTGCTAACAATACAAAGCTAAGCAGGAATTTAAACAGTGACAAGGACACAAAGAAACTGTGATTGGGCAATGAAGGTAGCAAATGGCAGGGAGTACCATATCCCCAAACCATAACTTGACAAATACGGACATTCACAGCATCCAGGGAATTCACAAATCTCATTGTTTAAGGATGAGCCAACACTAAAAAACTTCCAGATTGATGTGATTCAATAGCCTTCCCTGCAAGCAATCATAAAAAAGGGTATTGGCAGATTGAATGGGACAATCAAGAAAAAAAAACATTGACATCTGAGAGAATGGTGATGTGAATGGAAAATATAGAGAGAGTCGGAAAATGCAGTTCTTGCCGGAGGAATTGCGTTTCCCAATTTTCCATGCCCCTCGCAGTGATATCATGAGATTCATGCCCACAGTGGGTGACAAGCTCATTTTAATGGTTTGGAATAAATTTTAATGTAATTTTCTGGCCTTCACACAACATGATTCCACCCCCCTCACTGAACATTTGAAACTTGCTGATGTGACATTGCATCAGCAAAATTTATAACAGCTATTTAGAAATGTGAATCAGTTAAAAGGAATTCCCATAAGATAAGTACAGTCTCCAGAGGGAGAGAGACGTGCCCTGGCAGTGCTCCTTGCCACAGGTTGGCACCGCACCAATGTGGCAGCACCAACTTGTGCTAATCTGGCACTGCCAGGGGGCAATGCTGGAGTGGGTCCTCTGGGCAGCCGCAGTGGGGAGGGGTTACTCGTTACTGGTGTGATGGGGTAGGGTGAAGAGCACCCACATCATTGAAGGGAGAACTTTCAGGCAGAGTTGGGGAAAGAGGGAAGGGAAACAGTGAGGGCTGGTGATACCTCCACAGTGATGGTGAGGAGGGAGAGAGAGCCCCCTGATTGCCCTTTGATGGGGAGGAGGGGGAACCAGCAATGTCTGTATGGAGGAGTTTAATTTCAGCACTGATGTGAACATTGCTGGCTTTGAGGCCCTGCCCCACCAGACTGATGGTGTGAACTCCACCCCCTCATTTTTTTTTTCTTCAGAGAGGCTCCAGGTTTGGGCTAACAACTCAGCCATGCAGCCAAAGAACCACACACCAGGTTCCAGTGAGATATGGTAAAATTCCAGCCACTATCCCGAACCCTCAGAGGTGCTAGTTCACCGCCTAGCTTGTGGAATCAATGGGTGGGATTTTCTGGCCACGTTCATCCCAAGGCTGGAAAATGCTGTCCGAGGTTAATGCACCATTGCATGGTCTGTGTCCCGCCTGCTATGATCGCAATGAGGGGCGGGATGGGAAAATTTGTTCCCAATATGTTCATCACCCTTATATTTTAAGAGGCTTTGAATGTGTGAAAGTCAGACAGAGACAGCCATGATTTCTATCTGCTTTTAAAAATCAGTTCCAAGCTGCTTTTGTGATAGGAATTGTGGAGGGTGCAACTGACAGGAAAAACCCTTTGATACACGTGGGACCAGTCACCCCTCCAATGGCTACAATCAATGGCAGGCCACCTCTACCATCATAAAACATGCCATTAGGGATGGGAAGATCCAGCCTTAAGTTTCAAAATGTCACCCAGACCTTGTAGTGGAACATAAAATGTTCAGACCACCATGCTGCAAACGACAAAAATAACAGTACCAGAAAAGAAGCTTATTTAGTTTTGTCAATACTTTGATTCTATGATAAACTGTACATCGAATCCTACAGTGCAGAAGGAGGCCATTCAGCCCATCAAGTCTGCACCAAGTTCAAACCCACCTAGACCCTATCGCCATAACCCCATGTATTTAACTAGTTCCCCTGACACTAAGGACAATTTTTAGCATGGCCAATTTACCTAACCTGCATATCTTTGGAGTGTGGGAGGAAACCAGAGCACCCTGAGAAAACGGGGAGAACGTGCGAACTCTACAGAGACAGTGACCCCAAGCCAGGAATTGAACCCAGGTCCCTGGCAGTGTGAAACAGCAGTGCTAACCACTGTGCCCCCGTGCTGCCTCTTTATCATCCAAATGACAAAGCCACAAGTCATGAAAAATAATACACAATTGAACATGCTGCTGTCAGTCAATAAAATAACACACTCTCTCACTCTCTCACTCTCTCACTCTCTCACTCTCTCACTCTCTCACTCTCTCACTCTCTCACTCTCTCACTCTCTCACTCTCTCACTCTCTCACTCTCTCACTCTCTCACTCTCTCACTCTCTCACTCTCTCACTCCTCTCCTCTCTCACTCTCTCACTCTCTCACTCTCTCACTCTCTCACTCTTCACTCTCTCACCTCACCTCTCTCACTACACTCTCTCACTCTCTCATCTCTCACTCTCACACTCTCTCACTCCTCTCACTCTCTCCTCACCTCTCACTCTCACACTCTCACACTCTACACTCTCACACTCTCACACTCTCACACTCTCTCACACTCCTCACACCTCTCACACTCTCACACTCTCACACACTCTCATCCCACTCTCTCACACTCTCTCACCTCTCTCACACTCTCTCACACTCATCTCACATCTCTCACAACTCTCCTCACACTCTCTCACACTCACTCTCACACTCTCTTCACCTCTCTCACACTCTCTCAACCCTCTCTCACACTCTCTCACACACTCTCTCACCTCTCTCACACTCTCTCACACTCTCTCACACTCTCACACTCTCTCACACTCTCTCACACTCTCTCACACTCTCTCACTCTCTCTCACACTCTCTCACATCCACTCTCTCACACTCTCTCACACTCTCTCACACTCTCTCACTCTCTCTCACACTCTCTCTCACTCTCACACTCTCTCACACTCTCACACTCTCACACTCTCACACTCTCACACTCTCACACTCTCACACTCTCCACTCTCACACTCTCACACTCTCAACTCTCAACTCCACACTCTCACACTCTCACACTCTCACACTCTCACACTCTCAACTCTCACACTCTCACACTCTCACACTCTCACACTCTCACACTCTCTCACTCTCACACTCTCACACTCTCACACTCTCACACTCTCACACTCTCACACTCTCACACTCTCACACTCTCACACTCTCACACTCTCACACTCTCACACTCTCACACTCTCACACTCTCACACTCCAAAATGAGAGACAGGCTGAAAACCTAAGCAGATTTTTACTTGGTATAGACATGTGAATAATGGCAGTTTTCTCCATATATAATGTTTAAGAACAGTTGATCTTCCAATGCAATATATAAATAAGACAATATTCTACCCAAATACGTCGCTTCTCCTGTCAAGCACTATTAAGGAGCTTGACAGGAGAAGCAATGTATTTGGGTAGAATATCGTTGTATTTAATTTATTCAATGTTACTATGAGATTTTTACTGCTAGCTGGCTCGCCATTAATCATTGATTTGGCCTTTGCACTTTTGGTGCACCAAAGAGAGAGTTGAAGTACGGTGGAGTGGTCAAAAATTAGGCAGAAACTTGCATTGCTTGTGATCTGTCCCAAAGTAGACGTTCTTGGATTCTTAACTTCTTGCCTTCGACCAAATAATTGCTCGTTTATCTGATGGATGCAGCAATGAAGTGTTGTAATGCCATCGCTCATCAGGACTTCCATTCTCCCACCGTTTTGGGTACCAGAAATAAAGGATTCGTCTCATTAAAATAGACATCCCTTATCTCTGACACATAGTGACTGTTGGGACATCACTGACTCATTCAAATATTTGTTCTGTTCTGATCATGTATTTTTGAAAAGATCCAATATTATTCTTTGGTTGGGAGAATAAAATTTCTCATCATCCACATGTGGCATGCAGCATAATGGCCTCTCAATCAAGAGGGGAGAGGCAATGGCCCAGTGGTATTATTGCTAGACTATTAATCCAGAAACTCAGCTAATTTTCAGGGGACTTGGGAATCCTGCCATGGCAGCAAGAATTAGGAATATATTAGAACATAGAACATAGAACAATACAGCACAGAACAGGCCCTTCGGCCTTCGATGTTGTGCCGACCAAAATAAAAAGCAATGCCCCTCCTAACTAAACCATTCCCTTCCCATCCATATACTTATCAATTAACCTCTTAAACGCCACCAAACTTGGCGCATCTACAACAGCTGCAGGCAGGGCATTCCACTCCCTAGTCACTCTTTGAGTAAAGAACCTACCTCTGATATCCGTCCTATAACTCATACCCTTAATTTAAAGTTGTGTCCCCTCGTGCTAGCTTTTTCCATCCTAGGAAAAAGGCTATCACTGTCCACCCTATCCAACCCTCTAATTATCTTATATGTTTCAATAAGCTCCCCCCTTAGCCGCCTCCTTTCTAACGAAAACAACCTCAAATCCTTCAACCTCTCTTCATAGACCTGCCCTCCATACCAGGCAACATCCTGGTAAACCTCCTCTGTACCCTCTCCAATGCCTCCACATCTTTCTTATAATGTGGGGACCAGAACTGCACACAATACTCCAAGTGCGGCCGCACTAGATTTTTGTACAGTTGCAACATGATGCTGCGGCTCCTAAATTCAATCCCCTACCAATAAAATCTAAGACTCCATATGCCTTCTTAACAACTTTATCCACTTGACTGCCTACTTTCAGGGATCTATTGACACATACACCAAGATCCTTCTGTTCCTCAACACTATTAAGAGCCCTACCATTAGCCCTATACTCTACACATTTATTGTTCCTGCCAAAATTGATGATCATGAAACCATTATCGGAAAAACCCTTTTGGTTCACTAAAGTCCATTAGGGCAGGAAATCTGCCATCCTTACTAGGTTTGGCCTACGTGTGACTTCAGAGTCACAGCAATCTGGTTGACTTTCAACTGCTCTCTGAAATAGCTTAGCAAGCCCCTCAGTTTCAAGGACAAGTAAGGATGGGCAATAAATGCTAGCCAGCCAGCAACACCCATGTCTCACAAATAAATGAAAAAAAATCTTGCTTCCAGTGTGGGCTGCTTCCTCCTTTGCCTCATTCTTTATCTGGACTTCAGCATGCCTGACCTCCAGTTTGTCCTCAAGAAAAAAAAAACTGGCAAACCTTGGTTCCTCTACACTTTTTTTGCCCATGTGAAAATCCTCCTCCTTGGTTGTTGGCTGAAAATCTTACATTTGTCATCGTTGATCAATTCCTGCCTCATCAGAATGGTCTGGCAGATTTCCAGTGATTTACTATTGATATGCAGCGAAAATTCCCAGTCACTGGCTCTGTGGCCAAGATGTCCAACTGCCTTATTTCTGCCAATACAACAGTCCAGTAGCAATTCTGTTAAGCTGTTTTACTAGATTTATGGCTTTGTCCTAAATTATCTCAGCAGATAGGATGCAGTTAATATAATTTATAGTTTGCTTTAAAGTATCTCTGAACAGTGGTCCCAGGATTTATGAACAGAATGTTCTAAGATAGTTTGATAGGAAAGCATGAAGATTGTTCTTTTGTATTTTCTTCAAACTCTTTTCAAAATCTTCCCAAAGGGTTGGAAACAGAGACTCCCTCGTTCTCAATTTTCAATAGCCCGGCTCACACTTCAGCACCAAATACAACAGCCCTTGGTTCATTTGTCAAAATGATAGTCATTTTCAGTTTTTACACTTTGGTTTCTGAAACCTATGGGTCGAGGATTATTTTTCAGATGCAATTACTTGATAAAGATTTATGTTCAAATATATTTGGATTCTATTATTTTGATTTTGTGAGCTAGCAACAACTTGCATTATCATTGTGTATAGTATCCATACTGTTGAAAAACATATCTAAGTGCTGCACGGATCTGCCACTTCACGTTCTTTTCATAAACACTAATGGTCTTCCTGTGGTGCTACTCATTTATCATTTGATATGGGGAAGGTTCTATAAGGGTGGCATGGTGGCACAGGTTAACCAAGTACTTGTCACTGTGTGCAGTTTACACATCTTTCCATGTCTGCATGGGTTTGCTCTGGGTACAAGTTTTCCTCCCAAACGTGTACAGGTTAGGTGGATTGGCCATGGTAAGAATGTGGGGTTATGGGAATAGAGTAGAGTGAGGATCTGGGTGAGATGCTTTTTTGGAGAGTTGGTGCAGACTCGGGCCGGATGACCTTTTTCTGCACTATGATTCAATATTTAATGAACTCACGGTAAACTAATGCTTTCGCTTTATTTCCTATTTGGTATTTTTGTTGCCTCTATAAATAGTTTGGAAAGGTTGTCAGGTTGCTAGAGAACACACTGCCTATGGAAAACAGATGATAGTAGTCAGCATTTCAGACCGGAGGGCTGATTTTAAACCTGTCTGCTTGGTGGAAAGTGCAGGGGTGGGGTGGAGGGGCAGTTGGGGGCATGGAATGAGTCACTATAATTGGGGTAGTGACTTGCGGCCAACAATGGCTCCCGACAGAATGGATTTGCTTAGCTGGAAACAACAAGATCTTGTTTAAAATATGCAAATCAGGCTTAAGTCAACGTCTAATGGTAGAATGGCAAGGCTGTTATAACTGCTGCCAAACTAAACTGGTATTAACAGATCTTAGGCTAGAAGAGACTAGGTAAGTAAGTGATTTGACCAAGCTGCAATATGTATTTTTTTAATTCATTCATGGCATATGGGCATTGCTGGCTGTTCAACACGTAATGCCCATTCCAGTTGTCCATGTTCAGAGGGAGTTGGAAGTCATTGCTATGGCTCTGGAATTACATGGAGGCCAAGGACAGCAGATTTCCTTCCCTAAAGGACATTAGTGAACTAGATGGATTTTTCTGATAATTGACAGTGGTTTTAAGGTCATCAGTAGATTCTTAATTTTTTTCATTGAGTTCAAATTCCACATGTGATTCGAACCCAAGTCCCCAGAACATTAGTTGAGTTTCTTGATTAACAGTCTCATGATAATACCACAAGGCCATCGCTTATTGCAAGATTTTCTGGAGCAGATGTTGCAGTCACCTCGCAGAGAAGCTGGTCAGGGAAGTTAGGTGAGCATAACATGGCACAATAGGTAGAGTCGTCCAGCACAGAAACAGGTCTTTCAGCTGAACCGGTCCATGCCGACCATGGTGCCTTCCCAGCTTTTCCCAATTACCCAGGTTTGGCCCACATCCTTCTAATCCTTTCCCACCTATTTGCTTATCTAAATGTTTTTAAATGTTGCTGTTGTACCTGCCGCAATCACTTTCTCTAGCAGCTCGTTCAATATCGCACTACCATCTGAAGAAGTAACGAGAGGGAGACGTGGACAAGGTTTCGTCTGTGGAGATAATTTGTCAAAATGTCCAGCTGTTTAGATGCCTTGGATGTGCACAAAAAAGGTGCTACAGAAGAGGGTAATTCGCTAACAATCTGATAATAAAGGAGCACCTTGCAAACAGTAACCATGACATGCTAAGTTTGACATTAGGTTTGAGACGGGTAAGGGACACTCACTCCCAAATCAAGTTTTAAATGTAAGAAAACCAACAGACTGAAAGTGGGTAGTATTCAAAGAAATGTCTGATGTGTTGCAAAACCCCTGAAAGGCAAAGTCTCCAGTTGTGTAGGTAAGCAACAAGTGAGGTCAGAACAGCATCAAGCTAGAGAGAAAGATGTGCACAATGGGAATCCAACAAACTAAAACATCTATGAAAAGCACCAAAAGGACACCAAGAAATAATGAGATGTGTGAAAAGGGAATATGAAAGCACCTGTAAGAATATCAAAGCTAAGAGCAAAATCTATCATGGGAAAAAGAGTAAGTAAGAAAAATATGGGAGCATGAAAAGTGAACACCGGTGAGACTAACATGGAAATTAACTATTCATATTTCTATAGTGCTTTAACATAGTAGAACATCATAAGGCATTTCATGGAAGCCTTATCAAAATTTGACATCAAGTTACTGAAGGAGATATTACAGCAGCAAAGTAGATTTGAAGGAGCATCTTAAAGGGGGGGAAAAAAGGGTAGAGAAGCAGAGAGCTTTTAGGGAGGTTAATTTCAAAAATGTAGGACCTCAGCTGCTAAAGATGCAACTGTTCCTGCTTGGAGCAGTTAGGATATGGGATCCCTACAAGACCAGAATGAGAGGTTGTATGGTTAGAGGAACTTACAAAAATTGGGAGGAGCAAGGCCATTGAAGGATTTGAAAACATGGATGAGATTTTTAAAAGTGAGGCATTGCTTAACCAGGAGGCTGTGAGCAGAAGGACGATGGTTTGAACTGGACTTGGTGCAAGTTAGAACATGGGTGAAAGAGTTTTGAATGAGCCCTAGTTTTCGGAGGAGGTATTGTGTCTGAATGGTCAGAAGAGTGTTGGAATAGTTAAATCTGGAGATAACAAAAGCAATCTGACAGCTTGCAGTTGCTTCTCATGTTTTAACTAGTGCAGGACTCTGAGGATGAAGTGAGAGGTCATCATGTGTTGATATGAGAATTGATGGTATTAGAAAAATAGGACAGAATTTTCCAATCCCACCCACTATGGGAATTATAGCGATTTGGGGTGGGTCTTGCAAAGGTCTAATGACCTCGGGTGGGAATTTCTGACCTTTGGGGTGAGCACGCCTGGAAAATCCCGCCCGTAGATTCTAGCCGCCTTCATTTCACTGCCTCCTGGATTTGTGTCTCACTGAGCAATGGGATAGTTATCATTAAACAAACTATGACATCCTGACATATTTGAGAGAGAGCAGCACGCATTCCATGGTCTAGATGATTTAATTCCTGTTGTTCCTGATTTTCTCATCTCTTGCTATCAGAGCTGCAGAAGGTAGGGGGATGATCAAACTGAGCGATCCTTAATTGACTATTCATTGGTGATTTGATGTAGATTCTAATAAAACTACCACATGCTCCATTGTTCTTACAATAAAGACAAAGCTTCCAACATGTTGCTGCTGGGAGACCTGAAAGTCACATATTCCACACTTCCTCAGATTAACCTTAAAGTCAGCACTTAAATGGGTGGAATTTAATGCCTGCATCCTCAAGGAAAGTTTGATAGTTGGGGCATATTTAATCAGGCTCGGGAGGGGAGAAATGTCCCCCCCCCCCCCCCCCCCCTAACCCAATTAATTCCCTGAACAAATACTGCCTACTTGAAGGCCTCAGCTCCCTGTCATTCATATTCACTCCATGGCAGGCAAGGATCTAACCATACAGAAAGATCCAAAGCTTCCAGAAGCAGGGCCTTGTACCAAGGTATTATTGCTGGTTCAAGGAATTAGGAAAATGGAGGTAAGGGTAGTGGAGTGGGGGGATGCTGCTGAAAGATACCACCTGCGATTACTGTTGACCTCCTCCTCCAAGACTCACACCCTTATCCTCTCTTGCTGCCACCCCTGACCTGTGCCTGGGTCCCCCTGGTGATTCTAGTCCATGGGTGGATGTAGTCCTGGAAACAGACACTGCCTCCCTGGTGGTGCTCCTGGGCATTGAAGAACTACTTGCTCCTGGTCAACAGCTCATGATGGACTGGTGGGGCTTCCACCATGGGGGTCCTTGGTACTGGGAAAAGCCCACCCCTGCCAACTTGGCACTTAATGTAATTGATCTTCCCAAAAAGAGAGAACGTGTGGCATAGTGGTTAGCACTGCTGCCTCACAGTGCCAGGTTCAATTCCAGCCTTGAGTCACTGTCTGTGTGGAATTTGTATGTTCTCCCTGTGTCTGTGTATTGCTCTGGCTTTCACCCACTATCAAAGATTAGGTTGGTTGGCCATGTTAAAATGACCCTGGTATTAGAGGGATTAGCTGGGTAAATGCAAGGTGTTATCGGAATAGTCTGGGTAGAATTGGGGTCGATGTAGACACAATGGGCCGAATGGACTCCTTCTGTACTATAGGGATTCTATGATTTCTACGAATGTGAGCTTTCACTGGCTCCCCAGGCAACAGCGAAGACTCCCTCTGTCTTCATCAAGTAGACTATCCTTAATATTCCTTAAGCATTTTTGACTGTCAATGAATTCTGGATTCCAAGAGTTCAAAGCAATCACCAGGCTTCTCCTTCGTCTCCTAGGTAATGGGCTTATCCTTGCCAACTGATACTTTTAATTCCTCATGATCTGTGAATCATTAATATCCACATCCTCTCAGATTAACTGACTATGACCCCCACCGTAGTCTGCACCTGCCTTGCCCTATTAAAATAATGGCCAGCCTATTTTGACAGAGTCCCAAATATATGGTTTGTGTTTGCTGGAATGGCGATAGATTTTCAGGGCCTGTCCATGTGCCCTGGGTGGAGGCAGGCATCTTCTGTAGGGCTACAACTGATAAAGGTACTATTGTGAAATAATTAACATTCTGATCTTCATCATCTGCTTAGAATATGTGAATGCAGGTTATTGAGACAAAAAAAGCAGATAACTTTTGTTTTCAAAAATCATTTTGAGTATTTCTCCTATCTTTTATTGGTGGTTTCTTCAGACCAATAATTATTATAATCCTGGTTATTCAGGATTGTCGCTTTCCTAAGTTTGCACTGATATTTTTCCAGTCACTATCATCAGCTTTTGATTTGTGAGACAGGATTTTACCACTTTGGGGAAATGGGTCAGGAGACAGGGAAAGGCTACAGAAAACAACGTGGGAGCCGTGTCGAGATGGCTCTCCGACACAATGTCACCTCTGGGGAAACTTCATAGAATCCTACAGCGCAGAAAGAGGCCATTTGGTCCATTGAGACTGCACCAATCACAATCCCACCCAGGCCCTATCCCATATCTCTCCATTTTTACCCACTAATCCCTCTGACATGTGCATCCCGGGACACTAAGAGGCAATTTAAAATGGCCAGTCAACCTAACCCTCATATCTTTGGAATGTGGGAGGAAACTGGAGCACCTGGAGGAAACCCACACAGAAATGGGGAGAATGTGCAAATCCTTCTTTCACGCCATTGGCAGCTGACGGGAAAGGAAGGAATTCCTGGTGAGCCATGCGTTGGAAAGTTGGGGGTGGAGGGGGAAGAGCGTCAAAACCTCCACTATTGCTATTCATAGCTTCAGACTATAATATGCATTTATAAAAAAATTTTGCTGTTGCTGCAGCAATGCTAACTCTTTTGGTGAACTGTTGCAGATACATTGTTTTAAGGAAACCAGTTGTTCCTCAGTGCATGCATTACATCAAATCTTCTCACTAAGTTTTCTGCAACACATCATCTGGATAAGTTAGTGGTAATGAGGTGAGATACGAGTCAAGGACTGAAGTCATAGATTTTAAATTAGTATGCTTCATGTTATTCCAAAAAGGCTTGACATACAGGTAAGTAATAAAGAACTTTACTTACTTAAAGATTGTATTCTTTCTCCTGCTTTCCTGAGTTACATCTGATTTGCAGTAAGCTGACATTCGAGGGATGTTCGGTGACAGGAGCACACAATTGCCTGAAAGTAATCCTAGCTGTGAAAGCGTGATTCTCTTCTCAAAAAATGCCATTAGGAAGTACACATTTAACAGGTTTGCCTCTTTGGTCTTCCACCTGCATGCTGGACCAGTGGCAATTTAGTGACGAATTTGGGATCCTTTGGCTCCAAGACGAATGAATACTGTTCTAAGTTTTAGTGTAAGTAGAAACCAGAGCAGAATGAGTGGAGTGATGTTCCAGAGACAATGCAAAGAGTTCTGCAGATGGAGAAGAATGTGAACCAGAGCCTGCTGGATCGACACACACTCCTCTCTGGGAACATCAGCCCTCATCTTCGTGACTTCCTGGATTCTCCCGATTTGGTTGAACGAGTGAAGATGGTTAAGAAGCTTGGAGATCACATCACCAACCTAAAGAGACTGGGAGCCCCTGAGAATGGCATAGGAGAGTACTTGTTTGATAGACTCCCCCGGGATAGTGATTGAGTGCCAGATCCTCTATTCTATGGGGAGTACTGACTAGTGTCACAATAACACGAAGTTGAAATCTGTGAATGTGAAGCGCAATATTAACTGTAAATAAAGTGCTCAATAGTGCTTTTTCAAGGGCAATCAGGGATGAACTAGCAACTGTTGGCCGAGCCAGCAATGTCTATGTGCTAGGAAAGAATACATTGAAAAATGTTCCGGTTTTGGCAAACCGTGTGAAGTACTAGCCATCACGTATGATTTGTAAAGGTGAACTTCAGTCACTAGAATTGACTGAACTCCATAAAATTTTTTTGTTGTTTGGAAATGACTTGAGGCTAAATTGGCTGTCCATTCATGAGATCAGAAAATTGTTATTTTGCTTACTCAATTAATGCACTTATGAGGCAGTTATTTGTCTCATTATCACTGAGAATATTAGATGCTACCACACGTTCTTAATTGTCATTATACACTGTAGATGTTTCAGATGATTATCATTACTGCTGGGTCTTATGTTTCATACGCAGTGAATAGGATTGGAAAATGCTTATCCTTGGGCTCCTACAGTTCCACAAAGAAAATGCTGTTGATTCTGCTAATGAGCAACTCATATACTTTACATGTAAGTGACCACTCATGGATTTATCCCAGTGAATTATTGTACGTCTATTTTGAATGATGGCGGTCACTTCCAGATATGGCTTGCTTACCACACGAGAAGATCCTGTTGAATGGCAGAGCAGGCTCGAAGGGCCAAATGGTCTACTCTTGCTCCTATTTCTTATCAAACACCTCAACAGAAAAAAAGAGTGAAATACACAGCTGCTCCTCACGTGCAAGGATGCTATTCATGATGAATTTATGCATGCTCTACAATTGAAATATTGGAGGTGATTCTCCATCCTGTTGGGCTGAGAGAATCTCCTGTGAGCCTATTTGTGGGATTCACGTGTGCGTTTCCGCTGCGTGTGTACCTCTGAGCGCCGGATAGCCAGCACGGTAGGACCGTGCTGGAAACCGGTGGAAACAGGAGATAAGTGATTTTAATCCATTTTTAATCTTTTCATGTGATTAGTGTATCCTGCACTGAGGTTTTCAGGTCCACTGGTATCTCCTACCTGTCGGTACGATTTCACTCTGTTGGGGTTCAGACTAGCTCCCCACTTTTCAGTGGAATAACAGGAGACTCAGGTGGAGTGAAGTAGGGGGCCAATCAGGGAACCCATGCCATGTCCAAGGGACAAAATGCCCCTGCCCAGAGGCACCTTGGTACTGCCATGCTAGGCATGGGGCAGTGCCTAAGGGGCAGGTCCTGCTGGGGGTGGGGCCTGGGAGGCTATCAACAGGGTGGGGACTACATGCATGGGGATTGGTCAGGACTAGAGGGAGGCAAATGAATGGGACGGGCTCGGAGGAGATGGTCTGCCTCCCATGGTGGAGGTCTGCCTGCTGAAGAGATAGGGTCACTGTCATTGCTCACACGGCGTGTGCTGGAGATTGTGGCGCTCTGAGATGGGAGGGTATTGGGGTTGGGCTGTGAATAGGTGGGGGACTATGGGGGTGTCGATAGAGGCAGCATTGCGGGGGTCCTGGGCTGGTCAGCGATCGAGTTGGACAACAAACTGCGCGTGTGCAGAGTTCCAGAAAGTCGGATTCTGGTGTGAATAGGTCCCACTGCCTCAGAGTTTTTAATGATAGTCACGATTGTGACCTCTGCACAGCATAGAGTGAGAGAGATTTGAGTGTGAACTCCTACTGAAAAAGCAATCATGATTTACACCAGTTTTCCTGCAAGTTCAAGACCTAGGACTCTTTTTGGGAGAATCGCACCCTCTCACCCTCCCCCTGCAATTATTTCTGTTTGTTCATGGGAACTAGGTGACAATATTGATCTTCCTGTCTGTAGGAAGATAATCGTAGACTCCTTCTTCATGTTTTGCTGTTATCCTTGTCCTGATGGTATTCCCACTATGATGTGAGGTCGGCCAGTCCAAGTTTTAACTCAGTGGTGATCAAGCTGGTTAATGTGTACCTAGAACAAATACATGTGTGTGACTTAAAGGTGATGGTGTTCTCACAATAGTATTACTCTTGGCTTAATTGGTATAAAATACAAGAGAGGAAGAGATAAAATCAAAGTTCAGGAGTTGCTTCAGTACGTTGTGTAGATCCTGTATATGCTGCACTAGCAAGGGAGAGCTATGATTGAATAACAGAGACACAAAACAAGCAAGGTGTTTCTGCACTGTACAGCATCACATGTCCTGAATGTTGCTGTCCTCAATGAGCTAAGTGACGAACATGCATTGTACTCCTGACTGGAGCCTCAGAGATGGTGGTGAGGCTGTGAAGAGCAAGGTCTGGAAACGAGCTGTTTGTCAACAAGATTGTCACAACACCCAGCCTCAATGTGCAGGTGTAATGCAGTTAAATTCAGACCACTGTGATCCCAAAGAGATTGACAGTATGGTACATAATGGTGATGGTGTTATTGACGTTCAAGGTTAAAGGAACGGGTTTTCTGCTAATCTGAGGTAGTCACTTGTTAATAATTAAACATTCCCTGCCATCTGTCAGCCCGATTATATGCCATCTTGGTCCTTCTGCAGGCTGGTATTATTGTAGGAATTGTGAATGAATCTGAATTCTGGAATTGTCCACCAATATCTCACTGATGACCTTGAGAGAAAGCCAAGGTCATCGATGAAGCAATTGGAAGTGGTTGAGTCAAGAGCACTTCACTGTGACAATGTCTTGAGCTGCATGTCACTGGGCATAACTAGAACCATCTTCCTTTGTGACACTCCAGACACAGCAACGTTTTCCCCTTGGCTCCTATTATTTCTAGTTTTCACCAGGAATCTTTGGCCCTCTGTTCAGTTACAAGCTGCCTATTTCAAGGACAGCTATTCTCAACACTCCCCAGCCAGTCTTTGTAGCTTTGAATTGAATCCGAGCTGGGATGAGCTATGGAGCATTGTGCCTCTAGCAGAATCTGAGCTAAGCATCAGTGAGCAAGTTAGTGGTGAGTGAGTCGCTTAATAGCACTATTGGTGACTCCTTTCGTAGCTCTGATTAGGAGAAAGCTGATAGGGCAGTAATTGTTCGGCTTAGATTTATCCTTTCTTCATGGACAGAACATAGCTTGATGGTCTTCTGTATTGTTGCCTGGATGCCAGTGTCATTACTGGAACAGCCAGCTTAAATGTGTTGGTTTTTAGCACTATGGTAGATTTATTGTCATAACTCAGCCTCTGCTGCATTCAGGTAAGACCTTCATTTAAAAATTAAAGTTTCGGTTCCTCTGTGAGAAATCATTAAGAGCTTTTTCTGTATCATGTTTTCAAAAGGCTCTTGTTTGACATCTAGGAATGTTGTTTGCTGGGAATATTGCAAAAAGTCAGGTTACCGATAACTATTCTCTAAAGCAAAGCTTGTGTTATTGTCACTGAGCAGCTTGGTCTGTACAATCAGCTTTTGCACTCTTAACTTCACTTTCCTGAAAGTGGGGATCCTGTTAAGTGGGGGAGAGCTGATATCTTACATACCAGCCCCAGATCTGAATAACTGGGCAGCTGACATTGGGCTACATTTTCACTTTATCACTTGGCCAGTAAAATGTGAAACCTTGCCTAGAGAATAGTCGAATTTCATTCCCGTTAATGTTTTTTGTTACTAATTACAAAAGATGTAGGTGTCGCTGGCTAGGCCAACATTTATTGCCCACCCTATTGGCCCTTGAGAAGGTTTAAACTTTATTAATGTCTAAGGTGGGCTTATGTTATCACTACAATGAAGTTACTGTGAAAATCCCCCAGTCGCCATACTCTGGCGCCTGTTCGGGTACACTGAAGGAGAATTTAGCACGGCCTGTGCACCTGACCAGCACATCTTCGGACTATGGGAAGAAACTGGAGCAGCTGGAGGTACCCACTCAGACACAGGGAGAACATGCAGAGTCTACACAGACAGTGACCCAAGCTGCAAATTGAACCTGGGTCCTGCCGCTGAGACGCTGGTGCTAACCATTGTGCCATCCATGGTGAAGGTGGTGGTGTGCTGCCTTCATGAACCACTGCAGTCTGTGTGGTGTAGATACACCCACGGTGCTGTTAGGGAGGGAAATGTGAGGGGGATGGGGGTGAAAGAATCAATTCGACCTGCTCTCATCACAATTAAGTCTCAGAAGAAGAAGATAATGGCATTTTCTGGGTACTCCTGCTTAAAATGTGTTTACAGTTGATGATCACGATATGCATTGACAGTAATTGTGAAGACTGAGATCAAAATCTAAAGCTTGCGTTTTGCTGATTTTCCCCAAAAAATCCACAGGGGAAATATTTTAAAATAGTCTTTAAATGAGAGAGAGAAATTTTCAGTTTTTTCAACATTTTAAAAGAAAAAAAATCAAAAGTTTTTTTGAGATTTATTTTAAACATTTTTTTTAAAATAAAGCAGGAAAATGGTCATCAATATTGCTGTTCATTCTTGTCCATAAAAAGCAAATATAACTAACCTCTTGGATTGTCATTGTGCTCAGAAAACATTTGATTTTATAAGAAAGTGTTTGTTCCATTTCCATTCAGAGAAAGGCAATAGAAAATGGGCTGATTAGTTTTTGAAATAGGATGCCTCAAAGGCAGTCAGGTTGTTAAAGAAAAATTATTAGGGCTTTGGCTGAGACTTTCGAGATCAGTAATACTGGCAGAATGTTTCAAAGACATCTTGTGCAAATCAAACAAGGTGAACAGCTGTTGTGAGCAAATGTAGAATACTCACCATTTTGTATCATTATTCAAAGGTAAGTTTGTATTGCATGAGTCAAACCTTGGTGCCATTACTGTGAAATAAAGCAAATTACTCTTGGGCATCATCTTCGAAGATTACCCCTAATCCATCGTCAAAAACATTGAAGAAGTATTTGTGCAAGAGAGGTGGTTATGCTCAGTTCATGTTAAAAGGGAATGCTATCATTAGATCTCTAGGTCACATTATCAGTTGTACAGATAAAATGCTGCAAGTCAACTCCCATGGAAGTACAATGATTAGGGAAGATACAGGTGCTACAGAACCCGAGGAAGTATCAATGGAGACCTGAATTTGTAGCACTCGTATTTTTTATTGCAAAACCTTTCCTTCTGTCTGGACCAGAGAGATAACCCTTGGTTTTGTTTTTGTGGACCACCCCAATGAAAACTTGAAAAGTACGCTGAAAGGGACAGGATGAAAAATTAAAAATGTAGATACCATTTGCTTAGTTCTTCAAAAGTAGAATTCAACTGAGTTCACGAGGTGCTGGCCATAGAAAGCATTCTTTCTGGTTGTGTTCCAGCTTGGTGTGGCTCCTGCTCTGACCAAGACTGCAAGGAACTGCAGAGAGTTGGGAACGTAGCCTCTCATTCATTGAGTTCATCTACACTCCCTACTGCCTCAAGAAAGCAGTCAGCATAATCAAGGACCCCACACACCCTGACATTCTCTCTTCCACCTTCTTCTGTCAGGAAAAAGATACAAAAGTTTGAGATCACATAACAATTGACTTAAGAACACTTCTTTCCTGCTACCATCAGACTTTTGAGTGGTTCTTTCATATGTTAAGCTGATCTTTCCCTTCATCCTATCTGTAAGTGCAACACTGTGTTCTGCACCCTCTCTCTTTCTTTCCCTTTTGTACTCTATGAACAGTGTGCTTTGTCTGTATAGTGTGCAAGAAGCAATTCTTTTCACTGTGTATTCCAATACATGTGACAATGAAACAAATCAAGTCCTGCAATATATTGTACTAGAGAAAAAGGTGAATGTATGAATGAAAAGTTTATATACAACGGGTGAATCCACCATCTTATAGCACACAAAATAAAATCTCTCATGTTACACTTCAAAATGTCATACTTTGCTACAGATACAGTATAAACTTATAACTTTAAAACAGATCCAGCAATCCCAAACGGTTTGCTGCCCCAGGGAGGAACCAGGAATTTGCAAGCATCTGCCAAACTGCAAAAAAAAATGCATTATTCACAATACCTATTTACATCTTCTGACTTTAATAGGATAAATAATAGTACACACAGACTTTGCGCAATTAGTTAAATGGAAAATTCATTTCTGCCACTTATCAACTGTAGTTGTAAACATAAGTAAATGCTGCATTTGCTGCTTCTGGCCTTGTTATACAATAATTAGAAAGAGAAGAGATGGGCTTTAAAAGCAGACAGTCTGTGCAATATTAATATTATGTTCAGCTCACCACCCTTCAGTGTTGTGTGACACGTGCCTCCATTGTCGATGTAATTGTGGTGTCCCCTTAAATTTCCAACATGCACATGTGATGAAGTTGCTGTTAGCAGATCAGCTGTTGACCATTAACAATGTAGATACTATGCAGTTTAATAAAGGTTGAGACCAAATTTGAAAGAAATGTTTGTTTGTGATTTACTTTTTATTATGTATCAGGCATCTATCTAATCATTCTTGCAGAAGAATCACCTCTTCATTCAAGTACTTAAGACACACTGGGAAAGCATTTGGTTTGGGCTTATTTTCAGGCCTAAATTTGGATTGGCCCTCAAAGCAGATGGCCCGAAGATTGATGGAAACTGGCCGTGTGGCCTCATCAGCATAATTGGGAGGAACTGCCAGAATCAGTTGCCCTTTCAGAGGCTACTTGCTCAAGAGGTGAATTTTGGGTGAATACAGAAGTATAACACCTGGGATGTTGAAAATCTGGAAACAATGTCAAAAAATGGTAGAAATATTCAGTTGGCCCAGCCATTTCAGTGAGCAGATTTCATGGCTCAGTTTGAAAACCTTCCTTCAATTTTGGATTGTTGGGAGTGCAAGCACTCTGGTACTTGCAGATCCAGGGTGGTTGGGGAGGGGGTGGAATTTGGCAAGGTCTTCAGGAATGGGGAGTTGCGGAATGCTTTGATGGAAAGAAAGACATGATTGCAAATCCTATGAAAGCAGAGGCTTATTCCTGTTTCTCCTTGCTTCACAGTAAGTTATTCCTTTAAGTAGAAAAAAATCAGAGAGTCACTATGGGCTGGAGGGCACTGGAAGATCCAAGGTCTGCCCTGTCCAAAACTGTACGCTCTTCCAAATGAGTATTTTACCTTGTGATGAACTTTTAAGAGTGAACGCTTATTTTAGGCATCCAAGTGGGATATCTAGAAATTGCACTCTCAAATTTGTCAGTGAGACCATGTTCAAAGATGTGCGGGTTAGGTTGATTGGTCATGCTAAGAAATTGCCCCTTAGTGTCTAGGGATGCATAGGTTTGAGAGATTAGTGAGTTTAATATGTGGGAATATGGAGATATGGCCTGGGTGGGATTGTGTTCGATGCAGACTCGATGGGCTGAAGGGCCTGTTTCTGCACTGTAGGGTTCTATGATCTATGACTGGCACAGGCTATTCTACAGCAGCAGTATGCTTTGAGTCCCCTTATGCCCAGAAAGTAGGCATAACAAAAATAGGCAATTTCTACCTTAGCTAGATTTAACACTCTGCCCTAAGGTTCCATGTTGATGGTAAGGAAAAATATATTGGTTGAGTCTGCCCTAAGACTTGGAACATGTACTGTTCATGTGGGTTCATTTTATGTATTATATACTCTGAGAGCACAGCAGAAAAGATGACAGAGAATTCCTGTAGAAATGACTACTAATGCTTCAAAAGACACATCTATCTCCAAATTAACCCATAATGTTATAAAGTAGGCTAGAGAAGTTGTCTAACCCAATTTAATTTGATCACACAAACTCTTTTTGAGGTTTGTGATAATGGTTTTTGAAAAAGGTGACCATTTGGTGCACTTAAATGTGAAATACAATGCTGATGATTCTTCTTGTAAAACTGTCCAGCTATGCATTGAATCACTACGTCTGTCATTTACATCACATCACAGTGGACACATGCTCGTTCATACGTAAAGCACTCAACCAACTAACTCATTCATCCATACAGTAAATGAATAAATAACGCTATACCACTCACTTTGTGTTATGACATGAAGGGTTATATATTACAAATGTATTTTAATACAGTATCCGCTGCTGTACTTGATCTGCCCCTTCAGGATAAAGAAATATTTGAATACAATTTTATTGCAGCTAATTTAACTTTTTTTTGGCAGTGAGGGGGGGGTGCGGTGGGCGGTGATTGTAAGTAACTTTGAATGAGAGTATAAAGTTAGTACCAGTTAATTGAAATGCAGATTAGAAGAAATGTACCAGATATTACATTACACGTAAATATAACAGATGGCTACATTGACTTTGGCATTTTACACTATTAAACAAACTTTTATTACCCCAATTACCCCACAATATGCCCTAGGATGGGCCAATTTCTTTGTGTGGTTTGTTTCTTTTTAAACACTAACATGTTTGAGCCCAGTCTAACCATTTACAAAGAATGTTGCAAAGAAATATCATAAAACTGAAGCTTATACTAATCTGTTTTAAACTTTGTAATTGAGGAAGTATTTGAAAAATCCAATGTAATGCAGCTTCTCTGATCATCTATGATTCAATACGCAGCACACCATAGAAAAGTCACAGCACCCAATATAGCCGCTTAACACTACCTTGCATGCTCATGTGTGATTTGAAATGCATTCCCTGTAGCAGAGGTATTTATGGTATTCATTTGGATTGTACACTACTTTTCTAATTAGAATGGTATTGTGATCTGAAACAAAATCTAAAAGGCTGTTGGACACAGGTGCTAACCTATGCATTTCACCTGCCATGATCCATACTTTGTACTGTCACAAATGCTGCTTGCACCATTCTCACTTGGGAAATATTGGACCCAAGATTTTCAATGTGCCAAAATGTGAGAATGAAAGCTGCAATTCATCCTATAAGTACCAACCATACATCAGTAAATTTTTTCCCTCTGACACTTTCTCTTGATTTGTAGGACAGTAACTTCTTACATTTGTTCAAGTGGGAATCTGTTAACACCAGCACTGTCATTACAAACTTGACACCTACCCCCTCAAGATGTAATATCATCACATCTCCTCCTATCTTTCTCTCTCTATCTGGCCCACTGCTTCAATCACTGTCATTATCACAGGAAAGCATTCCCCAAAGCAACTCCCTTTCTTAAGCATAAACAAGATAACTGAACAGAATAGCAAAAACCCTTTTGAGTGTTGTCATATGTGTTGGCTCAGAAACATGACTTGCCTGTTACCATTTGTCTGTCAAGCTTAAGAAGAAGGAAACCAAGTAAGTATGCAACTTAATTGGCGCATTCTACCCCTGCTCCCCTGAATTTTGCAGATATTGTTGAATATACTTGGGGAAAAAAAGCACTATACATGCTTGACTTTGGCATGGAAATAAAATACTGGGAAACACTCAGCAAGTTCATCGGCAAATAGAAAAGGCCAATTTATATCCTGTATGATACATCTTGATTAGATTAATGGAACGCCACCTCCTAAAGTGTTAACTTATCTTTTTTTCTATCTCTAATTATTTTGAATGCGTTATTTATTTCCAGTCATGTTTTATAACAGTGGTGGGTCATTGGGTTAGTTCAAATTCAGTCACACAGTAATGTGTGAGTGCATCATTTTTTATAGGTCTATTAGGAAATAATGGCACTTAGCTATTGGATACTGTTGATTTGGGTGCATGCCCAAGCTGCCCAGTGGATGGCCTGCACTGAATGGGTGGTGAAGTAGCAATAAAGTGGTGAACCAACCATCTTGCTGTTAACTCTATCATCATTGCATTTCCATTGGGCAGAGGATGTTGAAAATAAATTAAATTTAACATATTGCATCAACATAGCTGTCTAGAGGGTGATGTGTTATGTCCTGAGGCCAAATGAATGGATCAGTTCATATTCCACAAACACTAGATAAATTAACAAATGAAAAAAGCTCCAGCAACTACATATGCAAACTGCAATATCATTTTACCAGAAATTCCATTCACAAAAAAAATTCGATGTTTCCTCTATTCTTTCCACAAACTTCATTAACCTTGTTAGTTATGGACAGCATAGTGGTTAGCACTGCTGCCTCGGTGCCAGGGACCCAGATTCAATCCATGGCTTTGGGCCACCATCTCTGAGGAGTCTCCCCTTGTCTGCATGGGTTTTCTCTGGTTTCCTCCTACAGTACAAAAGACATGCTGCTGAACTGCATTAACCATGTTAAATTTTCCCTCAGCATATCCGAACAGGCGCAGGAGTGTGGCAAGTAGGGGATTTTTGCAGTGTTAATGTAAACCTACTTGTGACACTAAATAAACTTTAGTGTTTCATGAACTGCATATACATCCCCTAAGATATAATATTCATAACCCAATAAGGAGATTTAAAAATAAATAATTCTGAAATTTCAAAACTTGACCTGCTATAGCCGTATTTCCTTCTAATTATTACAAATGTCAGGAACTTCTAAATAAGGTGAAGGGCCAGCTTTTTTCCAGGAGGAGGGAGACTGGACCCTGACAAAGATGCATGAAAAGCTCATATACAAAAGGAGGAGCAGGGTCAAAGGTATACCTTTTTTACTGGAACGGGATGCACGGAGACTCCAAATAAATTGGGTAGAGGTCTAAGTAAGGTATGGGCGCAGAGGGAAGGTGACTAAATTGAGGAACAGATTTCTTCTTGAGGCTGCTAGCCTTTTTCCTGTGGGTTGCTGACATTCTGCACAGTCTGATGAAGTCAGGTGGGCTGGAGAGAGCGATAGGCGTGTATTGGACTGGTTTTTAAATGTGGTGCCGAGACCTTTGACTCCATCAGACAAATCAGCTGCCAGCTTGCCAGGCGACTCAGCGGGAAACCTGCCTGTGCATAAGTAATGAGGTTCCCTATGCAGAATCTGGTGCGGGACTCCGCCATTCTGGCCAGTGGGAAAAAAATGTCAGTGGAGCTACACACCACTGCACTTCATGTCACAATGAGAGAAATTCTTTCAAAGAGTTGCAGAGTAGACACACTGATATAGACATGCACAGAGAGTTTTACTGTTCTTTCCATGAATAATCCCTCTGGAGCTTACCAAGTGAGTAAGTAAATTTTTTTTCAAAGCAGAATTTCTGCTCCAAATCACTTGAACCTGACTGGCATCCATTTGGTGATTACATTATGAGCAATGAAATTAATTAAATAATTATGGAATAATTTTTGAACTTTTGTCTATCATTGCTGATGGCAATCTCTCAGATCAGGCTTTCAGCTTTGCTGCTTTACATTTCAATGTGTATCCAGTCGCACAGTGATACTGTAGATTTCAGAAGGAAATGTAATGTCATTGATGATGAACCTAAAAGACTTCCCGCCATGTTATAAATGTCTGCCAGGATTGTGTGTGATATTGTTGTACTTAATTCAATATTTAATTATTTCAGACTCTTTTTAATTTACATTGTGCCTCATCCATTCCAAAATGTTTTGTAGACTTTCAATCCAATAAGTCTTTGTCCAACGTTTGAAGTCAAGCAAAGTTACTGTGACGTCCTGATCTTTATCTGGGTGGCACGGTGATACAGTGGTTAGCACTGCTGCCTCACGGCACCAAGAACACTGGTTCAATTCTTGGCTTGGGTGACTGTCTGTCTATGCAGATTCTGTATGTTCTCCCTGTGAGTGCGTGGGCTTCCCCCGGGTGCTCTGGTTTCCTCCCACAATCTAAAAGACGTGCTGTTAGGTGCATTTTCCCTTAGTGTGTCCAAACAAATTGAGTGTGGTGATGAGGGGATTTTAATAGTAGCTTCATTACAGTGTTAATGTAAGTCTACTTGTAACAACAATAAAACTTGAATATTTTAATACGGAACCCTGAATGTTAACCATGATTCATTGGGGACAGCTTACCACTCCCAGTTCTTAAAAAAACAAGCTGTCTTCAATAAAAACTATTCAAAGTTTACAGAATATGTATTTTGTATTAAAGCCTCACCGCAGAGAAGAATTGTACTGTGTTCACAACTTGCACGTGTATTTCTGTTGAACGTATTTACAATGCTGTACATTTCATGACTGGAGCAATTTGCCTCCCCAAGAGGAAACAGGGACAGAAGTGAGACAGAGAGACATGGATAGGCAGAGATTCTGGAGGAACAGACAAATTGTCTGCTGAGCTTTGATGTTGGGTAGAATTTAATGATGAGGGATATGCTTCTAAATTTAAAAATGTCAGTGGAGCTACACACCCCTGCACTTCATGTCACAATGAGAGAAATTCCTTCAAAGGATGCTTCCAAGGAAAGCTGCAGAATTCATTTAAAACAGTGGTTAACACTGCGCCTCACAGCACTAGGCACGCAGATTTGATTCCCGGATTGGGTCACTGTCTGTGCAGAGTTTGCACGTTCTCCCCATGTCCATGTGGACTTCCTCTGGGTCTTCCGGTCTCCTCCCACATTCTGAAAGATGTGCACGTTAGATGCTTTGGCCATGCTAAATTCTCTCTGTGAACCTGAATAGGTGCTGGAGTGCGGCAGCTAGGGGATTTTCACAACAATTTAATTGCAGTGTCAATGTAAGATTAGTTGTGACACTAATAAATAAACTTTAAACTTTATATACTGACAAGAAGAGCAGACAGTGGTGGCTTTCCAATTTTATCAAAACACCTACAATCAGTTCAATGCAATGTAGTCTGTTAGGTTTTTTAATTGTGTGTACTGCATTATCACATGAAAAAAATAGTTAAATTGTAAACAGTTAAAATGCAGTACTTGTTTCTTTTACTTCGAATGTGTCACAGCACATAATGCATTTGGTATCTAAATGCAATTATGTTTTAGGGCTATGAAAGATAGTTTCACTATATGGTTTTGAAGCAAATTATAGTCTTGTTTCCTCCAAGAAAACTCATATTAATGAAATCTGGAAAACTATTTACTTCCTTGTTGAAATGATTTATCTCCTTTCAATGCTTTCTATAGCAGTAATACAGGATTACATTTTAATGTTTGCCTTTTTCAATCTTTTTCGGAGTTGGAATTTTCAGTGTAACCTGATCTTTGCAAATATTTAAAATCAAGCCAGCAGTTTCAATACTTATGAACTGAAACATGGAGTCACAGAATCATTTTGGGAAGTAATCCTTGGAGAGGAAATGAAGTTGAAAGTAGGACAGTTGAATAACTTAAGGGTCAGGATTTTCTGGCCACATATGCCCCAAGACCAGAATATCCCACTCGAGTTCAACGGACCTTTTGCATGGTTCCCCCACTCCTTCCACCGCTGCCATCCCCCCCCCCCCCCCCCCAAACTCCCTGCTACAACTTCCCTGGAGGGTGGGGTGAAAAAATTTGGTCAAGAGATCCAGGTATTTTGAAAACCAAAAGATAGAATGATGGAAAATCTCAGCAGGTCTGTCAGTATCTATAAGGTGAGAAAAAGAGCTGATATTTTGAGTCCAGATGACCCTTTGTCAAAGCTTTGTCAGGCATTTTCGAATACTGTCAAATATACCATTATTGGTGATAGAAATGGCCCTTTTAATATAAAATGAAGCAGTATCAGGACCTTTTCTGCACCACAGTAAACAATTTAAATCAAGACCATTACCATGATTTAAAGTGTTAACTGATGAAAATATTAACTTTTTTAAGAAAAGCAAAAGGAAACTATCTCTGTGAAAAATGGCTGGCAGTTATTTTTACATGTACAATGTGACAACATGAATAGTGTCAAAACAAATCAGCTTGTGGACTTGATGGTAAAAGTGTATATCATTCTTTTCTTTTTAATTAAAACTGAAATGAACAAAGTTTGCTAAATGGTGTTTGGATAGTGACACACTATGGTCATGGAATTAAGAACTACCCATTCCATTTTTTCTATTTTTTGTGTTACAAATAATCAATCAATAACAATCTTAGAGCATAAATATTTTTGAGCCACTCTTACCAGTTTCCTTATGTCAACATTTAGTGCTTCTTTCCTTCTCTTAGGAAACCAGAAAGTAGTTTTAAGGGATTTATATTTGTATGGGTAAATTAGAAATAAGGTGTAGTTTTAAGTGGGGTTAACTCAATGTTTCTGTGCCAGGAAGATACTGAAGTTTAGATTTCATGCTGCAAAATGGTGCTTGTATGTTTGGGGGATTGGTTTAAATTCCAACTAGGATTCTGTTATGCTTAGGGTGTTTTACGGTGTATAGAATTAATTGCAGTTGTTAATTAGCAATGAAGGCACGCTTTTTTTTTGTCCTTGGTTTTAACTGAAGCCAGAATAATTGCCATTGATGAAAGGCAGCTGGGAAGGGAAGATCTTTTTCAGCTTTGCTAGAAGAAAAGTCATACAATGGAGTAATGGCTAAGAAAGCCAGAGCCAGAACTTTAAAGCACACTACTAAAGGAAAGATGGACAGGAGTCTAAGAAGGCTTAAGTTTAATGAACAAAGAGGAACTGGCAGGGGAACCAGATATTGTTCATTCAAGTCACAAATGAAAAGCAACTGGCTAGTGAGAAGTCAGAGATATTTGAAGTGGTTTTAAGGTTTGTGATATCTTACTACAGTTTGTGAGACATTAATTGAATAAACAGTGGAAAGGTTGGTGACTGGATATGAGAATTTGTGTGTGCAAAAATTGTCAAGGTAAAGAAATCCTAAGTGTTGCTGCAGAATCCTGGAATTGATTCAGTGCTAAAAGTGGAGGGGAAACTTTGTCAAAAGAGTCAACAGTAAAACCTGGACTGGATTATTATGAGAGAAGGTTTTAAAATGTGTTCTCGGAAGTGAAGTTTGGAAACTCTCATATGACACTTATCTGGATGAATTTTGTGGAGAAATCTAAGGACACTAACTTGAGTTCAGAGCGGAGAGTGTATTTGACCACAGCCAATGAGTTTCTGTGCTAATGAGATCATTGTAGCTTCAAATGTATTTTTATCATCCATGTTAATCATGGTGATGGCACAGAAAAGTTTTGAAGACACTGACAGAGACAATGCTCTGGAGCCGCTGTTCAGAAATCCATCAACAACATTTCAGACAACTGGCAGAGGCTTGGGCTGTGTCTGCTGACGTGACCAAGGTCGGGATGTGCTGGGTGGCTGGATGATGTGCCAGTGAACATCCAGCTTGTGAACAATGTCATCCAAAATGGTCATGCTTGGACCCAACATTAGACATGGTCCCAAGGAAGCAGAGCTGTGTGGTGGAATCCCATCTGAGTGTACTACTGCTCGGATGGAATTTCACATTGCCTCCCTCCTCCCCGCCACTGTACCCCTTCCCTCCCCTTCTACCGCCCAACCTTGCTAAAGGAGCTGGAGCCCCACAGCCTGAGCCACCTCATGGAAATGCCCCTTACCATGCCACAGAGATTTCCTCTGTGGTCTGCTGCTACATACCTCCCACTTCTGTGCTTTCACGTATCATCTAGACCCGCTTTGGCATACCTTGCAGTCTGGTGGTGGAGGTCCCTCGTTAGCATAAGAGACCAGGGGTGAAGAATGCTGTATGCAGCAGTACCAAACAACCTCAGATTGCACCGGTTCACGGGCTCCCATGAAACTTGTCCTTTTTGTGGTCTTGTGCAATCACTTGTATAGCGTGTTATGCATTGCATTCCATTCTTAGCTATTTATAATTTGTTTTGTTTTAAATATTTTGTTTGCACTTCAGCCCCATGCTCCTGATCTACGATTACCAGGTGTGGGGCTGGGAAGGAGGAAGACTCCCTGTGAAACTGACATGAAGTCTTGCCATCAACAGATCTAGGCAGCATTGGCCGAGGGGTTCATCCAACCTGACGGTCTGCCCCTGTGCTATGGCTATATTTGTGACTGAGTGCCCCTCGAGGGGGAACGCATGGTGTCCACGGGCACTGTTAAGTCTTCAGTGTTTGTTAGGCATCTTTTAATCGCCTTTTGGTTTAACGTTTTAAATTTCCTTCATGTTTTGTTTTGGGCTTGTTTAACAGGCTGTTTTCTTTGCTTTGTCCCTTAGATTGTTTAGTTTAATTTATGCCAAAAAGAATGGTGGGGAAGACCATGCTCAAGTAAAGAGCTTCTAGATCTCTCATAGTGAGTAGGTGAGAATATTGATAGGACCAGCATTGAGTTAGCTCAATCAGGGAAGGTGAGGGACAAGAATATGGGCTGGATAAATAGTGAGTGAGCGAGAATCAAACAAGAGTGAAAGCAAAACCCCAATTGGTGATGCACTTACCAAAAGATCTAAACCTAGCCAGCTGTGTAGGAGGTTTGGCCTTCTGCAGGTATGAAGGAAATGCCCAGCTTTCCATCAGTCTGTCAAAGTGGCATTGACAATGACAGTGCTTCGGAGTAAAGATCCAAACAGACCATACGCAATGGCTCCCTTCAAGCAATCAGAATGACCATCCAGTATCCCATCAGAAACAGCTACATGAGGTGACTGATAAACCAGAAAATGACAATGATGCACACAGTGAGGTAAAGGGCAGGTAACATGTTTCACGTATCAAACTCATGGAAAATGTAAATGCCAGCTCATCGACTACTGTTTGCCAAAATTCAAATGATCTGCCCTCCAAGTTGTTAACTACTCATTGGGCAAGATTAACAAATAAGCAAATGCCAAGATACTACCCCTGTGAATTCTAAAAGGGATGTTTTACAAATGTAGTGAAACCTATTGCTGTAAACGTTTCAACTGTTCACTGATTCCATGCAGATCATCCTAGGGTGTAATTAATCCTCCTTTGTGTTGCTGATGTAAAGGAAACATGAACTAAAGGTACGGCAATGCAGGTCTGCTGGCATGCCATGACCGCACGACAGTAAAAATCCATGGAATCACCCAGACCTTGCAAGGCAGATCAAGTTCAAAGACTAATCATTTTGCTGCAGTTCATGATCCAACATTGAAATATCCAAAATGTTTGGTTAGATGTATTAGCCATGTTAAATGTGTGGGGTTATAGGGATAGGGTGGGGAAGAGGGCCTGGGTAAGATAATCTGTCAGAGAGTTAGTGCAGACTTTTTGGGCTGAATGGCCTCTTCTGCACTGTGGGGTATCTATGGAAATTGGACATATGGACAACTCTTCAGCCACATATGGTCCAATGCATCTAGGGCTAGAACCCAAATACAACCAGAAACAATATCCAAGAATGATAACCCCACAGATGACTGGGAGCAATTTGTAGGAACCTCCAGACAAGGTTACCATTATAAGATCTACATGTCCTAGCAGATTACCTCCAGACTTGACAGACTCAAGTGCCTACCATGGGGATCGAGTGGATGAGGGGCAGACACTGGGAAGGTTTACTCATCTCAGGTGAGAGAGATATTTTACAGTTTGAGATGGGATTATTTGGCTCATCAGTTCTACACATGCATAACTATTACTAAACATGAACGTGTATTATAAATAGTTGTAGTTATAAAATGCCTTTAAGGAATTGCAGCAAGACATCACTTGAAAGGAAGTGTGTCATGCAATCCTGTTTCAGTTTTGTTTTTGCTTCCAACAGAATGCACAGAGTTAGAATTCTAATGCCTTAAAGCTTCATGTTCATTTGAGCATAGCATTAATAAATAAAATCATATGTTTATCCAATCTCTTGAGTGATTGGTGCTTTGATATCATTATAAAAACAGAGCAAACACTAGTGACAGGAAACAGTGACTGGGGATGTAGGAATGCTTCCTAGCATCTTGGTGGTGGTGGGGTGGGGGGGGGGGGGGGGTGCTGCAAAGAGCATTAGCTCTGCCTCAATGGCTAGTGGCAGATGGATGATCAGGAAGGTTGTGGGGAAGTGGAGAGCATATACTCCACCCCATACACAAACAAAACATCCACATATCTGGGAGAGTTCGAAGCCTCTGTCTCAAATCCACTGCCAGAAATCCCACAATTTGTGAATCCCCCTTTCTCACTTATGGATTGACATCAGTGATGTTATCAGCGACTGTTCTGTTAATTAGGCCCTTTTGCTGTAGCCTTCATCTTAGCCTGATCTCTGTATGCCTAACTTAAAAACAAAACAGATATTTTTCAAGTGAAGTTGATAGGATGTGAAATTCTGTCAAAGTAGTTACAGCAATCCAAATATCCCAATTCAAATGATTACATCTGTTGCATCTACATTTGGGGAACGGGGTCCCTCTCCGGCCTTATCAAGGCTAATTTGTTTTCAGAAACAACACAACAGTATGGAAAAGTTAGGTATTGGGGAGGATTATCTGGTCCTTCCCACCACCAGGATTTCCAGTCCTAGTATAAATGAATAGATGATTGCCTGGCCCACCGCATCCCCTGTACCAGGCTTTGCCATGTTGGGACTGGGAAATCCCAGGCATTGAGGGTTTTTTAGTTAGTTTTTGTCTCATTTTTGATAGGTATCCTCATTCTCAGGCCTACCGTTCTGCAGTGTTAGTCTTCAGGTGCACACTGACAACACCCAACACTAACTTATAATCATCTCTCTTGACTCCTCCACTGTTGCCAAATTATCCGGCCGCTTATTCAACTTCTAGTACGGGGCAAGCAGAAATTTCCTCCAATTAAACATTGGGAAGGCTGAAGCCATTGTTTTTGGTTTCTACTCCAAGCTCCATCTGCCAGCTACTGCCTGCAAACTTCTCCCTGGCAACAGTCTAAGATTAAGTTAGTCTGTTTGCAACCTTGGTGTCATATTTACCCCAGAATAAATTTCCAATCTCATATCCTGCCATCCCTGACACCACCTATTTCCAGCTCCATAACTTTGCTTGACTTTGCCTCTGTCTCAGCTCATCTACTGCTGAAATCCTCATTCATGTCTTTGCTACCTTTAGACTTGATTATTACAATGCACTCCTGGCTGATCTCCCACGTTCTACCCTCTGCAGATTTTGAGGTCATCCAGAACTCTGCCACTCTTCTGAATTCAAAGCACGTCTCATTCCCCTATCACCCTTCTGCTCACAGATGTTACATTAGTTTCTGGTCAGGCAACATCTTGATTTTAAAGTTACTATCCTTTGTTTTCAAATTCCTTCAAGGCTTCATCTTGTCACATTTAAGCTAACCACAAGTAGATATTGGCGGACATTGAGGACTCTGGGTTTGTACACGTTGGAGTTTAAAAGGATAAGGGGGGATCTTATTGAAACTTATAGGATACTGTGAGGCCTGGATAGAGTGGATATAGAGAGGAATTAGAACCAGAGGGCAAAACCTCAGGCTAAAGGGACAATCCTTTAAAACAGATGAGGAAGAATTTCGTCAGCTAGAGAGTGCTGAATCTGTGGAATTCTTTGCTGCAGAAGGCTGTGGAGGCCAGGTCATTGAGTGTCTTTAAGACATATAGATAGGTTTTTGATTAATAAGGGATCAGGGGTTATGGGGAAAATCATAGAAACCTTATAGTGCAGAAAGAGGCCATTTGGCTCATCAAATCTGCACTGACCACAGTCCCATTCAGGCCCTATCCCCACATATTTACCTGCTAATCTATGCATCACAGGGCCCTAAGGGGCAATTTTTTTTAGCACAGCTGATCAACCTAACCTACACATCTTTGGACTATGGGAGGAAACTGCAGCACCTGGAGGAAACCCACACAGACACAAGGAAAAAGAGCAAACTCCACACACAGTAATGTTGTTACTGTAAAAACTCAACTGGTTCATTAATGTTTTTTAGGGAAGGAAATCTTCTGACCTTACCTGACCTGGCCTCCATGTGACTCCAGACCTACAGCAATTTGATTCTTAAATTCCCTCTGAATGACCTAGCAAACCAGTCAGTTGAAGGGCAATTAGGGATGGGAAACAAATGCTATCTTGCCAATGGTATCTCATGAAAGAATAAAGAAAAAAGAAAGTTTGTAAACAAGTCGGGAATCAAATCCAGGTCCCTGGAGTTGTGAAGCAGCAGTGCTAACCACTGTGCTACCATGTCACACAGGTAGCGCAGTGGTTAGCTCAGAAAAAGCAGGAGAATGGGGATGAGAAAAAAATCAGTCATGATTGAATGATGGAGCAAACTCAATGGGCCGAGTGGCCTAATTCTGTTCCTATGTCTTATGGTCTTATTTTGACTGACTCATTTTCTGATTCTTCCTTATTTTCTCTGGCTGCTACGCAGCAGTTCTTCAAAGGGTTAGCCCTGACTGGGCTGGTCATTTCACAGAGCAACAGGGGTGAACGTGCCTGTCCTGACCTAAGCATAAATTCAGCACATTAGCAACTCTGCTATGCCTAGAAGCAGAGCTCTTTTTAAAAAAAAGGAAAAAAAAAGTCCAAAGTTTGCCTGCAGCGTAGAGGTGCAGAACTGCTGAGGTTTACAACTTCATCTCGGAGACTGTCTGCCAGAAATGCAGGATTGAATTTATCCCCCGCTCTGCGGAAGACACAATCCAAAGCAGTTGTGATGGATCTGGCAGAATGTTTACGGCTGGGACACACCTGCTGGTAGGAAACAAAAGCAAGAAGTGCTCCAGTCATCAATTTCTCAAAGAAGCCAAGGAAGATCAGTGAAATTAGTAATTCCCTCATTAACACAGATGAGCCTTTTTTGTTCTGCTGCTATTGAGGGAAAGGGTATTAGCTGCTAAGCCAGAGGTACTGGGGAGCTGAGATGCTCCTGGTGATTATATTTTGGGCATGATCTGTCTTCTTGGGCAGAATACAAATCTTTTTGAGTTCGAGGGTAGCAATAATCATTAAGGCGAGCACTGCAAGCTGACAAAAGGCTCACCAGGCTCATTATCCTATTAGTTCCATTTTGTCCTGTGGTGCAGATAATGCTGCTTTCTCTCGATTTTACCTTGCAGAATGATTGCACGTTCGACTTTTGATGGTGGGAAAAGTTTCACACTTAATGATGGGGAACTGGGGAAATCTGTGAACGTTACATGTTGCACTGAAACACAGGGGAGCCATTGGAAGATTGAGAAAACAATCTCAATTCGCATGGAGCAACAGAGCTATACCTAGCAACGACCCAAACATTAGCCTGACCTCCGTAATTGGGAAAACTAATGGAATGAAGAATCTATAGTAAAATGGAAGGGCAGTGGTATGAAACTAACTTTGTAAATAATAGCTAGTTTGCCTACAAAGGGGGATCAATCTTTTTCATGAGGCAATATTCCAAATTGGCAAGGAAAGTTGCATGATAGCTTCCTTAACTTGCAAAATATCACTGACAAAAAAAAAATCAGAGGCTCTGGTAAATTTGAAAGCTGATTATTAAGAATACCGGTTATAAATGAACAGTAAGTAAATAAAATGGGCAAGAACATTGAGAGAGGCATTAATTGAACATACACAGCAGTTGAAGAGTGAGTAGAGAAGACCAGATGCCAGACTAACATAACAGACTGGATTTTCATTCTCCAGGTGGGTGGTAGGAGTTAGGACAATTTTTGACTCATCTCACCCACCTAAGTGCCCACGGGGAAGGGATTTTCTTTGTGGGGGAGGGTGGAGAGGGGGAACCTGCAGTCAGGCCAGTTGACCTGGAAATAAGTTGGGAAACAACCATAGGGGCTTCCTTACAGTCACAGAGGCTAACTCTTTAAAAGCTCTGTGTAACTCCTGTGGGATTCATCCCAATTATAATGAAACCATTGAGTCCTCATACCTCACACTCCATCACCTCTGCCTCTTCCCCCACCTCCCACACACATATGCCCATCCATACCATCTCATTCCCCCTCATCAGCGCTTATAGTCCGTCATTTCCCTTTCCTCTCACCTCCCCCCCCCCCCCCCCCCATGCTGAGCTATGCCTCCCAATCTACCGCTCCAGATACCTCTTCATACCTCTGATGCCAAGATGTCAAGCGATTAGATTCAACCACTAGTAAATTACCATGAGTGCATTTGTTATTTTGTCTGCCATCTCTTTTAGAATCCTGGGATGCAATTTAAAATACAGATGGAGCCTGAGAAGGTCAAATTCAATACCAGAGTTTCGAGTTTAAACAAAGGAGACTACAATAGGATGAGGAAGGAGTTGGCTAAGGTAGACTGGGAGCAAAAACTTGATGGTGGAACAATGGAGGATCTTCAAAGTGATTTTTCACAGTGCTTAGCAAAAATATATACCAGTTATAAGGAAGGACTATAGTGAAAGAGACAGATATCTTAGGAAATAAAAGAGGATATCAAATTAAAGGAAATGCATACAGAGTGGCGAAGATTAATGGAAAACGAGAGAGTTGGGAAGTCTTAGAAGGTCAATAGAAAGCCATGAAAAAAGCTATAAAGAAAAGTAAGATGGATTATAAGAGTAAACTAGCTCAGAATATCGAAGCAGATGGCAAAAGTTTCTACAGTTAGAAAAAGAGTGGCTAAGGTAAACATTGGTCCTTTAAGGGATGAAAAGGGGATTTAGCAATGGGGGAAACTAAGAAATGACCGAGGCATTGAATAGATACTTTGTGTTGGTCTTCACCACAAAAGACACAAAAAACATGCCAAAAATTGATGACACGAGGCTATCGGCAAGTAAGGACCCAGAAATGACCGTTATCACTAAAAACCAGTGTTAGGTAAGCTAATGGAGCTAAAAGTAGACAAGTCTCCTAGCCCTGATCATCCCAGGATACTAAAGGAGATAGCGGGGTAAATAGCAAATACATTGGTGATAATTTACCAAAATTCGTTGGACTCTGGGATGATTCCAGCAGATTAGACAACAGCAAATGTGACACCACTGTTTAAAATAAGGAGGGAGACAAAGATGGGTAACTATAGGCCAAGTAACTTTTGTAGCGGGGAAAATGCTTGAATCTATTATCAAGGAAGAAATAGCAAGACATCGGCATAAAAATTGTCCCATTGGGAAGACACAGCATGGAATCATTACAGACAGGTCATGTTTAACCAATCTAGTGGAATTCTTTGAGGACATGACAAACAGAGTGGACGACAAAGAATCTGTGGATGTGGTGTATCTGGATTTCCAGAAGACATTTGACAAGATGCCGCACAAAAGGCTGCTACATAAGATAAAGGTGCACGGTGTTATGGGAATGTATTAATATGGATAGATTATTTAATGAACAAAATAAATGGGGATAAATGGGTGTTTTTCTGGTTGACGATCAATGACTAGTGGTGTGCCTCTAGGTCAGTGTTGGGACAGCAATTGTTTACAATTTATATAGATGATTTGGAGTTGGGGACCAAGTGTAGTATGGGAAAATTTACACATGACACTAAGATGAGTGGTAGATCAAAGTCTGCAGAGGATGCTGAAAATCTGCAAAGGGATATAGATAATCTGTAAGTGGGTGAGGATCTAGCAGGTGGAGTACAATGTTGGTGAATATGAGGTCATCCATTTTGGTAGGAATAACAGCAAAATGGGTCATTACTTAAATGTAAAAAATTGCAGCAGGCTGCTGTGCAGAAGGACCTGGGTGTCCTTGTACAGGAATCTCAAGGAGTTGGTTTACAGGTGCAGTAGGTAATTAAGAAGGCAAATGGAATTTTGCTCTTCATTGCAAAAGGGATGGAGTTTAAAAACAGTGAGGTTATATAGCAGCTGTCATAAGATGCTGGTAATGCCACATCTGGAGTACTGTGTACACTTTTAGTCTCCTTACTTGAGAGAGAATATACTGGCACTGGAGGGGGTGCAGAGGAGATTCACTAGGTTGATTCCAGAGTTGAGAGGGTTGGCTTGTGAGGAGAGATTGAGTAGACTGGGACTATACTCATTGGAATTTAGAAGGGGGATCTTATAGAAACATGTAAAATTAGGAAGGGAATAAATAAGATAGAAGCAGGAAGGTAGTTTCCACTGGCGGGTGAAACCAGAACTAGGGGACATGGCCTCAAAATAAGGGGTTGCAGATTGAGGACTGAGTTGAGGAGGAACATCTTCACCCAAAAGGTTGTGAATATGTGGATTTCCCTGCCCAGTGAAGCAGTTGGGGCTACCTCATTGAATATTTTTAAGATAAATAGATTTTTGAACAATAAAGAAATTAAAGGTTGTGGTGAGTGGGCGGGTAAGTGGAGCTGAGTCCATGAAAAGATCAGCCATGATCTTATTGAATGGCAGAGCAGGCTCAAGGGGCCAAATGGCCTACTTCTGCTTCTAGTTTTTATGTTCTTACGTGTATTACATCCATCTCCAATGGATCCTTATGCCATCCATGCCAAGCTATGGCACTTGCATCTCTCTTTGCCCTATATTCTTTATAAAAGCAATGATCCTATAAAGAAAATAAGATGCACAACGCAACTTTTCTAAAAAAAAAATTTGTTTATCAATAACATTCCACTTTCTTAAAATAAAAATTCCTTTTTACCACAGCCTAATAGAAGTGTCAATTATCCATATCCTTGAAAGCATCAATAACAGAATCTGAAAACACTTGAATCTATTTTCCTATTTAAATAAATGTTATGCAGTTGACAGCATAGCTCAGAGAGCCAGAGCTGTCAATAAAGCAATGTTTTCTCTGGGGCTTAGATGCGTGAACAGACTAATGGATTTCTGAGTTTTCAGCTGAGAACACATAATGAGTGTTGGTTGGAGTGCAGAAATCCTTTGTTCTATATAAAAACCTGAACCCTGATGAAAACACTGTTAGATTGACAATTCTTGCTCTCTGACCCATGCTGTCAATTTCACAATGTTTATTTACATAAGGTAGAGGTTTCAAGTACTTGCAGTTTCTGCTTTGATACATTAAAGGATCTAGATAATTGATACATTTAATTAAACTGTAGTTAAAATGAGTTTTCTATTAAGCACATGGAAAGTTATCAATTAATAGCTTTTTAAAGTTTAATTTATATATATATTAATGTCACTATGGGATTCATTGCCTCTATACTGAGTAAAGTGACTGTGCATGGAAGTACAAAACTCTGACATGGGGGCATTAGGGGGTTACTGGGCTTTTTTGAGGGCACTTTGTCTTCCGAGGCATGAAGAGCTAGGTGGGTTGTTTGGGTGGCATAGGTTTGCATGGTTACATGAGGAGGAACTTTTGAGCTTACTTTTCCAAAGGTCCCCTTATGCAGATTCTAGTTTATGGCACTCTGAGGTGCTGTGAATCTCATTTCTTTGAAAAGCAGGTCCAACACCATGGAAAATTCCAGAGGACAAGAACGTGTATGTCCTCAAAATGTATAGATCAGGAATGCAGGGTGCAAGCTCACAATGACCCACACCAGCTTGAACCTTTGAAAGATGTGCCTGAAAATCAGAAAGCCCAGGATTGGGGTCAGGGAATCCCAGAGTCAGGATCCACCGCCATAACTAATAGGCTTCTAAGTAAATTAATATCAAGTTTAAAGTTTATTAGACACAGGTAGGCTTACGTTCACACTTCAATGAAGTTATTGTGAAAATCCCCTAGTCACCACACTCTGGCACCTGTTCGGGTATACCAAGGGAAAATTTAGCATGACTAACTTGCCTAATCAGTGTGTCTTTGGACTGTAGGAGGAAATCGGAGCACCTGGAGGAAACCCACACAGATATTGAGAGGACATGCAAACTCCACACTGTCAGTGACTCAAGCCAGGAATCAAAACTGGGTCTTTGGTGCAATGAGGCAGCAGTGCTAATCACTGTGCCATGCAAATCATCCCAACTTGGTGAAAATACAACCCAACAAATTTGAGAGTTTTTGACAGAGGGTATGAGATAGGATCATAGAGGTATTTAGGAAAGTGGACCAGAATGTGGGGCCAAGGTTACAGGAAGAAAAGGTCTTGCATTTATATGATAACAACCTAGACCCCCAAAGCATTTCACAGCAAAGTGCTTGGTTAGTATTCACTATAAAAGGCAAAACATGCACGTTGCTGTTCTTAAGTAAGCAAGAACAACAGTCAGTCAGAGAATGGTCATACAGAAAGAAATTAAACAAACAACTGAGTCACTTTATTTAATAAATATTGTTGATCAGGACACAGAGTAAATCTTGCTGTTCCTTCTGTCATACTTCCTGGTGCTTATCTTTTATGTCTAGCTGAGCAGGGATATTTAGTTTAGTATCTCGTCAGAAATGCAGCACCTGTGACAGGATAGTATTCCCTCAGATCTGTACTAACATACCAAGAAGAGAAACTAAAAGAGGAGCAGGAGGAGGCCATTTGGCCCATCAAGCCTGCTCCACCATTCAAAAAGATGGTAGGTGATCTAACCAGGATCTTAATTCCACTTTCCTACCTGCCCACATTAGTGCACAAGCAGGAAAGTGGAGTTGAGGACTTGATTGTCCCTTTTGTCCAATCAAACATGTGTTCAACTCAGATTCGAATCTATTCAATAAGCCTCCAATACTCTCAGGTTAAGAGAATTCCAAAGCCTAATGATCCTCTGGAATAAGAAATTCTACTTAATTTCTGTCTTATCAGGAATCTCCCTTTTTCTGAAACACTGCCCCGTAGTTCTAAACACTCCCAACTATGTTTCAGTCCCTACTCCAGAGTATTCCTAGCTTGAGAGAGGGACAGATCTGTCAACCATCTTGCCTTCCAGGTGAGGAATTTTATAGAAGGAAACTCTTACTTTGTATAACTTGACAACACAACAAAATCCCTCTGCTAACCTAATTGTCCCACTATGCCAAGTCCCTGACAAAATCTGTCCCAGTCAACTTTGGGGTAATGCACATAGTTCAAATCAAAGGGTCATTGAAGATTGAAAAGTAGCACACAACATTGCACCAGATCCTCAATGTTATAGTGATAATCTATAAGACCTGACCAAGTAAGTTGGCACTCTTCATCCTTGGAAAGAGACATTCAAACAGGAATCTTAAAAGCATAAATATAAAAAGTGGCAAACTATGTTACAACTGTATAAAAATTTGGTTAGGCTGCATTTGAATATTGTGTGCAGTTCTGGCCGCTATACTACCAGAAGGACGTGGGTGCTTTGGAGAGGATGCAAAGAAGCTTTATCAGGATGTCATCTAGTCTGGAGGGCCATAGATATGAGGAGAGGTTAGATAAACTTGGATTGTTTTCATTGGAAAGACAGAGGGGAAACCTGATAGAAGTCTACAAAATTGAGAAGCATTGATAGGGTGCGTAGTCAGAGCTTTTTGCCAGGATGGAAGAATCAACTACAACAGGGCACTGGTTTAAGGTGAAAGGGCGTAAAGTTTAGGGAAGACGTGCAGGGAAATAAGTTCACGCAGAAGAGGTGGTGGAAGCAGGTACATTAGCAATGTTCAAGGCGTACCTTGACAGGCATGTGAAAAGGAGGAGAACCAAGAGATAGAAACTGCGTATCGCTGAAGGGCCTGCTTCTGTGCTGTATTGTTCTTTGTAAACTATGTAATGGTATGGAGAAAATAGTACACTTTCAGCTACATCACTGAAAGAGGGGGCGAAATTCGAAGTTACATTTCGCAGATTTATGCAAAAATGTTTTCACACCCATGGTGATCAAAGCTTTTGGGATGGGTTTCCTGTTTGAAGCTCAAACCCAAATAAAAAAATAACTGGCTGCTGGAACGGGGAAATGGTGGGAAAGGAAGAAACCCAAATGAACCAAAGTACCATCTTCCAAACCCATCATGATTATATGGCTGACTCTCGGCATTCCTCAGACAGTTCAGTCAATTAAAAGTGTTCTTTTTTCCCTGTTTGCAGGACAGGTTCATTGCAATCTGGTATTAAGATAGCACAACTGATCTTGAATCAGTTCAGTGATATTTAGGCGATCTTTCAACGTGTGGGTGGGAAAAGCAGGGAAGTTGATGATCTTGGCTACTGCAGTAACTGAATTGAAGTGTCAGGTAGCAGAACTGCATTTTATTTCTTTAATATGTTGGCCTGCCAGCTTGGAACGAGCTGAACAAAGTCACTGAATGTAAATGACACAGAACTCTAAACTGGAGCAGCTGCTTTGGAAAAGATTAAACACGAGGCACACCTCATCAAAGCTTCCTTCCACACACCATTCCCCCCGCACCCCCTACTCCCCCCACCTCACACTGTTCATCTTGCATTGGATTTAAAAAGAGAAATCTGCCTTTGGTTTGCAAAACTCGTTAAAAAAATCATCTTCCTTCGAGGTCTAAGTGTTTTGGGAGAATATAGCTTTTATTGCTTCAAAAACTCCTCAGCATGATTTGAATACAAGTGGCTTAAAGTGATAAGTATGCTCGCTCCTCTTCTCTTAATTACCCTATTTCATATGTTACTAATTTGACAGCCAGGGGCACATAATATGCTAAATTCTCCATATACTGTCGCTATAAAAAACTGGCCTCTTCCACATGTGACTATATCAACACAGGACATTGTCATCTTAATGTTCACCCAGAAGTGATCGTACAATCATCTCGCTATTTAGATGCTTCTTCATTCTGATTGAGATTTTATTGCCAAAAAAAATGCAATGAATATAGAATCCAAAACTTTGTTATCACTGAACATTAAATAACTGCATGTAGATTTAGCATTTGGAAGCATTTCGACATCCATGGGAGCACCTCCTGGGAAGGATCAATGAGATGTACGCTCCGTCTCACGTCCCAGGTACGCCCTGATGCCATGTAAAATTCTCGATCTGATTTGTTTTTATATTTTGGGTTATTTTTAAACTATTCTTGTTGCTTACGGGAAACCTTCTCAGCAAAAGGCGAGCAGGGGTGAAAGGGACATGGGGAGAGGGGTTAGGGGGGAAATCAGAATATTGAATTCAATTATCAGCCATGATCAAAATGAATGGTGGGACAGGCTCAAATGGCCTACTGCATTTAATGTCTCTGGATATCACTACCTTGCCAAATTGGAAGTTGGGCTGTCATGCCAGTTGAATGCGCTTCATCTTTTAAAGCAGTCGGCTATTAATTTTGCTGCCAGTGGCCATTTCAGTGGCAAATTTGATCTTTGCAAGAGAAATGGAATCCACTTGGTCAGGATCATCGCAAAGCAGATCATACATAGGGAAGCAACACCAGTGAGACTTCGGGTAGATGGATATCATTTCATTAGGCCCCAACCCTTTTACTGACATCCACATTTAAGAATTTAAGAACATAACACAAAAAAAAGAACAGGAGATTAATAATCCCAAGAATATCAGGGCTCTGATTCAATTGAGTTGAGCACTGCGTAATAACAAATATAAACACTTCTCATCATAGACATGAATTTCAAAATTTAGTGCAGGATTTTCTAGTAATTCCCACCCACCCTGAGACCAGAAATTCTGAGTCCAACAGGCCTTTAAATGGTCTGTCAATTTTTTTACCCTGCCTTTGACGATTTCCGTGGGCTGGAAAATTTGATGGACTATTTATAGTTTATTCCGTAGTTTATCTTTACGTTTCAGACATGCAAATTTTTATAGTTAGAAAGGAGGAATTTGGAATTTGTCAAGTGTTTTATTTTTGAAGAGCAGTCAGTTTGTGCACAGTTTGCACAAGCACTATATTAATGTAGGACTATATTTGAAAAGTATTGGACTGAGGAAGGAACATTGGCCAGGCCAATTGGTTAACTGGATTTCTTTAGTCTTTGTTTTTTTAGTTTACAAATGTGCTAATTTGCGAAGATTAAAATCAAAAGGCACCACTGATGGAAAGAAAAATTCCTTGGGTTATGGTTATTCTATGGGCAAAATCATAGTGGGTAACACCTCACATTAATTTCATTGTTACCTAAAATACAGCCTGATTTCATAAGCACATTGCGTGCCAGTAAATCATTCACAGCATGATTCATTACATTGTCACTTGGGCTGGGAACTTTGTTCAATTTAATTTAGAGAAAGGAAGGGAAAAAGGTAGGAGGGAAATTCATTTTAAAAGTCCACTTTTCCATAGATAAGGGCTGAGAGATCTGCACTTCAGCTCCTGAATAAGCGATATTGCAGACAGCTCTGCTAAAGAATCCACTATTGTTCCCTGACTGTAGTCATTAAGAAGCAAAAGAGTTACCAATTGACCAAGTGAGCTGTAGCAGAGCCAACTGAGTTCATCCATTTCACTTACATGAGATATTACCCTTACAATAGATTTTGCAGCAAAACATACTTTGGTAAATGATACCTACTCAATATATTAGAATAGTAACTGAATTCTGGTGATGTTGATACTTACAAGTGATGCTCAGTATTGTGAACAAGGGAAGAAAACACACGTGCACACGCATACACCAACAGTTCAAATCAGATTTCAAACATTATCTTCTGGGCAAATTTTACGTTTGAAGACAAGAATTAATCCTTGATGATGTTTATAAGCTGCTGTGATGTTACTGGTGCAGAATTTCTGCTGACACTTTCCATGCTGCCTTACTAGTTATAATGGAAGAGCAAAAGGATGTGTTAAGATCTCAGCAGTATCTTTGTGGTTTCCCTTTCTTAAACAAAATGTTGGCACACTGTTGTGAGACATTTGACCTGCACTGTGGTACACCTGTCAGCTGTGACTTGGACAGGTGTATTTTTCAATGTTTTAAACCTTGGGCTAATTACTCTCAGACTGAAGCTCACAATTTGTCGGTTAATTCAGAATCATGGAATCGAATCATAGAATCCCTATAGTGTATAGAAGGAGGCCATTCAGCCTATCGAGTCTACACCAAAAATAATCCTTCCCAGGGCCTGCCCTATCCTGTAAGGCCGTGTATTTACCTAATCCCACTGACACTAAGCGGGGAGTTTTCCCTTCCTGTCCACCATAGAAATCATAGCAGGAGGACAGAATCATGTAAATGTTTGTTGACCTCAGGCAAGATTTTCCAGTCTTGGGGTGATCAGAAAATCCCGTTTGTAGTGTTAATTTAGCATGGCTAATCAATCTAACCTGCACATCTTTTGATTGTTGGAAGAAACCGGACCATCCTGAGGAAACCCACGCAGACATGGCGAGAGCATGCAAACTCCACATTCACAGTCACTCGAGGCCAGAATTGAACCCGTGTCCGTGGCACTGAGGCAGCACCGCTAACTACTGTGCCACCATCCCACCCCAATTTGTGACCACGAAATTAAAGCTGATTTGTATTCATCAACAGGAGGCTGGGTCTTCAAAGAACAACAAAACAGCACGGGAAACAGGGCCTTTGGCCCAACGAGCCTGCGCCGCCACCCCGATGTTCCCACCTCTACCCGCGATCCCTGTCCATGTTTATAGATCTATGGATTAAAAACCAAATTTGAGACAATTTAGGGAGAATTTGTTTTGCCAATTAGCCTAAGAGCACATCTTTGGGATGTGGGAGGAAACCGGAGCACCCGGAGAAAACCCACGCAAGCACGGGGAGAATGCGCAAACTCCCACAGACACAGGCCCAAATCCATGTATCTGCACAGCACAGCGATAGTCACTGAGCTGTCGTGTTGCCCATCAAATGGTCCAGGTCAAGCGTACACTAACGACGTGAAGCACTAGGATACTCTCGAAAAAAATCCAAGAGACCTCTCATGACCCATCGCGTGTATGCCCCTTGTTAGACAACAAGGTGGACCAAAGCACCTGTAGGATAAAAACAAGTACATCAATATCATCATCTATTTACACACTTCCCAGGGACTCCCAAGGTTCATGATCCCTATTTTAAATCAGTTTTCTATACCCCTCCATTCCCATTCTGTTCATGTGCCCATCTAAGTATTTCTTAAATAACTCCAGAGTACCTGCCTCCACCACTTTACTTGGCAGTGCATTCCATACCCCCACCACCCTCTGTGTGAAAAAACTCCCTCTAGCATCCAAATTGTATCTTACCTTCCTGTGAGCCCTCCTTACCCGCCTGTGACCCCTCGTGCTATTTGAGTCCATCCTAGGAAAAAGCTTAACCCTGTTTACTCTATCTATACTCATAATCTTGTACACCTCTATTAGATCTCCTCTAAGTCTACGTCTTTCTAAGGAAAACAGTCCCATTTTGCGTTTGCACAAAATAAATTGCATCAAGTAAAACATTTCAGCATAAAACTTACACACAGATTGGCACATTATCTGCAAATTGTGGAATTGCCCTGTTGGCATTTTGGGTTAAGTATAAGGTTTTTCTAATCTGCAGCTGAAATCTTGAACAAATTAATGAATCAAATAAAACATCCTATAAGCTTGTAAGATACCTTTTTCATACGGTATTTTAGCTAGATGTTAGCTGCCCAGGCGACAAATCAAGACTACGGATTTTTTTTTTCTCTTTCTGATCATGTACTCATGTAAAGTGAGAAAAACTAAGGAGCTTTGTTCTTCTGTTCATATTAGTGCAGTTTTATTCAAATGCCACCAGGTGCTGCCAATGTCTAGGCAAGCTCTTTCAGTACTTTGGAGAGGTACTAAGATGCAAAAAAGAGATGCAACAAAAAAACAGTGCAATATAGCATTTAATTAATCTAAAAAGTAAAGGAAATAGACTTTTGGCAAGGAGTAATGCAGCAAGCAACAGAAAATAGGTGAGGACAAAACATGGCTACAGCTTCCTTATCTCGAATTGTTATGTAATAAATCTGCGATATGAACTGCAAAGTATGTAGTGTATATAAACATCAACCCCTGCTGGGCATCAGTGAAAGAGATTGAGTTGTTTAATTGCATCTATTTAAGGTGTGCTCTTGCATTCAGGTTTAATTTATTATAATTATTTATTTCATGGAGCAGGCATGAGTCAAGTAATTAAATTAAAGCTTTGCCTAGAGGTTATCTTGAGAGTTTCTGAGCACTTTCGATCATTTTCATAGAGAAGGAGTGACAGAAGCAATTTCAATGCAGCAACTTCATAAATGTGTTAGGTTAACATCTTCGGTTATTAAGATTTTAACAAGTAGAATCAGAAGAATGTGCATTTACTTCAAGGGAAAGCTCTCTAAGATGGCAAAGTATTTCGATTTGATGGTTCATTCAACAAAATGAAGTAATTTCATTCTAAAATGGGTGGAACTGTGCATAGTACCACCGAACATTATAAGATCTGGCTGTTCCAAAGTTGATTATTCATTCACTGAATATCAGCGTTGGTTCAACACTGCTGATATTCAGTAATTTTTGCAACTGGAGTTTAGAAGCATGAGAGGGAATCTCTCAGAAACTTATAAAATTCTAATAGGATTAGACAGGGTAGATTCTGAAAGAATGTTCCCAATGGTGGGGGAATCCAGAACTAGGGGTCATAGTTTGGAGATAAGGGGTAAACACTTTAGAACTGAGGTGAGGAGAAATTTCTTCACCCAGAGGGTGTGAATCTATGGAATTCACCACCACCACCACAAGTAGTTAAGACTAAAACATTGTGTGAATTCAAGAAGAAATTAGGTATAGGCTTTGGGGCTAAAGGGATCAAGCGATATGGTGATCAGAATATTGAATTCAATGATCAGCCATAATCATAATGAATGGTGGAGCAAGCACAAAGAGCCGAATGGCCTATTCTAGTTTCTATGTAACAATGGTAATCCTGCCTTAGGATCAATGGTCATTGGCTGAAACTCATGCCAGTATTTGAGAACAAATTTAAGCCTGCACTTCAGTACAGTACTGTGTTGGTGGAGGTACTGTCTTTCAGTTAACATTAAATTGATTGATACTCTCACATAAAAATCCCTTGCTCCCATTCGAGGAAGTGTAATGTCATTCTTTTGACACCTTGGCAATAATTTATTTCTCAACTAACTCTGATAACGCTAGTTATCTCGGCATTTATGCCATTGTTGTTTTTGGGATCTTGCTGTGCGTACTTTGGCTACTATGTTTCCCTGTATCACATTTCCAAAGTATATCTTCATCTGTGAAATGAATTGTGATACCACAAGATCATAAAAAGTACTATATAAATGCAAATTTTTTTGCCTTTTCTATTCATCAGTTCTAGTTGTTATTACATGAAAAGTCTCGCTCCACAAGCTTTAATGATAAACTTAACCACAAAATCAACGCGCTTGAAAAAGGAAATCGGTCCCAGGACTGCATGGTGCAAAACTGCTAACAAACTAATAAAAGGAATACCTAGTTCAGCTGACTCTGTGGACCTTTCCACTGGACTTGATACAAAAAAAAATCGTCAACTTTTTCTGCTCCCTCCCGAGTCTCCACCTTTGGAAATGTATTTACATCTCCAACTTCTGAAATGTTCCGTTTGATATCCATATGAGGTGGCATGTTTAGAGCAGGCAGTTGCCATAGCTACTAAGGAAGATTTTTGCTCACTTCCTGTGGTTTGCCACATATATTATTGGGAGATGATAGAATTATCCCTAATAGACATTCGCAGGATCGCAAGGTGAAGAATAATCCCGACGTCCCTCGCTGTAATTACGAGCCGTTGCTTTGATGGCACTTTATGGAAGTAATTATATGTCCACACTGTGCTAAGAATGAATTACCCAAGTAATGTTAGATTCGTTTCACAATTAAGGGCAGATGAGAGAGGCAGAACTTGAGTTAGGGTGTTCAGGCATGGTGAGCATAAAGGCCACACAGTCATCAAGTTAATCTAATCAATGGTGGATTGAGCATTGCTGTGATGTGGTTTTATCAGTCTGAACTTAATGTAAATTCTGTTACAGCCGCGCTGCCTGATATGCCTGCAGCTTTGCTCTGATCAGCAGCAAACCCTTCAGTAACAGTTCAGTGAAGCAGCACAAGCCTACCAAATTGATATTAGAACAGTGGATGCTATAGCCTAATGCTTCGATTCAGAGAAGAAAGAAAAATGATGAATTTTCCTGTGTACCGAGTAAAAGCACAGAGCATAGCCTGGTCTAAATATCAACATTTCAGCAAAATATCGGAGTAGCCTCCCAAAAATTACGGGGAAATGCTACGTGGTTGATGAAAGAAATGTTTTTGGTGCGGTGTTTTGTGTGTAAAATGGCTTGTGTGTTTGTCGACCGGTAGTCATGTCTCTTGTTTTGCTTGTTAAAGCTGTACGGATCATACATAAAGCAAAGGCTGCATAAACACAATGATGGGTACTTGGACCAAGAAGTTCTGATTTGCAATCTGTTCTTTGATTTAAACTCAAATTCCACTGCTTGCAAATCAAGAGCCTGACTGTTCCCGTTCAGTTACTTCCCAGCTGTCGATCAAAAGTGACCGTCACTGAACCTGACTACCTGCCAGTCCATCAAGTGTTATGTTGTCACCAGAACACTTCATCAGTTGCTTTTTTTTATTTGTTATTATGGGAATTGATTTTGAGAATCTCTATTTACAACCATAGAAACTTTTCTCCCAGCTGTCCAACAGTCCTGTAGATAAATTTAGTATCCTGGATGGAACTGAATAGTCAGAACCAAGGAGCCACACTGTGTTGAGTTAGGTTGTTGCAACTACAGTAATATGGTTACGACTGGCCTTGGCTGCTACTCTAAGGAAGGAGCAAAAATCTGTGATTTCCCCACCACCTTCGCCCTCCTCCCCCCTCACTGAAAGCTCATCATTATTCACTGCTGGCAAATATGTCTGTATGAATCTCCGGTGAGGATGGGCACTGGGCTGGGGCATCACTCACAATCAAATAGGCTGTCAAAATGCCTTGTCGTACTTCATGCTTGGGAAGCAATCACTCGGGAGAGGGACCAGAGTGTAGGGTAGTCACAGTGGAGCGTTAACCCCCAGTAAGAGTCACCATCATTAGTGGAAGAGAAAACAATTAATGGTTTCATCTTATCATTAATTCAAAATGAACGCATTTGACTCTGTTGTTTTACAGAAGCTTTAGACTTAAAAAAAAAAGCAACAAGAATTTTGAATATTCCCCAGCTAATATATTATCAATTTTGTCCAAATCTTTACTGGTTAATATGAAGAAATTAGAATCTCACCCCTAAGGCACTTGATTGATGTACTTTGTAAACTAATTTATTTGTTTATATTTTATAAGCCTGCCATAAAGATCTTTACTTTTGCTATGTAACTGTGGCAAAATTCTTCTTGCAAATAGGTGAATAAAACTAATCTCAGTTTTTGGTAGCAGCCAATGACTTAAATGCATTTTAAATGCCCTTACCATTTTGCTATAGCTTATGAAGCAATGAGAATAGTGAACACCTTGATCTTGTGTTTTGCCTCATGGACGGAATTTTGCAGTGCATACTAAATATAAAATACAGAATGACTTTTGATGTGTCAGGAAGTTGGAATTTATTCTTGCCATTTAAAACACCCAAAGCCATTTGAACAAAGACAAATTAGTTTTTAAATATCAGCAGGACCTGCTACATTGAATATATGAGTTAGATTTTTCTGAATTCTTAGCAAGAGTAGGAACATTGGAACATAGGAATTAGGAGCAGAAGTTCAACCCTTTGAGCCTGCTCCGCCATTCAATCAGATGGCCGATCTCTCCCTGGTCTCCCTCGACCCACCTCCCTTTCTGTTCTCCGTATCTCTTATTTTTTATTAGAAATATATTTCATTCTTTAGTTCATAGTCTGGAATTGTGGTAAGGCAGTTGTTCTTAGTTGGTGAGAACTTGAAAAAGATTACTGTTAAGCATTTGGCCCTTTTATTAGAAACGTAGAAGATAGGAGCAGGACGCGGCAGTTCAGCCCTTTGAGCCTGCTGTGCCATTCATTAAGATCATGGCTGATCATTCAATTCAATAGCCTAATCCTACATTTTCCCCATAACCTTTGATCCCATTTGCCCCAAGTGCAATATCCAGCCGCCTCTTGAATGTGTTCAATGTTTTCGCATCAATTACTTCCTGTGATAATGAATTTCACGGGCTCATCACTCCTTGGGTAAAGAAATGTCTCCTCACCTCCGTCCTGAATCATCCGTATGGAATCCTCAGACTTTGACCCTGGTTCTGGACATTCCCACCATTGGGAACATCCTCCCTGCATCTACCCTGTTTGAACCTGTTAAAATGTTATAAGCCTCTGTGAGATCCCCCCTCATTCATCTGAGCTCCAACGAAAACAATCCTAACCTAGTCAATCTCTCCTCATGCATCAGTCCCACATTCCTGGAATCAGCCTGGTAAACCTTTGCTGTACTCCCTGGAGTGCAAGAACATCCTTCATCAAAAAAGATCAAAACTGCACACAAAGCCCTGTACAATTGCGACAACACATGTGGCCTCACCAAGGCCCTATGTAATTGCGACAACACATCCCTGTTCCTGCATTCAAAACCTCTTGCAATGAAGGGCAACATGCCATTTGCCTTTTTTACTCCCTGCTGCGCCTGTATGCTTACCTTCAGTGACTGGTACACAAGGACACCCAGATCCTGCTGCACATTGCACTCTCCCAATTTATAGCCATTCAGTTGGTAATCTGCTGCCTTGTTTTTGCTTCCAAAACCTCATACTTATCCAAATCATACTGCATCTGCCATTGATTAGCCCATTCACCCAATCTATGCAGATCATTCTGGAGGATCTCGACATCCTTGTCACAATTCACCCTCCCACCCAACTTCATAATAAATGGCAGACTATTTTTGTTTTTTGGAGAAAGACTGTGAGACTTGCCACTGTACAGATAATTTGCAATATGAAGGCATGAGTTGCTTTTTAAAAAGCAGGCTGGTTTTGTTCCTGTAGGGAACAAATTGTTTTGATAAGGAGTAAACCTTTTAAAATTGGGGTGAGGAGAAATTTCTTTACCTAGAAGATGGTGAATGTGTGGAATTCATTATTAGAGAACGTGGTTGAGATCAAAACGTTGTGTGAGTTTGAGAAGAAATTAGATACAGTTCTAAGGGCTAAAAAGATCAAGGAAGGATTATGATATTGAATTTGATGATCAGCAATGATCAAAATAAATGGCAGTCGGCTCAAAGGGCCGAATGGCCAACTCCTTCTAGTTTCTGTTTCTATATATTTATATTGAGCTTAAAATATTATCAAAAGATTTCACAGTACTTAGTATGGTGAAGTGCTTTTGGAATGTAAGGGCTATTATTTGCCCATCCTGCTTAGCAATGTGTTATAAACAGCAATGAGAGAAATCCAAGAGAATAAAGTTAGCCAAAATAACAGAGGAATCCTATGCTCCCTGTTGAGTATAGGTATGCTATCCACCAGAACTCATTTAGAGATCTGATATTTAAGACTTAATTTTGGCTGCTGAGACTGGAAGCTAGAATTGGCAGATCATCCAACTCACCAAATCCACCCTTTTATAACGTACTTTGGGGACTGGAGTGGGGGAGATAGGTTTGGAATAGAATTGGGCTGCCTGGAAGCAGAGTGTAGGAGGCAAGGAGAGGTAGGCAAGTGCCAGTTTACGCTTAGAATGCCTGCCTTGGGACTTTGTTTCTGTTGTTTTAGAAGTTGTTCAACTCATTAGCTCTCGTCCCCTCAGTTCTCTCACATCCATCAACTACCCACCGTGCCCAACTAAGCACATGGCAATACATTACTTCCTTTGCCAACTCAATGCCAATTCTCATGTCCCCCTACCCCCATGGAAGTTATACCTATATGCCATACCCACAATACCACTTCCGGAGCCACTCTTGCTGTTTCCAACATAGGCAGAACTCAGGAATTAGGTGAAAATGAACAAAAAAGGCACTCATAATCTAATACAGCTATCACTTCCCCACACCTGATAGCAAAAGGAACTGTCATTCATAAAACCCATTTAAAACTTTTAAATTGGCTCGAGTTTAATCTTTTATTAAAACAAACATTGAATCAGATGCCACATCAAAGACAGCTAATCCTTTCATAGTCTCTTTAAATTGTCAATTAAACTATAAACTCAAAAAAACCCCTGCTGAAATAATTGAAATTCAGCCAAACATTCACAACGAATTAAAGTTAGCCTTTAAGGAAATATCAGCTGGCAACAGATGCTATTTGTTTTCTAACCTATGCCTGTCAATCAAAGGAGTCCAGCTGAGAGTGTTTTTAACTCTCCATGACAGCTGCAGCCTATTTTTATTTAACGTTTTAAGAGCAGAGCATCAAATAAAAGTCTCAGATCATGACCACTACACAGGTATTATCCATCCTTCAGTAACGGTTACACTACTTTTATCAACCCATGATTCCCAGACTGTTGGTTCTGGCCCTTGCAACAATAAAATGGGGCCTGTTTGAACACAGCTGTTGTAATTCAGCTACATGCCAGTTCCATCATCCACACCCTTTATGAACTAAAGGAAAAGGCTGCTCCTAAATCTTACAGTAAATAGTCTTTACCTCAGGATTTATGCTGCAGTTTGGGTACAGTTACAGACTTATAAAACTCCCTTTGGCTGCTTCCCATTGAGCGACCATCCACTCACTCAATCTCCCGTGGTCTTTGTGGTCATCATAACGTCAGTCTTGAGTTTAAATGGCTCTTTTGAGTTTGGGTTTCCCTCCAGTGTGAATCGCACCCTTTCCCCACCAGCAAAAATTAGATCCATTCAAAATGGGAGTAGGAGTTTTGTGTCCATGCTCTGCTCACCATTTTTAAAAAAGACTTCCCACCTCGGCCAAAATCCAGCCTTAATGTCTTCTCTGAAGAACATTGCAGTGTTCTTGCACTGGAATATCAGCAGAGTTTACATCAGTAAAGTGAATCCTAGCGATTGCGATCCAGAGCTGAATGTGGCATCTACTGAGTCCTGCTGATTCAGGTGATATTGTATTAGGACTAATAGTGACATTGGCCTTGAGTGTATCATGTAACTGGTGCAGGTTTGAGGGATTAGTGATATTGGCCCTGCAGCTATAGTATATCACATGACTGGTGCTATCGTATCAAGAGATTTTATGTTTTTTCAACAGCAGGCTGTCAGGAAATAAAAGATGCATTGTATATATTATTTATGTGTTTCACATACCCGTGGCTATTGCATTAAAGCTGCTATAGTCCTTTTTCCAGTGATCACATTGTCAGTTTCAGGTCAGTTTGAGAACTATAAATTGAACAGACCAATAATTTCAATGTAATTTGATTGATTCAGGAGCAGGGACCCATCCCCAAGCTGGTGACTGCAATAAAATGCAAATTACTTTTTGAACACCAAGAGCTTGAGAGGGAAATAATCGGCATCAATGATGCAGCTGTGTTTTGCACACTTTTTTTTCCAACATTTGGTCAATGCAGAAAAGTCCCAGGAAAGGCACGTCATTGCATAATGGCTGATAATCTCCTGCAGAAGGCACAGATTTGCAGCAGTTGAGGATGTGAATGTGCCAGATCTGCTCTTATTCACATCTTCAATTTTAAGGACTGTTTGCCACCTGATAATACCGTCAAAACAAATTGTCCTAAGCGAGTACTATGCAGGAAAAGGAGCACTTAGATGTTTGCGAAGAAGAATAATGGACTTCTGTGTATAACTGGTTCTGTGTGCATTCAAATCTGGGAATATAGAGCACATTCACAAGCAGAGATTTAATTTATTTTAAACAGGAGTTGAGGTATGAATGAGATAATTAAATTATAATACACCATCCGATAAAGCCAGAAGAGATGAAAGAATGGGTTGAATTAACAAGTTTACTAAATCCTATTCCAGTACTGTATGTGTATTGGAAATCAGTGTATGTTTAATTTGGGTCAGTTATTTGGCACCGTTTGTTAAAAATGCCAAAATTGCCCCACCTTTTGTTTATTGGTTGGGATCTAATGGCAAACAAATCGGTGGCTACCCAACATTAATACAGTGATGTTTTTAAAGTGTTTCAGCTAATCTAAAATAAATAATTCAGCAGGCCATCTCCCATTAGTGAACAGGTTTGAGGTTTAGCTAGCAAACATGTGATTCTTTTCTGCTGTTTCTTGATCAAAGTGGATTGAATTTAAAGCATTAACATCACTGGTTAAGTACAGGAGAGATGTTCTGAAATTACTTTGGCTACTGGGCATTTCTTAGAATTTTGAAGAGCATAAAATTTCATCAGTATCAAAGCTTTGATATGGCCTTTGAGTGGCAAATCACAAATTTAAAAGTGTGGAAAGAGTTGATAAAACTCAAAAGTGTGTTAAAATTAAGGAGCTGCAAAATTAAAGAGCCCATGATAATAGGAAGATCTGTAGCGACATTTGATCTTTGCACTTTGGTGTTCTTTGCTTAAGGAAATTTTGAAAATGATCTTTCTATAACTATTTCCCTGACATTTTCAGCACATTATGCCATTGTTAGTTGCACAAATGTAACTGGACATGTATAGTGCACAAGCTTAGTGCAGAAGGACTGACTTCAAAGCAAGATGGTCAATTAATCCAAGCATGTTGTATTTTTATAATATATCTTTATTCACTCCGTTAGTATTTTTTTTGAATTTGAGTTGTGTTTCCTTGTCTTGCAAATCATTGGAGGGTTTCAGTGAAATGGTTGAAAATGTGTATGAATTTTCAAAGCGTCATCAGCTCATTTGAAATCAAATTCTAATCAGCTAAGAATGGTTATAAAATCCTCAAGAAGTACATGGCTTTTAGTTTGCTTCAGGACTTATTCTTCAATAAAATCAGAAAATACCTAAGAGTACTGGTAATCGCTCCACATTGACCAGCCTGGTCACATCTTCAGTCCCCGGTCTGTGCTAAATTAGCTGATCTGAGCTGCGATGCCTGCTGTGGTGTTGTAACTCACCTCAGCAGGTCCATGGAGTGAGACATAATCCCCAACCAATATTCTCACACTTGCAGTTTGCAGGAGGGGTGGACTTGGAGAGGCTTCACAACTGAATAGCCTGCTGATGTTCACCGACTTGCCTCAATTCACAAATGAGAAATGGTCATGTGAGGGAGGCATTGGAGGACTGCCAACATCTACGTGCAGCATTTTAAGAAATCTCATGCCTTTTGAACAGCAGTGTAAAATGTATTGATATAGTGTAACCATCTGGTACAGCAGCATATTCAAAATCCACTGCACCAACGCAGATATAATCCACTGCAGTAACACACTCACAGCCCAGCAGAGTGACAGACTCGTAACCTGGACACTGACACAATTGTAACCCAGGCAGTACAGCGGTAGAGTGGTTAGCGCCGCTGCCTCACAGCTCCAGGTACCCGGGTTCAATTCTGATCTTGGGTGACCATCAGTGTTGAGTTTGCACATTCTCCCCAAGTCTGCGTGCGTTTTCCTCCAGTGCTGTGGTTTCCTCCCATATAAGGCAGAGTCTGAATGGGAGGCAGAGAGTTGAGAGTTCCCTAGTGGTTGCATACTCTAATTCAGACATTAACGGAATGCACGTAGGCTGGGGGTGGTGTTCAGGTAGGGGTTAGAGTTGGGGGCACCGCCCATGATTGGGATGGCAATGGATCAGAAGAGGATTGGGGCAGTGATAGGGGAGGGGATAGTCAAAATTGGGGGCAGCTGTTGGGGTTGGGAGTGTCGTTGGGGCCGATCAGGGGATCAAGGATGTGATGTCCGGGGGTGAGGGGTGATTTTGGAGAGTGACTATGTCCCACTGTGCTGTGTATAAGAGTGCTCAGCCCAATGAGAGATCGGGCTGCAGGCGCATTAATGCCCTCTAGCAGTCAACAGCTGGCTTTCAAGCATGAATAGACTCCATCCTCTCCCCCTGTTGGCGAGAATCACACTTTACTTCTTTTTTTTCTAAGTGCCATACGATGGCACCTGGGAACTCGCTCAAAAGATTGGTGTGATTTCTTTCTCATTTTCAATCTTGTTTGACATGGCGAATTTTTTTGATAAGATCACCTGCACAGTCTGCGCTTTTAAGTTGGGACGATCATCTTCCTTTTCTCTCCCTCTTCCTGGGGTAAAACTAAATAGGTTCACCAGATGTATGGAGTGAGTATAAGGGAGAGGCCTGCATCAGGTTGAGGGTGAGTGGGAGTGACAGATGGGTAGATACGATGTGAGAAATTGCAAAGGTGGAGAAGGATGGCTGGGAATGTAAAGTGAGTGGGCAAGGAGTTATGTGATGGATTAAACTTGAGAAGGCAAAGTCAGGAGGTGGAATGGTGTGCAGGATTTAATGTCACCCTGTGCTTACTTTCCTAACTTGCTTGTGCCTTTAAAGCACTTGCTGAACTGCAAACATGCACGTGGTATTCCATTCTTGCTGCTGTGCCACCTTCAGCCATGTCTCTTGATTGTTTCTTCCTTTCACTGCTGGGGGTTAACGTGTCTCTTCCTGACTCCTCACTGCCTCTATCACAAGGGAAGCATCATGAAAGTGGGACAAAGTTTTGAACAAAAATACAGAGTGCTGCAAATACATAATAGGTCAGGAGAGAGAAACAAATTTGTGACAAATACAACTCTTCTTCCAAGGCCACTGTTAATTCAAAAAGGTAATTCTATTTCTCCTTCCATAGATGCTGCCAGAGCTGCTGAGTATTTCCAGCACTTTGTGCTTTGAATTCAGATTTCCAGTGTCTACAGTATTTTGTGTTTCTGTTATTGCAGCATTTGAGTGTTCTGATTCTATATTGAGAGTTCTTCCTCTCTGCAAGCTCTGGCACAGTGCAGATTTGGTTTGATCTTTTAAATGTGGGGCTTTGTTTGAGTCATGTGGGTCCTTATCATGTATGCAGCCACCAATTGGACAGGAAACTGAGTACGATAATAGTGAGGTAGTTGTGTTAAATGCCTCTGATAGACTGAGTGATCCAACTCTGGACCCTGTGCAATCTCCCAAGTACAGAAGCAAGTATTATTGTTTCCGTATAATTTGTGTGATAAAGCCACACCAGTAGTTATGGTTGACTTCAATCTGCATATAGATTGGGCAAATCAAACTAGTCACAATATTGTAGTGGAGGAATTCCTGGAATATGTATAGAATAGTTTTCTGGATCAGTATGTTGAGGAACCAACTAGGGATAAAGTCATCCTAGACTGTGTATTGTGTAATAAGAAATGAATCGTTGGCAATGTAGTTGTGCGAGGACCCTTGAAAATGAGATCCTAATATGATAAAATTCTTTGTCACAATAGAGAGTGATGTAGTTGATTCTAAGAGTAGGATTCTGAATCTTAAAGGCAACTACAATGATATGAGGCTTGAGCTGGCCATGATGGATTGGGGAATGTTACTTAAAGGGATAGGCAACAGCAGATATTCAAAGAGCACAGCTGTGAATCTCCACACTTGTTCATTCCTGTCTGGCACAAAAATAAAATAGGCAATGTGGCCAAACCATACCTTAAAAGAAAAATTAGAGGTAGAATGAGGTCCAGTGAAGAAACGTATAAGTTGGTCAGAAAAAAATAGCAAACCTGAGGATTGGGAGCAGTTTGGAATTCAGCAAAGGAAGTCAAAGAAGGGGAAAACAGTATGAGAGTAAGCTTGCAGGGAACATTAAAACTAAGTGTAAAAACTTCCAAAGATGTGTGAAAAGAAAAAGATTGGTGAGGACAAATAAAGGTCCTTTTACAGTCAGAGGGGAATTTATAATTGGAACCAAAGAAACGCTGGCCAACTAAATATGCACTTTGGTTCTGTCTTCAGAACGGACACAAATAATGAACCAGTAATGTTGGGAAATATGGGTTTAGTGAGATGGAGGAACTGAAGAAAATCAGTATTAGTAAAAAAATGGCTTTGGGAAAACTGGCTTGAAGGCCAATAATTCATCAGGGCTTGTGTTTTCCTCCATCCTACGATCTGAACTTCTTTCCATAAATCTCACGAACCAGCCTGGTAAACCTTCGCTGCACTCCCTCCTTACCAAAAACATTCTTCCTCAGCTAAAGAGACCAGAGCTGCACACAATATTCCAGATGTAGTTTTGGCAAGACATCCCTGCATCAAATCCTCTCACTATCAAGGCCAATGTACCATTAGTCTTCACCATCTGCTACACCTGCATACTTCCTTTCAGTGACTGATGTCCAAGGACCCCCGGAACTTGTTGCACATTCCCTTCTCTCAATCTATAGCCATTCAGACAATAAAGCTTTTCTCATTTAAGATACTCATCCCTGCAGTGAAATTCACCTGTTACCTCATTCTCAGAGGATCTGCCATGTAAGCTAGGCTTTATCCTTTGCCTGCCTCCAACCTATTCACATGTACTGATCTCCACTGCCCTTTGAAATTCATGTCTTTTGCTGTGATTGTTGGATCAAATGGCACTCCCTTTATCAGCTATGTGGTTGCTCGTCTTCTTCAAGATAAGGTTACATTGGTTGGCAGGATTCATGGGTTTCTGAAAGCAATAACGCAGAAGGGAAGTATCGGAGTGAGGGAAAGGGGAGAAATGTTGGATGGAAAATGAGAGGTCATGTTCCCTCGATCTGTCACCAAACAGGATGTGGGCGAAGTAAAATCGGAGAAGGCACATACAATCTTCTGAATCCTTCTGAAAGATCTTCTGAAACATTTGCATGCTTTCATTATCAACAATGATATCTAATGCAATAGCATCAGTGACTGCCAAGCCTATAAGGCACTTTTTTTTTCAAGGAGTTCAGGAAATACAAGTGTGCCTATCCCCTACCAGCTCACTGTTTTCTTGTGTCCTTAAACTGCCAAGGAGAGTATCGGATGCATCTTGTTAGAACGTGTGTCTACCATGCTTGAATATTTGGGAGTAAACAGCATGTGGTAGATGTGAAGGTACAATAAAGTATCTGAATATTAACTGTAAGTCCTGGCTGAATGATGGGGCTTGTTACATTGAGCAACATGGGAGGCTAGTGGTGAGATGAAATGAAGGAATAATTTGAGGATGTTTATTGATTTTGACCACAAGCGTGAGGTCACTGAACTTCTTCCTGTATTTTTGCCACATTCTCAGGTCCAAATTCAATGGCCATCTGCTTCCATTTCCTTCAGAGGAGATGCGTTGAGGGCTCCATGGCCTCCTCTGGAAACATCACCTCTTCTCTTGGGGAGTCTCTTGCAATAAGACCATCACCACCACATCAGGGAAGCTGGGGTCCCTATCATTCTGTCTACCACTCCATATGCGGTCTCTTTCCTTCTCTGAAAAAGTTTCTGACACACTTCCCACATTATCCTGAGTACACTTCCCCTTTAGGGAGGGGTAGCAGGATGCCTTTAGAAGATGCAGACTAGCTGTACATCGTGCTGGTCACACGTGTTCCTGGGACTCTTACTGGCCTTGCAGACTATCAGTGAAAAATTTTGCAGTGGGGATGCTTGCTGCAATCTTGTTGATGAGCAAGCCTCTGTGTTTGTGATCTGCCTGCTTGAACTTATCTGGGCAAATTATCCATCAGGATTCCCTTTCCCAAAATCAAGTCTATCTCAACCATTCACCTCAATCTCACCTGGTTTCACTTGGCTCATGTATATTGTGAAGACAAATGAGGCACATTCTCGAATGGTTCCAAGTAATTTCCTGAAAGCCAGTTCCTTTGGGTTGACGACACCTGTGTAAAGAACCAAGAATTCAAGAGAATCTGTGCAAATAAGTCAAGCCAGTTCAACATGTGTGAAGACCACACCCCAAGAGAGCAGAACTGCAGCAAATAATACAATGCTGTTTCCCACAGGAAATTTCACACTAGGCAGGGAATAACTTGGCCTTTAGTAATAATTAATATCACAAATGGTTTGGATAACTTGCACCGAAAGTTTTCTCCTTTGGCCTTCAATTAGTAGGTTCAAATGTGTTACTGTTACACTATCTGGGGTGACTGCGTTCCAAAGGTTGTAGTGTTGATGGAAAGATGAAAATGTGAGGACGCATTGACCTTTGGGACTTTTGTTTCCTGGAAACTTATTAACTCGTTATTTTCCCCGCCAGCCCAATATGTTTCTCAAGTTCCGTTTGAGTCTGTGCAGAAACTCATGTTGAGAATAGGGCAGTTTCAGTACGCAGAGGTTGCTAGGATGACCTGCACTGACATCCCTGAATGTAGGTGGAAGAGGCAATATTTAACATGGAAAAAGAGGATCTAGGTGATGCAATAATATAAGCATAGTAAAAATTATTTTTATGTTCACGTTAAGGTGAGAGGGGACAGATACAAAAGTGTCCAGAGGGGTAATTTTTTCACAGCATCTAGAACAAGCTGGCAGAGGTAGGTACAATTTTATCTTTTAAAAAGCATTTAGATAGTTCCATCAGTATGAACGGTGTAGAGGGATATGGCCCAAATGCAGGCAATTGGGATTAGCTTAGATGTTTTAAAAAAAAAAAAGGATGGCATCAACAAGTTGGGCCGAAGGGACTGTTTCCATGTTGTAAACCTCTGACTCTCTGTTCTAATAAACGAACAACTATAACAAATTCTTTCCATTTGGTGCCAGTGAAACAACAGGCAGAAGTTCCCTTGCTAAGAGTCACAATGAACAGGGGAATATATTTCATGCCATGAAATTCATGTGAGGGAGGATGAGAATACTTCAAAGTCCTATGCTTTATTAATGGCTCAGTCACCAACATGGCATGTTGAGCAACGTTCTGATGTATTCTCTGCTCACACTTTCTCTGAGGTTATTTAGCTTTTGGCTTTTTTGGTTAATCATGAAGGGGCTGTTCAGGGAGAAACTGTTCCCACTTGTGAAAGGAAGGAGAAAGGGAGGACAGTTTCAAGTGAACAGCAAAAAGAAACAAATGTAATGTGAGAAAAAACTTTTTCACGCAGAGAGTGATTAGGGGTTTGGAATCTGCACTGCCTGGGAGTATGGTGGAGATAACTCCATTGAGGCAATCGAGGGCATTGGCTGATTATGGGGAAAAGGCAGGAGAATGGCACTAAGTTGTAATACTCATTTGGAGAGCTGATGCAAACACAGTGGGCCAAATAGCCTCCTTCTGCACTGTTAAAGTTCTGTAATTTTGTCCATTCAACCTTTGGCAATAAAGCTGCAGGCTGCATGCAGAAATTTTGGACAGTGGGGCAGCATAGTGGTTACCTTTCAGAGCCAGAAACCCAGGATCAATTCCCATCTTGGGTCAATGTCTATGTAGAGTCTGCACATTCTCCCCTTGTCTGTGTGAGCTTCTTCACACAATCTGAAAGACATGCTGGTTAGGTGCATCAGCTGTGCTAAATTCTCCCTTAGTGTAACCAAACAGATGCCGGAATGGGGCAACTAGGGGATTTTCACAGCGATTTCATGGCAGTGTTAACGTAAGCCTCCTTGTGGTTCTAATAAATAAAGTTAAAGTATGGTTCCTCTTTATTCTCCTTGCATTTTGGACCAAACAATGGCAACTTGGATTGAAGCCAGCAATGTGGAATTCCAGTGCAGAAACTCAGATTTGCAAGGCACTTCAGATCTTGTCCTTCATGTGCTCTCTCTCCTTCACCCACCCCTTCGTACTCAGCAGAACAGCAATATTTGCTCAGTGATGAGCTCCCACTCAGCAGTTTGTTACTAGAAATGGGAAGTGACAGATTCGGTAAAGGAAAATCTCCTTGCTGAACAACACGTATTACACCATCTGCTCTTTACTGTACTCCCTGCAACAGTTTGCTGAGAGCTTGCCGAGTGCCAAGAAAACCGTATTGATCTGTCTCAGTCTAATTTGATCAGAATAGAGACCTTTTATTACAGCCTTTCCGTGCAATGTTATTTAAGAGATGAGGTCAAGAACCAGGCTGATGATTTTGGATTTGCAGGAATGCTGCAGTTGCTTCCTTGAGATAAGGAAAGGCAAGGGTACTGGAAGGATAATTAATAAACAAATTAATTGTGTTCTCTGTACCTTTTATCAAAATATAACAAAAAACAGCTGTACCGATAACTCAAGATTTAACGCGGGTTTAAAAATACATTTAACCTAGAGAGGATTGCGGCATCCTGTCAAACGAAGTACAAAAGCACAGCAAAGATAATTAATCCTTTTCGTTAGTTACTCCTTTGCAGCAAAGGAACATTTTGACCACCAACAGAGCTGTCAATGATTCCACTGTCTTGTAATGTGCTATTGTGTGTGGGTAATGTCAATACAGAACCAGCCCACTGCAATTTACCAGTCTCTTCCTTGCTTGTTTGAATGGGAACCCGAGGCTGGGAATTTAAGTACGACTTCAATCACTTTGCGTTTCGTATGAGCAGATTCAGAGCCAGAAATGTAACTTTGCTTTCTACTGTGAGATTAGGGGTGTTTGGGGGGTAGAGGTGGATGAGGAAAGGAGGGCAGAGACATGCATGCCAATTCTTGTACATGCCACTTGTGCAGGATGTTAAAATTCACTGAATAGCACTTTTGAGAATGAATTGAAAAAAAAGCCAATGAGGGCGAGGACAATGAAACAAAGCAGGATAATCCTGAGGAACTAGAGACAGGAACTGCATCGTAAAATAATGGGATAGATTTCCAACTTTCCTGCTTACAGGCCACAAGTCCTGCCACCGTTCACGAAGAGACAAGAAGTGTGTGATGAAACACAGAAGGGCAATGATTTCTTCAAAAAAACTCCATCTTTACAGTGCAATGGCTGAATAATGAGGCACTTTTTTTTTAAGTGAAGGTCGGTGTTCTCCTGTGGAGATCTTTCCCTCAATAATGCCATGTGGTCGATAGCTATGCAACTTGAAAACCAAACCAATAGTTTAGTGCTGTCAATCTTTGGAAATACGACAGCAGGGTCTTGATGTGGTTGCACGGTCTGTTACTTCAGGCCTTAAAGAGTGCACAGGGATGACATCGTGTGCGATTCGCGCTCGCCGATCCCAGCACCACTTCCCCTCAGTCCCTATTAACCACATGAAAAGGCCAGTGTGGAGTAAATTGAACACATTTTGCGTTGCTGATGAAAAGAACTAAATACCTGCACTATGTTTATCATTAGTGGAAGCATGCCACCTTCATTGACCAGCACTACAAGAGGTAAGCCTTTTTGGGTTGTTGGAACATACAATTCTGTTGGAGGAGACAGATTCTTTACTCTCTCTCAAAAAAAAAAATGCCTTCTAGGAAGTTCCAGTTTATTCTCTTCTGAATTTCCTTCCTCCCCTCTTTATTCTCTTTGTTTCCTTCTTATTCCTCGTATCTGTGTCTTGTTTGTTCAAACTCACAAGTAAAACCCCCATTTATTCCTCATCCTGTTGTTTGCCATGAGGTGAAAATGGGATGGATTCTACATTGGTAGACAATCTATTCGACTAGATTAATGGTCAGGTGGTGATAGTAAGATTTATCTCATTAATTGTGAGAGATATCGGTGACCTAATTGGGAGGAATTGAACACTTTTCTGCATCAAAGTTTTCATCCCTCACCAAGGCAACTTGTGATCTGTCAGAGTGTGATTGTTATCTGGTATTTGGTTAGCACTGCTGCCTCGCCGTGCCAGGGATCTAGGTTCAATTCCCGGCTTGGGTCACTGTCTGTGCAGAGTCTGCACGTTCTCCCTGTATCTGTGTGGATTTCGTCCTAATGCTCCAATCTGAATGATGTGCTGGTTAGGTGCATTGACCATGCTTAATTCTCCATCAGTGTACCTGGCGTTGAACTATGGCAACCAGGGGATTTTCACAGTGACTTCATTGTAGTGTTAATATATGCCTGTTTGTGATTAATAAATAAATTTTAAAATTCATAGAATCCCTATCAAGTCTGCACGGACTCTCCAAGAGAGCACGTTACCCAGACCCGTTCCAGCCATATCTCTGTAAACCCACTAATTCCCCTAACTCCCTATCTTGGGGCACCACAGGACAATTTACTGTGGCTAATCCATGTGACCGATACATCTTTGGGGTGTAGGAGGAAACTGGAGCACCCGAAGGAAACCCACGTAGACACGGAGAGAACGTGCAAACTCCACACAGACAGTGTCCTAAGAACCTGGATCCCTGGCGCTTCAGGCAGCAATGCTAACCACTGTGCCATCTTGTTGTGTGGCTTGTGACCTTCTGCAAAATGAGAGAGATTTCCAAATTTGCTTTCAGAGAAAGGGAATATTTGATCTGACTGGACTGAGTGGATTCGGATCCAGTCACTGGAATACATGACTGTTCTTATAGGTTTGAGGAAGCAGTTCACAATTCAATTGAAATGTTATTGGTGGAGTTCAGAGAGCAGGAAACCTATTTTGAGAAATACCCTTATTGAGTAAAAGCTTATGGCAGCAGAATATGTCTCCCTGTTGGTCTATTTACCCTCTTGAAGTGGCAGTAGCCTTTTGGGAATTTTGAAACACCATCCTGAACATTCATTAGTAAATTTTTTTGGGAGTCAGATGATGCATTGAGGATCAAAAATTACCGTCACCAATGCTGCCTCAATCTGCTACAAATTATGACCATTTAAGTCAGGAGTGTGAAAACACCCAGGACTTGCATGGGAAATCACTGATTAATCCTGTAGGATTTGTTGAATATGAGCTGCCTGGTGATTGGTAATTAACCAACCAGGTGGAGCTCATATACCGAGCTCTGTATAAAGCAAGACCCTGAGTGGGTCTATTATTGCTCAGTCCCAGTAGGGATTTGCTGTGTTCACCACAGGCTTGTGTTTTTGCTTTATATTATTTTGTGCAATAAACACTGTTCCTTTATAGCTTATAGCTGACTCCTGGAGTTGTTACTACAAGAAGGTTTAAAGGGATCATAAGCGGCAGTCAGTTCAAGTCAGAAGCAAATTGTGTAACTTATATTTTTCCTCTTGTTTTAGGAATTTTAAGCATACAAGATCTTGTTAACTTTCTGTTGCGTAGTGCGCTAGCCACATGTTTCTGTCACTTCGATCTGGTGTTTCATTGTTCCTCTAATCATTTGAGTCCTTCTTATTAATGTGTTGCAGCAGCCAATATCAGTCTATATGTTGCCATATCTCCCACTGTACTAAACACATTCAGAACATAGAAACAAAAGTTGGCTCTTTAGTCCCTCATATGCCTTCTGCTACTCAATGAGATTGTGGTTGATCCGTGGCCTAACTACATACAAATTTGTCAGCTCTTAGAAATATGTTACCATTATCTAGCCACTTCACAATAAGATGCAAGCTTTGAACTGAAAATAAAAACCCTTTCTCAATGAAAACTGCGGTCAAAGAGAGCCATGTTATTTGCATCAACTGTTTTCTCCATTTCCCTTATTGCAATACTGGGCTGCATCTTGCCGCCAGCAAATTATCAACAGGCATGGAGAGAAGCTACAGAACAGATGCGAAAATGTTGGATCCAAAACTGCCACAGAGTTTCAATGTGCAGATGACATTCATAAGTGCACCTATCTAGAAACTGAGCTTCTAGTCGTTGTTGACCCACTCTGTGAAGTATATGGGAAAATGGATCTTTCAAATAACACTTGGAAAATGAAGGCCTCATCCAACTACTTCCCATTGGAGAACGGATGGGATTTTCTGGTTGCGCTTTTCACAAAATTGGAAAATCTTGCCTCAGATCAACGGACCTTTGCATGGTCTGCCCCAGCCCTCCACAACTCCTATGGTGGATGGGAAAATTCCCCCCCAACATCTCCACTCTTTGATAAAGATCAGCAGTGAAATTCTGGAAAACCCAAACCATTTTCCAGATCTTGAGTCTCCTCCTGACGAAGGTAGATATCAGCAAAATTCTTCATTGCCTCCTATCATTGTTCAACTGAGCAAAAGACCATTGGAGGACCAGGCTCCCAAATTCAAGCCTCAGGTCAAGGTTTACCAAACAAGTGTTTCCAATGCTCTTAAACAATTTGCAGGCTTGAACAGTCTACAGCAGGCACCTCACTGCTCTGGAGAAGTACCACCAACAAGGTCCTCCAAATTTGGTGGCAAGAAAGGTGATTGAACCAAATTTCCATCAAGTTAAGAACCACACATCTCCCTCCCCAAAACCAGTTCCATTGAACTTGACAGGTGGTCCGTATCCCTGACACCAGACTGCTGAAGCATCTACCCTACTCTGAGCTTGGTTACGGCAGGAGACTCCCAAGGAGACAGCGGAAAGATTTTAGGGAAGTTCTCAAACGTTACCCGTTAACTCATTGGAGAACCTGGCTTGTTACCGCCAAAATAAAGAAGGCTCATTCGGTAAAACACCAATTATATCGAGAGATATCATCAACAATATGCAAAGAGAAAAGCTGAGCATTGGAGGTAAATCACAAACCTTCAAACAATCCATCTACCTGACCCTTCAAGCATCATCTGTCCCATATGTGGCAGGGTCTGCAGATCATCTGTCAAACTTGGCAGCCATCTTAGGACCCATTGATCCAGAGTGGAAACAAGGTATCCTTTTTTCACAAGGAATGTCTAAGAAGAGGAAGAAGGACTCCATACACCCACTTTTACCTCATATTCCTTTTAATACCTTTTGGCTAATAAAAATCTATCAATCTCGGAGTTAATATAACACTTGATCTAGTATCAACTGTCATTTGCAGAAGATTGTCTGTCTGGGCTGGATTTTAGCTACTGAGGGTCTGTAGCTTGAATTGCAAAATGCCTTCTAGCCCTTCCTGAAGCTACTAAAAGCATTTTTGCCAGAGGCACCAATGTGCCTACAAAACCTTTTAAACAGAAATTAATAGAAGTGTTTATTTTGAATAATTGCCCACCATAGGCAACAGTTCACACAATTTCTCCTAACATCCTAGGTCTCCAATTGCAGTTGAGGCATTTGAGGGAACATTCTTCAGAGATTTACTCCCTCATCCTGCCAATCCATGCCCATCTTTCATCAGGCCCAATATACCCTCATACCAACTTACCAGGTATCACTATGGGCAGATTGCAGGAGCCATCTTAAGATAGAGGCAGCATATTACAATATTGTTCACTACTCCCCACCCTTCCACCCCCCCCATTGAAGATACTATCCTCCCCCACACACACACACAAATAGAAAATGCTGGAAAATGTGGAGAAAGAATCGAGCCAATGTTTTGAGTCAGAATGATCCTTCAGCAAAGCTGTCAGTAAACCCTTTTCATGCCCTTTTAAAAGTTTTTTTTTAAATGGTCTTCCCACTTCCACCTAAGCACCCATGCCAACCAATTATGGCATTAGGAGCATCAGAGTCAATTGGCATGTTAACAAGCTCAATTAAGAGGGTTAGTTCAGGGTTGGGTGGGAAGATGCTCGGGTTGGCAACCACCTTATTTTGTGTGTTTCCCCAAGTGAAAACACAACTGGTGGGACATGTAAAATTCAACCCAAGTTTTAGAAACCTAGTACAGCCTTCACAGTATATATAAAAAAAAAATCTTTAAAATACATTCAAATCTCTAGTCACAAGTGGTTAATCTTGTATAAAAGCAAAGTTCTGTTCATATACCACATCAAAGTTAATCCTTTAATCATCTCTTTAACTAGTCAATCAAACCCCATTGAAATAATTGTTGCTTTTGGAAATCAACTACACAATCATAAAGAACCCATGTGAAATGTCAACAAACAGCTTTTGAAACTGCTATTACAATTTTTTTGAACCCTGATGGACACTTTCCTTTTAAAAGGGTTGGCGTTTTAAATAACATCACATCATGACAATTAGACAGACCTTATCTACCCTTCAAGAACATTTCCATCTACTCCACAAGTTTATGGCTGGAATATAATGGCTGTTCACGCTGGTGGGATTTTCCCATCCCATGCAGTGAATGGAGGTTTGGCTGAGTTCCAAATTCCCTGATTTTGCTGTAGCAGGAGCCTGGAATGAAGATCATGCCCTATGACTCCTACATGGCAGGTTAAGGCATTGCAACAGTCAAAGTAGAGCCTGTTTGTGCAGCACTGAAGTCAAATGGCCTTGCTGAGTTTGGGTTTCCTTCATGTATGAATCACACCAAGCCCCCTTTCTTCCACTGCAGAGATAGGTCTGCATCTGATTCTGGGCCATAAACTTCTACAACTTTCTACATATTTGGTTCCTAACATTACTGCTGTAAGACCTGGTTATATTTTTGGCTATGTTACCTTGTCCTAGACTTCCCAGTTAGCTCTGACAACTCTCCCATTCAATTTAAATGAGGCTTAGCCATATGTTTGAGCAGACAGAATGGTCAGCTGACTACATATCCAGTGTAAGCAAATATTCGCATTTCCTTACACCTCATCAAAGCTAAAAACCTGTCAGCCACTTTAGTAAATTGGCTGGTACCTAGGCAGCACAGTGGAACAATGGTTAGCACAGCTGCCTCACAGTGCTTGGAACCCAGGTTTGATTCTAGGTTTGGGTCACTGTCTGTGTGGAGTTTGTACATTCTTTCCGTGTCTGTGTGGGTTTACTCCAGGTGTTCCAGTTTCCTTCCACAATCCAAAGGTGTGCAGTTTAGGTGGATTGATCATGCTGAATTGTTCCTTATTGTCAGGGAGACTAGTTAGGACAAATGCATAGGGTTATGGGGAGATAACCTGGATGGGATTGTGGTTGGTGCAGACTCGATGGGCTGAATGATCTCCTTTTGCACTACAGGATTCTATGATGATCTACGACCTCGTGACGATCAGACCAAGACCCTAAATCCTTATCGTTACATACTCAACCATGGTATCAGTCTGCCAAAACCAGACTTATTCATTGTAACTCAACTCAATAATGCGTTGTAGGTCCTCTTCAAACAGTTCAGCTCTCAGCCCCCCCCCCCCACCCCCCGGTCCTAAGCAATATTGTGACAAGGTTTTTTATACTATTTCTCAACATACCGAGGTCTCTGTGCAGCCATCCAACATCAGGGAGGCTGCCAAGATCATCCAGGCTACAGCTGTGATAGAGTCCAAACAATGAGATTGTTGAGGTGTGTCCACTGACTAAACTTGAAAGCAGGCTTAAAGAGCCCTATCTAACCACTGACAAGTCTATGCTGAGCTCTGGGACCATGTATTGCTCAATAAGTGAACAGTCATTCCACTCTGCCTTCAGGGTATCTACTTGGAAGTAAATGAAATGCAACTCATTTATTGAAGTGTAGCAAATCCAGACAAAACAAAGCAGTCCACATAAATATGATCAATCTAGTGCCTTTTTGATCATAATTGTAGGTTTGTAGTTCATACTTAGCTATTTTACAATCTTTGCTCACTTCAAATGCCCCAAAGTGGTGAACTTCCAACTGATGTTCTCTTCTTCCCAAGCTTATTCCTAATCTTAATATCAGTTGGCAATACCTCACTATCAATGGTATTCATTCAAGTAACTTGGAGCACTAGGAAATAGGACAACAAAATGGCAGCCGGAACTTTCTGGCTATTCACGCTGGCGAGGTTCTCCAATCCCACCAGAGGATTTCCCGCCAGCATGGGGTGACATCAACAGGAATTCCCACTGACAGCGGTGGGACCAGAGAATCCCATCAGAAGCAAACAGTGCACCATCTCCCACCAATGGAAGACACGTGGTTGGGAGGCCAGAGAATATTGCCTGTTATTCGGGCTTGGAAATGGTGGAAATAGTGGCATCAGTCATGAATTTTGACACCCTGTGACAAATTTTAATTTTTACAATTATTTAATGGATTTAAATGTTCCTCAACCGACCTACAATATTCTTTTCATCCCTACTTTGAGACGAACACTGCGGCATATCCCTTCTTACATTAAATCCCTTTGCTGCTTCAAGCACCAGTAATTTTTCATTAAGAACTAATTGTTCTAATATGTTCCCTGTATGTGAGGATATGCTTTCTTTATCTATAACATAATATTATTAGTTCCTAGCATTTTCACACGAAAGGCCATGTGCTTCCATTGCCGTCTTTATTAACATTTGACGAACCTCACCCTGCCTTAGTTTGCTTATGAGTTGGCCAAAGGTGATCTAGTTCATCACCAATTTTCCACATACTTACTGCTAAAGGCAACACATGGGAATCATCTTTCTAGCCATCTCATGACTCGCTGGAAAATCCTATCCAAGGATAACCGACCTTTGCATGATTTGTGTTTCGCCCGCTACGATTCCCTTGCTTGGGTGGGACAGTTAAATTCCACCCATCAAGTTACAGGACTGTATAGTACAAAATAAACACATGATTAAAAAAGATATTTTTGAGATCCTACAAAGGCTGCAAATTCAGAATATTTTGTAAGTCACGGCTCCTGACTGAACCTCATAATCCATTCCTCCCACCTACTTCCACCCATAAAATAAGTCCATTATTTTCCGTCAAAATTCAGTTCTGAATGCAGTCAACTCTGTGAAATACTCACTGAATCCACAATGCAACTGCGTTATTTTAAACAGCCTGAACTTTGTAACCATGAAGAACACAGACAGGGTGAGGTGTTATTAGCTGATGATTTCACCAGTAAATTACAGTTTGCTTGCCTAATGTTGTTGATCTGTGCTGTGTATCTTACTTGGCAAAATACTGTGAACCTATCAGCTAATTCAAAGCCTTACACATTGCAGAAAATACTGATGAAAGGCAATGCAACTTATTCAAGACAACCAAAAGAAAATGCATTGCAATTAACATATCTGTAAACTGAAAGTGATCTAAAAAAGGTCAACAGATAATCATGTGGCACAGTGGTTAGTACTGCTGCCTTAAAGTGCCACGACCCGGAATCAATTCCGGTCTCAGGTCACTGTTTGTTTGCACGTTATCTCGGGGTGGGATTTTACAGCTTAGCTCATCCCAAAACTGCAAAATCACACCCAGATCAAAGGACCTACCCATTGTCCTCCCCTCAAATGCTCCAGTTCTCATATGGGGCAGGGTAGTAAAGTTTTGGTCTGCGTGAGTTTCCTCCAGTACCCTCCCACAACCTAGAGATGTGCGGGTTAGCTTGATTGGTCATGCTAAATTGCCCCTTAGTGTCAGGAGGACTAGGAGGGTAAATACGTAGAGTTACGGGGAAACAGCCTGTGTGGAATTGTGATCAGTGCAGACTTGATGGGCCAAGTAGCCTCCTTCTGCATTGTTGGGATTCTATGATTCTATAATTTGCTTAGACCAGAGCCATCTTTGTCAGATTTTCCAGAGTCATTCACAGTGGTGTATCTACCACGCCAATAACCATCAATGCATTTACTACCCACCGGAAGAAAAATGCAATTTGATGCAATATTATTCAACAAAACAAAAAATAATCCTATATTCCAGGACAACAAAAGTGATTTTGATTCTATTTTGAAGAGGAAAAAAATAAGGTTGGTTTACAGCATTTTCTATCAAACCTGTGCTGTGCAAGTGGGATTTAAAATAGCTTTAGAAATCCAGACTGTTTAGTTCAATACACAATTCCTACACAGATTAAAAAAAACTGCAGTTCTCCTGAAGTAGATTGGATCTTACTATATAAGTCTGTCTTTGGGAACACTAAGTGAAATGCTTCTGAGAGGTGTTTCATGTTTTCTGTACTGGGGAAAGCTTCATCGAAACACTGTCCTTATAACTAAGGCTGTTCGGTAGTCAAATTTCACCTAGAGGCTCTCATCTTATAAAAGAGAAAAATAAGAATGTGTAGATATAATATGGCCGTTGTTAATTGGGGATAGGATTTCTGGGTGATTTATTTACAAATAGAAGTTACTTCAAATATTTTTAGCCAGTCGACAGAATCTTTCAACCTTTAGATATTGTCATTTTGTTGAAAGAAAAATCAGAAGGAAGATATTTCTAATATATTTATTTTGATTTGTCTGCTTTTTGGATACATTTAATGTCTCCCATTTCACACGAGTTAAAAGCATTTCCACTCTTTGCTGGAATGGGGAGTGTAACCTTAACTAAAGCTGCTGACCACAAATGCGGTATCAGTTTCATTTCAACCATCGAGTGTAAAATTGCAAGTAATACATCTTACTTTTGACAATATAATTGATTTTCTATTGATTTACTTGACACCCGATGTTATCCTAATTCTGTTATTGAATTTAATGCCAGATATTGTCAGAATATTTTTAAAGAGAGCAGAATGGAAACAGCCGTTTTGTTGGAGAAATGAGATTGGCAGCGCCCCTCTTCCCCTGAAATTGCTTCAGACTAGTGATAGCATCCAAGACATCACACTATATCACTACATCATTTTCAAATCTGTTATTAATTTTATTTTTATTCACGATTATTGCAAAGCAGCGCGCAGGTTATTCCAATTCTTTCTTCCTATGCTGTAAATGCGTGTGCTCTCAGGTCATGTGTACAAGTCTCACTAACTGAAGAATTTATATTGAAGATCATAACATGGGTGTTACTGCCTAGTGAATTACTTCTGTCATCTACATTCGCTAAAGGTCGCCGCCTCAGATTGTGAGTCGAATTTGGAGCAGCCCACAACTGTGAACATACAGTATTTGCATTAGAGGAACATCTCATTTAGAGCATAAGGTGATAGTGTTGTTTGTGAACCGTCACAGTGCACATTTTCATTTCATTTTATCTTTTTGGGTTAATTCAGCCCCTTTGTCTGGCAAATTGTATTTTCGGCTGGTACAAGTGTTGTCATCTTTGTTTGTCTTGCATCTGAATAATATATTTTATTACCATGGTAAATGTTCAAGTATATGCCTGCCTGACTGTAGTGACTAATTAACTGATGATAACAAGGCGTAGATGCCCTCTTTCTTTTCACAGGCAATCATATACATGACAATTCTTTTATCTCCAGACTGAATTGACTTGCTCCCCGACCCTCCTGTGTTTGCAATTTGTGTATTTGTGTGTGATGATGTCTTTACGAGAATGTTAATTTTTTTGTGGCATACAACCAGATATAATTGTCTCCTTGCACGCTGAAAGAATAGCACTATATTTGGCAAGTGGATTCGACAACTTGCCTCTCTCTCAAGGTCTTCAGAAAATTGTAAATATTATTTATATTTCCCTGAAAACTTCTTTGCCATCTGTGTTAATTTTTTTTAAAAAAATCAAAAACACAAGATTTTTTTCCCCAAGCATGTTTAAGGGATCGAAGAGTTGAGGCAAATATCATTAAACAAATTAAAAACTTATATTACATTATTCTAATCACTAATTTATAAATAAACAAAAGAACTGTCTCTGAGAATATTGCTTACCTTTGTGGAGATGTACCATTTTGTTAAACAAAAGTTTTAAAGAAATGCAAAATCACATCAGATTAACTTATGGGCAGTTGTTTTAATTTGTTTTCTCAATAAAATTGGTTTTCATAATGTTCTGAATTAATTGTTCATTATAATAATGTTTAATGTATTATTATTTAATCCTTACAATGTTTAATATGTAATATTACTTAATTGTTGCAATGATTAATATATTGTTATATTATATAATGATTACAATGTTTAATATATTCCATTTCCTATAGCTTCAATGTATTAAAACACAAGATAAAGTGACAGAGCCTTGATATCACTGAAGAAAACATGCAAATATACTTGCACTGTAAAAGCAGTTCTGTAAAAACCCTAGCTTTTGAGACATTGTTGGATGAACTGAAATTCTCCATCTGTTTAACGTGTGTTCATAAATCCATCAAGATTTATTGGAAAAAAGCAGAAAATGCTCCAGTGCAATGCTACTGTTGAACATGCAGGTTAATGTATCTACATAAATTATCTTACAACGCTCTGCTATTTTGTTAGTCCATTCACAATATTGCCTCATTTCCCAGGCTACCTATTTACTGGGAGTAAAGAAACCAGGTTATTTGAAATGAGCATAATTTTGACAAATTATGTAAAATACATGCTGCGATGTCAGGTAAATATTGAACGGCAATTTGTCTCAAATAGGTACATTCTTGTAGCATGGGTTTTTTGCCCATTTAATTTTACTAAGTATTAAATAAGTTGTTCTTTTGCTGTCTTAATGTTGCACTTTTCCCTAAGGAAGGAATTAACTCTATCCATATGGGGAAAAGCGATGAATGCATATTGAGAATAAACAGGGAAACTTAATTCCTTTCCAATAAGCTAATTTCCAATTGCATAAAATAATTGAAATCCCCAGAACTGGCCCAGCAATAGCTTTCATTAAATAATAAATAAACAAGTAAATAACTGTGCTGAATAATAATGATCAGAAAAGCAGAATTAGCTGGGATGGAAATTTAACTTTGTCCTGTGATTTTGAGTATACTCTGTTTGAAAACATAAAAGACCAATTTGCTTAAAAGGGTGAAGGAAAATATTCTTAACGCCATAATAGAGAGCCCGCGCTTCATTACCAGTTGAAGCAAAGATAATAAGGATTGAATTATCTATGTCGATACATTTTATGTCAGCCCTGTTGCTGGTCTTTGAATGGGCCCAGGCTATTTTCACAATTGCTCCCCTCAGGAATAGTGAATAATTTATTATTTGTAGCTTTCAGTTACAGGTAATGACAATTTTCCTTCTTGAAGACTTAATAGAATTTGTTTTCTTCTGTTGCCAAGAACAGCAATGTCTGCTGTTTGATAAATACTCTAATTGGCGATCAGCAAAAGTCATGTAACACCTACGTGACACAACCTAAACTATCCTTTATATGCCTAAAAATGTTTTCCCTTGTCGACTTTAAGATGTATAATGTATGGATTGTAGCACTGATTCCGCAAAGACTAAAATTGCAATCTTCCTCCTCAGAGGATATTCCCATATTGTTATGCGCAATCCTTTTTTCCAGTACTATTTGAAATAATTATTAACTATATCGGCATCATCTGTGAAATCTTTTAATGATTGTTTAAGTTTCATATTGTGCTTTGCCAAACAATTACCAACAGTAAATGATTTGACTGAGGCAAGAAAATAATTATTGGCCCAGAACTTCCAATCTCTGCGTGTTCATATCCCAAAGAGGCTCCCTCATGATGCACTAGGACTCCCTTGGAAATCCCAATGCATTGACTTCCCAACAGAATTGTCTGGGAAGTTTGGACATCCAATAGGCCATTTCACTGCCTCTTCCAGCCTCTGAAATCTGGGTGATAAGTCCTGTGGCTGGAGGGAGTGGGAATGCAGAATGCTTCTGGCTGCGGAGATCGATATCCTAACTGGGCACCATTTTGAAAAGGTGCCCAAGGTCACTATTGAAGAAGATAGTGCTGCTGAAAACAAAGATCTTCAGGCTAGAAAAGGGACCCCATGAGAACAAAGATGGATTCCGAGGAACACTCTGAGACTGGAAGATGGATCTCCTCCAGGAGATCGCACCTGGAATGTCCACCTTGGAATTATTCCAAACCCCCAGCAGTGGGTACAGTGGCAGGCGAGAGGGGTACAATTTGGCATGGTCCCAAAAATTGGTTTATAACTATTATGAATTTACAGCAGGATCGATCTTAGGTGCCCACCATGGCAGATCGAGAAATCCATTGGAGGCTAGTGTAAAACCCATTTTGCATCTCACTAATGGAATGCAAATGAAGGTTCAACTATCCAAGCCCCAGACATTATGGCGCCAGTGCAAACAACATGGTGTGCAGATGTTGGGACACACCTGGAAAAATAGAGGGGGTTTCCTCCAGAGTTCAGGATGGAGGCGAGTGGCAACCTTGGATCCAGAATGCACAGCAGTGGTTGGGGGGGGGGGGGGGGGGGGGGGGGGGAGGTGCTTCGGTGATTTGCTTAACGACTTGGAACCATCCAAAGTCTTCAACTCTAACCCAGAATACTTTGGATGGTTCCATATCACTAAGCAGAAAAGTTACCCAGAGAAAATTAGAAAGATTAGAGCCAGTCCTCTCTACTGACCTCCACATCTGCACTGAGCCACCTAACTGACCCGCAGCCTGACCACACATTCCAATCCTCTGACCAGCCAACCACAAGCCATCACTGACCCTCCCAAATCCATCCTGCCCTTTCACTATGCACCTGCCAACCCACACTCCTCACCCACCCAGCTGCCGCATACCCTTTCACCCAGCTACCCCTTTCCAGCCTGTCCCTTCAACTAGTTGCCTATCACCCTATCTCCTAATCCACTTATCTACCACCCTACTTCTTCATTCAGCCATCACCTATCCTCTCATCCTGTTGTATTACAGACATGTGTTTTCTCTGTAGCTTCTCAGTGGTTTTGGGATCTTTAACTTCTTCACCCACCAGAATGTAGTAGCTGGTGTTATTAAAAGGTGGTGAAGATCCTGCTCCACATTGCTGAAGATGCCCAGTTTGGAAGTCCAGGTTCAAAATACGGAGCTCCAGGTTCATGGAAAAAAATGGAGCAGAGTGGAAATCTGATGGTGATTCCAAACCCTCGGAAGATTTGGCTTAATTTGCAGGTTCCTTCTATATCAGAATTCTTACCAGCCTGTTTTTTTCTTTCATAATCCTCTTGGCAATGGTATCATATTCTGAAATGTTGTGATACATGGCATTTACATTTTGAAGTGGGATGCTATGAAAATCTTCCACTTATCTTTTTGAACCTACTGACTTTTCTGTGTGCAATGCACTAATGAAACTATTTGTCAAAAGTAATTGGCGGAAATAAAAGGAACAAGAAGTAGCTACTCATTTGATTAATCAGTACTTTGCTAAAGTGAAGATTTAGCATTGGTCTTGTAAGTATTTGTATATTAGTATTAATTTTATAAAAGAGATTAGTATAATTGCTCAGGATCCAATAAATTTGACATTTGACTGAATCTATTATCAATTGCATTTCCATTGACCGTTCTCAAACATTAATAAAGTCAAATGCAAAAATTCCAGGAATTAACTGTGGTAGTTTGCTTAGATTGTGTGAAAGGTATTTTCTTTACATTATTTCTGGAAGATTTAATTACCTTCCTCTCTTAATGATATTTCAAACTTATGTGAAAAACATTAAGGCTTAGGCAAACAGTTTACCGAAGCTTTGAAAGGCAGTTCTCTTTTTAAACATTAAAAGTCACAAAGAATTTATATTAACCTGCCAATTTCTTTCTGGTTGTTGCAGTAGAATATCTGTGGCCATGGGAAATGCATGTTTTTTTTTTTGTCCGATTAAGGAATGTTAATAATATCACCGACAGAGATTTCAGAGAGTGGTTACAGTGTCCAAAGGTGTGAAGAAAGTTAATTTTAACCTAGTTCAAATGATAACACTACTGAAACTTCTCAAGGGAACTGTTCCTTATTAATTGAGTTGTGAAGCTTAGTGATCCTTTCAAGCTTGTTACTTTGATGGTGACAACTGTGCTACTAAGTTAATGTGTAGATAGAAATAGAAGCAAATAGAAGAATAATTAATCAGATTGTCACTTCCTGATTTTTTTTTTTCAAGATGACACCAAAGCGTGGTGACTTGTTATGAGCTGTCCCCAGCATACCCTCTACTTATGTCTCTTATTTGCATTCTTCGCTTTTAAGACTGTACTCTATCTTTGAGCTATGACTGTCACACCACATTCCACGTTGTCTCCTTTCCTTCTTTCTATGCATAACCACAGTGGCATAGTGCCTCACAGCACCAGGACCTGAGTTTGATTCCTGGTTTGGGTTACTGTCTGTGCGGAGTCTACACATTCTTCCCGTGTCTGCGTGGATTTCCTCAAGGTGCTCCAGTTTCTTTCTGCAATCCAAAAGACATACTGGTTGGGTGCATTGGCCATACTAAATTCTCCCTCACTGTAGCTGAACAGGCACCAGAATGTGGTGACTAGGGGGTTTTCACAATAACTTCATTGCAGTGTTAATGTAAGCTAATTGTGATTCTAATAAATAAATACTCTATGAACGGTCTGCATAATGTGCAAGAAACAATACTTTTCACTATATCCTAATATATGTGACAATAATGAATCAAATCAAGAATGATGTAGTTAGGCCTAAGTCTACAGAACTAAGAAATGGTATTGTTATGTCCAGTACTTTGGTGACACCTAATTAACCAATACAAGATTTTCCAGCAGGTTTCAAGACCCAGCTCTCAGGCTTAAAAACAAGTCCAAAGCTTTGGAGGAAATAGCCAATCCCCTGAAATTTTGCCTGATTGACTGTCTTTACCCTCCCATGCTGCCTCTGGAAAAATGGTCCAAAGGTGGGATGGAGTTGGGGAACTGGCAAAGAGGCAGTGCTCCTTTGTGGAGTTCCCATTTCTGTCCCTGCCCCAGCGAGGCTGAGAAGTTCATCCTTTATTCTGTGCGTATGCAGAATGTATCTTGCAGATGCATTTTATGAAGTATAACATAGAATCATACAGTGGAAAAGAGGCCCTTTAGGACATTGGCTTTGCACCGATATGTGAGAAACACCTGAACTCCCACCTAATCCCATCTTGGTCCATTGCTCAAAGGTTATAATGTGCCAAGTGCTCATCCAGGTAATTTTTAAAGAATGTGAAGTAACCCACCTCTATCACCCTCCCATCTGCCTCAGAAAGGAATTCAAATTAGCATTGAGTATGAAGAAAGTGCAAAATAAATAGCTAGCTGGAAATCAATTGGAAATGTAGACCTGATTCAGTAATGCATCTCAAAGGAATCTAATAAACCTGAACCTTTTTATCTATTGTTTTAAAAATAGTTCTCCCGTATAACAGGCAGCTAATTTCTGTCATCATCAACTTTTGGGAGCTTATAATTATTCCATGTTCTGAAGGAACTCAGCTAATCCGCGAGGAGATTGGAATCACAGTACATGAAACAGTCTCCTCTTGTTTATTAGTTTAATAAAACACACCAGCTCTGTCGATTGCTTAGCTGTATGATCAGACAGACTATTCTGTTGTCGAGATGCTTACGGCCTTCATTAATTTCGATTCTGAATTGCAATCCTGTAACCTTGTTGGACCCGCATCGAGTTGCCATTACAATTGAAAACATGAACACATAAACAGTCTGGTTGCTCTAGTGTCTGATCCACTCGCATGCTGCTCTGTCTCTAAGCTTTCTGCCTAATTGCAGCAATTAAACAAAGAAGGTGGAACAGTAAATGGAAGAAACCATTCCCTCAGTGACTGTGACAGCAAACCAGTAAAACCCATCTGCAAAGATGATTTGATGGCACGAATAGAGAATTTAATGTTAAATATTACAGTGGTCTCTGAAATTCTCCAGATTTAAAGGAATGCTACAAAAAAGAATGTTTTTCAGTTGCAATATCTGATTTCTGATGGTGGGAGAGTTTAATTAATAGAATCCAGCAATTTGTCTGCATGGGTGACTTACCAACTTTGAAAATGTAGGAGTTGAATTGCTGAATTAGCTGAGGTGACCACTGTTACATGATTCTGGAAGGAATCTGCACTAGATTTCTGGTTATGCCAGATTGTCCAGTCCCACGGTTATCTATGTCATTTTATATGGCTCGCCCTCTCCCACTGCTGAGGAACCTGATGTGGAGGTGAGGAGTTGCCTGTGACATGTCCCATGCCCAAACCACCACCACACCCCCTCCCCCCTGCCCCCAATCAGAACCTCTGCCTTGATCCCATCAGGATCTCTACCATGATTCCCTCATGCATGATCTCCCCATATGAAATCCCATGCATAGTCCCCATGTCACAGCCCTCTGATGGCCCCCAACTTCACCCTGCTGCACACTCCCCACATCACAATCCCACCCCCCTGAGTAGCCCCCATGTCATAGCTTAACCCCTACTCAAACCTCATCTTTTTGGCATTGCCCTGGCACACCAGTGCACTGTTGGAGTAGCAGAATGTTTGGTGGGCACTACTCGATGCCTAGTGGGCACTGTGTGATGGGCACCTCCCAACCATGCTCTCGTCCACCTCAAGGACTTCAATGGCCTTCAAGCAGCCCCTCCACCCCAATGTGACTACTGCACCAGGTCTTCACTTGTGCAGACAGTAGTAATTTGCTCTTGTGTGACCTCTTGCCAGTGGGAGCATTCCAGAGAGGGACTGTCACATGCAAACTAACGAATGAGATTGAAATCTAGTCAATCTCATGTAAATTGCCCTTGTAGCCACAAAGTGCACAATCCAGTTCCTGCCATTAGAAAGTAGCCGAGACGATTGCAAACTGTTTGGCATCGGGCATGAAACCAGTTTAGGGCTCGTGCGCTATCTCCAGGGTTGACGTGATTCACGCCAGGTGTGATGAGGTTGTAGAATCCTCCCCCCCCCCCCCCCCCCCCCCCCCCCCCCCCCCCCCCCCCCCCCCCCCCCCCCCCCCCCCCCCCCCCCCCCCCCCCCCCCCCCCCCCCCACCCCCCCCCCCACCCCCCCCCCCCCCCCCCCCCCCCCCCCCCCACCCCCCCCCCCCCCCCCCCCCCCCCCCCCCCCCCCCCCCCCCCACCCCCCCCCCCCCCCCCCCCCCCCCCCCCCGTAACATAAACAGTTTGGAACAAAATGGTGCAGTGCCTCAAGTTTCAGAATTTGATCCAGTTTAAGCATAACGCAGACATGACAGAATGAAATGGAAAATCTTTCAAAATGAGCAATCACTTTTAAAATTCAGGAATAAATATCAAAAGTTGGTTATGGATTTCCTCTGAAAGTTCTTTCTTATTAAAATCCAATCCTGCTCTTTATAGGTGCTATTCTTCCACTGGAAGTTTCTGGATCCAATCCATAACAAAGGCATTTTTATGATCAAATGTTACTGGCTTGTTACGTCAGGTAGCACAATAATTGGCTGGCTGCTTCACAGAAATGAGAGTTTGATTCCCAGCTTGGGTCACTGTCTATGTGGACTTTGCACGTGTCTGGATGGGTTTCCCCCAAGTGCTCTGGTTTCTCCCATATTCTGAAAGACATGCTGGTTAGGTGCATTTACCCGAAAAACCGCAGGGCTGTGGTGACTTGGAGAATTTCACAGTAATGTCATTGCAATGTTAATGTAAGCCTTACTTGTGACTAATGAATAAAAAAACTTAAATATGAAGTGCCTTTTTTTTTGGAAGTGAAATGCCCTGGATGCAATTTTATACAATAAGAAGTCTCACAACACCAGGTTAAAGTCCAACAGGTTTATTTGGTACCAAAATCCACTAGCTAGTGGCTTTTGCTACCAAATAAACCTGTTGGACTTTTACCTAGTGTTGTGAGATTTTTTACTGTGTTTACCTCAGTCCAATGCCAGCATCTTCGCATCATGCAGCTTTACATCCAGAATTATATTGAAGAAATGTAGTAAATTTTGCCAATGGCCCCCAACTTTTAATTCAATTTTAATTCTGATAAAACATTCCACCAGTTATGTGATCTTGTTCCGTTTTCTTGACAGACATTATTTGTTATTATTTTGATATATATTCCTTTTCCTTTTCCAAGAGAAAAAACACAAATTTTGCAAGTCAAGCAAAGAGATAACTTTATACATTTTAATTGAAAATTGACACAGATTTCTGTTTCATGTTCTCCTTGTGCACGTGACAACTCTAAGTAAGCCATTGAAAACTCCAAAGGAAAGCAGCATTTATATTTTAAAATATTTTCACAAATAGTTTGACTAGAAAAATCTTTTACCTTGTCAGAGGGATGTCGGGTACATTCCTCAGTTAAAATGAGGTTTTATATTTTTTTTTCATTATGTGGAGGTGACTATTCACTCCCACCCACACAGTAAACCAAGTGCACTGTGAAATATATTCATTGTTATAGTACAGCAGAAATGGAGAATAGCAGTCATCGGTAATAAAGTACAACAGTTGAAAAGAGACCGACGACATTACCTGCATTATTTAGGTTGTCTTTTTCATTATAGTTGGGGAAATAGGCTGCAATTCGATTATGGTGTGATTTGGGGGGTGGGTGGGGAGGGAATTATTCAGCGATCAGTGACCCTCCTGCAACCGGTTCAGATGCGAAGTCAACTCAAATAAAGTTTACAGTGTATTATTCAGACTGAATGCTGCTTCACTCTGCAATCGAGATTCTTCATCTTATATATTTTGTAATTGCTTCCCAGTTATTTATATCTCAGGGCAGAAGGATTGGCTGGCTTATATTGGAAAGGGCTGAGTCTAACCAATAGTGTAAGTTCCCCACCCTGCCATAAGCTTCCATTGTAGCTCTGAGAAGCAGCATGATTAATGACAGTAAGGGAAGCTGCCTGCTGGATTACTAATTTCCTATTCCTCTCTGCAAATACCCCCGACATATTTTGAGGCTCTTTCTCTTACATGGCTTTGGAGCAAACCACTTGCTACTCACGCCTTCTTGTGAGTACACAACTCTAATCTTGCAAGAACAAACAGTACGGTGGGGTGAGTTTGCATTAAAAGCAGAAATAAAAGATGTGCAATTAAAGGTAGACCTGACAATGGATTAAGACAAGATGATTTTGACTCTATTGTAGTATTGTGAGAGAGAGAGAGAGACATGGTGAAGAAAATCAAAGTATCATGTTTCTTGGCAGGAAATTTTTGGCTTTTAATATAGTTGCATTTCAGCTAAACGTGATGTTTCTTTTGTACAAGTTAATTGAAATTGGCCCTTTAGAACCCTTGATTGCATAGAAGTGCACAAATTGCTATAAAATGTGAGATAATGATATGTAATTGTACAAGCTGTTTTTCCCCTCGCTTTGTAAGGCAAGCGTTCCTTTTGCACAGCATTACTTTGTTCGGAAAATTATAGTAAGTGGTAATATGATTAGAACATCCTCGTTTTGAGATTATGTAAACAGGATTCATTTAGACTTCCCTGTTTTACCTTAGCTCACTTCAAAGGCATTCTGAGACTTGGGTTCCATTTAAATCTGTTCCCTTTACAACTGCAATTTATATTGATATCACACACTTTATCTTGTCCCTGGTGCACTTTATTGCAGTCCAGCTTTTGATTGGCATGCTAAATCGTGCTCTTCTTATCACTCAAAGAACATCAAATGGGCACGTTTTATTGAAGGTGTGTACCTCCAAATATTTCAAGTTGAAAACAACAATTATATCTGTGTCATTTTTCGCATTGTCATTGTAATTTCTAAAACCTGCTTTCATGAATTTACCAACTAAAGCAACAATGTGTACAGCTGTTCCTTATTTCTAGGACACAAGGCACAAATTGCTCTGCAGACTAAGAGGAAATTTGTTATTGAATTGATCACTTTAATGCTGATTCAGAAAGCTGTGGATTCACACCCACTCTGGAGGCTTGAAAATGATGTCTAGGCTGCCGTTAGAGCAGTGCTGAAGGAGTGCTGCACTGTTAGAGGTGCTGCCTTCTAGGTGGAATGCTAAACTGAGGTATCGTTCCCTCAAGTGGCTAGTCAAGATTCTAGGCATTATTTCAAGAACAACAGAGGCAGCTTCCAGATTTCTTGGCCAATGTTTATCCCTCAACCGAAGCCTAAATCACAATATCTATTCGTTCATATCATTGCCTTTTGGGGGCCTTGCTTTGAAATTGGCTACCATATATCTCACATTACCACAGTAGCTACACTTCAAAAGTACTTAATTGTCTGAGAAGTGATTTGGGGCTCTCCAAGGTTGTGTATTCATTTAAATTCTTTCATTCTTTAATTTTCCTTTTTAAAAAAAAAAGTTCAGAAGAGGCTGATGAATTCTTCCTTCAATAAATTTTAAGACCATCGATATAATGGTCTTAAAAGAATAAGCTGTTATTGAATAGTTCTGATGACAGAATGGTTAGCACTGCTGCCTCTCAGCTCCAGGAACGTGTGTTCAATTATTAGGCTTAGGTCAGTCACTGTTTGTGTGGAATCTGCACATTTTCCCTGCATCTGTGGGGGTTTCCTCTGGGTGCTCCGGTTTCTTCCCGCAGTCTAAAAGACATGCTGGAGGTGTATCGGTCAGGTGAATTTTCCCTCCGGCACCAAAGTATGGTGACTAGGGAGATTTTCACAGTAACTTCATTGCTATGTGACTACTTGTGATACTAAAAAGTAAACTTTAATTTTTCAATTATTAGCTGCTTTAATTCATATATCTTTTACAGTAATTTGCGCATTACTTGCTTTATTATGTTTGATTTCCATAACAGTTGCAAAGCTGGTATTTTAATTGTTCTCATTTACACCATTAAGCAGGCAAATAAAACATCCCAACATTGACTGATGACTGACTCCCCAATCTGCATTCCAATGTACCTGATACTGTTCCAGATCAGACCGTGTGGTCGGTTATCCACAATTAAAAAAATTAACAAAATAGGTTGGCTGAGAAAATGGTACCATCAATGGCTATGGAAACATGATTCATCATCATCTCAATGATGCAAATGGCAGAGTGACTAGAGAGGAAATGATAAACCAATTTAAAAAAACACCAATAATTAAACTAGAATATGATCATCTAGTCTCCCAGATGAGCATCCCATCCAGCGGCCTAAATATTCACTATTTCCAGCAGTGACTAGTGTCACACAGTGGCTCCAGTGTGTACTGGCTGCAAGATGAGATAAGTCACCAAGGCTTCTTTGGCAGCAACTCCCATTTCTGCAGGAACTTTGTGGAAACCATTTAAAGTTCCCCCAAGTCACACACCCTGCTGGCTTGGGCATTGACTGCTCTTTGTTCGTTGTTGCTGGATCAAGTCTGAGAACTCCATTACAGAATTGTCAGAACACCTTGCGACTGCAGTAGTTTGAGAAGGCTCATCATCACCTTCTCAAGGGCAACCAGGAATCGGTAGTAAATACTTGTCTTGCTAGTAATACCTACATCCTGAGACTAAACAAAGCAAACTGGTTGATAATAGAATGTGTTCAGAAGGGACTTTCATCATGTAGGAATTTTACTCCTCGAGATATCTCCACCATTTAATGAGATCATTTCTGATTTGCAACCTAATTCCGTGGGTTTGATTTTCAATTTGTGGAATCTGATGCATTGAACTTGATAGCTGTGGCCTAAAGTGTACCAGTCCATTCAGGTTCCCAATTTGCTGATTGAAAATCCCATTTTCGCCCTCCCTAATCTGGTAACAAGAATGGGGAGCAGTATCCTGCTTCCATCCTCTCCTACACTTGACAAATTGGAAGTGTATCCCAGAGATGTTAGGATCCAGATATGTTTTCCAGGAATATGATCTGAAATCCATGCCGTAACCATTATCTCTATCTTTATTAAAAACTTGCTAGAGTTTATATTAACAGCTGATAAGCTAATTAGTATAGGCTAAATGCAATTCCCATAATAGGTAGCCACAACACAGGTTTTGACTATTTCTCTACTCTCTTCCCATTTGTTTCTTAAACTATTATCTATGCTACTTTTTTTGTACTCTCATTCCCCACATTCTGAGTTTAATATCCTAATGACTGTCTGATTTATCCTTCATGCCTTCGTCCTGGTGTACCAGCCCAGTTCAGGTGGAAATCACCCCAAAATTTCTTCCTGTCCGAGTGCTGGTTCTGGTGTCCCTCATACTGATGCAGTCACGTGTTCCCCTCTTCTAATCTGCTTGTCTGTGTGCCAATTACCACATGGCTCAGGCGATAATCCAGAGATTATGGCCAGAATTTTCCAAATGTTCCTGTCCTGCTGGTGAGAATTTGGCGCCCAGCCAAAGCTCCATTCACTGCCAGGGGACCAGAGAATCACACTGGCACGAACGGTTGGAAAATTCCACCCAATAACTTCTGCTTTCTGAAACTGTTAGAGTGAATCTATTTTTTAAATTATTACCATGGTGATGCCCACGCCAATTGTCTATTTATATAAAAGGCACGAAGAACTCAGAGGTTATTTTAGTTCATACAAACGATTTTCATTGTTCTTGATCGTAGAAGGTCAATGTATCAGTAAATGTTTATTGTGGTGGAGTGCCAGAGGAGACCCTTATGTATCTGCGTATGGTTTATTTATTAATGTCACAAGCAGGTTTAATTAATGCTATAATGAAGTTACTGTGAAAATCCCCTAATCACCACACTCCAGCACCTGTTTGGGTACACTGAAGGAGAATTTAGCGTGGCCAATATATCTAACCAATACATCTTTGGAGGAAACCCGTGCTGACACGGAGGGAGTGTGCAAACTCCACACAGATAGTGACCCAAGCTGGGAATTGAACCCAGATCCCTGGCACTGTGAAGCAGTAGTGCTAACCACTGTGCCACCATGCCACCCCTCAGGAACAAGGGATTGAAGAGAAGATCATTTGTATGCGTGGGATGGGCAAAGAAATGTAGTGTGCATGGAGAGAGGCTCCCATTGCACGTGTATATGATCGAGGAGGAGGTGAGGGCAAAGGAAGCCAATTATTTGTAGCTCTGTTGAAGAGCTAATGTCTATAAATCATTTGAACAATAGATTTTAAACATAAATATTACTTGATGTGTGAATCAGATGATAATATTTCACTTTTTAGTTAATCAGAGTTTGGAAGATGCAATCGAGTATAAAAATAGAATTTTCAAGTCCTTGTTTTATGTTTGTAAACTATGCATTCATTTTTGCATGTGATTATGTGTTTGTTTCTTCCATTCTACCAGTCTGTTTTTATTTAATTGTCAATATAAACCTGAATTGATTGTTTTAATAAAATAAAGTAAGAATGCTGCGGTTGTTTTATTTATAAACTCACTTCAAGCATCATCCATTTTGCAGACCTGTTTCCTCAGTTTATTTGAGGACAATTTAATTCTCACACAAGCTCCAACACTTAAAATATTTAACTCATTGGCATGCCACTGATTTTGAGATATTATTTATCAATGTACACCTCTCTCCATAATGAGTGATTTGATTTATTATTGTCACATGTATTAGTGTACAATGAAAAGCATTGTTTCTTGTGCACTATATATGGACAAAGCATTACTATATATCAAGAATGGAAGGAGGAAGTGCAGAATGTGTTACAGTCATAGCTAGGGTGTAGAGAAAAATCAGTTTAAGGTAGGTCCGTTCAAAGGTCTGATGGCAGCAGGGAAGAAGCTGTTCTTGAGTCTGTTGGTACATAACCTCAGACTTTTATATTTTTCCAATAAAAGAAGGTGGAAAAGTGTATGCCCAGGAAGCATGGTATCCTTGGTTATACTGGCTGCTTTTGGGAGGCAATGGAAAATATATAGGCAGTCACTGGATAGAATACTCGTTTGTGTGATGGACTGGGCTACATTCACGACCCTGTTGTCATCTGTGTTGTCATCTTTCAGAACAAAAACATTTGTTTGGAGCACTTTTATTATATTACTTTGAGATACCCAAACATTTCTGGGACTCTGAGGCGATCTTGTCACCCATGTTGTCACATGCTGCTATCGTTCATACATGTAGGTCTTCATAACAATTATATATCCTTGCATCTGATATGATGGAATAGTTCGTATTAGGTTATGAAAACAAAATTGAATACTGGTGTACTTTGGTAGCCTGAACTTCAGAAGCCAACTGTTAAGTAAATGTAACCATTTAGTTCTTAGTGTAAAAGAGAATGAAGTGTCACGGACAGACTTTGTGTCCCTTATTACTGCCCTTGATCAGCATGTTTATATGTAAGGGTGGAGTAGCAGGAGGGGGGCATTGTTTCTGTACCATCAGTGTGGATCCCAATAACTTATACGTGCACACAATATAGACACAAATAATATGGTGGCAACTTATAGTTGTCTCCATCTCTTTTGTGGCAAGCCTGTAGTTTCTCAGATAAGTTGATGTTTTAATAGAAGTGCAGGTATTGTAAAGCAGAGGATTCTCAATAAGCTGAAAAGCTTCTTACAGTTGAATTTCATGATGGTTGGTTCTTAGATGAATGTGAGTTTGGAACAGCTTAGGGGGAGTCCTTCTCCAATGTTTATGGTAGTGCTAGTAATTACCTTGACAGCTTGGATGACTTGCAATAGGGTCAGAAAGCCCGTTTGCAAGGAGCTACTTACTGATTTTTTTTTTCCCTATTTTCCTTTTATCTGGAGTCAATTTCTGTTCCTTTTATGTTCATCTCATCTCTCCCTCATTGATAAGAGTCACGATATCCAAATTTGTTTTTGTTTCGAGGTTTTTGGGGTTAAACAATGCAATGATTGTTTTTCTGGCTATGTGAAAGGCAGTTTTAAAACCCCCCTAGGAATACATTATCTTAATCCTTTGTGGATGCATTCAATCTTTGGGGCTGGGACCTAACAGTCAAATGCTAACTGTTTAGTTGTTTATAATTCTAGGAAAGTGCGTATGGGCTTTTTACAGAAGCTCAGAATGGTTAGTGTTACAAGTTCATGGACATTGAGAATAGAAACCTCTGTCTGATCATAACTGGCTGAGCTCTCAGAGGACAGCACTGAATGAACCTCCCAGGTCTTTCCAATCAGCTGACCTTGTAGCAGTCGCATCCAAAACTCATTGTAATTGAGTTGTTAGTTTTTTAAAAGGATGTGAAGGACATTTCCATATCCTTTCCTTTCAATTTGGGAACACTTCAGGAATACTTCAGGAAATCAAAATTTGTTTCTGGGTAAGGGTATTTAAATCATCCTTTGGTAAAGTCAAGTTCTCCTAACTATTGTATGTCTCATATCTGTGCACAGTGGTTAGCAAACCAATTCTCTGTGCACGCTAATATGTCACTCCCTACACCATGAGCTCTTCTTTTGTGTTCTAACCTTCGATGTGGCACCTTGCCAAATGACTTTTTCAAATTTACAGATATCACAGCTTGTTACTTCCTCAAATAATTCTAATAAATTAATCAAACACAAATTCCCTTTCAAAAAGCCTCATTGACTCTACCTTATGTTCAGATTTTCTAAATTTACAATTATCACCTTAGTAAAAAATTCCAGCATTTTCCTCGTGACGGATGTTAACTGTATTTTCCTCCTTTGTGTTTCCCTCTTTGGGGAAAAAAAAGTTACATTTACAATTTTCCAATCTGACCAGACCTTTCCAGAGTCTAGGGAATGTTTGGAAAATCAAAACCAATGCATTGACTATCTCAGTAGTCGCTTTGTTTAAGACCTTAGAATAGACCTTGGGACTTGTTGACTTTTAGTTCCAATAATTTTCTCAGTACCCTTTCTCTGGTGATTGCAATTGTTTTATGTTTTTCCCTCTCTTTCACATCCACAATTATTTCCGGGATGTTATTTGTATTCACTGTAATGAACACAGGCCCAAAATATCTGTTCAATTCATCCACCATAACTCTAATTTCTCCTTCTTTTGTCTTTGTCATTCTTTGCTGTTTTTTTTATCTTCCATCCAATCTTCTGCCTTGCTACTCGCCTTTGTAGAATTATACTTTTTTTTTCTTCAATTTGACACTATCCTTAACTTCCTTCTTTAGCCAAGGATGGTGCAGTCTTCTCGAGTCTTTTTTTCTCATTGGAATGTATCATTACTATTGCATCTCTACAGACCTGTCCCTTAACCTGTGTTGCCCAGTTCACTTTAGTCAGCTCTGTCATCATACCTCACAATTGCTCTGATTTAATTTCAAACACTAGTCTTAGATCGACTGTTCTGTTCCTCAAATTGAAAGCAAAAATTCAATCATGTTATGATCACTGCTACCAAGAGGCACCTTTACTCTGAGGTACTTAATTAATCCTATCTTATCACACAATAGCAGATCTAAAATAATCCACTCTGTTTGGCTTGAAAATATATTGCTCCTAGAAACTGCTGGAAAAAAATTGTGAATTTATATTTATATTACCTTGGCTAATCTTATTCATCCAATCTATATGTAGATTTACATCATACAAGATTATCATTGCACTTTTGTCATATTTGTCCACTATTTCTTCCTGTATAGCCAATTCTATTATGTGGTTAATTTTAAGGGGAGCGGTGGATGGGTGAGTGGTGGTGTGCAGTACAGTGACAAAGGAATTAGCATTGCATCCACTGTATTTCCTTACATCAAAGTGAAGCAATTTAGATACTTTTCTCAGTTAAAGATACAATATAAATGAGCAAATGAGTTTTCACGAATATCTTTTTCAGAAATCTAAGTATATGGAATACCTACTTATTTGGTTTGACAAACAGTTCCCAAGACTTCAGCATGTGGTGATTTTGTTCCCATCAGGAAAGTCTAAAATGCATTTTGTTTAAATTTTCCATCAGTGGCCATTAGCCAGATCCCAAAATATTAAGTTCATTAAAAAAATGGCAAGTATTTTCATGTCAATGATGCTGCAATATGTTTGTCAGGCATTGATGTTACTAAACTGTTCTTGTTTCTTTATGCTCCCTGAGATATTGTTCAACGGCCAGTACCTGAATCTTCCACAATTCCTGCCTGAGACATTTTTATACCCATGAGGTTTTCTTCACTAATGTAGTTGTGTGTCATGTTTATGTGGCTGTAATTTACTATTTCATTGCAAGGAAAACTGGGCTTCTTTGAGTCTTATCTCTTAAATTGTCACTCCCAGTAGATCCATGTCCTATTCATAACTTTAAAAACCCAACTGTAATTGGGTTGAACTAGAGAATATTTGTTTAAAAATGTTTGCCTACAGTCTGGCGACTTTTTTGCAATTTCTGCACAGGCTACCTGAAGCCTATGTAAAACTGTTGATTGATTAGGGTGGCATGGTGGCACAGTGGTTAGCATTGCTGCCTCACAACGCCAGGGACCTGGGTTCAATTCTGGCCTCGGGTCACTGTCTGTTTGGAGTTTACACATTCTCCCTGTGTCTATTTGGGTTTCCTCTGGGTGCTCCGGTTTTCTCCCATGCACCAAAAATGTGCGTGCTAGTGAGTTGGCCATGCTAAATTGCCCCATGGTGCCCATGATGTGAGGGTTAGGGGCATTAGCAGGATAACTACTTAGGATTACGGGAAATAGGTCTGGAGGGATTGCCCCGTAGTGTCAGGAGGAATTACGTGGGGTTACAAGAGTAGGGCCTGGGTGAGATTGTTGTTGGTGCAGACTCAATGGACCAAAGACCACCTCCTGCCCTGGAGGGATTCTATGACCTTTATTTAAGAAATGAGGGACCTAGAAAGCACAAAACTACAGAACAGTTACCTAACATCAGTCATTGGGGAACTGCTGGAATCCATTATTAAATAAGTTATTTCTGGATTCTTAGAAAATCATAGTGCGATCAGGCAAAGTCAACATGGGATTGTGAAAGGTTTAACTAATGTTTAACTAATTTATTTGATGTTTTTGAAGAATTAGCAAGTAATGTGGATCAAGGGAACTGCAGACGTGGAGTGCTTGGATTCCCAGAAGGGAATTGATAAGGTGTTACATCGAAGGTGACTACATGAGATAGGATTATGGTGTAGAGGATAGAGTATTAGCATGGATAAAGGATTGTTTGGTTAATAGGAAGCAGAAAGTAGGGATAAATGAGTTTTTTTTTGGTTGGCAGAATGTAACTATTGAGTGCCACGAGGATCAGTATTGGGGACTCAAATATTTACAGTCTCCATCAATGATCTGGATGAAGGGACCAAATGCACGGTTGCTAAATTTGTTGATGACACCAAGATAGGCAGGAAACTAAGTTGTCAACAGAGGCAGAGAGTCTGCAAAGGGATATAGGCAGTTAAGTGCATCAGCAAAGAATTGGCGGATGGTACGTAAAGTTGGAAAATGTGAACTTGTCCACTTTGTCAGGAATAATGTCAAAGCAGTATGCTAGTTAGATGAAGAGATTGCACAACACGGTGTACAGAGGGATTTGGAGGTCCTGATAAGTTACAGAAAGTTAGCGTTCAGGAAACAGCAACAGGTAAGGAATGGCAAATGGAACGTTCATGTTTGTTGCAAGCAGAATGGAATTTAAAATAGGGATGCTTTGCTGCAGCTGTACAGGGTCTCAGTGAGACCGCATATGGAATACTGTGTACAGTTTTGACCTCTACTTGAAAAAGGATATAACTGCATTCGAGGAAATGCAAGACAGATTCACTCGGCATATTCCTGGAACGACAGGCATATCCGATGTAGAAAGGCTGAGTCAATATCCACTGGAGTTTAGAAAGATGTGAGGTGATCTTATTGAAACATATATAGGGTCCAATTTTACCATTTTGCTTCGAAGTGCTGGGCAGACTTGAAACTGGGAGTGTTTCAGATGTAACTTTTAGACTTGTTCACTGGAGCCCCCATATGTACTCTGCCTGAAAAAATATCAGCGATTCCAAATCACACTGTAGAAGCCTATGGGCAGGGCTGAATGTGCCCAAAACACTGCTGCTCTAATCGGAACCTTCTACTGCACATGAAAAAAAATAGACAAACGCTTCCCTGCCATGTCACTCCCAGGCCAGATAATACCCCCCTGGCCCCCAAGGACATTGCCCCAGCCCCAGAACATTACTGCCCCTCTTCCCCCACCCCTGACCCCGACATCCCCGCAACGTAGACTGATCGGGACCCCTGCTCCCCTTCCCTCCCACCAATTGCATGCAGAGTGGCAGCGGACACACGGAGCCTCCGCTCCCCCGAACCCCCCACCCCACTACAGAGCGATCTGACCTGCCTCCCTGCCCACCACCCCATCACTGATCTAAGTCAGAGAGGCACTGGAAGTTCTCAAATACCTTTTCAGAAACTGGAGCACCCAAATCAGTCCTTTGCGGACCATGTCTGTTACTTGCTGAATCTGGACAGACAAATGTGGTGGTAAAGGAGGAAGTTCCTGTAAAGTTGGGCATCCAGCCCATTAATGCAGTCGAATACATTTAAATTGCCATCACACATGTTTTGGGCACAGTCCCGATGGTGGTCATTTTCAACAATTGGTAAAAGGGGAGTCACTGTGGAGATGTCACGGATCATGCTACTTCTTTCATGCCTGACTTTTCCAAGTTAAGAACCCAAAAATGGGCATCATTTGATAAAATCAGGCCAATAAAATCCTGAAGGGACTTGACAGGTTGAACAGCAGGGGAATATTATGGGAAAGACTCGAACTAGGTGGCAAGAATAAGAGATCTCCGAGACTGAGATGAGATTTCTTGTTCTCTTAAAGAGTTGCTAGTATGTGGAATTCTCTTCCCCAGAGAGCAGCTGAGGCTGGATCATTGAAGTTATTCAAGGATAAGCTACATAGACATAGTTGAAGGTTATGAGGGGCATACAGGAAAGTGGAGCTGATACTACAACAGATCAGCCATAATCTTATTCAATGATGGAGCAGGCTCGAAGAGCCAATGGCCTACAGCTGCTCTTAAGTTCTATGTTCCTATGGTCTGTGACTAGAGAAGAGCTCCTTCTGTTGTGTGCACGCTTTCCTGGCAGTTGCCATGTCTCCTTATGGTAGCACTAGCTTGTGGATTGTGCTACAAGATAAACCTGCTCGACTTTAACCTGGTGTTGTGAGACTTCTTACTGTCCTTTTAACCTCCCCAGGCTATCTAAGATATTCATTCCAGCCCCCACAGTGTGAGGATAGATTGGAGAGGAGAAGGGAAATCCATGAAGAGATTGTTATTGATGCCTTCATGGAAGAGGGACAGAGATAATACATTCCATTACCTGCTCAGCAGGAAACCATTGAGTAGACTATGGGCTTCTGAAGATGTGTTTCCAATGTGTGGATGGGTCATATGGTGCGTTCTTGAAAGGATCTCTGTCGTAGTCTGCTGTATTCTCCCTAATATGGCTCTCCAGAGAGAGGTATGGATCTTAAGGACAACGATAATCTGGTATCCAATATGCTGTTGATTATGAAATGAGTCCATTCCTGCCCCATTTGATTTTACATCTGTTGTGAATTTCAGTCCTACCCCCCCTACCCCCACCAGACTGATGGGAAGATGGAAGATGACCCAACACCAGTGCGGGTTTACCAGAACTGTTTCCAAGTAAGTTTTCTGATGTCCCCCACCATCGGCACCTTGAATCAGGTGCTATGAAAACAAATGCTAGCTCCACAATTCCAATATTAAATTCAACGTTCAGCAAAGAACTTTCTCCGTGGTAACATAACAATAGGAAAATTGGATCATTTATTCAGTTGCTAAAAGCACAAAAACTGCTTGATTTTGAGTTCAATCTGGGGTGAGGTTATTGCGATCAAGATCCATGTTTTTGGATTATGGAAGATGGGATTAGAGGAGTTCATGACTCCATCATAGCTCAAACATTATCATATTATGATCATTAGAAGACAAATAATCTCTTGTTTATTGTCAATGAGCCTAGACCTACATTTTAAAATGCTCTAATATGAAGCCACTTCCTAGTTTTATTGAGGTCTTTTAAAACTGGATATTGGTGCAGGAAATTCTTGCCCAAAGTCAACGGACCTCTGGCTGGTCCAGCAGATTTTCGTTCCCATCTGTAACTATTTCCAGTGGGTGGAACAGGAAAATCCCACCCAGTATGAGGTATTTGTTTGATACTAAAGCCACTGATTGCAGTAGAAATGTATTCTCAGCAGGTAGGGCAATATACGTCTGCTGACGTTTTCAGAAACGTGAACACATGATCTATTATTTTTCAAAACTATACGGAGGATGTGAATGGCTGTTTAATGTTGGAATCAAGTAAAGATTCTAGAGCAGTGAGAAGACAGAATAGCCAAAATTTTCTGGCCATTCCTGGCAGTGGAATCCACTGATGGCAAACCATTCCCCCGGCACAGGTTCCCACTGCTGGCCAATGATGGGCTGTCTCTGCAGCCATATAACGCACATGGAGAGGCTGGAAAATCCCGCCCAACATTTTGAAGTTCATTCCATTAGTGTGTGTGTAGGTTGGGAAAATAATGTGACATTTCTTTCAATCAAGAGAACAAGATGCTCAATGGATGTAGTGATAGAGACATACAGTGCAGAAAAGGCCCTTTTGAGTCTGCACTAACAATAATTACCACTAAAGTTGCACTATTCCCATTTTCCAGCACTTGTCCCATATCCTTGAATTGCATGTTATGATATTTCAAGTGCTCATCTAAATACTTTTTAAAGTTTGTAATTTCTGGCTTCACAAGCTTCCCAGGCAGTGAATTTCAGATTCCCACCATTGCCTGAGCAAAAACATCTATTTTCTCAAATCCCCTCCTGTCCCTCACCCTCAAGCTATGCCCCGATTGTGATTGACCCATCAACCAAGGGAAACCGCTGCTTCCTATTCATACCCGTGTCCTTCATAATTTTATACACCTCAATCATGTCCCCTCACCTCAGCCCCTTCTGTTCCAGTGACAACAATCTGAGCCTATCTAGCCTCTCCTTATAGTTCAAATGCTCCTTGCCAGGCAGCATCCTGGTGAATCACCTCTGCACTCCCCTCTAGTGCGATCACATCCTTCCTATAATGCGGTGACCAGAATTGCACATAATACTCCAGCTATGGCTTCACTAATGTTCTGTACAGCTCCATATATTGGCCAGAGTTTTATTGTTTTTTGACTAAATGCCAAATCGGGTGGGAAAAGCAGTGTGTAGCCTGTCAGCTTGACTGCTGGCTTTTCCCGCCCATCAAAAACTGAGGCGGAGAACCCTGGCTGTTGTTTATTTTTTAGCTTCTGTCAGTTTTGCAGTTATATTGAGATTTCCTTGCAGAAATGCATCTTTTGCTTCACATCCTTCTGAAATCTGTGTCATGTTATCAACGATATCAACAACCAAAACCAGATATCTAGGCACTGTTAGGCGGTGTGAAGATAAGTAAGAATAGTCTCATCAGGAATTATAACAGAATCATATTAGACAGAAGTTACTTTTGCAATATTTATTTCAATACATTAATAGTAAAACATATTATTTAACCTATTGCTACATATTGGTCACGATATATACATAAGAATAAAGCAGGAAGCAGTTCCTTATAATGTACAGCATGTAACCATTCAAATCAACCTCAATAAGCATTTTTGTAAATGAAAAACAACAGCAAATCCATTAGGATTTTCAGAAATGTGCAGTGCAATATACATTATAGACCCTAGAATGTCTTACAATTTCCAATGCTCTAAAATATTCACAGTTGCAGCAATATATTGATTCCTTTTCAGTTTTTTTAGCAGTGAGTTATTGTGTGGAACATTAAAAGCCTGTAATTATATTCTATTACTGTGACTATATTTTATACAAAACCTACAGAATCATGAAGTAATAAGTGCACCAGGAATTCTAGTTTTAAAACAATAATGATCCATTAATGAAGGGAAAATGTATCTTAAAAGCCACGTGTTCATCTGGCAATGAAATAGTATCACACTTTGAAATATTTGATAACGAATGGCATCACATTGAAACTCCTTGGGCCGGATTCTCCAATCTCACCAGCAGTCCGGATTCTCCTGTCCCGCTGCCCTGAACTGAGATTTAGCTGACTGCCAGTTTCTCCATTCTCGCTAGCAGCAATGGTGGGGGAACTCTGGCCCTTACAAAGAAGCCAGAAGCAATGAAGTGCTGCCATTCTGTAACAGAGGGTAGTTGTTATGCATGGAAACAGAATTACTCTATGTTAAAGGAAATCATTCAACTATTATGCCTGTGCTAACTCTTTGGAAAACCTATCCAATTGTACTTGTCCCATTTAACACTGCCAGCAGGACAGGACGCAACACCATTTTGGACAAAATTGGCTGTCCACCAAGCTTCCTCAGTCTCAGTCTTTCCTTCCATGGCAACACACACTGTACTGTTCAGTTTGATAGTGCCAAATTTGACAGTTTCAGGATGAAGATGGAATCAAACAGGGCTGTGTCCAAGTCCCTGCTTTGTTTGGTATCTCATTATCCATGTTCTTCATCTTTGCCTTCCCGGTAGTTCATTAAGGAGTTTACCTGCATACTAGGCCAGACAGTAAGTACTACATTCTGTTCAGACTGAAAGTGAAGACAAAAATGTAACTTGTTTTGATCAGAGAACTCCTCCACACTAACGATGCTGCACCCATTGCCTACACAGAAACTTAGCTATAAAGACTCATGGATTGTCTTTCCAATACTTGACTTGTTCTCTCTGACTATAAGCAGAAAACTATGGTCATGGGCTAGGATGCCACATCTCCACATCTTTATCACTTTAACCATTTCCAACAGGCTGTTATTTACAGAACTCTGCCATCTTACTTCCATGCTAACACACAATCCTTCTCTTGATGGAGGACTTGATACATACATAGGGAAACCAATATCATCTTTGACTGTTCCATGCACATTTCATGAGTCAACGTCAAGCTGACTCTTTGGACCAAGATGAGAGTTTATGAGGTCGATGTTCTCAGCACCTTGTTCCACACCTACCTATCAATGACATCTCTGTTCACAGTGTTTTCTGGGCATCTCATGGAAACACAAAATCATGTAGCGACTGGGAACATCTGGAATGTGGAGCTTATTCAAGGAGCAGCTGCTGCGGGTCCTTGATAAGTACCTCCCTGTCAGGCAAGGAGGAAATGGTCGAGTAAGAGAACCTTGGTGTACAAAAAAAGTTGATTTGCTGGTTAAAAGGAAAAAGGAGGCTTATGTCAGGATGAGGCTTGAAGGCTCAGTTAGTGCAATGGATAGCTATAGATTTAGCCAGGAGGGAACTAAAGAGTGAGTTGAGGAGAGCTAAAAGGGGACACGAGAAGACTTTGGCTGATAGGATCAAGGAGAATCCTAAAGCTTTCTTTAGATATGTTAAGAATAGAAGATTGGTTAGGGCAAGATTAGGGCCAGTTATAGACAGCAGTGGGAAGTTGTGCGTGGAGCCTGAAGAGATTGGAGAGGCACTGAATAAATATTTCTCTTTGGTATTCATGCAGGGAGATGTAAATGTAGTTGTGGAGAACACTGAGGTACAGGGTTGCAAACTGGAAAGTATTGAAGTAGATAGGGAGGATGTGCTAGATATTCTCGAGGGTTTGAAGTTGGATAAGTCCCCTGGGCCGGACGGGATTTTACCCTAGGATTCTCTGGGAGGCAAGAGAGGCGATTGCAGAGCCTCTGGCTCTGATCTTCAGGTCGTCGTTGGTTACGGATGTGGTTCCGGAGGACTGGAGGATAGCGAATGTGGTCCCATTGTTCAAGAAGGGGAAGAGACACCTTCCAGGGAATTATAGGCCAGTGAGTCTTACTTCTGTTGTGGGCAAAGTATTGGAGAGAATAATTAGGGATAGGATTTATAGTTATTTAGAGAGTAATGAATTGATTGGAGATATTCAGCATGGTTTTGTGAAGGGTAGGTCGTGCCTTACTAACCTCATTGAGTTTTTTGAAAAGTGACTAAGGAGGTGGATGGGGGTAAGGCGGTTGATGTGGTATATATGGACTTTAGTAAGGCGTTCGATAAGGTGTCCCATGGAAGGCTTCTGCAGAAAATGCAGATGTATGGGATAGAGGGTGATTTAGCTAATGGGATTAGGAATTGGCTAGCAGATAGAAGACAGAGGGTGGTGGTTGATGGGAGATATTCATCTTGGAGTTCGGTGACAAGTGGTGTACCTCAGGGGTCTGTTTTGGGGCCCCTGCTGTTTGTAATTTTTTATAAATGATCTGGATGAGGGTATTGAAGGATGGATTAGTAAATTTGCAGATGACACTAAAGGCGGTGGAGTGGTAGATAGTGAAGAGGGGTGTTATAGTTTGCAGAGGGACTTGGACAAGTTGCAGAGCTGGGTCGAGAGGTGGCAAATGGAGTTTAATGTGGAAAAGTGTGAGGTAATGCACTATGGCAGAAATAATAAATGTGTAGAGTATAGGGCAAATGGTAGGATTCTTAGTAGTCTAGATGAACAGAGGATCTTGGTGTGTATGTGCATAGATCCCTGAAAGTAGGCAGTCAAGTCGAGAAGGTTGTTAAGAAGGCATATGGAGTCTTAGCTTTTATTGGTAGGGGGATTGAATTTCAGAGCCGCAACGTCATGTTGCAACGGTACAAAACTCTAGTGCGGCCGCACTTGGAGTATTGTGTGCAGTTCTGGTCCCCAAATTATAAGAAAGATGTGGAGGCATTGGAGAGGGTACAGAGGAGGTTTACCAGGATGTTGCCTGGTATGGAGGGCAGGTCGTATGAGGAGAGGTTGAAGGATTTGAGGTTGTTTTCGTTAGAAAGGAGGCGGCTAAGAGGGGATCTTATTGAAGCATATAAGATGATTAGAGGTTTAGATAGGGTGGACAGTGATAGCTTTTTCCTAGGATGGAGAAAGCTAGCACGAGGGGACACAGCTTTAAATTAAGGGGTGATAGTTATAGGACGGATATCAGAGGCATGTTCTTTACCCAAAGGGTGGTTCGGGAGTGGAATGCCCTGCCTGCAGCAGTTGTAGATGCGCCAAGTTTGGTGCGTTTAAGAGGTTAGTTGATAAGTATATGGAAGAGAAGGGAATGGTTTAGTTTGGAGGGGCATTGCTTTTTATATTGGTCGGCGCAACATCGAAGGCCGAAGGGCCTGTTCTGTGCTGTAATGTTCTATGTTCTATGAATGTGGCAGCCTTCTCAAAGGCAAATCTCCCAAATATGTTGGCATTCATCCAGTAGAGGCAACTTGACTAACTCGGGCATAAGAACATCAGAAACAGGAGCACAAGAAGGCCATCTAGCCCTTCCAGCCTGCCCACCATCAATAAGATCATGCTGATCTGTTAGTGGTTACCCACCTGCTCCCCATAACCCTTAATTCCCTTATCAATCAGAAATCTATCTACCTGTGACTTAAACACATTTAACAAGGTAGCCTCCACTGCTTCAATGGGCAGAGAATTCCAAAGATTCATCACCCTATGGTGACACCCCCTTATTTTGAGGCTGTGCCCCCTAGTTCTTGTATCCTTTCTAAGTGGAAATAATCTCTCTACATCTACCCTCTCTAGTCCCTTCATTATCTTATATGTCTCTATAAGATCTCCCTTCAGCCTTCTAAACTCCAACGAGTACAGACCCAATCTATTCAATCTCTCCTCGTATGCTAATCCCCTCATCTCTGGTATCAACCTGGTGAACCTTCTCTGTACTCCCTCCAAGGCCAATATATCCTTTCGCAAATAAGGGGACCAAAATTGCACACAGTACTCTAGTTGCGCCTCACCAGTACCTTGTACAATTGCAGCAACACCTTCCTGCTTTGATACTCCATCCCCCTCACGATAAAGGCCAACAGCCCATTTGCTTTTGTGATCACCTGCTGCACCTGCAAATTGGGTTTTTGTGATTCATGCACAAGGACCCCCCAGGTGCCTCTGCACAGTAGCATGTTGTAATTTTTCACCATTTAAATAATAGTCCATTTTACTATTATTCCTTACATATAATATACATATACATTATAACCTCACACTTGCCAACATTATACTCCATCTGCCAAATCCTCGGTCACTCACCTATCCTATCCAAATCTCTCTGTAGACTTTCCGTGTCCTCCAGGCAATTTGCTTTTCCACTAATCTTTGTGTCATCTGCAATCTTTGTTTTACTCTACCCTCAGTCCCCTCCTTCAGATCGTCTATGTTTATAGTAGACATCTGAGGCCCCAGCACCGATCCTTGTGGCACTCCACTAATCACCAACTGCCAATCAAAAAAGCACCCATTTATTCCAGCTCTCTGCTTCTTCTGCATACCTATTGTTTTAACTTATCTCAAATTGGCAAATGAAAGAATTTTAATACAGTATTTTTCTTCCTGTGTGTATGTTCTCCCCGTGTCCATGTGTATTTCCTGCAGATGCTCTGATTTCCTCCCACAGTCCGAAAGACATGCTGGTTAGGTGCCATGCTGAATGCTCTCTTGGTGTACCCAAACAAGGCACTGGGGTGTGGCAAATGAGGAATTCTCATAGTAACTTCATTGCAGTGTTAATGTAAGCCTACTTGTGACATTAATAAATAAACTTAAATTTAAACGTAAGTTTCTGCAATGTGAAACACTGATTTCAATGGTGATGGTGTTGTGTATATTTCAAATAGAGAAAGCATTTACAATGAATTTATAAAGATATATAACATACAATATAACTTTTCTGCTATAGTATTGAGTTCAACTACACATTCAGAACTTCCTTTTTGCTTCCTGTGCAATGGATTCCAAATCTAGAATGGGTTCAGCTTCCACCAATATTGTGGCTTAAAGTATCTATTCTACCTCTAATTTTTATTCTTTTCACTTGAATGAAGGTTACTTTTCTACTGAGTATAAAAATCTGAAATTAACAATGTGAAAATAAGTTATCTGGACACTGCTATTCTGAAATCAAATTAAACATTAATGGATTCTTTAGTTCCATTTCTCTGAACTCTGCAGACATCTTCTGCACGGCTATTTATGAATTTAGCCTGGCTGGTGCAGGAGTCGGATACTTAGGTATACAGCCATTAAAGCTCTGAGGGAAGTGATGACAAAGCCCTGATTGCTCACAAATTGAGTCTTTCTACTGCCTGACACTGATCCTGTGATGGACTTTCCCTCTTAATCCTCACAGGCAATTTGCTTATGCTAGTGGCTGACTAGATAAGGGTTCCCACTCTTCTTGCTTGATCTTCTATTGGATTACAATGTCAGAAATCACAGAGGAGGTTCAGCTTCCAGGCGGTCGTCCTGCTTAACTAACAATTATTGCATTCTATTTGCCCAGAAATGCTTTGTTTAGTAAAAGTGAATGGGTTTTAAATACAAATATACTCTTCCAATTCCAGCATTCATTTTCAGGGTGTCCTCTAAGCAACAACGTTCATTTAACTCAATTAACCGACGTGATCATGTTGTAATTAAAACTATTTCATGCCCTTTCGTCGCAGTTTGACATGACAAATCACACAAGATGGGCTGAATTCTAACTCCCAGAAATAGGTGACTTGGGACGACATCACTCTGTGTTAATGGGGGCCATCGGGGAGGTGAGGGCGAGCAGGCACTCACTCGGATGTTTGTTAGTTATTTAAAAATTAAAACGAAGACTGCATGCCTTAATTTTATTGGTTATTCGATTTTTAACTGGTTTCTTAGGTTTCAGGAGGCTTGACACCTTAAAGGAATTGAAAGCAGCTGAATCCATCTGGTAAATGCCTTTACTGCACTGCTTATGGGCCAACAGGAGAAGTGTTTCATCCAGGTCCAACAGCCTAATCTATAAACTCTCCATAGTATGCCTGCTCCCCTCAATAGCACGGTGGCACAGTGATTAGCACTGCTACCTCACAGCACCAGGGATCCAAGTTCAATTCCCGGCTTGGGTCACTGTTTGTCCAGAGCCTGCATGTTCTCCCAGTGTTTGTGTGGGTTACTCCCACATGCTACGATTTCCTCCCACAGTCCGAAAGATGTGCTGGTTAGGTGCATTGGCCACGCTAAATTCTCCCTCGGTTTACCCGAACAGGTGCTGGAGCGTGGTGACTGGGGGATTTTCACAGGAACTTCATTGCAGTGTGAATGTAAGCCTACTTGTGACACTAATGAATAATCTTAAACTTAAGTTAATTGGACTCCACTAACCACCATCTGACTTCACCATCAGAAACCTGCACTCCTGGCAATTATAAACCCCCAATTTTTCCCTCATCCTCTCCTCGCAACACTGCCATGATTAGTGCCTCCCTTTGAAACCAGCCTCACCCCACCCCCTCCACCTAACCTACCCAATCAAATGGAGGGCTGAGGTTACCAACAGTTGCCATATGATCTTGAATGGAACCCGAACCTGAGTGATTGGGATTCAACCCCCCCCCCCCATGATTTCTCTCATTCCCCATTACTCTGATTTGTTGCTGTAGGTACTGTCTGTATCATACAGACTGTGTTTGAGCCAAAGGCTAAGCCAACTTTTATCTCCACCATTTTTTTGAACCCCTGCAGTCTGTGTGGTGTGAGTACATCCCCAGTGCTGTTAGGGAGGAATTATAGGACTTTGACCCAACGACAGTGAAGGAACGCGATGCATTTCCATGTCAGGATAGTACATGGCTGAGAGGGGAATGAGAATTAATGTTATTGTCAAGCAGAGAATTAACTCTAATAACAATGACTGAGCATGTGCAGTGACGTCACTCACTGAAGGAGGATGAGGAGCCTAAACACCTGCAAGTTCCCCCCACGCAGCATCCTGACTTGGAAACACATCCTTCACTGTCACTGGGTCAAAATCCTGGAATTCCCTCCTTAACAGCACGTGGAATGTACTTATACCACATGGACTGCATAGGTTCGAGAAGCCAACAACATCCATGTCCCATGAGTACATTTAGTAAATGGTTCCTGGTAACATACAACAGACTACAATTCTCAGGAAAGATTTGTGTTCACTAGCAAGATTTGTGCTCACCCTGCCAGCCTGACTCACTCCGGTAAGACAGAATAAAATGTTTCTCTTGGAATGCAGTGAGTCAGCGATCACCATTATGTTACAGTGGATGACACTCTGGAAGATTCTGCACGTATATTGCCTGTTCCTGCCTGGAAGGAATCCAGTACCTAAATGTTCATGTTCACTGTCACCTTCAGATGCACTGACAATGCTGTCCTTGCCCTACAAGGGGCAGCAGTAAGTGGCAAATTTTTGCAACGGTATCCCCAGTGAAGTGGAGGTGTCTGGCATGTTGGATGGAATGGAAAGGTCACGGTGGTAAGCCAGTCTAGTAGCTGGAGAATCCCTGTCGTGACCATTTCCGGGAGCCACTGTGGGATCAAATCCCACTCCAGAAACCTGCTGGCTGCTGTTGGAGAGCCCAGCATCTGTGTGGAAGAGCTGCAATCAGGGGCTGACAGCTCTGCAGTGTCTCCATGTCACCACCCAGAGGAAGATGGTCACTGGCACTTCAGAATGCAAGTAAGAGGAGTGGGATCGCTTGGGGCAGGGGGTGTGCAATCAGGGAGATCCTGGTATTGGAGTTGGGGATAATCACTGTGAATGGTAGAGTTGGCTTTCTGCAGGTCTCACATTTGCTGCCAGTGGGGTCTCCATTCAGTATTGAGTACCTGAGAAGGAAGAAGGCATACCCGGTGGCTTGCCCAGGGAGTGTAAACGTACCCACTGTTTCAGATTTTCATTGTCTTTCTTGCCTCTGCACATTGTGAAAACGTAGTGCAATGGGGAATGCTAATTGTACTGCGCTCGTGTTTCGAAGCCTGGGTAAAGTCTTGTAGGATTGTGCCTCTGCAGACTTTGGCAACTCTAAAGATTGTGGAAACTTTTGTACTCACAGCAAAAGCGGATAGAAATCATTCAGCCATGTAGCTGAAAATGGTTGATTGTCCCCCTAAGAACACTTCCTGTTGCCAGCTGCAAGTTCAGTTGTGTGAAGTTAAGAGGGAGTGTCAGCTGAAGCATTGAGTGCCATGTTGCCAGAGTTGCTGTCAAATCAGCATTACATACTCATGGGCCTACTCTGCATAATGTCAATGGATGATCCATGCAAAGGTCAACATCCTTACCGGAATAGCATCCGCTGCTGTGTTCTATACAAAGGTTGAGATGCGACCTGATAGAGGTTTATAAAATGTTGAGAGGAATAGATAGGGTGGATTCTCGGAGACTATTTCCCCGAGCTGAAATGGTCACTATGAGAGGACACAGGTTTAAGGTGCTGGGTAGCAAGTACTGAGGAGATGTTAGGGGTAAGTTTTTCACCAAGAGGGTGGTGAGTGAATGGAATCAGCTGCTGTCGGTGGTGGTGGAGGCGAACTCGCTGGGGTCTTTTAAAAGACTTCTGGATGATTACATGGGATTAAATGGGATTGGGAGTTACAGATAGTTCTATGGCCTACTAGGTATGAGTATGATCGGTGCAACTTGTGGGCCGAAGGGTCTGTTTGTGCTGTAGTGTTCTACGTTTTATGTTGTGTGAAGGCAAAGCAGGACACCTGTCGCACCAAAAAACCAAATACTACACAGACCCAAATTTTACATCCCATATGTCTTTTTCTTAAAGCAATAGGTATATTTTGACATCATTTTCAACCTCCCCTAATGAGCAAAAAAAATTTTGTAAGTTTTTATTAAATGAAAATCTATTATGGTTCAGTAACATAGGAGCAGAAATAGGCAACTCAGCCCTCCAAACCTGCTCCGCCATTCAATCAAATCATGGCTGGTCTCTCCCAGGTCTCAAATTCACCTTCCTATCTGTTTTCCATATCCTTTTTTATCGGAAATATATCTATCCCCTTCTTGAAACCATTTAATGATTCGGACTTCACCATGCTATGGGACAGTTCCATAAATTCACCAACCTCTGTGAGAAATAATTCGTTCTCATCTCAGTAGTTTTAAATCTACTGCCTCTCGATCTATATCTGCAATCGCTTGTTCTAGATTGCCTTTTAAGGGGAAACGTTTGGTCTACGTTTACTCGATTAATCCCCTTTGGTATTTTATATGCCTCGATTCCCCCTCGTTCTTCTAAACTCCCACAAGTATAAACCCAAACTGTCTAATCTCACCTCCAAAGTCAACCCTTTCATCCCTGGAATCAATCTGGTGAACCTTCTCTGAATTCCCTCCAATGCTACCCTATCCCTTCTTAAGAGACCAAAACTAGACACAATACTCCAGCTGTGGTCTCAGTAAATGTTTTCAAAGTCTAGCTATTTTCATTTCGTTTTAGGTAATCCTGACACAAAGGCAAAATCCACTTAAAATAAGTGATGCATTCAACAGAAAACTTTAGTCCCTGGCAGACATCATTCAATGGTGACTGTACAGATGCTTGCAAACCAGACCTGATCATCGTATAACAGGGAAACCTATTTGCATTCATGCCGCAAAAAAAAAGTTGTCCCTGATGTGACAATACTGCTTAAGAGTTTACGGGATTTTTGATGCAGTTGTTTAAATAAATCCAGCTTTGCCAAAAAGGCAGTGGAATGAATTATTATCAGGTAATAAACATGTTGAGTCCATACCTGGAAACTTCTACTTTCATCTTTCATTCATTTTTAAACTGAGGGGATTGTAGATGGAATAAATGACAAACATTTTATAAACGCTTTAGCTGCAGAGCAAGTGCCAGTATAGAGGTGGCTAGCTTGTAGTGTACTGGATGTACCTTGGCTCATTAAGTATCCCCTGAACAAGCCAGTGCTTTATAATGAGAAATTTGGAAGGTGTTTTTGGTTGCTTCTTCGTTGTGTACTGTGCAGATGCCAAAAGACAATTTATTCAAAATGTATACAATCTCAATATGAGTAAACCTTTAATACACACAGATTATTACCAAAACCTTTGTGTTCTAATATAACAACCGCTGTGATCATCAATTGTTCTATACTCATTTAATTGTAAAATAGCTTTCTTCACTTTAGCTGCTGTATAGTGCATAACGGGATGACACTACAATGTAGTACAGGCTGCAAAATGTCTTTTATTCAGTAACAGTGGATTTAATAAGTATTTGGGTTATTTTAGAATAATCCATTGCACAGCCATGGCTCAGTTGGGAGTTGTCTCCCCTCTGAGGTACAATGTTGTGGATTTAAGTGTCACTCCAGGTCTTGAGCAGAAAAATCAAGATCGACACTTCAGATCAATACTGAGGGAGTGCTTCACTGTTGTTTGGATGAGATGTTAAACCAATGTTTCAAGTCTGCTTTCTCTGGTGGAATGCCAATGAACTAATGCCGCTGGAAGGGCAGAGATAGCATCCCTGGTGCTCTGTCCAATAATTACCCCTCAATCAACATCACAAAAAATAAATTACCGGGTCAATAGCACATTGCTGTTTATGGAAGCTTACTGTGCACAAATTGGCTGCCAAGTTTCCTACATTACAACAATGACTGCACATTAAAACTAGTTCATTGGTTGTAAAACATCTTTAGATATCTGGTCATTGTGAAAGGTATGATTTAAATGCATGTCTTTCATTTCATTTTTATAAGAATGGGACCATTTCTAATTTGGTTCCCCAAGTGACTGTGGCAAAATTAAAATCGCACCTTTACCACACATAATGTGCACATTGGAGTGCTGAAATTCCATTTACTGGGCCCATTTATACTGGACAGCGAAGAGAACAAGAGTCCAGAAATGTGAGTTAATCATGTCAGAGTAGGAAAGCTTCTTTTGATGATACAAGAATATTGTGACTTGCCTTCCAGGCCTCCTCCCCTATGTCTGACCTAACTATTTTATTAGCTTAATATTATGCTGACCTATGTTGGCATGCTCCTTAGGTTGGGCAGCTCTCTGGTGGCATGGCAATTTTAACCTGGCAATGTTAACCCAGCCTTACAAATGATCAGGCAGTCTGAGAGGTGAAATGGGCATGCATTCAGCTCTCCACCCTCCTGTTCCATGCCTGGAGTTAAAACCCATCCCAATAATTACCAAGAACAATAATAGAAACTGCCATAATAGAAACTGTGACAATGGTGAGAAATCATTACTTTTCAGGGTTACATTACAAAGAGCTTAGTGTCTGTTTCAGGCATATGAGCTTTGGGCACCACTTTTCCTGCCTCTTTCCTGTTGTTTGAATTATTTTTCGATTTGGTACTCTCTTTGCACATGTAAAATGGGCACAGAATCAACAAATTTCTAGGTCATTGCCTTCACTTAATAGCTTAGGACTCCTTGACTGAGCTAACATTACAATTAAAACAATTTCATGTCTCGCAGTTGCAATTTGTGGATCTACCTAACATTGAAACCCAACAGAGAAAATATTCATGGCATGCGCCTTGGTTATCATACGGATGCATGCGAATTATTTTATTGATATTTGGAAATGTTGAGAGCTGATTTAAATAATGCAGACATTGCACAGGAATTGCACTTATCCTTAACTAGATCGACTGCAATAATTTTGGAAGAAAATTCTGATAATTTCTCAGTGAATTTAAAAAACAAATTGCCCTGGTTATAAAGAAAAGGAGAGATTATGCCCCACTGTAATATTAAAATAGTGTCTTAATATAAAAGCTACAATTAGAATAAGTCAAAATCCATTGAAAATGATTAAAGCCAGAGAATATATTAAGCTAACTTCTAAATATCTATCAGGAGATTATTGCCACTCTCACAGCCTCAAGAAATATCTTTTATTTACTTATAATGCATCAGGAGGCACAGATAATCCCGAGGAATGAAAATGAACACAAATTTAGATGTGCTGTTAGGCGCTTTTGTAATTTGACAGAATGCAGTGTGGAGGAAATGATGCATGAGAAGAATGGGTCAAATTATACAAACTATCCAAAGTGCGACGAAGAGCCTGTTTAATCCATTTTTAAGTATTTTTTTTTCTATCGTGCTTTTGAGATGCACCTTAAAAGGCCTGATGGAATGAACTGATGTATAACAGAGGGTACAGTTGATGTGAGCCTTATTGTACTTAAAATTATAGTCCTCAGCATATGCTGTAACACTGCTGACATCAGCTAATCATAGATAAGTGAATCTTGGCAGGTATAAATTTGAATAAAAAGGGATTATTTAGGAAGGCACGGATTATTATTGCTGGATCTAATATTTAGAAATTTGACAGTTGCTGGCTGTTAGGATATTGAAATTATGTATGTCCTTCACCAGTTACTTCTAAAGGGTTATTTTTGTGGTAAACACCTCAGTGGTGTAAAGGCTGAGAAAAGCAATGAATTTTACTGCATCCAACAGAATAAAGGCAGGAATGGTTAGGGATAATTATAGAAATTAAAATGCATTCTTGCAAACTTTCCAGACATTAATTCTGATCAGCTTTGTATAACGTGACATCTTGGCTTGAACTAATTGTCTTGCACCAAGAAGTAGATTGTGATGTTCCCGAAGTATCGAAACTAGAAGCAGGAGTAGGCCAGATTGTCCTTTGTGCCTGCTCTGCCATTCATTTTGATCATTACTTATCATCAAATCCTGATCCCTCTTTCTGCCCTCCCCCCACCTCTCTCCAATATTCTTTGATCCCTTTAGCCCCAAGAGCTATATCTAATTTCTTCTTGAAATCACAATGTCTTAGCCTCAACTATATTCTATGGTAGTGAATTTCATATATTACCCCTTACCTTCAAATATGACTCCTGATTCTGGACGCTCCCATTGGGAACATTCTTTTTGAACCTACTCACCCTGTTAGAATTTTCTAAGTTTTTATGAGATCCCCTGTCACTCCTCCAAACTTGAGTAAATATAATCCTGTCAGACTTAGGCTGTAGTTTGGTAATAATGCAAAATGGCTGAAACCAATAGAAGTAACAATTAGGTGAGATAGTTACACCACAACACAGTCAAAATCTCCTCAAGTATAAACATACAAAGGATACTGAGAATCTAAAATAAAGATGGAGATTGCTGGAAGTACTCAACAGCATCTTGTGAAGAGAGTGTTAATGGGTTTTCAAAACAGGGTTAGGAACCCAGCATCTCGATGATTTCTGGTCCTTGACCCTGCACCTCACCTACATCACCCACATAGCACTATTTTTAAATGCAATTACTCTACTCGGGCAGGAGGTAAGCTTAGTACCCAGTTAGTGGCCCCCAAGTGCCCCCAGCAGACAGGAGCAGCCTACCTCGTGCCAGTGGCAAAAGCAGGCGTCAGGCCGTTGTTGGATCTGCTGCTGTCTTGTTGAAGCGTACACACTGGTCCTCAGAAGGTCACTGACATAAGGCCATGAAATAGAGTGCTACAGGGCAAAACTGAGTTACTGGGCACAACTGGGGGGAACCAAATGATTCAAAGCACTTTTAAAAAGTGCACCAGACTATTCACATTAGCTGAAATTGCCATGAAAAATTGCAGTGCTGACTTCCCGGGCCATTAACAGGCTGCTAAAGAACCATTCATTTGAATCCATTTCATTCGGCAGGCTTTTTTCCAAAATATCAGGCTGCTGCAGTTGGGAGGCTCTCACCGTGAACCACAACTAACTCTTGCCAAGTGATCCAGTGAAATCTCCAGTGTGAATTTCACCTCTGTCACCGTGCAGTGGTATTGGACTGCACTGTTCTTAACCGGGGATTCACAGTGTGGAGCAGCAGTGATGGCATTGGGCATCATCTGAAAGGATTTTCACTGACCACCTCCCCCTCCCACCTCCCCACTCCCCACACTGACCCCCTCCACACCTCCATCCCCCCCGCCCCCGCCCCACTTCCCACATTCACAAAGACAATGAATAGATAATGTCATATTTAAAATGTTTTTCACAGAGCAAATTGATTGGGACCTATAAATGGATGAAGGTAGAAGCTAACATATTGTGAAAAAAAGTTTAAAAAAAGTTTAAAAAAAAACCCAAAAACAAAAAGCAAAACAGCACGGGAAACAGGCCCTTCGGCCCAACGAGCCCGTGCTGCCATCCTGATGTTCCCACCTCTACCCGTGATCCCTGTTTATGTTTATAGAACTATGGATTAAAAACCAAATTTGAGACAATTTAGGGAGAATTTGTTTTGCCAATTAGCCTAAGAGCATATCTTTGGGATGTGGGAGGAAACCGGAGCACCCGGAGAAAACCCACACAAGCACAGGGAGAATGTGCAAGCAGGCCCAAATCCATGTATCTGCACGGCACAGCGATAGTCACTGAGCTGTCGTGTCGCCCATCAAATGGTCCAGGTCAAGCGTACACTAACGACGTGAAGCACTAGGATACTCTCATAAAAGATCCAAGTGCAGCCCTCTCATGACCCATCGCATGTATGCCCCTTGTTGGACAACAAGGTGGACCAAAGCACCTGTAGGTTAAAAACAAGTACATCAATATCATCTATTTACACACTTCCCAGGGACTCCCAAGGTTCATGATCCCTATTTTAAATCAGTTTTCTATAACCCTCCATTCCCATTCTGTTCACGTGCCCATCTAAGTATTTAGAACATAGAACAATACAGTACAAACAGGCCCTTCGGCCCACGAGTTGCGCCAATCACATCTACCAATCCACAGACCTATCTATAATCTCCTATCCTATTCTTTTCCATATGCTCTTATACTCTTCCATATACTCTTAAATAACTCCAGAGTACCTGCCTCCATCACTTTACTTGGCAGCGCATTCCATACCCCCACCACCCTATGTGAAAAAAACTCCCTCTAGCATCCAAATTATAATTTACCCCCCTCACCCTAAGCCCGTGACCCCTCATTTCAAACATTTAGCTGAGAAATTAACCTCTCTAATTGGAAATTTATTCTTCTCAGTGTTGGTTCTGCTCAACATATTTTCTCATCACATCACTACTAAAACCCAGTTATAAAATCATACAATATCTACAGTGCAGCCATTCAGCTCATCAAACCTGCACCAATAACAATCCCACACAGGCCCTATCCCCATAACTCCACGTATTTACTCTGCTCATCTTCCTGACACTAAGGAGCAATTTATAGCAAATTGTTCAATCGATAGGTTCTAATCAATGTTGAAGGGGCTTCTGGCAGTGATGTGTGGTCAGGGAAGCATGTTCTCAGTGATTCATAGAATTTATGGAAACCTTACAGTACAGAAAGAGGCCATTTGGCCCACTGAGTCTGCACTGACCACAATCCAGGCCCTACTCCCATATCCTACACATTTACCTGTTAATCCCTCTAACCTACAGATTTCAGGACACTGAGGGGCAACTTTAGCAAGACCAATCAACCTAACGTGCACATCTTTGGACTGTGGGAAGAAACTGGAGCATCTGGAGGAAACCCATGCAAATCCGAGGAGAACGTGCAAACTCCACACAGACAGCGACTTGAGCTGGGAACCAAACCCAGGTCCCTGGAACTGTGAAGCAGCAGTGCTAACCACTGTGCTACCGTGCCGCTTCTAACGTTATGATGTCATGATTGCTGGCTCTGCCATTTTGGTGGTGGAGACTGGAGGTGAGGGGCTGGTGACAGCTGGCAGGAAGCAGCAGTCCACAATTTATCACTGAGCAATTTCAAGATTTCCATTTTAAAGGGAAGGCAGTGGCCTGGTACTGTTGCTGGAATATTAATCCAGATACTCACCTAATATTCTAGGAACCTGGGTTCAAATCCCGCCACAGTAGATGGTGGAATGTGAGTTCAATAAAAAAAAGCCCTGAAATCATGAAATCATTGTGAATTGCTGAAACAAAAACCATTGGCTCACTAAGGAAATTTGCTGTCCTTATCTAGTCTGGTCTACATGTGATACAGTAAGAAGTCTCACAGCACCAGGTTTACGTCCAACAGGTTTATTTGGTAGCACACGTTTTTGGACTGTTTCTCCTTTGGGTGAGTAAAGAATGAAGCGATCTTCACCCAAATAAACCTGTTGGATTTTAACCTGGTGTTGTGAGACTTATTACTATGCTTACCCTAGTCCAACGCCAGCATCTCCATATCATGGCCACATGTGACTCCAGAGCCATTGCAGTGTGGTTGACTGCCTTCTCTCTGAACAAGGGCAACTAGGAATGGGCACTAAATGCTGGCCAGCCAGCAACACCCATATCCCAAAAATGAATTTAAAAAATTAATGTGCACATACCTGTGGTCAGTTTCAAAGGTGCAATGATGGCAAAAGTTGATGTGAGTTTGGCATGAATGCATCAAGCACTTAATACTGTGTAACACTAGAATATTGCAGACCATTCTAAATGTAACATAATGGAAATCGATCCAAGAGAATAGCTGGCATTTTGCTCTCAAACTACTTGGTTTAGTGGTTTTCCAATCACCTGAGCCTCCTCTCTCAAATAGCGATGCACTTCTCTGTAATATTAACTCCTGTCACTATACTGCAGTGATCCTGTGAAATCTTCCCTCTCATTAATCTCACTAGCTCCACGTCTGACCTGCAGTAAAATTCTAATTTTTCAATTTGATTGTGCAGCTGTTGATGCTGGAGTTCAACATTAATGATCTCATGCAGCAACAAACAAATTTGTTAACTCAGCTTTTGTTAATGTTCATTGATCCATTTCTGGACTCTAAGATGTCCTCAGAGTAGCATTAAACACAGACAAATGGTTGGCTCATGTTCCCATCTATACCACACTTGTTTTATTCCGCTAAGATCGTCAATTACACGTCAACAAGGAAGTGGGGGTGTGAAATGTTTGGCTAAAACCTGGGGAAAGGAGGTCTAATTTAGAGGACCAAGTTTGCAAGTTGGAACAATGTCTGGAGCATGTCTGACACCATGTTGTTCCAGGCACTTTAAGGGGATGACTCATTTCAACTTAACTAACTAGCTAACAGGCAGGCAGTGGGTTTGTGGTATTGTCACTGAATTAGTAATCCAGAGACTCAGGATAATCTAAGGATCCAAGTTTGAAACTCACTATGGCAGATAGTGAAATTTGAATTCAACAAAACTGGAATTAAAAGTCTAGCGATGACTGTGAAACTATTTTCAATCATTGGAAAAACCTATCTGGTCCACTAATGTCCTTTAAGGAAGGAAATCTGCTGTTCTTATCTGATGCAGTCTACATGTGACTCCAGATCCACAGCAATATGGTTGACTCTCGAATGCCCTCAGAGATGGGCAGTAAATGTTAGCCTGGGCAGTAAACATTGGCCCAGCCAGTGATGCCCACATCCCATGAATGAATAAAAAAAACACCAACAAAAGATCTAATGCTGTTTTTGAGCCCTTTTCTGAAATTGTTCTAAAACTCTTTCTGCACATTCTTGGCTTTTCTATTATCCCGTGAGGCCTGAGTCCCAGTATTGAGCAGGCTCACCTCGTCTGATGCAGAAATCATTCCCTGGGCATAGTACGCAGTAACTAGCTGCACAAACAAATTCCTATTCCTTGATGTTGTATTCCACTATGAATTTCAACAGGGAAGCAACTCAGACTGCACTTTAATATTTTCTAAGTATTTCAATGGTATTTGTAACCACAGTCATAGAATAACAGTGATCATGAGCTATATAGGATCAGGTCATACAATAACCTATGGGGGAAGGTGGGGTTACTTTGGTAAAAAAAAACTGGAAATGGTCACTAAATAGACACAGTACTAATAAGAGAGGCCTGTTTGAAAGTCTGGCTTTAATATGCAAATTTAGCTGTAATTGATTCACATCATTTGAAGCACTTTGAAATGCCAAAATAGCCACCTGCGAGTTTACAACTGAATTGATGATTAGGCAGAGTTTTTATGGAGCAGTCAATGTGGTCTCACACTCCCACTTTCACTGAAGGCCTGGAACATGCTGAATCTCACACACAGCTATATGTTACCTGATGGCTCAGAGATCAAGTGAGAGAATGCAGTGCAAAGTTTCTCAAATGTAGTGTTTTAATTGATAAGTATATGGAAGAGAAGGGAATGGTTTAGTTTGGAGGGGCATTGCTTTTTATTTTGGTCGGCACAACATCGAAGGCCGAAGGGCCTGTTCTGTGCTGTAATGTTCTATGTTCTATGTAGTGCAGGAGATTCTGGTGGAGAAGGTCTGGAGGAGGAAGCACTTTGCTCTCCTGACCTTCTGTCTTACAATAGCTGGTGCTGATCTGCCTGGCCTCATTTCTTTCTACCATCTTTCCTGCAGATCCCAAACAAGATGTCAATAATCAGTTGACACCATTCCCTTTCTCCTTGTGACTTCTGTAAGGTGCCCAATAAGATAGAGTAGTACACATAGCACCCATTCTTGGTGGAGTTCTTAGGAAATTTCTAGAATAAGAGTGTTGGACAGGTCCTGACCAACTTTCTCAAAAAGACCTCTTCAAACGTTCATCAGCAAGTGAATGGTAAAAGATGACATAGCTCTCAAAGTTCTCTGTAATGCCTCATTTGCCCTGAATCGGTTGATCGTTATTAGGAAAGGGGTCAGGCCAAGCCTCTAAAATGCTAAGAAGCTTCTTTTATTAGCTGTAGCAGACAATTTATCTGGCAGTTGGTTGATTAACAATCCTCTGGATAGTCCTCCCATGAATGTGTTTCAACGACTTACCAAAAACGGTTCTAAACTTGTTCTAATGAAAGGCCATAACAGCATTCCAACTTAAGACTCCATTTTGCTGTCCTTGGAGCTCTTTTAGTATCTAAAATATCGAGGGGAAATTGCCCCCATGGTGTTTACATTCATTACAGGACATGCTAATATAAAACTCAACATTCCCTCACAGATGTTTTACAGACGTTTTGTGCAAAAGGGGTGTCCGTTACTCATGCTTAAGAATGGTGTGCATGTTAAAATTGGTTTGGAATATTTCAAAACAGAACAGTGCACAATTCACAGGGAATGTGGCTGACGTTTTTGTTGTGACATGGAGCTTTATTTGTGATGAACACTGTGCATATAATTAAAAGACTTTCATCCAGCGTATGTCCATCATACTGCCAAGTCTATGTCACATTGTTGATCAGCTTTGCTTGATTGGCTCAAAATATCATGTTCAGAAAGGAGCTACAAATCACCGTTAAGCACACACTGCTGATTTGCCTGAAGAATGAAAAACTATTAATGAAGATCAGACCCAACAACAAAAGAAAGTAAGGCTAATGAATAACTGAATGAAAAGGGAAAGCTCTGAAATTGAAAATGCTGTCAGCCACTGCTTCGTTTTCTCATCACTCAGAAGATATCATCCAATACTTAATACCTGGCTCGGAAAAATACAACAAATGTAATTGTTTGCAACACAATTAAAAAGCTAACCTCATAGTTTTGTCCCTCTATTTGAAACCTCTGCAGCAATAGGTCCCCCACATTAACCCTCTCTCTGTGGCTTGAGTTCTACTACATTGCAGACTTTATATTGACTCCCTTCCCGATAAGGAGGATTGAACGTGACACAAACTAGCTATAACTGTAACACGACTGCATTTTCTCATTTTCCTCTCTACATACCGTATGCTTTTCCTGTATAGAGCACAAGAAGCAATACTTTTGCTGTGTGCTAATACATGTGACAATAATAAATCAAATCAAAATCAAACAAACTATGATTTGCAGATGTGACACTTTCCAGGTGAGACACAAAACCAGCAGAAATAGATGTCCTGTTACTAAAGCATCTTTCCTGACTTTCATTTCCCTTGTAACTAACATCGGGGAAAATTGACCAAGTTACCACCACATGATTCGCATCACCGCTGAAGTTGAACTTTAACTCCCCAGTGATTCGATTTATCACTTCTAGAAATAAAAATGTTCATAGCTGAAAATGTTACCTTCAACTTCCCCTCTCAAAGTATTAATCACACATTGCAGAATGATATAGATGGCACACAAGTGGGACTACTGTTACTTGCTTATTCCAAATATCAGTTCAAATCTAGAAGTTTGAAATATGGATTGAGTCAGAACACCAAAAAAAAGATGATAATTAGAAGGAATACATTAGAAGAAATTAGATTGGAAATTAAACTGGATGGAATCAGAGGGGGGAAAAATGATAAGTTTGTGTGGTAGCGTGGCCCCTTTAAGAGGGTGATCGCCGAGGTTCATGTGATCAGGGTGGACCCTATGGAGTGCAAGGTGGAGAGTGGAAGGGTGCAAGGTCGTGTGTCCCGAGTCGAGGGGGATTCTCATTTGGAGCCAATGAGGCGTGGAGACTAGTCACATGTTTGATTCTGTTAGACCCATGTTTCTAAATAACTATTTATCATTAGTAATAACCCCTTTTACACGTTGAGCCACAATGAGTCACCTTTGATCTATTACAGTTTATATGTCTAGGAAATTACAGTAGAAGATAGCAGATGTAATGCAGTGGTTTGAAAGAGTAAAGAGATGGCCAGGAGTAGTAAACTCGGCTTAATTAGAAAAAAGACTCAAGAGATGGTACATTCCATCTACTCCCCTGTGTGCCTCCGAAACCTGGACAACAAGGAATGTCTGTGGAAGAAAATAGAGGCCTTTGAAATGTGAATGCTAAGACACAAGCTTAAAATTCCAAATAGAGACAATAAAACAGATACAAAGGCAGTTGAAATTGCAAGAGTTGAAGAGTCCGAAAAAGTTACATACAGAAAAGAATTTCAGCCATTTGGCCAAAACTGCAAATCTACAGGGATCTCATCTGGAGGGCAAAATGGAAGGAATAGAAAAAGGGGATGACAAATATCAGTTTTTCAAAAATTCAGCCTTGGATGTAGGTTTCACTGGTTAGGCCAGCATTCATTATCCACTTCTAATTGCCCTTGAAAAGGTGATGGTGAGCTGCCGACTTGACCAGCTGCAGTCCATGTGGTGTAGGTATACCACACTGCTGTTAGGAAAGAAATTCCAAGATTTTGACCCAACTGTCGGTATAGGCTTGATGGGCCGAATGGCCTCTTCTGCACTGTATGATTCTATGATAACAAAGGAACGGCAATATATTTCCAAGCCAGGATGGTGAATGGCTAGAAGAGGAACTTGCAAATAGTGGTGCCTCTATGCATCTGCTGCCCTTGTCCTTTTAGATGGCTTGGGAGATGCTAAGGAACCTTGATAAGTTCCTGCAGTGCATCTTGTAGGTGGTACGTGACATACCTATGACAGCATGTAGGAGTAGCTACAAGTAGCAGTGGGACTAAATAAGGTTCCGCTCTCAAAAGAGATGATGAAGTAATTAATTTAAAAAAACAGCAATTGCATATTTATTCCCAGAACATTTATCAGAATTAAGTCTGAGTTTTAGTTTTAGGACATCAGTATTGACGACTGGCTGATCTATTAAGAGACACCCTCTTGTGAATGAGATGTCAATCAAATTGACATTCCTCAATGTCATCATTGATGGTATTCCCTGTTTAAAATCAACTGAATTGAACAAATGATGAAATCTGTTAGTCTTTTCAATTCCTTCAATTTTTCAAAACATTTTATTCAAAGCATCCTCCCATTTTATAAATGAAAATATCCTGGATGATTTTCAGTTTACCATCCAGATATAAAATTGTTACTGTGGATTGGTCACTGTATTGGAAAACCAACCAATTCCCTGCAATCTCCAAGAAACTACAACAGTTCTGAACATAGCCCAGTCCATCACACAAACCAGCCTTCCATCCATTGACTCTGTCGACGCTTCCTGCTGCCTTGGGAAAGCAGCCAGCATAATCAAGCATCCCACGCACCCCAGACATTCTCTCTTCCACCTTCTTCTGTCAGGAAAAAGATACAAAAGTCTGACGTCACCTACTAACCTGACTGAAGAACAGCTTCTTCCCAGCTGCTGTCAGACTTTTGAAAGGACCTACCTGATATTAAGTTGATCTTTCTCTACACCCTAACTATGACTGTAACACCACATTCTGCACCCTATCCTTTCCTTCTCCCCTATGTACTCTATGAACAGTATGTTTTGTCTGTATAATGAACAAGAAGCAATACTTTTCACCATATCCCAATACATGTGATAAATAATAAATCAAATCAAATCTTCCCAGTCCATGATCTCTCTAATTGCCTGCTTTCCATGCCACAGTTGCCACCTTGTACAGTAATCTTTCTCCCACCAGTGACCAGCCTTTCCATCCAGTCAGATGCTTGGAGGAGACTGAATACAAAAATTCTAATGTGGTTGTGCTGTTTAATTCAGCTGGACCTCCACTTCACTCACTGTTCCATGTTTCCCAGCCTCTGACAGTCACCTGCTCCTTCCCTGTTAATATATGGATCAATGGGTGTGAGGATAAACTCATTCAAGCTCCAAGATGAATGTTAAGTAGCATTTAAATTGCAGGGAAATTCAGAAGAAATAAAATAAAAAATCTAGGATAGAAACTCTGCCTGCAAGGCTGATTGAGTCAGAATATTCTGTAACTTTTAAGAAGTGTTCAGATATTCATTTGTGCTGCCATACCTTGCAGGGATGTGGGCCAAAATTAATATTGTCAGATCGTTGTTACATGATGGGCTGAATGGCCTCTTTCTATGCTGTAAATGTCTATGAATTTTTATGCATAAACATCTTCCTGTTGATTGAATAGTGACTCTAGGAGGCAGTGTTACAAAAGGTTATCTTTTATTATTTAATCACATATAAATTCAATATCCATAAAGCATATGAATTGCATATTTCCCTTTGCCTTCACTGAGGTTTGGGACTTCATTTTGTGGGAGTGCTGAGGGTCTTGCCCAACTGTCAAAGAGCTGGCGGGGAACCCCCATCAATTCATTTGGGGGAAGGGGCCTGACAGTATTGAGTTTTCTACAGGCACTAAAATGGCCACCATATTGTCTCCCTGGTGATTGAAGCCCCATAGAATCATGCAGTGCAGAAGAGACCCTTCAGCCCATCGAGCCTACATCGGCATCCGAAAAACACCTAAACTCCCACCTAATCCCATTTATCAATACTTGGCCAAGGGATGGATACCCTGCCACTGAGAACCGTCAGCCATTCTGAAGTTGAAACCCAACAGGATTTGTTAGGGAGCCTTTCAAGAATGCGGGAAAGTAGAGCAACTCCTGTTAAATCCCTGAGGGCAGAGGTGGGCTCAGGAATAATGGGTGTCAATTAGCTCATTAACAAGTATAATTGACATCTCAGTGCCAGCGGGCAGGAATCTTGTGTCAGACCCGTCTGCCTTCCAACTTAATCGGGATGGGGTGGGGGTGGGGGAAGGGGGAGCTTCCCCACTGGTGGGAGACTGATGTGGAGCTTCTCCCACGGCTAACTGAGTTCTGCTGCCAAAGTATCCCCCCGCGTAGAGCTGCAATAAATCCAGCCCTTAATTTGAGTTCAATGCATGCTGCCTTGAAGCATTTTTCATGCAGTCTTCAACTGCAGCAGACATTTCATCTATATCGAGCTGAGGCAGTGGAATTCTTTAACTTTGCACTGCAGTGAATTGCTGTCAATAATTCAATAGGTGGCCTTGATGGGCCAAGGCCCTGGCTTAGACTTTAAAAAGAGCTGAGTAGAACTGAGTAGGTTGTCAAAGTCTGTGGTGCTCTCAGTGCTTGACTGATCTATACTGCATGAATTCCCCGTCTGCTATTGCTGTATCGCCAGGGACAAAAAGAAAGCAACTTCAGATGTAGTCTTAGCATGCAGCACCTGTTTGTTTGACATTTTCTAAAGTGCTACACAAAGACAAATCAGGGATTTTCACAAACCCTTTCCTTGTGATGGACGGATCTTGGCTAAAGCCATGATCGAGGCTAAATTACACATGAATGCTATTTGTTTACACACTGTACCATTTGCAATTTAATTCTCTCTCGCCTCCACTGCTATTTTACATTCCAGTTCTGGACATTTCATATGTTTCCTTTAAAGGAAATGATTGACAACAGCAGGGGATAAATCTCCCTACCGGAATGAAGAGACGAAAAGCAAGTTCTCTTTGTCTGTATGAACCTCTTATCCCAATACCTTGGGTTTGTCTGCATTCTGGCTTCAGGTTTTGATGCTGATTTGATTTTGTGACAGAATAGTCGATTCAGTTGCACTCCATGGGGAAGCTTTAATCTTGGATTTCTGACCGTCTTGTGGAAGATGGCTATTTCCGCTCGATCATTTAATTCCACAAATCTGGAAAGATCAGAATTAAAATGTAACTGCTTCACTTCAACATTGCTTGCTGACCATTTGGTAATAGCTACAATGATTCCTCACTGAGTGAATTGTAACTAAGTGAACCAAGGTATTTCAGCCACATTATTGTCTGTGCAGATGAGGAGAGTCTGAAGGGTTTACAGATTAAGGTGATAGTTTTGAATTCCCACCCTCCATCTGCAGGAGCAGCAGCATCTGCTCAAAACCCAGAGAGCGCAAATCGTGCTGATGAATTTTGAGTTCCGATCTTCTTGGCCTCCTCTTGGCGTTGGAGTGGTGTGAAACATGCCGCGGGACTGTAGAAAGCTCCTTTTAACACATTGGCATGTCTTTAGCGAGCAATCTCTCTGGGGGCTATCCCCCTGACCGCATACTCAGCGGCCATGATAGCACACCATATATAACAGGTTCACCTTGACGTGAACTTTTGTCGAGTCTCCCTGGGGTCGTAAAGGTAAACACTGACCCCAGGGGGGAGGCACATGGCCAAGCAGTAGCCTGGTAATGCCCTTGACACTGCCATAGGCTGGCTCTACTTGATTGCAACCTGGCAGTGCCAATCTACGCCAAAAGGCAGGCTCCAGTGGGAACTTATTGATAGTGGTGGGGAGCTGGTTAATTTGGATGTGGTGGAGGTGTGGAGGAAGGAACTGGGGTGCCAGCAAAGTCCACTGGTTGGTGAATGGGGCGAGTGGGCTGATGGAGGTGGTGCCTGCTCAGATTGTGGCAGGGGCAAAATGTGCGAAGGTGCCAGCGATGGGGAAGGGGGGAAAGGGAGTGGAAGAGAGGAGAATGATGATGGGGGGATGGGGAGAAATGCCAATTCTGAGAGGAGGGGAGGAGGAGGACTCTGAGACCTCGGTCAGAGGTGGGCTGTTCAAGCCAGCGGAATTTTCCCATCCCACTGCAGTGAATGGAAACTTGGCCAAATTCTCCAACTCCGCTGCAGTGAGAGCCCGATGTGAATGTCTGGTAAGATCACACCACTCCTTTAAAGATCTCTTTAAAGACGATGTCTCAATCCCTGAGCATCGGGGATTTGTCGATGCATTGAGAGACTGCCCCCTGTATGGTGATGTGAGACACATCCCTTTGATTTTTGTTTGGCAGAGTTTATCTAGAGAGAAACATGCAGAGTTTTCTCACTGGAAACAACACTGCCATTTTATAGTAAGATTTCACCCTAAGTTGTCACATTTATTACTGATGAGGCCTGGCTGCACATATATTATGATTAAGACAATCTTAGTCCTCAAGGAGATAACTTCAAAGGTTTCGATCCAAACTGGATGCATGTTTCAGATATTGGAAGTCAGTTTGAAGATTTTGATGATTGTTTATCTATGCTGGTGAAGGGGACTCGGTCCCTTTGCACCCAGCAGTGGTTGCCAGGTTAGTCTGGTAAAATTCTTACTCTCTGATCAGATGAACAGAAAAAGAGAAAAGTCAGAGTTCATAATTGATCAGGTTCAGTAAAAGCTTTGGTAAGGCTTTATCCTGGCCAGAGTTGGGAATTAAAATATTGTTTTAATTAACCAGAAGCTGACCTTAGAGGGTTAATTGTACAATTTGTCATCATTTGTGAGAACACTTTTGTGTTTTGCAGGAGACACAGTAGAAATTTTTAAAAGGTTTAGAATTGATCCAGTTATTCAGTCATCTGTATTCTGCAACTTAAAGCAGCTTCTCGGTTTGTTCTCAAAGGTCTGGTGAAGCATAGAGGACACATTATTCAGTTCCTTTATCAAGGGTGACTCATTGTTGCAGCCTTTGGGTTATCCTGTAAGTAGATTACGGGCAATATGTGTCAATTCCAAAACATAAAACACAGGTTACAGGAGCTTCTGATGTCACTAAATCCAAGCAAACATTTACAGTGGACCCAAATGCTTTTGCTACTGAATCTACTAGATTAGAATGCTTTACTACAGCTGGGTAGAATACAGATTCAAGATCTTTGATACTATGGAGAGCACTATTCTCATTTTTGTATAGTTATGTATGTGCATTAAAATCCATCCACATGGCTTCGCTCTGGGCTTAACTTTACGTTCCTCACCTTGACATCATGTTAGTATAAAATATATCTCCCCAGATGTGCGTTTCATACTCACATGACATTGCAAATGGTTGCCAATGTTCTCCCTTACATGTTAACCAGACGACTATGATTTTCAGTGTGGTGATGTGAAGGTATTGCAACAAAATCTTTGTGTTGTACAGATTTAATTTTGTGGTGAAAAGGTCATTTTCCCTAATACTATAGAGCCTTCAAAGTGCCTGTGAGTGGGTTGAAGCTGCAATGCTAGTTTAGCCTGCATTTAGAACAGGCACTACTTGGTAAAGAAGATGAAGCCAGTGCTGAGAATGACCACTTGAAGGCTCGTCAAGTGGCTGAGTGACAATTACATTTTCTGCTCGCACTCTTTAAAGCACTTTGGTGGCTGGCACTTCAGTTAACAATCTCTCTAAACAGCGACCAGCTCAACAGGAGTAAACAAGTTTTGCTGAGAGTTTGAAGTACGACTTAAAACCATGCTCAGCTTTCAATGCGTGCCTGTTGATTGAATCTGAAGAGGATGGCTGAAACAAGTCTGTAGTCTTTTGTGAACACTTTGCCAATGTTTCACCAATAACTGGTGAAACAACATTTATTTCAGAACTCCTTGGAGGACTTCAGCTGCAGAGATTAAGTGCTGTTCTATCCAACTTAACTGGAGTCAGCAGGGGAAAGAGAGCATTTGGCCATGAGCATCTTGTGAGAGACTCCCTTCCTGTGCATGAGGAATGGGAGGATAAGATGAGGCCAGACAGATCAGCAGGAGCTGCTGCAGATGAGAGGGACTGATAATAGGGAATTCTATTAACCCAGGGTTTTTAGACAACTGTATCCCTCCATTCATGTAATTCAACACCAGTGGGTGAGGAGACTATGCTTTATGACGGTGGTTACAGAGATCTGTGGCCTTGTGGACTGAGGAATCCAACATTGCAACATAAGCAGAATGTTATTACCTATGATATTCAAGCTGAAATACTAATTTTTTATACATTGAGACCTTCACAACGTAATCCTCTGTGCACTTTTGTATAAAGCTGGTATCTGCAGCTGTATATGCTCTGTAAAATTCCAAAAAATGATTGTGTATTGCTAGAGAAGACCAGAGGTACAGAGGTTTACGATTGAACAGGGTATATGATCCACCATGGTTCAGGGAGCGATTGAAGCCATGCACGCCTATCGTTTAAGCCTGCAGGTGTTGAGAAACAGGAAGGGATTCTATCACCTCAATGTACAGCTCACGTGACCACAAGCATCATGCAGCCAGATACTTGCTATTGCAGGAGCTCTACCATGCATTTATAATGATACAGGCATTCATCACACGGACCTTTGAGCCCAAACACTATGTGTATAGTCAGTAAATGACAAGTAATACCTTCTGATGCCATGGTTCCTGAGAATCCTCCACATTCAACGCGATTAAGCAGAAATGTCCTTCCATTGAATGCTGAGAAGAGTGAAGACATTGTCCTCAGATTGCCACAACACAAGTCTGCTCCCTAGCCATTAGCTCGCTCCACTTCTGTAACAAGTGTCGGAGGCTGAACCACACCATTTGCACCCTCAGTGTCCTATTTGATCCTGCACCTCTGACCACTTATCAGGGTCATCACTGAAGCTGCCATTTCCACCAGTCTAACTGTTGTTTGATGCTATGTGTGTCCACGTCCATTGTTATGTAAAGAAGCTGGGCAGAGTCACTCTGTTAATGGAGAAGGCACCATCCATGGCAAGATGTATAGAGTCACATGGTAATAGATTGAGAGAATACTCAGCAGCCTGCATGGAGTAGCACCATGCGTGACAGGCGTAAACTGGGATCTGAACATAGTTAACATTAACAGTAAGTGGTTCATGTTTAAACATACAAGTCTCAATATCTTAAAATACATCAAATGAACCCATGATGTAATATAATGCTCACAGGTGGTATCGTAACATCACTCATCTCTGCCCTACTTTGGCTTATTTGCTGCTGGAAGTCTCAACCATGCCTTTGTGATCTTTTAACTTGACCATTCCAATGTATTCCTGACTGGATTCCCAAATTCTACTCTCTGAAAACTTGAGGTTATCCAGAATTTGACCGGCCATTATTTACTTGTACCAGACCCTAGTCATCCATCACCCCTGTGCTTGCTGATCTACACTGGTTCCCAGTATTTTTTTATTCACTTGTGGGACATGAGCCTTACTGGCTGGCAAGCATTTATTGCATATTCCCAGTTGCCCTTGAGAAAATGAGGATTCACTAACTTGTTGAATTACTGCAGTCCATATTCTGTGAGTTGACCCACAATGCTATTAGGGAGAAAATTCTCGGATTTTGACCCAGTGTCTGTGAAGGAACAGCGATATATTTTCAAGTCAGGACAGTGAGTGTCTTGGAGAGGAACTTGCAGATAGTAGTGTTCCCATTTATCTGCTGCCCTAGTCCTTCAAGGTGGGAGTGGTCATGGATTTGGAAGGTGCTGTCTAAGGATCTATGCTTCAGTGCCTATTGTAGATATTACACATTGCTGCTACTGAGTGACAGTGGTGGAGAGAGTGGATATTTGTAGATATGATGCCAATCAAACAGGCTGTTTTGTCCTGGATGGTGTCAAGCTTCTTGAGTGTTGTTGGAGCTGGACCCATCCAGGAAAGTGGGGAGTATTCAATCACACTCCTGACTTGTGCCTTGTAGATGGTGGATAGGTTTTGGGGGATTAGGAGATGAGTTATTCGCCGCAGTATTCCTAGCCTCTGACCTGCTTTTGTTGCCGTTGTGTTTATGTGATAAGTCCATTTGAGTTTATGCTGATGTCCATTTGAGGATGTTGATGATGGTGGGGGGAGAGGCGGGGGGCAGGGAGGTGAGGTTTGTTCAATAATAGTTATACTATTGAGTGTCAAGAGGCAGTAGTTAGAGTGTCTCTTATTAGTGATGGTCATTGCATCTTTCCCTAATTCTGACTTCTTGAGCATCCACTCTTTGGATCAGTCCACCATTGTGAACTGCTGGCTGAGCCTTTGCTGTGGAATTCTGTCCCTAAAACTCACAACCTTTCAATCTTGCTTTTCCCATTTAATATGTTTCTTAGTCTTTGAGCAAATCTTTGTTATTCATTCTGTTGCACACTATCATATTTTGTTTATATTGCTCCTGTTTTATGATGTTAAAGCTACTTTATAAAACCAAGCTCTTGTTGTTGTTGTTGTAGCATATTATTGAGCAGAGTTTTGAGTTTGACCTTCCCTTGACAGCCTTGTACAGGTCATTAAACCTCTTGGAGCTATGTCCTGAGGCTATCTTCTGGGTTGCATCATGCTACACACATCGCTTCAGCTGCCTCCCTGGTCCTTGCCCCCCTCCCTACCTTCCTCTCCCCCAGAGGTACAAGACATCTCCTCTGGATTCCCTCCAGCAGGACCTGCAATGCCAGAGCAAGAAGCTCACCCTTGAGCCATCAATATTCTCAATTTTTTCAGTCAGAGCACTTCATTATGGTCAGCAGATGTGAGAAAGTGCAGGCTTCATTTACAACACGAGAAAATTGAGTATACCAGTGGTAATTGGAAACAATGTGCCAATGTCTGCTTTATCGCCTGCAGACACATTTAACTTGTTGTATCCTTTGCGATTTAGAAGAATGAAACATAGAAGTGGGCTTGCCAGGGTAAATAAAGGGTTGGCTATGTAGGATTACAATAAAGATATATTTCTTCATGCACACAGCTGTGAATCTTTGGAACTCTCAACCACAAAGACCTGTGGATGCTTCGTTGAGTATATTCAAGGCAGGGATAGATAAACTTTTGAATAGTAGGGTATCAAGGTATATGGAGATCGAATGAGAAAGCTGAGCCTGGATGGTACTGAATAGTGAGGCAGGCTCCAAAAGCCAAAGGGCTTACACTTAGTTCTACTCTTGCCCATCCCAAATTGTTCTTGAGATGAGTTGTCTTCTTGAATCTCATGATCTGCAGGAATAACGTACAATGCTGGTAGAGGGGCAGTTCCTGAATTTTCACTCAGCGACAGTGATGTAGGCTGTGATTTTCTGCCCCTGCTTCCATGGCAGGCTTTGCTGTTGTGGACGCCCAAGATATTGTCGGGATCTCCCAGTCTTGCCAAAGTTTGCACTGTTCTGCATGGCCCACCCATCCGATTGCCAAGGAAGCCACATGGCAGGGGAGGGTGTTCAACTTTGGCAAAACTGGAAAATCCTATTGGCAGGAAGGGCCAGAAAATCTCGCCTGTAGCTCCAAGTAAGGATGGTGTGTGGTTTGGAGAGGAACATGGTGATGATGTTCCCATGCATTTGCTACCCTTGACTGTGATGATTGACCTGCAAGGTGCCAGTTGACACATCAGTCCTAGGTGGTACAAGTCATGGTTTGGGAAGTGCTGTCAAAGGAGCCTTGATGAGTTATTGCAGTGCATCTTGCAGGTGGTACACACTGCTACAGTGGTACAGCAAGTGAATATTTAAAGTGATGGAAATGGTACCAATCAATTGGGCTGCTTTGTCTTGGATGGTTTTGACCTTGTATGTTATTAGGGTTGTACCCCTCCAGTACAATTGCACAGTATTTCATCATCCTCCTGACTTGTGCCTTATAGATGGTGGGCAAGCTTTGGGGAGTAGGAGGTGAGTTACTCATCACTGAATTCCCAGCCTCTGACTTGTTCTTGTAGCCACAGTATTTATGTAGGTAGTCCAGTTCAGCTTCTGGGCAATATAAATGCCTACGATGTTGATAGTGGGGGACTTAGCGATGGTAATACTATTGAATAGCAAGATACAGTGGTTACACTCTCTCTTGTTGGAGATGGTTATTGCATGGCACTTGTGTGGTGCGAATGTTATTTGCCATTTATCAGCCCAAACCTTTATATTGTCCAGGTCTTGCTGCATATGGGCATGGGGTGCTTCAGTATCTGAGGAGTTGTAAGTGATGCTGTATAATGTGCAATTTTCAACAAAAACCCTATTTTTGATCTTATGATGAAACAAGCAACTGGAGATAGTTAGGCTTAGGAGACTACTCTGAGGAATCCTTGCAAGTGATGTCCTGGAACTGAGATGATTGACCGGCAAGATGCTGGTTGACACATCACTCCTGAACCAACTTGAAATTTGCTGTTGAGTAAGAAGGCACACAGACTCTCGGGCAGTCACTGAAGATCCTAGAGGAAGATGTTCAGAGGAAGCAGTGCCTTGGCATCTACACTGGAGGAGGACTCCACCATCCTCTCCTGTTCCTCTCTTCCCTCTCTCTCCTGCAGATGTTGTTGCTCTGCTTTGCCTGATGTCTTCCTTTCATTCCTTCTGTAAACCCCTCGCGAGTTGCAATGACCAAATACTCCCTCTATCGTGATGATTTCTATGAGGATTCCAATTGGTCAGATGGCATTGCAAGTTTTCAGAGATTTTCCAGAGTAAATGATGCTGGAGCATTGATGAAATCTTGACAAAGTAATTCAAAAGTCTCTTCAACCCTCCAGCATCAAGTGAACAATAAAAGGTGACATAGCTTTCAGTAGTTCTCAAAGTTCTCTCCAACAGCTTGTTAACTCCCAGTCACCTGGTAGGTTCAAGTGTTCGCCGGTAAAATGCCATGCAGTCTCCTTAATGTACGAAGACAATTTAATTAGCAATCAGACACTGAGTAATCCTCTGGGCAGTTATCCCTAGTCTGTGCTTCTACTCCTTAACTGCAGTGGTGTTTGATATGAAACACAGGCTGAACCAGCATTCCAGCTGAAGACACTCTGTTGATCACCTTTGCGTGTCAGTGGCATCTCACGTATTCCGGAAAATTGCTTCCCTATTCTTTGATTCCTCACACAGTGGACTTGACACAAAATCATTGTACAGATCATGTGGGACCTGACTAGGATCCTAACATTGTTTCTTAAATAATCCTTTGTATTAACGTTTGCAGAGGAAAGAAAACCAAAATGCACAAGGAAAGATTTGCTCATAAACGCATGTGGTTTGGTGAAACTATATCAGCTGTTACTTTTAAACGAGAGTGCAGAATAGGTAAATTGACTTATGCTTACATGAACTCAGACTTCCTTTACTTTGCCATGCCATCACTATCGTCACCCTTCTACAAATTTTTCTCCTTAGAAAGCCAATTCCATTAGCATCATTTAAAAACATAAGAACATAAGAAATAGGAGCAGGAGTAGGCCATCCAGCCCCTCGAGCCTGTCCCGCCATTCAATAAGATCATGGCTGATCTGCAGTGGTTCAGTTCCACTTCCCCGCTTTCTCCCCATAGCCCTTAATTCCCTTGTCAATTAAAAACCTATCCACTCTTGACTTAAATATATTCAGCGAGGAAGCCTCTACCACCTCATCAGGCAGAGAATTCCAAATTCCATCCTTTGAGTGAAGAAATTCCTCCTCAACTCTGATCTGAACCACCTCCCCCTGCCTAATTTTGAGGCTGTGCCCTCTAGTCCTGCTATCTTTGCTAAGTGGGAAGAGTCTCTCAACCTCTAGCTTATCCATCCCCTTCATTATCTTATACGTCTCTATAAGATCCCCTCTTAGCCTTCTAAACTCCAACGAGTATAAACCTAGCCTATTTAGTCTCTCCTCATAATCCAACGCCCTCCTCTCCGGTATCAGCCTAGTGAACCTTCTCTGCACTCCCTCCAAGGCCAATATATCCTTCCTCAAGGGCGGCAACCAAAACTGCACTAAGTACTCCAGCTGCGGCCTCACCAGTACCCTATGCAGCTGCAAAAGTACCTTCCCTACTTTTATATTCTATCCCCCTAGCTATAAAGGCAACATTGCATTGGCCTTCTTAATCACCTGCTGCACCTGCAGACTGTGTTTTTGCGATTCGTGCACAAGGACCCCCAGGTTCCTCTGCACCGTCGCATGCTGCAGCTTTTCGCCATTTAAATAGTAATCCTTCCTACCATTATTCCTACCAAAATGGATAATCTCACACTTGCTAACATTATACTCCGTAATGTTTGCTTTTTGCTTCCTGCCTCCGTTCTTCCTTGGTGAGGCTCTGTTTCCCGCTGGCTGTTCTGAAATATTCTTCTGACTCTTACCATGGACATTTCATCAAACCAAGGTCTTCAGTGTCTTGCATGACTCTCTCCTTTTCCAACTGATTTCTTCCTTCTCTTGTCACAATATATCACCTGCTGGGACTGTTTTTTATTAAAGTTTAAAAGTTTATTTATTAATCACAAATAAGCTTACATTCACACTGCAGTGAAGTTACTGTGAAAACCCTCTAGTCAACACATTCAGCACCTGTTTGGGGACACTGAGGGAGAATTTAGCAACCCAATGCAATTAACTAGCATGTCTTTGGACTACGGGACTAGAAACTGGAGCACCCGGAGAAAACCCATCGAGATACAGGGAGAAAGTGCAAATTCCATACAGGCAGTGACCCAAGTGGGGAATCGAACCCAGCTCCCTGGTGCTGTGAGGCAGCAGTGCTAACCACTGTGCCACCATGCTGCCCCAAATTGAATCAATGAATTTGATATGGTTTCTAGCAGGACAGTAACTGGATGCAGCATACTGCATTAAGTGGCAGCCTTCTTTAACAGATGTCTAACTTGATAAAATAAAAAATAGGAAAGATCCCCTTTAATCAATGCATTCAGTTGATTCTCTTTTTTCTATGGCTTTATCTTTATGCAATACTTACTGTAAAACCAAATTCCCATTGAAAATCTTAAATAATGCTAAGATGGAGAAATTGAGAGGCAATTAGTATCCTTTTCATTGGCTCTATTGTGGTTATTATGGAATCCGGGACCATATGGGCAAAATATTGCTTCCAGTAAATTAGATTGTATGTATTGATCTGAAGAACACCAGATATATTTATGTGTGTGAAAGACTGTGAGGTTTGAAGGTGTGTTGATAATGAATTTAACCGTGGGCAAGAGAAAATTTTGCAGCGACTCTAGGAACACAAATAGCTTTTATGAAAGTGTGGTTGTTGTTGCATTTCTGATAGAGCATCAGACTGCTCTATTTCACACTCCATACGTGCAGTTCCCCAAGTTTACAATGAAAGACCACAAACCATCAACACAGATATATGTGGTAAGCCTTTGTCTGAGGGGAATATGCATTTTCGAAAGTAGCTTATAAAGTTGGAACAGCAAAGCTCAACAGTTGATTATGCTGCATTTGCTCTTGTTTTATGACAGTCTGTACCATGTAAGCAACCAACCTTCTCAAAAAAAAATCAGCATAAGTTCCAGATGGCAAGATTGGAATAGAAACCGAAATATATTTCATTGTGATTTTAGCGGATCAAGGAAATTTAAGGCCACCACAATAAGATATGAGCAATTATTCGCTTTTGAGTGCTGAATAACACACATAAATTTGCTGGATTCTTGTGATATTATCATGCTTAGTCTGCCTAATTTTTCCCTGTATAAATCCATTCTGTACGTAGAAGGAAACCAATTTCTTTGCCCATCCATGGAGAACTTGTTGAAGTTTCATTGAAATCTTAGAGCTGCTCTGTGTCAGATTTGTTGCAGTCACACTGCTTTCAGACAATAATGGGGGAATGCGACATACAATAGAAAAAACACACGGAATAAACTAACAACAGTAAGTTCAAATGAGACGTTTCTGTTTCTTAAATGTTCTATTTTAACCCAAGCTTTGTTATTTTACTGAATGTTCCATTTAACTCCTTACAAAGAAGGCAGTTTTACTCAGTCCCTCTGACTGGGCATATTTGAGCGGACTGATTGGGATATTTAGAGCCAACTCAAATTGTTCATTTCAAAAAGAAATTAACAGGAAATAGGGTCTTTATATATCATTAACTCTTATGACAAAAAAACATATATTTAAAACATGTTTTGTTACAACACGTAGATCGCATTTTTTGGTCCTTCCCACTAGTGAGACCTTCCAGTCGCCGAAGATTCCCCCTCCCCGCCTGGGTATGCGAAGGTTCCCCAGTATTTGACCATACAAAATACCATAGGCCTTGGTAAGACCGGACAAACCACCCCTGCTATCGGAAAACATGACACAGGGATGTGTGTGAATGGGTGGGAGGAGGGAGGGGGGTGTGGTGCGGGGTGCGGTAATTCCAACTGTAATTGTGATATTATACGAAGCGGAATGGTGAAAAGTGCATTGTAAAGCAATAATATTTTCCCGAAGCTATTTTGAAAAGCTCTTAGCGTATTGAGCTTTATTGCATGAGAGCATTCCATAACATTATGATGTTGCTCAGTGCCCGGGAAAGAAGCACATCTAACCACAGACTACCGGGCTCCAGAATCAAATATTGGTTACAACAGTTCTATTAAAAATGTAAGATGACACAGATATTTACTGGAAATATGCATCTGTTGAATATGAATCACCTCCTGTTGCTAATTTATTTATGACCATTTACCTTTCCAGGAAAGTTGAAATGCAATTTATAAAAAAGGAATACAGCATCACAGTGGCCTACAAAGGAAGAAGCTAATGGGTTCAGATGAAAGGATTCTCCTGAAGTGTTAAGCTACCTTGCTCTCTCATTTGCTGACCAAGCTGTCATATGCTTCCAGCATTCTGTAAAATTTATTTCAAATTCCCAACAATAGCCACTTCCTTTCTTATCTTCAAAGTGACTTCCATTTCGACAGCAGAACGTGCAACAACAAGAGAAATAAGAAATAAAGCCTTGAATGTAAAACCTGTGAATGCTATGCATTTAATCATGAAGGATAGTAGTCGCAATTGCGATATAGAATAAAAATGTTTCGGAATTAAAACATAGTCTCTCAGAAAATAAATTACAAGAAGCATTTTCTTCAGTCACCAAAGATTTAGGTGGCACAGTGGCACTGCTACCTCACAGCACCAGGGATCTGGATTCAATTCTGGCCTGGGTTCACGATTTGCGGAGTGTTTGCATATTTTCCCCATATCTGCGTGGGTTTCCTCTGGGTGCTCCGGTTTTGTCCCTCAGTCCAAAGATCTGCAGTTTAGGTGTAAATGTAAATGGTAAATGTGTGGGGTTGCAGTGGAAGGGTAGGGCAGAAGGCCTGGGTAAAATACTCAGTCAGACTTGATGGGCCAAATGGCCTCTTTGCACTATAGGGATTGTATAATGCCCTCCCCCACCGGCAGGGTTTGGTAGTGGGACAGCATTTAATGGGGAGGGAGGACGGTGTGTGGGGACTGCCACCTTCCTGCCACCACCCTGAGTAAGTCTGTGGTTGGAAGACCTGTGACTGGCCTTTCTGCCCTATGTACTACTGCTCTTGCTGCTAGTCATCTAGTTCACTTGCCATATCGGAGTCCTGAAAAACCAAACACTGCTGGGGTTGCTTTTGGAATCCCAAGAATTCCGAGGTGTGGTGAAGGAGGAAGCGTTCTGGGAAGGGTTTCTCTCATTCAAAAGCACACAGTGCCTGATCAAGGAGTCTAGCATCAGGCATGGGAGCCACTCTACAGCTCTTGCTGCGGGACGGCTTCCCCGCAAAAACCCTTCTACCCTGCATGGCGATCTCAGCTTTGCCTTGGGTACATGCAATGCCTTTAGCAACCACCTCCTCCCAACTGGCACTGCTGAGCAACGAGGAGCTGCCAGCCCCTGGAAGTTCTCACGGGATGGCACTGCTCTCCCTATGTCTTTAATCCTGGGCAAGGCCCCCTTGCTGTGCACTTAGTTTGGCAGGCCTTGCCAAAAACAGGTGATACGGGACTTTTGCTGATTCTATGCCCAGTGGGTGGCACTCTAGTCACCTCTGTAAAATGCCACCCCGTTTGTGCATTCTCACTGAGACTGCTATATTAATCACCGTGCTAACATTCTGCATCGCTATTGACAGGCAGACCTATATGGAAAGAGCACTTCATTAACCACTGAAAGATTTCCAAATGCCATACATTATCTTTGCAATGTATTGACATGTGCATTTAGATAATTAACCTTTTACTCCACACTGAGATTAATCGTGATTAATCTACATTTTGCTGGTTTCAGTTTCAGAAGTAAAAATTGGATATATCAGATTGGCTACAATCTTATTGAAAGGGGAATGGGCTTGAGGGGCCGAATGGCTGACTCTTGCTGCTCATTCACGTGTTTGTAGGAGTACTAGCCAAAACATTAGAGGAACTTGATGGTTGACTTTGAATAATTCTATGGAATCTGCACTGGTCTAATGAGCGGGCAAACAGAACCTCAGTTTACTGTCTCACCTGAATATTGGCAACCTAACAAGGCAGCACTTCCCAGGATTCCATTGGGGTGTCAACCTAGTCTACATATTGAAGTCCTAAACTCTCAAATAGGATGCCACACCTGCATATGGTCAAACAGAAATGATTATCATGAGAGTTTAAAGAATTCTTTGGGTTCCTTCTCTACTTCATTTTCTCCATTTGTTTTCCTTCATCATTTTTGACCTGGACATTTTGGTTTTAGGATGTTCACACGGTTAAAAAGAAGGTAAAGTCTCCATCGTCCCAGATGACCATAGGCTGCTCCCCATTTTGAGGGGGAGAGCTGACTGCTGGTGATTTAACCTGACAGTCACCACACCTCTGGTAAAGAGGCAGTATTGAGAAGATGCACCTTCATAAATAACACAAAACTCAATTATGTTTGCTTGAGAGCAATGTTTTGCAAATTTCACCAACAATGGGAGCACATTGTTTCTTTGTTGAAAACCCTCTTTCAAGTCTGGCTGAAAAATAATGAAATTAAACCAGAAGACCTTGAATGACAAATTATCCTGGGACTGGAACTCAACAAAAATAACTTGAATTTATAAAATACCTTTTAACTTCGTAAAACATCTCAAGGCATTATTGAACAAATAAAAATGTTGAAACACTGATAAGAGGATGTCTCAATGTCAGAAAACCCTCTTTGTTACTGACCTTACATTGCAACCTCTAGCTTCTCTCAAGATGGAAGACCTCTGGGCCACCTTCTGTCTTTAATTGGATAGATAACCTCATCCCATGCCAACTGAGTGCACAACCCTTGGAAGTGGCAGATCAGTGAGTGTTGGAGGAGCACAAATGCATTGTGAGTGTTGTAAGGTTGGATAAGGTGAGAGAAATGGGAAAAAGTAGTAAGACCATACAGTAACTTCAACACAAGGAAGGGAATTTTAAAATTGAGGCGTTGCTTAACCAGAATGTAAGCCAATGAGCAAGAGCAGGGATAAATACATGGGAGGTGGTGGGGTGGGGGGGGGTTGTGGTGGGGAATGAGGGATTGGTGGGGAATGGGTGGGATTGTTGTCGGTGCAGGCTCAATGGGCTGAATGGTCTCTTTCTGCGCTGTAGGGATTCTATGGTTCTGACATGTGTTGGTGAGATGGATGTCACCAGTGCACTTGAGGAAATTGATGTTTCTTTTTGGGTGATGTAGCAGAAAGGATAGTACATAGATGAGAAATTTCTAAAAAATAACTCCTTGAGAGCTATCAGAGAGAATATTGAGGATCAGGAAGAGAAACCATTGCAGGTGACTTCCTGGCTGCAACTGAACAGACAAGAATGGAACCAGACGAGTGCAGTCTGGCCAAGCTAGACAACGGTGCAGAAGCTTTGGAGGAGGATGGTGCAGTCAATTGTGCTGAAGGTTGCAGACAGGATGAGGGGATCTAATTTGCCTTTGCAACAGTCACCAAGTATGTCATTTGTGACTTCAGTAAGAGTTCCTTCAGCCTTGTGGCTGAGAGAGGAATCTGCTCAAAGTGATTCAAACATATAATTCTGCAAAAGGCGGCCATGTGTTTGGAAGGTGACAACACGTTCAAGGACTTTGGAAAGGAAAGGGAGGTTTGCAGCATTTGATCAATACTTATCGTGTTTATATTTTGACTTTGCCTGAACTATGCTGTAGATGGTCTCCCAACCCCCTTCCTGCTGAATTTTCACATATTCCCATCAGCACCAACTGGATTATGTTAGATATTATAAAAATCCTATTGGATTTACAATTTGTCTGTATACAGCATAGTGTCTGTTTAATTTGATCCCAAAATCTTTTAGAATTTTCAGAGGAAGACATTCCATAAGGTGTTGGATGAAGTGAAATGGTATGAATATTTTTCAGCAATGTGTCCCGTAATCACAGATATTTTTGTGAGCGGATTTATTTTCTGAGTGGATATAATTCATGTATTCTTTCCCAGCCCCCTACTCACTATGCAAGTGAGTAAACATCCAAACACAGAGAGCACTTTTCAATGCTGATGATGGAAGTGATATTAGTTTTGGCAGAAAAATCATGTATCTCCATGTAACCCTAATGTTAGATTGTAAATAGCCTTGCTTGCTGTACAAACCCATTGCAGCTCTGCATTTGGTAAATGGGAGACACCAACACAGAGATTTAGATATGGGTAATCTGGAACTTTTTTTTAAAAAGAGCTATGCTGCAGGGCTGATTTTAATGAGCCTTCCTCTAATGAGTTGTCCCTGCAACTAGCTTCAGGCATGAACATACGAGGCAGGGGCTCTGCTAAATTTTTGATGTGATTTGTGTTGTTTTTATTAGAAAACCGATGGTACTGAGTGCAAAGTATTATTATAAATTTTTATGAACACAGTTTGTATTTTGTCTTGTCGACGGCAGAATTTGTGAGCATGTATTTACATGATTGTTGATAGAAAGTCAGCAAACACTGTAATGATGTTGAAAGCTTTGATGAGCTAGATATGTATTGATGGGTTCTTTTAAGCTGACACAGAGATTGGATATTGTATTCTTATTTCTTAACACTTTGACTTCACAGCCCCTTTGCATTCCAGTGTCCTCATCTACTGCTATCTAATAGGATTCATGGGGTTCACTTAAGCTGGACTGTAAATTAAGCCAAAGACAATATCTGGGTACAGTTAAAGGACTAGTGTACTGTGTGGTTGACACTAATGGAGGAAGTGTGCATTATCAGTGATACTTGACATTCACAATATTAGTTATAAGATAAAAGTAGAAGCTGAGAAATACCCAGCAATATATTTGCAAAGCTAACACTGAAGTCAGAGTCTTTTCCATAGCGTGAGTCTAGTCAAGTCCTAAACAGAGGTATGGTAAACATGTCTCAGCATGGTGGCACAGTGTTAGCACTGCTGCTTCGTAGCACCAGGGGCCCGGGTTCAATTCCAGCCTCAGTGTGAAGTCTGCACGTTCTCCCTGTGTCTGTGTGGGTTTCCTCCAGCAGTCCCAAAAACATGTGGGTTAGGTGGATTGACCATGCTAAATTGCCCCTTGGTGTCAGGGGGATTAATGGGATAAACACGTGGGCTTATAAGGAAAGGGCCTGGGTGGGATTGTTGTGGATGTGGACTCAATGGGCCAAATGGACTCTTTCTGCACTGTAGGGATTCGATGCATCTAAATGCAATCACAGATTAAATGTCATGTTTAAGAGGAAGCGATGGAATAAAAATATTATTCTAAATTTCAAACTGATGGTCACTTTTTAAAAATGTGTTACTATTACTGTTTTCAGAAACAAAAGTTTTTAAAATTTAACTGTAGCTCGGTAAGTATCCTATATAATTGAAAAGCCCTCCTTTATACTTATGACAGATTATCTGGTTGTTATTACATTGCTGTTTATGGAAGTTTGCCATTCGCAAATTAGTTGCTACATCTGTTACATTACAACAGTGCCTATACCACAAAAAATACTTCCCCGACTGCAAAGTGCTTTAGTACACGTACATCTGCGTGGGATTCCTCTGGGTGCTCCAAAATCTTCCAAAAGTCTGAAAAACATGCTGGTCAGGTATATTGGCCATGCTAAATTTTCCCTTGGTTTTTCCCACCAGGTACTGGAGTGTGGTGACTAGGAGATTTTCATAATAGTTTCATTATGGTATGAATGTAAGACTACTTATGACACTAATAAATAAACTTAAATTTATCTTTAAAAACACAAAGCAGAATACTGCAAATGCTGGAAATCCAAAATAACAAAAGGCTGGAAATACTCAGGAAGTCCAGCAGCGTCTGCAGAGAGAGAAACGGGGTTAATATATGAGATAAAAGACCTGAATATTCGCCAGGCCATTGAGCCAATATTCAAGCACAGCTGCTGACCCAAACATGCACACTCTCCCACAGTTTCCTTCTACCCGTTTTAACTCCATCATTTTAACTCGACTCCTCCGAGGAGTTGTCTGATTTCATATCCCCCAAACAAACTCCTGATCCACACAAACTCCTGACCCACATAGACCCCTGCCCAGTACTGTGAGGTTTGACCACTGAAATTGATTGGGCCCACACCACTCACCTCCCCACAGTGGAATCACTCATCTGAATATTGCCCGATCATCTTTACAGCTCCTGTTTCTGCTTGGTATCCTCCTTTGACCTTATTAGAAGACACACAGCTTGCTCACTGAGTGATTTGTTTGTGGAATAGCAAGAAGCACCTGGTCTCGTGCTTGAATGACACCTTATCTGTCATGAGGCCCTCACGAATGCTTAGCTGATTGAGAGCGTCACGCGCCAGATTAACTGACCACATTGTCTTGAATGTTTCCTTAAAGTTGGCCTTTAGAATTCCATAGTAAATCAGCTTCCAGCCTTATCTTCCAGCTCTTTCTGTGATATGCATTAGCAATGGGCTCTGCTGGTAGCACTTGTGCTTCAGAGTCACAAGGATGCAGGTTCAAGCTCCACTCCAAGACTCCAGCACAACAAATCTAGGCTGGCGCTCTAGTGCTGGAATGTTGCACTGTCAGAGGCGCCATCCTCTAGGTGACATTGTTAAACTGTGTCTGATCTGTTGGATGGATTAAAGAAATCCCATGGCATCAGCTCATAGGAGAGAAAGAGAGAATTATCTCTCGTGGTCTGGCCAATATTTCAGCTGAACACTTGCCAGTTGTTAGTGATCATCTCCACCTTAGGATGTTATACTGCAGGATTAATCATTGATAAAGATGCTGAATAAATATAGTTGTGTCAGGGACATTACCCTGAAGAACTATTGTGGGACAGATGATTGACCTCCCACCAGGACAATAGATACATTGGAACACCACTATCTGCAACTTGCCCTCCAAGCCACTCACAATCCTTACTTAGAAATATATCGCAGTTCTTTCGGAGTCGCTGGTCAAAATCATGGAGTTCCCTCCCTAATGGCATTGTGAGTTAATCCACAGCATGTGGACTGCAGTGATTCAAGAAGGCAGCTCACCACTATCTCCTCAAGGGCAACTGGGGATGGGCAATAAATGCTGGACAGCCAGTGATGCCTATGTTCCACGATTCAATAAAAAAAATCACAAACATGTTTCTTTGCGTTAGGTATGACTCCAACCAGTGGAGGATTATTCCCCAGATTTATATTGACTTCGATTTTGCTAGGGTTTCCTGTTGCAACATTTGGTGAAATGTGCTGTGATGTCAACCACAGTCAGTCTCATCTCACCTCAGTTCAGTTTTTATGCTGGTGTTTGGACCAAGGCTGTAATCGGTCAGAGAGTTAAATGACCCTTTTGGAACCCAAAGTGACCATTGCTGAGCAAGTTATTGGTGAGCCAGTCAAAGTAAGTGTGGCTTGATAGCACAGTTGTTGATACCTTCTATTTTCTGGATTTGATTTGTCCTTCTTATGAACAAGACATACCTGAGCAATTTTGTATTTGATTAGGTGAATGGCAGAGTTATATCTGTACTGGAAAAGCTGAGTTAGGGACATGAGTAATTCTAGAGCAGAGGTCATCAGCAGTACAGTCACGATATTGCTGTAGGCCACGACCTTTGCTGTCTCCAGCGCCTTCAGTCTTTTCTGTATAATGCTGCAAGAATCGAGTTTTGTGAAGAATGGTTTCTGTAATCATGGGAGTCTCAGAGAGAGGCCAAGGTTTATTACTCATTCTGGACTTCTGGTTGAAGATGGTTGCAAATGTTTCCACCTTGCCTTTTGCACTTTGCTGGAATCTACCACCATTGGGATTGGAGGTGTTCAAGGAACCTCCTCCTCCTGGTATCCATCACCATTCATGACTGAATGTGACAGGTCTGCAGGGCTTTGACCTGATCCACTGATTGTGGGATTGCTCTGTTCTGTCTAAAGCATGCTTTATCCACTGTTTATCATGTAGGCCTGTGTTGTAGCTTCACCAGACTGGCACCTCGTTTTTAGGCTTGTTTGGTATTCTCTTCTTCCCTCCTCATTGAACAACATTTCGATGCCCCCATCCCCCACCCCTCCCAGCTTGATGGTTGAATAGGGTACGTGAACTTACAGATTGTGGTTGGCTGCAATATTGCTGTTGCTCTTGGTCCAGAGTACCTATTACATACATAGTTTTGATCTGTAAGCCTGTTCTGAATTTCTCCATATTAGCACAGTGGTTTTGTTATAGAGCACAATAAAGAGTGTGAAGATAAAAGTTTTGTTTCCACTGTTGCCAACACATGCATGATGGACAGATATATCTGAAACAGGTTGATGAGTGAGAATGAGGTCAGGTAGGTTTTTCCTTCCATCTCTTGTGACAGGCCCAGTTAGTAGCCATTGCTAAAATATCAGTACTACCTGAAGTGGACATATGAGCTGAGTTTTTCCAGCCCCATGAAGGAACTGGGAGAGTGGAGGGATGGGAAGATCACAGTGAGCCATATCAGGTTGGCTCCAGAATGCTTCCTATCCCTGGGTGGGCTAGGAAGTGAGTTGACTGTCTGCTCTGCAGATACAGGCAGCCTTTTATGCTGGGTAAACCCTGGCTAGGAGTGGTTTTATGCCTCTGCTATTTCATGAATGGAGGAGTGATCCCTCATTGCTCAAAGGAGGAGGTCACCTTGCTCAGTGGTGTTGCTACTGTTAAAGTCCCCCAAACAGAGTACTTTTTATGTCCTTGCTTTTCTACAGTGGTGTTCAAAATGGAGGAGTTCTGGTGTTTTTTATCCTCCAGTATATTACTGTTTCTCTGGGGTGGGGGGGGTTGGTGCTATTTCTCCTTGCTGTTCATCAGTTCTCATCATTTCCCCTTCCCATTTACATTCTCCTTTCTGTCTACTTCATTCAAGCTGTAATCCAAACTAATGCTGCTTTAACTGAAACTCTCACCTCGCTTTTCTTCAGCTTTATGCTGATGTTGATTCTTCTTAGATGGTAACCGCATTAATTCAATTTCTGCTTCTTTTGATCTGCTCACTTTTCCATAGCACTGTTGGTTTGATGTTCAGCTTTAAATGTTAAATGTTTTGAATTGTCTCTATCAACAGGACCTTGGGTCACCGCTGGCAGCTATTAGAGACTCAGCTCTGTTATAAATATCTTCTGGGATTTTATTTGGACTTAGTTCCATAAATAGTTGGAGTATCTTACTCTCACTAGAATGGACACTCTCACCCACCCATATATCTGCTTATAAATCAGCATAGCCATAGATAGAACATCAGAACATCATGCTAACTGGGTTTTTCCAGCCCCATGAAGGTGGGTTTGGAGCTGGAGGAAAGGAGGGATGGAAAAACCACAGACAGCCATGTCAGGATGGCTTCAGAATGCTTTTCTGCCCCTGAAAGGGCCAGGAAGTGAGTTGATTGTTTATTCAGTAGATACTGGCAGCCCATTATGTTAGTTAAAGTCTCCATTAGCCTGTTTCATTAATGGAGGATAGGTAAATCGTTGCTCAAAGGAGGAGACCTCCTTGTGAGAAGCAAGTGGCTCCATGTTGCCAAGACCCCGGGAGTTGCACCCTACAGTCACAGTTGGGATTAGTCCAGTAGAGGTTTTTTTTTCTCCTCCAAAATATTGCACTGACCTATCCCAGTCCCAGCTTTTATTCCATGTCATGCAATCCAGCGGGGGCACTTTGATGTTGAGATCCCTGATCCACCTCAGCAGCACTCTCCTCTATCATTGTGGCTGTCAGGCTCTAGATTTGCTGGTTTTCTGATTTGGCTCATCTGCCACCTTTAACAGGTAGCAAACCCAGAGATGGCCAATTAGAAAAATGCTTCTGGACCGATAGAGCAATCAGTTTGGCTCTTGGCAATTGCAGCTCAGGACCCCCATTGTATTGGCTGGAAAATCCTGGCCTTTGTCTTTGGCAGATGCCTTCAGGTCTCACTCTCCAACCTACTGAAGTTTGTTGAGGTGAATTTTGATATGAATTGTTACAATGATATACAATAGGGCAAAGCAAAAAGTAACATTTATGATCACGTTCAATTAATTCTCCACATAGTCTCACATGATAACATTTAAAAAAAATACGCTACATTACCCCATTTCAGGTTTGATATTACTTGATTGAAAACTGATTTCAAACATGTTCCTCTGGCACAGTATTCTTCTCAATCTTTTGCTGTTGCAGCCATCCCTTTTCAAGATACAAATAGATATTAAAGAGAGCCCACCACAATCTAAATTACTTCATTGGCTACGAGGTGTTTAATGGAGTATTGGTGAAAAGGCACTATATAAATACAATTTCTTTGCTTCTTGTGATGATGGCCACAGGGGGATTGTCAATAGATCTGCCTATGGAATACGAGCTCCCTGATTAAAAGAGTGGAGGCTCACTAATAGGGAAGGAACAGCGGGGGGTTTAAAGCCAGCTGATTTCACTCAGGCTGACAGCCAATAGACTTCAGGTCCGACCTGTGCACTGCAGCTGCTGTGCATGTTGTAAATAAAGGGTGTTGGTGACGGAAGCCTGGCTTCGGTAAAGTTATTACACTTCTGATAAGGGTATAAACTCTGAATACTATCACTGCCTCCTGTGAATCATTTCATTAGTGCAATTGGAGAAAAATGCAGTTGTGAATTATGGTAAAGTTGATGTATTTATGAAATTCTCACAAGATCAAGTGTCTGTGTTTCTATCTGATTTTTCTGCATTGTTTACAGGACAGGCTGACCCTGTTGTTCTAACATGCGTTACAATCATTAATGGAGGAGGTGTGAAGATGCAGTTGAACAAATTCTGTTAGTAGATCTACATCATACTTGTAGTCAGTGCAAAGAAGCCAGTGTTACCAATTCTTTTCCTTTTGAATATTGTGTCCAGGAAGTTAATCACTGGTTTAAATGACAACATATATGGTTAAGCCTGCGAACAGGGATAATGCCAGAACTGTACTACTTCACCCAGCACAGAATCAGCGCGGGGGGAAGTCTGACAACGAAAACCACCATTGACATTGGGTGGGAATTTCTGGTCTTGCCCAAATGAAGTGGTAAAATCCCACCCAGAGTGTGCTTAATTTTGTATCATGCATTGAATAAAGTTTGCAATTTATGCATTGAGATCGAATGCTTTACTGCCAGAGTTAAAGCATAGCTGCACTTTCTGTTTTTATTTTCTGTTTTCTTCATACCGGCAAACCTTGGTCTGGTTTTGGTTTGAGATGTTGCAATGATATCTGTAGATACCTGGAACACTTAAAAAGTGATTTGATCTTGCAGTTGCTGGCTGAAAAAATGACATAGCAAGATGTCACATTTTAAAGCTTTAACTATTAACACATGACCAAAAGCACTATTGACTAAACACCAGTTTCTTTTTGTAGGCAACTTATATTTTAACTACAGAGAGGAGCCTTCCCTTTTATGCATATAGTACCTTCAACACTCCATGGAGCTACAGCTCTTGCTGTAAACAGACTATATTTGTCCCCAACTTCCAGGTGGTTCCCACATTCCCGTTTTACCGACTAGGCTCTTCAAGTGACCACCTGTAGGCACTTCCCTTGGCTTTTGGAGAAGTTTCAAAACCCACTACAAACAATAAAGCTCTTGCAAAATTTATTCTTTTCCCCTTACTCTTTCCCTCTTACATCTGGCTCATGGAACCAAACATTATTTTCTCTCTGCTTATCACACCTAAACTTTCATTGATTGATTTGTAACCTGATCTCAAAAATGGTTTCCTCGGCCAGTTGATTCAGAGGGGAACTCTTCTGTGCACGACTAATGAGCGTCCAAGCATTGAGTCTGGTGCAGGATCCTGCCACTTGGCCAGTGAGAAAGGTACTATCGAAGCCACTCACCACCATACTTAGTCTCAAAAAGGATTATATCCATGATATCAAAGCATAGCAATTTTGTAAACATCAAATGTAGCTATACCAAAGTGCTGATGGATATTGCAGTTTGTGGCATTGTTTATGGAAAATTAATGCTCTATAACTGTCTGGAAGACCCAGTTGAAAATTGTATAAAATGAGCACATATTGTGCCATGGAAGTTCCATTTAGTTGTGCCATCAAAGGTGACTGGCAAAAGAATCCTGAAGGGTTTGGAATTAGAATGCTACACAGTCTGATAGAGTGACAGATATGGGGGGATTCTTACCAACACTTCTATTCCTCCCTTCCACCTTGATCATCAGAACTTTTAACCCCCTCCTCTTCATTGGCCCTTTTCCTTCACTCTCCCAGCCCCAACCCCAGGTTCAATAGCCATTTGCTGGCTTACCATGCGCCCCTGTGCACTTCTGGCCCACAAACAGTTATAAATGAATCAGTCCCCCTTTCCCATGGGTTTCCCTCTGGGGCTGGCCTCTTTACACAGTTTGACACTGCCAGGTTGGCATAGGCATAGTACAAACAAGACAATGCCAACCTGTGCCAAAGGGGATTTCCAGTTTGCTTTACTAGGCCACTTCCTGGCCCCACATCCCTGTCCCCCCGGGGGCTATACTTACATTTGTGCCCCCTTGGGGAGACCACCGAGGCAGTTTCACGTCCAGGCGAATCTGGACGTCTCAAAATATGGCGGAGGCAATTTATGACAGTGGTAGATTAATCAGATTTAAATATATTAAAGTGTATTTAAATCAGGTTCACAGATTACACCGCCAATGAGGGCAGTAAAAATCTGATCTCACGATCTCACTGGCGATAATCATGAATTTTGGCTTCTGCCTCATATTGAGCCCTCACCACTGATCACATGGACTGTGAACAAGGGCTCAAAATCTCAGCCATTGATTCAGTAGTAGCTTTCTAATGGGAATACTTAATTTCTTGAGGTATATATTTGGCATAAATACTTGAAGTAGAAAGAATTGCAATGATTTGGTGACATTAGCGTTGCAAACTGAAGGGGATGAACGACTTCCTTTCACACTGTGCCATTCTCTGGTTCCATTCTGTATTCCAGAGGGATACTTTATTTTTAATTAATCTACACAAACTATCAAATTATTAATTTCTAGTTTCTGACATAGCAATTTTCCTCTAATATGTCAATTACTTTTTCCCTGGAACACTTTCCTTGGCGTGTGAATACAATTTTACTTAAAAGGAAATATGCAGAAATTGACTTCTAGTCGCAACCAGTTTCTGAGAGAAATTGGTCAAAGCATCCAGAAACATAACTTGCATTACCAATGGATCAACAGCTGATGACTTAGCATTAGTGGAAACTTGTTCCCATTTATTCTTCTCTGACAAAATTATTATGCGTTTATATTCATTTTGTGCTCTGCTAGTTTGTAATTCTTCATTAGAAAAGTTCTCTGATTCAATATTCAACTAAATACTACTTTCCTACTGTTTAGTTGGAATCAAATCTCCAAGATCTGACTGAAGTAAGTGTTCAGTGGTTCATATCAACACAAAATTTGTTTTAGAGTGAAAATGTTATCTTTTTGGAGGAGATTGTTGGGGGAGTGCGGGGTGGGGAGTGGGGTGCACAAGAAATTATGATGATCCCAGGAACAGTAATTTAATGTAGAAACTGGTTCATTGCAATCTTTTCAGTCATTCGACCTGAAATAATATCATTATCAGATACAATGACAGAACTGCAACAATTCATTGCCTTTTGGTAAAAAGATATCTAGTATCTCCCTGCATCCTGGTAAGACAGCAGAATAGGACAACCCTCTTGTCCATACCGTTGCAGACACCATCCTCAATGGTGAGGACAGGGCCGTTTGCACAAAGGAAGCGGGAACATCATGTTTGTAAGGCCTCAGTAGACTCGCATCTGCTCTGGCAGAATTCCTTGGGTGGTAAGGACACTTGACCGAATGCATCCACTTAATACAAGGCCATTCTGTAGAGGGGGACAGCTGAGGAAATAGGAATTTTTACCAATACATTGGGCAACAAACTTCTCATTCTTACTGCGTATAGAATTTGAGCTTTTTCTGTGAGCAGTGTTGATCTGTCGACACCAAGTGTCATATCGAGCAAGTAAACTGGGGCCAATTGACAGATTTCATAGCATCATAGAATCTCAACCTGTCATTGTGGTTTGCAAATGTACTTGGTACATTTTGGTACACATGGTACTGTGTACTTGGTGACTGTTTTTGTGCCTTTGGAGACAGAGTGTCTGACCAGCGGCCCCAGCAGCATGAGAGGGACAGGGCTCTGGATTTTCCAGATCGAGATTGTGTCGCTTACTGCAGTGAAAGTGATGCGAGGCCTCGGAGGCGATGCATTTGAGTGTGTCCACTACGAAGGAGATGTTCATGGCCTTGGAGGAGATAAGGGTGGAAGGCTGGGCCCCGGGTCAGCAACCAGGTGTACACAGCTAGAGTAGTTCTGCTGCTGTGCTTCTTGGGCGGCTCCTTGTTGACTTTAATCAGCAACTGCCTCAATGCCTTGCGGGATGCCCCACACTTAGCCACAAGCTGAGGCATTCCACTCCACTTTGATCGACTCAAGGGCTCTTCCGTTAACAACCATCCCCTCAGAAGGGGCAGGAGCATTTTGATACTGATTGCAAGTCACAACTCTAAAAAAGGGTCACTGTGAGAAGTAAGATTTAAAATGTGGCAAAATAGAGATTTTGTTTTCGCTCAAACATTCAAATATTGGACAAGGATGCCATACAAACATTCTGAAGGATTGGGATGGTGAGGGGAGTTTTAACTCCCTTCCCTTCAGCATCCAACCAATTAAACTGCAGGAAGGGAATTGCACTAATTGGCAACCTGTTCCAATCTGGCTCACTGTCATTTTAAATTGTGGGTAATGTGGACACTCAGACTGATAGCTTCCATACCAGGCCATGACTAGCAGGGGCTGAGTGATAGACCTGTAAATTTAGACTATTTTAATACTCCCTTGTGAACCAGAGTGCTCCTTTAGCCTCCATGAAGGAACCTTAGGTCTCCCTTGCCCTGGACTGCCTCCAGCCCTTCTCCAGACTGCAATTACAGATGGACCACCTTCCAACCTATCTTCATGTTGGCAACAGGGAAGGCGATTGGTACAATGAGTAGACTATTAATTGAGAAAAATCAGCGAATGTTCTGGGGACCCGGCTTCGAATCCTGTCACGGTAAATGGTGGAATTTGAATTCAATAAAAAATATCTGAAATTAACAATCTACTGATGACCAATTATTGTCAGTTGTCGTAAAAACCCATCTGGTTTACTAATGTCATTGAGGGAAGAAATCTGCCATCTTGGCCTGGCGGACTCCAGAGCCCCCAGCCAATGTGGCTGACTCTCAACTGCCCTCCCAGGATAACTAGGAGTAGGCAATAAATGCTGGCCAACCAGTGACCTCCATGAATAAAAAAATGACTGTGTCCCAAGTATGTTCTCCCACCTGCCCAAAATCCTGTTTCTAACAGCCAGCACAAATTCCTCCTGTCACAGGATTGAAATGTTCACTCAAGTTTCCGTTCCCATGGGGTGGGTTTTCCAGCAGCACAGGTGGGTCGCCATTAGCCAGCCAGCTACAGAAAACACCATTGCTCCCCCCCCCCCCCCCCCCAGCCACCACCCCTCCAACCACCACCACCACCACCAAATCCACTGCAGGCTGAGTGGCTAGATGTGGAAAGATCCTGCCTGTGTTAGTCCTGTTTCTCTTTCTGTGGATTCTGCAAGACCTGCTAAGTCTTTGCAGCATCTTCAGATTTTAATTACAGATTGCTGCAGAAAGCCTGATCTTTCATATTGAAGTAGGGTCTAGTGAGCTTTTATTTAAGAATGGAAGCGGAAATCTCACCACACCTCTTCCCCTATCCCCACAAACCCCACCCTCCCTCACCATCCCCCCCGCCCCCCCAACACCGAAACGCCCAGCACCCAGATGTGAGCTATCACTCACTGCAGCCCAACCTCACTACACACTGATCCCACCTCCCATTAACTTCAATCCAGCAATATCGGTGACATTAGGGAAAAGCTACAAATGCCTCTCTTACAAATAAGAATATTTAACCCAGTAAATATTGTTTTAATCACAATGGCTGTGACAACAATACCGTAATCCTCATGTGAGTTGAAGGAGAGAAATATGCCAGCTGATAAAAAAAAATGCTGTCCTACATAGGTTTGAGCATAGTTACTGATATTTGATAACACTTGGGGCTTTTTGTGCCTAATTATACAGGCAATCATATATTAATGAGCTACTGTTGCTGCTGGATTTCGTGTTTAAAGAAAATCAACTTATTTTCAATATAAGAAGAGTGGTCCTTTGCATGATAATGAGAAGCTATAGCCAGTTGATCAATGCTATATAATAACTGTGCGAGACTGGAAAAGAATCTGGAGACACACAGAGCTGACTCAAGGCAGCCCAGTGTAATTTCTCATACAGCTGTTGCACGATGCATCACTACTCTTAGAGCCTTGGATTAACTCCAGAGTAAACATTAAACCTTCAATTCCAAAGCCAGACGCAGTGAGATTTCCTCCTCCTCCTCCCTCTCTCTATGCAAAAAGCTGCGATGCTGTCTTTCACCAGGATTAAATGATTTCCGAGTCGACGAGTTGCTCCTTCTCCGCATTTTCTCAGACGCCACACAGTTTGGATATACTCTCTTCCTTCAGGAAACAGATAAAAAATATCTGTGATTATATACCAACCGACTCAAGAACAGCTTCTTCCCTGCTGCCATCAGACTTTTGAATGGACCTACCATATATTAAGTTGATCTTTCTCTACACCCAAGCTATGACTGTAACGATACATTCTGCACCCACTCCTTTCCTTTTCGGCGATGTACTCTATAAATGGTATTTTTGTCTGTCCAGCGCACAAGAAACAATACTTTTCACTGTACCTCAATACATGTGACAGTAGTAAATCAAATCAAGTCCTTCAGGGTTTGGAAATATTTCCACAAAATCTTGTTTCAAAACCAAAAGAAAGATAAATAACCTTAAAAGTAAAGCAATGTGGGCAAAGTAGTAAACTATTAAGTTCACAGGTCCTGCGCCACTATTTAATCGGGATGGCATGGTGGTACAGTGGCTAGCACTGCTGCCTTACAAGAAACTTGAGTTTGATTCCCAGCTTGGGTCACTATCTGTGTGGAGTTTGCATGTTGTCTCCATGTCTATGTGAGTTTCCTCTGTGTACTCTGGTTTCCTCCCAAAGTCTGAAATACATTCTGATTGAGTGCATTGGCAATGCTAAATTCTCCCTCAGTGTACCCAAATAGATGTTGGAGTGTAGTGACAAGGGAATTTTCACAGTAACTTCATTGCAGTGTTAATATAAGCCTACTTTTAACACTAATAAATGAACTTAAAAGGTGGGCAGCATAGTGGCAGAGTGGTTAGCGCTGCTGTCTCACAATGCCAGGGATCTGCATTCAATTCCAGCTTTGGGTCACTCTCTGTCTGTAGTTTGCACGTTCTCCCAGTGTTTGTGTAGGTTTCCTCCAGGTACTTCAGTTCCCTCCAACATGCCAAAGATGTGTGGATTGGGTTGATTGGCCATGCTAAAATGTGCCTTAATCAGGGATATTACCAGGGTAAATATATGGGGTTATGGGGAGAGGGTCTGGCTGCGATTGTTATCAGTGCAGGCTCAATGGGCTGAATGGCCTCCTTCTGCATTGTAGGGATTCTATGATTCAGAGACAGGCTATACAGAATTAAACCAATGGCCAGCCTTCAAAAGTAACCAAATTGCCAAAATAATCAATTCTCAAAACGCTTGAATAGCAAATGATTTAATTGTTTGCAGTGGATGAGCTTTTGTCAAAGCAAACAGACAGTGATCACACACTCCTCAAACCTGCAGAAATTGTGCTCCAATATACTTTTATTCATTAAAATGAATAAATCAATCAAATAAATTTCTCAGGGGGGTGAAACGAGCATGGGTATGTGGGGAAGAGTAGTGGTTGGATTAGCATGTGCATGATGGGGCTGATGGGACAAGCTCGGGAAAGGAATGCTTCTTCCACCCCAGAAAGGATCATTCAGAATAAGTAAAAACTCACACCTGCTTGGGCCTCCTGTGCCTGGACCCCTCACTCGAGGTATATGTCTCTGAAATGAGATACCTTGCAGAAAAGAAGCTAATCAATAGTTAAAATGATATGATTGGGCTGGTGACACCAAGATGTAACCTTGCATTTAGCCAAGACTATAAAATATCGGAGCAGAAATAGACCATTTGCTACGTTGACACGTTGTTCATTTGGGGAAGCCAATTGTCCTGTGAAAGCATTAAAGCCAGAAAGGATGGCAGACAGGTGGGAACATGGCATCAAACTGGCTTTTACCTGCAAACTCTAGTCTTCCTTCCTCCTGACTGCACTGTTGAAATCAGCCTTCATGTGATAAAGGCTATCACATGAATAATTAAAAATAATTAAAACTTAATTTTGCTCAAGAATTTTAAAACAAAATTACAGCTAACAAATGAAGGTGGCATCTTTGGGAAACCGATTAAGATTAAAGCCCATTGCAGTCTACTTGGATTGTCATTTATTGTTTAATAGGCCAGGTATTCAGGAGTGAAATCTGATGCTTGCTGTTGTGGAGCTGGTTTCATCTGGCGAATGATAAGTCTTAACATAAAAGTAAAATATTAAACCTGACACACAAAAAGGTGCTGCAAAAATCAGTATCCTACTAATATGCACCAGAAATGACGCAACGCACACACATTTTGTCAGCTTCCTGGATTTATTTTTTAACCTTTCTATAATGGAACAAATATGCATGGGCAGATTTATTGCATCCTCGCGCTATAGCACTCATCATTGCTTTAGCCCGGAACCGGCAAATGGAAAGATGACTGTAAGACAATAAAACATAAGAGAAGAAGTAAGCCATTTGGCACCTCAAGTCTACTCTATCATTCAAAGAGATCGTGACCAATTTTGGAATTTTGTTTCAGAATACAGTGGAATGTTTTCTGTACGTAAAAGGTTTATGTCCAGTTAAAACAGTTTAATTGCCAAGACTTCTTTCAATATGGGTTTTTCGTTGAACCTCAAGATATACCACTCACAAAGTGCTGAGCAAAGAAATTCAACATATTTTCCCATTTCCCCTATCTGGTGAGTCTCGACTAGGCAGGCACCATCTCAGAATAAGAAGCAGGCCATTGAAGATTGAGATGTGTTATAATGTAACCAATGATAACATGCTATAAGGGTCAGTAGACCAGCTGACCCAGTAGACAATGTAGCCTATGGCAACATGATGACTTGGGCTAAATAAAAAGCAGATAGAGATTGCGGAAAACTCGTGTAGCTCAGGATGTGGCCTGAGTGTTGGTGTAATGAAGTTTCATTCTTAAACCTTTTTCTTTGACTTTGTGAGATTAGTTCTTTTTATTGTTTGCAACTGAAGATCCTTACGGCTGGCTGAACAGTCTGCGGAGAGACTTTTTTCACTCAGATGAATCTTTGGAATTCTCTCTTCTAGAGGCCAATAGAGGCTCAATCATTGATTATGTTCAAGATCAAAACCAGTAGATTTCTGGAGACTTCATAGGAAATAGCATGGGAAAGTAGCATTGAGGTAGATGATCATCCATGAGCTAGTTGAATAGCCTAATAGTCTTGATGGGTCAAATAATCTATTCCTGCTCCTGTGTTCCTAAAAGGGATACAGTAAAAACCCATTTAGTGGACCTAAAATCTTTATTTTGGCTTTCAGGAGATCTCATCAATTTACCTGTATCCAATTGAAATTGTGACCTTCGATACAAAAGTCATCTTGGCTGGTCATTCGGCTTTTCTCAGATTTTTTTTTAAACAATCAAAATTAGAAGAAAGATTTCATCCACAATTTAAGAAAAAATTTATTTTTTTCTCAACCATTTAAGATTATTTTACTCCGAAGGTAGGAGAGGGAAACAAAGGAGAAAATGGATAACAAATTTAATGGACTAGATGCAGTTGACCTATGTGGGCAACACAGGACAGCAGAAGTGGAGATCAATGGGAATCAACCTTCTGGGAAGAGGGCAACATTAATAAATGAACAAACACTAAATATTCTGTGCAACAATTCAATTGATTATTTTTCACATTAACGAATATTGCTGAAAAAAGAGATATATTGTTGAGGCTTTTTGTCTTTCACTCAGCATAGTTAGCAAAGTATACCAGCAGTAGAGAGAACAACAATTTATACTGCATGAGAAGAGAATGCTGACTGACAGATGGAGTTTGACTGGTAGAGATGTCGTCATGGAGAATGCAGCAGAGAACTGTTAACTTCCTGCCTTTGTTTCAAATTCAAATCAGGCCAGTCAACTCTGCTCAAGGCATTGCCTTGGCATGGACCAGTGAATAGCTGTTCCCCCCAAGTTGTTAATTCATTGGAAAACATATGTGAACATGCTCCTTCTGTTTGTAAAAGACAAAGATCTTTCTGCAGTTATATGTGGTTGCTAGGCTGTGCAAGTGAGCCGTAATTGGAAATCAGCAACACCATGCTATATCTACTCTGCAACTTCCCACGCCATTATACAGTCTCCTTGCCTCTTAACCCATATCTTACCCCCTTTTTGTCCTCCTCACATTTTACTTTCCTACTGATCTTTGTATTGTCAGCACATTTGGCTATAATGTACTCTGTGCCTTCATCCAAGTCATTAATATAGATTGTAAATAATTAAATCCCAGATCCCTGCAGCACTCCACTTTTCTGAACTGAAAATAACCCACTTATCTTCAATCTTTGTCCCCTGTTAGTTAGTCACCTCTCTATCCATGCTAATATGTTATCCCAAAATCTTGAACTCTTATCTTGGAGGGGAATCTTGAGGTGGTGACCTTCTCAGGTATCTGCTGCTTCAGTTCTTTTAGATGGTGGTGTTCAGGTGCTGTCTCAGGAGCCTTGGTGAGTTGCTTGTAGATGGCACTTACTGCTTCTACTGTTCATCAGTGATGGAGGGATTGAACGTTTGTGGAAGGGATAGCAATTAAAGCGGGTTTCTTTGCCCCGGATGGTGTCAAGCTTCTTGAGTGTTTTCAGAGCTGCATTCATCTAGGCAAGTAGTGAGTATTCTGTCACATTCCTGGATTGCATCATGTAGATGGGGAACAGGCTTTGGAGAGTCAGTCACCACAGGATTCCTAGCCTTTGACCTGCTCTTGTAGCCACAGTATTTATATGGCTAGTCCAGTTCAGTTTCTGGAGAATGGTCACCCCTGGGATGTTGATAGTAGGAGTTTCAGCAATGATATTTCTATTGAATATCAAGGGATGATAGTTGATTCTCTCTTGTTGGAGATGGCCATTTCATGGTACTTCTGTAGCACAGATGTCACTTGTCTCTTATCTGCTCAAGTCCGAATGTTGTCCAGGTATTGCTGCATTTGGACATAGGCTAGTTAAATATCTAAGGATTCATGAATGGTGGTGAAAGGAGTCACAAGTGGCGCTGACATTTTGGATAGCATCAAAACTTAAAGAATGCATCGTGATTTAGCTGTAATACGGAGTTTTATGTAAAATATCCGTTTAGTATTTAATGTTCTCTAACAATATCCTGCAACTCTCGCACTACTGCACTTAATGAACAAATATCATTCTCCAAATTAGGTATCCAGTCATTTTAAGTGCTTCCCCACCCTATAGTCCCAACCAGAAATGTTGAAAATTGTTTTCAAAAATTTACATGTGAACTGGAATGAGTAAGTAAATGTGTAGATGAATTTGAAATATATCACAGCAGCTTTTAATGAATTCAATAATGTTTTCTTTGTATCCCAGATATTATCAAAATCCACAAACATCCAGAAGCTGAAAGCAATCTCACGCAATCTACCTCAGGCATACTTGTCCTTGCATTTATGCTTGCCTGTAATTGTGAATCTGGCTAGTAATTCAGGTTAAAAATAACACAGTGCAGACCACTGTTATAAAAATCCATTGCATATATGGACCATTTCAAAATTGTGTTAAGGTTTAAATGATTCATTTTGTTCAAAGGCAACATTATTATGTTGTGTTATTTATTTCTATCTGCTTTTATAGAATTCTCCATTATAGTTTTATTGAACATCATTCTTGTAAATGTTATGTGATGAAAAACAAGTTCCATAAAGTGTCAAGGAAATTCTGCACTTAAAAGTTTAAGGCTACAAAACATAATTATACCTTGTGGTAGCTATATAAATCGATGGTTTTACTGACCTAAAAATGAAATAGAAAACTGTGTGCTACGGGCTGTCAACGAGACGGTCTGAGTTCCAATCCTAGTTTCATTGACATTTACCCAGGGCATATATGTCAATCTGACATTTGTCACCTGGAGATGATAGGAAGATTTAAACTATGAAGAGATGTATTCTGGATTTACCCAAGAATATCTTATGATAGGTTGATGGCAAAATGCCATTGAGTATTGTATTAAGGAAGGAAGTCTGCTGACATTGTTGTGAATTTAGGCCTGGCTATTTTAGGGATTGTTGTAGCGATGCACCCACAGTTTAGGAAATTTAATCATTGATTAAACCACTCCATAATTTCCTGGGACATCTGGACATGATTAGACTGTAATTATCATAAGTCTGCCTTGATTAATACCAGTGATGATCAGGATTTTCAACATTGTCACTTAATACTGGCAGTGGGAGCATGGCAGAGATGTAATTTATTGACTTTCGATGAATTCTGATTAGAGTGAAATGACGTGTTATCAGGTGCAATTCTCCCCAAAAAATCTCTAAGGCTGGAATGCTGTGGCTTTTGATGCCAGTGGGACCTTTTTGTTCTGCTAACAATGTATTCCCACTGTGGATTTCCCAGTGGCATGGTGTGCAATTCAGTGGGAAATCCAATTGGCACTGTCACTGTGCAGGGACAGTGCCAGGGGAAACCCAGTCAAATCCCTGGCTACTTGGGGGCTTCAATGGCCTCTGAGCCCCTCAGCACGACTATCGTGACAGGTCTCCTTTTGTGTGATCCGTAGTGCTTCCTGCCAGGTTTCTGCTGCATTCAAGGGTCAGAGAATTGCAGAAACTGGGAGAATCTGGTTTCAAATTGAATGATTATTTTAAAATGCTAATCTGGTTCTCACTCTCAGTGGATGTGAACCAGATTAAGCTGGGGCACGAGGGCTGGGAGGACCCCAACGAAAGTTCTCCCAAGAATGAAATGCATTCTGGTTCCTCCTCCATACAGGGACAGAGAGTCGCAGCCATGATTTTGCTGATCAGAATTTGTTGAAAAAGCATTTGGTCAGCATGTGAGAGGCAATGAAAATACAGGCTCAGAAAGTGATGAGATCCGATGAAACCATCTGCTGCACTTCTTCTTCTGGTTGAACAAGCCAAATCTGGAAAGACAAAGTCTGTCCCAAGTGCCACAGGTGCAGCATGTTACTTGCCAATGATGCAAAATAACTTTTGATGCTTTTGTTTGCAAGATAAATCTGCTAACTGTGTTGTTGTGGTGACAAACTCCAACCTACAGTTTGACCATCAGCTAGAGTTTTCCACTTGTTATGACTGATGTTTCTTTTGACAACATCCTTGAATGAGAGTCTTGGGCATCCTGCGGGCCTCTTAACACAGCCTACTCTGCTGTGTAGCATATTGTGTTGAATGTGGCTAGCTACCAGCCCATGCACATGCCCAGCCCTGTGTAGTCTTCTTTGCTTGATAGTTACAACCATGCTCGGCATGTTTGCCCCAGAAAGGGTTTATTTCATTGGTGACTTTGCATTTCCATGTGATGCTAAGATGCATTATAGATACTGGAGATAAAAATTATTGAGCCTTTTTCCCTGGTAAATGTATATTGCCTTAATTTTGCTGCTATATGGAAATGAGCTGAGCTTACAGCATCTTAGTTCCATGGGACAATTTGTTGTTTATCCATGAACATTTTGTTAGTCAGCCACAGTTGGAGGCTGCCTTTCCAAACATGCTGAGCTCCTCCTCAAGAGATGTTTATCTGTCAAGAACAAAGGAGATTGAGGGGATTGCAACAACTACCAGGACGTCTCACTCCTAAACATCACTGGGAAGGCCTTTGCCAGTTAGAATGATTCTAGTAAAACTTCATTGACGAGTGAACAGAATACATCCAGATGTGGTTTTAGTTCAGAGAGATCCATGGTAAACATGATCTTCTCTCTGTGTTACTTCAAGGAAAGTGCAGAGACTAGCAAACAACACTCTACCTTGCCTTTGTGGATCTCACCGAAAGCTGGACAGACCTCTACCAGATACTAGAGAAAATTGGCTTGGTTTCCAGACTTCATACGCCTTCCATGATAACACACATTTCGTTTGATCGCTCCACCTCTGACAGTTTTGAGATCAATAATGGGGTAAAATAGGGCTGCATCTTAGTCCCCATTCTAATTGGTAGTTTTTTCTCTACCCTGCTTACCTATACTTTCACTGCCAACATGGAAGGAATGTACCTCCATGTGTAACCACCCAGGGAAATAGCTCAACATATCAAAACTGAAAATCAAGATAAAAGAACTTAGAAGAATCAGTACAGTACAGAAAGAGACCATCTAGTCCATCAACTCTGTACCGACCACAATTTCACCCTGTTCCCATAACGCCACACATTTAGCCTGCTAATCTCCCTGGCACTAGAGTCAATCCACCAAGCCTTCGTATGTTTGGAGTCTGGGAGGAAACCAGAGCACCCAGAGGAAACCCACACAGACACAGGGAGAACGTGTGGATTTCACACAGACAGTGACCTAAGACTGGGAATCAAACCCAGATCCTTGATGCTGTGAGGCAGCAGTGCTAATCACTATGCCACTGTGCTCTATCTTGCAGTTCATTTGTATGTTCATGGCAGTAAGTACTTTCCTATATACAAATTTCAAAGAAGCAGCTTTAGTGATAGAGCGACCTAGTTCTCTTTTGATACTGTCATACATAGCATGAATGCTACCGTTGCTCCTAGCAGTTTGTATTTCTTTGTATAGATTGATCCATTGCTTTCTTCTGCACCCTGGCTTTGACTAGCTTGAGATTGCCACATGCTTTCGGATTAGATGATAGGTTATTAGCCAGGTGAGCTATATCTTTAGCTTCAATGACAAAGGTCATTTCTGCAAGTTACATCCTCAACCAATCCTTTATCCTTTGCCAAGTGGTTATGGCGGCTCCATAGATGATTAACACAAAGAATTCCCTGCTTCACCAGCATTGTTTGGTGAGCGCTCAGGTAGGGACTGCCTGAAATGACATTTGTCATTGTCTCTCATGAAATGTTGCACAGTGAGTGCTGTTGTGACTTGTTTATTTTCTATGGTTGTACCTTCAGCATGTAACTGACAATCTTCACTATGATAGATGTGGCTGTGAAGAATGCTGGGCAGGTCTAATCTTCTGGTCATCTTCCAGTTAAATCAATTCCAGTGGCCAGATCTCAGATGGCACCATGACCCCTTGTGTTTGCCTTGCAAGAAGGTATTGGTAATACAAGGCCTATACTGCTTACCAAGTTCTCATAGGTGTTTTCATTCATTCTGCCAGTGACATATTGACTGAGTTCGTTTTGCCATGAAAGTCTGTTTGACTGTTGCATTAAAGTCCCACAGGAGAAGTAACTTCTTTCCATGAGGCAGAGGCTGCAGAATATCATCAGAATGTCTTAGAAGTGATCTTTGTCTTCATCGTTGGCATTTAAGTTGGTGCATAAGAGCAGGTGATAGCAACAAAACCTTCATCCGAGAGTAGACATAGAGATATGAGGCATTCAGAAATCAGGGCAGGTATCTGACTTAGTTTGTCAATCTGTTGTTGATAGCAGAATCTATTGCATGGTCACAGTAATCATCTGCACTTTTTGCCAGACCAGTGAAAAATATAATTAACTTGATCCAGTGTCGGTCAATGCAATCTGTCATAAAGCAAGAATGTGCCTGTTGAACTTGTGTAGCTCATGGTCACTCAGTGCTGCCTTACATACATAGTTAGCTAACTGCAAGCCCTCATGCATGCCAGCACACATTGTCCAGATGTTCCAGCTTCCAAGAGCCAGAACCTTTTGTTTATTGGTTACCCATTTCCCATCTGCTTCTTGGAGAGGATCCTTAATTCTCTTGCACGCAGAAGGAAAGATAGTCTTTGACTGGGGGGCGGGGGGAGGGATTGCTCAGCTTGAAGCAGGAGATAACTGACCATTGGTTGTGATGATAAAGATGCCCTTTCCCTTGCAACAATCAAGATGGGCTTATAACCGAGAAACTTTTAGGAAGAGTAAGAATGAAATGTCCTCTCCGTCTGTTTTTTTTTAATCAATGCATTAACATGCCAGTAAAAATAATTACCATCAATTCTTTTCCTTTACTTATTAACTCTGTTCTTTTCCAATATTGACTGTTCTTATGATACAGTAAGAAGTTTGGTGAATCCACTCATTGAAAGGTTGAAGAACTCTTAGATGGCAATGAAAACTGAACATTTGGGAAATGCTTAACAAGTCAGGCAACATATGTGGAAAGAGAAACGGAATTAACATTTCAGGCCAATAACCTTTGATCAAAAATCTAAGGGGGTGATGATGCTGGCCCCAGCTCTTCCTTCAAATTAAAATATTCTGTGTGCCTTTTTTATGGATCTGTTAATCTAATAAAAATTGCTTTGCTATTACTCAAAATTAGGTAAAAGTTGGAATGAATTAAATCCTCCAACTTGCTTCTGTCCAAAGCTTTTTATTCCTCTCAATCAATAATTGTGAAGATGAAGATTCCCATCATGAAATCTAACAGCTAATACCTGCCCTGTCAAATGGAATCATAGCATTACTGGAAAGAATGGCCACATTGTTCTCAATTGCCTGCCATTCTGCTGATGTTTCTGTTGGTGATGCAATATAATTATGTTTATCATAAGAATGTGATGTGGAGATGCCGACGCTGGACTGTGGTGGGCACAGTAAGAAGTCTCACAGCACCTGGTTAAAGTCTAACAGCTTTCTGAGCGCTGCTCCTTCATCAAGTGAGCGGACTCACCAGATTTCTTACTGTCTATTAAGAACAATCAATGTTGAAAAGAACAAGAGTTAATAAATAAAGGAAAAGAATTGATCGTAATTATTTTTACCGGCATGTTAATGCATTGATCTAAAAAAAAAGACTCTTTCCAAAAGCTTATGGATTATAAGCTCATCTTGATTGTTGTAATTAGAAAGTAAAAGAGGGAGCAATCGGCATGTCTGCTGATGAAATTTACAGAGTATATGTCTGATGCACCAGGGATCTTGGATCTTGGCATCAGAAATATCACTAACCTCTGCACGTGATAAGATAGAACATCCTAGGACCCTGAATGAGGAAAGTGGAATGTACCAGGGAAGGAAGGATGAAGAAAACTGAAACAGGAACTAGTCAGAAAAAATTCACTAAATATTTTAAAGCTTTGAGATAGTCAGACATGACTTTGTGAAGTGGAAAGAGAAGTGTTAATGACAAGAAAACTCAAGTTTGAAAGAAAGAAAAAGACTGAAGTTGCTACGCTCCAACCACTGTTGTATACATCAGAAATCAGGATAATAAGATCTCTAGCAGGAAATAGAATCATAAAATCCCTACAGTGGAGCAGAAGACCATTTGGCCCATTGAGTCTGCACCGACTACAATCCCATCCAGGCCCTATCCCCCTAACCCCATGCACGTATCCTAACTAGTCCTCCTGATGCTAATGGGCAATTTAGCATGGCCAGTCCATCTAACCCATGCATTTTTGGACTGTGAGAGGAAACAGAGCACCTGGAGGAAACCCATGCAGACACATGGAGAACGTGCAAACTCCACACAGACAGTCACCCAAGCCTGGAATCGAACCCGGGTCTAACCACTATGCTGCCATGCTAAAGCTTTTGAAATGTGGATGTTAAGACGTATGCAAGAAGTTCCACATACAAACCATAAGACAAATGAAGAAGTAGTTGAAATTATAAGAGCCGATAAAGAAAATATCAGTATTTCGGGCATTTGATCAGAGCTGAAAAGTTACAGGAATCTCTTCCAGAGGGCAAAGTGAGGCTGATTTAGGCATAGTTCAGTGATAACTGTCACAGAGTGGTTGCAGGTGAGCCACACTGAAAAGGTGAGGATCCCGCATGGCGTACTGTGAACAGCAGGTCTGCTGGTAGGAGTAGCTACAAACAGTAGCAGTTCCACGTATTTGAAGTCCATTAGAGACTATGTTATTGCTTTGACGGGCTTGAAGCAGTGCTGGGTTCGGTGAAGCTTCAGGTTTCCACTCAAATTCATTTGCATAATCAAACACTTAAAATCTTATATCAACCAGTGCAATTCAGCAACATAATATCACATAATCATATTCTCTGCGTTCAAAGTATCTCTTGATGTCTTTAAGAGTGGAAACTAAGTGCTGTTTTATTAAGCTGAAAATGGGTTTGTCACCAGAAAAATGTTTTTAAATTTAACCTGGAGGTTTGGCTGATTTCACCCTGATTGCTCTGGAGTCTGAGTGTAAAACTAATAGAGACAAGCATTTTTAATAAGGTGTTTAATTTTTCAAGACTAATTTCAAATCACAGAAAATAATTTTTAAAAAAAACTAAACTGAGCCATTGGTGCACACAAGTCAATTTCTTTATAAATCATGAAGGGCGGCATTCTCCCATCCAGGATTAAGGTCCCATGGTGGACACAGGGAAAAGGAATGTCTCCGGCTGTGCAGGTTGATAGAAAGTCACACATTATCTTCTGTCCCCAGCATAATTAATGACAGGATTTTGCACCATTGTCCATGTTTGGGGCAGGCTTGTTGGTGCGTGTCCTGCTATCATGTCTGGGTGGCATGTTTAAAAATCATAAATTGTAGAATCTCCATAGTGCATAAGGAGGCTATTAGCTGATCTAAACTGCACCAACAATAATCCCACCCAGGCTCTATTTCCATAAACCCACATGGTTACCCTGCTAATCCCCTGACAGTAATGTCAATTTAGGATGGCCAGTGAAACTAACCCGCACATCTTTGGACTGTTGGAGAAACCAGAGCATCTGGAGGAAACCCACGCAGACATGGGGAGAATGTGCAAACTCCACAAAGACAGTGACCCAAGGCCAGAATTGAACTTGGGTCCCTGGCACTCTGACACAGCAGTCCTAACCATTGTGTCACCGTGCCACCTCAAATTGCCTGACATCACTGCTGAAGAAACCTACTTTTTAAATTCCTAAATCTTTTGCAATGCTTCAATTTTGCCAAGATTGTGCTGGACGTTAAACAAGTGGACACAAGTAGTAAAACCCCTGTAGATTTAAATAAAATAATAATGCACCATTAAAATTGTAAAGCCACAAAAACACTGCTGAATACTTCACATAAATTTTTTGTTGTGTAAATAATTTTAATGGTCACATGAATGAGTTAATGCAAATTGTACATTTTCAATTATGAACTTGATGCCAGTTTTTGTGTGGAAATTGAGTGAAAGGGATATTTCAAATCTCCTCATGAAGTCTGTTTCAAACCCATGGAGAGTGAGCAGGTTAGCAGATTAAATCTGGTGTATACCAGTGTATTGTTTTTTAATGAGTTCAATTATGGACAAGTAGGCAGGTAATTCAAGAATAAAAGGCTCCCTCCAACTGGGAGAATTTGTACAAAGATCAGGCAATCATTAGACAGTGGCACAGCTGTCTGGAAATCACAATGAGTTGATATGTATCCCAGATCATTAAGTTGCCCTCTGCAGTGAGCCAAGTGTGAATCCAAAACCAGATTTTACAGATGAGTAGCAACAAGTCACCATTATTAAACATGTACCATGTGTTCTGCTTTTAGGAGAAACGATAGCCCAGATAGTTGCAGAGAAGAGTATTAGTGCAATAAAAGGGCATCACTGCCTTGCAGCACCAGGGACCTGGGTTCAATTCCTGGCTGTGCAGGGTCTGCATGTTCTCTCCATGTCTATATGGGTTTCTTCCATCCAAAAGACGTGCTGGTTAGGTGCATTGGCAATGCTAAATTCTCCCTCAGTACCAGAACAGCTACTAGAGTGTAGTGACTAGGGAATTTTCTTCATTACAGTGTTCGTGTAAGCCTACTTGTGACATTAATAAATAAGCTTAAAAAAAACTTACTGCATCAACTACAAAGGCTTCATTACCAAAGTTCTTTTTTACTTTATTTGAATTCGACTTAATATAGTTAACAGCTATTTGCAATGTGAAGACTGCCCCTTCAACAGATACCCCCATTATGTTGACAGTTCCCTCTGAAAAGGTCAATTGTGTTATAAAATTGTTCTATTCTGTATCAATTTTTGAAATTGCTCTGGAGGTTACTAGATGGTTCATTTGAGTATACAACTATGATTTAGAATTCTGTTTGGCATATATCAGGAACATGAATGAATCACATAATATAATACATTTATTATTTGTTAAAGGTGACGTACGGACCTGTAATTCTTCTATTTCCTCATTAGTGTTAATTCTCATTGAGAGTGTACATCAAGAGCTCCAAACAAAGAAACAGAAGGATTTGTGTCATTGTCCCCTTTTCGTATGTGAATGCGCCATTTACTTTTCCTGCTTTTGTAACAACAGCAGCAACCAATATATCAATGGGAATTGACTTAACATTAACCCAGTGCGGAAGGCTTTCCTTTCTGAGTGATACTGTGGTTAGTCACTTAGCTGATTGTTCATGAATTACTGGCGCTGGAGACTGTGGTCAGCCCAGACCAACCTCTGACTCGGGGTAAGATCATTACAATAATTTTAAGTATATTAAACTAACTATAGAGAATCAAATAGATTTATTTTCAGCCTAAATTTAATATCGAGTAGTCCATCATGCTGAGCAGATAAAAAGCTAGCTAAACCAAAGTTAAGCAAATGCATAGAACATAGAACATTACAGCGCAGAACAGGCCCTTCGGCCCTCGATGTTGCGCCGACCAATTAGGAAAAAGCAATGACCCTCCAAACTAAACCATTCCCTTTTCGTCCATAAACTTATCTACTAACCTCTTAAACGCCACCAAACTTGGCGCATCTACAACTGCCGCAGGCAGGGCATTCCATACCCTAACCATCCTCTGGGTAAAGAACCTACCTCTGATATCCGTCCTATAACTACCACCCCTTAATTTAAAGCTATGTCCCCTCGTGCTAGCTTTCTCCATCCTAGGAAAAAGGCTATCACTGTCCACCCTATCTAAACCTCTAATCATCTTATATGTTTCAATAAGGTCTCCTCTTAGTTGCCTTCTTTCTAACAAAAACAACCTCAAATCCCTCAGCCTCTCCTAATAAGACCTGCCCTCCATACCTGGCAACATCCTGGCATTTAGTCCTCTTTTGGATGGATGGAAGTAGGGAAGGAGGGAGATAATATTCAGACCAAGAATGAAGATTTGCATGGAACTGAGATCCAATGCCTCATTCATTAAAGCATGAAAGAGCATCTTTTCATGCCAACCTATCTCCAATCCACTGGACTGGCAAAGAGCATGAATACATTCTCCCCGTAAAACCAGACTGTCGCACTTCCAAACATGCATACAAGTCAATTGTTAAAAGGTCATCTTGGAATGTGAAAATTACTGAGGAGAGAGCCCAAGATGCTCCACCAAATCTCTAACTGCTTCATTTTTGAAGGCATGTGTCAAGCAATGCCATCAAAAGCCTGTCACAAGCTAGATGAGATTCGAAATTGAACAAATTTTGTAAAAAGTGTAAATGATGGTTGCTTACTTTCAGTGCTAGCCGGCAGGAAACTAATGATCTGTCATGGTGGCTTGTGTTATCAGTACAATATTTGAAAGAAAAACACAGCTGAATCTCCAGTGTTGAACCGTGACCAGTTTAATCATTTGACAAATTAATCTGAACTGATGTTACCAGAGTGATTTATAGTTCTGTTGAACTCAACATAATTAGAAGGTTGCGTGCCCCAAATGTGGAAAAGAGGGTTTATTTTGAGCCATACAAATTCAACTGTGTGAGCTTACTTTAGATCATGGGATATGGGGTTAGGGGAGGATTGTTGTTGGCGTAGGTTCAATGGGCCAAATGGCCTCCTTCTGCACTGTTGGCATTTACAATCTTTCCAATGGTCAGTTCCATTGGGTGGAATATATTATGGAAACAAATTGTTCAATGCAGGAGGGAAAATGAACAATGTTTGACTTATCCCACGTGAATTACATCCCCTGACAATCCTAGAACAGCACTATCAGTGACTGGAGCTTAAATATTTTCCCATTTCCCTTTGGAAGCAGGACTATAATAATGTGTCACCTCTAAGGACAACATATGTAAAATATACACTTAAAATCTGCAATTTCTTTATGATAGCTTAAATAATTTGACAGTTTATTTCACAGAGAAGTTGCTGATCTTCTTTAGACTATTGTTTTCAGCGTATCTGAGGCAAGCGAGCAATCTCACTGAGGACACCTACCTTTTAAGATAAGAATCAGTAATACCAAAATTCTTTACAATTCATTCTGTCATCTTGAAATATCAAAGTGTTCAGAAATTTCCAGCAAGCAATTGTTTAATGGCCATTAGAAGCTATTATAGGGGAGGTGATGACACTATTAATTCAGAACTCAGCTAATGTCCTGGGGACCTGGGTTCGAATCCTGTCACAGAGCTGGTGAAATTTGATTACAATAAAAAAAAATCTGGAATTAAGAATCTATTGATAACCATGAAACCATTGTCAATTGTCAGAAAAATCCATCTGGTTCACTAATGTCCTTTAGGGAAGGAAATCTGTTGCCCTAACGTGATCTGGCCTACATGTGACTCCAGAACAACAGACTCTTAACTACCGTCTGAACAAGGGCAACTGGGGTAGGCAATAAATGCTGGCCAGACAGTAACACCCATGCACTATGAGTGATTGAAAAAAAGTTGGCAAGATACATCTCTTCAATATGAACCATTGTGTAATTGTAAAAATTGTTTTAAAGAGTGAAATTTTTCATGAAGTGTATGAATACGTTACACAATGCCATTTATCAATGAGTAAATTGTATGAACTAACATGCCTAAACTCAGTTGAAGATCTAATCTATTCTTTTGAATATTTTAGTAGCAGACGTGCGTTTCTCTTCGGACTCAATAGATCATTATTGCAGTAAGAGAAAATTAGTTCTGCACATAATGTACCTGTCCAGGAATACCGATTCATTTCTCCTAGTCATGCTTTCCCCAGATATACTTACAACACACATCATGACATAATCATTATAGATAGTGAGACATCCAGTTCTGATTTTGATCTTTTTTTCCACGAGGATAAAGCAACATTACTCTCTGATCAGGCAAGGAATGGATATTCTGCAATATATACATTTTACATCAATTTTGAAATTATTAGGTTGAATACAATGCAGTTGAAGTGTATTGGTAAATATTTGATAATCGAGGTGATTTAACTTGGAAGCCATTTGTCATGGGCACGATATCCCATGGCAAATCCCCAAATTTCTGCTATTACCATGTGTCATACAATGTGCTGCTCCTGTACTGCGCAAAGTCCCAGAGGCAGTGAAGATGACAGTTTCTGAGACGACCTGAGTGGTTACATATCATTTGCTGTGACAAATTACATTTTGGTGTACACTGTTGTTGTACATAGCCCTATTCTCTCCACTGTGACTATTCATCCTTTAGGTACTCCAAAACTCAACCGCAATTAAAAACATTGAGAGCCTTGTTTTCACTCAAACTGCAGAACACCCTCAAAGGAAGACAATGTGGAGTAGGGAGCAAAATGTTTGAAATTATGAAATAAATGTACTTGGTAGATAGAAGCAGACTGATGAGGAAACATAGGCACAAGATCACATTAAACAGAGAACAGGAGAAGCATCATTTAACAGAGTTCTGAAACTCTGGAAATCCTTTTCAAGGTTAATAATTGAGGGAATGATTGGGATTGTCCAGGATGTGCCTTTCGGTTTGCTGTCAAAACCATCACCTGAAGTAGGGGAAAGAAATGTTTTCATGTGTCAATGAGGGGAGGAATTCTCCCATGTGACAACAAAGTTTCATAACAGTGAAAATAACAGGGTGATTCATGCTGATCTTTCAGGCACACTCTGCACCGCAATCCCCTCACACTCAGTGACTTCTTTTGGAGGGTTAGGAGTTTTATGCTGGTACTGGGTGTGGGAGGGGAGCTAAGCACATGAGTAATACTGGTTCAGAGCCCTTGAGCACCATTTTGCAAGGGTGCCCAATGTCACAGTGGGTGATTGCTCTGAAAAAACTCCCAGTCCATATCAATATTCAGGATTACATTGGCTGGACGGCTGAAGAAAATAGAGATGAAGAGATATGTGAAGAGGGTGAATAAAGGTTATTAGTACATTCAGATTATTTACATATGTGGAAGGTAAACATCAACATGTCAGTCCTAAACTTCCACTCCCAGGTTGAGAACCCAATCTGGGGGAAAGTGCCTTGGATTTTCATTCCGGGGCAATGGGGTTCTCGGGGATTCAGGCTGGGCTACCCTGGGATAAATTCGATGTGCAGGTGCAGACACGGATTGGGTGGAGATCCTGCCTCGCTGCACTAGCACTTTGTCAAAGACTTTTTTTTAAAATATTAAAAGTAAAACATTTCTCCAACCCTCACTTCTCACAATTCTTCAATCCTTACATTCTCTCTGCCCATTCTTTTCAACTTCTATCTTTCACATCAACCCATATCCCTCTACTCAAACTCAACCCCACAATCCTTAATATCTTCCATGCCAACCTACATCCCTTTATCCACTCCCTATAACCTTTACTACCCTTCATGCCAACCTCTCCCTTCTACCTATCTCATTCTTTTCATGTCAACCTATGACACCCTATGTATCCTCATGGTCATTTAAATCACATTTCAACTCAGTGCCAACTCAGACCGACCTATTATCCTCCCACCCCTTCCTCACCCTTTTCCTTTACATGTACCTTGTCAACTTTCACAATATCTATCATGGGTAGATCTCAGGAGTCATACTGAGATTAAATAAAATAGTTTAAATGTTTATGGTAGACTTTATTCTTTAAATAACTCATTCATAAAAAAATCCATGTACTACATTTACATTCCATCAACAAATTCAACTAAATAATCTCTTATAAAATAAACAATTAATTTATGTTTAATCCTATATAAAACATGCATTGGCATTCATAATTCTATTTCACTGACTTAAATTCACTTGGAGTTATCAGTTAAATTGTGAAATGGAAGGCATCCCACTGTAATAATGAAAGATTATGAATTTAGTCATGCAGCACAAATCCTGTAATGATAACCCTCAGGCTTACACCAACAGACAGTGTAAAAAAAATTAAAGATTAGGAGTTTTAAATACAATGATGGAATGGCAGTTGCTTTTCACATACTTGACGGTTTTGACAGCTCCTCTTGACAATTCTCCTCGACAGTTCTTTTGGCTTTTCCAATAAGTTTATATACTTTTTATGCACATTCATGTCTACTTTTAACAAAGAACACCTAACGTTCTCCAAAAGATAGCTTATCTCTCACAGAAGACTCCCAGGACCATATCCAAAGGAAACCCAACGGACTCTGCCGTATTTTAGACTAATTCCTACAAGGTCTATTCATGCCTCCCACCCATAACTGATGAAAAATAGAAATGCCTGGAAGCAGCATCAGTTGCATCCAAGAAATGCACAGACACAAATCCCAACTCAGGCTCATTCCTTCATCCCCACTCCCCACCCCTTTTTGGGTGAAAATGGTAATGCTGCGTTTTGAGGTATAGTTTCTATGTTTTGGCCTCACCCTCTATTTTTGCAACATTGGAGAGGCTGTACACCATTGAAAAACTTCAGGTCCCTATGTCTGATTTATAACTTCTATGCAGAATGATATACACAGCAGGCATACTCAATGATATTTCTGTTTCGTCACACAGTGAATTGCTGGTGAGATAATGAGAAATTGGATTATTTATAATGAGATTTATTCAATTGAATCTATCTAACTTGGCAAAAGGGTGACCCATATAGAAGAATGATCAGATCCTAGCACTTGCATATTGTTGGAGATTTCCAATATATTGTGAAGTAATAAACGGTGACAGCGATATGGGGATGTGAGAGCTAATGTCAAAAGTGCACATGTTAAGGCACTTTGTACACATTATAGTAGTGCACTATAATGCGAAGAGAAGATGATGAGCTAAAGTGGTGACTGGTCCTTTCACAATGGCTTAAAAAAGAAAGCCTGTTCAGCCAACAAATAGACAAGTTGAGGTCATTTAAACAAAATAATGCTTAAAGTGTTTCTGTTAGTAAACAGCTGCCTGGAGGTGGTTAACAGATTGCTGAAATGAAGCCAGCTTACATGAAGAGTAATTTCTATGCTTTTCAATATGAGCTTGCAGAAGGCTTTGAGAAAAGCATATTATCTTTTCTTTTAGTGTTGGATCTCCTTGAATATCTATAGTTTTGTTTGAGAATACGTTGCTGTTTAATGAACCATTTTTTTTTGACTGTTTGATGCTTTCAGTTCCAAGAAGTTTGAAATAATGAATACAATTTTAGCCTGAAGATGAAACTCTTGTATAATATATTGTCATTAAAGATAAATAAAACATGTGGTTAATAGCTACATTGTCACTTAGTAGCTCGCTGCACTCCCCTGTTCGCTCTCAAGAAATTATTCTGTGCCAGATTTTTTTTTGGTTCAGTGGTCCAGCCGGCCTCTTGTTTGCCTCCGGATCTCCAAAGCATTCTGTTTACTCTGATACAGCCTGCCTGACTGGCTCCCCAAAGATGAAATTTGCTAACTGAATTTGACAGTTTCCAGTCTGCCTCCATATGGTAGGCTCTATGCCGAAGCCTCGGAATCTGCTAGGGACTAGAAGGCCTCGCACCTTATTAAGATGGCAGAAATTACATGCAAGTTGAGTTCAAAGGGCCCTGTTTTAATTCCGCTGGTCCACCCATGGGATCTGATAAAGGTTTAGTGAATTAAATATAATTTTAACCATGTTAGGATATAATATTGCAAATACCGTTTGACAGAGTTGCAAGCATCTACATAAATGTAACAACTACAAGGTACACCTTCAGGATTTGTTGTTTCTTATTTAAATTGAACAGTATTTGGAATCACATTTTTCAGCTGTATTGTTTCATAGTTTGCTACAATCATACTTGAATATAAAAACTTATGATTTTAAAAAAGAAACTTCACAAACTTACTATGTGTGCCTAGTGCAAATAAACATTGAAGGATTTGTATATATTTAGACCATTCAGCCCATTATGTCCAAAGATCTGACACTAATCCAATTTTTCAGCATTTGGCCTATAGCCTGGGAGGTTATGGCAGCGCAAGTGAATATCTAAATACTTTCATTGCATGTCCAACCCAATCAGTGCTTATAATAGCACAAACTGCAGACAAATTAAAATCACCATTTAAAGAAATAATTTACCAACAGCATTTATTTTATGTCATTAATATTTAAAATAATGGACTCATATTTTATGTGACAGCATGCACAAGAAATCCCAGCAAAGTATGATATTGCATTACCAGAGTAGGTTGCAAATGATTTCACACACCTGCAAAGAGCAGTTTGTTACTCATGTTTAATTAAAATAGATATAGTGAAAATTTCCTTTACACAGTGAAAGTGGCGAGCTTATACAGCACTTGTGTCAGATAAGTTTATATTGTAAATTTAGTAATCCTTAATTAGTAGATTGTATTCATGTATCAAATGAATAAACAAAAAATTAAAATGCTATGGAAGCACACATAATAAATATGCTGAAGAAACTTACAATATTTAGATATATTATGAATATGTAGAATCCTGTTTGCATGTTAATCTCTACATTTTGCTGTGGACTGTTCAAATACAAGGAAATTACTGTCACTTATACAAACTCTGCTTTTTATCAGCATTATCAATTGTTACCACAACCCAAGCATCTTCTGACTGTTCAAAAGTGTGTGGGTTAGGTTGATTGGCCATAACAAATTACCCTTTAGTGTTAAGTGGATTAGCAGGATAAATACACGAGATTATGGAGCTAGGGCCTGGATGGGATTGTTGTCGATGCAGGCTTGAAGGGCCAAATAGCCTCCTTCTGCACTTTAGGGATTCTATGAAATTTCTATGTTTTTAGATGGAAAATAGTTTAATGCTTCATATTTGTACATGAAAAATAATATTTTTGTTCGCTAATTTCTGTGTATAATAAATCAAGTTATTTCTTGGAAATTATTTGCATCTCAGTATCTTGAAGAAAGTTACAGACCAACTACAACTTTCAGAAGACTGTACCCAACAATGAACCTCTGTACATTATCCTGCTGTAGCTATATCGAGGACAGTGTACCAGTGATGCAGCATCTTATATGAACGTCATGATTAAGCTCAGTATAATATTTAGTTATTTGATTCAGAAATATTCTTAACAGGTGTCACAAAAAGGTTTTATTTTATTATATTTTATCTTGTTAAGACAAAATGTTAATAAGGAAAAGAAACTGAACATGTTGGAAACATACAGGTCAATCAGCATCAGGAAAGAGAATAAGTGGAGGAAAGGTATGCGTGTAAACTATTTGACAGAACTTGAAAATAAGTGAGCTGCATCACAGGACACAACAAAACCAAAAACAAAGCTAAAGGGCTGTTCATAAGAAATAACATTTGAGTTATTTTAACCAAATGCAATAGTCATGTACATGATGTTAACCAAAATCACTATAATATTCTGTGAATTTCACAAATTGAGGCTATCCACATAATGCCAATTTGTTTCTTGCTAAGTTGTACACTCTTTTCTGTGACAGATATCCCTGGTAACCAGTCAGTTGCACTTAGCTTTGCAAATCCAGAATTCTCCATTTCGGCTGCAGGGCACTGCTGTAGATACAGGTACAGGGAAAAATTGTTTTGGTTCATGTACCACCATATGCTCAGTTCTCCTGATGCCCAACACAGATGTCCTTGTGTTCCTGCATCCTTTGGTGGCTAGGAGACATTAATTTGTCAGAATAAGTAAAAAAAAAAAAAAAAAGTGGTGTTAAAACAGAAACTTTGATTGGTGTAGCTCATTTCCAAAGAATCACAAATCAAAGCGATTTTCAAATGAAGTTAAACCGTCCGAGACAAATGGATGCAAATTGTCAATCTGGAATTATGCTGAGTTATGAGATAACCATTCGACCGGACAATTTAATCTTGCACAATTGAGTTTACTTTGCCAACAAAAGATTTACCTGGGCAAAATTCGTGTTGACTCTGCTCCATATTAGATTATCTATGTGCCTTGTTAACATTTATCTACCACTGATGTCAACATAACTGTCTATAGTCCCCTTTTACTCTCTCTCCCTTTTCTCAAGTAGTATGGTCATTTGCCTATCTTCCAATCCGATTATTCTAGAATCTATATTCTCCTTTCTGTTAATCAATTTTCTGACTATGCTTTTCTGAATTCAAAAGTTTTCCCAATCATTGGATTTAATAGTTTTAAAAATAATATTTTAAGCCTCTTCCTTTAATCCAATACAATCTTAAACTTCTCTTGTTATGCACAGTAAGACTATTTTTCCCATCGGTTTTTATTTCTAAATAGAATTTTCCCAAAAAATGAATAAGGCCAGAATCCTCCAATCTGCTAGCAAAAGCAGAGGAATTGATGTGCAGCCAAATCTCCATTCACTGCAGCAGGACTGGCTGCTGTGGGCAAGATCAGAGAATTCTGGCCTAAGTGTTATATTAGACGAGAAAACTGTGATCTTCCCATACTTAATCATTTATTGGGAGGGGATGCATTTGGTACTGGTTCTAAGAGGGTGTGGTGCCTAACCATGCCAGCAAGCCCAACTTCACAGAAATTGGTCACCGTTCATAAAGGGCGCCTCATTCTCAAAGTGAAATTGAAGATCCCACTCCTCCCACCGATATTGGGTCCCTTTCATTGGATGCCAATCACCTTTACATCAGTACCCCTCCACCCCAACATAGATTGCAGGCCTGATCTCACCTGTCCCGAGTATATGTTGCCAATAGTGGGGCAATCCTATTGGTCTCCATTTATACCTCCCCTTAATATCTCATCCCTTATGCCCTACTCCTTCATGCCTCATCTCCTGTATGTCCCACTTCCATCAGGCCCCACCCCTTTGCACTGCCATGGTGCAAATGGGCAATGCTAGCTGAGCATTAATTAATCACATCCCCAATCACCCGGGGGCTTCAATGGCCTCCAAGTTCTCAGTCTGGAGATCAAGCCTGGTCTCCATTTGTGGACATCAAATAGTGAATCGCATGGGTTTCCTGCTGTGACCAGTGGTCAGAGAATGCTGGGGGCAAAGAGAATCCCCAAAATCGGAAGATTCTGACTTAAAACAGACAAAGCATATTTAAAGGAATATTTCAATATCTAATCTGATTCCTGCTGTCACTAAGCAGGAGCCAGATTATGTCCCAGGAGATCTTAAAGGGGATTCTTGCTGGTGCTAAATGTGCTCGGCCCCTGCCCCATGATTCTCTGATCCTGTGTGACTCCAAATCTGATGTACAGATGCCGGCGTTGGATTGGGGTGGTAAGAACTCCGTAAGAATTTAGCAACACCAATTTATAATCCAACCGATTTATTTGATAGTTAAAACGCAAGCTTTCGACTCCTGTGTCTCCTTCAGGCAAATGCAGACCAGAACACTGCATTTGCCTGAAGAAGACACAGGAGTCGAAAGCTCGCGTTTTTACTATCAAATAAATCGGTTGGATTATAAATTGGTGTTGCTAAATTCTTACTGAGTTCTTACCACTCCAAATCTGTGCCAGGGGCAACACAGCTGGAAGACTGCCCCCATAGCTGTCGTGAATTACAACTTTTCCAATGGTAAACTCTCATCATTTTTTTTTCCTAATTCTAACAACTGGCCGTTGTATCTATTCTGTTTGTTCTGTTCAGCTTAAAATCCTAGCTTTGTTTCTAACTAAATCACTCTCTAACTCATATTATCATATTAAAATTTTATCATATTATGATCGCTCTTTCCCAGAAGATCCTTTCTTACGAGATTATCAATTAACATATTCTGTTTGCACAATGTCTGTTGTTTAGTTGTTTCCTTATTTTACTGATCTAGAAAACTACCTTGAATATATTACATGACGTCTTCATCTACATGAAGTTTGCAAATATTTTGTAAATGCTCTGCCCATTCAGATCCAGCATCTTTTGTCTGAACTCTCTTCTATTTTTCCTTGATATCATCTAAATCTCTTACGCCCTATTATCTTTTTAAAACTCAATCCTTAATGTTCTGTTTTTTTTACTCAAGTCATGTCTCTTTCATTAACTTTTTCATTTTATCATCTTAAATCTTGAGATTTTAAGACAATAGCTTTAAAAATTTGGGGGGAAAAACAATATAATCAATGACTAGGTTCATAAAATAAAGACTGGAAAATGGCTGGTGAAATAATACAGCTACTCTGCCAGCAGCTGAATGCATTTGTAGTGATGTTTAATTAAACAAGAACCATAATAGGAGGGAGACCTGTGAAACGGCCATAGAGCTAATCCTCTAGCCTTGATAGGTGTCCCTGTGTGATTGTGATTGATGAGGTGATTGTTCTTAACATCTTCATTTGCATCCTTCCCTAATACCCACAGGCAGAGGTGCTTTGTATTACGAGATGAGAATTCACTGTTTCTGCAGGCTAATGTGCTAAAGCGATGGAGAAATTGTGAAGAGGGATTGACTGAATGATCAGGACGAACACATTAAGCAATTGGGTTTTACAATCTGCAAGTAATCTCTAAAATGCTTGTGGCTTTTAGAGCGGTATAATCTGGTACACCTTGTTATAAGTTTTTTTTGCTTTGTTTTTCAATTCCTTTGTTTTCCAAAGAAAATGTTGCAAAGAGCTTAATGTGGTGCATGCCGTTCAATAAGAATTTACATGCTATACAATAAGTGATGTGAAACTATCCCACAGAATATACATATCTTAACAACAATCAATGGTGTGACGCAGTGCTTGACAAGCACTGAGCTCAAATTGATCTATAACATTGTTACCCGAAAATTCAGATCACGACATATGCCCAACTGCGGTCTTCAGTTTAATTCCTGAGTGTTTGTTTTACATATGTATTTTGTAACTTCTATTGTTTAATGTCAGTTTTAGGTATTTTCTGATCAGAAACAACATTATCAGATGGAAAACCCTACATTTAAAAGAGTAACCCTATTATATTCGTACTTGCATCAGACATCTTTCCGATTTCAGTTTGTGAGACAGCAAATTAAGCACTGATTTAAGGATGTCGAGATCTAGGTTAATTTTCTATAGGCACCTCACTGACAGTAGAGAATAGCTCTGCCAGGTAATTGTGTTACTATATTTATTTATGAATGCCGTTGCCAGGAGTTTACAGTTTTTAATTTTATTTTTACTTTTTAAAGAGCATCATATTAAAGACTTTTTATTACACATTAGATATTTTCAGAGTATTGTGGCATGGAATGAGGAATTATTCAGAGAATCATAGAACGCTTATAATATGGAAGGAGGCCATTTGGCCCATTGAATCTGACCACAATCCTACCCAGGCCCTTTTTCCGTAACCCTCGTTTACTCTGTTAATCCCCCTGACACGGGGGTAAATTTAGAATGGCCAATCAACCTAACCCACACATCTTGGGGATTGTGGAGGAAACTGGAGCATCCGGAGGAAACCCGCATAGATTTGGAGAAAACACACAGATAGTGACCTGAAGGTGGAATTGAACCTGGGTCCCTGGTGCTGTGGGGCAGCAGTGCTAACCACTGTGCCACCCTGTTATTATATTTTGATTTTTGATCTCAATGTAAATTAATGCGATGTTTACATGCAGAAAGCTTAATAAGTAGTGTTTATTTGGCATATAGCAATTATTATGTTTTGATCAACCTTTTGACTGTGCACAGGAATATTTTGCTGAAAGATTACGTCAGGAATAGGATCCTACAGTTTATCTCATCAATTTGCCATGGTTTTGAACCTAAGCCCCAAAGGTGAGAAGGCAGCTGGTTTGCTAACAGCTGTGCCACCCTACATCATGTTGGAAGTTGATGCACTATGTCGGAAACATGATTATGGAATTCAAAGTACTGGCAGTATGTTCACTGCATTTTGATTTAATGTACAATGATTTTGATTCTATAATTCTGCAATTTAGAGATGCTTTCAAGACCAAGATCACCAATTAGTATAGTTCCGATCTTCATTATCTGTGACATAGATTTTCAATAGGATGTTTTAAGTGAACTATTTATATTTTTATTTAACTGTGACTATTTTGCCAGAGGTTTCCACATTATGATCTATGAGGGAATCTGATATCTATCAAAAGCCTGGTGTGAACGCAGTATGTTGAGATTTGTGTAAGATCCTGGAGGGGAGTTTCTCAGGTGCATAGGATGACTTGGATGCGAGCAAGAGGAAAATGATATTGGGCTTGGATTTTCCTTTCACTATCATGTGCTCTGACTCCAACCTCCCCCCCCCCCAAAAAAATTTTCTCATATTCTTAGCCCCTTGCTAATTCAGGGAGCAGGCCAGGGGAAAAAACCTTCTTCTTCCTGTACTTGTGAACCAATTGGGAGACAGTTTTGGAATAATAGAAACGGCTTCTCCAATTTAGGCAAAGGACAGAATAATCTTTTTTTTAAACTGTTGGCTCAGGTGAGAAATGCAGTATGCTGCCTGCTGGTTGCACTCTTGGCTATTCCCCCAATATTTTTCAGCAGTTTGAGAATACAGAGGGTAGAGGTGGGTCTCACGCTGGCAATGCCGACCTTCCAAAGACTGGGACAGTCTTTTTAAAGGGCTCCCTGTTCTAACAGCATTTAAATAAAAATCTAAGATCTCATTGACACAGAGACCTTTCCCATGTAAAGGGAAACCCTATCCCCTGAAACTCTCAAAGGGAAGCACCCCCTCCCACCCCATGGATAAGGAAATGTCCTCCCATGGACATAGGGAACGTCCTACCCCCCCCCCCCCCCCCCTCGCCTCAGGGAAACAGGGAATATGCTCCCATTGACAGAGAAAACCTACCTTCATGGATCTCCCCAGAGGAAACCTCCCTCCCCATCCCCAGCTCTGCCCAAGGCAGGCAGTTCCAGGGGAAGTGCCAAGGCACTGCATGTGGATCTTCCACCTCCCTCTGGGGACTGTACTTACCTGATTACTTTTGGCCAGTTCTTTTTGCCTGGTTCATGTTGGTCCAGTGTTGGGGGGGAATGTCGGAATGTAGGGAGATGGTACAGTGGGGAAGCCCACTGATGATAAAAAAAATTAAATGAGGTTCCTGAGCATCCTGGGTGTGAAGCACATTTAGTTAATGGAGGGGGACATGATTGTGTTGTGGTGCAATTCTGGTTTTCAGCCTTTCATGAGACTGTTGTGGCCTCGTCGCCATTTATGCCACAGCAAAAGGGGATGCAAAACTCCGGCCAATGTTTGCCTTTAGTTATGGCAATTGTACCAAAAAATGAATTTGGACTATACTGCCAGAAAATTGAGGAATTATGGATGGGATTTTCCACATAACCCATGGCATATTTTGCAGTGGTGCAGATGGCCCATCATTGGCCAGCAGCAGGACTTTCTAGTCCGGCTGTTGTCAATAGGATTTCCTGTTGAATGCACCCCTCTGTGCCATGAAACCTCAGGGCACTGTTAGTAGGACGAGAATATTCTTGATAGCACAAATGGCTGGAAAGTTCTGGCCAATATTTTCACCTCCTACTGTCAGTAATATATCTAATCATGATATGGCAATTTTCAAACCCCTATCACCTAATTTGTGTTTAGAAATTAGTCAACAGTGGGATCAGAATAGTACATATAAAGGAATCATTGATTATTATTGTGTTCCTGTTAGTGTCAACTCTGCACCTTAATTCAGATGGCCAGAATGTCCACCAAAAATCAGGTATCTGTGTTACAAAGAACAAAAGCTCTTTAAGGCAGTGACTGTATAAGAGCCGTCTAATGGCCACATTGATATGTGTGTTCCACATGAAAATCTCCCCACTACCACGCCTAACTCTCACCCAAGCGTGTTAAAGATAATTGAATATGTGGTAGCATGCCCTTTAAGGGGATCCTTCTCAGATCATGTGGCCAGGCCAGAGTCAATGGAGCATGAGCACACAAAGCTGGGCCCATCGGGGGTAAGGACGAACATTTTCAGAGTTGGAGAGCTTCAGTTGGAGTCAGGGCACTAGTTGTACTATTAAACCTTTTGTCGTATGTAGTTCTTCTTATCAATAAATCCTCTAGTTAAGTTATTTGCTGCATTGAGACATGTTGCCACATTATTGTAGAATTCATAACCTTACTTGAGATTTATGTTTCTTTATCAATGTGTCATTCATTGGCACATGCTGCCTTGCCTTGCTTAAGATTATGCTCTTTACAAGATTCTGGATAATATTGAGACCCGAGGATTGGGATTTAAATGGAATGTTCTGCAATTTAATGCATATACTTTACATAAAATTGTTTAAATGTTTTAAATAGTTCTGTACATTTGATGTCCTGATCACACTAATTTGAATTGCATCTATATCAACTGACATTTTTAATTGGGATCGAGTGTAGACTCAAACTATATTTGAACAGTACTAATGAATTTATGGGGATGAAATTTTAATTTTACAATGACAATGTTCATATAAATATGGGTCATATTTCAGCTGTAAAATAGTTAAATTGCGCTCATGCAGTTGGTGGTTGCACAAACACTCCCCAAACTCGAAGGAATTTACTGGATAATATAAGTCAGATTGTGTGAAAACAATGGTATCTAACATCAGAGTAACATCAAACAGCTTTGGAAGTATTGCGGCAAATTAACTGCGAGGCATCTGCGAGGGAACTCTGGAGGCAGAGCCTGAATTTGAGAAGAAGGCATGTGACTAGATCTAACGGCTGGTCAAAGTCTGAAACTCTGACCTTGTCAAGTTGTCATCTCTTGAGAGTAGTTTGATATTACAACTGGCATGAAGTCCTTCCATTTAAAATAACTTAAATGGCTAGGTAGGGGGTAGCTCAATGGTAGAGAATTTGACTGCTGATCAAGAGGCTCCTGGTTCAAACCCTCTATTATGTGCCTCAATTGGTAACATGGTGGCACAGTGGTTAGCACTGCTGCCTCACAGCACCAGGGACCCGGGTTCAATTCTGGCCTCAGGTAACCATTTGTCCTGGTGTCTGCGTAGGTTTCCTCTGTAAGCTCCAGTTTCTCCCCACAGTTCAAAGATGTGTGGGTTAAGCTGATTGGCCATGCTAAATTAACCCTGGTGTCAAGGGATTAGTGGAGTAAATATGTCAGGTTATGGGTTGGGGCCTGGGTGGGATTGTGGTCGATGCAGATTCAATAGGCCGAATGGCATCTCTCTGCACAGTAGGGATTCTATTACATAGTTTAACATCAATCATTTCAACTTTTTGTGGTTGTTACTTTTCCCTTCTTAATTTTCCAGTGTTTCCACAATCCCCATGGCTGATGCTGTCGAATTTAATGTGGCTGAGCAAGGGAAGAGAAGAGATGCACTTTTAAATTTGGATGAAGGTTAAATTATTTTCACCCAAAGACATTTATCTTCAAGATGCATTGTGCAGCAATAACTCATAGTAAGGAGTGAAATAGAGTGTTAGAGAGCTTTCAGGGGAGAGTTTCCGAGAGTAGCTCTTGTGCAGCTGAAGTCTGTAACACATGGAGAAGACGAAGGGGTCATAGACAGGAGACCATAGGCACAGAAAATGTGAGGCTGGAGAACAGTCTTGAAGTTTGTTCGGGTGTGACCATGTATAGATTTGTAGATGAAACTGAATATTCATTTAAAATGTACCAACTGAGTGACAGAGAGCCAGTACGCGTACCGAGCAAGATTTAATGTAGTGAAGTTTTGGATAATTAAGAGTTTCAGAAGATCATGGCACGTACACAGTAGTCCACTTGTTGATCAAAGTCCAGTCAATTGTGAGATTATGCTGCTGGTGTAATTATTTCAGATTTAACAGCATGGAAAAATTGATAAAGAAAATTTCAGTTTCTGGCAGCCACCACCCGTATTGATTTTCATGGTGTTCCCCATTATTAACAAAACACTTACCTTATTAAAAAATATATATTTTGTTTCAATGAATAAAAGCAAATTACTGTGGATGCTGGAATCTGAAACCAAAAAAGAAAATGCTGGAAAATCTCAGGAGGTGTTGCAGCATATAGATGCTGCCAGATCTGCGATTTTCCAGCATTTTCATATTTTGTTTCAATACTTTTAATATTCATTATCTTTAAACTAAATTGAATAAATATTGGTGCATTATCAGAAGCGATTTTGTGTCAGTTCTGATCTTTGCTGCATATTTGTTACAGCAATGGAATGCTACATTATTTATGTCTGGCAATTCAATCTCTAACTACAGCACAATGTTACTTCTGTCGGGGAAAAAAGAGGTATCAATGTGAAAATTAGGTCAAATGTAAGAAATAATTCATAGGAATGTCTAGTTTGATGAGCCAGTACTCAAAACCCTGCAACATTATATGCTATTAGGTGGTCATGTGGGACCTGTATTAAAATGTCAGGAGATGGGCTTAACTTGCAAATACAAACTAATTAAAATGTCCACAAGTGAACATCCCCTCTCCAAAAGAAACAAAATGTCACCTTGTTAGTAAATGATTTTTTAAAAAAATCAGCCAATTATTATCAGGCTCCCCTGGCAATATAACATAAACTCGTGCGTTGTGACTGTTCACACGATGGGCACTGGTCATTGACTACCTTATGACCACTTCCCTCAGAGCATTGAATAGGCCCATTGAAGCGCCTCCCTTATTGGAAAGGAGGATGAGACAATGAGGGAGGCATAACACGGGAAGTGAAGTACAATTAAATCAAACAAGATAGTAAAATAATATATATATACACATAATCCCAATGGACGTGAGCTAATTGAGTGGCCAGTCTATTTGTTAATTAAAATATGCATCTGGGTAAATTCCATTCAATTTTGAGAAAGCATAGTGAGAGGAATGCACACAAATCTTTCAATTATGCTTACTTCTGTTTGTTTTGGCTGTTTTCTGAGAGTTCACATCCTGTCTTGTATATTATTGTGTCAAGGTAGCGTTCGCTCATTTTTGTGCTGCGGTTGTATAATTGGCCGTTGTTGCTGCTATCAAAGACTTGAGGGAGCTTCTTTTAAAGCAAAGCTGATCCCTTTACAGCTGCAGCTAGCGAAGAGAATTCACTCAATGCATTGATGGACTTTGCATTATTTAGTACAGGCGCAACTGATCCAACCTCCATTCCAGGCAAAATGTTATCACTGTGTATTAGGAATGCGCACAAGATTTATATAGCTGATGCTGGATGCAAAAACAATGCAAAATTCTTTTTTTGAGTTTGCATTGTTAGAGAAAAAGAAACATTAAAAAAAGCACCAACTTCTTATAAATCATTTAAAGAGCTGCAGCAAAATATTTCATAAATTTGACTGTAAAGTGCAGGCGATCACGGAAATCAGTCATGCCGCTCTCAACAGCATAGATCTTGCAGTTTGCGATTTATCCTGGAATAAGGAAAGGTTTCTCTTAGTGCCCTCAATTGATGAGATTTAATTTTACTTCCATACGTTACAGTGCCTGGACAACTCATGAGTCGACAGAAATCAAGTGAAATAAGTTTTCTGTACCTTATGCACATTTGTTTCCAGATTTAAAGGTTTGCTTTTTGTCGATCTCTTTTTTTGTAAGTTTGTGGAGCTGCAACAAAAAAGGGTGGATGCTGAGAAACCATCCGTTTATATCATTAGGGTGGAAATGTGCAAAGTATATTTCGCAGTTGCTGCTTCTCTCAGTTGTGCTAAATTAGTTATGGCAATGCAGTGGAGGAACCAAGGCGGCATTTGATCATTTTGTTTCCTCGGCAATAAGATTTGTAACGAAAGTGGCTCGAGGCGGGAATAATGTTTTATTTAGTGTCAAAGCATGTGGGCATAACGTCAAAAAATAATAAGTGCTCCGCTTTAAAGCTGCAGTTAAGGCAGCCAAAGAATTGCACACTGCTTTTTGATGCTGTATCACAATGTCTGGCAGCTGCTATTACACTCGGATCTGGTAGCAGTCATCAGAGGAGTGGCCTTGTGTGATTAACTGGGGTAGTCTGGCAGGAAAGCCCATATGTTTCAGGTTTGGGAGCAGTCATGTTGAGTGGGAGGTCAGAAAACAATGCATAAGCTTCCCCCCCCCCCCCTCCGAACATATACACATGCTCGCACACGCCTTCATCCATAATTGATGCCTGCTTTTGGCAGATGCTTTAGGGCCTAGTATTCCAGCTCACAAGTTTATGGAGGAGAAAGGGAGCAAGATGGTGCAGCAGGTATTCTTTTATTTTCCTCTTCCCTTCTATTTTAAATTCTGTTTTTCAGGGGAGGGGGTGGAGATCCAGGAATTGTGGAATAGGTGCAGGTCCCATATGTGAGAGATCTGCCTGGAGTGTGGATGGCTCACACTGTTAAGTGCTGCAGTGATATGAGACTCTGCGGTGCTGTTTACGGTCTCCAGGTACACAGCAGCACCATACCATTAAGGCTCAGTAATGCAAGCGTGGTGTTTTTTGTTTGGGGGGGGGGGGAGGTGGAGTTGAAGTTCTGTGGAGTTGTTGGATTATTGTTCATTTCACTGTTACCCAAGGGAATTCCGTCAATGTGCGTGTGAGCTCACATTGCTCCCCTGATGGCATGGCAGTTTTACTTAATATAATTTACATCAACCTCGCAGCACTCAGTGTAAGCTGCAAATCCTCGGTGCTTGAATGCTGACACTGTCTTGTGTCCTCAGCGATTGTCACACACACACAACTCCAACATAATTGACTGCAGAAAGCGAAAAAAAACTGATTCACTTTTTTTTTGAAAACTGGCTACTTAGACCTTTATGTGGCAGAGGAGTTTTATGAAGCCTTCAGAGCTGTGTCAGAACTGACAACTTAAAAGGGTTTTTTTTAATGTGTTGGGTCTGCATAGACCTCAATGTGATTAGGCTGGGGTTTTTTTAGTTATATTATCGCTTGCCTTCAAGCTGAAAGCAATAAACTGGATTTTTAACTGCGCCACGTAAAGCATATTTTTGAGCTAAATGTGGTTTTCATTAGATTTGGGCCAGCACATTTAGCAAAGGCTGACAGTCTGCCATCCTTTGTTCTTCTCTTCTGCCAGCAACTACTTTATAAGGGATTCCAAACCCCAGAGCAGCTTCAGAGGGGAAAAAAAATCCTGATGACTTCAATAACAATCCTCAGTGTCAGCCACTGCTGAGACATCACACTATAAACAGTTTCACATTTGTGCTAAAACATTTGAGTTTTAAGCTTCATGAAGCTTTGGGTGCCGAGGTAATGTGCGAGAGTTTAGTGTTTCTAATTAAATGTTGGCAGTAATTATCACAAAGTGTGAAAGCATGAATATTAATTGGGGAGGGGGGTGGTGGTTTACATTGAAAACACTGATGATGTTAATAAGAGTCTGCAGTGAGTCCACACAGCAGCTGTTTGGTGACTGGGGAAAGGCTAGTGTGGGGAATCAGCCTGTCAACTGTACCTGGAAATGAGTCTTTCCCTGTCTTTAATTCTGCTCATGTTATTCTCTCCTTTGATCTGCAGGGTAACCAGGAAGCCACAGCACCCCCTGACACTATGGCGCAGCCTTATGCGTCAGCTCAGTTCGCTCCACCTCAGAATGGGATCCCGACAGAATACACAGCTCCACATCCCCATCCAGCCCCGGACTACACAGGCCAGACCACAGTCCCTGAGCACACGTTAAACATGTACCCTACTGCCCAGACACATTCAGAACAGAGCGGCACCGACACAAATGCACAAACCGTGTCCGGAACAGCCACAGTAAGTGCAAATTTTCTACTTTTCCAGTCCATTGAGTCAAAGCCACAAAACTTTTTGTTGCCTGCATTTTTCTCTCAGCAGCTACCAGCTGATTAGCACTGGGTTAACGTCATGAATCATGGCTGTGAACTAGAGTTTGGATTTCACTTCTGCCTTGCATTTGACTAACACCTTTTTCATCATTTCTCAGGAATTCTGAATATTGTCTCCTTTTTTTATTGTAGGAGCACATTTTTATTGTTTCATGCAAAGAAAATCTGTGTTATCCCGGGAGAACACAGAAACTGAAGTATCATGTGTCATTTTCTTCTGGATGTGATGTGCCAATGGCACAATAATAGTTTTCACACTCTGGTCAGGTGCTTGCATATATTGGATTTGGTTTTGTCAAACAGTTTTCTGAAAAAATGTGTGTCTTTATAATAATACTCAAATTTCCAGACATCGAAGAGTGTCACCCAGTCACCACCGGCTCTTTAACTGTCAATGAAATGTTACCATCATAGAAAGCTTGACTGAAAATTTATGTTTAAGTACCAAGGATTCCCAGGAGAAACCGACAGCTTTGAGGCCTATTGCATTAAGCAGTTTACTGAACAACGCTAATGTAATATACTTATTTCCAGGTAAGAAGGTAAACTGTAAATAAAGCAAAGTCCAGTGTCTTGGCCCCTCTTGCTATCTTTGCTGTTTGTTTAGTTATATTCAAAATGGAGCTGGATAGATTGTCCATCATTTTAGGTAGAGAGGCTTAGTTAATTCTGATTCTAATCTTTTTTAGTGATACCATCATTGCATTTAATAAGAATGCAGCCAAGTGAAACAAAATTTGATATTTTGTAGTGTTGTGTATGGACATGAAAATTGTACAATGCTACACTTAGTCGAGAAAGCACTGTCAAATAAAACACATTAACGAGCTCCTCTGTTGCCATAAAGATTTAACTCAGTCGCCAGTGTCCCAGGGGACTGCATCCTTTATAACAATCTGAATAAGGACAACTTATTTAACTTAACTCCAGAATTATCAGTCATTCATAAGGGATTGTGTAAACATGTTGTGTATTCATTTATTTAGACTAAGCACATAAAACATACATACACGGATAGTAGGCTTGAAGACATCAGCAACAGTGCTGGGTGTGCATTGCTCGTGGGTGAAAGTGAAACTGAGACTGAATCACATGGATCTTGTGATGGCATGCTGATATCCTTAAAACCATATTGCAAAATCTTCCTTTCTTTTCAGAGATACATTCCCTCTTCCAAAAAAGCATAACAATTTACTATACATGTTTGTGTTTAGTTACCATTACGTAAATGTATACGTTGAATCTATGAGTCTCTAATGCATAGAGATAATCTGCTAGTACACTCTGATCCTGTCTGAAGGTTTCTTTACTTGCTCACAGCAATCTGTGAGATTATCACTCTTGGTTGTTGTTCCTGGTTGCATTTGGGATCTTATCCTTGATGCAGTAGATTGTATGGTGGTTAAGGGGCTGAAATGAATATGATTTGTTCATGGTTACATCTCAGTATTGCATCAAATCCTTGTCACTTCAGCTGGTCATGTCCCATCTGTGAGATCCTGAAATGTTCCTTCCAGTTTATTTGGTGTGTTATCATAAGGATAACAATGCAGGTTTAGAAACAACTCTAAACCTATCAATTCTGTACCTGTATTTTTATTTTACACATTGGTCATCTTCTCTTGTAGTTTTAAAAGTTGCTCTCTAGTTTCTGAGAGGACAGAATGGGATAGAGCTTTGCAGCTGATGAAATAGTTGCAGTGAAAGGTGTCATTCTCAGGTGTAACATTACATTGTGTAGATCTTGCTCAGTCTGTGAATTTGGGATTTTAACTTGCAAGTTATTCAAACAGCTGTGCTACTAGGTTGAGGATAATGAGAAGAAGTAGTATGATCCATATGCCACTTCTCACACATATCCTGAAATGGCTCATCAATAAATTGTGGATTGTTATCTGTAAGGATCTAAGTACACCAATAAAGTGAAAATGACACTTAAAGTATACATGTCAGTTATACTTGATGTACCGAGCAATTGTTGTATCTGGGATAATGAAGAGAAGAAGTAGTTTGATCAATTTCCACTTTTCTCACATCCTGAAATGATTGAATACAAACAGACATATAAATGTATAATATAAACTAGGAGCAGGAGTAGGCCAGTGGGCTGCTTTGAGACTGCTTCACCATTTAATAAGATTATGGCTGATCTGATTATGGTTTCAACTCCTGCATACCCTGACAGCTTTCAGCTTACTTGTTGATCAAGAATTCATCTGTCTCTGCACTAAAAATATTCAGCAAATTGTGCATTGTTATCCTTATGATAACATACCAAATAAACTAGAAGGAACATTTCAACGACTTCAGTGTTATTGTTCATAGCTGGCCAATAGATTGTCGCTTATGTGAGTCTTCTTGTCTGATACATCCCCGTGTATGAACGATGGAGTTATTGAAGAATATCAGGATGCAAAGATCACAAAATGATGACCCAGAATGGAACATTTAATTGCTTTCAGTTATCTTGAGATTGTCATTCTTTAAAAAAATGACTCCCCAGGAAATGCAGTACACATCCTAGTAAGGCCAAAATGATCTCAAAAATTTGTGGACATGCTGAATTGGTTCAGGCCATCCTTTGACAATGGCTTTCTACAGTATAGAATCTGCATCAGCCTTACATCAATGGTTACGAAATTATTGGGAAAGATTCTTAAGACAGGATTTACACACATTGAGAAACAAATGGACTTGTAAGTGATGGCACGGTTTTGTGAAAACTTGATCGAGTTTTTTTGAGTAAGTGATGAAGATAATAGATGAAGGAAAGGCAGTGGATGTTGTATACATGGACTTCAGTAAAGCTTTTGACATGGTAGACTGGTATGAAAGGTAGAGTCACACAGGATTAGAGGAGAGCTGGCAAGATGGATACAGAACTTTCTTGGCCATAGAAGACAGAGGGTAGCAGTAGGGGGGTGCTTTTCTGAATAGAAGTTTGTTACTAGCAATGTTCCACAGGGACCTGTTCTGTGATCTTTGTTATTCGTAGTATATATAAATAATTTGGAGGAAAATGTAGCTGGTCTGATTAGTAAGTTTGCAGATGACACAAAAATTTGTGGAGTTACAGACAATGAAGAGGATTGTCAGAGGGTACTGCACAATATAGACCAGTTGGAGACTTGGGCAGAGAAATGGCAAATGGATTTTAATTCAGACAAGTGTGATATAATGCTTATTGGAAGGTCCAGTAAATGGTAGAATCCTTAGGAGCATTGACAGGCAGAGGAAATCTGGGTGTATGTGTCCACCAATCACTGAAAGCGGAACCGCAGGTGGATAAAGTAGTCAGAAAAGCTTATGGCATGCTTGCCTTCATCGGTCGGGGCATTGAGTATTGAAGTTCACATGTCATGCTGTAACTATACAGAACTTTAGTTAGGCCTCATTTAGAATATTGTGTACAAGTATCATCGCCCCACTACCAGAAGGATGTGGATGTTTTGGAGAGGGAGATTTACCAGGATAATGCCTGATCTGGAGAATATTAGCTATGAGGAGAGGTTGGATAAACTCAGTTTGTTCTCACTGGAACAATGGAGGTTGAGAGATGACCTAATAGAGGTATACAAGATCATGAGTGGCATGGACAGAGTGGGTAGTCAGATGCTGTTTCCTAGAATAGAAAAGTCAGTACTAGGAGACATATGTTTAAGTTGCATGGGGAAAAGTTTAGAGGAGATGTGCGAGGCAAGTTTTTTTACACAGGGCGTAGTGAATGTCTGGAATGTGCTGCCTGAGGAGGTGGTGGGAGTAGGTACGATAGAAGCATTTAAGGGCAACTAGATGAATACTTGAACAGCATGAGAATGGAAGGATATTGACTCCATAAATGCATACTGTTTTAGTTTAGGCAGACATCATGATCGACGCAGGAGGGCTGAAGGGCCTATTCCTGTGCTGTACTTTTCTTTGTTATCTTTGTTCTTTGTTTACAATTTCTTCCTGTAACCATTAACATTTGTGTTGCACCAAATAGTTGACAGACTTGCAACCTCCTTTAAGTATAATGTTACTACTCCCTTGAAACAACCAATTTTGTCTAAGAATTCTGGATATTTTAATGTTAGGTCATGGACTGAGGTAATAGGAGTATTTTCTGAGATTGGACTACCGATTCCATGGATTGCCGCGAGGCTGAATTCACGGCATGCCCCTAGAGCTGTACTCACTAGGTTTTTGGTCTGCATGAAATAGAACAACTGTGACACCCAAGAGGATTCAATTTCCTTGCACTCCAGGGCTGTGGCACTTGCACATGGAGTCAAAGAACTCTAATATGCCAGAAGATTCACAGAGTAGATTTCGGTATGGCCTTCCATGTCTATTGACACATGTCTTTTAGAATTCACAGGCAAATTTGCAAGGGTTGCTTATTTAAGACAGAAAGGAGGAACTCCTTTTCTTGGAGAGTAGTGAATCTGTGGAACTCTTTATCACAGAGAGCTGTCGAGGCTGGGTCATTAAGTATGTTCAAGGCTGACATAGACAAACTTTTAATCAGTAAAGAATTCAAAAGTTATGGTGATAAAGCAGGAAAGTGGAGTTAAGGATTATCACATCTGATCAGTCATGATCTCATTGAATGGCAGAGCAGATTTGGTGGGCTAAATGGTTGCCTTCTGCTTCTTCATTTTATGGACTTACAGATTGTATGTTTGTATTTTCACCCATTTTAATCTTGGCCAATAGAGAGTAGTTTCCAACCTTCTCAGAAGAGGTCATTTTAATCTTAGCAAACATTTCCACTGGTGTGATGGTGTCTGTTTTCCATGAGTTTGGTGTGAAACTCCTGTTCATCACAATTCATTGTCATTTTCTAGTTTGTTAATCACACCATATATATGTTTCTCCCAAAATGCCAGGAGTCATTCTTATTTCTTTGGTATGTAGTCTGCTTGGATCAGTGTACAGCTCTTTGTAGTTGTATCAGCCTTTACTCTAGTGCACTGCCAATGCCAATAACCCTCTCTGTCACTTGTCTTTCAAAATTTCCGGAAAGTTAAGCACTTCCTTAGTACACGCAGGAGACTATACTTTTCAGATGCAGTGATAGGTTTGGGTATTCTAATGAGTACATCAACAATTGGGTTTGTGCTTAAGATTATAAGCTTCTTTGATTTGTGTCCATTCTTGAGTTATTTATGATATACATGTTGGACTTGCCTAGCTGGTCTTTCTAGGATGTCCCTGGACTCCAGTCAATTAATATAGACGTTTAAACTGATTTTGAACCAGTCTTCCAACCTTTGGGGATTCTTTAGCTCTTCTCTTGTTAATCCTGACATGTTTAGCCTGTTTGGACATTCATTCCTGAATTTTTATGGCTAGCTTGTCTGGTTCAGTCGCAGCTGAATCAAGACACCATAGCTTCTGTTTAAACATTTTGAATTTGGATGGTAGGTCAGCTGCATCCCAATTAAAACAGGGGCATTTTGTGCACATTTTGATAATATTCCTTTGACCCTCCTCCTTATTTTATTCACTTTATTGTTTAGCAATTCCAGAAATCACCAGTTATAAAATTGTAACCTTTCCTGGTCCAATTTTTCTGATGGGTTTGTTTTTCTTTGTCTGACTGTTGTTCACATCCTGGTCACTTTCCTTTCCAGACTGAACGAACTTACTGTTGTCCCATTCTCTGAACTGACAGGCTATGCACTGCAATCTCACCACAAGGGATCTGTCTGCTTACCAACCACCTTCAATGTTTCTTTTGCACATTCACCACGTTGTGACTGTGACACCGTCCAATGCTGCAGACTCATTGCAATCTAACCAAAACATCAAGGGTTGTCTAACGATTTGAAGCATGGCCCAAAGCTATTCACCATTTTGTACCTGCCGTTTGACCACTGCTGAACACCATGTCATGTTTTTATCATGATATACAGGCACCAGCCATTAGTTATTTAGACTAGGCACGTAACAACATATATCTATGAATAGAGACCTTGGAAGATATCAGCAGAAGGGCTATATGTGTTATACCCTGCTCACAAGTCAAACTAAAATTGGGACTGGATACTTGTAGTGATAAAGACATATTCTAACACCACATCGCACTTTATGATTGAGAGTTTCTTTAATAAAAACTACCGCAATAATCTACCGCATTTACATTCCTTCAACTAATTTTTTATAACAAAACACATGTCATTCAATTCCTTACTCACAACAAGCAGTGGAACACTATGGGCTCAAAAAGGCAACTCACCACCACCTTCTCAAGGACAATTAGGGATAGTCAACAAATGCTGGCCTAGCCAGTGACACCCACATCCCATAAATGAATAAAAAAAATCATAGTCCTACATCAAAGAGTTTATAACCACTTGGATCTATCAATCAAATTGAAATGGCATCCCACTGTAATAATGGGTAGTTGTGAAATGAGTCATAAATCGCACTAATCCAGTAATCTCAGATAAATATCAACAAGAGAAGAATGTAATATTAAGCAATTTTTTTTTTCATATTCCAGACAATTGTTTCAAAGTTTCAAAGAGTTAAACAAATTTACAAAGCTCAGATGTGCCCTTACTTGCCTGTGTATGCTGTTAACTGGCCTGTGACACAGTGTTTAACCATCAATAGTGTAAGTCAAATCGCAGTAAAGAAATTTGCATTCCAGCTGATGTGGAAAAAAAAGTTAAATCCTTTAAATAGGCATAGGCTGTTCCTAATGATTGACTTGCCCATGTTAGTTACATATCTATCTTCACCTGCTTGGGGTAATTTGGAAACAATCCATCAGTGAACAGAGCATTGCAATGAAATGTAAATAACTTTTAATAGCAGCAGTAAGATTAAATGGTGATGGAAATGTATGCAGAAATAATCTATTACACTTCCCGCATGGATTCAGAACAGGCATCCAAAAGGCCGGGGAAATAAATATTGCAATTTTAGAATGACCTTATCCATAAATCCTTGGCTTTTTCTTGGTAAAATTGTACCTTTAGTCTTGAAGCATTGAAATTGTCAATAATTTATGTCATTAGTGTTGAAAAACTGCGCTCCCAGACTGGTTACATTAAGCGTGCAACATCTTTTATGGATGAAATAGATACATGAGAATATTCACCCACTGTATATTGATTTCTGAGGGGGTGTTCATTTTACTGCATTACATCCTAAGCCCCTAGGAGACAACATAACCCAAATCTAGACTAGGTAGTTTGCTTTCAATTCATATCATTTAGATAAGCAGACTTTTTGGATCAGATTTTGAAATGCTTATCTTTGCCTTTGTAATAAAAAAAGCACAAGGAATTATGCTGTGGGATTTCAACAAATGCTTTGAACAGCTTTTAATTCTTGAGCTATTTAAATATCCCATTCTGTGAGATACGGGTGGAAGCTTTGCAATATTGCACAGAGTGCTGGATCAGGCATGCAAAGCGGGACCCCCCACTCTCCCAAGTGGGCATGGGGGAAAAGTCCCCCAAATGTTGCATGCAAAGGGGCAATCCCTTCGCCACCACTGAAAGGTATACCTTCGCCCCCAACCGCACATTAGGCAACACGAGAGTGCCCTGACCCCACCTCGTCCCCACCCAAAATGGAGGCACACAAGCCCCTACCCCAGCAACCATCGCCACCCCCATCTTCCCATATACAAGCGGAACCACCTCACTGGGGCTACACAGAGGACCGTCCCCAGCATTACCAACCTGACACTGCCAGATAGGCATTGCCAGGGCAAAGTGCCAGTGCATTCTCTGGTCATGTCCCTCACCACCCGGGGGCTCTACTCACCTCTGCGCCCTGCTCAGTGGGGTCATCATGCTTGGTTTCCATTTTTGAGGGCGTGCGGGAGCATCCAACACTCCTGGAAGTAAATCAATTCCACGGAAATCAGGTTTGTGGTCTTTTTGGGCATATTCAGTGAGTTTGATCATGTCTCTGGCAGGGAAGATCTCAAGCTGAGATCATGCTGACACAAATCCTGTTATGGCCATAGTTGTTTGGGCATCTTGGGGGCTGACATTCCATGTTACTCAAAAAGCTGCCAACATTGATAACAGTCGGACTATAGCATTGTCGGTCCTCTCTGATACATGGCACAATACAGCTTGGGTGATATTTGTAATTAGTAAACCTGATCTGTCAAAACTACTGATTTTATTTTACAGCAATTGTCTATTTACTCATTGTAAGGTCCTTGAATTTTTGGGCTTCAAGAAAACAGGTTGGTTCATCAAATCCCACCAGTGCAGAGGGAGGCCACTGGGTTCATTGAGTCTGCACTGACAGCAATCCCATCCAGGCCTATCCTCATAACCCCGTGTATTTACCCTACTAATCCCCCTGACACTACAGGGCAATTTAGCATGGCCAATACATCTAACCCACACATCTTTGGACTGTGGGAGGAAACCAGAGCACCAGAGAAAACCTGTGCAGACATGGAGAGAATGTGGAAACTCCATACAGTACCCCAAGCTGAGAGTCAAACCAAGGTCCCTGATGCTGTGAGGCAGCAGTGCTAACCATGTGCCTCCGTGCTGCTAGTTGATTTGTTCATGAGGACAGGGTTTGGGTAGGAACCCAGTTATGCCAAAAATTGCAAATGCTTGAACTGACCCATTAATTTTAAGTGGATGGGACCAGGATTCTTCCATTCATGTTTGTTGGTTCAAGGAGACATGTAGAGAAATTTGCAAGCTGTCTGGGAATTCTATCCTTTAATGACCTCAGTGGAACTCTCTCTACCTATGTGCTGACATAAGTTCTGGTGAGCGTTGAAGTAAGTCCATCTATTCATTTACAAAGATGTTATCATAACTGATTGTTTTGTTCTTTGTTCTCTAGTTATCATGCCCAGGATTCAGTAAGTTGACCCAGCACAAACCAAGAGTTCTAAAAACTTGTCCTGCTATTATTAAAATTCGGCTTCATAGATTCCAGGTTTCACTGCTCCTGCATCCTTTTTAAAATTACGCCATTTAGTTTACATATAAATATATCTGTCATACATTTTCATTTTCTCTGCTTGAATGCATCATATCTCAATTCTGTCTGTATATCTGCTCTGTGTCTGCCCATTTTGTGGAGATGCCAGCCCCATTTTACCAATTTGTTACTCAATCAGCATTCTCATCATGCCACCCAAAGTACCTGAGTTACACCAGGGAAGCCAGTGATCTTCCTTGCCAACCAAATACAACAACTGAGCTTGGTCAGTTCTGGTTACATAGAATCATAACTTATGAGCAATCTGATATCCTGTGGCTTCCACATTATTGAACCCCTATTTCACATCCTGCTGCCAAGAAACACTGAGTCAATCTCCTCATCCAACTACATGCTGGCAATACGATTGCATTCAAGGAACACTTTGTCACCAGAGGAAGCCGGGAGGTCCAGAACAGATAGTTTCCACCTGGTATGCCACATTCAATATTCGTGCCACATTTGATCAAACAACAATTGCCGGTGCAATCCATTTGTTCTCCACTGACTATTCCGACATCATCAAGGTTGATGCTTTCCAGCTAGCTAACATCTACAAGCCCCCCCGGCTCCAGCTGGGACCAAAACGTCTGCCCAGTCCTAACACACCAGATGTCTATACCAGAGCCTTTAATAGCCATTGCACAAACTGTGGATACAAAGAGCTTAATGCAGATGGTGAAAAATGTGTAACCTGGACTTCACATCATGATGTTGCTCTCATTCACAATTCTGAACAGCCTGGAACGTTGCATTCTGCTAGATGCAAGTGTGCCTGCCCTCCTGGTTTGTGCTGTGTCAGCTGAGTGCACAGTAATCCACCTCATGCCAAAAGCTGCCAACTTTCCACACAAATCATCTCTGATACATATTGCACTTCACCTACCGATTGTCACCAGCTCAAAGAGGAAACAGAATACAGCAAGGTTTTGTAATAAAATGCTATCATCTAGCAAGATGTCATTGAATCAGATATGGGGTTCTTAGCAGACCCTGGCTTCATGAGTTTCATTAGTCCTTTTTTGTCCCTGTCAGTTTTTTGAGCCGTGAAGTCTGGTGGCCTATTGTCCGTAGGTTTTGCATGAGCAAATTTGAAATCCATCAATGAACTGTCTGGATATGTTCCCTGGTCTTAGACAGAACTCTTGCCCCAGTTAATTGATAGACACAATAGACGGCTTCTCCAATCATGCGCACTCTAAGACCAGAAATTCCCACTCGAGCTCAACAGACTTTGAATGGTCCGCTGAATTTTCTGTCTCGTCTGCTACAATTCCTTTGGCGGGCAAGATGGGAGACTTTTGGCCAATAACTTTGTCTTTAGATCAAATCACGTCTTTGTTAGCAAAATATTTTTGTAAAATGTCTTAAATACTTATGGTTGCTTCAAGATAGATTCTTTTACACTGTGTCGCAAATCAAAGCTCCTATTCTCCTATAAATCTACTATAATAAATTTATAAGCATAGCTTTTCAACTAATACTTATCTAATGGAGTGTCTATACCCACTCGTGCTGACCAGGCATGGAGAGGAGTCAACCTGATCAAGCTCAAAGCTTGAGGTTTCCTCCTCCTTGGTTCTATGGTGGCTTCTCCAATTCTGCTTTGATTTCAATATTTATCCTTGTAGCCTGGTTGAAAAACATGTATTTCCACACGTAGGCACTGACCATGGGTATATTGTTCAAATTAGTTTACTGCAAACTGCCTGATCTTAGGTCCAGTTGTCCTTAGTTTATTTGAAACAATTTCAAACCTGGCTGCTGCCCAATTGATTGATTGGGATGAGATTATTGTCAGGGATATGTGCAGTCTCCCATCTTGTTAATTTGTCATGGTCAGACTTGCCTCTAAAAACAGCCATTGTTCACTACTTTGCTGACTTTATTGTTCATCATAAAATCAAAGACATTTGTTGTAAGTAAACGTATGTCACATACTCATGACTTTGATTTAAAACCTCTCAGTCCTGAAGTTAGCTTTATTTTTCATCAGGCCATAGTGGTTTTCTTGGCCATTTTTGCATTAAATTGTGGCTGGTTAGCGAGAGCTTTCTAGAAACTTGGCTAATTGTAGGATGGTTGACTTCTGGTGCCATTTTAAAACAACGTCTTTCCAGTTCTAGCTGATGAAACAAGCTATTAATATTACACATGGCATGTCATTGTAGCAGAATAAACAGATATAACCTAATTGCCATTATTGGCATGGCTCCGTCTTTGTCCAAGACCACAAGACACTACAAAGTATCATGAATGAAGCCCATCCATCATGCAAACGAATTTCCTATCCACTGACTCTGCAGTTCCCTCTGCCTCGGAAAAACAGCCAGCATAATCAAGGATCCTATGCAACCTGGCCATAATCTCTTCTGTCTTCTTCCATTGGAAAAGATACGGAAGTCTGAGGTCACGTACCAATCGACTCAAGGACAGCTTCTTCTTTGCTGCCATCAGACTTTGAATGGACCTACCATATATTAAATCTATCTTTCTCCACACCCTAGCTATGACTGTAACACTACATTCTGCAATTTCTTTCCTTCTCTATGAATGCTTTGTTTGTATAGCAGGCAAGAAACAGTACTTTTCACTCTATGCTAATACATGTGACAATAATAAATCAAATCAAATGGTTTCAGGATGATCAAGTCTGAGAACTGAATTTCAAGAAGATCTCATTTCAGAAGGCTAGGCTAAAAAATAACAGGAGGTGGCATGGCACTGCGACTAAAGGATGACATCAGTACGTTATTGACAGAGGATCTTGGATCGGAAGATTGGGATGTTGAATAAGGTTGATTGAAGCTAAGAAACAACAGGGAGTGGTAATCATTGGTAGAAGTTGTTTATAGAGCATTGAACAATTGTGGTAATGTAGAGCATGATATAAATCAGGAAATTAGATGTGCATGTAACAAAGTAAAACAGTAATCATGGGGGACTTTAATCTACAAAGACTGGCTAAACCTAATTAGCATGAATGAGGGGGGGAATGAGTTCTGACATGTATGCAATAGGATTTTTTTTTAACAAAATTTTGAGTAATCAGCTGAAGAATGGGCTATTTTAAATCTAGTGTTATGCAATGAGATAATAATCTTGTTGTAAAGGAGACTGTAGAGAAGAGTGACCATAATATGATTGAATTTTACATTAAGATTGATGGTGATGTAATCCAATCAGTAATAAGGATCTTAAATCTAAACAACAGAAACTACACAGTTATGAGAGGCAAATTGGCTGTGATAGATTGAAAAATTACATTAAAGATATGGTGATGGGCAAGCAGTGGTTAGCATTTAAAGAATTAATACAGGATTTATAACAAATTTACATCTCTTTTGAAGCACGAAACCTAGTGGAAAATGTGATCCAACCATGGTTAACAATAGAAGTTAAGGATGGTAATAGACCAAAGGGAGAGACTTATACTTTTTTCCAAAGAGTAGCAAGCCTGAGGACTTGGAACATTTTAAAATTCAACTAAGGAGGAACCAAGAAACTGATAAAGGAAGTAAAATAAGAATGAGAGTAAACTAGCGCAAAACATTAAAATTGATTGTTAAAAAGAAAAAGATTAACAATAGATCCATTACAGACAGAGACAGGAGAATTTATAATGAGGAATAAGGACATGTCAAAGAAACTAAACAAATGTTTTGTATCTGTTTTCATGAAGGAAGATAAAAATGTCTCCCAGAAATACTGGAGAATCAAGAGACTAGTGATAATGATGAACTGAGAGAAATTAGTATTAGTAAAAGTGTTGCACTGGACAAGTTGTAATGAATAGTTAATAAAAGCCTGGACCTCACGATCTATGAACTCAGTAAGAATTTAGCAACACCAATTTTAAATCCAACCGATTTATTTGATAGTAAAATTGCGAGCTTTCGACACTGTGTCTTCATCAGGCAAAACGGTGTCCTCATGATCTATAGCAGAGATGATGGATGCATTGATGGTCATCTTTCAAAATTCTATAGATTCTGGAATGGTTCTTGCAAATCAGAAGGTAGAAAATGGATTTGCTCCAGGTGCTCTGGTTTCTTCCCGCAGTCTGAAAGACATGGTGGTTCAGTGTATTGGCCATGCTAAATTCTCTCTCACTGTACTTGAACAGGCCACCAGAGGATTTTCAAAGTAACTTCACTGCGGTGTTAATGTAATCCTAGTTGTGATATTAACAAACAAGACTTAAAACAAAAGTTTATTCATTTACGGTAGATGGGCATTGCTGGCTGGACTGACTTTTATTGCCCATCTCTAACTCCCCTCCATTTCAGAAGGCATTGTTAACCACATTGCTGCAGATCTGGAGTCACATGTAGGCCAGATCAGATAAGAACAGCAGATTTCCTTCCCTAAAGGACGTTAAGGAACCAAATGGATTTTTATGACAATGGTTAATGGTTTCATGGTCGTCATTATACTTTTAATGCTAGATTTTTATTGAATTCAGATTTGAATTTTGGTCCTCAGATCTTGCCAAAACAAAGAACAAAGAAAATTATAGAATAGATACAGTCCCTACAGCCCTCCGAGACTGTATCGACCATGCAGCTCGACTGAACTAAAACCCCCTACTGTTTTGGGGACCATATCCTTCTATTCCTATCCTATTTGCGTATTTGTTAAAATACCCCTTAAAAGTCACTACTGTATCCAGTGACAATACCACTACAACACTGCCTCCCAGGAGGGAGAGAGAAGATGGGAAACTGTCGATCTTTCAGCTTGACATCAGAATTAGGGAAAATGCTAGAATCTCTAATAAAGAATGTAATAACTGGACATTTAGAAAATAATGGGAAGATTGGACAGAGTCAGCCTAGATTTATGAAAATCATACTTGACAAACCTGTGTGAGTTTTTTGAGGATGCAACAAGCATAATAGATCAGGGGGAACCAGTTGATGTGATGTTCTTGGATTTTCACAAAAATTTTCATAAAGTCCACACTGAAACTAAGGAAGTACAATTAGAGCATTTTGCATTGGAAGCAAGAAACTGGCATAGATTTAAAGTTGGTTACGTACAACACAGAGGGAGTAAATGGTAAATTCTCAGGTTGGCAGGCTGTGACTCATGGGGAACCACAACATTCACTTCTTGGGTTCTAGCTGTTCATAATTTGTAACAATGATTTGGATGTGAGGACCAAATGTTCTAGTTTTCTGATTTTACAAAACTAAGTGGGAATATAAGGAGGAAGCAAAGAGACTTTCAAAGGGATTTAGACAGACTAAGTGAGTGGTAGATGAAATGGAATGTCGGAAAATATGAAGGTGTCCACCTTGGTAGGGGAAAGAGAATTACAGAAGAATTTTTAGGTGGGTAGAGATTATGAAGTCTTGATGTCCAAACAGACTTGGGTAATCTTTTTCCACGTTATTGAAAGCTTAAAGCAGGTGCAACAAGAAATGAGGAATAAAGAAATCTAAATGGAATAGGAAGGGATCACTAGAAGTAGCAATGAATCTTATGAAGGCCATAAAAGTATAAATCAAACACAAGGGTTTATTTCTTGAGGGATAGAATTGAAATTTAGAGAAATTGAGCTTGTATCAAATCTTGCTCAATTCACACTTTGAGCGCCATGTAGTATTCTGGTCACCGTATTATGCAAAGGATTTAGAAGAGTGGTTAGGGTGCAAAAAATACTTAGAGACAACACCAGAAAGATGAAGTTTATATCTATTAGGAAAGGATGAATAGGCTGAGTCTCCTCATGAGCAAAAAAAATGCTGAGGGGTGACCTGACAGAGGTCATTAAAATTATGCAAGGTTCTGATAGAGTATGGAGGGTGAGAATGTTTCCATTTGTGGGATAGAGCAAAACTAGAAGACATCGATTCAGTATGAGAAATTAGAGAGGTAATTCAAAATAAAGTTCTTTATCTCGAGTATGGTTAGAGTTGGAACGTGCTGCGAATAGTTGAGGTGAGCAGCACGATGCGTTTTAGGAGAGATTACATAAACTGATATGGGTCACTTGTTTCAGTGCTGTATCTTTCACGTGAAACTCAGTAGGTGAGACATAATCCTCAGTTGCTAAGTTTGTCTAATAAATTGTTCTTTGCTCTTTGGGAGGAAACAACATTGAAAGTAGAGTATTTACTTATCGCCTTGCAACATTTTGTTAACTTTTGGAATGCATTAAGAGTGAATTTTTATGGAGTGGGGGAGGGTGCTCCTTCTTTTGTCCACCATAGCTTCAGTGACAGAGGTGTAAAACCTCAGAAGGAAAATGTCAATATCTTACTCCATCTCTCCAGGGTTTCACCAAGCTGAAGTTCCAGCAAATCAGTTAGAGACATCCCACCGAAATCCCCCCCACTCCCTCCAATGGCCCCACTTCCTCAGTTAAACTTCAAAACGCAAAATCTCATGAAACTCTTTCTTTTAATAATCTTTTTACTCAAGGGTACTCAGAATAGTCCTGAAATGTGCTAGTATTCTGAGCCCTAACTATAATGTGAGTCCATTTAAAGCTTCAAAGAACAAAACAGCATGGGAAACAGGCCCTTCGGCCCAACAAGCCCATGCCGCCACCTTGATGTTCTCACTTCTATCCGTGATCCCTGTCTGTGTTTATAGATCTATGGATTGAAACCAAATTTGAGACAATTTAGGGAGAATTTGTTCTGCCAACCAGCCTAAGAGCACATCTTTGGGATGTGGGAGGAAACCGGAGCACCCGGAGAAAATCCATGCAAGCACAGGGAGAATGCGCAAACTCCCACAGACGTAGACCCAAATCCATGTATTTGCACAGCACAGTGATAGTCACTGAGCTGTCGTGTTGCCCATCAAATGGTCCAGGTCAAGCGTACACTAATGACATGAAGCACTAGGATACTCTCAAAAAATCCAAGAGCAGCCCTTCCATGACCCAGTTTAGTTTTAAGCTTTTTCTTTATCTACAGGCTCCAATTGTTAATGCATCTAGTTTTCACTTTAGAGAAGAGTGAAGTTCTGCAGTTTGCCACTTTTTCTTGCATGATTTTGGTTATGCCTATAATAGTCCTGATGGATAGAATTCTCTGGCCTTTCACGCCCTCGTGCCGCTGCCAGTGAGGATGGAGAATTTGGCGCTCAGCAGATCTCCTTTCACTGCACTGAAATGGGAGAATCTCACCAGTGTGGACAGCTGGTGAATCCTGCCCAGTTTTCCCCCTTTCTTCACCTATCCACCATTTATGCAATTTATTGTGACAAGTTATTGTGACAAGCCAGTTTATTGTGTGTGCAGGACACAAAAAGGGATACAGGTTAGCTGTAAATTGGCACATGTTTATATGAATATGTTTTGTAAGCGAGTCCCTGTTGCAATGGCAGCTTCTTGCTTTTTTTTAAATAGTAGAATGTGTCAGTGTGTGCGTGTCAGTGTGTGTGTGTCAGTTGTGTGTCTGTGTGTGTGTATGTCTTTATGAGTGAGTGAATGTGTGTGTGTGTCAGCAGCAACTTCTTCAATCCTCCTCACTATCAACAACAAGCAGTGTTTTTTAACACACAACTTCTCTCACCCAATGCCACTGTGAGCTGGGGTGGAGAAACAAAAGCACCCAGTAAAAGGGAGGGAGGAGAGAGGCCTAGTCCTTTAAACTCTAATTTTACATTTCACTGTTATGGAAGAGAAGGGAATCAGCTTAGGGCTCAGACTGCTCCTTTTTACCTTTTGATTTTCTGTCATGAAAAACTAAATGAGAAAATGAATAAGAAGGAAGAAGATGGGAGAGTCAGATCAGAAGATCAGAGAGAGAACCCTGTCAATGGCACAAGGATCTATTGCCTTTAGTATAGAAAAGTCTCAGTGAGAGAAAATCCTGATTAGCATCCAAATTTTGGGACGTCTGGAACCTATCAAATTCATTCCCATTATGAAGTATGTTCGCTGTTTGTGTCTTCATCCTGTATTAGAATCTGTGAGTATGTCACCACTCCCCTTAAATTTTACTGCAGAGGGATACCATAAACTCCTTCCATTGCGTATTTGAAAATTTCCCACGCCTGACCTGTTAACTTGTTTGGCAATTTTACTTGTTAATTTGAATCTGATCGCCTTTATCTTTCTGAATCTTTTAGCTTTTCTTCTGGTCCAGCACCCTTCTCTGTGATGTCTTAGAGAATTCTACAGTGCGGAAAGAGGCCATTTGGCCCATTGAGTCTGCACTAACCACAATCCCACCCAAGCCCTATCCTCATATCCACCCACTAATCCCTCTAACCTATGCATTCCAGGACACGAAGGGACAACTTTTAGAATGGCCAATCAACCTAACCTGCACATCTTTAGACTGTGGGAAGAAACCTGAGCACCCAGAGGAAACCCACACAGACACAGGGAGAATGTGCAAACTTCACATGGATAGTGACCCAAGCTGGGAATTGAACCCAGGCCCCAGGAGCTGTAAGGTATCAGTGCTAACTACTGTGCTACCATGCCATTCCTGTTCCTACATTGAATCTAACTGCATTGCAGCTAGTATTTCCCAGTTGTCACTTATTTTTTTCCAGTTGCATTTCATTCCCCAGACTGAAGTCAAGTAATATTGTTTTCCTTGTTGGACTAAAAATATGTTTGGTCTGCAAAGTGGGCTTATTTTCATTCTGAAAAGTGTTCCCCACTTTGGCCATCTGCTTTAGCTTTATTTCAGACGGGCTTAGGACATCTGGATGGTCTAGTATTATATTTCTGCTGATCTTGTTTGTAACATGTATTCAGTTGTTCACCTCTAAACGTGGTCCAGAAATTGATGCCACCCATTTTTCAGGTAAGCAAGAGATTATGGTGCTAAATCCATGCTGGTTATGCAATGCATGCGACATTGGTTGCAGGATGCTTTCCTGCAAGCATCCAGTATTCCTGCCTGAGTCAAGTGTTAAGCCTCTGCTTGTCAATATTTTTAATAGCAGTTTCTGGCCCAATCTTGACATTGATTGTTGCTGAACTCAGTTTTGTCAGGCAGAGTGTAGATAAATAATTCTTGAAAGAAGAGACTGCTACCAAAAAGTTAAGTTTTTTTTTAGAAAAGTACACTTGCATAAATATGGAACTAGAACGATTATATTACTCCTTCTGGCCACAGACTGTGCAGAGTCTGCATGTTCTCACCATGTCTGTGTGGGTTTTCTCCAGATGCAAGGTTTCCTCCTACAGTCTGAAAGATGTGCTGGTTAGGTGAATTGGCCATGCTAAATTCTCCCTCAGCATACCCGAACAAGTGCCAGAGTGTAGTGACTAAGGGATTTTCACAGGAACTTCATTGCAGTGAAGTCTTTTGCGACACATTAAAATTGCTAACCATCCCTGTACCCCTGCCCTCTACTGGATTCGCTACTGCTTCACTGCTGGCAAGGCTGCTGGCCTGGTTACGACTGGCACATTGTTTCTTGGGATGTGTCTGCTAACCAAGCAGGTCATGTCTGATGGACAAGGGGATTGATTTTGCATTGTCCTCTTCCTCATCCACCTCGTTGTACGTGTTTGCCACTATGGTTCACACCGAGTGAATGTGGATCCATTTCTCGGCACTCATTCCACTTTTCGGTAGTCTGCAGTGCATGCTGCAAATTGTACCATTTCTCTTTCTGTTTCTTAACTGCATGGGGATTATGTTTGCTGCAAGTCCACTACTTCTTATGCCCTTAGCAGAGTGACACAATCCTTCAGCAGCACTGCCACCTTCCCCGCTGTGCCTCCTAAAAGTGGTTTGGACCATGAATAACAAAGCCCCTAATCCTGTCTAGACTTAATCTGTGCCTCTGATAACGTTACAATATTGTATCCCCTCATTGCTTTTAATTATTCAGGCTTTCAAATTTTGTTTTGAATGCTCTCTGCATCCACAGGTTTATCAGTAAATCTGGTATTTCATTATTTAAATCTTATTTAATTTTTCAATAGCACTGCTCTCAATCATTTTTTTATTGCTCACTATCTCATTGCTGTTTCTTTCCTTTTTTCCTCTAACAATATTTTAGTAGATAGAATTTACATTTATATGGTATCTCCCTTATCCTCAGAACCTGTGTCTATTTGGATTTTATCACTTAGTTCACTTCACTGAAGACTTTCACTTATTTTATCTATCTAAAAGATTGCCAATTTCATCTTGAATCCGTGGGCCTTTTTCTCAGCTTTTGATCTAATTTCGGAAACAGGGGTCCATCAAAGTGCCGGATCTCACTGAAATGACATTTCAGTGTTATTTGTTTAGTCAAATGTTGTAACTAAATTTGTAATAAAGGTCATTTTTTTATTTAACTTGATTTATTGTTCTTACATATATTGGTATACAGTGAGTAGTGTTGTTTCTTGTGCGCTTTACAGGCAAAGCATATCAGACATAGAGAAGGAGAGAAGTGCAGAATGTAATGTTACAGTCATAGCTAGAGTGCAGAGAAAGATCAACTAAGTGCGAGGTAGGTCCATTCAAAAGACTAATGATAGCAGAAGAAGCTGTTCTTGAGTCGGTTGATACGTGACGTCAGACTTTTGCACCTTTTTTCCTGAAGGAGGAAAGTAGAAGAAGAGCACAGATTGTGTAGAGTTACCCCTTCGAAATATATGAACTGCTCCTGAAACAATCAGTTAGAAAAACCGTTAGCTGCCACTTCAGGATCTGTAAGTTGGGAAGGAGAAAAGAAACACCTGAACAATTTATGACAGTCATGATTTAGCTAAATGGAGAATGCCAATTTACCACAACACTATTTTTAGTCACTTTATGTTGAGTTGAGCAAAGGCTGAAGAATTGCAGTCGTTTATCTACATTTCACAGAATTCGGCGTAGAAAATTCAACATAGTCGTGTCCATTTTTCAGGGAGGGCTAGTGGGGTGCAGTTGAAGATAGCCTTTAAAAGCACTTGCTGTTTTTAAGTGAGATCAGGGCTTCTCCATTTCCAGCACTCTGAGTGAATAGTTCAGCCGGTGAATAGTTTGGGTAGTTCTGACTTATTATCATGGGACCACACAAGCCCTTGTTAGAGGAGGGTCCTGCCCCCAGCTCACCCTTTTTCAGACATGACAGGATTTCGAGACTATTATATCATTGCACACTATGATCAGTGGCATTTTAAGGTTTTTTTTAAACTTAAAATTAACTATTTAAAAGAAAAATGTTAATTTAATGCTCTACTCTGTGTTGTGCTGTTGACTTCAGATAGCCAAACCTGCTCTCTTGGCACTTTTATTGAGGTCGGTGTAGGCTCACGGTTTGTCTTTTTTTTATCTCTGTAACTTTGCCAATTCAAAACTCACAACATCATATTTGTCAATCTTAAAGTAAATGAATTGAATTTCAGAAAATAAGCTTCATGAACTGATAAAGTGCCCATTTAATTGGGTGGCAGGGTGGTACAGTAGTTAGCATGCTGCCTCACAGTGCCAGAGACTTGGGTTTGATGTCCGGCTTCAGTTACAATCTGTGTGGAGTTTGCATGTTGTCCCCGTGTCTGCTCAGGTTTCTTCCACAGCTCAAGATGGACTTGATGGATTGACCGTGCTAAGCTGCCCTTTAGTGACAGGGGATCTAGCTGGGGTAAATGCATGAGGTTATGAGGATAGGGTCTGGATGGTACTGTGGTCGATGCAGACTTGTTAGGCCAAATGGCCTTCTGCATTGTAGGATTCTATGAATTTATGGTTTTTAATTTATGCTTACTGAGGTATACAGTCCCCACATTTCCATCAGTTACATTGTGACTTAAGTATGGTTAGTCCGCAGAAATGTCTCCTCTGCCTTTGGAGATGTCCAGAGGTTATGATAAATCTTTGCTGAAAATTAGGCTGTTTACTTTAAAAATATGGTCATTTTCAGTGTTTAAAATTGGTAATTTTGTATTTTGCACTGAGTGCTTCGAAACGCTGTAAACTTCAAAGCATAAATTTTTAACTTGGAGGTAAGTTTTGTTCATGTTGGGGTTAGGGAGGGCAGGTGAGTGTCTGTTGTGAGGTTGGGAAACCCATAAGAATGGGTTTCCCCAGATGCCTGCTATTTGTGGTCAGTGGGAGAATAGTAGAGTTGAATGGTAGCTGGAGGAGCAGATGGTGTGTGGAGCGGATAGATTGCGTGGGAAGGTTGTTTAATAGGTACCTTGTTGGGCCTGGGGAAATGCACGCCAGCTCCTCCGACAAGCAGTACCATTAAATCATTTGCTTCCTGGACTGAGCCCAATTTTCACACACCTCTTTTGCTTGTCTGAGTTTCCCTGAGGCCTATGAAAACCAACTGAGGTGAGTGCAAATAGGACAGTGGTTGAAATAAAGCCAGGCACTTTCATTATAATAGTTACATGACTGGCTTCTACAAGTGTTTGGTCATTCTGGGCAGAATTGTATTGACTGGTGCCACCCATCGATGGGCAGAGCAAGCTGGTAAAATCACATGAGAGCTGGGAAATCCAGAGCATGCCCAATTTCTTGGTTCTTGCAAATATACGAGACCTGGATTTCTGGCGAGGTCAGCCTCTGACTGGAAATGAGCTAGAGCCTGAATAATTTATTTAAATGCTTGTTTGCGTCTGTTTTGAGAGCTGGGCTCACTGGTCTGACCAGCTGAGGTTCTCTCCAGCAAGAAAAGCATCTGCACTCCAATAATGGGAAACTCCTGTTAGCCTGACTGCTGGAATCAGAAGCCATTGACGTCCCTGGGAGGCCACGGGCAAGGGGGAATGCCCTTGGGTAGTGCCAGCTGGCATTATTACCATGGCATTGCTACCCTGGCACCATGGCAGTATCAACCTGATTCCTTGGCAGTCAACCTGGCACCTGGGCACCATCAGCCTGGCAGCTGGGCATTGCCCAGCAAGCACCTGGGAGTGCCAGAGTACGGAGGTTATGGGGACTGTGGAGTGTTGCATGAAGAGGGAGACTGTTTGAGGGACAAGAGGGCCTGTTGTACACTCTGCAATGGGATCAAATGGGGAGGGAGGGACCCACTGTCTCTCTGCCTCTCTGTTGGATCGGGGGAGAGAAGCCAATCAGTCTGGAGTGATGGGGCAGCAGAGGCTAGATGCCCGTGCGTTGTGGGAGTCAATTGCTGCAAGCCCCTTTGATTGCAGGGGGGCAGCAGTAACAGATTGAGGCTGCATGCAGTAGCAGGGGCTTGACAGCTCTCTCTCTGTCAGACTTCTGCAGTTGCTTTTGTCAGAGTTTTATCAGAGTTCTGCATATGCATAGTAACTCCCTCCACAGGCTGACTGGGGAATTAAGCCCGTTCTTCTGCTTGCAGCAGCTAGAAACACTCGAGACCATTTTTTCAGAGACTGAGTGCACAAGATTGGGCATGAAATCTCGCCCAAAAAACAGATTAGGAACTCTCCCATTTTCACACTAGCTGGACACTCTGAATCAATCCCGTAAAATTCTGCCCTCTGCTTCTATTAAAACCGAGTGGACAGGTTCAAGATGGGTTAGATTCCCTCCCCACCCACTACACCCCCCCCTCCAAATTTTCTCACTTCTTCATCGCTGCCAAAATACTGAATCACCTGTTTGAGCAGTGTGGTGGATTACAATTCAACCCCTGATCATTTTATGAAACAATTATGAAACTGACAATTTAATATTTGAAAGCTTTATAATTTACTGCAATTGGAATATCAAAATTAAATGAAAACATTCAAGCAAATTTGGCTTTATCTCTGAAAGTTCTTTGGTGTACTAGCAAAAAAACACGCTGCCTCAAGGCATTGTCTCTATTTAGTGCCATTGAATAAATATTAACAAGCTGATTTAAATAGGTTTCCAGTGCACTTTTATTTAGGAATGTTGGGGCAAAATGGCTTTATGGGACTTACTCTGATATTCATAGAATTCAACAGTGTAGAAGGAGGCCATTCAGCCCATCGAGTCTCATTGACTACAATCCCATCCAGGCCCTATCCTTATAGCCCACGCATTTACCCTAGCTATTCCCCTTGACACTAAGGGGCAATTTAGCATGGTCAGTTCACTTAATCTGCACATCTTTGGACTGTGGGAGGAAGCCGGAGCACACGGAGGAAACCCATATGGAGACAGGGAGAATGTGCAGACTCCACACAGTCAGTGACCGAAACTGGGAATTGAACCCGGGTCTCTGGGTCCTGTGAGGCAGCAATGCTAAACACTCTGCCACAGTCAGTTCCTCCAAAGAGACATTTCAAATGGGCAGCAATAGGGAAAACAAGTTGGCAAATTTCCACCAACATTTGGGAAGAAATAACTAAAGTTGAGTAGAAGGAGGATCACATTTAACAAAATTAAATTACCTCAAGACCACTGGTTGTGCAATTTGTGCAGTGTCCAGCTCTTTCAACAGGGAATTCAAATAATTCTCGTGTTGTGGACAGTACAATGGAAAAACAGTTTTGTCTAATTGTTTGGGGACAGTTGCTTGGGAATGTATCTTGGCCAGAATACTCCAGTCTGCCACACCCAGCTAGCATTACCAGCAAGAACGGAGAATTTAGCGTTCAGCCAAATCTCCATTCAGAGCAGAGGGGCCAGAGAATTTCAGCCAGGGATGCAGTTGAAGAAATCTGGCCTAATGTGTGAGCTTTCAGGAGAGTATTTTTAAAAGTAAAACTTCAGAATTGTCCTTGTTTTTCTCTAGCTCATGCTGTTACATTGACAAGGCTACAGATAATCCTGTCCTTCCAGTTGATTCTCTGGCTGAAGGCTAGTCCTAACTTAACTCTCACCCATGAGATTCTTAAACCATTCACTAAATGAGGGGAATAGCCGCATAACTTCATGGGATTACAGAGTAAGCCTGATTAAAAATTGGTGCATGTGCAGTGGGCCGAATGACCTCCTTCTGCACTAAAGAGATTTTGTTGTTTTATGAAGAGGTGAGCTGATTTCCCACTGTCTTCCTCTTTTCAGATAACTTTGTATGAGGGGTTACAGTCAAGGTTAAAGAGCTCCACATCCACTTTGTAGTAGGACAGGGACCATTCATCAGATACAAGTATCACTCTGGACAATAACTCAGTAATCAAAGCCATTCATCAAGGGCAATAGAACGCAAACCCTTCAAATTGATAGCTGGGAATACTACCACTGTCAGTGTTTAAGTTAAAGTTTATTATTGTTGCAAGTAGGCTTACATTAACACAAATGAAATTACTGTAAAAACCCCCTGGTCGCCACTCTCCAGCACCGGTTCGGGTACACCAAGGGAGAATTTAGCATGGCCAATGTAATTAACCAACACATCTTTTGGTCTGTGGGAGAAAACTGGAGCACCTGGAGGAAACCCACACAAACACGGGGAGAATGTGCAGGGGCAAACTTTGTCTTCCTGCCTGCAAAGGAAATCAGAGTAGGCGAGGGATGGATCATAAAAAGGTCCATTGATCTTGGGCGGGATTTTCTGGTTTCAGGACGAATGAGGCTGGAAAATCCCACCTGCAGACTCTGCGCTGACAGTGATCTCAGCAGAGAATCAAATCCAGGTCTCTAGTGCTGCCAATTCCACCTTTGCTCCATCAGTAAATGCACAGATTTCCCGACGGATCTCAAGCTGGTGTTTAGAGACATTAGGCCAGTCTCGATATGCTAGTGCAACTTATCAGTAAGAAAACCAGAAATCTTACTCTGGTAAGATTGCGGACGCAATCTAATCTCTTCAGTTTTTCAGCCTATAATTTTCACAGCAAGTTTCAATTATATGTCTTAGACCAGCAGTCATTTTTCTGCCCATTGGTCTATCATCATTACTCTTTGTATTACCTCTTGCAATGATATGAAAACATAAATTGCTGATGTAGGACATCATTTGCCACATATAATGTTACTCAAACTCAACCGCACCAAAGATTAAATGTGGACCTTTGGTTGGCTATCAAAGGGAATGTTAAGCATTTTGAACAGGGCTAAGAAGTTTGAAGCTCAAAGCTATATTTGTTAAAACAAAAGAATGATCATCTTTTGTATTTTGATCCTACAGAGGATTGCAAATAAAATCAAATATAACTGGAGCAATGGCACATCCATTGGCCCACATCAATCACATCTTTAAAGTTATACTCACTGCTCATAATTTTATACCCTTTTCTCATGTAAATCGAAGAATGTTCTTTGAAGAGGCTGGAACTAATAAGACTGTAATGCAGATTTCATACTTCAATAATGTACATACCGTTTGTACCAGCCAGTGTGGAAGTATGTTTTACCTTTAAAGATTCAGTCTGTTTGCCAGTGAATGTAAAATTTGCAACTCACACTAATCAATTTCTAAACTTCTTATACACATGCTGAAATCTCAGCATACTCTGCAATGTTTAAAGGAAGACAATTGATTGTCTTGTGACCCAGCTAAGTTCCAAGAGTGTTCTTCTGTCTTCTCAGTCTGTGGGTTTCCATGTCGTGCCCCAGCAGGTTTGTATTGTAACAGACAGAAACATGCTTGCAAAATTATCATTAAGCTTTATGATGTCAGAAAATATGACTAATATGATTCGTAAAGTGAAAAGACTTATTACCATGTCTTTCAACACCTTCATCCATAGAATCATAGAAAATTACAGCTCAGGAATAGGCCTTTTGGCCCTTCTTGTCTGTGCCGAACCATTTTTTGCCTAGTCCCACTGACCTGCACTTGAACCATATCCCTCCACACCCCTCTCATCCATGAACCCGAGCAAATTTTTCTTAAATGTTAAAAGTGACCCTGCATCCAACATCCAGGGGAGATTTTGCTTGACAAGACTCTTGTGTTGCTGCATTGAAATCTTGTTTCCTGTCAGAATTAGGGAGAAAGATTTTAAAAAGATTAAGAGAAAGATTAGAAAGATTGGAGATAGGTGGGTCTGCAATTTGGTGATACCAGTCACCATGCAGTGTCCCGTTATGATCCTGGCACACAGTTGGATTGGCTGTCCCAGTGGGAAGCGGCAGGTAGCAATTGAGGATTAGACTAGATCTAATAAGACCCTGATCCTGTGTGTTGGGTCCAGGTGGGACGGGGTTGGGATACAGTGGGTCAAGGGAAGGGGTCCTCTTCCTGTACTGGCAATGGCCGGCATCCGCTAGAAGAGTTATCCCTTTTGCGCCCTGGCCCAGCAGCTTTTTGAAAAAGAAAAATACCTTGTCTGCTTTTATCCTCGCTGTCTCCATCTTCAGATTGGCAGCTCCCACCTCAGCTGGTGGCTTTGAGATGTAGAAGGGCCCCCCGCCTCCCAGCCTTAGGAGGCAGACTGCTATTTCTGATTGGTTGGTAAGCCAGCTCCTTGCTCTTCAATTGGCTCTTCTGAATATTGCACTGGAGATGTCAAAAGCGTGTGGTCTGGGGTCAGGAGCTGGAACTAGCCCCGCTGTCCAGAACCCAACCTCTGATTTTAAAAAATCATTCCAAGGCATTTATTCAGACCGACCCAAAATATTTAAATATCAGATTTTCGGAAAGATGGAGCGACCACAAGGAAGGGTTAATAGAATGGCATCATAGACAGGCAACTTCAGTTATGTGGAGAGATTGTTGCCCTCAGAGCAGAGTGAGGAAGAGGAGATTTAATCGAGATATTCAAAATGACATGGTGTTTTGATAAAACAGGCAGAGAGGAAGCAGTTTCAGTTGGCGGGAGGCCGTGAAAACCAAAGAACATAAATTTAAGATAATTGGAGAAAGAGGCAGTTTGGAGATAAGGAGAAATGAACCGACACAGCCAGTTGTTGCAACGTGGAAGGGTTGTGGAAGCTTGAAACAAAATATGTGACTTAAGATCTGTTAATTTGACAGCAACCCATTGCCAAATGTCAACCTGAGGATCTCAGATTTTTGAAGTTATTTTTTTAAACATCTTCAATGGCTCAATCCCAAAACTGCTTCACATTTATGCAACAACCTGTGGTTCCTTTTCTGATGTAAAACTGAAATAAAATCTATCCTTCAAATTTTAAATTTAAGATTTCAAGAATAAAATATGTTTACCAAAGAGAATAGTAGACAGAATTGTCCATTTCTTTTAAATTTGTTCATGATGCGTATGTCGCTGGCTGGATCAGTATTTATTGCACTTCACAGAGCATTTTAAAAGTCAACCACATTACTGTGAGTTGGAGCCACATGTAAGCCAGACCAGGTGGTAGGTTTCTTTATAGTAGGTGTTAGGTAGGTATGGTATAGGTAGGTTTAGAATTGTAGCCAGCTTTGGGGTGAATGGGATTGAAGGTTATGGGGAAAAAATAGGATTAGGCTATTGTATTGGATGAACAGCCATGATCGTAATGAATGGTGGAGCAGGCTGGAAGGGCCAAATGGCCTCCTATCTTCTATATTTCCTTCCCTGAAGGACATTAGTGAAACAGATGGGATTTCCAGCAATCAATAGTGGTTTCATGATCATCATTAAACTTTTATTTGCAGATTTCTTTTGTATTGTATTGAATAATCCAGGGTTCCCAAAACATTACCCTGGGTTTCTGGATTACTAGTCCAGTGACAATACCACCACCGCTGCCTCCCCTGACATGGATGAAGAACCCCATGTGGGCTGTATGAGTAACAGTGCTGCTCGATCTTGGCTAATCGATGTAGCTCTGCTTAATTCCACTAGAAGTGGCACTGGCTGAAAGAGTTCCTCTCCACTGGAGGCGGAAATTCATGAGGATGCTGGGAAAGTTTTTGGTCATTTTGACTGCACGTTGTGAACTTGGGCTGGGATTTTTGGATCCTGTTGTTAAGGGACCCACCGTGGAAGATTCAGCAGTCAATGACTTTCTGCAGGATTGGGCAATCCCAACGCTGGGCAGAGCTGAAAAATCCCACCCCCCCTTTCTGTACACGTACTCTATTTCCCACCCATCCTTTATTATCTGGATATTTTTGTTCTTAGAGGTAACACTAGGAGGCACACTCTGCACAGGCACAGATGCAGTGTTGGAAACTGCGATTGTTCAAAGCGAGAGATGCTTGTGCAACATTTTTTAATGATATTTTGGGCCTCCCAAATGAGGCGGGTGCTGCTTTTGGAACTCTAATGCCAAACTTAAATTAAGCCCTGAAATCACACATTGCTAGAATCATTCTGGAGCGTCTTTCTGTACCCTTTCAATATATTCACATATTTTCTAACAACTCACTGCAGTAATGCTCATATCGATGTATGTTTTCAGGTATCAATTACTGTTTAAAAAAGGCACTTGTGCGCAAGTGGGCTGCCACAGGGCATTACAATAGCCAGTGCAAAATCAGGAGTTGCCAGTGCTCTGGGTAGCACTGAAGTTACTACAAGGTTGCTAGCGTCTGGTTGGCAGCTCACATGGGCGAGCTAGATTTCCACCCCACTGAGCCTTAGCACAGTGGTGTTCCCCAGGGTAAGTCCTTCAGAATAGGAGTGGGATACCTATCTACAGTTATTCTGTGAATACCTGTTCACGGTTTGGAGACTTGGAACACGACTTGGCTCAGCAGCTGGTGAGATGCTTTTTCAGGCTCAAGGAGTTAATTCACAAGATTGGACCCTTGTGCTCATAGCTGTGAAGGACAAGAAGGTTTTTTTACCATAATGCTGATGCTAAGGGCTGCAATAGCAGTTTCACAATTATGAAAAGTTCCGAGAGGTTATTCTAGTGTAAAGTTATTTGGATGGAGAATTCATACGGGGGGATGGTATCTCAGAATTATCTCCACAAGAATGAAAAAGAAAGTTAGGCACAATTTTTCACACACAAGAAAATTAGAAAGTGCACTGCGACTCTCACCAATTTTTACAGATGCACCACAGAAAGCATTCTTTCTGGTTCTGTTACAGCTTGGTATGGCTCCTGCTCTGACCAAGACTGCAAGAAAGTACAAAGGGTTGTGAATGTAGCTCAGTCCATCACGCAAACCAGCCTCCCAACCATTGACTATGCATACACATCGTGCTGCCTCGGAAAAGCAACCAACTTAATCAAGGACTCCATGTACCCCGGACAAACCCTCTTCCATCTTCTTCTGACAAAAGTCTGAGGTCACATACCTATCGATTCAAGAACAGCTTCTTCCCTGCTGCCATCAGACTTTTGAATGGTCCTATCATTTATTAAGCTGATCTCTTTTTTTCATCCTACCTGTAACTGCAACTCTATATTTTGTACCCTACTCTTTCCTTCTCCCCTACGCACTCTATGAATGGTATGTTTTATCTGTATAACTCACAAGAAACAATATTTTTCACTCAATCCCAATACATGCGACTATAAGACATAGCAGAATTAGGCTACTTTGGCTCTCCATTCAATCATGGCTGATATTTTTCTCATCCCCATTCTCCTGTCTTTTCCCTATAACCCCTGATCCCCTTATTAATCAAGAACCTATCTATCTCTGTGTTAAATGACCTTCTGCGGCAAAGAGTTCCAGAGATTCACAATTCTCTAGCTGAAGAAATTCCTCCTCATCTTTGTTTTAAAAGATCATTGTGCCCTCTGATTCTAGTTTTTTCTACTAGTGGAAACATCCTCTCCATGTCCACTCTATCCAGGGCTGCCAGTATCCTGTAAGTTTCAATAAGACAATAATATTTCAATTCAGTTCATTGTCACCGGCTATGTTGGGATGGAGCCTGGGAAGGAATTTTTGTGGCATTTCCTTGCCCTTCCAATGTAACTATTCATGCTACTTGCTCATGATGGAATGGAAGAATTTTTGTCAATATTGCTGGAATTAGATAACTGTCTAAAAATAATAGAAAGCAAAGCAGAGTAAGGTATTGCAATAAACCGCTTTAGTTAAAGAACGAACATCAGTACAAGGGCATTGGAGCAAATGGCCTCCTTCGGAGTTGGAAATTCTATGCTAATTTTATGCATTGCTTTTTCCATTTTTCATCATTGGTTTAGAGACCACACACACGCACTGAAACATTACACTGGAGGTGGCCAATACTGCTGATCAAGTAACTTAAAATGAAGAGTCAGAAAAATAACCAATAAACTCACATTTATTAACCGTAAACATCACAGCTTTGAGGTTTATTTTGCCTGAAAATGCTTCCCTTGTTGGCAAATGTCTGAGACTGCTGCCTTGCCTGTTATTAGCACTCAAAACAATTTATTGTCCTATAAACTCCGAATCTTTAATATGTGTTTCTTAATTTAAAAAAATTCAGACATATTTATTGATAGGATCGTGGAATCCCCTCAGTGCTGAAGGAAGCCATTTAGCTCATCAAGTCCGCTTTGACCCTCCAACAAACCATCTTACTCTGACCCAAACTCCATAACCGTACATAGTTACCCTGTTAATTCCCCTAACCTGCACCTGTTTGGACACTATGGGGCAATTTAGTATGATCAGTCCACCTAACCTGCACACCTTTGGACTGTGGGAGGAAACCAGAGCACCGGGAAGAAATCTGCGCAGACACTAAGAGAATGTGCAAACTCCACACAGACTGTCACCCAAGACTGGAGTTGAACCTGGGTCTTTGGCAGTATGAGACAGCAGTGCTAATCACCATGCTACCGTGTCACCCCGATGATGAATAAAGAAAGAGGTTTCCAGCTCTGATATCCAATTGATTAATGTGACTCATTGGTGGAGCGATCTGTGTATAAGTTTCTTGTGGACTTTGAATGGATGTTCTCACACTGGAGTTCTGAGATTTTTCGAGGAAGCACATATAGCTTGATTGCTCCCAGCTTTGCAGACCTTATCAAAAGTCAATATCAGAGGTCTTGTGAAATAGTACCACTATTATTGTATGCACGGATAAACAGGTGTCAAATCTGAAATTCTACAACCAATTGGCAGCCTCTTCATCAGCCTGTCATAGAGTGGTGAGACTGCCACTGAACACACGTCAGCACACTTGTCAATTATAGACACCATGGTTTGCATTTCATCACAGTTAGACGGGTGTGAGTCATGGTGCCTCCAACAGAAGAGGTTGGGTCAATTCCAGTGGGAAGCCTGTTCATTGGGAGCGCACTAATCTCTAGGTTGCTGAATCCAATCCCAGTGCTTATTTGTCATGGAAGGAACACAGTTCAGTGGGCTAATAATCAGCTCGGGAGTCTGTCGATCACCTCTTCTACCATTTCCCAAAGGGGGGAAAACTGTGAGTGTGAAGGTATGTTAGAAATAAACTGTCACTGTCTTCCTTGGGTCTTGCTGCAGTGTGCCATTGCTTTTTAAGGTAATCTGTTAGCAGTCTCAGGGAAATAGATTTTGCATGGAGTACTGTGATAGCAGATTAACAAATCCCAGACCTCAGACTGCGAAAAGTTTTATATATACTCTAACTTGTAGGCGAGCACTCAACACCTCGTATTCCATATTGTTTTGTCAGGAATTATTTCGAACAGCTGAAATACTTTTATACGCAGTCGTCAGTCTAAGCAGCCAGATCGGAAGTTTGTGGGCGCTTTAGAGATTTTGAGTTTTGACAGTACCAGCTGTTGTCTAAGTCTGCCTTCATCTGAATGCATACAATTTAGAGACTGAAAGGATGAGGATGCGTATCAAGCAATGCAGCAAACCCCAGAGAGTTAAGAAATGAAGAGGGCTATACAAAATCTCACGCTAAATCATTCAAGAAACAAAGGGAGGGATGCTCCCATTTTGAGGCTAGATTTCATGACAGGGACAGGAATATGGAGTGTTTCCCGCTGCAGTGGCTGGTGGCAAAATATTGAGTATTCCGACCCTGACCTCATTAATTATGCACCCGAGCCTCTCATGCCGTATCAAGTGCGGGGCAGACCTGGAGTATGTCATCTTGTCTGGGTCATTGACACACTGCTGAAGAAAGAAGGCTGGAAGGTGGACCCTCCAGGATACTGATTATGGAAGGTCCACCTCCAGATGTTTGCCCCACCCATTGATATGGTGTTCCAGGGTCCAGGAATGTGGATGGCTCCCATCCTGAACTAAGGAGACAGCTCTAGACATTATTCAGGTGAATCCTGACAACCATATGCCATGTTGCTCCAAATGTTTTTCAAGACAGCGTGTGTCACGCCAGCATGTTTTCCCACTGGCACTGTGGAGAGTGTGGCTGGGGAGGGGAGTGGTGGGCATAAGACTTTCATCTGTATTGTATTTCTGGCTGATGTATGTCAAGCACCAACGCAATATCTTGCTCTAATTACCCAAGGGTATGACTCTGATTTTTGGGACTGCCAGCATATTGTCCCCTCCACACACTGCAATTGAGCCCACCAACACAAGAATTCACCCAAACAGATTACAGATTACTCGATATGAAAAGTTAAAACACCGACTACTAGAAATCAGAAATTGGAGAGAACATTTTTAGAATGCTCAGTAACTTATCTTGAAGGATAAAAACGATAAATTAGCATTTCAGTTGATTGCATGACCAAGACTTTCAGTATAGAAGACCTTCTGTGACAATGAGATAATCTCACTGACCCTTCACTAGATCAGGGAAATATTAATTATATAAGCTGTACTAACCAAGTCAGTGAGGAGAGAAAAGAACAAAGAAAATTACAGCACAGGAACAGCCCTTCAGCCCTCCAAGCCTGCACCGGGTTATGCTACCCAACTTAACTAAAATACCCTACACTTCCGGGGAACCTATCCCTCTCATTTGTGTATTTGTCAAGATGCCCCTTAAAAGTTACTATTGTATCCGCTTCCACTTCCTCCCCTCGCAATGATTTCCAGGCACTCACCACTCTCTGTGTAAAAAATCTGCCTCATACATCTCTTTTAAAACTTGCCCCTTGCACCTTAAACCTTTACCCCCGAGTAATTGAAGACAGCATTAACTATCTCACTCAAATTTTTACTTTCCTGCTATCCACATACCATTGTCATCTTCTCCCCATCTCTTCATTTGAACATATCCAGTGAAGAAGGTTGAGTTTCAAATAATCTCATTTGTACTCAGATCTCTTTCCTTTTAGTATGTCATATTATTTTAATATAACTGTAGGCATTAAGTTTGATATGCCACTTGAATGGGTGGCAAAGCATTCAGAACGCTGAGGTGATCAGTTTCTTGTTCGCAAGGATTCATCCCAATATCTATTATCTTGGACAATATGTTTCCTCACTGTCAGTTCATGTGGAAATGAACGGTTTGAATAGCGAATGATCACCGCACGATTGTCCTATCTAACCATTTTCTGTTTGTAATTCACATGGGGTACTTCTGGTCTGGAATTGCTGGCGTTGGACTGGGGAGGGCACAGTAAGTTGTTTCAACACACCAGGTTAAAGTCCAACAGATTTATTTGGGAGCATGAGCTTTTGGAGTGCTGCTCCTTCATCAGGAGTGAAAGCCACTCTGTCTTAGTTGATCAGGTCCAGGGCGCAGTGCATGTTTCTGCATTTTCCAAGACATGTATGGTGATCAAGACAAGCCTTTTCAAGATGTGTCAAATAATGGCCTCATTTCGCAATATTTTCAAATCACAAGGTTTTAACAAAAATTGTCAAATAATTGCCTCAGAGTCCTTCACCACTGAAATCTATTCCACTTTTGGAGCTGGCTTTTGGTCCCTTATTGCTATCACCTTTTCTAGTGAAGCACTCATAGAACGTAGAATATAGAACAGTACAGCACAGTGCAGGCCCTTTAGCCCTCAATGTCGTGCCAAGCTACGTCCAAATCCAAGATCAAGCTATCCCACTCCCTATCATTCTGGTGGGCTCCATGTGCCTATCCAATAACCGCTTGAAAGTTCCTAAAGTGTCCGACTCCACTATCACAGCAGGCAGTCCATTCCACACTCCAACCATTCTCCAAGTGAAGACTCTACCTCGGACATCACTCCTATATCTCCCACCATGAACTTTATAGTTATGCCCTATAGTAACAGCTACATCCACCCGATACTCATTTTCTCTTTCTCTTTACAAGACAGTTAAGGATTAGAATGGTCATTTATTTTATCTTAGTTCTTTCACAGAGAATGACCCTGAAGTTACTCTCTCACCAACATCCAATTGGTCCTTAAAATCCTTTAGCCTCTTGAGTTCTGAACAAAGAAATTAGACTGTCACTTTCTTGCAGCATTGAGGGAATACTTTCAAAGGTGCTGTCTAGGTATAAAACTGTAATTACATCTGCCTTCACAATTATACATAGAAAATCCTGTGGGTGAAATCTGACCCCTGCCTGCTGGCGAGTCCTTGGCAGGCGGGAGTGGGCAATCTCTTGGGAACATGAAAATTGGCTTTCCAACAGCAGGATTTGATGACAAGAACTCATGGTCCCAAAACATGATATTGAGATAATGGCGTTCTGCAAGTCCTGTTCCAGGCCATCAAGAAGTCCTTTTGCATTGCATTGATGGAATTCAAATTAGTGCCCCCCCCCATTGGTCCCGTTCCACCCTGCTTAACCAACCACCCCACTGGTGTGCTGTGGAGGTGGTCGAGAACATGCCCAAACTAATGTACTGTGAACTTATTGAGATTTGGAGGCCTGGGTTGCTCTGAGATGCTGGAAAAGATGGAGGACTCTGAAGTTGGCTATTTCCTGAGCATCATTGATTAGGTAGACCATTGCTCGGGTGCACCATCCGGCAGTATTTCTTCAATTCGGTGGACCCCACTGGAAGTTATGGCATCAATCAGGTGGACTCTCCAACAGGTGAGTGGCAGCATGAAGTTGTGTGGTGCAGAGACGGTCTTCCTGTAGTGGGAGGCAATAAGATGGGGAGGGACGACAAGAAGAGGTGGGGTGAGTGTGCAGGCTAGAAGGGGGATGAAGAAAGTTATTTATTTATTAGTATCACAAGTAGGCTTACATTAACACTGCAATGAAGTTCCTGTGAAAATCCCCTAGTTGCCACTCTCCGGCGCCTGTTTGCACACACTGAGGGAGAATTTAGCATGGCCAACGCACCTCTTTCAGATAATGGAGGAAACCAGAGCACCCAGGGGAAACTCATGCAGACACGGGATGAACGTACAGATTCTGCAAAGACGGTGACCCATGCTAGGAATTGAGTCCGGGTCCCTGGTGCTGCCAGGCAGAAGTGCTGTCCATAATTGCAAGCAACATTGAAAAGCAATGAGGGTTGGGGATGGCAGAAGTGGTTTATGGAGTGGGAATATCGTTTGGGCCATGGTGTGGTAAGGCATGAGAGTCTGCAGATGTGATTGGGAGCGGAACTTGGCTATCAGTTTCTGCTCGGCAATTCTGAGTTGTCGTGTATTGTGAAGGTTGCCTTGGAGAACGCTAATCCAAAGGTCAGAAACTGAATGTCCGTGACTGCTGATGTGTTGCCCAACAGGAAGACAACACTCTTGCCTGGTGATTGTAGAGCGGTGTTCTTTCATCCGTTGAATTCCTGTGTGGACTCAGGAGAAAGCGATGGTGGAGATTTTCCAATCCATTTTGCCTGGGGCCTGGCAGGGCACAGACTCATTTGATTGCTGAATTCATAGTGTTTGCTTCTGGCAGAATATCCAGTGTTCAGAACCTGTTTTTTAATAAAAGCTCTTTAAATCAGTTAAAGACATATTTCCAAGCTCTTTCACTGGGATTACCCTGTTTTGTGACTCATTTTGATTGGGCTTTGGGGTTATATTAGTGGTAGAGGTCTGGAAGGGTTAGACTTTTTAGCTTTTTTTAAAATAAATTCCACATTTACAGTGTGTGTTTAGCAATGTGCTGTGCTCCTATTATGATCTATTTTTAAGCAGGCATTTTTACCCTCGTTTTGTTGTCATAGTTTTTGTCACAGCATTGGAAAAAAACAATCATGACCCCAAATTACTGGAGGAAAAACAGTGCGAGTGGACTGTGCATGATTCATTGATAAGATGTCACGAGAACACAATAGATGTTACAAAGCAAGGATAATGTACTTTCACAGGTGAACAGGATGTGACAAGAGATGAAGTACAAGATACACAGTGGTTGGCAACTCAAGGTAAAATGACTGATAGCGGTTGGTTTTGAATTGTCCTAGATACAGTATTTCACGGTTGAAATAGTGCAAGATGGAATCAGGCGTGTCAGCAAAAGATCAGTAAACGGCAGATTTAGACCACCCACAATCATCATGATCCTATTAACCATACCTGTAGGTCTTGGCATGGCTCCATGGCAATGATTGATTGAGCTATGGCTCTGCAGTCTCTGAGTGGGCAGGATACCAATTTCTGTTATCTGCTGCTATCGAGGAGGTCGATCTCGACTTTGTGTGATAATGTAAAACAAGTGATAGCATATGTATCTAGCGGGGGTTTCCTTCAGGTGCTGCAGTTTCCTCCCACGGTCCAAAAGACGTTCTGGTTAAGTGAATTGGCCAAGCTGTGTTCTCCCTCAGTCTACCCGAACAGACACTGGAGTGTGGCAACGAGGGGATTTTCATAGTCACTTCAATGCAGTGTTAATGTAAGCCTTCTTGTGGCACTAGTAAATAAACTTTAAACTAATCGTATTGTTAGCCTGTTTTACACCTCTCTCTCTAATGACCGCAAAGCCAAGATCCACCCTATCATCTTACGAATAGCAATGCCAATGGCAGTCAACATAGAAACGTAGAAACATAGAAGATCAGAGCAGGAGGAGGCTATTTGGCCCTTCAAACATGCTCCACCATTCATTACGATCAGAATTGATCATCCAACTCAATAACCTAATCCTGTTTATTCCCCATAACCTCTGATCCCATTTGCTCCAAGTGCTATATCCAGCCGCCTTTTGAATGCATTCAGTGTTTTGGCATTAGCTATTTCCTGTGGTAAAGAATTCCACAGACTCACCACTCTGGGTGAAGGAATGTCTCCTCACCTCTGTCCTAAATCATCTACCTTGAATCTTCAGACTGACCTCTGGTTCTGCACTCTCCCAGCAGGAGAGTCCAGAACCAGGAGATCCATCAGAAATATCCTCCCTACATCTACCCTGTCTAGACCTGGTAGAATTTTATAAGTCTCTATGAGAATGTCTCCTCATTCATCTGCAAAAACAATCCTAATCTAGTCAATCTCTTCTCACACATCATTTCTGGAATCAATATAGTAAACCTACGCTTCACTCCTAGAGCAAGAACATCCTCCCTCAGAAAAGGAGACCAAAACTACACACAATATTCTTGGTGTGACCTCACCAAGGCCCTGTATAATTGCAACAACACATCCCTGCTCCTCCACTCGAAACCTCTTGCCATGAAGACCACCATGTAATTTGCCTTCTTTACCCGCTGCTGCACTTCTATTCTTACTTTCAGTGACTGGTGTAGAAGGCCACCCAGGTCCCACTGCATACTACCCTTTCCTAGTTTACAGCCATTCAGGTAATAATCTGCTGCCTTATTTTTTTTCTTCCAAAATGAATAATCTCACATTTATCCAAATTATACTGAATCTGCTATTGATTTGCCCATTCACCCAGCCTGTCCAGATCATGCTGAAGAATCTCTGCATCTTTGTCACAGTTCACCCTCCCACCCAGCTTGGTATCATCTCAAATGTAACTTTGAGATGTTAAATTTTGTTCCCTCGTCAAATCGTTAATATATATTGTGAATAGCTGAGGCCCAGCACCCATCCGTGTGGCACCCCAGTAGTTATTGCCTGCCAATTAGAAAAACACCCATTAATTCCTACTCTTTGTTTTCTCTCTGTCAACCAGTTTTCTATCCATGTCAATACACTGCCCCCAATCCCATGCGCTTTAATTTTGCACAATAATCTCTTGCGCAGGAGTTTGTCAAATGATTTCTGAAAGTCCAAATGTACCACATCGACTGGCTTTCTCTTGTCAACTTTACTAATTACATCTTTAAAGAATTCCAACAGATTTGTTAAGGCTGCCTTCACCGGCTGCTGTGCAGCTGGCGCCCATTTTTAGGCCAGAGTTGGGGATTAATGTTCGATGGTGTACCTCAGGGATCTGTTTTGGGGCCCCTGCCCCAAAAAATCATTTTTATAAATGATCTGGATGAGGGTGTTGAAGGATGGATTAGTAAATTTGTGGATGACACCAAAGTCGGAGGAGTGGTAGATAGTAAAGAGGGGTGTTATAGTTTGCAGAGAGACTTGGACAAGTTGCAAAGCTGAGCCGAGAGGTGGCAAATGGAGTTTAGTGCGGAAAAGTGTGAGGTAATTCACTTTGGCAGGAATAACAAATGTGTAGAGTATAGGGCTAATGGTAGGACTCTTAATAGTGTTGAAGAACAGAGGGATCTTGGTGTATATGTGCATAGATCCTGAAAGTTGGCAATCAAGTCGATAAGGTTGTTAAGAAGGCATACGGAGTCTTAGCTTTTATTGGTAGGGGGATTGAATTTCGGAGCCGCAACGTCATGTTGCAACTGTACAAAACTCTACTGCGGCTGCACTTGGAGTATTGTGTGCAGTTCTGGTCCCCGCATTATAAGAAAGATGTGGAGGCATTGGAGAGGGTACAGAGGAGGTTTACCAGGATGTTGCCTGGTAGGGAGGGCAGGTCTTATGAGGAGAGGCTGAGGGATTTGAGGTTGTTTTCGTTAGAAAGGAGGCGGCTAAGAGGGGACCTAATCGAAACATATAGATGATTAGAGGTTTAGATAGGGTGGACAGTGATAGCCTTTTTCCTAGGATGGAGAAAGCTAGCACGAGGGGACATAGCTTAAATTAAGGGGTGGTAGTTATAGGACGGATGTCAGAGGTAGGTTCTTTACCCAGAGGGTGGTAAGGGTATGGAATGGCCTGCCTGCTGCAGTTGTAGATGCGCCAAGTTTGGGGGCGTTTAAGAGGTCAGTAGATAAGTTTATGGATGAAAAGGGAATGGTTTAGGTTAGAGGGTCATTGCTTTTTCTTAATTGGTCGGCGCAACATCGAGGGCCGAAGGGCCTGTTCTGCGCTGTAATGTTCTATGATGTGCAGGAGTCCTGGGCATATCAAGATTGTGATCGATGCATTGATCTGCACACCTTCTGTTTTTATCAATTTCCTCCACACGGCTACATTTCAAAATCAAGGAATTATTGTTGGCAGCCATGTGACCCGCTAAACAGCCGATTCTTCCTTCTCTCCTGCCCATTCGCTACTTTTGCCAAAAAGGCCTGCCTTGTGAATACTCTGTGTTTCTATAACTGCACCCACACACTTTGCTGAGAGGAATGCAGCACGGAGTAAAGCAATGTCTTGTTTTTGATTGAGTGGCATCGCTGTCCAGCTGCACTTTCAGCTGTAAGGTGAGGGTGGCAGAATGAATGCTGGTGGCAAGAGACATCTTCAAACAGACAAAGGCAAATTACTGTGGGTGCTGGAACCAGAAACAAAAAGAGAAAATCTCAGCAGGTCTGACAGCATCTGTGGAGAGAGGATAGACGAAGAGACATCCAGACTCAAAACATGGGCTCTATTCCAGCGTTTTTTATTTTTGTTGTCTTCAGAGCTCATATCATAAGATGCGAGACGTGTGTGCAACATTTGTGTCATTGTACCTATGCATATGTACGAGTGAGTTAGAAACTCAGCAGTGGGGGAGGGGGGAGGGAGATGGGGAATCTTGAGTCCAGACTCTGTGTGTAAGATCATCAGAGGGTTCAAAACCCGCAATCGTAAATCTCGCTGGCAAGATCGCGATGTGAGATTTTCCCCTCTCCAGAGATGTCATCAGATAAAGCCCCTAATGTGCGAGGACCTGATTTTTGATAGATTTCAATAAATTCAAATATGATTATGCACCCTCCCAACTGTCAGTTAAACACATTGGCGCAATTTCCAACAAGTTTACCCAAACATAAACCTGCCAAGAGGATCAATCAGGGGCACAAAGGTCAGTGTAGTCTCCCAGGGAGAGGGGCATGGCTGGGTTGGCATTGTACAAAGTCTCACAACACCAGGTTAGAGTCCAACCAGTTTATTTGATAGTAATCCCACAAGCTTTCAGAAACACTGTTCCTTCGTCAGGTGTGTGGAAGGCTCTGTTCAGAGAAGGGCAAATAAAGTCACACACAGTTTACAGAATACTGATTACAGAATACTGTCATTCTAATCAGTATTCTGTAAACTGTGTGTGTCTCTATATGCCCTTCTCTGATCAGAACCTTCCACACATCTGACGAAGGAACATCGTTTCCGAAAGCTTGTAAGATTACTATCAAATAAACAGGTTGGACTCTCTCCTGGTGCTGGGAGACTTCGTTCTGTGTTCACCCCAGTCCAACGCCAGATCTCTACAATCATAGGTTAGCATTATCAGGAGCCGGCACTAGAGGGAGCCTCATTGGGCGGGGGGCGAGTTATAATATGTGTTTGTGGTGGTAAATGAGGGGAACAGACACTGTAGGTATTGAGGATGCTGGGGATGATGCTGTTGGGGGGAGTTCTGTGCGAGGGGAAGGATTCATCATTATTTGTGATCAGGGTGGTGGGGGGAGTTATTTTTTAGCTGTAATCGAGGCGCTTTTTAAAACGGTTCCCTGATCTCTGTAGAGCTGGTTCCTGGTTCCAAGAGTTGCTACAGAGAGGGCACACACCCCACCCACTTCTTTCTTGCATTCAAAGTTTCAGAACTGGAGAGCAAACAGACCGGTGGAGCTGGAGAGTTTCACACCGGAATTCTTGCAGGTCTGACGTTTTGACAAATTCTCCGAAGATTCCCTTCCACAGTCATACAAAAGACAGGAATAACACTAACTCTGAACATTGAGAATACAGAATCCATGTATTTTCGTTCACCTCTTCTCTCATACAAATGTATGAATGTTTGGAGCAGGAGTGGGCCATTCGGCCTCTCAATTCTGTTCCACTGCCATTCAGTACCATCATGGATGATCTGATTATGCTCTCAACTCCACTTTCCCCATTTCTTCCGAAACCGTTTGACTCCCCTCTCCTAATGCTTTTATAAGTTAGTTCAGTTCACCTCCCTCTAAGTGAATCGAGGATCCTTTCACCAACCTTTATCTGTTCCCTTAGGCTATTGTCTGACAGCTTTTCAAACAAGTCGACAAGTTATTTTGGTATATTGAGAGTTGAATGAGCATTCACATCACACATAGAGATTGGTATGCAGCCAAGTGTCAGCTCATTCTATATGTCAATATTTGGCTGTACACCATTGCTGATATTTTGTGGGAAGATGTTTAAAGTAGGAACATTGGAATAGGAATGGGTTATTACCCTTCAGCCTCTTCCCCCATTTCCATGCAATAAGGTCATGACTGACCTGTGACTTAACTCCATGCACCTGTTTTTGCCCCCCTCTATTCTTTTAATATCTTTGGCTAACAGCGAGCTACCAGTCACTGATTTAAAATGAACGATTGATTTCGCACTAACTGCTATTTGCGGAAGAAAGCTCCAAACCTTGATCACTGTTTGTGCTTCCTAATTCCACTGCTGAAAGGTTGCCTCATTGTTTTAGCTGTGAGACTCTTGAGCTAGCACAATCCTTTTCTACCATCCTACCTTCTATTTCCCCTAAACGTCAATCAAATCATCCCTTCACCTTCTTTATTCCGGAGAATATGACCTGAACTTGTGTAATCTCTTCTTCTGGGAATGTGATCCATTTGAGTCCCGGTATCAGACTGGCATCTTTACCTGACATTCTGTACAGGGACAGGATATCTTTTTGAAGATGTGGTGACCAAAACTGTTCATAGTACTTCACATTTGGTTTAACAAGTCTATTCTATAGCTGGAGCATGTTTTTTGCTCCCCTTGTATCCTATTCCTCTAGATATAAAGACGAGTATTTAATATTGTATTTATAATATATACTGATTCATGATATTTTAATGATCATTTGAATGGTCTGTGCACACCTTGCCAAATCGTCTTGAATCTCCACTGTTTCTGGCTTTTCACTGTTTTGAAATTATTCTCTGCGAGTCTTTTTAGTTCTCAAAATACCTTATATTTGTCTACATTAAAATCCATTTGCCGTAGTTATTAATCATAAGTAAGGCTCACATTAACACTGCAATGAAATCACTATGAAATTCCCCTCGTTGCCACAGTCCAGCACCTGTTTGGGTCAATGCACTAACAGCATGTCTTTCAGAATGTGGGAGGAAACCGGAGCACCTGGAGGAAACCCATGTTTTCAACATGTCATTGATGACGATGAACATCTCGCTAGGGCCATCCCCACCCCCCCCACTTCTTGCTTTCAGACAACCGCACAACCTTAAACAGATCATTGTTCACAGCAAACTACCCAACCTTCAGGAGAACGGTGACCACAATACCACACAACCCTGCCACAGCAACCTCTGCAAGACGTGCCGGATCATAGACATGGACGACATCATCAAACGTGAGGATACCATTCACCAGGTACACGGTACATACTCTTGCAACTCGGCCAACGTTGTCTACCTAATACGTTGCAAGAAAGGATGTCCCAAAGCATGGTACATTGGGGAGGCCATGCAGACACTACGACAGCGGATGAATGAACATCGCTCAACAATCACCAGGCAAAACAGTTCCTTTCCTGTGGGCGAACACTTCAGCAGTCATGGGCATTCGGCCTCCGACCTGTGGGTAAATGTTCTTCAAGGGGGCCTTCGTGACACACGACAGCGCAGAGTCGCTGAGCAGAGACTGATAGCCAAGCTCTGCACATATGAGGACGGTCTTAATAGGAATCTTGGCTTCATGACACACTATCTGTAAGCCCCGTAACTTGCCTGGGTTAGCAAAAAACCTCACTTACTGTGCTGTCTGGAGAAAATACACAATTCTCTAACAATGCTCATGATTCCCTTCACACACATTGTTAGCCACTTTAACACTTGAATAGCAGGTTAGATGTAAGGATTCGCATTCTAATCAGCAATCTGTGACTGTCTGTGTTGATATGTGTGCTATTGCAGACCAGAACCCTGCATTTGCCTGACGAAGACACAGAGTGTCGAAAGCTCGCAAATTTACTATCAAATAAATCGGTTGGATTTAAAATTGGTGTTGCTAAATTCTTACTGAGTTCTTACTACCCCAGTCCAACGCCGGCATCTCTACATCATGAAACCCATGTAGACATCGGGAGAACATGCAAACTCCATATAGACAGTGACCCAAGCCAGGAATCGAATCCAGGTCCTTGGCGCTGTGAAGCAGCAGCGCTAATTCACTGAATCTATCACTACTGCTTTGTAATATTGAGACGCCACCCACAGTGCTTTCACTGCCACCCTTCTCACATCATTGGCACATTTTGAATGTGGCTTTTTCTCTTATCGCCCAACTCATTAATAAGTACCTGAAATAATTAAGACTCCAACATCAATCCTTGTGGAACATTGCTAGTCACATCCTCTCAATAAGAGACATGCCCATTATCACTACTCTGTGATTCCTGTCACTCACCCAGTTTGCTAACCAGGTCAATAATTTGCATTCAGTTCCATGAGTTTCAGCTTCAGCTAACAGATTCCGATGAGGGATTTTATCAAGTACCTTCTGAAAGTCCATAAAAAAAATCTTGCATTGATATTCTCCTGTTCACTACTTTGGTCACATTTTCAAAAATTCAATCAGGTTTGTAAGGTATCCGTGCTGACTCTCTGTGACCAACAGAATTATTTCAATCATTTCAGACACCCTATCCTTAATTGCAGATTCCAGTAATTTCCTAACAACAGATGTTCGACTGATTAGTCTATAATTCCCTGGTTTCTTTCTCTCAAATTTCCCGAACATTAGAGCGACATATTCAGTTTTCTAATCTGAAAGGTTCCTAGCTGAAGAGTATTTTGGAACACGTAGTTAGGACACTTGCAGTGTGTTTATTCACTTCCTTTAAAATACTGAATGGAAGCCATCTGGTCCTGGGGATTTGTCATTAATTTCTTTGTTACTGTTATTATGCTTACATTCATTTTAATAAGCCCCTGCCTTCATTCAGCATTAGTTTCCTTGGTATTGCTGGAATGCTAACTATCTCCTCCTCTGTTGTAACCACTGAAAAAAGTAATTCTTCAACATCCCTGCCATTTCTTTATTTACGTTGCCAATATCACGGTTATCAGTTGTCAAGGCCCCCACATTAGTCTTGGCTAACCTCTTCCTCCTCATGTAATTTTAACATTTTGAGATTGACTTGTAAGTTTATTTTCATATTCCCTTTCTTTAGTTCTTGCTATCTATTCTGTCCCCCTTTTCTATACCTTATATTTTTCATAGTCACCAGAATCTGTCCTTTTTATTTGCACGTTTGCATGTCTGTTCTTTTAGTATTTGTTATCTCTTATCTATTTAATCATCCATGGCTGTCTCTTTTGAAAAGTAAATGTCTTGCCTCTTAGGAATAGGAACTGATTCTGTATCCTGTTAAATAATTCTTTCAAACATCTCCCTCTGGTCTTCTGTCATTTTATCCATTAACAGATTTGCCTGGTTTACTATGGCCAGTATCTGTTTCATTCCACTGAAGTCAGCCTTACCTAAATCTAAAACCTTAGTACTTGCTTGCATTTTCCCTTTTCAAACACCACATTGAACTTGGCCATATTATGATTACTATTAGATAAATGTTCTCACACTATTTGGTTTGAAGTAAATCTGGCTCATTAGTAAATCTAATATGGTATGCCCTCTTGTCAGCTGCAGGATATGCTGCTGCAACAAATTGCAGGCACACTCAAAAAATTCACTATATTCTGACAGTTGTTAGCCTGATTATTTTAATCTAAATGAAAGTTAAAATTTCCCAGTAAAGCCTTTTCTATATGCTTGCCAAATCTCTGCATTTATATAATCTACCACTTCACAGTAATTGTCAGCCAGTCACTATGATCCTAATTCAATTTATATTTATTACTCCTGCCCATAAAATCTCCACCACCTGTTTATCTCTTATTGTATCATTTTTTAAAATCTAAGTTATTTCATCCTTAATCACTAAGGCTGCCCCTCTGCCATTTTTCCAACTTTCTTGTGGACCTTAAAACCTGGTATATTTAATTCCCATGTCTTGATGCCACATCTCATTAATGGCTAACATGAGCAGGAAAGTGTATTTACATGGGGAAGCTTGAGACTGATAAGGAAGGAGGCAATCAGGAAAGCAAAGGGAAAAGGAATCATTAGCGCAAAGAAGCATTGGAAAGCATGGGCATGCAATCAAGATGGGGGATGGGGTTTGGACAATTGTCTTTATCTCTCTCCTCTCATTCTGAACTTTCCACTTAAATAATTGGCTAATTCCTGTTGTCCTTTTATAGGCTAGGGGCCCTGAACTCCGAGAAGTTATTTATCAATATGACCTGCAGTACATTTACAACATAGAATGTGTGCATCCTGGGGAAGTGATGACCGAGTGGTATTATTGCTAGACTGTTAATGCAGAAACTCAGCTATTGTTCCAGGGACCTGGGTTTGAATCCTGCCAAGGCTGGTGATGGAATTTGAATTCAATAAAAAAAAATCTGGAATTAAGACTGTCCTGATTACCATGATGTAGAGATGCTGGCGTTGGACTGGGATAAACACAGTAAAAAGTCTGACAACACCAGGTTTAAATCCAACCAATTTATTTGATAGTAAACTCGCAAGCTTTCGACTCTATGGCCTTCGTCAGGTGAATGAGGTGTTCTGGTCTCCAACAGCACACATACCAGCACAGACTATCCTGATATGTGTGCTGTTGGAAACCAGAACACCTCATTTGCCTGACGAAGACCATAGAGTCGAAAGCTTGCGAGTTTGCTATCAAATAAATTGGTTGGATTTAAACCTGATGTTGTCAGACTTCTTACTCTGATGACCATGACTATTGCTGCTTGTAGGAAAAACCATCTCATTCATTAATATCCTTTAAGGAAGAAAATCTGCCATCCTTCCTTGGTCTGGCCTACATGTGACTCCAGAGCCACAACAATGTGGTTGACTCTCAACTGCCGTTGGGATGAACAAAAGAAATGTTGGCCAGCCAGCGATGTCCATGTCCCAAAATTGAATCAAAAAAATCCACGCCTCTCTATAGGAGGTGGCTGATGTATCGGCCATGGAGTAATTGGAAGAGTTGACAAAGTTTTTGATCTGGTTGACTCTAGCATGCATGTAAGTTTTATGCCATGTCTTTATGAGATGCTACTAAGGAATAACATATAGAGGAGAACTAGGAGAGGCTGAAGGATGGATCATTCAGGAGTTCTGGAGATAATTCTGTGCTGGCTTGAGAAGAGCCCAAATGGGTTGAGATGGGCCCAAATGAGGGCAATCCCTCCAAGCTGGAAACTGGAGGAGAAACGGTGAAAAAAGATGGGTTAGTCAAGTCTGTCAAAGATTATCAAAAGCTGCAGAGGGATTTAGATGATTGAGGGGGGATAGTGCACCATAGCCATAGTCGCAGTCAAAGAGAGATGTTATTTTGTGAGTTTGATAAGCGATCATTCAGCATTGTGTCAAGGACAAAGTATAATTTGAAAGATTGAAACATGGAATTTTGGGAAAGATAAAATGATAACACGCTCAAGAGTGTTTTAGAATAAAGAAAGATTGGAGATGTTTGAAAGGACAGAGTGTCAATGGTGTTCTTTTTGAGAAGGTGTTTAATGGTGGTAAATTGGAAAGGAAGTGGATGGTAACTAAGGTGAGAGAAGTATTAGTTAAGATGAGGATGCAGGAGAAAAGTCACCTATTTAGGCGATATGGGGTCAAGAGAGCAAAGGTCTCATGGGAAAGAGGGCATGAGGGTAGATAGAAGCAAAACTACTGAAAGATGCAAGTTCAAAGTAGGTTTGCCTTAGGACGGTCTTAGAAAGATCTTGTTAGAAAGGAGTTATGGAGACAGTGATTGGTGGCAAGGAAGTACATGAGCCCCTGAAGCCTGTTGTTGAATTGGTGATTGGAAATATTAGGAAAGAAAGCTTAAGGAGCTGCATGTTCAAAGGAAAAAACAAAACCCAAAAAAAAGCAAAAATCCAGAAACAGTGGCAAAATGGACTTCAGTGGATTTCTGTCCAGGTATTTCAAACACTAGCAGTGCATGGAAGGACAGTCTGAAACTTAGTAGATAACAGTGCAAGATGAAAAATGAGTATTTGGTCAGCAAGAAGTGTTACTGAGCAACAGAGCCAAGTCACTTTGGGAGAAAGAATCGAGGCATAGTTATTTTCTAGATGGGGAGAGAATTCAGAAATTAGAAACAGAAAGGGACTTTGAAAGTCCTAGTTCAGGGTTCTCCTGATGTTAACTTGCAGGTTGAGTTGGTAGTTGGGAAGGCAAATTCAATGTTAGCATTCATTTCGAGAGAACTAGGACACAAAAGCAGGGATGTATTTCTGAGGTTTTATAAGGTTCTGTTGAATCACATTTAGAATATTTTGAGCAATTTTGAGCCCCATATCTAAGGAAGAATGTGTTGGCCCTTGGAGAGGGTCCAGAGGAAGTTCATGAGAATAATCCCGAGAATGATCAGGGAATGAAAAGCTTGATGCATGAAGAATGTTTGAAGTCTGTACTCAATGGAATTTAGAAAGACAAGGAGGTATCTCATTGAAACTTACAGAACGCTGGCAGGCCTGGATAGAATGGATGTGGGAAAGATGTTTCCATTCGTAGGAGAGACTAGGATCTGAGAGCATAGCCACAGAGTAAAGGGATGACTCTTTAGAACCAAGATAGAGGAATTTCTTTAGCCAGAGGGTGGTGAATCTATGGAACTCATTGCCGCAGAAGGCTGTAGAAGAAGCCAAGTCATTGAATGTATTTAAGATAGAGAAAGATGAGTTCTTGATTTGTAAGGGGATCAAAGGTTATGGGGAAAAGATAGAAGAATGGGATTGAGAAACATATCAACCATGATTGAGTGGCAAAGAAAACTTGATGGGCCAAATGGCCTAAATTTGTTTTTATATTTTATGGTCCATTTATCCAGCATAGTCCAGTAGAGCAGTGCAGAGGAATTTAGAAGTTTCAGAGTCATTTTTGAGCTGCATTCCAGTTGTTGGGCAAACCACAGTAAAAACAGAGATCATGCAGTGTTGGCAAATTGGACAGTGGGTTTAGGTTTGCAACTTCAACTTATAATTTGACTAGAATGCACCCACAAGTAGATCTTTAATATTGGAAGAGAGAGGATCGTGGGAAGAAATGTCAAAAGATGGCGATAGGTGGCCATTGATAGAGTTATTGGCATGGTGCTCAACAAGAGTGCCTGCCTAGAAGTCATCTTAATAACATTTTTATGACTATTGAAACATAGGAAACATGAATGATAACAGCCAACAATGAAATAAATAATCACATCCTTCAAGATGCTCTTTGAGTGGCCACACCTCAAGAAGAGGTTGATCTCACCCAGCTAAGAAGACTGCAGTTTGGCATCTGATCGGTTTAACATCTCAATTGTCATGGGCCACATGTTCTACATGCTTTTGTGTTCTAAAATTTGGAAAAGTGACGACTGATGATATATGTTACCTGTGGGATACAAATGTTAATGAATTTAAAATTACCAGTCAAATATTCCTTTACTTGAAATGTCAGTCAGGGATACCAAGGAATTGTATATATTGGCAGTCAGTTTAACATTTATTAGTTTGTACTTTTCAGATAATTAAAATCATTCTTTATACTCAAAAAAAAGATTTAAGATTACATGGCTTAGATTGCTTCCCATTGTAATATCCTGTTTGATTCAGATTAGATGCAGCATAGTGCACCTGAAGTGCAGATCATTTATTTTGCTGCATCATTTATAAAGTTCCTTATTAATGAACTCTTCCATTTATGAAAGATACATAAACTGGAGTAGAATTTCAGTTTTGGGTGCAATGGGCAAATTTGGCATAAATTACTATAATCTGCATATCATGTATTTTGCCAAATACAATATCTGCCATGAATCGGCACAATTAAATTGTGTTTATTTTAGAAGAACGCTTTAAAAATATTATCTGACGTATTCCAGAATTGTAAAGTTTGATGAGTACACCTGAAAATGGGGTTATCAGAAAAAATAAGCAATTTTAATTGGCACATGGGGGTTATCTATTAGTAACCAAATTTTAAATGATTGGAAATTATTTTTAAAAATACATATATGACATTTTTTAAATTTGATTTGAGTACAATGATCAGTTCCTCAGTAGATTGTTTTGCAAAAATTAAATCCCTTGAAGAGGTATGTCTTAGTCTTTTTAATTAGGTCCAAAAGTTCCCGTTTAATTTTTTAGAGCTTCATTGAAGACTTGCAAACGAGTGAAAGTAGTGGAAACTTCCAGTAGCAATTTAGTCACTCTGGGGGAATGGGCAGATTTGCTAATAGTGCATTGGTTTTTAAAATTAGCAGGAAAGATCTTGAAAATGCGAATTGAGCTGAATGTGAGGTAAGCTTAAAGTTTAGCAATCTTTTTATGCCGATATCAGCTGGAATTCACTTGAGAAAAAGTGCTAACAGGTTTTAATTAGAAAATACAGGAGACACTTCCTCACAAGCACAATATTGTGACCATATCTATTTTAAAAAGCGATTTGAAACATTCCATTAGAAACACTGCGTTAGAAATTCAGAGGCAATATTGGTAGGGTCAGGATACATAGGTTAATGAGTTCAGAACATAGGGCAGTATGCTGTTTCTCTCTTATTCGACATAATTGAAAGGCCATGACCCACGAGCAGTGCGCACCAAATCTGAAACACTAAAGCAATGATGAGGTTGATCAAGGAACAGCAATTAGGTGATCTTCAAGTTTTAAAATACTAAAGATTGGGAAAGAAAGTCAGAGAGATAAGGAAATACAATAGTTTGAGTCTTTTGAATGAGTGAACCATTACAGGAAACTGAGAGATCTTTGCTCATTTCAATATAATGGTGATGTGTGATGAAAGGGAGAGTGCAAACATTGATAAGTTTTAAAGCTTATTTATGAGAGTCATAAGTAGGCTTAAATTAACACTGCAATAAAGTTACTGTGAAAATCCCGTTGTCACTATACTCCAGCACCTGTTTGGGTACACTGAGGGAGAATTTAGCATGGCCAGTGCAACTAACCTGCATGTCTTTCGGACTGTGGGAGGAAACTGGATTACCCGAGGAAACCCACGCAGACACAGAGAATGTGCAGACACAGACAATGACCTAAGCCAGGAATTGAGCCTGAGTCCTTGGCACTGTGAAGCAGCAGTACTAATCATTGTGCCACTGTGCTGCCCCATTTAAGAACTTAGAAGGAACAAATGGGAACTTTCAAAAGAACATTAACCCATATTAGTGCCATAAAGTACAGAAAAAATGTTGGACTCATTTTTCAACGATCATTGCTGGTAATTGGATCGATTATAATAAAGAGCTCGTTCTATTTGTCAGAATAATTAAAAAGATATTCCAACTTTTCTTTGCACATCATTTTTAATATACTATGATCATGTAATTCATTCATTTTGCCTGTATTGTTATTTAATCATTATTTAAATTGCGCCTTAGTTACTGAATGTTGTGTGAAGATGTTACCTACAGAAAGCATTGCAGCATCACAACATGATGTTAATGCATAGGTATGAGAAATTTCTGCTACATTAGAGGAGCAACAGCAGGCTTTTGCATGCAGACATGAATGAATTATGCGTGCGCCTAAAACTGTAATGGGTGAGGTCTAGCATTGTGTATTGACTCTCTATATGATAAATTCATTCTGATGAGGTCATAATACTTTTGCTACACAAGGTTAATGTACTGTGAAATGCCGTAGAGCATTGCAGCCAACCTGCTATATCATAATGATACATTAGCTGCTTTCAGCATGTTACGGTTGAAAGTGATACAGTCACTGATTTGAAATACTTACAAAGTCAAGGACTGTTTTATAATGCATCAAATTCCATTAGTACTTGCCACACATTGTTTTACTGAATTCATAAAAGCACCTTCTCTTTGTCGTCTTTTGTTATTTCTAAATATTTTCCAAATGTTGGTGAAAAAACTTCTGAGCAGGAAGTGCTATTAAGAAAATACACACTGGAAATTCTGAAGTAAAGATTTTTTTTAATTGAAGTTTGAAAACATCTCCATAAACTCTTATCGTATTTTTCATAGAAGTTGATACTTTATTGATGTAAAAGTATTTTGGATTGCATTAAATTGAGCACAAAAATAGCGTTACAAATCTCTGCAATGATGATACAGTTATGCGTTCCAGTTTGGTATATAGAAGAATGAGAACCGGGACTATAAATGCCTTCGTATTTACCATAGATTTGAATTAACTTTCGTTCCAACGCAATGAGCTAAACATTTGCTGAGTTTATGGCGACACACCATTTCACAGCAAGATGTTTTTCTCCGTTTTATTGGTACAATAAAAAAAATCAAAGAAGCATTGTTTGGCCTTTTTTCATTCCAAGCTGCAAATATTATCTGACTCGAGCTTCCTCCCCCTTATATCCCATTATAATGGAATACACACATATCACTATCGCTCCACTCGTGCACATGTATTGAATAACAATAAGCAGAACATGTTGGCAACATGAAAAGAAGTATTTTTCTTTAGCGGTGGAAGTATTACATCAGGTACAGAGGCCAAAGAATTTGATATCAATTTTCTGTCTGTTTATTTTGTATAAACAGTGATGGCACAGTGGTTAGCACTGCTGCCTCTCAGCTCCAAGGACCAGGGTTCAATTCTGGCCTCGGGTTACTGTCAGTGCACATTCTCTCTGTGTCTGCATGTGTTTCTCTAAGTGCTTTGGTTTCCTCCCAGAGTCCAAAGATGTGCACTTTAGGTGGATTGGCCATGTTAATTCCTCGTTTAGTATCCCAACATATGTTGGGTAGATGGATTAACCATACTAAATGTGTGATATTAAGGGATAGGGTGGGGGAAAGGGCATGGATAAGGTACTCTGTCAGAGAGTTGGTGCAGACTTGATAGGCCATATGATCTTTTCTGCACTGTAGAGATTCTATGATCCTATTCCAGTGGAGAAAAAATAAACAATCTATTCCGAATGTAATCATTCTAAAAAAGGGAAAATAAATTCAGTTTGATTGGATAATCCCAGTTCGCTGAATGGAGTTATGGAAATCAGGATAGCTTTTCATATTTGGCCTTTGCAGTGATTTGTTAATTTGTTTGCTGTAAGACATTTTATTTAAGTATTGAGGCAGGATCCCATCCCTAGCCAACTAGCCATCCATAAGTCAGATTTTTCCTTCGTCTTGACAGTGGTCACCTGTCCCTGGACAGTGATATTTGCAGTATGCCAAATGTACTGTCTTGCTTTATGTTGGGTTGAATCATGAACAATCCTGCTCTGACCGCAAACATGGACTGGAGTCACTATTTGAGAAAGCAAGAAAGGAAATATCAGCTTTGAACTCTTGTTAAGAGTGAAGCAGTAGACTATGAACTCTTGCAGCTGAATTAAAATCCAGCATAAAATACCTAGACAAAAGTTTTTTTTTTCCCTCTGCTGTATAGCTCTGAGGGATTAGGAAAGTGCACCAGAGCAGTCTAAAAATAATTCAGAGCACCTTCTGTTTACAGACAGTTGGTGAGAGGAAGTATGGTTTCCCTGTCTCTCCTACCTGTAATGGAAAAATGGACAGCCCACATCCTGGAGATCTCAGTTATCAGGAACAACTGAAGAAACTTTGTTAACTTATATGAAGTAACTTCATAGACACTTATGAGATGGAAAAGTAAACCTGGAGTTAATTTCAAATTAGGATATGTTATGACAGATCTAAACTAGTAAAGAACAAATACAAGATTGATCAGCAAATAAAATACTTCAGCTGGTTAGTGGAAATCTAAGTGGCCTGAACCATTTGAGAATCAATTGCATGTTACAGTAGGGGTGACCAAAGTTATTCCGGATTAGCGGGTGAACTAAGATTGAGTGAATGACCACCCTCGTTTATAATTGTCTTATGATAAACACAGCTGCGGACCTTCCTGGTTTGCATTGTTCAGGCACTGACTGGATAACTTGAGCAGACATAAGCAGATTCAAAGGAATGGGCCATTAGAACAATTATTGACAAAGCTGATGAAATTCCAATAGAGAACATGATGATTTCCAAGCTGTTAGCTTCATGGTAAAGTAAGCAATTGATCAAGGCTAAATAATATAGGTGCAAAGTTTGTTTTTAAGTTTTTCTTGACCAAGCATGATGTTGAGTCACGGGTTTGAATGGGGAGCAGGTTGTGCATGACTCTTTTTCCCAATTTTTGCTGCCTTCTGCCATTCTTCAGTTATTTCAGGACTTTCTCCCACTTTTTCATTCTACAACCTGATGCAAAAGAATATAATTGAACTACTCGCTGAATCAATATTCCACGCATAAAAAGTAATTCTTTTTGCTGTATTCTCAGTAGAAATCCATTGAGTTCTAGCACTTGAGAATGTTGCCGTAATTATGATCCTTTTGATATATAATGAAATTATTACTACTTGGAGTTAGCAAAGCAAAAAAAAGTAGCATCAAATGCATTTTTTGTTTTCAACCACATTGAATATTTAAATTAAATTTCTTTAGAAATATTGTATCTTGGAATTTGATAATTATACTTCAATGGATGAAGATGTAGCCTTGTGAAAGGCGTATGAGATTTTTTTAAACGTCCCTGTGCAAATTCCACTGTTTGCAAATTACAGATAATGTGGCAACAGTGTGAATTAGGAGCACAAGTTTGGAATGTCTTTTTACATTCTTTCGTGGGATGTGGACATCACTGATGAAGCTAGCATTTGTTTCCTATCCCTAATTGTCTCTGAACTTGAGCACCTCGCTTTCAGAGGGCATTTAAGAGTGAGCCACATGGCTGAGAGTCTGGAATCACATGTAGACCAGACCAGATAAAGATAACAGATTTCCTTTGCCAGTGAGCATCAGTGAACCAGATGGGTTTTTACAGCAAAAGACAATGGTTAGACTTTTAGACAGGGTACCTTGGGATATTATCCTGGCTCTAGTACTAGTCTAATGAAAATACCACTATGAGTGTAGCTAGTCTCAGCATTTGAAATTATATTGCATACAGTAATTGCACTGTTGCACAGTTAGAATTACAATATGTTGTGTGTGTGGGTGGAAATGACCCATTGTTTTTATCGAGTGCACACTGAACTTGGGGTAGTAAGCATGATTACTTCTGAATCACAGCATGTGAAGTCAAAGTAGAAAGGGCGATTCTGTAGTTTATGAATTACGGTATATATTGGCATAATGGTTTACTGGACCCAATAGCTTTAATATCACAGTTTATTCAGGCCAATGGAATACCAGAACCCATTCTATTTTCCTACAACGATACTTCCTTGAGCATGACTAATTTCTGAATAAGATATCAGTGAAGCTTGCTCCGTGAACTGAACTTTACCGGTCTCCTCTAATACTAGCAGTGGAATAAATTGTGCCTCCGTTAAATAAAATCCAGTTCTATCACAGAATCTTAGAACCATTGAGGGAGGCCAATCAGCTGGTCATGCCTTTGTCAGCTCTTTGAAAGATCTACCCAATTATAATGCTGGTTCTCCACTCCTTGCACTATTTTTTAAAATTTTGAAACACGTACCTAATTCTTTTTTGAAAGTTATTGTTGAACATGTTTCCACCACTTCAGATTCCACTGCAAAAAATAATTTTCCTCATGCCCCCTTTGTCTTTTCTGATCACTAAAATATTTGATTTCTGTAGATATGAACATTAATAACGAAACAAATACTTCAAGAATGTTGGTGATTTTTGAGTTGATCCAAATAAAAAGACCAACACAGATTCAATTGTTCCTCTAACTTGCAGCAAGAATTGAGTGTGTGGAATGAAATACCTGCAGTGCTTTATACGTTTTTACAGTACATTATAAGGAAAACTGGTGACATAAAGTATCCAGTTTCAACTTGACAAAAGTTGCACTTGAACGTGAAACTTATCACCAAAACCAGCTTTCAGTTCAATCACACCTTCTCCCCGTGTCTGTGTGGGTTTCCTCTGGGTGCTCCGGTTTCCTCCTACAGTCCAATCATCTGCACGTTGAATGGACTGGCCATGCTAAGTTGTCCCTAGTGTACCAAGATGCGTAGGTTAGGGGAATTAATGGGATAAGTATGTGGGGTTATAAGGATAGGGCCAGGGTAAAATGTCCTGTCAGAGAGACGGTGCAGATACGATGAGCTGAATGGCCTTCTCCTGCTCTATAGAGATTTTATGAACATTTTATTATATTATTGACTTATAAATAAGATACTTTAAGTCAATTATTTCTGTCATTTCAATTTCTCCTCCCTTACTCCCAATCCACATCTTTTGCATACATTCATTGTAGATAAGCAATCCTAAGTCGTCAGAAGTTTTTTTTGGAAAAAAGAGTTCTGTATTCCTTTGCCAAATTCTGCTTTTTATCAAATTATACTGGTCATTAGAATTCTTCTTAATTATAAATGTTACTTCTCTGAATTCGAGATCAATTAAAAAAAAGTACAGGCTGAGAAACGTATTAATATTACTCCAATTATCTTTTCAATATTTGCTTACTCCAACAGAAGCACCTTTTTACCATGCTGTCACCTTTGAGTTGTCGCTGAACACATTCGACTATAGAAAACCATTTCAGCTCAGCAGGTGTCTTTGCTCATACAAGCTCTCGCAGCAGTCGCCTGCATCAACACTATTGCTGCATCAATGGACTTCGCATGTAGGGTACACAAGCCCTCTGCAAACACTGCTGCCAGATCACAGAGGATCTCGTGTTTTATTAAACACTGCCTGTCACTGAGGACAATGAAACCACGCTGCTCCCTTAACAGAATGCGGAGCACATCTGGTTAAAACAGTTTATAAATGTCAGGGTGTACTGCAGGCTCGACATCCAAGCGGGAAGCATCACAAATGCCAGGCCTCAGGTGGATGCAGCCTCAACAGTTGCAAGATAGCCAGGTTTAGTTTGCCTTCTCAGAGTGAATATAATTACGGACTGAGAATTCCTGTAAGACTTTGAACTTATTCCGGAGGATGTTAACGGATCATAAGCAAAGCTAAAATCATACAATAAATTTTTGAGTTAAAAATTTGGTTGTGTATCAAGCAAAGAAATTCAGAAAAGATTTGTGTTTTAACTTTTTTGGGTGGTGGTTTAAAGGTCAAATTGAAGTGTCTCTTGCCATACTGAGTGGGTCATCTATTTTACACATTTCAGCAATCACAGTGACTTTGTGCGATGGTGATGAACATCTGTTGTTTTGCTTGTGAAACTGAAAAGTCTCATAACTCACAGCAATTTGTGAGTGGAGAGTTTATGGATAAGCTAGAGTGATTTTTTTTTATATATTTTCTAAACTAACTTTTTGAGTTTTTTTTTAAACTGTAAACCGGAAGAGTTTGCAAAGAGGCCTGGATAGTTTTTTTCCCCCTCAACATAAATTGGACAAGTGAGGCTCACAGGACTTAAGCAAAAAAGGTTGAGACAAGGTAAGTTTATAAGTTTTTAATCACTTTTATCTCTGTATTTCTAAAAAGGGCAATTATGAGTGTGAGGCCAGTATGTTATAGCCAGTGCAATATGTGGGAGGTCCTGGTCTCCCAGATATCTATATCTGTGCTGGGTACGTGAAGCCGCAGTTCCTAAGGGACTGGGTGAAGCAAGTGGAACTGCAATTCGAGGATCTTCGTCTCATTAGAGAAAATGAGGAGGCAATTAACAGGAGCTACCGGCAAATGGTCACGCCAGGTAACAGGAGGAAAGCAAGTGGGTAACTGTTAGGAAGAGGAAAGCTCATGTGATGGAGAACACACTAGTGGATGTCTCCCTTTATAATAAGTACTCCTGTCTGAGTACTGCTGGGGAGGGGAGGAACAGCTTACCTGGGGGAGGCAGCAGTGGCCGGGTTACTGGAGCTGAGCCCAACCCAGTACTTCATAAAAGTAAAGAAAAGAGGAGAAAGGCAGTATTAATAGGGGACTCCATAGTGAGGGGGTCAGACAGGCATTTTTGCAGATACAGATGGGAGTCGAGGATGGTGGTTTGCCTCCCTGGAGCTGGGATCCCGGATGTCTCTAGACGCGTCCCAGACATCCTGAAAAGGGGGGGGGGGGGGTCAGGAGCCGGAGGTTGTGGTCCATATAGGTACCGCTGACGTAGGCAGGAAGAGGGAAAGGGTTGTGAAAAGGGATTATAGGAAATAGGTAGATGGCTGAGAAAGAGGAGCACAAAGGTAGTAATCTCAGGATTACTGCCTGCGTTGTGGGAGAGTGAGAGCAGGAATAGAATGAGGTGGAGGGTGAATGCGTGGCTGAGAGACTGGAGCAGGGGGAAGGGATTCAGGTTTCTGAATCATTGGGACTCTTTAGAGGCAGGTGTGACCTGTACAATAAAGACGGCTGGCACTTGAATCCCAGGAAGACCAATATCTTGGCAGGACGGTTGGCTAGGGCTACTGAGGAGACTTTAAACTCGAAAGGCTGGGGGGAGGGAATTGAGATGAGGTAACTGGGAATGAGGAGGTTAGCTCCCAAGCAGAGAAGGACTGTAGACAGTATGAGACAGAGGTCAGACGGGTGATGGAGAAGGGAGGTGCCCAGACTGAGGTGTGTCTACTTTAACGCCAGGAGTGTAGTGAATAAAGTGGATGAGCTTAGTTTAAAGTGGATTACTGCTTGGGAATGTGATATGGTGGCCATTACAGAGATTTGGATGTCTCAGGGACAGGACTGGGTACTTCAGGTGCTGGGATTTAGATGCTTCAAGAAAGATAGGGAGGGAGGCAAAAGAGGTGGGGGAGTGGCACTATTGATCAGGGACAGTGTCACGGCTGTAGAAAAGGCTGTGGAGGGACTGAATACGGAGTCTTTGAGGGTGGAAGTTAAGAGCAGCAAGGGGTTGATAACTTTGCTGGATGTTTTCTATAGGCTGCCCAATAGTGACAGGGAAATTGAGATGCAGATAGGGAAACAGATCCTAGAGAGATGAAGTCATAACAGAGTTGTCGTGATGGGAGACTTTAATTTCCCAAACATTGACTAGAATATCCGTAGGGTAAGGGGTTTGGTTGGGGAGGAGTTTGTTAGGTGTGTTCAGGAGGGTTTCCTGACATAGCATGTGGATAAGCCTATGAGAGGAGAGGCTGTACTTGACCTGGTGCTGGCTAATGAACCAGGACAGGTGTCGTCGGATCTTTCAGTAGGAGAGCATCTCGGGGATGGTGATCATAATTCTATCTCCTTCACAATAGCATTGGAAAGAGATAGGATCAGGCAGGATAGGAAAGTGTTTATCTGGAGTAGGGAGAAATGTGAAATCATCAGGCAGAAAATTGGACAAGTAAACTGGAAGGAGGTGTTCTTGGGGAAAAGTACTGAAGGAAGGTGGTGGATTTTCAAGGAATGTTTGTCTGGTGTTCTGCATGACAACATTCCGGTGAGTCAAGGAGGTTTTGGTAAGTCATGGGAACCATGGTGGACAAAGGTTGCGATGAATCTAGTCAGGAAGAAAAGAAAGGTGTACGAAAGGTTCAGAGAACTAGGAGATGTTAAGGATCTAGAGGAGTACAGGCTTGTAGAAGGAGCTTAAAAAGCAATTTAGGACAGCCAGAAGGGGTCATGAGAAGGCCTTGGTGGGTAGAACATAGAACATTACAGAGCAGAACAGGCCCTTCGGCCCTCAATGTCGCACCGACCAATTGAGAAAAAGCAATGACCCTCTACCCTAAACCATTCCCTTTTCATCCATAAACCTATCCACTGACCACTTAAACGCCCCCAAACTTGGCGCATCTACAACTGCAGCAGGCAGGGCATTCCATACCTTTACCACCCTCTGAGTAAAGAACCTACCTCTGACATCCGTCCTATAACTACCACCCCTTAATTTAAAGCTATAAATTAAGGATTAAGGAGGATCCCAAGGTGTTCTATAAATATGTGAAGGGTAAAAGGATGAGAAGTGAAGGGATTAGACCTTTAAAAAGTGAAGGTGGGAAAGTCTGTGTGGAACCAGAAGAAATGGCAGAGGTGCTAAATAACTACTTTGCCTTGGTATTCACAATGGAAAGGGATCTGGGAGATTGTATTGCAAGTTTGCAGCAACAAAAAAGATTGAGTATGTGGATGTTAAGAAGGAGGATGTGTTGCAACTTTTAAATTCTATCAAGATAGATAAGTCACCGGGGCTGAATGGGATGTACCCCAGGCTACTGTGGGAGGTGAGGCAAGTGATTGCAGAGCCCCTGGCAATGATCTTTGCATCGTCAATGGAGACGGGAGACGTTCCAGAGGACTGGAGGATTGCGGATGTAGTTCCTATTTTCAAGAAAGGGAACAAGGATAGCCCGGGAAATTACTGACCGGTGAGTCTGATCTCAGTGGTTGGTAATTTGATGGAGAGGATCCTGAGGGACAGGACTTATGACCATTTAGAGAAGTTTAGCTTGATCAGAAATAGTCAACACGGCTTTGTCAACGGCAGGTCATGCTTTACGAGCCTAGTGGAGTTCTTTGAAAATGTGACTGAACACATTGACGAAGGAAGAGTGGTGGATGTGGTTTACATGATTTTCAGCGAGGCGTTTGATAAAGTCCCCCATGCAAGACTTCTTGAAAAGGTGAGAGGGCATGGGACCCAAGGGGCTTTGGCCTTGTGGATCCAGAATTGGCTTGCCTGCAGAAGGCAGAGGGTGGTTGTGGATGGGTCTTTTTCTGCATGGAGGTCAGTCACCAGTGGAGTGCCCCAAGGATCTGTTCTAGGACCCTTGCTGTTTGTCATTTTCATAAATGACCTGGATGAGGAAGGGGAAGGATGGGTTAGTAAGTTCGCTGACGATACAAAGGTTGGTGTTGTTGTGGATAATCTGAAGGGGTGTCAGAAGTTGCAGCAAGACATAGATAAGATGCAAGAATGGGCGGAGAAGTGGCAGATGGACTTCAACACAGATAAATGTGTAGTGATCCATTTTGGCAGGACCAATGGGATGAAGGAGTACAATATCAAGAGTAGGAGTCTTGGCAGTGTTGAGGAGCAGAAAGATCTTGGGGTCTGGGTCCATAGGACTCTTAAATCGGCCTCGCAGGTGGAGGATGTGGTCAAGAAGGCATATGGTGTACTGGCCTCAATAATCGAGGAATTGAGTTTGGGAGTTGGGATGTAATGCTGCAACTTTAAAAGACGCTTGCCAGACCCTACTTAGAGTACAGTGTGCAGTTCTGGTCGCCTCACTACAGAAAGGATGTGGAAGCTATTGAGAGGGTGCAGAGAAGATTTACAAGGATGTTGCCTGGATTAGGAGGCATGTCCTATGAAGATAGATTGAGACAGCTACATCTCTTCTCCCTGGAGAGACGAAAGTTGAGAGGCAACCTGATAGAGGTTTATAAAATGTTGAGAGGGATAGATACGGTGGATTCTCAGAGGCTATTTTCCAGAGCTGAAACGGTCACTATGAGAGGACACAGGTTTAAGGTGATGGGCAGCAAGTACAGAGGACATGTTAGGGGTAAGTTTTTCATTCTGAGGGTGGTGAATGAGTGGAATCGGCTGCTGTCGGTGGTGGTGGAGGCGAAGTCCCTGGGGTCTTTTAAAAGACTTCTGGATGAGTACATGGGATTAAATGGGATTGGGAGTTACAGGTAGTTCTATGGCCTAGTAGGTATGGGTATAATTGGCGCAACTTGTGGGTTGAAGGACCTGTTTATTCTCTGTAATCTCTCCCCATTTAGATAATATGCTTACTTCCTGCTTGTACTTATTCCATTTGCCGGATCTTTGCCCACTCATTTATCCTTGTAACTTTTTGCAGCCTCCTTATATCCTCTTCACTGCTTATTGTCCAGCTGTTTGTCATTAGCAAATTTGGCAAAAATCTCTTCAATCCAAACTTATTGTTTTGGATTGACACTGACTTGTGTGGCACATCAACCTCGCCAACTTGAAAAATACCCATTTATGCCTACTCTCTGCTTCATGTTAGCCAGCCAATCTTCTATTCCGTGCTGATATGTTGTTCTCTACACCATAAGCTTTTATTTTCTACAATCAAATGCTTTCTAGAAATCTAAATACAGTACATCCAATGGTTCTCCTTTATCCATAGCACGTGTGACTCATAGAAACCCTACAGTGCAGAAAGAGGCCATTTGGCCCATTGAGTCTGCATCAACCACAATCTCACTCAGACCATACCCCTATATTCCTACCTATTTACCTGCTAACCTATGCATCTCAGGAATTTAAGAGGAATTTTAGTACAGCCAGTCAACCTTACCTGCCCATCTTTGGGCTATGGGAGGAAACCAGAGCACCCAGAGGAAACCCACACAGACACAGGGAAAATGTGCAAACCCCATACAGACAGTGACCCAAAGCCGGGAATCGAACCCAGGTCCCTGGAGCTGTGACTCCTTCAAAGAATTTCAATAAGTTGGGTAAATGTGGTTTCCCTTTCATCAAACCATGTTGACTCTGCCTGATTAACTGATCCAAATTCATCGATAACGTCTTTAAAATAGCTTCAAACATTTTCCTTATGAAGGTTTAAGCTAACTAGCTGTTTTTTTGTCTCTCTCTCTCTCTCTCTCCCTTTTTGAATAATGGAGTCACATTTGCTATCTTCTAATCTAATACGACCTTCCCTGAATCTAGGAAAATTAAAACGAATGCATGAACTACCTCTCTAGCTTTCTCTTTTAAGACCCGAGGATGAAATTCATCAGGATCCGTGGTGGAATCCAAATACGCTGGCAGTCTGCAGGTACCACGCACTCAGCCCAGCTTTGCCACTGATCCATTAGTCTTCATCATGGATGTAGGCTGGAATTTTCCAGTTGTTCACGCCGGCTGGATTCTCTGGTCCTGTTAACACTGCTGTCTCACAGCGCCAAGGACACAGGTCAATTCCTGACTTGGGTCACTGCCTGTGCAGAGTCTGTACATTCTCCACGTGTCTGCATGGGTTTCCCCCGGGTGCTCTAGTTTCTTCCCATAGTCTGAAAGTTGTGCTGGTTAGGTGCATTGACCATGCTAAATTTTCCCTCAGTGTATTCAAACAGAATGTCAGAGTGTGATGACGGGGGGGATTTTCGCAGTAACTTCATTGAAATGTTAATGTAAGCCTACTTTTAAAATAATAAATAATCTTAAGCTTATATTGATTTAGAAATGTGCCAGGCCTTATTGAGATAATCTCTACATTGTATAATTGTAGTTTACCATGCTGTTTGACAACACTGGGACCTTGGGCTGCTTATCAGTCCTTTGTAGATTTCCCTTTGGAACACATTGCCAGTAATGGATGGGCAAAGCATACAGTTAACTCAGATTTCTGATTTGTTTCCACCTTCCCAATGAGGAACTATTTTACCTTCACTTGGTAATTGCCCTGATGGCTATTGGCCATGTGGGAACTTATAGGTGGCAGGTCGTGTACAGTGGTTAACAGCAGGCCTGTAATCCATATCAATGAATAGTTTCCTTTAGGAGATGGAACCAATGTGACAATTAATGACTGATGGGGAGATGAAAAAAGTTCAACGTCCAGACTGGGACCTGAAACATAGTAAAATAAAAATGGGAAGTGCTCAGCAGGTGGTTAATACCAACAACAAGTAGTGTTTTTATAAGGCCTTTAATATAATGAAATGACCTAAGGCTCCTCCATCGAGCATATCAAACAAAATTTAACACTATGCCACACAAGGAAATAGAATAACCCACAACAAGAAACATTTTAAAGGAAGAAAGTGGAGGTAGAGGCAGAGAGATTTAGCAAAGGGAGTTCCAGAGTTTAAAACTGAGGTGGTGAAAAGCACAATTGTCGATAGTGGAGTAATTCAAAAATTGGCAATGCTTCTGAAGCCAATATCATAGAATCTGTACAGTGCAGAAAGAGACCATTTGGCACATTGAGCCTGCACTGAGAAGAATCCCACCCAGACCCTATCCTAATAACCCCACATATTTACCTTTATAATTCCCCGTGATATTAAGGAACAATTGAACATGACTAACCAACTTAACCTGCACAACATCTTTGGAATGTAGGAGGAAACTGCAGCACCTGGAGGAAACCCAGGCAGAAATGGGGAGAACATGCAAACTTGTACACCCTAGGCCAGAATTGAACGTGCTTCCCAGGCACTGTGAGGCAGCATGGCTAATTTCTGTGGCACTGTGCCACCCTATTGGAGAAGGGCTGGAATTTCAGAGGAGTTTTGGATGGGAGAAAGTTATGGTGATGGGGAAGGGCGAGAACTCAGGGGGCTTTCGAAAACCAGGATCAGAATTATTTTTAAATTGAAAACCAGGAACCAGTTGAGGTCAATGAGTGCAGCAGTGATGGATCATTCAGAAGAACAATTATCGACCTGAAATGGTAGCTGTTTCCCCTTTCATAGCTGCTTTCTGTCCCACTGACTCCTTCCAGCGTTGGCTGTTTTTAGTTCAGATTTCAAGTACCCAATCACTTGGCTTTAGTATCCGGGACGTGTAGTTGCATATGTGGTGGCGCAGTGGTTAGCATTGCTGTCTCACAGCGCCAGAACCGGGGTTCAGTTCCTGGCTTGGGTGGTTGTCTGTGTGAAGTTTGCACATTCTCCCCATGTCTGTGTGGGTTTCTTCCAGGTACTCTGATTTCCTCCCACTGTCCAAAGATGTGCAAGTTAGTTGAATTGGCCATACCAAATTCTCCCTCAGTGTATCCGAACTGGCGCCAGAGTGTGGTGACTAGGGGCTTTTCACAGTACCTTCTTTGCAGTGTTAAGGTAAGACTACTTGTAACTAATAAATAAACTTTACTTTAGTTGGTGAAACATTGGTCTTGTTGCCACATTCTTTTTGGGTGCAACCCCTCTCCCCAGAGCTTCAAAATAGTGTCTGCAGCCTCAGGAAATTCTGGAGCCTGACCTTTCACATCTTGTGTGCATCTTCATTGTTTCCCAAGTCTGACTTATTTCCTACATGATGCCAGCACCTACTCTAGCCATTATACTCCACGACCAGTACCCTTTAAAAGACACATGTTTTCTTTCAGCAGTGCAAGTTAGCTTTAAGTGGTGCGCGGACGTTTGTGCCCCTTGTTGATGCATGCAAAGAAAGAACATTGTGGCTAATACTGCCTGAATGTAGCAAACGTGAGATTGGCATGCTCTGTGCATTATATCGAACGCGTGCAGGTTAATCTCATCTTGTGATTCCCCATGTCATTTTCAGGGGCTATTCAATTTCATCTTTATGGGGCGGCACAGTGATTAGCAGTGCTGCCTCACAGCACCAGGGACCTGCGTTTGATTCCTGGTTGGGTCACTGTCTGTGCAGACTCTGCATGTTCTCCCATGTCTGCATGAGTTTCCTTTGGGTGCTCTAGTTTTCTCCCACAGTCCTAATCAATGCACCTAATCAGAAACATGCTGGTTAGGTGCATTGGCTATGCTAAGTTCTCTCTCAGTGTGCCCTATTAGGTACTGGAGTGTGGAGACTTGGGGATTTTCACAGTAACTTCATTGCAGTCTTAATGTAAACACACTTGTGACGCTAATAAATAAACTAAACTTTCAAATTTTGGGTCCAATAAATCTGAGCCATTAGTTCAAGTTTAGTTTCCATCTTTTTTTGTCCCTACCCATATCCTAATTCTTGACCATGCAGTTTATACTTTTGCATAAAAATACACACCACAGATGTGATTTGTGTTCCGTCATTATTGATATGCAAAGAATTGCTGTATTATTCTATTTCAAAGTGTTGTGAATTAGAAGTGAGGGAATTTTCACTGGTGTAGATTCCCAATTCATCTTGCAGCTTATCTCTATGATTGCACACATTAATATTGTTCTTTCTGGGGCACCAAAAAGCCATATTTTTGAGCACAGGAGAATTTATTGAGTTCAGAAGGTCTTTTGTAAGAGTGAAATGAGTGGTTGTAATGCTCTAAGAGCCAATTCCACTGAAATATTAGCTCAAAAATTGCTGACTAAAAACAAATTTCATGGTGCTTATTTCTGCATGTGGAAAGCTCTTCTTAAATATATTAATGTTTTCAAATTCTTATTTTATTCTTTTATTTATTCTTAATGTTCCAATCCTTTTTTTCTTTTTATTTTTTTGTGTGTACCTAGAATCATAAAATCCCTACAGTACAGGAGGCCATTCAAGCCCACACCAACCAGAATCTCACCCAGGCCCTCTCCCTGTGACGCTATATATTCACTCTAGTCATCTCCCTGTCAGTAAGGGACAATCATGCACAGCCATTCAACCTAACCCACACGTCCTCATAATGTGGAAGGAAACCATGGTGGCACAATGGTTAGCATTACTGCTTCACAGCGCCAGGAGTGCGGGTTTGATTTCTGACGTGGGTCACTGTCTGCATAGAGTTTTCATGTTCTCTTCATGTCTATGTTGGTTTCCTCCAGGTGCTCCAGTTTCCTCCCATAGTCTGAAAGTCATGCTGGTTAGGTGCATTGAATTGCATAGACGCTGAATATGATGACTTGAGGACTTAACACAGTAACTTTGTTGCAGTGTTAATGTAAGCCTTACTTCTGACTAATAAATAAACTTAAAAATCCATGCAGATTCGGGGAGAATGTGCAAACTCCACAACTACTCAAGGCTGGAATTGAACCTGGGTCCCTGGTGCTGTGAGACAAAAGTGCTAACTGCTGTGCCATCGTGCCTCCCATTGATTTAAGTCTAATTGACCCTCCTTCTCCATTGTTCACTGTTCTTTCAATCCTTAAATCTCATTGATTGAACAAATACACTATTGGTGTTAATGTCTACTAAGGTTTCAGGTACCCTGTTGCCCTCACTGCATCATGACCAGCTTGCGATTCCAGTGGCTTAAAAATGTTTAAGCCATAGGGTGGATGAGAATGTGTAAATTTCACTGCAACATGCCCCGCTCCCGTGAAATCAGGGCCTAATTAATTGCCAGCCGCTCTGTGTGATGCACAGTGATTTTTTTTACTTCATTTGAAATATCAGCACGGCAAAATCTAACAGCTGGAACTTGCAAATCACCCAGTACTGCCAATGGAGATTAAATCCATTGTTTCACCCACAGGCTATTTACAAGTATGGATTCAAAGGGTAGTGAAGTAAGTCCAAGAAATTGATGCATCATAATTCTGCGACAGGGGTTAGGTAATTCGATAATGCATTAAGGCGCTCCTCTAGCTGCAAGACATTGTTTATGATGGCAAATGGAGTTTAGTTCTGCAACTGGGACAAAATCTAATCCTTTGCATCATGGCGGCACAGTGGTACAGCGGTTAAGACTGCTGCCTCACAGCGCCAGAGACCTGGGTTCAGTTCCTGGTTTGAGTCACTCTGTGCGGAGTCTACACTTTCTTTCTATGTGTACAGGTGCTCTCAGCAATCATGGATTCCTCCCATGGTCCAAAGACTTGCAGGTTAGGGTATTGACTATGCTAAATTCTCCCTCAGTGTACCCAAACAAGCGTTAGAGTGTGGCGACTAGGAGAGCTACACAGTAACTTCATTGCAGTGTTAATGTGAGCCTACTTGTGACAGTAAATAAATAGTCTTAAAACTAAAAATAAATGTGATGACTTGCACGTCCCTGATTGCCATGAACCAAAACCATCATGTTGACTGTGATTCAGGTAAATACACACGCAAATTCAGAAGCAAAGCTAATGTCCACCTATTCTGTAATGTTACTAAATTCTATTATTTGTATGTAGCCAATCCATGTGGTGTTGACCTGTGCAATACGAGTGGGAAACAATTCTGAAGGCCGAAGTTGGACATCCTTGTATATTGCGTGATATTGACTAGATTCCCTAGTAAATTCCTCATGGCTGCATAGATTTCATCCGGATGCTCTGGTTTATTCCTGCAGTCCAAAGATGTGTGGGTTAGGTTGATTGGCCATGCTAAAATTGCCCTTAGTGCCCTGAGATGCATAGGTTAGAGGGATGAGTGGGTAAATATGTCGGGATATGGGAGTAGTGCCTGGGTGGGATTGTGGTTGGTGCAGACTCGATGGGCCGAATGGCCCTTTTCTGTACCGTATGGATTCTAGGTTCTAAATAGGTGTAAATTGAATCCACTATTCACTGTGAATATTTGAACATTCAAAGTTGGTACCACACAAGGATGTTTCAACTAATTTTATATCCAGATTTCAGCGTAATTTAGGTGGAATCACTCGAAAACCAGAGTGAAAGATTGACAAATTTAAAATGTAAGTACGTCACACCTCAAACCACTTATACTTTTTTTCATCTTTTGTTTTGCCCCAAGATGTAATTTGACCGAACAGGACCCGTCCATAAAACTGTCCTTGTGGCCTGTGGTTGAGATTGTGAGATTCATTGATTATGCTGGTTTGGGAAGCTCTTCAGAATGCATTCCCTTTCTCAAACACACAAGCATCAGTCAGCAGGACTTCAAAGAAATTTCACATCACAAAATAGGGGTCATAGAGTCATTGAGATTTATAGCATGGAAACAGGCCCTTTGGCCCAACTTGTTCATGCCACCCTTTCTTTTAAACCCCTAAGCTAATCCCAGTTGCCCGCATTTGGCTCATATCCCTCTATACCCATCATACCAATGTAATTATGTAAATGATTTTTAAGAGACAAAATTGTACTCACCTCTACTACAATTCTGGCAGCTTGTTCCAGATTGATTGCTGGCTTGGGTCACTGTGTGTGTGGAATTTGCGCATTCTCCCTGTTTCTGCATAGGTTTCCTCCGGGTGCTCAATTTCCTCCCACAGTCAGAAAGACATACTGGTTAGGTGGATTGGCCCGAGCAGACACCGGATTGTGGTGATTAGGGGAATTTCACAGTAATTTCATTGCAGTGTTAATGTACACCTTACTTGTGACAAATAACAAACTTTAACTTTCACCTTACTTCTCAGTCCATTTTCAAAGTAGTTAAAGAAGTGAAAGATCCAAACATCCAATTTGGACTCTCATGGGTTATTATTAATGTAGTCCTGGTGTGCAGTATCACACAATTAGAATTTGGGAGACAGGTACATCTCAAAATGCTTATGGGAGTGATTATCTTCTCATAACAACAGGGCAAAAGCCCAAATTTGTACCACAAACTATATAGCTACAATTTACATCCATTTCTGTTGAATATCCTTCTTTAACTACTTTTCCCTCTCTTAATGCCACTTTCACCAAACTTGTGCAGAAGAATTAGCCCAAGGGCATTATTCTTTTTAAAGGACAATAGTTAGCACTGCTGCCTCATAGCACTGGGGATCCAAGTTTGATTCCTGGCTTGCGTCACTGTCTGTGCTGAGCATGTACATTCTCCCCATTCCTGCATGGGTTTCCTCTTGATGCTCCAGTTTCCTCCTGCAGTCCTAAAGGTGCATGGCCATGCTAAATTCTCCCTCAGTTTACTCAAACAGGTGCCAGAGTGTGGTAACTAAGGGATTTGTAACGTTATTGCAGTGTTAATATAAGCCTATTTGTGACATGATAAATAAACTTTAGAGAAAACAAAAATTAACTTTGCATATGCTAGTTTCTGCCTACTGGTTAAACTGTAGAATGGGCTCTTAATTTCAGAAGAAAGAAGTCTAGGACACTTTTGAAGGAAGTTTGTGACTACAGTAAATTAGAAACTCTGCCCAGGAAATTGATGTTGAATTCAGCCAAGGCTGATTGACTACTAGTCTTCTGTCTGATCCTGTACAAGGATCCTGCATCTAATTAGTTTTTTACTTGCCATATTGTTCCAAGTAGATATCAATCCATAGCACAGAAAACTTGCTCAAAATTCAATCCAGACTGGCATTGAACTGAAAAGTATCCTCTGGTTAGCTGAAAAGAAACTATGTAATGCAGTGGAGACAAATCTTCTGAGATGAAAGTTAGGTATCATGGAGAAGAGGGAGATTTGATTTATTTATTGTCATTATTGTCACATATACTGGGATACAGTGAAAAGTAATATTTCCTATGCAGACAAGATGTGGAAATGTCGGCGTTGGACTAGCGTAAACACAATAAGAAGTCTCACAACACCAGGTTAAATTCCAACAGGTTTATTTGGTAGCAAAAGCCACTAACTTTCAGAGCACTGCTCCTTTGTCAGGTGAGTGGGAATTCTGTTCACAAACAACGTATATAAAAACACAAACTCACTTTACAAAATGGTTGGAATGCAAGTCTTTACAGGTAATTAAGTCTTAAAGGTATAGACAGTGTGACTGGAGAGAGGATTAAGCACAGTTTAAAGGGATGTGTATTGTCTCCAGCCAGGACAATAAATGAGGTTTTGCAAGTTCAGGTAAGTCATGGAGATTACAGATAGTGTGATATGAACCCAAGATTTCGATTGAGGCTGTCCTCATGAGTGTGGAACTTGGCTATCAGTCTCTGCTCAGCGACTCTGCATGCCATATGTCGTGAAGACCGCCTTGGAGAATGCTTCCCCAAAGATCAGAGGCCAAATGCCCGAGAAAGCTAAAGTGTTCCCCAACAGGAAGAGAACACTCTTGCCTGGTGATTGTCGAGCAGTGTTCATTCATCCATTGTCGTAGTGTCTGTACAGTCTCCCCAATTGTGAAATTTCTTACTGCTTTATAGACAAAATATACTGGTCATATAATATATAGGGAGAAGGAAAGGAGAGGATGCAGTAAATAGTGTTACAGTCATAGTTAGTGTGTAGAGAAAGATCAGCTTAATATAAAATAGATCCATTCAAAAGTCTGATGGCAGCAGGGAAGAAGCTGTTCTTGAATCAACTGGCATGTGATCTTGATGTGTATCCTTTTCCTGATGGGAGATGGTGGAAGAGAGAATGTCTGGGGTGTGTGAGGTCATTGATTATGACAGTTGCTTTTCCTAGGTAGCGGGAAGTGTGGACAGAGTCGATGGATGGGAGCTGGTTTGCCTGATGGACTGGGCCACATTCATAACCTCTTGTAGTTTCTTGCAGTATTAGTTAGAATAGGAGCCATATCAAGCGGTGATACATCCAGAAAGGATGCTTTCTATGGTGCATCTGTAAAAACTGCAGATTTGCAGAAATTGAGATTTGCTAACTATGCTGAGAATTCTTGAGCACTGAAGGTTCAGTGTGAAAATTGTTTCTTTCCCCAGCATTGGCATAGCTCGTCCTACTGCATAATGTAAAAAAATAATCAGCTGCAACTTAAGTGGAGGGGTACTTGTCGAACTTGGCAATAAATGCAGTTAGTCTGATCCTGCCTCTAGCTCAGTCACTGGCAACGTGTTTATGTCTGTCGTGAAGCCTGAAATATCGATCTGGATAGAAATTTCTTGTTGCACTTGTGCAGGTTGCAAAATAGGCTTCTGCTGAAGCCACAAGGGAAAAATGCCACCTAAATGTGACACGCAGGAACAGTTTTATTGTCATGTTCCGTTTACCAGTTCCCAATAGAACTAATGATAAGTGGGACCTGATAGTAAGCTAGACTCAGTCTAACATGTTGCAGCAGTCATTGGGGTAGGTATTTAAGATGATTCACACTGGAATGAAATAATTAACCAATCAGTCACTATTTTTGGAAATGTTTTGGGTCGTTGAAGATGGGTTGTGAAGACAAGCAACTAACTAGCTGGGACCAAATTGCAGTGTTAATCCATGGAAGAATTTTCCCAGCTTGACACACTCAACGTCCAATTGTTTTTAATTGCAAGATGTCTGTATCCCTGATTTACATTTACACCCTTGTTTTCTCATGATCTATACAGTTCCAGAAACAATAGATATGACCATCATTAGATATTAATCACAACGAATGGTTTTAAAAAACTTTAAAGGTCTTTTCACATCTGCTGTTATGTAATTAATTCACAGGGACGGAAAACATTGGCCATACAGGATAAATTATGTGATGCTGTGATAGTGGGTGGCTGTTCAAATTAACAATTTAAAAATGAATGTCTGTCTATTAATGGAAATTCAGACCTCAAGCAAATTTCAGAGGGACTGAGAAATGATAATATAAAAATGATACTGTGTGACCTTGACTTGGTGTTGCATTGATTGTAAATGAATCTAATTTGCCTGTTGTTCTTTGCTAGCTTTATTTTAAATGCAGAAAATCTATCACTGACCACTGAATCCAAAATGAGAAACATAGGGGTAGATTTCTGACCTGCTGCTCAGATGTAAAGATGGCACTGTGAGAATGGGTGGCAAAGTGGTTAGCACTGTTGTCTCACAATGCCAAGGACCCGGGTTCAATTCTGGCTTCAGGCCACTATCTGTCTGGAGTTTGCACATTCTCCCCGTGTCTACTGGGTTTCCTCCAGATGCTCAGGTTTCCTCGTACAGCCCAAAAATGTGCAGGTTAGGTGGATTCACCTTGCTAAATTGCCCCTTATTGTCTAAAGATGTGCCAGTTAGGTGGATTGGCTTTCTAAATTACCCCTTAGCATCCAAAAATGTGAGGATGAGATGTATTAGCCATGGGAAATGTGTGGAGTTACGAGGATAGGGCGGGGGTTAGCACCTGGGTAAGATACTTGTTCAGAGAGTTGGTGCAGACTCATTGGCTGAATGGCCTCTTTTGCACTGTAGGATTTTATTCTATTCTATGGGCGGCACGGTGGCATCACAGCACCAGGGACTCAGGTTCAGTTCTGGCTTCAGGCCGTTGTCTGTGTTGAGTTTGTGTGTTCTCTCCTGTGTCTGTGGGTTTCCTGCAGGTTTCTCCCACAGTCCAGTGATGTGCAGATTAGGTGGATTGGCCAAGGAAAATTGCCCCTTAGTGTCAGGGGGCTATAGCAAGATAAATGCATGGGCTTACGGGGATAGGGCTGGATGGGATTGTTGTCGGTGTAGGCTCGATGGGTCGAATGGCCTCCTCCTGCACTCCAGAGATTCTATGATTCTATTCTATGATTAGTGGAACTGATGTCACATTAGGTCAACTGTTTCCTTGACCTCAATAGCAGACACTCTCACTTCACCTCTTGACATCAGCTTCTTGATGGCTAAACTATAAAATTATTATCTGAATGGATAGTACAAGATCTGATGGTACTATTTTGAAAATCAGCACAAGAGTTATCCCTGGTGTCCTAGCCAATGTTCTTCCTCAGTCAGTATTGTAAGCATGGATCATCGGGTGATTATCAGATTGCTGGGCCCAACTTGGCTACTGCATAACCCAAGTTGCAACAATAACTAAATGTCAAAAGTACTTTGTTGCTTTGAAAATGCTTTGCAGTGTTCAGAGGCCGTGAAAGATCTGACATAAAATCAGTCCTTTCCTCCCTTTCACCCACCTACAGTAAGACTCCGATTTCCAAAAGTTGTAGCAGAAATGTTGCAAGCTGAATTTAAAGGGACACCATCCTTTTGCACAATGTATTTGTCATTTTTATGATTTTCAAACATCTCGATTTCTTATTAATTTCTTCTTATATCACAAACGAGTCCTCAAAATTGAAATATTTCTCACTTCTTTCTTTCTCTGCCACATTAAGGGTAATGGAGAACTTTTTGATAATTTTTTTCTTCTTTTAATACAATGGAAAGGATATACCGCCACCTGCTATTTTTCTTATTTCCCTGTATTTCATCCTGTCACACGACAGAGTTGATGATGAGGCAATCCATCAATAGCTTTGCCAATGTTTATCTTGAGATGAGCAGTAAGCTGCTGAGTACTGCACGGTCTGCTTCCCTTTCAACTTTTCTCCTGCTACCTTCCTCCTTTGGCAAAGTGGCTTCCCATGATTGCAATCAGCGGGAAAATTAGTGTTATTCTATGGTGAGACAGTATATGCTGTCCTGATTCTACTTTGATATAGCATGTGGGTTTCATAGAGTGGTATATTTTCTAATACTGTAGTCATACCAATAGGGAGCTTAATGATTTCGAATGTAGAAACTAGAAGCAGGAGTAGGCCACTCAATCCTTTGAGCTGCTCCGTCATTCATTTTCATTACAGCTGATCATCAAATTCAATAGCCTGATTTCACCTTCCCCCCAGCTCTCCCATAGCACTGAATATAGAATCCTATAGTGCAAAAGAGGCTATTCAACCCTTTGACTCTGCACTAACCACAATTTCACCCAAGCCCTATTCTCATAACCCCGTGCATTTACCCTAGCTAGTCTCCCTGGGCAATTTTGTATGACCAGTTTATCTAACCTGCACACGTTTGGACTATGGAATGAAACTGGAGCACACGGAGGAAACCCTCGCAAATACAGGGACAATATGCAATCTCCACACAGATAGTGACCCAAGCCAGGATTCGAACCTGGGTCTCTCATGCTATGAGGCAGCAGGGCTAACCACTGTGCCAGCCATATTCCTTGATCTGTTTAGCCCCAAGAGCTATATCTAATTTCTTCTTGAAAGTACACAACATTTTGACCTCAATTACTTTTTGTGGTAGTGAATTTTACAGATTTACCACTCCTTGGCTGAAGAAATTTCCCCTCACCTCAATTCTAAAAGGTTTATCCCTTATCCTCAAACTGTGACCCCCTTGTTCTGGACTCCCCATCAGTGGTAACATTCTTTCTCAATCTACCTTGTCTATCTTCTGTTAGAATTTTATAAGTTTCTATGAGACCCCTCTCACTCTGCTAAACCCCAGTAACTACATTCCAAACCAACTTAGTCCCTCCTCATATTACAAACTTGACATCCCAGGAATCAGCATGGTTAAACCTTTGTTGTACTCCCTCTATAGCAAGGACACCCTTCTTCAGATAAGCACCCCAAAACAGCACACAATATTCCAGGTGTGGCCTGTTCAGTTGCAATAAAACATCTCCATTCCTGTACTCAAATCCCCTTGCTATTAAGGCCAGCATACCATTTGCCTTTTTTACTGCCTGCTGTAAAAGCAGATCAACATCCATCTGAAATTCAGATTATCTTCATTGAGATAGTGAAATTGGAAACCTTTCTGATAGATGTGTCCACTTACTGCATTGAAAGGTTTTCAGTGCGAAGTTCATTACAGGTGACAGGAGTGCCACCACCTAGCATGTTAGCGTTTGTCCCAGTGGTGTCAAAACAATCAATGGTAAAGGTCTGCTTCTTCTGATATAAGATATTAAGTGCAGACTCATCAGGTACAATGCAATCTTCTGCCTACAGGACAAGAGTAAGACATCTCAGATGCATCCTGAAGGAACTTCTAGTCAAAACAAGGGCCATGAACATTGGTGGACAAACCAAGATCTGGCTAACTGGCCTAATTGATTCCCCTACTTCTGCTCACCCTAAGCTTCTGGATAACTGCAAATTTTCAGCCTCATGGTTTTTATTACTCTGAAAATTCAAGACAAATGGATAGGTCGGCATGCAGTTTAGGGTGGAAATCAGGGCTGAAATTCTCCGGTCTCGTCCGAGGCTGAGATTCTCTGGCCTGGCCCGCGGCTGGCATTCTCCGGTTCCACTGCTGTGAATGGAGATTTGGCCAAAATCTCCGTTCTCTCTGGCAGAGCTAATAGGGAATATGAGACTGGAAAATTCGGACCCAGAGCAACAGTGACTGCAACCCGGTAGCTCTCATCAGCCCCTTGCCAGAATGAGCACTGGATGTCCTAACATCTCGAGTGCTGTCAGAAAGGTATTTTCTGCTTTCTGCTCTGGGGATTTCCAGCAAAGCCTGGCAGCTGCAGCCCAGTTATCGGCACAAAGCTCCCAAAGCACTAGCCAAGGTGGAGGCCTCGCAAACTTCTGTGAATTCTTCTTTGAGGCTGTCAGCACATTTAAATCGTCTTTAGTTCTTCAGGTGCTACAGGGACAGTTCCACAATGTTACAATCAAGAGCTTTGGCAGTGGCAAGCTCCTCCTGGTTTGTCGGAATCCAACTAGGTGTCCACTGCGCATATTAAATGATTTCTTAATCAGGAAGATCAAAGTCTAGATAGTGGCTGAAACATTTTCTTCACTGCATTATTACTGGAAAGATGCGATCCAATTTCTGTATAAGGAAAAGGCTACCCAACTAATCATTATCATTGGTTATGCTTAACTAAATGCTGGCAATACTTTCAGCTCACTTGTACAGAATCATAGAATCCTACAGTGCAGAAGGAGGCTATTCGGCTCATCGAGTCTGCATTGACAATAATCCCACCCTAGCCCTATCCCATAACCGCATGTATTTGCCCACTAATCCCTCGAACCTATGCATCCCGGGACACTAAGGGCCAGTCAATCTAACCTGCACATCTTTCGACTGTGGAATGAAATTCACACAGACACAGGGAGAATATGCAAACTCCACATGAACAGTGACCCAAACTGGGAATCGAACCCAGGTCCCTGGGCTGTGAAACAGCAGTGCTAATCACTGTGCTGCTGTGTGCCCTATGTGACATGCGTGCTGTCGAATGATATGCAAAGAAAAGACCAACTCTTGTATACTAGAAAATCTAAATGACTCTGAAAGGTTGTATCTGGAACTCATGTAGGATGAAGATCAGAGTTGAAAGTGAATAGGAAGTGGATCACTACCCTTTTCTGATCGATGTGTTAAATTTGCTACCGTCATATTTGAGGGAAAGAAGATTTGGAAATTTGTCGTACTACGCATGACCTCAGGTCATTTCAAACTGCTTTACAGCTAGTGAAGTACTTTGTTTCTGAAGTGCAGTCACTGTTGACACAGGAACCATGGCAGCTATTATGTACTCAGTAAGAATTTAGCAACACCAATTATTAATCCAACCGATTTATTTGATAGTAAAAAAGCGAGCTTTCAACACTCTTGTGTCTTCCTCAGGCAAGTGCAGTGTTCTGTACACTGCTATTATGTACACAAGAAGGTCCCACAGACAAACAATAATCAGATTTTAGACATATTGATTGAGGGATAAACAGTAGCCAGGCCACTGGAGATAACTCTTCTGCTCTCTTCAAAAAGTGCCTTGAGATCTTTTAGGTATTCCTGAGTGGATACACAATTCCTTGTTTGAACATTTTCTCTCAAAAATAGCACCACCAACAGTGCAGGACATCCTCAATACAGCACTAGAATGTCAGCCGAGATAGTTGTGTTCGAGCCTTGAATGGGATTTCTATCCACAGACATGAGCATACAGCCATCCGAGTTGATCACAATACAGCTGACACATGCTTTCAAGTTCCAATCCTAGTAGTTCAAGAGCAAAATGCACAGTTAATAGTGGGATTAAATTATCAACTGCAAACCCCACAAATGCCCAAAGGTCACTGAAATTGAGCTCAAACGCAAAGTCAGAGAAGCGTGGTCAGGACATTGTGTCTCGATCTGTATGAAAATTCTAGGAAGCAGAAAAGAATCTAGTACGGCTCACGGGAACAGGTTAAGTAGAAGCAGGTAGAGAAATACAAGTTCATAAACACACACAACCCCAAAGCTATGTAATATTCAGATTAACATCTGGGAAACTCGCACAGCTAACTGTATAAACTGGCAGCAGTGATGCATTGCAGTGTCAGACTGTACCAGCACCAGCTCATTGATCTTCACAAAAGCAAACAGAAACAGTGGAAACATGAACAGCAACAACCTGTCGAACCCAGATAGTCCATCTGGGTTTGTGAGAGATGAGGGAAAACTTGCCATTTTCATATTTGGCCTTAATATTCATCAATGCAGTCCAATTCCCTTTCAAACAAGTTTTGTTATCTTTAGAGTACAGAGGACTGTCACCCTAGCAATGTTGTGCCCAGACTGTATATCTACTGAAATGATACAAATTAAACTTGAGTTTGGGTTTTACTAACATCTTAATCAAGTGGCAGACGTTCCGATTTGCGTCATGATTTATGTTTTGTAGTGCGTGACAGAACTTCTTTCCAGTGAGATTGCTGCAGGAACGTATAAATTATCATGTGCCCAATGCATCCTCCTTCAACATATTCAATATACACATTCAATAGGACGGCAGGGTTGGAACTGCTGCCTCACAATGCCAGGGATCCAGGTTCAGTTCTGGCCTCAGGTGTGGAGTCTGCACATTCTTCTTGTGTCTGTTGGGTTTCCTCTGGTTTTCTCCCACAGTCCAAAAATGTGTAAGTTAGGTTGATTGGCCATGACAAAATTGACCCTCATGTTGAGGATTAGTAGGGTAAGTATGTGGGGTTACAGGGATAAGATCTGGGTGGGATTATTGTCAGCGCAGACTCAATGGGCTGAATGGGCGCCTTCTGTTCTGTAGGGATTCTATGGGTTCATGGATACTGACACACAGTGAAAATCTAGTGCTGTTGACAACCATTTTAAGTACATAATTCTGCAGCCTTTTCGCATTTCCGAACTCCTCCCCGGGATTGATGAAGCCCAATCTAAATTTCCTCTTAAATTTACTTCGAATGCTCTAAGCTTCCTGTGGTACTCACTGATTGCAAACTAATCTATTTCATCCATAGGCTACATGTTGCGGGACAATAGGTTTTGGAAGGTAAACCACTCTTGCAGATTTTCTGTGTCTGAGCCACCCAGCTTATTTTGTAGAAAGCAGCTTTTGCCATGTCTGATATCTGTCTGTTTTCAGTTCTGCCCATTTATCCTGACATGACAGGAAGCAATCTGCTTATGTCTACATAGCCAGTCAGGAAAGGTATGGAAACAGCATCGAGTGCACTGAAGCGAAATCATCATTAATAACTTCAAAACATTCTTAATGGGAGTGATTCTTTCTGTGATGGAAGTGAAGCATTATAGTACAATGTAAATGCTTTCCCACCCTACTACAGAGAGGAGCTGTGCTGCTCAAGCCCTTTGTTTGCTTCAAGGAAGCTGAGCTGGGTCCTGGAACAGGTTACAGCTGCGTTCAAGTGACTCGACATTGCTGTGTCTCCCAGTGGAGAGAGTTATTGTGTTTTCATATTGTTGAGATAAAATGCCCTGTCAGCAAAGAACAGCGGCGTGCTAACACTGTTTTCACCCACCCCGCCCCATCGAACAACATCAATTTCAGATTTTCTTTGTGGTCAAATGCAAAGCGACCCTTGACAGTGAGCTTCCAGAACATTCCAATCTGGGCTCTCATTGAACTCGACCCTCAGAAAATGTTGAAAAGAACAAGGCCTGCCTGCATAACCAGTAATTTAAGAGGAGGCCTTCGTTGCTGCTCGGGACTTAAGACAAACTGTTGACTTAAGCCTGCCATGCTTTCAGTTCATGTCGACACGTGATGTGTTTTTGATCTGGAGGGCGGAAAAGTAATGATTGTCAACTTAAATGGGATGTTAATACAAACAGGTTGAAGATCAGAGCCTGGCTAGGCCTGTGAGTTGAGCAGAATGGGGCAGTATTCCAACAGTTCCTTGGATCTCATTTCATATACTGCATCCACAACCTTTCATGTGCTGATAATTTGGACAGTGCTTACTTTGATGAATCATACAATCAGACTTTGATCTGCAGTTTCTCAGCTTGAGTATGAATTCTGTGCTTACATCAGGAGATAAAACAATTTCCACATTCTCTGAGTTTTGCATCTATGTGCAATGGCAAATAATATTGGCATCATTTCACCTGAATTGCCTTTTCCTACATTGGTTTGCGGATTGAATAAAATATGAATATTGGAGAACCCTGGTACAATTTTTTTTATTACAACTGGTATTGAATTATGTTGCATCATGTACTGCCACCTTTTATCTTTCTGATTGAAAAGAGTTAACTGAGCAGTTGTAAATTTACTTGGCTTCCAGCACTACTGTTTAAATCAAGAGTCATATTCATACTTCCTGAAGAGGCAGAGGGAGAGTGTTTCTTACAAATCAATTTGGTCAAAAATATATCGCAGTGGGCACTCAACCATTGCGCACATAATATTGCCAACTTAATCAAATAATGAATGCCTTGAAGAAAACCGCAGTCTATCCTGGTGTAAAAACTCCATCAGCATAGGGCAGGAACACCTGGCTTCTGAGACTATTCTTTGCCTTACAGAAAGCTTATGTTTACTCACTCTGATTAAACTGTTAGAGTGCATTAATAGTCTTTTCCAGTAAACCTTTATTGTGTGTTCTCATATGACAGTTTGAAAGGAATTGCTCACATATCATCATCTTCAAATTCTTGGAATAAATGATCAAATTAAATTATTTGCGTAAGCTCTGCCTGAAACAATAAATTGATGTCTTACCCCTTTGTTTATTGACGGCCTTTCACCTGTGTGATTTGTCCAGACAATAAAGACAAATTTTTATTATATTGAAATATTAAGAGCCTTTTAAAATTCCTATTTCCATGCCAGATATCAGTTTACATATTAAAAATCTATCCAACAAAAGATATCCAAAAAGCCTGACTTTTATCCTCAGTCTGATCTGAGATTCAGACTTTTAAGTTGCCCCAGGGGACAAGATCGACCGGTCTCATCCAGAAATGAAGAGAAAACTGGAGGGCACTCTCATCAGTTGAGATGTGACACTAATGACTTCTGCATAACATCTGAGAAAGAGCTCTTCACTTACTTTAACACATGAGCATCGTTGGCACATACTGGATGGTTACTGAGAATCATAGCCAAAGCTTTGGAATTAGTCTGTTCCCAGCCTGTTTGAGAGTGATGATGGGAGGATCCAGAGAGGTCAGAGTCCTTTCCAGAGCTTAAGAATCTGTATTATGGAACGCACTAATTTTTCAGTCAGCCATCATGATTTTGCATTTCTGCTCTTGCATTTGCTTGTGTCCATGGAATCTTTAAGGCTAGTACAGTAGTTTTACATGGAATGTTTAACTTTCAAAAATAAACAAATGCGAGGTGGAATCTTGCGAAAATTTGGCAAAAGAGTCGATTCTGTTTCGAAAACTAGCGTGAAACTCTGCAGCTCCATTGGTCTGGACTCTCTCCAGATCTTATCCCTTAAACCACAAAAAAAGTGGGTGTGATTGTGCCTTCAGTTTGGTGGGGTGGGGACTCTTACAACCGGGAACCTGTTGCATTGAGAGCAGGATTCCGTTTATAAAGGGTGCACTGATCATATAAACAAATGTAACTCTCCCCAGTGTCACCACAGAAATGTCTGCCGCCTCCATCCCGACCCCCGATCATCCTTGGCTTCTTCCCCTCTCCGGAATCTCTCCCTCCCCCCACACGATCATCCTCAACATCCCCTCTGCTAGTCCTTGCCACTATCCCCATCCCTCTCTGTTTCTGCTCCTCTCCACCACAAATAGATGAGTCTCTGTATGTAAACTGTTGCCCCACCACCACCCCCCCCGCCCCCCCATCCCTCTAGGGTCTGTCTCTTCACTGCCAACCTGACAGTGCCGACCTGTGCTGGGGGGGTAGTGCTACTGGCATTGCCAGAACACTCCTGACCATTGTCTCTCCCCCCTGGATCAATATAGACCTTTGCACCCCAGAGAGATCTCCTTGACAGGTTGTAAATCTCGCCAACATGCCATCACATCAGTGAGGTGTGAAAATTTTGTGAGTGGGGAAATCTGGCGGAGGGGGTGTTTAATTATATCTAAATTTATTAAAGAGTATTAAAATCAAGTTTTTAGGTATTAAAATGCGGATTATGTTGCTCGTGACAGGGTGGCAAAATTCTGCCTTCAAATTCCCTTGCAGCAAAGACTAACATATTATTTGCCTTCCTAATTGCTTGCTGCACCTGCATATTAGCTTTTAATGTCTCATGAACAAGGACACAGTCCCTTTGAATATAAACAGTCCCAATCTCTTCGTTTTTAAGAAATTCACTGTTGTTTTTTTTTCCGGATAACTTCATACTTATTTACATAATATCCCATATTCTATGTCCTTGCTGATTCACTTTAGCCTTCCTCAGTCCTCTTGCTGCCTCCTTGTGCCCTTCTCACAGTTTACATTCCCACCTAGTTTTGTGTCGTAAGCAGGTTTGGAAATGGGACGTTTGTTCCTAGCTTGCAAATCAGTGATATAGATTGTGAATAGCTGTGGCCCTAGTGTTGATCCTTATAGTACTCCATTGATATGACCCATTTATTCCTATTCAGTTTTTCTGTGTGAACCAGTTCTCAATCCGTGCTATCATATTACCCCCATCCCATGTGTTATAATTTTGTTCACCAATCTATGTGGGACTTTATCAAAAACCTTCAGAAATATTTCAAAAACATCACCTCTAATGATTCCCTTTATCTGTGAAACAAATAACATCCTCAAAAAGGCTCTTAACAGGTTTGTCAAGCATCATTTCCTCTTCATAGATCCATGTTCAATCTTTCTGATCATGTTATTTTCCAAGATCTAAATCTCATGCTGGTCAGATATGCCGGAGGAGGTGGGGTGCGGTGGGCCCAGAAATGGATGTAGAATTTTCTCCCAGGAGACATTGTGTTAGCAATGCAATTTCATAATGACTGGCCAATTAAAGCACACCCAGCATGAAACTCGTTCTGAGGGGTCTGGACACCTGGGATAAGGTGGGAGTTGGTCAGGTACGAGATCCAATGCTGACCAATGCTGGGGAGCTTTAAAAAGTTGACCGCCTCCTGAAGGATGTCTGCAATTGGGAAGTCACCTCAGGGAGCTATTTGGAAAAGAGTTGCTGACCTCAGCCTTCTCCACCATCATAGTCTCAACGCAACACCCCCCCTCCCCCACTTTTTTTGGATGAAGACCTCTGAGTATTGGTGGAAGAGGTCAGTGCCAGGAAGGACTTTTTGGTGTCACGGGAAGGCAGGAGGAGGGCACTGCACCTGACCAAGTAGGCCTGGACAGAGATGGCAGCCCAAGACAATGGCCATGACATGGTCTGGACTGACATGACTCCAGTGCTGTGACATGTGGAGGGTGGACTCACCATGATGTAGCACCTGCACAAGGGATATTTTTTACAGATTATATTCCATTCTGCCATCATTAGTTAAAGAAGTTTCCTGGTGCTTCTGTTAACACTTGATAACGTTAGGTTCATTGGCCAGAATTTTACCACCCCGCCCACCACAGGAATTAGAGCAGGTGAGGAATGGAGCATGGAAACACCATTGATTTTGGGCAGGATTTTGATATGCCAAAAGCATATCAATTTTGGTTTTGTAATAATAGTTTAGTATTGAGTATGCTTTACTTCTTTTATAGGTTGCATGGCACACCAGTGTCTCAAGCTAAGTGTGAGGGCTGTAAATATTATTGAACAGGGACTGACTAGACTTTGGGTTCAATGGGACAGGCTATTGCAAATGTCTGGTAAGGAGGCATGAGATAGAATCAGTGCCTTGGCAACCTAGGTGATGGTGCATTGAATCAAGCACATTGGTGTCCCTGCCTCCTTGAAGGTTCTGGATGTTTGCTTCTACATCCTCACCATATTCTTCCCTCTTCTAATCCACCACTGGAATTATCATCTGCAGCCAATGGACCTGCCTCAATATTTTCACCCTCTAGTGGGTCACCCTTTGCCAGAACCAGATTTTGGAGGGTGGAGCATGCAACAACTATCAGAGACACAGACTGTGGAGGATATTGCAGTGCAATATCAGTCCAGGTGTCTGAATCTCATCTTCAGAAGACCGATGGTGCTCTCTCGTACAGCTATTGTGGAGGTGTGACTCCGCTTATACTTCTCCTCAGCTTCTATTCTTTTGTATTGGAGATTTATTAGGAACTGCCTTTGCAATAGATAGCTCCTGTTACCCAGCAGCTGTCTGTGGCTGGAGTTAGAAACAGCCTCGGCACCTGGGAAGGTTGGAGAATGTATGCATTGTGGGAACAACCAAGGGCTACACTGAACAGACATGCAGAACCTATGCCTTCTGATCAGAGACTCTCTGCACATTCATGGAGTTGAGACTTTACCATTCGCTCACCCATTGGCCACATCAGTGCAACTGATAGTATTCTGGATGCAGGAAAACCTTATAATCACAGTGAAACCTCTGGCTCATTTTTGAGAGACACTCGGGAGAGCGTCTTGTCCGAGTTTTATTGTCGCTCGTTGACGTTTGCCGCGCACTTCTGAAAGGAATCAGAGTGTCATCCACCAGATGGTATCACAGCCATTAGGCCATTGGCAGAAATAGGGAATTGATCTCGGAACAATGCAGCCAGAGCCACCAGAATTGCAGACAAGCGGATTGAGTCACACCACTGGAAGCATTTGTCGTGTATGTTAGTTTTTGCTCGTTTGCTCCGAGTCATTTACCTGTAAATCATCATTTGGTTAAAAAGTGGTTTTTATTAAGTAACACACACACACATACAACAAACAACACAACAGTACAGACAATGCAACAGTGACATGAAACTCGCTCGCACAACCCGGGAGCTGCACTGATCGCTGTCTAACCACACCCAACCCCTCGGGGCATGGAAGACAAACGTTTTTTACAACAGTCTTTAGAGGTTCCCATGACCCTTCTTCTTTTTGTCATCATCTGGCCAGTGATCATCATGAACAAAATGGGGCACCACAGTCCATTTGCTGCCTTACACCAGGTACGGGTATAAACGTCTTTCCTCAAAGCCAATTGTCTGGGCTAGAGGGGTCAGTAAGGCTTTTGCTACCTTGATAGGCGCAATCACGTCCTCTGGGTCGAATGCATATTACCAACTACCCCCGGGACAGGGCGGTACCTGTCAAGTCAAAGTTTCTTTAATGTTACCGGGTTTACAGATACAGAAGTGTGTTGGCAATTCTCTGCTAGTCAGAATCCCTTCAGGACAATCACATGCCAGCTCGAAGGCCTGAATACCCTGCGGGACCTCAGTAAGGTTTGACTCACTGTGGTCTAGAATGCCAAGATAACCACAGTTACACGATTCATACCACGTATTACTCCAGCGATACCACGCCTGACTGGTAATCCAGTGATAGTGGTCATAGTATGGCATGAATCATTCCCGCTATTTGTTTCTCGACCAGTCATCGAATACTGTCTCCTGTGCTCTCAGAGACAATACCAGATAGCTCCTACAGAAGGGATTGACTCACTGTGCTATAGAAACCAGAAGATTTGCACAGCTACTTGAGATTGACAATTCTGGATGGAGCCTTCTTGCACATGAATGGATGAAAGGCCAATCTCAACAGACCTGTTTGCAATTGCATTCTGACTGGGTACAGGCATGCAACTACATCCATGATTCGCTCTTAGGCCAGTCGCTTTATCCATCGCTGCTCGCTCGGAGTAGCAGTAATGTTGCCTGGCGGGACCATCAGGGAGGCACAACTCACTGTGTTATAGAAGTGATAAAATTCCCCTTAAGAGAGTCATAGTTAGTTACTCAGTCTGTCAAACAGGTATTCTCCCATATCATTCTCAGGAGCTCCCAGTCTCTTCAGGTTGGTGATGTGATCTCCAAACTTTTGAACCATCTTCACTTGTTCATCCAAGTAGTGAGTCTCCATTCCATGCCATAATAAGGTCCTTCTCCTGAAGCTGAGAATGATAGAAAAAGAAACAAGCACCTCCTTCTCTTCCTCATTAAACTCCTTCACTTACCAAATTCACAACTGCTCATTCTGTGAAGTCACACTCACTTCCTCTGCAACCATTCTATAATGTCCAATATCCAACTGCTCCTGCGTCAACCCCTCTTTCTGCTGCCCTCTACTTTATCCTCTAGAAGGTTTGATCAAATGGTTGAAATGCTGACATTTTCTTTTCTGATTATCATTGTTTATGGTTCTTTTTGCTATGTCCAAACCTTTATTTACTTGGCACCCACAAATTGTCACTGCCAGGAGAAGGTTGTCACCATTATTTATTTTTTCACAAGTCCTAAAAGTTGTGGTCTCCTCTTAATCCCTCTGTCTGCTACCTAGGATATCTCAGCAAAGGCTAAGAAATAATTGGGTTTATTCACTGGCTTCCTGCGAGGCGTGCTTTTTGCAGGAGGGGGAGGGGACGTGGGTGGCGGGGATAAAATTTCATCCCTCCATCGTTTTCCTCCCAACTCCCAACCTGCTTCCCATAAAATGGTGGGTGGATAGGTGCCAAAAAGCACAGCCCACCTGCCATTTTCAATACCTAATTAATGGAACTTGTAACTGAGCCCATTGATTGGAACAATACACAAACCATGTCATAAAATAGCTGGCATGGACAAGTGGGTGAGATTCTGAATGCTTTTTTTAAATAACTTGGTGAAAAAGTCAGGAACGAAGACGGGGAGCTGTAACTTTTCAGGAATGCTGTGTGCACGATGAATTCTAACTCAAGATTCTAACCGTGCCATCGTCCCCTCCACTCCACCTCACAAACTTTGTTCCTCCCTGCCTGGCCTTCAAAACCTGTACCCCCACCTCAGTGCCTCTTCCACTAGACTAAATGCCTGGGACTTACCTCAGTCCAGATCTATCGATATTCTCTGAGGCTTCCTTGTAACCCTGGCAACACTCGACTGGGACAGCAGCTCCCAAAACCATGACATCCTCGCACAAAGCAGAGAGAAGCCTGGCCCTCACCTGCTTAAGGCCATCTGCAGCATGTTATTGTTGTGGTGTGGCCTTGTTGAACTTTAGTTTATAGAACACTGACTTTCCTTTTGGGGTCGGGGCGAAGGGGATGAACAATCCCCCTTCACTATAAGATTCACTACATTGTCGATTGGCAAGTGGAGAGACGTAGAAAACAAATTTAAAAATTGTTCATTAAGTCACGAGCACGATTGTACTCATTTAAAGCAAATCTCGATCATATCAGCAGCGTTTCAATGATCTTTTAACTATGTTGCATTAGAATTCTGTGCACATAACCTCTACTTGATGCTGATAAATGGTCTGTCACTTGTCAAAGGTGGAGAGGTTTAATGGGATCTGATGTCATAATTACAAGAAAGAGATAAAACAGTTTTAAAATCAATAGAACATGAAACTGTTGCTGAAAATGTTTTAAGCAACTTCATAACACCTGCAAGAAAGCTACATTACTGACACCTTTGTTCTGTGCAAGGTGACTTCTGGAATCTTTGCCACATTCTTTCCAGATCCACATTTCCCTGTGACCTGGATCATTAAGAGAGATTTTGATTACATCTGAACTCTGTTCTTGAATCAAGACTGAGCTTTAATGAACTCTTTTCACATGACCATAGCAGAGTAGGCATCTGGGTTCTCTTTGGAGATCTGTGTAAGAGTTACAAAGTTGTGGTTGATATATTAGGTTTTCAAACATAAGTTATTTCCTCCAATAATTTCCAATAATTTCTCCAATAATTTAGGTGTAAAAAATTATTTCTCAAATCTGGCTGTGATGTTTCCTTAAAACTTTGAGCATATAGAATTCCTTCTGGATCTATGGATTGTTAGTATCTCTTTTGCTCACATCATATTTGCTGCATGGGATAAATATATATAATTATGCTAGGGGATTTCAACTTTCCCAATGTAAATTGGGATAGGTATAGTGTAAAGGATTTAGAGGAATGAGATTTCTTGGAATGTATTCAGGGAAGATTTTAGTATCAATATGTAGCAGGCCCAGCAAGGGATGGCGCGGTGCCTGATCTGGTTCTGGGGAGCAAAGCCGAACAATTGTTCAACATGGCAGTGGGGAAGCATTTCAATGATAGTGACCACAACATAGTCTGGTTCAAGTTTGTTGTGCACAAGGAGAAAGAGTGCCTGCAAAAAATGACTTAGGATTGGAGAAAGCCAGATTTTATTAAAATGAAGCAAGATCTGGCAAAGTTGACTACGAACAGCTTCTTGAAGAAAAGTCTGCAGTGGGGCAGTAGGGGCTTTCAGAAAAGGAAATAGGGAGAATGTTCCTTTCAGGGGGAAATGCAGGAGCAGAGAGCCCTGGATGTCTAGGACAGTAAAGTTTTACAACACCAATTTTAAATCCAACCAATTTATTTGATAGTAAATCCGCGAGCTTTTGACGCTACACGCCTTCGTCAGGCAAATGCAGTGTTCTGATCTGCAGAGGCACTCATATCCACACAGACAGTTACTGTGATACTGTGATAGGTAACTGTCTGTGTGGATATGAGTGCCTCTGCAGATCAGAACACTGCATTTGCCTGATGAAGGCGCATAGCGTCGAAAGCTCGCGGATTTACTATCAAATAAATTGGTTGGATTTAAAATTGGTGTTGTAAAACTTTACTGAGTTTACCCCAGTCCAACGCCGACATCTCTACATCATGTCTAGGACAGATCAGGACTGGATAAGGAAGAGAAGGACTTTTAGCAAGTTGGCTACAAAGTCCATTCAATCCAGTCAGTCCTCAAGTTTGCAAAGACAAAGGTTTTGAATTCTATGGAGGAGATTAAGCAACTCCATAGTAACTACATTTAACTGGGAGAAATCAGTGCTACGCAAATGGGTAGGGCTAACAATAAATATGACTTACTTCTTATACAGATAAGATGGAACCTGTGGAGAGGCAGAAGGCCATGAATATCATAGTGCTTAACTCTCTAAAGGTACATTACCAGTGCCATTAAATGACATGTTCTTGTACAAGACCTTAATTAAGCCTAATTTAGAATATTGTGCCCAGTTACCTAGGTTGAATGTTGTGTTGGTGTGAGCACCCGTCCTGTTTCATCCCATTGTCACTTTCTGATGGAATTCTGATGCAAGGTCCTTGACCTGAAATGTTAACTCTTCTATTCAACTGCTGCCAAACCTGCTGAGCTTATCCAGCATTTTCTGTTTTTATTCCTGATTTGCAGTATCTGAAATATGTTGCCTTTGCCTGCTTAATTTCCCTTCAGCACTTACACAACTGTTACTCTGTGCTTGGGCTGAAGATATTAAGAACGTTTGCATCTTAACTATATTTTGGTACATTTCTGCCGTTATTGTGTTAAAAGCAAGTTGTCTTGATCTTTTTTTAACAGTGCATATTTTGTGCCTGGACAAAGTCACTGAGAGCTCATTTGATTACCTGCCCCATTCAAATAAGCAAAAGGTTCCTGCGTGCACGCTAATGCTGATTTGTTTCTTGCAGTTCTACATGTTAGGGAGCTGGCAGTAAGTAACAATGCAGACTGCACAGCTTTCAGCTCTCCCAGGCTTGTGCAAGTGCAGTCCAAATCATAGAATCCCTACAGTATAGAAATACACCATTTGGCCCATGTAGCCTGCACTGACAACAACCCTATCCTTGTAACCCCATATATTTACCTTGCTAGTTCCCCTGACACTAAAGGGCAATTTAGCATGGCCAAACAACCTAACCCTATGGGAGGAAATTGGAGCACCAGGTCAAAAGTCATGCAGACATGGAACATTATGCAAACTCCACACAGGCATACCTGAGCTGGAATTGAATCTGAGTCCTTAGTGCTATAAGGCAGCAGTGCTAACACTATGCCACCATACCACCCACAGTGTATAATATAACTTGTGTATCATATTTTCTGCATCTTGGAAGGAAGTTTGAAGATCCACCTCGCAGAAGTACTCCACCCACCTCTTTTGTGTGCTGTTGCCAAGAGCAAGGTGTTGCCAGAATGGAATACTTACATGAGTTAGAGGAGTATGGAGAGAATCCCACCCAACTGAGTGTGACAACACTTGCTGTAACCTAGCCTGGCAGGATTGTGTGGAAAACAGATTGAGTTTGATTGTGTTTGTTGGCAGAAATGGTATGATAATGGGTCAAGATAGGGTTAGCACTGCACATTGTTAAGAATGGTGATGTGACTTCTCATTTTGAAAGCTGCTTATGACACAGTGTCCAAAGTACTCATTTTTTCAGGTGATGGGCTGCTTCTGATCTGGCAATCAGAGTTCTATGATATAAATAAGAAATCAGATTGTCATTTTAGGTCAGAACTAACAGTGGAACTGGAGCAGCAGGCTAAAGGTAAGTGCTGTATTACTTTTATAGTCCTAAGGGACCAGGAATAACCTGACCCACTTCTACCTGCCCTCCTACCCTGATGCCATCAGGTAACAACTTACCTGACTTAAATCAATTTTAAGTCCGTAATCCGATTGAACTGGTTGACTGGATCTGCCTGTCTCTTGTCTAAGAGTCAAAGTGGCCCCCACAATCTAAAAAAGTGTTTCTGAATGATCAAACCTTTCTAGCACTATGGTTTTCTTGTACTCTGAGTTTATGTGCAGATTATGTTCACTGTTTCATGTGTAAATGAACGGACACAGGAAATTTGTGTGTAACTCCCTCTGCTGGGGAATGGTGTAATACAGATTTCCAAACGGTAGTTCATTGCCCTGGGACGAGATTTTAAAAACTAGAAGCCCAAGTAGGCCATTTGGCCCTTCAAGCCTGCTTTGCCATTCATTTTGATCATAGCTGATAATCAAAGTCAACATCGTGATCCCCCCTTCCAACCATATCCCTTGATCCCTTCAGCCTCAAGAGCTATATCTAATTATTTCTTGAAATCACACATTTAGTGGGATTTTATGGCCTTGCTCATTCCAAAATGATAAATCCCATCCAAGGTCAACAGATCTTTTCATGGGTCCGCCCTTCCCCTGCCCTGTTTCCCATGGTGGGCAGGACAGTAAAATTCCAGCCAATGAATTGCCTCAACTACTTTCTGTGGTGGTGAATTCCACACATTTACCACCCTCTGGCTGAAGAAACTTTTCTTCACCTCAGTCCTAAAAGCTTTACTCCCATCTGTAAATATGACCCCTAGTTCTGGATTCCCTTACCATCGGGAAATTCTTTCTGAATCTACCCTGTCTAATTTTGTTAGAATTTTATAAGTTTCTGTGAGGGGTTCTGAGCTCCGGAGCCCGAATTACGGCACGGAATGGAGGCTCTGATGGTGACGTCTTGGAACTGGATCCCCAGTTTGCTCAGAGAGGAGTGGCTGGGGTGAGTGATGAGCTTCACACACGCAGCCTCAGTCTCTGTTTTCAGCACACCTGATTATTTTTAAAATTTTGGCTAGGAATCAAATCTACTTCCGACCTCGAGATCATCAATGTAGGTCACATTCCCTGACACATCGGGCTCTGTTTAAAAAAATAACTGCTCGTTCTCAGCTTTTTCAATGTGGCTGCTGAAACCTTCTTTTACAAATCATTTGGGATGCTTCATGTTCCCAACATCACTTATTCTTATTTAACTTGTGATTTGCAATTTTCCATGTATTTAAAATATTGCCTCGCCTTTTGCTAGTTTGAAAGACTCAGTGTACAGAATTTGTGTCTCTTTACATGAACAGGATGGGAATAGAGAGATATAGAGGGATATGGTCCCCAGAAGAGTTGGGGTTGGGGGGGTTTAGTTCAGTCGGGCAACATTGTTGTTGAAGGCTTGGAAGGCTAAGGGCGTGATCCTGTGCTGTAATTTTCTTGTTCTTTGTTTTTAGGCCTAGTGAGTAAGGTGGCATTTTCACAAAATAGTTCAAGTTTCAAAACGTCTATTTTCAGATGTTTAATGTTTGCATCAATGTTAGTGATTAAAAATTGACCATTACTATCCTGCTTTACTTTGATGCCACCTCCTCCCACCACTCAAAATCTCTTGTACCCGCCCCCCACACTCCTCCCCCACAAATTTTCACTCTGGGGGTCATACCAAGTCTGGGGCATTAAAATTGGGTCACAAGAGGAACAGTTTGGGAAGTATTGATGGAACATTTTATTTAATGTGTGGTGTAACAATGACAAAGCAGCGTTTGAGGAAATTCAGGAGCATTGTCTTTGTGAATGAGTGATTTGCAAAACACTTCAGAAGCCATTATAAGCTAAATAATATGTTAATGTATCATGGCACTAGTTACATGGGTGTCAAACCAGGGTGCAGATGTTAGATTCCCTCCCTGAATGACATGGGTGGATAAGTGAATTTTTACAGAAATTCCAGCCTTCATGGGGCCGGAATTTCACCATGTTTTGGGACTCAGGGAACTTTAGAAAATGGTGGGTGTGACATGGATCCAGAGGTCCCAGCATCATATGAGACAGATCCTTTTTTTTAGGGTAAGGAGTTGGAGAGGTTGGAATGGGGCAGAAAATTACTGAAACATGGAAAGCCTCAACTCAGTAAAGGCAGTTGAACTCAGTGCTAAGTTCAAACAGAGTCCATTTTCACTGGAACATGGGCCTTATCTTGGAGTTTGGGAGTTACAAATCATAAGAGAGGTTATAAATACACTTCAGGTCCAGAATAAGCTATTGAATTGTCAAGTTATTTAAATGGTCAGTCTTTAAAAATTACGAACAAACTGCTGCCTGTGCTTGTGGGAATTGAAAAGATATATTCTAGCAGTTTCAGTTGCTGTTTGTTGGCCTGACTCTAAGTGCTAACAACATAGCATTATTTACAAAACCTTTGATTATCAGAGTGTAGATATAAGGTTGTAAGTTCATATTTTGATTGACAACTCAGATTACCAGTCTTTGATTTGAAGTTATGAATTCAAATGCTTGTTTTTATAAGGGATTAGTACTTAAGAGGATTTACATATATAAACTACGCTTTCATGAATGCAATTTTTTTTAATATTAGCAACTCTGTAATAGATATTTGGAACTTGATTTTGTTGAATCCCAGATCTGAGGTCTGCTTATGGCAACGACTGTGTTAGTTGGCATGGAGGTGATAAATGAAAAGAGTGTCTGCATGAGGCATGGGCTTATATGGGTTGCCACTAATTTGGCATAAGGCTAAAAGCGATCATGGGGATAGGCAGCCAGATCACAACTTGGCAAAGGGTGACAATAAATTTGCATAAGGGCTATAAAGGGCCATAAGAATGAATAGTGTATAGGTTGTCATGAGTTACCATGTGTGAGCATTGGAAGGGGGGGGTTTAAGGAGATGTGAAAGATGAGGACCTTATTTTACAAAAACAGGGATGAAATTGCAGAAGATCAAGCTAAGCCTTTTAAACAGCCTATCACAGTACTCCCCACCTCTAACCGATGTCTGAGGCAGTGAGCCAGACTCTAACCCTCCTGCTCCAGAGTGAAAATTGTATCAGCTGGGTCATTTTTTTTCCTAACGCAGATATAGCAAACCAGAAAATGTCCTGACTTGAGCTGCCCACCAGGGGGTGAAAATGTGGCTTTGGTATTTTGCTCCGGCGCTGTCTCACAAAGTACCAGATTTGTTGGGCGAATTGTAATGAGGCTCTCAGGATGGTGGAGGTGGAGATTGGAGGGAGGGCTGGTTAGAAGAAACAGCAGGTGGAGCAGCCAGTAGAGTGCTACCATTTTCTTAATACTGTGGAATTCTGTCAGAAGGAAAGGGCTAAGGACTGCTGTCCTCCTGAGGCAGTAAGTGGTTAATTAAGAGGCCTTTTCCCACCGCTGCCAGCATTCCACCAGTAAAAAAGGCCGGCAAAACAGGGAAGCCTTGCATTTGGCTCAGGGCAGGTTAGTGGAGGAGTGCAGGGACACCTCCTGTGATCAGACATTCTGTGCCACCCTAGCAATAGGCCCGCCCCAATCGAAAGATCCCTCAACAAACAGTTCTGTATAAGCCAGATTGCACCATCTTCTCCTCTATAAAGGGCTTTAAAGGAGAATACCAGAAGCATGGCTGTAATTGGGTGAGGTATTAGCAATTGTACCAGGCACCTTATTCTCTGTGGCAGAGAGGATATTCGTCTTGAATGCCATTTCTTGAATGGAGTGTGTTTGATGAATACTTCTCGTCTTCTATCTGATTGAAATTGTTGAAATGGAATTGTAGAAATGCATGAAATATCCAGGTTACTACAGGGGAAGCATCTTGTTGAGGACTTGACGGGCTCGATGTAGAATGAATATATCCTCTTGTGGGAGAATCTTGAATAGGGACCACTGTTCAAAATTAGGGAGTTGCCCATTTAAGAGAATGACGAGGAAAGATATATTTCCTTCAGAGGGTTGTGAGACCTTGAAATTATCTCTCTCGAGGTTGATGAGGCAGAGTTTTGAATATTTTTGAGGCAGAGATAGATTCTTGATAAGTATGAGATGAAAGGCAATTGGGGTGGGTAAGAATGTGAAGTGGAGATTTAAATGAGATCAGCCGTGATCTTATTGAATGGCAAAGTAGGTTCAAGAGGCTGAGAGTCACACTCCTGTTCTTAACTTGTCTGTTTGTTTGTTAATGTCAGCTATGGTGGAAAACTTGCTCCGTCTTATAATCGTAATTTTAAATACGATACCTGCAAATGCATTCATGATGGCACTGAAAGTAAAAACTGGAGTCCTTCACCCATTATTAGAATTCAGTAGGTTATGTAATCTGTTGCTTGGTAATAAAGAAGCTACACTTTGTCCTCATTAGGAACTGTATCAGCCATTCCTTCACTATTGCTGAGTAAAAACGTAGACCTCCCATACCAGCAGCACTGTACTTACACCAGATGGAATGGTTCAACAAGTTGGCTCATAACCACCTTCTCCAGGGCAACTGGGGATGGGCAACAAATACTGGCCCAGCCAGTAACGTTCCCATCTCATAAAAGCATTTCTAAAATAAATTGCATTGTTACAATTTTTAACTACTACAGGGACCTATCTCACAGGATTGTTTTAATTATTGCACAAGAACTACTTCAGTCATTGTTCCAATGTTCCTCCATTGATTCTTGGTGATATTAGGGATGCTTTTTGCTATACAGGTTTAAGAACCATAATTGGAGTTATTTGCCAGTAATTTCCAGGGAGATTATCGGCCTTAACTTCAGCAGAGGATCAATGGAAACTGCAGAGAAACAAAGTTAAATGGTAGAGGATTGGAGAACCCCCGTGGAAATTTTACCTTATTTAGTTCAGGCTTTCCATGCAGCCTGGAGACATCTTCTAGGGAACCAAATAATAAAATAATACCGCTTTCATTTATGTAACACTTTAATCCCATCTAAAAGTCTCCAAGCAAATTATTTCTGAAACACGGTGACCAGGTAATTGTGAAATGTGAGGTGGCAGCCAAGCAGTTCTAAAGAGTTATTCCATTTTAACACTGCTGTTTTTGAATTGAGGAATAATTCTTATGCATTGGCTTTGTGCCATTTTAATTGAAGGTTTTTAACACTAAATTTGAACTTGGAAAGATACGGTGAAATGCAGGTGAATACCTCCTCTTACTACAAGTGGATTTTTCCAGCAAGGGGCTATACAGTCTTTGCATATATTTTGAAATTTAGTTAAGAGCCATAGGGTGGGATTTTCCAGCCCACTCCTGCACCACAACTGGAGAATCCAGCCCAAAGTCAACGGATCTTTGCATGGTCCGCTCTCCGCCCTCCCACCACTCTTGCCTACAATTCCCATGGTGAGTGGGATGGGAAAACTCCCCTTATAGAGTCAGAGAGATACGCAGTTTTCTAAACTGAACCAGTCCCATTTGCCTGAGTTTAGCCCACATCTCTTGAAACCTTTCCTATCCATGTATCTATCCAACTGTCTTTTAAACGTTGCGTATCTCTCTGACTCTACCACCTCCTCTGACAGTTCATTCCACAAATGCACCACCCTCTGAGTGAAAAAGTTGTCCCTGGGGTCTCTTTTAAATCTTTCTCCGCTGACCTCAAACTTATGCCCTCTAGTTCTGGACTCCCCTAGCCTGGGAAAAAGAACATGGCTATTCACTTTATCTGTGACCCTCATGATTTTATAAACCGCTATAAGGTCATCCCTCACCCTCCTTTTGGTTTACATTTGCTAGCATTTTTGCTCAGTTCTGACGAGCTGCCTTTCCTAGGCAACTGCAGATATAGATCACTGCGAATGTGAAATAATTCCAAGTTGGATCTGGAGTTCTAAATACTAAAGTAAATTTCCAAATCTGACATAACCAATAGTATTCTGCCCTAGCTGATGGTTTGAAACTTGGATTAAACCAAGTTGACAAAACAGTTTCGAGTTCCAGTGTAACTTGGCAAGGAATATGATCATTTGTGCTCTGTTAAATGTTAACAGAAGCAAGTTCATAATCTGTGCTTTGAAGGGAGATAAATGATAGAGGCCATGTGGATGGAGAAAGGGGAGGACCAAAACAACCTTGGTTTACCTTCTGACATCTGTCAGCAGAGAATTGTGAATATTAACCGGGCATTGGAACAGACTACCCACAGTCCTGCTGACTGTTTCTTATGACGTTGCAAATAGAGTGATGTCAAAGGGCTGATTTTCTAAATGTTTGTCTGTCTCGTGGCTAGTGTATAATCAGTTGTGTGTTTCGGCAAACTGCAGGCACGCTGCCTGAGATTATCTGCCCAGTTTCATTTGAAAATGGAAAATAGTGGGTGGCCAATCAGTACACTGCCAGTGTGCAGCCTCATCCAGTGGTTCAGAGCACTGCCAGTGTGCAGCCTCATCCAGTGGCTCAGAGCACTGCCAGTGTGCAGCCTCATCCAGTGGCTCAGAGCACTGCCAGTGGTCAGCCTCATCCAGTGGCTCAGAGCACTGCCAGTGGTCAGCCTCATCCAGTGGCTCAGAGCACTGCCAGTGGTCAGCCTCATCCAGTGGCTCAGAGCACTGCCAGTGTGCAGCCTCATCCAGTGGCCCAGAGCACTGACAGTGAGCAGCCTCATCCAGTGTGTCAGAGCACTGTCAGTGTGCAGCCTCATCCAGTGGCCCAGAGCACTGCCAGTGAGCAGCCTCATCTAGTGTCTCAGAGCACTGCCAGTGTGCAGCCTCATCCAGTGGCTCAGAGCACTGCCAGTGTGCAGCCTCATCCAGTGGCTCAGAGCACTGCCAATGAGCAGCCTCATCCAGTGGCTCAGAGCACTGCCAGTGAGCAGCCCAATTCAGTGGTTCAGAGCACTGTCAGTGAGCAGCCTCATTCAGTGGCTCAGAGCACTACCACTGTGCTGTGATGAACACTGGCAATGTGCAGAGCCACTAGATGAGGCTGCACGCTGGCAGTGCTCTGATCCATTGGATGAGGATGCACACTGGCAGTGCTCTGAGCCACTGGATGAGGCTGAACACTGGCAGTGCTCTGAGCCACTAGATGAGGCTGCACACTGGCAGTGCTCTGAGCCATTGGATGAGGCTGCACAGTGGCAGTGCTCTGAGCCACTGGATGAGGCTGCACACTGGCAGTGCTCTGAGCCATTGGATGAGGCTGCACACTGGCAGTGCTCTGAGCCACTGGATGAGGCTGCTCACTGGCAGTGCTCTGAGCCACTGGATGAGGCTGACCACTGGCAGTGCTCTGAGCCACTGGATGAGGCTGAACACTGGCAGTGCTCTGAGCCACTGGATGAGGCCGCATACTGGCAGTGCTCTAAGCCACTGGATGAGGCTGCTCATTGGCAAAATGCGCAGCCACTGGATGAAAATACTCCAAAGGCTTTGGGCCCTGACAACATTCTAGCTAATAGTATTGAAGACTTTTGTTCCAGAACATTCTGCAGCCTGAGCCGAGCTGTTCCAATACAGCTACAACACTGGCATCTGACTGGAACTGTGGAGAATTGCCCAGATGTGTCCTGTTCACAAGAAACAGGAGAAATCCAACTTGGCCAATTACCATCCAGTTGGTCTATTTTCAATCATCAGTGAAGTGATGGAAGGGTCATTGACAGTACTATTGAGCAGCACTTACTCAGCAATAACCTGCTCAGGGATGCCCAGTTTGGGTTCAGCCAAGGTCACTCAGTTCCTGATCTTATTACAGCACACGGTTAATGCTCAGAGTCGGTGGTGGTGACTGCACATTGAATAATGTGAAGAGCCAATGTGTGAGATCAGACGCTGGATGCCTTTGGAAAATTGGCTGACTGCTGTTGAAACTGAAATGAAAATTGCATAATAGAGATAATAACCTGAGATTTATACACTCAAAATGTTACTAAGGAGCAAGGACCTTCATCAAGTGCATAATGTTGCTGGGGGTTAATTAAGTGTAATATAACAAGTAGCAAATTGTTCAACCTCAGACTTTTAATAGAAGGACAGCGAATTGTTGGGAGAGGCATTTAACATGTGCTTTTAGTTACATGCCGCTTCTGAATGATTGCACAGTGGTGTGAGTTAGAAAAGTTCTGCTTCTCCAAAAAAAGAATGTGGGGTTTTTAATCACTATTCTTTCCACCCCACCAACCTTAGGTAGCAAGTCATTGGGAAATAGTGCAGAATATGGCCACTGAGAGATCCCACACCAGCAGAACTTGTTGCCAAGTTCAGATTGTCCCATAGCTGATTAATGATTGGGAATGTGAGGTATTTCTATTGGCGTGAAAATTAAGCTTTCCTCATCAGGCCCAAAGAGCATTCCTGTTTGTTAGGCCTCTCGATGAAAGTAAAAAAGAAATATATAAAATCGTACTATTTGGCACATCTTTTGGCTTTGATCCTCTTTCCCACTCTCTCTCTCTCTCTCTTCAGTGCAAAAACTATTACAGATTTCCATTCAGGTCAGGAAGTTGAAGTAGCCATCAGGTCCCAGTTGAATGGGATCCAGCACACGCATGTAAAAAGGACCCTGAAACTTGGGACAAGTGTCTTTGTCACTGCAGTTGAGTATAATAAATTCAAGTCTTTTCCTGGATCCTTGAATCCTTTACTATCCATAATCAGTGTTTTCTTTTGAAGTAAAACATGTTTCTCAACCCCTGAGGATGTGGTTAATCTTTAAGTCACCAAGCTTTTGTTAGTTTAAATAAAGAACTAATTTATTCATGTATCACCTTGAAAATTTAAACGCTATGTTACTCGTTCACATACACACTCAAGAAATACATAGCTCAAGAGGACAGTGCGCTGCACTTTTACAAGCTATAAATAAAAAACAACTTATTGTGCATATGCTTTGTTCATTGTAAGAAAAGCAGTCATAGCAGGGCCGTTGGTGAAGCTGTTTGTAATCCTGAAGGCTCATCTAAGTCGTTTCAACAGCTGAAGTCATTATGGAATAACAGGAATCCCAGGGAAGTGGATATTGAGCAGGATACAGAATTAGCCATTGCTTGTTTGTCTTTATTAGGAGGTCAAATTTCTGCACTGGTGGATTTTTGAAAAGGAATGGATTGGAGACCTTTTGAACAATTGCAATCTTCACATTTTTCAAACATATTGATCTTTCTGCCATTTCTGCAGCTGATCTTTCTTACTCTGTTCTTGGAAGACTAGCTAATTCCTCTCTGATTCTTGGGATTAAAAACATGGTGATCTGAAACTGGTTTTGGTCAGGTGGTGAACTGCAGTTGTCCATGCCTGAAGTCATTGTGAATACTGTGAATACTTGTGAACACTGGTTTCTGCAGCTGCCTTTTCCTAAGTACAGAGCTTGGATTATGGTATATGGATAATTCACAAACACAAGTTCTGTGAACCCCACAGATAAATTTCAGAGAATCCCTACAGTGCAGGGAAAGACCATTTGACCCATTAAGTCTGCATCACTGACAATCCCACCCAGGCCTATATGTAACCACACATATTTACTCCACTAATCCCTGTAACCTATGTGTCCTGGGACACTAAGGAGCAATTTAGCATGGCCAATGCATCTAACCCGCACATCTTTGGAGTGTGGGAGGAAACTGAAACACCCAGAGGAAACCCACTCAGACACAGAGAGAATGTGCAAACGCCATACAGACAGTGACCCAAGCTGGGAATGAACCCCAGGTTTCTGGAGCTGTGATCTTTTGGCAGCATTTTCTTTTAGTATGTCAAGTAAAGATTTTCTGGAACTTTCCAGAAACTTGAGGTAGATTTTCAAAAGTCATCTGTATTCTGGCAGCCTGTATCCATTTCCAAATAAAGGTTAGTTGCAGATAGTTATTTACTGAATGCAGTCCAGTTTTCAACTTATGTTCTCACTGGGCAAGACAGTAAGCAAACACTTAGGTGCGGCAGATTTAAATTGTCTTCTAGTGCTGGAGGTAATCCTCAAACAATTGACTTGTTGTAGATAAGATTGAAGCAAGGAAGTTGTTTCCACTGGTGGGTGAAATGGAACTAAGGGGCATGGCCTCAAAAAAAGGGGGAACAGATTTAGGACTGAGTTGAAGAGAAATTTCTTCACACAAAGGGTTGTGAATCTGTGGAATTTCTTGCCCAGTAAAGCAATTGAGACTACCTCTTTGAATGTTTTTAAGGCAAGGAGAGACACATTTTTGAATAGTAAAGGAATTAAGAGTTATGGTGAGTGGGTGGATAAGTGGAGCTGAGTCCACAAAAAGATCAGCCATGATCTTACTGAATAGCGGAGCAGGCTCGAGGGGCCAGATGGCCTATTCCTGCTCCTAATTCTCATGTTAGTATGTTCTATGACTTAAGTTTGATACAACATCATTCTTTATATTTTGCAATTATAGAATGTTTTAAATAAATGTCCTTGCACTGGTTTCAATTATTTCAGTTGTTACTGCACTATAATACAAAGAAATTTATTATATGCCCTAATTGAACTTTAAAGTTAAATCACTTAGCATAGCCATACAGTAATAACATTATAATGTTTCCATCTAACAATGAAGCCAGATGCATTAGATGCTTTGTAATATTATTTGATAACTGTTTCAATAAGCATAAAGTAAATTAAATTGCATTTCTGGATTCTCTGTTACATTTAATGGGAAAATATATTTGTTAGTAGGACAACTGGCAAGCTGTTCTTGTCTGATTAAATTATCTTCTGTGGTGTGGTGTTTCCAGATGATATCAGTGTGATCTGGGCAGAATTGAATGAAGTAGCAATAGAGATTATAGAATTCTAAACCTCAGTGAGTGACCATTGTATGCTGGAATAGATGTCAACTTTTAGGCTAGTTTGAGATCCATCTGTTACCCTCTGTTGCCTCTGCCCACAAAACTGCCCATGCTCCCAAATCAGGATGGTGAGTTTCCCCATATTGCTTGTGTAAACCATTATCAGAGAGCAGTGCAGCTTAAATTCCCAATCAGCAAAAAACAAGAATTGCAATGCCACATTGGCAGAAAGGAATAGTCACTGTATCAATGGCTCTATATCAAAGCTCCATCTATTGATATAGAGAATGTTTATGTAGAGTTGCCAGTTCCCTCTCTGATCGAGACTATAAGTCAGTGTGAAAATTGAACCGGGGAAAATAACTTTCTTGATTTGATAATAAATGATTGCTACACCTACAAAAAAAATCCAGGTGCCTTGCTCCAGTGTTACTTAATTAAGAATGGTTGCCTTACAGATGAAACGGTGCAAAATTACAATCAAATTGGAAATCCAAATTCTCTGGCACACAAGGTCTTGTGGTTAGATGATTTCAGCATTAATCACCTGTACCTGCAATGACCAGTAGTCAATTGAAGCCTGACCTAGATCTATTCCTCCTACTGCTGTGGCAATTACCCTAAATTACTTTAAACTCTTTTTACATTAGTCTGAATTCAGTCAATTACAACAGAACAGAGCACACCTATGTTGCTTCGATTGATTCAGCTCACAGGTCTTATGTAACAGTCACTTGAAGCCAATTGAAAGGTGAGAGCAAGAGTATTGAACCTATTGGTTGAGGAATGACATCTTTTCTGCAATCCCACTCTTCATGGTGAGGCTGGAGGATGTTGTTCCCCAGTCATGAATCAATTACTTTCAACAGTAATTGAAAGTACTTCATGGATGACTTTGTGTTAGAGGGTTAACTAATGAAATTAAGAGTAACTTCACCTCAGCACAACTTGTTGTGAAGATGCTGGCATTGGACTGAGGCAGTAAGAAGTCTCACAACACCAAGTTAAAGTCCAACAAGTTTATTTGGAATCACACGCTTTCAGCGCACTACTGGTAGTGCTTCCAGAGTGAAGCACTCTGGAGACTCGTAACTCCACATAAAGCTGTTGGAGTTTAACCTGGCATTGTGAGACTTCTAATAGCATAACTAGAATGTATCTAAAAAAAAGATACACTGGCATTGGAGGCAGTCTGGAGAAGGTTCATGAGATTGCTCCTGGGTATGGAGGGATTTCCTTATGTGGAGAAGTTGAGTAAGTTGGATCTGTTTAAAAGAATGAGAGGAGACATTATTGAGAGATCTAGGGTTCTCAGGTGACTTGACAGGAGTAGATGCTGAGAGGTTGTTTCCCCTTGTGAAAGAGTCTTGGAACAGATGGCAAATCTTAGAATAACAGGTCACCCATTTAAGACAAAAATGAGGAAGAATTTCTTCTCTCAGGTGGTAGTGAATCTGTGGAATTCTTCACCGTACAGGCTGTAGATGTTGGGTCATTAAGTATGTTCAAGGCTGAGACGGGCAGATTTTTAATTAGTAACAGAATCAAGGATTATGGGGATAAGGCAGGGAACGGGAGTTGAGGATTATATCAGATCGGTTATAATCTCATTGAATGTTGGAGCAGACTTGATAGGCCAGAAGGCCTACTTTTGTTCCTTCATCTTATGGTCTTATGGACAGAGATAGGTTAAGCTGAGTGGGCTGAACTCTGACAAATGAATGTTGTGTGGGCAAAAGTGTAATTGCATTTTGACAGAGAGAATAAAAAAGAAGCTTTTTATCTAAGTGGTGAGGTATTATACAACTCTGACGTGCAGAGGGATCTGGGTGTCCTTGTGCACGAATCACAAAAAGCTAGTATATAGGTACAGCAACTGTTTAGGAAAGCTAATTATAAATATGCACTTTGAGAGACTTAATTAATTAATGCATAAAGGATTTATTTTTATGAATTTTTCAGGAGCTCACAGCTGCAGCTTGCTCCATTCGTGTCTGCTGCCTAACTGCTCCCAAAGGTAGTGGATGCAGTGTCTTTCGATATATTTCACACAGTACTAGACAAATTCTTGATTAACAAGGGAGTGAAAGGGCGGTAGGCAGGAATGTGGGGTTGAGACCGCAATCAGATCAGCCATGACCTCATTGAATGACAGAGTAGGCTCGATGGGCCAAATGGCCTCCTCGTTATCTTAACTTGTATGTTCACATGTAAATCCTCTGTCTACACTTCCCGCTGCCTCGGCAAAAGCAGCCAGCATAATTAAGGACCATAACTCACCTCAGACATTCTCTCTTCCATCTTCTTCCGTTAGGAAAAAGGTACAAAAGTCTGAGGTCATGAACCAACCAACTCAAGAACAGCTTCTTTCCAGCTACTGTCAGACTTTTGAACAGACTTATCTTGCATTAAGTTAATCTTTCTCTCCACCTTAGCCATGACTGTAACACTACATTCTGCATTCTGTCATTTCCTTCTCTGCGAATGGTATGCTTCATCTGTATGGCATACAAGAAACAAAACTTTTCACTGTATGTTAATACATGTGACAATAATAAATCAATATCAAATCAAAAAAAAAGCTAAAAAAAAAGACCACATCATATCATCTGGATTGTTGTACTGGGATCGCTGTTATACTGATACCAATTATCTAGTATTTAAGTACAGCAGTATAATATTTTTCTGTAATGTCTGACAAGCAAAGATGCAAAATTTAGTGATGTGCAACTTATAAAACAATACAATTTAAGTAAGGATTTGTTTGTTGCTGTGGATTCCACTGAGATAGAAAGATTTTATCTGTATTTCTAAAGATTTTGGTCTGTTTTCAGAATAAGTAAACTTTTGTTGCGCAATGAATTGCGATGCTGAATCAGTTAATAGCTTACTTAGATTCCAGAGTGGAGTACCATCTAGTAGCAGCTGAGCAATTATCTGTACCTATATTTATATGCAATAATCAATAGAAACACTGGGGTGTAGTAACAAAGCTAGCAAATGCTTTTGTAAAGTGCAGCTTCTGCTTGGGAATGTAAGAAATGATTCCGAATCCAGCACTATCTGTGGAGAATGCCACTTGTCGAGTGTGCACCTCAGAAAGTGACGGGTATGCAGTAAATGATTTCCTTTCCATTAAATGTAATGGACTCAAAACACTGACTGTGCACTCATGGTCTCTCGAGAGGCACTTCTTGAAATCTGCAGTCCCAATTAGAAATGCTGCGAAGTACAGACAGGCTTCGGGAGCACAAACTAGAAAGATACACATAATGTTAGGCATGCGCTATGTGAAAGGAAAGTAGAAACACGGCCAGGACCAAATCTACAAGTCACAGGACCCTCACTCCAATAAACACATCATCTCACACTGAAAACTGAAAATTGTATGAAATTAGATACTGCCTCTAATAAAGAGAGAGAGAGCTAAGGGGGACAATTAAAAAACAAAGTATTCTCCCATACTTACAGTGAGTCTAACAGAAGACTAGTTTGTTAGCTCAGTTGGCTGGATGGCTGGTTTGGGATGCAAATAATATCAATAGAGTGGATTCAATTCCCACACAGGCTAAGGTTATTCATGGAAAGCTCACCTCGTCCCTTGCCTGAGGTGTATTGAACATCACCAGGTTAATTCACCACTAGTTAATTCACCATCCTCTAGGACTATGATGACTTTAACTTTTAATGGAAAGCTGTAGCTATGAAAGAGTTATATTCAGTTGAATAGTTAGAAAGAAGCTTGGGAAAGAACTCTTTGGTTAATTGGAACTTGCAGCGAGCAGCAGAAAGTGAAAGGTCTTGTATTGGTACCAAGAAAATATTGAGGGCAGGAACTATACCCTTCCACATGGTGCAGCAGAAGCCAGAGGAATACACCTTTTGTAGTGCTATTGTAAATATTTCGTGAACTCTGTACTGCTAAAATGATGTGGTACAGTGCCATGAGACAACTTTCGTTAACTGCAGCCAAGACATAGGAAGCCAACTGGAAATACCCCGAACTGAAAAGTTTAGCAACTATGTGCTGTTTCAGGGAATAGGATAAAATGTCGAATTTAGTGACTGAAGGGTTACCTTTTGATTGTTCCCAAAAAGAAGTGTGGGTGTCACAATGTGTGATTAACCCATACTTGTTCCTTGCAAAGCCAGCAGCATGCAAACTTTATGCTACCACTGATTTACATGAGACATATGTGCAGGCTAGAGTTAAAAATATTGTTGAATGCTTGCGTGTCTCAGCAGGAGTTCAAACTTGTGTAGAGTTAGCGCCACCTTAAAGGAGGACTGCATTTCTTCAGGGGGAGGTGCATTCTGGTTGGAGCAGATGCTGGATGTGGCTGAGGAAGATGTTCTGATGTAGAGATGTCGGCGTTGGACTGGGGTAAACACAGTAAGTGGTCTGGCAACACCAGTTTTAAATACAACCGATTTATTTGATAGTAAACTTGCAAGCTTTCGGCTTTGTAGCCTTCTTCAGGTGAATGAGGTGTTGCAGACCTCATTGCAGACCAGAACACCTCATTCGCCTGAAGAAGGCTACAAAGACGAAAGCTTGCAAGTTTACTATCAAATAAATCAGTTGGATTTATAACTGGTGTTATCAGAAGATATTCTGAGCAGGGGGGATACTGACTAATGTCACAACAGGACAGAGAGTCCACTCTGAGGCTCATAAATGCAGCACCAGTTGCTTTGTGCAGGACAGGAGAGGCCTCCTGTTCAGAGGGAGCTTCACAGATAAACTCTGTGAAGGTAATTAGAGTAGAACCGGAATAAACAATAGAAACAATGTAGTCCGAGGAACTGGAGATGGTGCTGTAAGAGGTTTAATGACCTCACATGAGTTGACAAGATGAATGAATTCAAATGGCATTTCTTAGACCTAAACCAGGAGCTTCAAGCATGGCTCAGTTCACCAACATGCCTACACTCTACTACCAACAATTCTTCAAAAAATTACCCATTGGATGCAGGTATCTCTAACCATGCCAACATTTATTGCCCATCTTAACTGCCCTTGGAAAGATGGTGATGAGCTACATTCTTGAACTGCAGCTGAGACAACACCAAAGTGTTGTGAGAAAAGAATTCCTAGGACTTTGGGAACTGCCCTTGGCACCAGCTATCGAGGGAAGAACTGAAGAGGAGGAGGAAGAGAAAGAGATGCAGTAATCCTTTCTGCCCAGGCTATCTGTGAAGAATTGAATGGGGTGTGATACCAATAACTGCAACCTTGGTTCCCTACTCGTCAACTGTGTCACACCTTTTATTTTTCCTCAGTCATTGCCCAATATATTGTCCTCTTGGCCTTAATGCAAAATATTATAAACCACAAGGCCAACAAAATTGACAAATGATATCATGTAATATTAGATACGCAATTAAATGCCTGCACTGCCGTAGTGCCAAACTTCCGCTGACTTCTGCCTGCCTTCCTGCTCCTATGAGTATTGATCTGATAATAGGTAGCTTAGATTTAGTGGAGAAGACTGCAGAAGGCCTTGGGTGTGACCTCCAGTAACTCTGGACCTAAAAGGTCAAGCTTCAGGCTGCAGTGTTGCGAAACTGGCAGCAGCGATCTGGTCTGACTGGCAACAACAAGGGCACTGGCGGAATGCAAGGGATGCAATGGCAAATACTGCCTCCCTGGCAGACAGCAGCAGGTTCCTGTTACACTGAGCCTCTGGCACTTCCCAGGGCAATGCCTCAGTGCTCCTAATCATCACTTGGAGGACAGATTGCTAAACGGCTGTGACATCCTGAACACTGATACCTATAGCCATGGTAGCAGCTATTTCAGATAGCATGGCAACAAGCTAACCTTACATGACAGCAATCTGAGCTCCCACCGCAGTATCTTGGCAGAAGCTGTTTGTGTTGCAATGGAAGCTGTGACACCAGGCATCAGACACAGCATCATGACTGCGTTCACAAGCGTGCTGAATGGAGTTGGCCAACATTTCCATTCTGAATCAGATGGATAAGGTCAGAATGCTTCATTCCCCTTGACATTGATGACAGCTTATCTGACATGGTTTGCCAAATCATTTCATCAACCTTCTTCAGTAGGTTAACACACCCAGGACCTCATCTCTACAGCAGGACTCATTTGTGAATTTGTTCTTTGGACAGGGTGAATCAGCTGGTCAGTCACAAAGGGGGCATAGCTTCAGAGTGTAGGACAGAAGATTCAGAGGGGATTTGAGGAAAAACAAAATTCGCTCAAGAGTGGTGGGAGTCTGGAATGCACTATCTGGGAAGGTGATAGAGGCCAAACACCTTACAACCCTTAAAAAATGTTTGGATTAATACTTAAAATATCGGAGCATTCAAGGATATGGGACACATGCTGGAAAATGGAATTACTGTGACTTGAGTAGTAGTTATTGTCAGTACAGATTTGATGGGCCGAAGGCCCTTCTCTGTGCTCTACAACCCTATAAGCTGTCATGTGAGATATCCTTGCCTTCTACCCTGGTTGTCGTATACCCATGACTAATGTCTAACCAGATGAAGGTCCTGCCTTTCAGCTATTCTTCAAGATGTGAGCAGTTTCATTATCTGAACTGACTACTGAAAGTATAAAACACAGTAGCTGTGTCTTCTCCATCATGCTTTTCCTAATGCATCTCCACTTCCTGGCTAGATTGTACCTTTTATGTAGCAGAATGGTTAAATGTGTGAAAGTAAGGATGTAGTGAGTGGGGAAGGGGCGAGGAAAGACCGTAAGACAAGACCATAAAATAAAGGAGTAGAATTAGGTCATTCAGCCCATAGGGTCTGCTCCACCATTTAATCATGGCTGATATGATTCTCATCCCCATTCTCTTGCCTTTTTCCCATAACCCTTGACCCCCTTATTGATCAAGAACCTTTCTAACTCTATCTAAAAGACACTCAATGACTTGACCTCCACAGCTCTGTGGCAATGAGTTCCACAGATTCAGCACCCTCTAGCGGAAGAAATTCCTCCTTATTCAGTTTTAAAGGAACATCCCTTCACTCTGAGATTGTGCCCTTGAGTTCTAGTCTCTCTCACTATTGGAAACATGTTGAAACTCATGAAAAATGGGCATGCTTGCTCCACCTGCAATCTATAAAGCAGAAAAAGTGTGTGGGATGAGGGGCAAGTGGAAAGTGAAGAGGGAGGAGGATTCACTATGAGGAAAACATCATCTTCAATGGTTTTGGTTCTTCCACTAACCAGGGCCTCAGCAATAATATACATAACTGTCATGTGGATCAGATCACAGTGGCATGCTGGTCCCACTCGGGTTAGTTCCGGCTTCTTCTGACTCGACAAGACAGAAGAGTGTATGATCGTGAGTGCGGTGACATCTATTTTGCTGGCGTGCTGTCATGTTTGAATAGCTGATGTTGTGTGCAGATGACGTGTGAAGCAGAGGTGACGTCATGATGCTTGTTAGGTGATTGCGGTGATGGATGAAGATTGTTGACAGGGGAGTGGTGCATAGAACAATGTATGAGGCTTCTGCTGCAGTTAGTGGGATGTGACATTTGAAGATTCATTCACTGACCTTGACTATTCATGTGAGGTAATTGAATTTCTTGTGGAACTGCATCCAAGCCCTCAGGACTATCATAGAATCCTGTGGTGCAGAAGGAGGCCACATGGCCCATCGAGCCTGCACTGACCACACTCCCACCCAGTCCCTATTCTATAACCCCATGAATTAGCCTTGCTAGTCCCCCTGATACTAAGGGGCAATTTAGCATAGCTAATTCACCTAACCACACATCATGGGACTAAATCCTTGGCATTGACCTCCATGGCTATCTGACCTTACTGTCTTCACAAAGGTTGTCTGCCAGGACTCCTGACCAGCTGTGAATAGACATATTTCTTCTCCTCTCCACCTCCTGCTGCAAGATCCCCTGTGCATCAGAAAATCTTGGAGCTCTGGGTGTGAATCATTTTTAGAACAATCTGATTCTAAGGTTAGGAGAGGCAGGGAGCAGACAGTGAATTGAGAGCAATTAGGGCCAGTTAAGAGGTCTATTAAAATTCCTACTCTGACTTGAACTTACAGCCAGCTATATGGGCCAGAGATATTGACCTAGACCACAACCAGGCCACAAGAAAGGTCGTGTTGAGGAAGGGTGGTTTGTCCACCAAAGAAGCCACTCCCATTGCCCCACCCACACTAATCATGGCTGCCAGACCATAGCAATAGCTGCTGGCTCTTATGGAAGGGTTGCCCTTCCATGAATATGACCAGGTCATTTTAAGTTTTTAAAAAATCTGCTCTTTTGCCTCCATGTTGAGGCATCTTCTCTTTTGCCATCGTGAATCGTCTGCACACTCTTTAGCTGGTGAGACTGTTGATATGTCACTGGAAAGCTTCCCAGCCTCAGGAGGACAGGATGGTGTGCCCTCCTCGCTGTCATCAATGGGTCTGGCCCTTTAAAAATCCCAGTTATCATGTCTGGAACATTCCGCGCAGGAACTGAGCAGGCATCCGGGTTCCTGGCCCAGTATAGAAACTCTAGACCCTGATTGTCTTATCGCTGTTTGATTTTTTTCTCAAACCCACTTGTAACCCCTTTATATTCCTCCCCAAGCCCCTTCTGAGGTGATTGTGATTGAAGAGCAAAAGGGAAAATTCACCGAGATTCAAATATTATAGCCTGCCCAAGATACGGTACACATACGGGCGGTGCAACCCACTGTCTCTGCATCTTTACAGGCAGTCGTATTCTGAGGTCACAATCTGTCTGAAAACCTTTAGAACAGATGGAACTGGCTGATACAAGAACACATTAACCATTGTTTCCAAAATTGAGTTGAGAGATAACAGAAGACATGAATATTGCACAAGTACAGCTGCCTGCTAATGTGCCCCATGCTCCATGATGTGAGCCTTCACATTCTGAAGCAACCTTTTTGAATGATCAAAAACAGGTTAAGGAAGAGTTTCTACCTTTAATTGTTCTGCTTTTGGAATATAGGAACATAGGAATTAGGAGTAAAAGTGGGCAATTCAGCGTTTCTAGCCTGCCCTGCCATTCAATCATGGCTGATCTCTCCCGGGTCTCAAATCCATCTCCCCACCTGTTCCCCATATCATGTTTTTTTAACATCTGTCTTCTCTTTGCCTCACAATGCCAGGAACCCGGGTTCGATTTCTGGCTTGGGTCACTGTCTGTGCCGAGTCTGCATGCTCTCCCCGTGTCTGTGTGGGTTTCCTCTGGGGACTCTAATGTCCTCCCGCAGTCTGAAAGACGTGCTGGTTTGGTGATCGGACATGCTAAATTCTCCTTCTGTGTATCCGAACAGGTACCAGAGCGTGGCAACTAGGGGATCTTCACAGTAACTTCATTGCAGTGTTAATGCAAGCCAAACCTACTTATAATGCTAATAAATAAACTAAAAAAGTACAATGAATCAGACTCCTTTGCGGTTTGGGGCAGCGAGTTCCACAAATTCACCATCCTCTGCGAGAAATAGTTCCTCATCTCAGTTTTAAATCTATTACCTCTCAACCTATACCTGTGACTCTTGTTCTAGATCATCCCACAAGAGAAACATTTGATCTACATTTGCTTTATCAATCAATTGAATTTGGAGAAGAACTATTTATTATGCGTAACATCCTATTGTAGGGAAAATGGACATACAAATCTCAAATATGTGGCAGGCTCTCCATTTGGTTCCACATGTAGGTACCTTCAAAAGAATGGCCCAGGAAGTGTAGATTTTATTGACAAATGTGATTCAGTGAACAGTACAAACTAGAAAACTGATCTGTCACGAGACAGCTGATTGACCAGAATTAAAAGATAGAATTGAATTGTTTGCCTTTGATTGTAATGACTAGCTGATTACCATCAATTTTTATTTAAATTGCTGGAAATTGGCTATTTGGACAGCACAATAGAAAGAGAAAAAGAACTGTTCTGAGGAAACTTGAAGGTTGATTTGCAAGACTAGAAATACTGAATATCTGTTTTTCAGATAATGGCATTAGTTTACGACTGAAGAATTTAACAAGCTCACCAGAGAGTGGAATTTCAATCATGTAACTTCAATCACAAGATAGCCTCCGAGCACCAGGAAAGCAGATTCAGCAGCCTGAGCAGCACTATCTCTAATGAGGAGCACAAAGATAGCGAAGGCAAACCTCTGCTTTGTAATTTTCGGACAAGAGAAATAGTCCTGCGAAAGGGATGAAAGATAGTCCAGTGTAGAAGTTAATAACCTAGAAAAGGCAGCTTATTGAAACCAAGAGTGCTGCAAAATAATCCTCTGAGGAGTAAACTTTGAGCCATATTCTTCTGTTTGAGTGAGGGGCAAGGGTGATTAGCACTGTTGCCTCACAACGCCAGGACCCGGGTTCAATTCAGGTCTCAGGTATCTGTCGGGTGTTTCTCCAATTGCTGCAGTTTCTTTCCACCCTCCAAAGATCTATAGGTTAGATGGCTTAGTCAAGATAAATACTCAGTGTTAAGGAGATAAGATAGAAGGGAGGGCCTGGCTGGGATGCGCTTTCGGAGAATAGATGTATTTCAATGGGCTAAAAGGCCTTTTTCTGCGCTGTAAGGATTGTGTGGAATCTGATGCCTTTCCCTAAGATATGTTTGGAGGTGGAGAATTTAGTTGGGCAGAAGAATGTCAGGATGGGGAGCTCCCTGCCTTCCAGTCACCAGTCTGATTACTCTGGGTAGGAAGGCTTGTGGATGGCGTTCCTGCCTCACCATTAATTGAAGCCCTGAAGTGGGCAATGAAGTGGTGGGGAGAGGGGATGGTTACTGTCAGATGTTAGGTGCTTGATTAATGGATTGGGCTGCTGAAAGTAGCCCCCTCCCCCCGCCCATTTCCCATTGCCTCTACAATATGACCCCTATCCTGCTCTCATTTAACTGTGGCCTGGATTGATCACTGATTCAGGAACTTTGGTGGGCACAAGGCCATCAGTTGCCAACATGCTCTCTGGTGCTATCTGTAAGGGACTGCTGCTGGCCTCTGATTGATCACATATCCTCTGGGGGCAGGCTTTCTACCCCAGGGATTGTTGATGCTGTTCCACCTCTAATGGAAGTATATCCTTCTTTAGTATTGGATACCAAAACTGCACATGGTACTAGAGGTTTGGTATCACTAAAGCCCAAAACAACTCTAGCAAAATGTCTTTATTCCTGTGTACAATTTCCTTGCAAAAGGCTATACCATTTGACTTCCTAATTGCATGCTACACCTGCATACAAACTTACTCTGCAGGATTTTTCATGTTTTTGGATGGTGGGATAGCCCATCGTGTGACCAAAAATGTCATTGGCTGACACGTTGCCCCTGAAACCGGTAGCCCTGTGGCTATTCAGTGATTCGTGGAGTGTTAAATGACTGGAGGTGGGATTTCCCAGGAGGAAGTCAGACCGCAGAGATCCACCAGCTATTAAGCCTGGCTGACAACTCTGTGGTCCCAGGAACAGTGGCCTATGCTGGGCCTTAAGACAGTCCACAGATTCAATATATTGGGAGCCCAGGGTGAGAGTAAGCCTGGGAATCTTGTACTGGAGACAGGGGTGGAAACTGTGGCAGAAAGAAAAGGACAGAACACCATTGTCATATTTGCAAGGCTGGAGGGTTAGTGGGATGGGGCTTGGGGCAGACCTTGTTGGAGGACCCTGGTTGGTAAAGTGGGCCAGTGATGGAACTGCCTCTATTGGGGCCACCCTAAGCCTCATCCTCCCCATATAAAACAGTGATGATTAAATGGCAGACCCCTGTGTCCTCCCAGATGTCAGTGACCACTGTGAGTCACAAGATCTCATTAAAACTTGATCTTCTTCACAAAGGATTTCAGCAGCTCACTTTTGAAGTTCTGGTCTCTGAATTATCTCAAAGGCCTCTCCAACTTTGACTGCCATAGTAACTGCTCACCTCCCAAACATTCAACCTCTCCACCTCAGATTTCCATGAATCTAGAACCTAGAATGATTAAATTGAAAAGATTTAACTCTGAGGACAAGAGAACCTCGGGTTGGAAGCAGAATCCACTTCTGGGTTTTGTAGTTGCAGCAAATACTCTGGAAATCTCTATATCTCTATGGCTTCACAATGAAATCATGGATTTTTTTTTTCTGCAGAATAAATTTTTTTCTTTTTGCCCAGCACAAAACTTTCTGGAAAAATCATTGTGTTCTAATTAGATAACAATGGGTAAGACGGCTAGAGAGGGATATGGGTCAAATGCAGGCAATTGGGACGAAACTGGACGGCATGGACAAGTTGGGCTGAAGGATCTGTTTCTGTGCTGTAAGCCTCTATGACTCCAAGACTCAGTGCAATATCCAATGTTACGAAATACCTGAGTAGCCACTCTACCTGGGGTGCATCAAGATATATTTACTGCCAACACATTGTAAACTATTCGCTGGATGTTAATCGGCTGCAACATTGTCTATTTACTGAATTAGTTTTGATCCAACACAGGTAGATTGATATAAAAGTACTATGAAATGTAATGAGGGATTATGCAAATATATGAATTTTGGCCCCTCAAGCCTTCTTCAGCATTTAGGAAGATCAACATGATTGAGACTTCTACTTTACCACCATCCCCATCACCCCCATAACTTTGTCAATCAAGAATCTGTCGAACTCAGCCTGAAAAAATATTCCCTGATGCTGCCCCTACTGCTCTCTGGGGAGGAGAATTCCAAAACTCACTGAGTGAGAAAACACTCTCCTCATCTCTATCACAAAACTCTTTATTTTTAAACTGTGTCACCCAATCTTACTCTGTCCCATAAAAGGGAAGCAGCCTTTGAGCATTCACCCTGTCAGTTCCCCTCAAGTTCTTATCTGTTTCAATAAGATCACCTCACATACTTCTAAACTCTGATGTATACAGGTCCCACTGTTTAACCAGTCAAGCGGACCTTTACTGCACTGTTTCTCATGCAATTGTGGCCAAAACTGTGCACATCAAGCTTATCTTTGTCGAGGTGGTTGGATAGAATATGCATCTTGACTGGCACTCCTTAACATTCACTCCCTCCACCACTGACAAATAGTGGCAGCATCGTGTACCATCTACAAGATGCATTGCAGTAACTCATTAAGGCTCCTTAGATACCACTTTCCAAACACACAACATTTAGCTTGGATCAGTTGGGTCATATTCATTCATGGAATGTGAGCATTGCCGGCCAGGTCAGCATTAATTGCCCATCCCTAATTGCCCTTGAGAAGATGATAATGAACAGCACTATTGAACAGCTGCAGTCTATGTGGTGTAGATGTACCCATGGTGCTGTGAGTGAGGGAGAATCCAGACTTTTGATCCAACGATAGTGAATGAACAGCGATATATTTCCAAGTCAGAATGGTGTGTGGCTTGGAACAGTACTTGCAGATGGTGATGTTTCCATTTACTTGCTGCCCTTGAACATCCAGATGGTGGGAGTCATGGGTTTGGAAGATGCTATGTAAGGAGCCATGGTGAGTTCCTGCATTGCATCTTGTAGGTGGTAAATGATGCTCTCACTGTTTGTCAGTGGTGGAGGGAGTGAATGTTAAAGGGTTCCAATCAAGAAGGCTGCTTTGTTTTGGATGTTAAGCTTCTTGAGTGTTGTTGGATCTGCACTCATCAAGGCAAGTGCAGAGTATTCCATTACACTTCTTTGGACACAGGTGAGGTCTCAGAGGATTGGAGGATAGCGAACATGGTACTGCTGTTTAAAAAGGGTAGTAGGGATAACCCTGGAAATTATAGGCTGGTGAGTTTACATCAGTGGTAGGGAAGCTGTTGGAGAGGATTCTTAGAGATAAGATGTATAGGCACTTAGAGCTTTGCGATCTGATTAGGGATATGCTGCATGGCTTTGTTAAGGGAGGTTGTGCCTTACAAATCTGGTAGTTTTGAGGAGGTGACAAAAATGGTCGACGAAGGATGAGCCATTGATGTCATCTACATGGATTTTAGTAAGGCATTTGACAAAGTCCCTCATGGGACGTTGGTTGAAAAGGTCAAGGTTCATGGAATACAAGGATAGGTATCTAGATGGATAAGTAACTGGCTTGGTAATAGGAAATAGAGAGTAGTAGTAGAAGGGTCTTTTTCTAGCTGGAGGTTGGTCACTAGTGGTGTGCCACAGGGCTCAGTACTGGGACCTCTTCTATTTGTAATATACATAAATGGCTTGGAAGAGGGAGTAAGTGGTGTGATCAGCAAGTTTGCAGATGGCACAAAGATGGCTGGACTTGCAGACAGTGAGGAACAGTGTCAGGCAATACAGCAGGATATAGATAGGCTGGTAGATTAGGCAGATAAATGGCAGATGGAATTTAACCCTGATAAATACGAGGTGATGCATTTTGGAAGAAATAATGTAGGGGGGAGTTATGTGATAAAGGGTAGACCTATCAAGAGTATAGAAACGCAGAGGGACCTGGAGGCGCAAGTGCACAAGTCTTTGAAGGTGGCAGTACAGGTGGAGAAGGTTGTGAAGAAAGCTTATGGTATGCTAGCCTTTATAGGAGGGGGTATAGAGTACAAGAGCTGGCCTTTATTGTTGCAGTTGTATAGAACGTTAGTTAGACCTCATTTGGAGTACTGTGTCCAGTTCTGGTCGCCTTACTACCGGAAGGACTTGGAGACCCTGGAGAGAGTGCAGAAGAGGTTTACCAGGATGCTGCCTAGTATGGAAGGTCTGAGTTATGAGGAAAGATGAGGCAAAGTGGGGCTGTTTTCTTTAGGAAGATGGAGACTGAGAGGACATCTAATAGAGGTGTATAAGATTATGAAGGGAATAGATAGAGTAAACAGTGGTAAGCTTTTTCCTAGGTTGGAATCAAATATTACGAGGTGCCACGGGCTGAGTGTGAGGGGGGGGGCAAGGTATAATTTGCATATTAGAGGGAGGTTTTTCACACAGAGGGTTGTGGGGTATGGAATGCACTGCCAAGTAAGGTGGTGGAGGCAGGCATGCTGGAGTTATTTAAGGGATACCTATATAGGCACATGAGCAGAATAGAGATGGAGGGATATAGAAGACTGTTTTAAATAGGGATCAAGAGCCTTGGGATGTTCCTAGGAATTGCATAAGATGTGCATATTATTGATGTTTTTCTTTTATTCCACAGGTGCTTCGGTCCACCTTGTTGTCTATCAAGGGGCATACACGCGATGGGTTGCTAATCTTGGATTTTTCAAGAGTAACCTGGTGCTTCATGTCATTAGTGTACGCTTAAAGTGGACCAGTTGATCGGTAACACGACAGCTCAGTGACTATCACTGTTTGCTGTGCAGATACATGGATTTGGGCCAGTATCTGTGGGAGTTTGCGCGTTCTCCCCATGCTTGCGTGGGTTTTCTCCAGGTACTCCGGTTTCCTCCCACACCCCAAAGATGTGCTCTTAGGCTGAAACAAATTGTCCCTAAATTGTCTCCCCAATCTGGTTCCCAATGTGGATTTCCATAAATATAGACAAGGGTCAAGGGTGGAAGTGTGAACTCACGCTGTTAAAATGGCAGCACAGGCTCCTTGGGCCGAAGGGCTTGTTTCCCGTACTGTGTTGTTCTTTGTTCTTTATACTCCTGATTTGGTGTCATGGAGATGGTGGATAGGCTTTGGAGAGTCAGGGAGGTGAGTTACTTGCCACAGATTCCTAGTGTCTGACCTGCTGTAGTAACTTCAGTGGTCACAAGCATTCGGTCTCTGACCTTTGGGTAAGGATTCTCCAAAGTGGCCTTCACGACACACGACAGCACAGAGTCGCTGGGCAGTGACTGATATCCAAGTTCCGCACACATGAGGATGGTCTCAACAGGAATCTTGGGTTCATGTCACACTATCTGTAACCCCCACGACTTGCCTGGGTTTGCAAAACCTCACTTACTGTGCTGTCTGGAGACAATACACATCTCTTTAACCTGTGCTCAGTGCTCCTTCCACTCACATTGTTAGCCACTTTAAGACTTAAATAGCAGGTTAGGTGTAAAGATTCTCATTCTATTCAGTAATCTGTAAACTGTCTGTGCTGTTTTATATATACTGTCTGAGGCCAGAACTCTTCATTCACCTGACGAAGAGGAGAACCTCGAAAGCTTGTGAGTTTACTATCAAATAAATCAGTTGGATTTAAACCTGGTGTTGTCAGACTTCTTATTCTGTTCTGGTAACCACAGTATTTATATGGCTAGTCCAGTTCAGTTTCTGATCAATAGTAAACACCAGGGTGTTGATAGTGAGGATTCAGCAATGCAAATTCTACTGAATGTCAAGGGAAAAGGTTAGATTCTCTATTATTTGAGATGATCGTTGCTGGGCACTTTTGTGATGCGAATGTTACTTGCTTCTTGTCAGGCCAAGTCTAGATATTGTCCAGGTCTTATTGCATTTTGACATGGACTGCTTCAATATCTGAGGAGTCACGAATGGTGCTGAACATTGTGTAATCATCAGCAAACATTCCCACTTCTGTCCATATGGTGGAAGGAAAGTTATTGATGAAGTAGCTGCAGCTGATTAGGCCTAGGACACTACTCTGAGGAACTTCTGAGGTGATGTCCTGGGACTGAAATGTTTGACCTCCAAAGAACACAACCATCTTTTTTTTGTGCCAGTAATGATTATAACTAGTGTAGAATTTCCCCCCTGATTCCCATTAACTCCAGTTCTGCTGGGACTCTTTGATGTCACACTCAATCAAGTGCTACCCTGATGTCAAGGGCAGTCACTGTCACCACTTTTTCTTCTGGGTGGGAAGGTCTTGAGCTAATGTTCATATCCATTATCAAAGGATTGTATTGCAATCGAACACAGTATCAAAATGAAGTCTTGTCTATCTTCTTGCAGATTCAGTGGATGTTAAAAATCCTACAGCTCTATTCTGAGAGTTCTCCAGGTGACTGGCTAACATATCTGGATCATCTAATACTATTACAATGAACTAGGTTACTTTCTTATTGCTTTTTGCAGGATGTTGTGGCAGGAACAGGTGACACATTTGCCTGTGTACAATGATAAAGTGGTTAACAAATGCAGGCATTAGGGCTGGACTTGAAATTGCTGAGAGAATTTAGTTCAAATCAAAATGCAACCTCTGTGACAAATAACCTTGCAGCTGAAGTTTAATTTTTTCTTTTTGTGTGTTCCCCTATTTTAGCAGACAGATGATGCAGCACAGACTGACGGACAACAGCAAACGCAGTCTACTGAAAACACAGATAACAAAACACAGCCCAAGCGGCTCCATGTCTCCAATATTCCATTCAGATTCCGGGATCCAGACCTAAGGCAAATGTTTGGAGTAAGTGCGGTGATTTAATGGACTGAGTAGGAAGCGTTGTACTAAATGCTGCAATCAAATGATCAAATTACAGTCAAGCCTGTATTAAAGATTGCTGTAAAATGAGGCCACTTGTATAATGACCATCTAATGCTCGACAGACCCGAGCAAATGTTAATAATTCAGACTTGAACTGGAGACTACCTGTCTGGGAAAATGAAGACAGTCTCAAAGATGCTCATTATAGATTGGTTTGGCCATCAACTCGTTTTCTTTTAGTAAATTGTTGCTATACTAACCATTAAAAAGGCAGCAACGAAAGCCAGTTGAATGATTAACCACACCGCAAGCAACAGAAAATAGATTACACCACCCACTTTTTAGTTTCAAGAATTGCATTAAAGGGAGGTATTTGCAGTGTCCATTTTTTTTATCAATGTTTTACTTTGTAAAGTTTACTTTAGAGACATTCATCTACACATCTTACTTGAACGAAGAGCAAATGCCAGTCCATTTGAGCATCGTGTCCCAAGGTGCAGCTGACATTCGTTAATGTGTTGTAGGTCTCCCTGCACCATTCTGTCTCTCTCAGTTGTGGACTCAAGACTAAACGTTCTGAATAATCCAGGATATCACAGATTTCTGTCAGCAAACAGATGTGCCCTTTCAATCGTCACTGAGCTAAGAGTCATAGTTGCACAGGCAGTAGTAAGCATTGATTGATTTTTACTGCTGTTCCAAACAGTATTGGTCCAATTTATTTCACAGCAGCCATGGACAAAGACACAGATGTTCTTGCTCTTAAGTTTGGGAAGGATTCATGGTAGTAATAAATTCAAGTTTGGTGTGGCATGGAGAAGAATGAAGGGAGAGTTAACAAGAAGGTCAGAACTCAGTCTTCAGAGCCCTCTACACAATCATGGAACAGAGAAAAAGACTTGATAATGCTATTTTTTTTAACTAATATAAGGACCAGAAGAGATATAGTTTGCTTTCTGTTTGTGCAATGCGTTTTCACGCATCCTTTCCCTATCTGTACAGTTATTCCCAGATGATCATCACCAAGATTTCAATCCTTGGTCATCATGGCCATTCTTTTGTAAATCCACTGGGATATGGTTCGCTTCGTATTCTGCTCTCCTGCTGATTGCTGGAGAGACCAATCCATGAGGGGCAGGTTCTGCCACGTGTCTCGCCTGTGAAATGGTTATTAGGTGACACTGCGAGTGTTCTTTTTGATGTTGGCACCTGTTGCTAAGCCACTGTAACCACAGACCATCATCATGTTGGCCCATCATTTCCTGCCATTCATTTCTTTGGCCTTGAATGATCAGTGTCTTTCATATTACACAGCCAGTGCTAATAACCTGGAAGTAGCTACTTACAAGGGTGATGGAAATGGAGCTGATCAATGATCCCAAAAGAAAACCAGATATCCACTTGAGGGAACTAACCTTAGAAGGCTTCAGAGAATGGGACTGACTGTATTGTACTACATTGAGTTAACACGGACTCCGTAGGCTGAAAGGCCTCCTTCTGTACTAAAATACAAAGTGCTTCACTTTAAATAATAAGACTTCTGATCTTCATAAAGTGTTGTCACTTCATATAGGGATGAACCCAGCTTTCTTTCGAACTACTCATCAAGGAGACAAATGCCAGGAGTTTCCAGCAGAGTACGTAAATAAGTAAGATAGCGACATGCAAAGTGGCAGTCTCAATTGTGAATTCCCCATCTCGAGCCCTGAATGCAAGAAAATTCTTTGTCTTGATCACATTCCATTTTCAATAAAAAAAAATCCAATTCAGTGGTTTAAATGAGTGTTTCAATCCAACCTGTTAATGTTTAAAGAAGATCCAAGCAGCTATTTTTTTAACCAATTGAACTACACCACAAGATTTCATGTTTTTAAACAAAATGCAAACTTTATTTTGTTACCAAATTAGAAGAAACAAGCACTACTAATATAACAATATATTTTGTAACCAAATATGTTATGCACCCATGTTTACTTTTTACTTCCCAAAGAATTCTCTCAAGGTGCATCAATCTTAAAGTTATTTAATTCTGCAGGGAGCGCCCATAAGTTTGCCACAGCTCACTGGCAAATTCTTCTCAGCTCTAGCTAATTTCAGAGGTAAAACTTACACTTCTTATCACTTGACTGGGGATGCCTCAATATCTTGTCCTGGCTATTTTTCCAATACTTCCAGCTAATCTGCTGATTGCTTTATTTGCCACAAGATTCTGTACAGATCACTATAGATTCTGCCACTGTTTTCAAACTGAGCAATTTTCCAACTACTGTTCCATCACAGAATTCAAACTGAGTTGAAGCTTCACCCACACTCCATATGATAAATAATGATTTTTTAAAACTCTGCTTACAGTGCAGGTCTATCTAATTGTCATTTCCTTTGACTATCTTCTCTCAGCATGCTACACACTGCTCCAGACCAGTTTCAAACTGCAGTTACCACTTGGATGGTTCTGTATCCTTTTATAAAACTTCAGCTGGTCGCAGTTTGTCCTGAATTTCCAAATTTCAGTTTCAGTTTCTTCTCCCTTAGAAACAGGAAGAGTCAGTTTCTTTCCTTTTCTGTTTCCACTTTCTGTTTTCAGATGGCCCATGTGTTGTTTAAATTTTCAATCTGTTGTTTTTTAACTTACTCTCTTCTGTCCTGATCTTTTAAGTGTAATAATCTCCCAGCTTTTTTTGCATTGAATTTGCCTAACTTTCTACAGTTAAATACAGACCATCATTTTGCTGCCTATCATTTCCCGCCATTCTTTTCTTTGGCTTTCGTATTACACAGCCAGTGTGAATGACCTGGAAGTTGCTGCTTATAAGGGTGGTGGAAATGAAGATGATCAATGATCTCAAAAGGAAACCAGGTATCACTTGAGTGAACAAACCTTAGAGGGTTTCAGGGAAACTACAGGTTAGTTCTGAAATTAAAAGGTATATTCTAAAACACATGAATCATCAACTAGATGTTTGCAACAAGTGGAAAATACAAAAATGTATTTTATATATAATTATAAACAGGAGATAAATGCAACAAACTAGTATGAAGGTAGCAATATTTAATTCATTTTTCTCATCTGCATTAGGGCTAACTTAACTGGACTACATTTTTAAACTATTTCATTTCTTGCTTGTGTTGAGGTGCGAAAAGACTATGGTGAAATTATAATATATTCTTGAAGCAGATATACTTCATTTGCTTTATCATTCACCCTAAAACATTTTTGTGAAGAGTTGATTTCTATTCAATGAATCTTTATAAAGTTAAACAAGTGAGCAATGCTGTTTTAATTTTTGGTTTATTATAGTAAAGACAGGCAGGGATGTTTTAATCATCAAAACAGCGTAAAGAAATGTATGATTAGTGCTTATCTTTATCTAGTGACCTCCTTTTTGCATTGGATGGCCTTTTCAGTTTGCAAAATACTGCATAATTTTCCTGAAACTGAATGGCCTCTTCTGCTATGATTATTGGTGGGGCGACATGGTGGTACAGTGAATAGCATTGCTGTCTCACAGCTGCAGGGACCAGGGTTCGATTCAAGTCTTGGGAATCTGTCTGTGTGGAGCTTGCACATGTCTGCATGGGTTTTCTTTGGGGTTACTCCCTTACTGCCAAGATATGCAGGGTAGGTGGATTAGACATGATAAATTGCCCCTGAGCATCGGGGGATTAGCAGAATTGAATACATGAGGTTACGGGAATAAGGCCTGGATGAGATTGTTATCGGTGCGGTCTGGATGGGCTGAATGGCCTCATTCTGCACCATCGGGTTTCTCTAATTCTATATCAGACACATAAAAAGTAGAAAGGAAAAGGTTCAGTGATAGATGTGTTTTGGTAATTAATTGCAATGATACCTGCATTTTTAACAGTGACTCTCAAAATTGAAAATGTCACTGGGCAATTCTATTTTGCTACTCAGAACTAAAAGTAGTCTTTGTTATTTCTTACAGCAATTTGGTAAAATCTTAGATGTTGAAATAATTTTTAATGAAAGAGGATCCAAGGTATGTTGTCTCTTTTTTCTACCTGCATGCTGCCAAATTTGTATCTGATTTAATGAAAACAGATAGCTGTTTAAAAAAAAACGGAGGAACAACTGAACTGATCTAGTAGTGGTTGGATCATATTTGAATCATAATGTATTTAGTGGCTGATTTAACATTTTCTGATGCAGGTATTTTGTTTAAATTGTTAAGCCTGAAGTAGTCTCATCACTTTTCTTGAATCTTTTTTCTTTTGTAAATTCATTTTAAGAGCAGTCATTTTTATCCTGAAACATTGCAATTTTTCGGGGGGAGGGGGTAATTATTAATTTTTTCACCAAAAGATGTGTCTTGATATGCTTGCATATATTGCAGTGAAAAATATAATCTACTGTACTTTTCAGATCATTAAACTGAGTAAAGAGAAAATGGTCTACTGCAGTTCAGTTCCCTCCAGATTTGAAACCAATGTTCCCTTTATGTGCATTTCTTCGCTGTTTAAAGTTACAGTCTAGTTTAAAAAAAAACATACTTTTGAGTGTGGAGAATCTTTAGCACATTAGGCCAATTCTCCAAATTTACTCCTGCATTTTCACAAGGTGGGATCAAGTGTGCGGGGTGGTGACTAAGAGGGATGAGAAGAGGTCGGAGGCCCATGACTCGAATGGACTGCCCTTACTGTGTGGGTAGTTTGGAATTTTCACCCTTCCAGTTAATGAATTCTGCAACAATTCATTCAATCCCGATCAAAGTCCAATAAATTTTGGCACAATATTTTTATTGATTGAGTTTTTGCAGCATCGCTTTCTTTCCTTTCATCAAAGGTCTCTCCTTGTGCCCCAGAACACCAGTGACATTGCAGCTATGACAGAAAGCTAAAAGCCTGCAGTCTTTCTGCAGTTGCTGTCTTCTTGGGAAGGTTTGCCAGTAGCTCAGTTACTGAAAGTTTTGTGTCGCAGTGCAACAGTTACTTCAATTATCATCACCCGTAAGGAGATTTCATAAAGAAAGCCACAGTCTCTTGCATGTGAACTTTTCTCATGTATGGAAAGGATTGAGGGAGAAACCTTGAAACCTGATATTCCTAAATATAATTTGTTTCCAAACTATTCAAACCTCCTTGGAGGAAAGATCAGTTTGAGGCATCTGTAATTCTAAATTCTTCAAATCCCCAGCGCAAGCTCTCTCTATCCCCCCGATTGAAATGAGTAGCGTGACTATAAAAACTGTCAACTGAAAAAGCTAGATGTGAATAAGAACATAAGAATACAAGAACTAGGAGCAGGCCATCTGGCCCCTTGAGCTTGTTCCGTCATTCACTAAGTCATGGCTGATCTTTTCGTGGACTCAGCTTCACTGACCCGCCCGCTCACCATAATCCTTAATTCCTTAAATGTTCAAAAATCTATTTTTGCCTGAAAAGCATTCAACGTTTCCAGCTCCTTCAATGGACAGGAAATTCCACAGATTCACAACTTCTTAAGTAAAGAAGTTCATCTTCAACTCAGTCCTAATTCTGCTGTCCCTTATTCTGAGGCCATGCCCCCTACTTTTAGTTTCACCCGCAAGTGGAAACAAGCTCCCTGCATCTATCTTATCTATTCCCTTCATAATCGTATGTGTTCATAATCTATAAGATTCACCCCCCCCCCATTCTTCTAAATTTCAATGAACATAGTCCCAGTCCACTCAGTCTCTGCTTATAAGCCAACCCTCTCAACTCCAGAATCAATGTAATAAATCTCCTCTGCATCCACTCCAGTGCCAATATGAAATTTCTCAAGTAAGGAAACCAAAACTGTACGCAGTACTCAAGGTGTGACCTCACTAGCACCTTATACACTTGCACCATAACCTCGCTGTTTTTAAACTCCATCCCTCCAGCAATGAAGGACAAAATTGCATTTGGCTTCTTAATTACCTGCTGTACCTATAAACCAATATTTTGTGATTCATGCACAAAGACACCCAGGTCGCTCCACACAGCAGCATGTTGTAATTTTTTACCATTTAAATAAATAATAGTCCATTTTGCTGTTATTCCTATCAAAATGGATGACCTCACATTTACCAACATTGAACTCCATCTGCTAGATGGTATAAAACAACTTGTAAGTTCTGCACTCATAAGGGGCAGTGTTGGAAGACCCAAATTTTGGAGAAATGTCAATCTCCTGGGTTGCCTCCCCATTCGTGAAGTGCAAGGAAACCTTGATCTAGGGGGTAGTGTGAGTCGGTTGATATTGTCAACCTTACTGCCATCCCATCAAGGGTATGTGATCAGTCACTTTTTGTTTCATTTCCCCAGGTCAAACATTGAAACTCTGGCCTGAATTTTGGCCAGGCCAGCGGTGTGCTTCTTGGCTAGGCAAACACAACCCAGAGCAAAGCTTCCGGAAATTGAAATTTTTGTCCCAGGGATAATGGAATTCTCTGGGAATCGGGCTGGGCGATCCTGAAGCGAGTGCAGAAGCCTGCCTCAGTACTGTGTTGAACTTTTTTTAATAAGATGAAACTGAAAAAGCCAAAGATCCCTCACCCCTCACACTCCCCCATCCTCCCCAGTCCCCATGCGTGTCATGCCAGTCAAGTTTGTTCCACACTCCTCTCTCTCTCTCCCATATGCCTGCAATTGCTTTCTCTTGACCCAATTCCAATTTAAATGCTACAATTGAATCTGAATCTCCCACCCTGTTAGGCAGCACCATCTAAATTATAACCACTCATTGCTTAACTGAGTTTTTCTGCCTGGCACTCGTTATTTTGTAATCATCTTAAATCTATGCCCTCTGATTATCAATCAGTTGGACAAAATAGGCACAGTAAAAAGTCTCAGAACACAAATTCCACCCTCTGGTGAAGGAGCAATGCTCTGAAAGCTTGTAGCTTGTGCTATCAAACAAACCTGTTGGACTTTAACCTGAAGTTGTGAGACTTCTTACGGTATCAATCCTTCAGCCATTGGAATAGTTTATCTTCCTTTACTCGATCAAAGCCCTTCATGATTTTAAACACCCCATTAAATCTCTTGTTAGCTTTCTCTACTCCAAGTAGGGCCACCCATGGAGGAGATAGCCTGAAGTATTATTGCTAAACTATTATTCCAGAAACTCAGCTAATGTTCTGGAGACCCAGAATCAAATCC